>CM077584.1:10005000-11459734 GCA_039657365.1 Stephania yunnanensis | reverse complement strand
CTAGGGATCCGTATAGATATGCTATAACGACATCCATTAAATGCATATCAAGCCCTTCAGAAACTGCAAGACTTATCAAGAACTGAAATGTGATTGCATCTATAACAGGAGAATATGTTTCCTCACAATCGATGCCAGGTATTTGTGAGAAACCTTGAGCTACAAGTCTTGCTTTGTACCTTGTAACTTCATTTTTTTCGTTTCTCTTTCGTACAAATACCCATTTATATCCAACAGGTTTTACGCCATCTGGCGTTTGGACAATTGGTCCAAAAACCTCTCGTTTCCTTAACGAGTTTAACTCTGCTTGGATAACATCTTGCCATTTTTGCCAATCAAGTCTTTTTTGACATTCGTCCACCGATCGTGGTTCTGGATCATCATCATTTTCACATATTTCAAAGGACACATTGAAATCAAATATATCATCAGAAACAATTTCATTTCGATCCCAAATCTTACCAGAGTTTAAATAATTTATCGAGATCTCATTATTTTCATATTTTTCCTCTTTTTCTAGAGGAAGTTGTTCCTCATCAGAATCAACTTGTTCTGACAAACCCTTATCAAAGGATTCTTGTGTTTTCTCAGGAGTATTTTGATTTGTATTTATTTTTACTCCTGTTTTCCTCTTTCGAGGAATTGTATCCTTTGAACCAACCGGTCTTCCACGCTTTAAGCGTTTTGTTGGTTCTTGTGCATTTTGTCGCACAAAGACATCAATTCTTCCAGGAGCATTTACGGCTGGAATATGTGATTTTGCCACTTGTTTTGCATCATTAAATGCATCTGGTAATTGATTTGCGATTTGTTGCAAATGAATGATCTTTTGAACTTCAAGTTCACACTGATTTGTTCGTGGATCATAATGTGATAAAGTTGATGCATTCCAAGCAATTTCGCGCCATTCCTTTTGAATTGACTTCTTATCTCCCCTAATGGTGGAAAATTGCTTCATCAAAGTGACAATCAAAAAACGTGCGCAGAAATAAATCCCCATTGTTAAGGGCTCAAGGTATCTTATAATGGACGATGAGTTAAATCCAACATAAATCCCAAGTTTTCGTTGTGGACCCATCCTAGTTCTATTGGGAGGTGGTATAGGAACATACACTTTGCACAACCAAAAATTCTCAAGTGTGAAATATTTGGTTGTTGACCTAAAATGAGTTGCATGGGGAATGTTCATGATATGCGAGGCCTATAACGAATGATAGATCTTGCATGAAGGATCGCATGTCCCCAAACTGAAGTTGATAACTTAGTTCTCATGATTAAAGGTCCGGCAATTAATTGAATGCGTTTGATCAGAGATTCTGCTAAACCATTATGGGTATGCACGTGTGGAACATAATGTTCAATTGTAATTCCTATAGACATGCAATAATTTTTAAATGCTTGAGAATGAAATTCCCCGGCATTATCAAGACGGATAGTCTTGATTGGATTGTCAGGGAATTGTGCTCTTAACTTAATGATTTGTGCTAAAAGTCTAGCAAATGCAACATTGCGGGCCGAAAGCAAACAAACATGTGACCACCTAGTTGATGCATCTATCAAAACCATGAAATATCTAAATGATCCACAGTGAGGATGAATAGGTCCACATATGTCTCCCTGAATGCGTTCTAAGAAAACTGGGGATTCCACAACAATTTTACTTGGGGATGGTTTAACTATCAATTTACATTGAGAACAACTAGCACAATTATAATCACCAGCTGAAAATATTTTGTGACTCCTTAAAGGATGTCCATGCGAATTATTAATTATTCTTCGCATCATTGATGATCCTGGATGACCAAGCCGGTAATGCCATAAAATGAATGTCTTTGGATCATTAATTTTCTTTTTAAGACGACATTCGTTTCGACATGCCTTATATGAGTAAAATATAATCCAGAGGATAAAGCTGGGAATTTTTCTAACACTTTTTTTCCCATTTGAAACCAATGTGACATAGAGAAATTCTTTATTATTTTCGTTCATGGTTTCAATGTGATATCCATTTTGTCGAATATCTTTAAAGCTGAGTAAATTTCTTCTGGATTTTTCAGAGTATAAGGCATTGTCAACATGAATTGTTGTTCCCTCAGACAACATAATATTTGCTCTTCCAGAGCCATTAATCAAATTGGAGATGCCAGATATTGTTTGAACATTAGCCTCAACTAAGTTCAAATTGGAGAAATATTCTCTGTTTTTAAGGATTGTATGCGTTGTAGCACAATCAGCAAGGCATATATCGCTCTTATTTGATTCATGACTTGAACACATGATTTATTGATCTATCTGGACAAATAATGTTTGGCAAATCAGAAAAAGAGTCATATTTCAATGATAAAATTCATAATATTTTGCCTTTGATTTTGAAGGCATGGTAAAGGTCACAAAAATATTTGGGCATATATATGACAATATTTAGGCAAAATAGCCTTTCATATATGACCAAAAAATGTCACAATTATGAGCGCTCATTGTCAATAATTATTTTCCCTTTGTAGTGGTGCACCACTTTTATTCCAATTTTTGGTGGAATTGTCAATATGACATTTACCTAATATTTTCACCTTTTCCACGTCCATAAATTTATTATTGCGATCATGATCATTATATGCAACATATGCTTCTTAATTTGAAGCTGAACTAATTGGACGTGAGCGATATTATATTTATAATATCTCATTATTTTACTCAGCTACCATGAGACAAGAAATCAATCCTTAATATTTATTGGATTGACGTGCGCACTCGATATTTGTTGCAGCAATAAATCGAGGTGGGCCACGTGACCTTCTTTTTATTGTCTCATCAGTCATATTTCCACATAGCCTCAACATAGAGGTAATTAAAATTGTGGAATTATAATTAATATTTGACTGATTAAATTTTGTAGCATGAGACCCAAATTTCATTTTGAGCTTTTTGGAGCATTACCCTTTTGGTATGTATATATATAACTCCATAAGGTGAAAATATATATAAAGTGAAATATTCACTTTTCAAATCTCTAAAGAGAAATTGGTGAATGATTGTGTACAACATACAACCTTGCATGGATACAAGCTTTATTCATAATTTGTAATATCTAATTATCATGACAAGAATTATAATAAGGTAACAAATTCAAACTATGGTTAATTAATATTTTGAAAGTAAATATAATATAAAATAATTTTCTCTTTTCTTTTATGTAAAAAAAACATAGCATATGATTAAGTATATGTTCACAACTTGATTCCTTAATAATCAAATGTATTATTTGTATGAGTTGGTGGGACAACCTCCAGGTTGGGCGGCGAGACAAAGTCTGCTTAAATGCCATGCCTCCTCGAACGGGATAACCCGTCTCCCTTTCAATGTTTAGATTTACCGAGGACAAGGCTTACCCACTATCAACTCAAACTTATAGCATGATTTGTATTATAAAATCAAGAATAGAACAATAACTAATCGTTTGTAGTTTTAAGAGAAAACTAGTTATGTCACATATTGACTTTTGATTTCTGATGTAGAAGATCGTACAAGACGCAACTACAAAGCATACTTTCGCAATCGGTGACATTATAATGTATAGTATATGAATAAAGTATGCATACAATCATCGAGGTATTTTAATACATGTTGTAAATGTAATGAGATCGTTTTTGTTGATGACTCTTCCTAACACTTTGTATTCCACTAATAGTTACACATTTATATCATGTAATTTATTTTTATAATTAACTTATGATCTTTAGCATTCTTATAATATAAAGGGCTTACATTTATATAATAAGACACACTAAGATGAAATGAAAGCTCTCATATTTCCCTCATCTATTCTCTTGTTCAATATTTAGTTCATTGTTTTATTTTCCCTGCTTTAGTCTTAGTTATTTTACAACACATTATCATCACGAGTGTGCTCTACATGATGGAGACTTCAAAGATCAAGAGGCTTCTTAAGGAGATAAAACTCGGAGCATGAGACTATTTGAAAGAAAGCTTCTATGGAAACAAAGCATGGAGGTATAATGTGATTGATTTCGTTTGATATGAAAAATAAATTGGGTTGCATGAGCACATAAATTTTTACTGAGAAATAAAATCTCATGATATTTTTTTTTAAAGATGATTACCATATAAATATATACATCTAAAAGTCAAGGTATATTGGCACCAAATTTTCTTCCTTGGGAGTAAACATGAATCCAATATTGTAAACTCTCCTGGTCTGTAACCCAATACTTCGCCAAGTACGACCTTCAAGGTTGGTTGCTTGCTTAGGACATGCACTATTGTTGGCATTTTTGTTAGAATTAGATGACTTGGTATTTTTATGATTACCATATTTTTATTTAGATTAAGTAGAAATTTCATTCACTACTAAATGATACATGTGATGTCAAATAGCTTCGCATGGTCATCTAAATATTAATTTTATAAATTAGTTTTTTATATTATATAAAATTTGGGCATTATACCGTGATTCATACATTTATAGAAAACTTGTAAGAGTGCTTAATGTAGGTGTGTATATACATTATATACATGTAGCAGTAAACATTAAAGACACCAACACATTGACAAATATATGCTCTTCGATTAAAATGTATGTATTTATCACCTTGTATGTGCTTCTTTGAAAAGTTGAGGTAAAATAAAATAAAATATAGTAAAAATAATAAAAATAAAGAAATGTGTGAACACAGGTCATCATAGCTAGCTAGCTAAATAAATTTGAGGCATCCACAATGGTTAACATTGAGTGCAATGGCCCTTATTGATTGTAGGTTTCTATAACATTATATAAATGTTACAAGTCATCTTATTCATTGCATTTTTCCGTTGCATTATATAAATGCTATAAAAAAAAATTTCTTATAGCATTGTTTTTTTGGTAGAACATATTAAAGCATTATTAAGAAATATATATTTTACTATATGCATTTTATGTTGTAAGGAAAAAGAACAAATTAGAAATACTTCCTTTTAGAGTATACTATAACTTTAAGTCATAAAACAAAAATCGATAATTGACGCGTAGTTTTTCTTATAAGATTATTAACGATTATTATGTTCTATTCTTGATTTCTTTAATCCAAATAATACCATAAGTTTGAGTTGATAGTGGGTAAGCCTTGTTTCCGATAAAACTAAACATTGAAAGGGAGACGAGTTATCCCGTTCGAGGAAGCATGATTGTTAAGTAGATTTCGTCTCGCTACCCAACCTGGAAGGTTGTCCCATCAACTTATTACAAATAATATATTTTGTGCATAAAATAATCAAGTAATGAACATTTATTTAATCATATATTATGTTTTTTTACATAAAATGGAACTATTTACGTCATCTCTATTTTTAAAAATATTATACGATTGAATTGTTGTCATAATATTATTGACAAAAAATTACTTTTCAAGAGAAACTAAATGATAAAATTATGAATAAAGCATCTATGCAAAGTTATGCACATAGTGCTAGTATTAATTCGCCAATATCCCTATAGAAATTTGAAAAATGAATATTTCACTTTATAATATCCTTTCACCTCATGGAGCTATGGATATAAAAACAAAAATTGGTGATGCTCCAAAAAGCTCTAAATGAGTAGCTGGGTCTCAAGCTATAAAACTCAAATCGGTCAAATATAAATTATTATTCTACAATTTTTTTCTTACCTCTTAATCGAGGCTATATACGAAAATGGGACTGATGAGGCAATGATACAAAAACCCACACGGTACGCCTCGATATATATATATATATATATATTTATAATTGTAACAAAATCTCGAGTGCATATATCAATTCAATATGAATATTATGATTTGATTTCTTGCTTCATGGTAGTTGAGTAAAATAATAAGATATTATACATATAATATCACTATCATCCAATTGATCTAGCTTCGTGAAGCATATGTTGCGTTATAAATGACCATGGTTGCAATGATAAAATTATAGACGTGAAAAATGGGAAATGATTTAGTAAAGACTATTAGTAATTCCATCGAAAGTGGAATAAAAGTGGTACACCACATGAAATATAAAATGAGTAAAGTTATTGACAATGAGCATGTTCTAAATTGTAACAAGCTATATCACGTATAAAAGGCTATTAAGCCATATTGATTATATGTTGTCATATACCCAAATATTTTGGTGACTTTTACCATGCCTTCAAAATAAAAGGTGAAAGTATGAATTTTATCAATAAAAATTGCTCAATAAAAGTGGCACATTGAGATGTGTTCAAATCACGAGCCGAATGAAGACGATGAATTTATATCTTGTTTATTGTGCTACATGCATGCACACTATAATATAAAAGAGAATATTTCTCGAAATTGAACTTAGTAGAGACTAGCGTTTATACAATATATGATTCAACAATTATATTATTAATGCCTTGTCCAGAAGAAATTTACTCAGAATTATAGAAAATTTATCTATATGATTATGATTTAATCTGAGAATCAAATTGTAGCCTTTAAATTCTGGAAAATATAAGGCATATTAAAATTAACTAATGTTGTCATAAAGCAGATGATCTAATGATATTCATAATTTAGAATGATTTTTTTAATTGTCCATAATCATCTATATAATGCGAAAATACTATAAATTCGCGTGGACATCTTTTATGGAACCGTGTTTTTTTTTATCAGTTGGTGATTATCTTAAGACAAATCAATATGAAATTATATTGATTTAACTCTCTATCAATCATATTATAAAATGCCTTGGGCCCTTGATAGAGAATATATTTATAACAATTTTGCTAATTGTCATTTTTATGAAGCAATTTTCCCACCATTAGGGGGAGATATATGAAACCAATTCAAAAGAAATGGTGTGAATTGCTTGAAATGAATCAAATTTGTTGTATTTTAATCCATGTATAAATTAAAGGTTCATATAGGAAATGATGTTCCTATGCAACAAAATGCATACACCATCAAAATGCTTAAGACGTACAAGACCAGATATTTTGCATTTTTAATTTATTTGCAAGATGCAGCTCTTCACCTACTATGACAAATTGAAATGATATTATATACATTTTTTAATCATCTTCAAGTTAATTATAAGTGGCATGAGTTTGTTTTACTCAAAAGGGTAAAACTAAGTTTTGCAAGATTTGTTGCAGAACAATATAAAATGTCTCAACCATGTGAACATGAAGGGAGAATCAAAAGGAGTTATTTATTAGTGCATTGCACTCTTTTTCCCTTAGCTATGGTTTTATCCCACTGGATTTTTGATGCAAGGTTTTTAACGAGGCGATCTTAACAATATTAATACTCCATTATCAAAATTGATTAGTGTATTGTACTTTTTACCTTTATCTATGATTTTATTCTACTGAATTTTCCTAGCAATGTTTTTTTGATGAGACAATCCTATCAATATCATACTTCATATCAAGATTGATGAGAACAATGTATTCTTTTTCCTTTCCTAATTTTTTCTCCACTGAATTTTTTTCTAGTAAAGGTTTTAACGAGGCATGTCTTCTCAGTAAGTGTCATCCAAGGGGAGTGTTGTAAATGTAATGAGATGTGGATGACTCTTCCCATTCAATCCTTTGTATTCCACCAATAGTTACACATTTATATCATGTAATTTATTCTTATAATTAACTTATGATCTTTGGCATTCTTGTAATAGCTTATATAAAGGCTTACATCTATATAATAGGACACACTAAGATGAAATGGAAGCTCTCACATCTCCCTCATCTATTCTTTTGTTCAATACCTAGTTCATTGTTTTACTTTCCTTGCTTTAGTCCTAATTATTTTATAACAATTTTTAACTTTATTTTTACATAGTTGTGGCTCATAACACTTAAATTTTATTTTATTTTATTTTTTTCTAAAAATACTAAAAGTGGCTTACATTTACACATACCACATCACATTTTTTTTATTAGGTGCTCCCACCATCGAGTTATTACAGTTATTATCAACAATACATAAAAACTAGAAGGGGGGTTTAGGAACATTTTTTTTACATCAGAGATTTATCCTTACTTCCTTCTCTACAGTCGAGACTCAGTTTCACAAGAAGTTTGCATAGAGGAAGTTTTTTTTTAGTATCTTCATCTTCTTTTGTGATTTCTCCATCGCTTGACAAACATGTATAAGACTCTAAAGGTTATTTATTGTGAAAAAAAGATACCTCTCATCTTGGGGAGTTGGTGGGATGATAAGAATTTGGCTCAATGCACCATAAGTGCGGGATTTGATTCCTTACCTCTGATTTCTTCCATAAGTTATTTGATAAGAGGCATTTAGGGACCTCCGAAGGACTAGTCAAGTCCGGTGTTAGCGACAGTGACTCGAATATCGTTGATTTTTTTAAATATATATCTTTGATATCAATCCTTCAGTTATATATACATGGATTCAAAAATCAATTATACTAATAAGACTTGCAAAAAGAAGAAATGATATTTGACATTCAAAATGTTTCTATAGATGGATCGAGACGCATATATGGTACGAAAATCTAATGTGGGTGGATTAAAAGAGACATTTGATACTCCAATTTGCAAATCTTCTTGCAGTCAAGTGCATTCTTTATTATCTCAATGGCATAATAGGTTATGGTCTTCGTTTTCTTTCTCAAAGTTCATTTACTTTAAATGATTTTTATGATTCAGATTGGGCTGGTTGTCTACTTAATAGACGAACCACTACGGATATTGCATATTCATAGGATCAAATTGCGTATATCGGTCTTCAAAAAATCAACCTTCAGTTGCTCGGTCGAACGCTGAAGCTGAGTATCGTTCCATCGTCACTGCAACTACTGAACTTACATAGATTACTTTTCTTCTTCATGACATTAGCATGCTAGCCTCTACTTGTGGCAGCCCCAAACTCCGAGGCCTTTGTGGAACCTATTACTTCGCATCACACGTCAACAAGCGTTACCACGAAGCGGCTTGTTTATCTAAGACACCCCGCGACCTAACTGTTTGTTTACACGTTTTACATTAAACTCTAACTTAACTAATTAATTTTCATATAAATATTAGCAATTTAAATTAGCTGATTATTCAGTTTATCAAGTATTAATACAATTTTACAACAAAGTCTTTAAGTGAATAAATTATGCAATATTTAACGATTCTAAGTAGTGAAAAACTCGACAAAAAGATACCATGTATATATCAAAGTTGAAATAAGTACAAAAAATAATCCATATACATGTACTCAGTGTTCTACAGTCTCCAAAACCTAATGAAAAATAAATACATACATACTGTAATCAAACACGAGCTGGTGTCACTATCTCAGATTTAGTCACCCAAATACCTCCTTACCCTTACTCATCGAATGATCTACACTCGGTCGCCCAACAAATACAATGACGAATCTAATGAGTAAAGTCCAAAGAGAAGTCCACATAATATTCATGAAATAAAACTGGTAAACTACGAGACGTACAAATATAATATCTAACAACGGTAAATCATATTCCCATGAATGTAGGCGACATACGACAAGCTAAAACAACAACGAATAAGTGCAACTACATATACTAATAAGAAGGCTTGGACATAAAACAACGATGAATAAATAAACAAGCGAGTAATGCGAGAAAACCCCGACCTAAACCAGTCGACAATCGATAAAACATGACATGAACCACGTATATACTTGCAGGCTTACACTGACTAAATCCTAACTACGGTTAGCGGATAAACCCCTCTAGACACTATTTCAAGTCAAGGGAACGTCCTACATCCCTCTCGACGGTTTTAGACATATTTTACTGCCGTCAACATGAACACAAAAAAAGCCCGCGTAAGTGATTTAACCACAACCAATATATACGCAACTAAATTAGAGTGAAAACCCATGTGTGCCCACCAGCAGTCGCACATTTAATATATATCAATAAAACCAAACCATGATTTTAATTAGGCGTTCCAATGGTTTTACACACCTCAATACACGCTCCAACTTCTCTGGACTCTCGAACTCGACCTCGCCTAGCTCTTTGGTACCCGAACTATGTTCTCTTAGTCCCCTAAGTCAATTAAATGTGTTTATTGTGTATTTAGATTAGTTGAATATGTTTTAAAATTGACCTTCCCAAATCGCCCATTAAATACTAAATTAAGTCTCATTTTGGTCCTGTGTTGCAACTCATTTCTGGACATAAAATTATCTAAATCTCAAAAACTTCCCTTGGTACAAATTTTTTGGTCTCTATCTTAGCTTTTCGAAAAGGTTTAGTTTGCAAAATCTCGATTTAAAACGAAATATATCATAATTCTATCAAAAACAGCTCAAATTGAAACATAATCCGACCAGCAGATTGAGAAAATTTTTTTTCCCAATCTATAATTTTAAGAATCATGATTTTTGGTCATAAGACAGCTAACATACCCAATAACAACATAATAAAAGATCAGCTCATTTGGATAAGTAATTAGGAGTTATGCTTTTTAAAAGTTTAGTTTCAAAAATCCCGTAATGGCATTCAATTATCTATTTGCATAACACTTTTAGACAGGAAAACATTCGAATTACAAAATTTTTAGTAGGGCAAAGTTGTTACTCTTTTAGTTAGTTTAAAAATGCCACCAGATTAAGTCCATTTCGATTTAAAATGGGGAAGTTATGACCAAATTAAAGAAGTTAGTTTATAACATGTAGAATTTTAAATTTTGTTTTACAACTTCAAAAATTCATCTTTTTGATTTCAAAGCCAAATTAAGAACTTCTTAACAACTGGATTATCAGCTTGAAATGAGAAATCTAAATATATAAACCAATTTCAAAGACTCAAACATCCATCCTTTAAAAATGACCAAAAATCTGAATTGATTTCAAACTTGAAATAAAGGGTGGGTTTTGGGGTTCATACGCGGTGGAAATTACAAAACAATTTTGACAAAAACCCCAATAGGATCCGAATCTAATTCCATTAAAACGTTTAAACCATGAAAAACTTAATCATACCTCAGTCGCAATATACCTTTCTGAAGGTTGATCGATCTTTAAGGCGCTGCCAACGACGAATGTCCTCTACCAGTAGTCCACACATGAACGACGGCCGAGATTCGAAGTGCTAGCTTCGAGAGAATACCAAATCTTTTTGTTTCTCTCCAAAACGATCCAGAGCATACCAAAAAACCATAAGTCGTTTCTTAAACCAAATAGAGTTTCAGCCTTTTAATCTTTTTGTACGTGTATTCTAACTTAAAGCGTCTATTTATACAACCCTCGTATATATACGGTTAAGTCAATTACACATATACCCCTACTTAAAGAAGTATAAGTGTAATACACCACAAGGACGTTTATGTCATGAATCTTATCATATAAAATTCGTTTTTCTGAACCATCTTAAAATCTCGCAAAACCATTCTTAGTGTGCGACCCAATAGGCTCATACAACGTTGACAGTGTACCAAAACACATTTTGGTATACAATTCTTAAGCGGCCTCTAGCAAGACATTATGACTACCCAAGTTGTACGAATATCAAATCGATACAACCTAATCAATAGTGTATATAACATCCTTTTGTCACACGATATCCTTTTGATCAAACATAAGGCATGGAATTGTCATCCAACATGTTCAATCGTACTAGTCTCGATCTCTAGGTAGACTAAAAACATACAAGTGACATTGATCAATATCAATTCACTTAGACTAGACCTTTTAACAGTCTAACACATCGAGGGATCCACTAGATATCTCTCTTTATATGAGAGGGACAAATCTTATCTCGATTACACAACTTCATCACATTACTCACACAGTAACCAATCACAACCTTTATAATCGTCCGGTTAAAGACAACGTTTGATAGTGTTAAATCACTATGTTCCTAATGTTGAAGTCTGGTAATCTCAAGTCAGATGACTGAAAAATATACCTATCATGAGAAACAACTATGACTTAATCCATGTGATGTTCTCGTAGCGGCTCGGTCCAGTACTTTGTTCCCTAACAAGTACTCGTGATCTTGATTCGTATCCTTATACGTATAATCATCATATGATCATCAATCAAGACTCATACTAGTCTTAATTCATTATAGTTCCCAGTATAATGATCGACTAGGGACATTTAGGATATTTCTGTAAATACCCATGGATCTTATTATAATGTAAACATGCAAATTAATTATAATAAACAACAAATAAAATCCTCTATTTTATTAACTAAAAGTATTCATAAAGACAGTTAATGGATTGACATAGGGCACATACCCCAACATGTATACATAGAGTTGTAGTTTGATCCTTAAATCTTGATGCTCCATGAAATTGATGAAATGCTTTGATCCTACTCTTGAAATCTTTGACTCTAGTAAGAGGAGTTCTGAATTTTCTTCTTCTCAAATGTTGCTTTATGTTGCATGTACAGAATGAACGCTACATGTACTCATATATATATATATATATGTTGTGAATTGAGTTGAAGCTTGCAAAGAACTAGAGAAGGAAAATATAAGACTAAGAACTTCTACTACTACAAACTACTACTACTACAAAGGAGAAGAGAAGAAATGAGATAATTGGAATGAGAAATTCTCATTCAACTTGGTGTACATTGGAAATGGTTACAAGTAACTTGAAAATACATAAACAAGTGGAGGTACTACTAAGTGAAAAATACAAGTTACATGACTACACAATATGTTGGTGTACATGCATGGTCATTCATATTCCACAACACTTCCCCTTGGATGACACTCGCTTAGAGATTGTGCCTCGTTAAAACTTCTACTAAGAAAAACTCTGCGGGAAAAAATATAGTAAAATAAAAAGAGTAAACTATTCTCATAAATATTAAGATGGGTATAATATTATTAAGTTTGTCTCATTAAAAACCTTTCCAGGAAAACTCAATGGGATAAAACCATAGCTAAGGGAAAAAATGCAATACACTAATCAATAACTCCCCATCACGTGAACATGAGTGAAACTTGTTCAATTTCTTTACTTGCAATGTCTTTAAGTTTATGCAAGCCAATACCATATTAAGCATTTTAAATGTCGTAGTTGGTAAGGCTTTTGTGAATAAATCAGCAAGATTATCACTCGATCGGATTTGCTTGACATCAATTTCACCATTCTTTTGAAGCTCATGCGCATAAAAGAATTTTGGTGAAATATATTTTGTCCTGTCCCCTTTTATGAATCTTTCACTTAATTGTGCAATACATGCTGCATTATCTTCATATAATATGGTTGGAGAATCTTTTATTGAAGGCAATCCACATGATTCTTGAATATGTTCAATCATGTTTCTCAACCATACACATTCACGACTTGCTTCATGAATTGCAAGTACTTCAGAATGATTAGAAGAAGTAGCAACCATAGTTTGCTTTACTGACTTCCACAATACAACAGTATTACCACAGGTGAATACATATCCCGTTTGAGAAAGGGCCTTATGGGGATCAGATAAAAATCCAGCATCAGCATAACCTTGGAGATTCAATTTTACCCCTCTCGAGTAAAATAAACCCATGTCACTTGTTCCTCGAAGATATCGAAAAACATGTTTAACACCATTCCAATGTCTTCGAGTTGGTGAAAAGTTGTATCTTGCAAGTAGGTTGACAGCAAAAGCAATGTCAGGTCTTATACAATTTGCAAGATGCATAAGTGCACCAATTGCACTTAAATATGGTACCTCTGGACCAATTAGCTCTTCATCACTTTCATGAGGTCGAAATGGATCCTTATCCACTTCAAGTTATCTGACAACCATTGGAGAGCTCAATGGATGTACATTGTCCATATAAAATCTTTTTAATATTTTTTCAATATAATTTGATTGATGGACAAGTACTCCCCTTGAAAAATGTTCAATTTGTAAACCAAGACAAAGTCCAAGTTCTTTCATCTCGAATTCTTTTTCAAGTATTCGGATGTTCTAACGATGTCGTCGTGGTTTCCCACTATATTAAAATCATCAACATATACAACTATAATCACAAATCATGTTGATGATCTTTTAATGAAGACACATGGGCAAAGATGATTATTTACATATCTTTCTTTAGTAAATAATTACTAAGACGTTTGTACCATATTTGTCCAGATTGTTTCAATCCATAAAAAGACCTTTGTAATTTTATAGAATGCATGTTATGAGGTTTTGATTGTATTTATTCAGATATTACAAATCCTTCAGGGAGTTTCATATATATCTAATTGTCTAGGGATCTGTACAGATATGATGTAACGACATCCATTAAATGCATATCAAGCCCTTCAGAAACTGCAAGGCTTATCAAGAACCGAAATGTAATTGCATCTATGATAGGAGAATATATTTCCTCATAATCGATGTCAGGTCTTTGTGAGAAACCTTGAGCTACAAGTCTTGCTTTGTACCTTGTAACTTCATTTTTTTCATTTCTCTTTCATACAAATACCCATTTATATCCAACAGGTTTTACGCCATCTAGCGTTTGAACAATCAATCCAAAAACCTCTCGTTTCCTTAACAAGTTTAGATCTATTTGGATAGCCTCTTGCCATTTTTGTCAATCAGGACTTTTTCGACATTCGTCCACTGGTCGTGGTTCTGGAATCATCATCATTTTCACATATTTCAAAGGACACATTAAAAGCAAACATATCATCAGGAAAATTTTTATTTCGATCCCAAATCTTACCAGAGTTTAAATATTTTATCGAGATATCATTATTTTCATTTTTTCCTTTTTTTTTCTAGAGGCAGTTGTTCCTCATCAAAATCAACTTGTTTTGACAAAACTTTATCAAATGATTCTTATGCTTTCTCTTGAGTATTTTGATTTACCTTTAGTTTTGCTCATGTTTTTGTCTTTTTCGAGGAATTGTATCCTTTGAACCAACTGGTCTTCCACGCTTTAAGCATTTTGTTGGTTCTTGTGCATTTTGTTGCACAGAGACATCAATTCTTGCAGGAGCATTTACATCTGAAATATGTGATTTTGTCATTTGTTTTGCATCATTAAATGCATCAGGTAATTGATTTGCGATTTGTTACAAATGAATGATCTTTTGAACTTCAAGTTCATACTAATTTGTGTGTGGATCATAATATGCTAAAGTTGATGCATTCCAAGCAATTTCATGTCATTCCTTTTAAATTGGTTTCTTATCTCCCCTTAATGGTGGAAAAATTGTTTCATCAAAGTGACAATCAACAAAACGTGCGGTAAATAAATCCTCTGTTAAGGGCTCAAAGGTATCTTATAATGGACGATATGTTAAATCCAACATAAATCTCAAGTTTTCGTTGTGGACCCATCTTAGTTCTATTAGGAGGTGGTATAGGTATATATACTGCACAACAAAAAATTTTCAAGTGTGAAATATTTGGTTGTTGACCTAAAATGAGTTGCATTAGGGAATGTTCATGGTATGCAGTAGGCCTATAACGAATGATAGATGCTGCATGAAGGACTGCATGTCCCCAAACTGAAGTTGCTAACTTAGTTCTCATGATTAAAGGTCTTGGCAATTAATTGAATGCGTTTGATTAGAGATTCTGCCAAACCATTCTAGGTATGCATGTGTGAAACAAAATGTTCAATGGTAATTCCTATAACATGCGATAATTTTTTAATGCTTGAGATTGAAATTCCCAACATTATCAAGACGAATGTTCTTGATTAGGTTGTTAGGGAATTGTGCTCTTAACTTAATGATTTGTGCTAAAAGTCTAGCAAATGCAACATTGCGTGGTCGAAAGCAAGCAAACATGTGACCACCTAGTTGATGCATCTATCAAAATCATGAAATATCTAAATGGTCCACAGTGAGGATGAATAGATTCACATATGTCTCCCTGAATGCGTTCTAAGAAAACTAGGGATTCCATAACAGTTTTACTTGGGGATGGTTTAACTATCTATTTACCTTGAGAACAACTAGCACAATTATAGTCACCAGCTGAAAATATTTTATGACTCCTTAAAGGATGTTCATGCGAATTATTAATTATTCTTCGCATCATTGATGATCCTAGATGACCAAGCCGGTTATGCCATAAAATGAATGTCTTTGGATCATTAATTTTCTTATTTAAGACGACATTCGTTTCGACATGCCTTATATGAGTAAAATATAATCTAGATGATATAGCTGAGAATTTTCTAACACTTCATTTTTCCCATTTGAAACCAATGTGACATAGAGAAACTCTCTATTATTTTCATTCATGGTTTCAATGTGATATCCATTTTGTCGAATATCTTTAAAGCTCGAGTAAATTTCTTCTGGATTTTTCAGAGTGTAAGGCATTGTCAACATGAATTGTTGTTCCCCCGGGCAACATAATATTTGCTCTTCCAGAGCCATTAATCATATAGGAGAGATGTCAGATATTGTTTGAACATTAGCCTCAGCTAAGTTCAAATTGGAGAAATATTCTCTGTTTTTAAGGATTGTGTGCGTTGTAGCACAATCAACAAAATATATATCGCTATTATTTGATTCATGATTTAAACACATGATTTGTTGATCCATCTAGACAAATAATGTTTGACAAATTAGAAAAAGAGTCATATTTCATTCATAATAAGAAACTATTACATATAACTAAGAAACATAACAAAAACTAGCACATAGAATTATTGAAAATCGTTACATATGATCATTGAAAATATCGAGATTAGTGTTTGGATCATTATGAGAATTTGGGACATCCATATAATTGATGTTCGACGAGCCATCTCCTATAGTGAAGTTTATCTCAACTATTTTGTCTTTCTCATTTAAGGAGGCTTGATAAAGATCAATAAAATGCTTTGACGTGCGACATATATGA
The DNA here is from genome assembly GCA_039657365.1 of Stephania yunnanensis. Taxonomy (NCBI): domain Eukaryota; kingdom Viridiplantae; phylum Streptophyta; class Magnoliopsida; order Ranunculales; family Menispermaceae; genus Stephania; species Stephania yunnanensis. The sequence goes on along the minus strand of CM077584.1, from coordinate 11,442,935 downwards.
GCCCAGTGGCCTTTTAGACCACACCTGTGACATGTTTGGTCACGATTATGAGCTTGCCATTATCTTTTCCGATTGATCCTTTCCCATTTCCACGTCGTGATTTTTTTTCCTTGACCATTTTTATGGTCATTATAGGATGATGCATTTGCCTCATTATTTGAGGCGGAACCAGTTGGACGAGAGTCGTGGTTCTTCAATAGAAGCTCATTACTTTGTTCAGCTACCATGAGATAAGAAATTAATTCTAAGTACTTTTTAAATTGACGTGCTCGATATTGCTGTTGTAACAACAAATTCGAGGCATGAAAAGCACTGATTTTTTTCCATCATTACCTCATCATATATATTTTCTCCACAAAGCCTTAAATGAGAGGTAATATTAAACATGGTGGAGTTATACTCACTGACCGTTTTGAAATCTTGCACCAAGATTCAACCAGTCGTTTAGAGCTTTTGGAAATATCACATTCTTTTTGTGATCATATCGCTCTTTCGAGCTTAACCACAAGGTGAAAGGATCTTTTATAGTGAGATACTCACTTTTTAGGCTTTCATGGAGATGATGGTGAAGGAATATCAGTGCTTTTGCATGATCTTGCATTAATGTGTCATTTCCTTCTATAATAGTTTCTCATATGTCTTTAGCTTGGAGATGTATCTCGACATCCAATTTTCATGACAAATAATTATTTCCAGTGATATCAAGAACAACAAATTCAAGTTTTTGAAGGTTTGTCATAGTCTAAAAATATGTCAAGAAATTGAGTAAATAGTTTTTCTCTTTTGTATAAAATAGATAATATACGATTAAATATATGTTCACGACTTGATTATTAATATGCAAAATGTACTACTTGTATGAGTTGGTGGAACAACCTTTAGGTTGGGTGGTGAGACGAAGTCTACTTAAAACCATGCCTCCTCGAACGGGATAACACGTCTCCCTTTCAATGTTTAGCTTTACCTGGGACAAGGCTTACTCACTATCAACCCAAACTCATAACATTATTTGCAATATAAAAAATCAAGAATAGAGCATAATTAATCGTTTGTAGTATAGCGAGAAAACTAGTTAATCACATATTGACTTTTGATTTCTGATGTAGAAGATCGTACAAGACGCAACTACAGAGCATACTTTCACAATCGGTGATGTTGTAATGCATAGTATATGAATAAAATATGCATATAGAAGTGATGCATGTAATAAAAGGAAGCAACCATGATAATATATAAATAAATTGAACTTATTTAAATAACAAAAGTTATACCTTCCTAGCTTTGTCTCCTTAATAAGTCTTCTTGAACTTCAAGATCTCCTTAATGCTAGAGCAAGCTCATGCTAATAACGTGTTGTGAATTGAATTGAAACTTGCTTAGAACTAGAGAATGAAAATAGAAGACTAAGAACTTCTACTACTACAAACTACTACTACAAAGGAGAAGATAAGAAATGAGATAGTTGGAATTAGAAATTTTATTCAACTTGGTGTACATTAGAAATGGTTACAAGTAACATGACAATACATAGACAAGTGAAGGTACTATTAAGTGAGAAATAGAAGTTATATATATATATATTTATATGGTACTTCTATCATGTCATCCATATTCCACAACAATATATATATATATATATATATATATATATATATATATATATATATATATATGGTACTTCTACCCATGAGTATCAATTAAGTATATATGGCATGAGTACCAATTCTCAACCATTGGATTAACATCGAGAGAGAGAATGGTCATAAAACACTAATTAATGCACATTGATGTGATCCACATATAATTAATAACCTTTAAATGCATTTTCAATCAATAGAATTACAAGTTTGGCCATTTGTTATTTATTTTTACTAATACAAAATTTAAAAAACTGATTTTAATTGTTATTTCTTTTTTAACTTGTGGAAGATAAAAACATTTTTAAAATTTATTTGTAACCTTCAAGCTAAGAATTTATTAACAAATATGCATTACCCAATATCAATAATAAAATTTATATTAAAAATTAATTTTAGTGCAACTCTTTATAACATTGCTATTCATTATTTATCTCTTTTTTGAAGAAATAATTTGCACTTAATTAGTTTATAATTTAAATAATTAACAATTTCCTCAAAAGAAAATAATTAAATATAAATTTACAACACAAAAAGTAGAATAGATAAATAAGTTATTTGAATCAAATTAAAATGATTAAAACTTTCGAGTTGGAAAATGATTAAATTTTAACATGCCAATATATGAAGATTAATTTAGCTTCTAAAATTATATATGAACCACATAAAAAACAAAGATACATTAGTAAAGTATAACATTGATTAGAGTGGCAAGTGATTTGGTTTTCCTCCCAAGTTTGAGTTTTTTATAGATGAGAAAATCGAGTTGAGAGGGCCACCTCCATATGTATGAGTACGACAATATCCGAGCGTAGATTACTCGATCCGGTTGGAGCCGAATGTTATCTAGAATCTTTTTTAAAAAAAATATCAGAGGAAATTAAGGAAATAATTTCAATTATTATTAATTTTTATTAATTTTGGTGCATTAATATTCACATCATACATGATGCATTTATATAATTAAGAAATAATTAATAGATAATACAAAATCATTTAAAAAATTATTAATTAAATTATCAAATTAAATTAAATCACATTAAAGTGTTCAAATTATAAAATATTTGGAGGTGTCCAAAGACATTTGTCATTTTACTAGCTATTATCATATTATCCAAAAGAAGATAATTTTATCATTGAGATTTTATAAATATTATAATAAAAAAAATGTGTTCATTGAATATGTTCCTAATAAAATAATATTTAATATGTTGGAAATTAAAAGAATTCAAAAACATAATTTAAAGAATTCAAAATTTATCCGAAGTGCAATATGTACTATATTAAATCGAACTCAACTGATTATTAAATTCATGTAGTAAGGTCTTATTTATTGATATCCGATCAAATATTTCTTATATATTGTTGTTATAGCTATCATCATTAATTATTTATCATTGCAATTTTTGTTATAATTGCACTTGTTACTGCAAAATAATCTAGTTCATACATGTGATATTAGATTATTTTTCAATTTTAATTACAATTGATCTATTTTTTATTGCCATTTGAAAAGAAGGTAAAAATTGAAACCAAATTTGAATTTGTGGCAGTTTTAGTCGACATTTATAAAAAATCTCAAATTGTAAATTAATTTGTGGTATAATTTTATGATAATTAATAGTGTTATATAATGATTTAAAGAAAATCTAGATCTATCATTTTTTCTATAAAAAGGCTTAGTTGTATTATATTTTTTACTTATTTTAATTATTGTAGCTTTAAAATAAATACAAATTTCATAATTTTAATAAATAATATACGATCATAAATAAAACATTGATTTTAAAAATCAATGATTTTATAATATGAAAATAGAAATATAAAAAGACTTTTTGTTAAACTGAATAAGTATCATATATTATTAACATATTTTGATTAAGAAATATAAATAATTAATTATATAAAAAAGTTTATATTTTTTTTTTTTTTTACTAAAACAAGTTTATTTATATTGGTACTATTTTCAACTTAAGTCAATTGTTGATAAATTGTCAAAAAAATAATAATTGTTGATATATATTTTAAAAGTGTAGTACATAGTATTAGTATTAATTTAAAACTACATTAATTATAATTGTTTCTAATTATTGCCAATTTTCACGTGACATTACTCAACTTATTTTTCAAGGACCATCAATTTAAAAAAGTATGTTGCATTTAATGCATTGGACAAATTTCAAGCATAATTAAATAACAAGAATTAAATGATACAAAGGCTTCATGCCATTGATATCTTTTTGATATCCATGGTAGAAGCACCCTATACTACTACATATTTATATATTTATATGTAGATCTAATGGTTCTAACTCACTCTTAACCCCATTAATTCAAATCAGCCTGACACACATTTGTAAGACAAGTCTTATGGATATGGTGACAACATACATCCCGAGGCATATCAATGCGTAGGGTGTGTTTGATAGCAAAGAAAAAGAAAAAAATCATGTTATTTTTTAGTATAACCGTTTTTTTTGGTGTTTGATACACTTGCAACCGCATAGAAAAAAAAATCCACCCTCCTAATTTTTCTCATTTATTTTCTCTTATTTTGGGATGGAAATTCTAGATTTTTGGGGTCTAACGAATCTATTTTTGACCGAAACTTGGACTTCTTCTTCTACAAGAACTCTTCAACCAACATACTCCTCTAAATTCATCATTAGTTCCATTTCTTCAAAATCATCCATCAAACTTATATCTGAAACTTCAACAGTTCTGTGTGGAAGCGATTCTTCTCGTTTCTTTTTTCTAGAGCATCTCAGTTCTGACATCAAAGTGGAAGCCTGTGATTCAGAACCATCAGTTTCATCTATATGTACACCTCGAAGTGAAGGACCATGGCGGAGGTCATCTGAAGAAGTAACACGCCTCAGATCCATTATTGATGGTGTATCTTGGAATTGAATCTCTTTAATGCCTTCTATCACGTCATTTCGAATCTTGAGTTTTTTTTTTTTTTTTTTTTTTTTTTTTTTTTTCGGAAGGGAAATCTTACATCTCAAGGAACTGTTATCCTTCTCTGCCAAATCCAATCTGGCCTTTAATGCATTAAGTTTTGCTTCCTCCAAAGGCTTGCATTCACTCAAGTCCTTGATTAATTTATCCACCTGAAGGGACTTGCTAAGATAGGAATTTTGATTGCCTAACTTAGTAAGCTCGTACTTGTTGCATTCAACTTCCCCCCTAAATTGGTATTTTCTTCTCTAAATTCTATTGGCGGCTTTGTAACTTCACTACTTCTTCCGGCTCCTCCCCAAAGAAATGCAATTGCTGCATGCACTCCTTAAAAGCTGCATGATTTGCTACTCTTTCTTCTGCAGCTACTCTCTGCCACCAATTTTCATGATTTCATCAACTCTTTTTTGAGAAAAGCTACTTCTGCTTCTGCCTTCTCCCATCCTAAACAAAAGTTCTCATCAATCAAACCAATAGGACCTTCAACCTTGAAACAGAAGAATCGAAGGAAAGAATAGTATTGGTAATGAACCTGTAATGGCTTCTTCTGTTGCTTTGGCATATCTCACCAACATACCATCTTTGGCATTGCACTTCGGAAATCTGGACAGTATTTTCTCATTAGAATGGCTAAAGATATCTCAAAGTTGGTCGTGTCATCATTTCCAAGTGTCTGATTCTAGCAAAACGAGCAATGAACATCTCATATAATATAAAAGTCATAGGAATGCAGGACGAGACAAATTACTTTAAATCGCAGATTGAGTTATTTTTTCTAAATATCAACATTATGCAGAAAAAACTTCTTGTTCAAATCAAAACCTTCAAGCAGATCAGTCAAGGAAGGCATCTCCATTAATTCTCGACACGAAAGAGGAAAATAAATAATAGGCAAAGGTAATAATGCAAGTTGATAAAGAGGGAAGAAAGAAAGACCTTTTTATTTATATTCACTTTTTGACAACCATGTATTTCCTCTAATGGTTGTGAAGATAGTTGTTGCCGATTCAATTTCGGTGCGTAACCTTGATTAATTGTCCACTTGATTTAATTTTAGTACGAATTCGTGATACTGCAAAAAAAAAAAAAATGAAAAAAAATTACATTAGTTATCAAACAACAGAAAATTGAAAAAAAAAATTCTCACGTGCAATCAAACAACAATGAGAAAATTCTTTTAAAAAAATTTTCTATAGAAAATTTACCTAAGTAAATACTTTTTTCTCATTGAAAATTTTCTTTGCTATCAAACACACCCTTAGTGTTTTATTTTCTTAACTTAGACCTAATTAATTTAATTTAGACTAATATAAACTTATACATATAATCACATATGGTTAGTATGTTTAGTCACATATATATTTCACATATTTACAATCTCACTAACCTCCGACTACCCGGCACTCGGTGCCCCGCACCCCGACACACATCTCAAGGCGTGCCCTATTTTTACCTTATTTAATTAACTAACTTAAGTTATGGCTTAATTAGACATCATACTCTAGTTCTTAGCCTAGACTAGCATCCTCGGGTAACTACTACTCGATACTCGCGTCTACACGCTTTCCAATGTAACTCCCTGTCACACCAACTCGCTCGATAATAATGTGACATACATGCGATGCAATACAATAATATAATTGATTTTTAAACAACGCACATAAACAACTATCATCCAAAAATAATATTTACCCTCGATTCTCGTGTCCGAGTCAATCGAGTTGTCCGCGTAATACTTGAATTACGACCGTTAATCCTCAAGATTAACACTAATCTTAATTTAATTAATTTGGGTCGTTATACTACTACTCGACAACTATTGAGTGACAATCATAGTGCTCTACATATGACAATAAATCCAATCTTTTATACTTGTACCAAGCACATTGAGCTTGACTACCATTTCATTCGTGAGAAAGTTGCTGGAGATGTATTAGTCAAAAATTTGTCCCATCTCATCTTCAAATTGGTGATGTTTTCACCAATTTTGAAGTGTGCATTCAAAACTTTTGGTGATAAACTAGGAGTTCATTTCCTTCCACTCGCCAGCTTAAAGGAAGGTTATAAGGCACATGAAAAGAAAAGTGAGATTTGACATTCTACATGTTTCTATAGATGGATCGATACGTATGTATGATAAGAAGATTTAGGCATACATGGAATGAAGGTCAAGCACATCTACCAAGATTTGAAATTAAAAATGTTTCCAAACTCAAGTGTGCTCCTCCTAAGAAATATATTTTTTATTTATTTTCAAATTGTAAAATGATGTCAGACCCACCTAATTAGAGCATCTAATCGTCCTAGATTACTTTAATTATTTGATAATCTAGCAGGTTTAGCCTTCCATCAATAAACAATTAAGAATAAGATCTTGTAATCTTCAATTATAAAACTTTATTAACCACAAAGTATTCTAAACTGTATCAAAAACCTTAAAGTTCTGTAAAAATTAATTATATAATCCTCAAAGTTTATTTACATTAATTAGATAGTCATCAGGATTTCATAAAAAAATGTCGACACCATCTCCTTTATTTCTAAACCTACACCGAAAAATCTCGGTCTTCGAAAAATCTTCAACAAAACATGCTCAGCTTTGGTGGAAATGTCAAAGGACTCACAATACACCCGTAACAATATATATTGCATCAACTAAATTATTACTACAAGAAATGTCTTTGAGGACGTTTGTAAAATGTCCTTTAAAGACTTCAAGGAGGTTTTTGCATACGTTAAAAAGTCCAATTAAAATAAGGACGCTTGGAATGTCCTTGTTTAAACGCCTTAGTTGAAGATTTCGATGATGTTTAGCAATTGTCCTCTTTAAGATGCTTCTTCAATACGTTTCATGAAAGTCCTTATTTTAGAATTAGGTAGCATTTGCCTATAAGGATATTTTACAAATCTCCTAATTAATTCTTTTAGGACATCTATCAATATCCTTAAAAATGTAACACTTATAAGGATATTTGTTTGTATGTCCTTTTCCTTACAAGGACAATTTTAGCATAGTCCTAATTGCTTCTACTAGGACATTTTGTTAAGTCCTAATAGATCTCGTTTATTAGGACGTTTTTTAAAATATCTTTCTTCCATTTAACACAATTTGTTTGAATTTGTATTTTATAACATTTGCAACTTAAAGTAGGCACATCTCGTTGATACTACAACAAAATTACAAAAACATAATCACATTATTAATTATATTTTTCAATCTATAAAATAGCAAAAATGTATCTATAATAATTCGCGCATTCTACAAAACTTGAAAATAATAAGTTCTATTTGATATAAGAAAATTACAAAAAAAAAATGGCAAAAAGCTTGGACTCCAAAATCCCTCTGACTCTGTACAAACACCTGAAAAAGATTTAAAAAAAAAACTTGAATAAGACAAAGAATACATAATGAAACTATGATAAACAAAAGAAACGATACTAGAGACTACCTATCATCATAAGTACCATAATAACATTATGCGTTTTTCATGATCTTCAACACGTCTTGAAAACATAAGGAATGACTGTCTTGATAAAAAAATAATAATAATAAAGTCATTTAATTTGTATTGTAATGATGCATTTTTAAGAAAATTTTAACTCCTAGCTTCCATTACGAATTTTGGCAAAATTTCCCCTAAAACTATGAGTTCCCAAAAATTACAAAACAAAGTCATACATACCTATAACTCATCCACAAAATACTAAAGTCCAAAATCCTGCAAAATTCACAATTCCAAATAGATTTAAAAGTGGGAAAATGCTTAATGGATGGTCATTTCATGGATGTAAAGCTTCGAGAAAATCGTGAAGTGATGACTAATAAATTTAGGACGACCTTTAAGATTACAAATGTAATTCAACACAACTAAAAAATTATATCGTAAAATTCACAACTAATTGTAAATTCCATGAGAAGCAATTACTAAATTGTACTATTGACGAGGGAACATATGTACTTCTTAAAAGAAAAAGCAAGGAAGTAGAGTTAACACTAAGAGAATGCTGCAAAATAATGAACATGGTTGTAAGAAGAAATTGTTAAAATGACAACGATTTGAATTTTTTAACACCATGCATCTTCCTTCTAATGGCCTTACTCTCCTCTCTATGAAGAGTTAACAATAATGAAGTAGAGTTGGAACAAGTTGCCTATGCATTGAATTGAAGTGAAAACCTACTTACTCACATATGATATACAACACCCACCAACCTATAACACTCTAAAAATTTTATTTATATCAAAAGTATTACATGTTTGGGTGCCAGTCAAACTTGAGATGATTATGTCAATTAAGTATAGAATTTTGGGTAAGTAGGGAGGACTTAGAGACGTATTGAAAAAATATTAATGATTTAGTTGGAGAGTCAAAAATATGTCTTAAGCTGACTAAAAACTCTAATGATATGTACTAGTTAGGTTGGAACTCAAACTTGAGATGGTTCTTTCGTTAGTGAGCTATTAAAGAAATAAGAAGAGCACACATGAGCTTCAATCATATCATATCGGTTACATAATCTTCTAACTTACTTTTCATGATCTCCAGTTCTTCGTAGATCACCAATGGTAAGTTGAAAATCATGTGTATATGCATATTTAAATAACATCTAAAACTTATTAGAAAGTTACTCGTAGTTGTTTAATTTGACAAAAAAGTATGTACTTAGATTATGTAGATCTAAAAAAATGTCCTTAGATTTGTTGGATTTCAAGAACACAACACAAAATAGGGGACTTGAGAACAGAGGCTTTCATATTTGGTTTTTACTTTCATATTCGAAAGTACATCAATGTACAAGGCATGCCCCGTTTTGTACGTAGGCTTAGTCCACAAACAAACTGAGGTAAATGGAGAGATTCTATAATTTCACTCAATCAAAACAGAAAAATATAAAATATAAAAAGAACCTAAATATACACATTTCAATATCAAAACTTACATTAGTAATCGCATTTCAATCTAATTCGACTTGGGGGCCAAGCTTACTAAATAAATTAGTAAAACCAATTCAAGAGTTCTAACACGTATTGCAACTTCATCAAATTCGCTAGTGCATAACAAGAGGCTCAACCAAAAGCTTAAAGCCTAAACCCTAAAAGCACCCAACAAAAGCCTAAAGCCTAAAGACTATGATATGTAACTAGACCACAACTATCACTGATTATTGATTACTCACAACAATCCTAAAGCCTAAAAGCACCCAACAAAGTCACATACATTGTGCTCAATCAAAAGCCCCGAACATAAAAATAATAAAAAAGAAAAAGAAAAAAGAAAAATAAACCAATGTAGTGCTAAGTTTTAGAGAGCTGATCCATAGCTAGAAATTAGAGGTTTGTAGTGCACTACTGCTATCCTGAAGCCAATTAAGTCTCTGATTTGCTTCCAAACTAAAAAAAAAAAAGGAAGAAAATAGATAGAGATAGCGTGATTCCGAATAAAGAGAGGGAGGGTTGTGCAGGAGAGAAGATCAAGGGTGGAGAAGTTTAAAGTTTAAACCCAACCCACAGCTAAAACACGACAAGCCCAAAAAATGAAGAAACAACAGTAATAGAGTATGCTCTTAATTTAGGGCTGACCTTAATCAAGGGTGCCTCAGGTGCAAAGGTCCATGAGAATCCGGCTGAGAGCATCAGTGGTGCTGCCTCCGCTCGCTGAGGCTATGGCACCGTTGTACTCGATGGTTGCGGATGCAACCGCCATGACTCGAAAACCCTAACTCGGCCTCGTCATCATGTGCGCGCCACTGAACTCACCAACTCCAACCAAGACCACAACAATTGAACCCTAAAACACACAAACATATGAGAAACTCGACCTTTCGTCAAAAACAAACAAAAAACAGCAGACATGAATGCCAAATCCACAATCTTTTAGTCCCTGAACTTTGAAGATTTTACACTTTTGGTCCCTCAACTTTGAAAACAACACATTTGGTCCCTCAACTTTGCATATAGTGTAAATTAAGTCCTTTTGGTAATCCAGTCATTGTTATTGATGACGTGGCGAAAGTCTATCGCCACATGGTGCCACGTGGCAATCTTTGTCATCAAGAGTCGGTTCAATGAACCAACCGGTTCAAGTAAGAAAAAATCGGTTCAAGTAAAAACCAAAGTTCTCTCCTCTTTCTCTCTCTCTCTCTCTTCTCTTCCTCTCTTTCTCTTGCTCTTTGTGGCTCCTCTCCGCGTTCAAGTAAGAATTACGAGCAGAGAGGAGCCCACGATTACCTTGTTTTCAGAGTGGTGAAGCACTTTGCTTCCACCTCTACAATGCATGGATCTCACAAGCTCCAAATTATGACCTTCAAGCTCGTCCAATACAGCAGAGAGCAAAAGGCTCTGGGTAGTCACCTTGGTATCCGTCAACGACACATTCACTCTATCCCCCCCAGGGGCGAATCTAGGATTTTTGATAGCCCTGGGCTATAAATATTTTTTGAATTATTATTTTTATATATTATTATGTATACTTTAAATAAATTATACCACAATATATATATATATATATATATATATATATATATATATGCATCCATGACAAACATAAAATCAACATGATTATCGCATAAATTAAGCCACAAACTATTAAGCAAAGAAAAAAAAACATTTGAACACAAACAATTGTCTTCGTTCTTTTGTTACCATGACGCTCCATAGAGTTTAGTCCAAAGCTAGTATGTTATCGTTAAAAGAAAAAATGTCTCCATAAATATTAAAGTCGTGAAAACTTCCTTTTTATTCTCTTTATTCAATCAATGTAAATAGTATATGAGATATAAAAAAACATGTGAAACATAAAAATAAAATAAAAATGGACTAATGTTGCTAATTTATATACATAATAAATTAAAAATTTATCTTAATTATATATTTTTTTATCATAACTTTTGAAAAAATTGGATTTGATGCATTGTTAAGTTTGTACTTAACAAATTAAACTTCTATCGGTACAAAATCTACTTCAAACTTCAACGTCTCAATTACCTTTTTTTATCAATTTTTATCTTAATTTAAATATAAACCTACTTCAAACTAGTTTTGCAATATATATATACATATTATAACATTATATACAATATATATGTATATATACTCTTTTATTTAATATATATAATCTATACGCGACTGTTGGGATATTTATAACTTTCTAATGTTTGTGTGTGTGTTTGTGTCAATGACATTCTAATGTATTTGATTTATGTGAAGGTAGCCAGGTAGGAGAAGTGAAAATAAGGATAATTGACATTTAACGGATTATCTGAAAATAACCGATTATTTTAACAATTATCTTTTTTGAATGGTCAAATAACACTAGTGAAACTATAAGTAACTTTGTTCTATGTAGCACGTAGGTACTACTTTTAATTACTTTCATGGTAGACTTCTCTTCCTCTAGCCAAACATTTGATAAGGAAAATAATTGAGACTTGTTGATGATGATTTATTCTTTTTGTGTGATATGTTATTGCAAATAAGCTATGTTGTCAAAAAAAATATGAGATTTTTGACAACATAGTTATACAATTAATCTTTTTCTTATATAAAAAAAAATCAACTAACAAAACATCAAAACCAACAAGTTTAGAAAAATTAAGAACTAGCATATATTTTTGCTCAATGATTTCCACATTAAAAAAATATCCCTTCAAAAAAAGACATACAAACAAAAAAAATAAAATCTATGAACTAACATACCTATTTGCTCGCACTTTGTAAAAGAATCGTTAATCTATCATTGTATTATAGTGCAATCTAATGAAAAAAATTAAATGTGGAGCAATGAAATTAATACCAAAGAGATGGATTTTTTTCTTCAAACATAAAAAGAATAGAGGTAGAAGACACAAGACAATAGAATTTGAAAAGATATTGCTCCAAAAACTTCAAAAAATGTAAAGAACTTACATTCAGTGAGCGTGAGAATGACGCGAATGTGTCGAGAGTTTTTTTTTTTTTTTTTTTTTTTTTTTTTTTTGTTTGTCGTGCGTTCATTTTGGGCGTATGTGTGTTGCTAATTTTTTGGTTCTTAACGTAGGGTTTGAGAGATTTTTGGGGTGGGCTCAAATGTATGTTTGGACAAATCGGGCTTAAATAGGAAGAAAAAAAAAATTGGGCCTTGCCCTGGGCTGCGGCCGAGGGCAAGGCCCTTTTAGATACGCCCCTGATCCCCCCTCACCCTTATCGACACCGACGACGACGGCTCCGGCGCCACCCTGATACTACAGTCCTCGGAATTCCCCGACCCAGCGTCGGTGACTGTAGAAGACGAGCTCACAATCTCCGCGGCGGCACCAGCCTTGGTGGCGGCGGACGGGGACTGGCCGGAGGAGGCATCACGGCGGGACTGGAGGACACGGAGGCGGGCGACGGCGAGGGGGATGTATTTGATGATCTCGTCGAGGATGGCGGATTATTCTTTCCGGACAGTGTTGGAGTGGGGGAGAAGGGCGTGGAGGGAGAGGAAGAGCTCTCTCATCGACTTCCGCCGCTCCCGCTCCGCCGGCTTGTGCCGCTCGCGGGCGTAGAGGCCGGCGGTGGGGCTGGCGTTTTTACTTGAACCGATTTTTTCTTATTTGAATCGGTTGGTTCATTGAACCGACTCTTGATGACAAGGATTGCTACGCTGGCACGCTACGTATGGCGATAGACTTTCACCACGTCATCAATAATAATGACTGAACTACCAAAAAAACTTAATTTACACTATATGCAAAGTTGAGGACCAAATGTGTTGTTTTCAAAGTTGAGGACCAAAAGTGTAAAACCTTCAAAGTGTAAAAATTTGGTTTGCTTACACACACAAGTTTTATTTCGCACGAATGGCAAATTAAGTTTTCCTTTTTTTGATAAAACTTTAGATTATAAACATATATGTAATGAATCTAATGATGAATATTTGCTTTTGTTGGAATTATGTATTTAAAAGGGACTAGTGTATTTTTTGTTAGTCACACTCGAGCCAAAAGATAGGGTGCTTGGTAATCTAAAAATTTTGAAGTTTCTATAGTCATGAATCACAAATTTTTCGATGCCTAGAAATAAAATACTTAAAGAGTATATATCTAAGGTGGTTCTTAATTGTAGATTTTTAATCATGTTACAAAATGAGAGGACATGCACGCAAAGAGGATTGAGGGAGAAAGCTAGAGTATGTTAGAGAGATTCAAAGTTCTCGATAGAGAAGATCACGGTAAATGAGAGGTGCATTATGTGATATTACTTTGCATCTTGGAGTCAATCATGTCTACCATTTTGTATTTGAAACTCAACTACATAGATCAAAATCTTTCATTGCGTTCAATTTAGTGCAATCGATAGTGTACTTTTCAAATCTTTCAAATCCTTTCTAATCAATGCATCTCAAGTTAGTTTTAGTCCACTCCTACATTGTCTAATCCCTTCAGTTTCTAGCTACCGAGAGGTTTTCTAGCGAAGGCAGTTGTAGGCCATCTATATTGTTATCCAAACCACTACAAGCACCTTCCCCTAATATTTACATCAATTGGTGTTGTCCATACTTTTCTCTAAATTTGTATTTTTTTCATATCTTTATAAATTTTACAACACTTCCACCTTAGCATCCTCATTTCTACCGCTCACAATTTATTTAATTAGTTCTTATTTCGAATTCTCCGCAACAAATTGTTTCCTATAACACTGCCAAGACCATTAAAAACTATAATATGTCTCATATTCCACTACACATTCAACAATCTAGACATTTTTTTCACCAATGAAAGTAACACCAAAACATGCACAATCATTAAAGATTGAAATCCCTCTCACCATCCAAAACTAAAACAAACAAATCAAACCAAGACTTGATCTTTTCTCAGATTTTGCAAATACAACATCCATAACGTCCAAATCCCAATATTGAAACCCAAACACAAACCCAATATCAAAATTCACTGTTACCCAGAAATTGTAAATCTACAATTTAAGAACACTCATCATCAACACATAACTACAAAACCCAATACTATAGTAATCTTGTTCAACAAAAAACCATTTAAAAAATAAAAAAACCAAAAAAATGTTACTATAAAGAGAAAAGGTGCGGTCGACAGCGGAGTAAGATTCGGACTTGGCAAACAAGTTCACCCCGACATTGGGATCTCCGACAAGGCATTGGGGATCATGAATAGCTTCATCAATGACATCTTCGAGAAGGTGTCCGAAGAGGCATCTAAGCTCGCCAGAAGCCCGCCATCACCTCTCGCCAGATCCATACTGCCGTCCGATTGGTGCTTCTAGGGAGCTCGTCAAGCACGCCGTCTCGAAAAGGACCACGGCGGTCACTAAGTCCACCACCACCTAGATTTGTGGAGTTTGGGCTTTATTGGACTTGGTTTGGTATTCTAGCAGAGAAGACAATGGAGCAGAGGGACCATGGGGCGATGGAGGAGAGAAGAGGGAGGAGATGGTGGCGAAAAGATATTAAATGGCCATTAAAGTTTGAGGTTTTTTTTAATTTGGCCCTCAATTTTTATTTCACTGATTTATACCTTTCAACTTTGATTTTAGTTGAGATTGTACCATTTCAACGTTAAAAGTAATGCGCATCCTTTTCAAATTTTATCGAAACGAGAAAAATGGTTCGATTGACAAAACAAAAAACCCTAAGTTCAAACTCGACCATTCTTGCACATTCTTCCTTTCCACTAGACTCGAAGAATATGTAAAAATGTTCGAATCTCAATCAAAATCAAAGTCGAAGGTTCAAAGTAACTAAATAAAAGTTGAGGGGCGCCAAATCTAAAAAAACTCTCAAAGTTTGACGGCTAGTTAACATATGAACAATATTTTCGAACAAAAATTTAAATAAATATCACTTAATAATTAAGTACACCATCTGGTCATAAATATAAGTCGTTTAAGGTAAAGATACGAGAATTAAGACAATCTTAATTACAAACGTAATTCACATATATACCTTTGATATTAAATAAATTGAAGGATCATAATATTTGAATTGTATAAGGGTATAATTGGTAAAAGAACAATAAATACACTTTTGAATTTCGAAAATGATTTATAATTTTGACCAAAATGTTTTTACCAAAAAGACTTATATTTTTTATCGGATGAAGTAATACCTAAAAGTTTATTGTGAAGCACTTGGAATTTTTATGTTTAGATGACTTATGCAATTGCTTGTCATCTTGCATAAGTCTTCGTAGGTCAAAATTCTTGTATTGTTCTTTACCACCAATTATGCAATATTCAATTACTTAAAGCATATATAACAAGTTTAATTATAATTTTATATACTTTAATTTTTAGTTTGTCAGGGATAATTTAATCACACACATATACATATGTCTAACTAATATTAATAAGTACAAATAGTAAAAGATTCATCTGTCATATGAATTGTCATTTTCATCCCTTTAAGTGCCTATAAATTAGTAGATTTATTTATCTTTCCTACTTTCCAAAAAATATGTGGCTATATATACTTATAATTATATTTACTACTATTTTTTGAATGTTATATTTTACTACTATTATTATATACATGACTTCTAAAATACAAAAATTAGTTAGTTTTCACAAATAATTTTAATTGATCAATTAGTTTAAGTTTTTCTAAGTTTTATGCCACTAGATTGTCTTCCCCACGAGTGTATGTAGTAACTAATATATATATATATATATATTGTATATATATAATTGTTTACCAAAAAATAAAATAAATATATTATTTTAGGACATATTTGATAAAATATTGTAAGTTGTAATGTATGGACACCAAACTTAAATTTATTAGGACATTTGCTTTAAAATGTCCTAAAATGATTTAAGTTTAGGATATTTGCTTCGAAATGTCCTAAAAAGCTTCACATTTAGGACATTTACGACGAAATTCCTAAATCTTTTAGGATGTTTGCTACATAATGCCCTTATAAAATTTATATTTAAAAAGATTTTGATAAAAATGTAATACTATGTGTTTACGAGTATATTCGTAAGAAAACTTCATAATTAAAAATCGGCATGGTTATGTGCACCCCACAATCACTACAAAAAAAAGTAAATGAAAAATGGAATTAGCAATGAAATAAGTGTCCATTGCTAATTAGCAATGGAATAGCAACTAAATATGGGAGGGAAAATGTTAAACCAATTAGAAATGGATTACCAACGGATTAGCAACAGAATTTAGCAACGAAAATAAATTCTATTGGTAAAAAAATCCAGGAAAATCTCCCGCCTAAAATTCCCTTGCTAATCCGTTGCAATTTAACGTTTGCAACAGATTAGCAATGGATTCTAAAATACCAACGAATTAGCAATGAGATTTGCCTAATCCGTTGCTAATTCATGGCAAAAAGCGTTGCAAAATATAATTCGTTGCTAAATTAGATCTGTTGGTATTTCGTTGCTAAATTGGAAAGAGAGATAAAAAAAACACACACACTCACACAAACACAAAACATAATTTCTCCCCAAAAACACAACACAAAACACACACTCTCACATTTTCTCCCCAAAACTTAACTGCTAGCTCCCTCACCATTTCAATTCCTCTCGTTAGTGTCGTTTTCCTCTCCACCATTGTCGGCCTCGTCCTCAGCCCGCTCCCTGTCTGCGCCGTCAAAGTCATTGTTTTCCTCTCCACCATCGTCGTGATTCCTCCCACGTGTGCGTTCTCCATCTCCATCTCGACCTCTATCAAAGATTTCGATGCGGAAACCCTCGCTGGTGAATGTGATCTCTGCAATGTAGCCACAATCGTCGCCGCTTCCACCCACCATCATCTCCAAGAGTGATTGCTGCTGCTGCTCCAACGCCACCACGATTTCAGTTAAAGGGTTTTAGTGGTGGTGGTGGTGGTGGTGGTACGAAATGGGAGGCGGTTGGTCAAATCCTTTTTTTTTTCATTCAACTGCTCAAGCCGAGTAAGAACCGATGCCCAAATTGATCACAATTGGTGTAATCTTTGTTTATGGCACTTTTATTTTGATAAATTTAAGCTACCTAGATCCGCCCTTTTTGGTTTTCAGCTTTTATTTGGTGGACCAACCCTATTTGTGTTGATTTTGTAATTGAGTAACTGCGGTGTATATGATCTTTTATTGGACTCTGAAATGCGGTGAATTAGTGAATTTGATGGAGTTGAATCGCCCTTTTGTGGGTTTTGACTAATATTTTTTGAATTATTTCAATTATGTGCTAGTTTGTGTAATTTAGGTTTAGTTAGTTGAAAAGAATTTGTTGATCTCACATAGTAACTTCTACCACATAAGGATAAATGTAAAGGAAAAAAGACCAACCTTGATGATTGTTTATCATTAGTTTTGAGTCTTTTGGCTAAGCATATAGACCATGATTTGCCGCACAAAAAAAATGCTTGCAATTCCAAGGTATTTTACTTACCTGCACTTTTGAGCATCTTAACATAGTAATATGTTTTTTGTTAGAAATATTAGTAGTTTGATGACAAGCTTATCTGTGATCGTGGAACTTAAATGTTGCTTTTGGTTATGTTGTTTTTCTCTAGATGAGAAGTGGCCAATGCTTTGCTACATGGATTTGAAAGTGTGCCTAGAAGTAAAGATCTTTCTTTCGGTTGTTCAATTTGGGTGCATATGTGACCCTTACAAGTTACAATACTTTTGGCCATGTAATGTATTGTACATTCAATCTTTATAGTTCATATGTTGTTCCATGTTCTCCAATATTCTATTTCACGTGTGAATTTTATTTTGTCACATCGCAAACGTCGTTAAATTAAGCAGAGTAGAAGAATTTGATTCATCTAGTTGGCCTTAACTAACTCGGGATCAAGCTTTGGTGGTGTTATTTTCCTCATAAGTGATTAAGGTTGTTGTTATGTTCATGTAATTTAGTTTGAGGCACTTATAGCTTTAAACAAAAGTACATAACATTGAACTTTGCTACCAAGCAACATGAGTTGAGTTGTGTTGATGATCAATGATTTTAAGATTAGGTTGCATCTTTCCCCTTACCTACTAGGGAAAATGTGATAATATTGACTAGTTCAGAAAACACCATGTTAGTAGAACAGGTTCATGTAGTGTACGACTTGATGTCAGTGGCATGCAACATTTTCTAGAAATGATGTAGGCATGTTATATGCGAAGTAAAGTAGTTTGTCAAAATCCTTTGTAAAAAACATATTACTATGATATTGCAACCAACATTTTCACCAACAACTAAAACAGTAGAGTACACGCTAAGAAGGGAAATCCTTTGTTGAGTTAAACATCATAGAAGTGAGATAATTAACTAAAACAAAGACCACTGGAGTATTATGATATATGCCTTCCCCAATCAGGTGAAAATGACCTTCCCATAGGAAATCAATATAATTATACGCAACGTACTTATCAAGAGAATGAATCCATGAATGTTAAAACTTCAAATTATCCATGTTTTACTCCTAAATACTTGAAAATTGAGACTTTTGTAGCTAAATAGCGGCACTCATGAAGGAGAAAATGTCCTATTAGCTACATTCATTATTTTGAAAAAAAAATTAATGATTTTTCAATGAGAAAAGAATTGTGGCACAAAAATGGTGGTGTTAAGAAAGCAATTATCAATTCCCAAACACCAATACATCTTCTACAGTCGTCAGTTTATTACGATTCAAATTTCACATTTTTCAATATCAATCAATACTCTAACAAGATATTTTTTGAATGTTATGGTTCCATCCACATAAGCTATCATAATTCCATGGATTCCTCATTTAATAAGTTACAAACAAAGATGTTGGATAATTGAGAGGTGTTTTTTATTTGGCATCGCGAAAACTTTTATTGAGTTAAGACTACATTTTTAATTCGAATGAAGAGCTCTATCATAGTAACATTGCTATGCATTGTATTTTCAACATATCTCTCTTTTTTTAGTATGATATTGTACTCATCTCATCCCTTACCAACTTCTGAATGCATTTTTTTTAAAATTTTCAAAGTCTTAGAATAAAAGATAACAAAGAAAAAAATAATAAAGATTAAAACTTACTAATTAAAACAAAAGGTACCTAAACTAGATATGAATTGTTTTCGCCTCTTAATCTTCTACACCGCAACTTCTCTCCTTAATTGATTGAACTTTGATATTGATACATAATCCACTAAATAAATAATTCAAATACACAAATTAAAATCACATGAATCAGAGATCAAAACATACCTGTTGAAAGATGGCCTTTTTTGCCATTAAAATCAATGAAAATCTTGCAATGGCATATCTTTCTCCATGTTCCCTTCTACTGTTATGATTGATTTGACTTAATTGTTCTTTCGAGTTTGAAAATTAATGTAGACTTCGAATTTGCACAGTTTTGTAACACATGCGTCGGTTGCAAAATAAATCCCACCAATTTTGCACTTTTTTTAGGAAGAAACTTACTATAACTTAAATTTGAAAATCAATTTATTTTAGGAAAGTTGTGCAAACAATTTGAAAATGTTTTGTTGAATGGACATCTACTAATTTTGGTCCCACTTTTATAGTAATTCTTTGCTAGACCCAATTGGAAACAACTATTAAGTTGGAGTTGTTGATTATATTACAACTTTACCTCCAACACTAAATCATTTGGATTCAAGTAATGAGGGGCATTTTCGGGTTGTGAGAAAAGTTGAGTGAAATAAAGAAAAGTAAGGTTTTGAAAACTAACTAAAAAATAAGTTTAATGTTTTCAAAAAATGCCTTCATTGTTTATTTTTGAAGTTATCTTGAGCGAATTAAAAAAATTCTTTTTAGGGCATTCTTGGGATTATGATAAGTTTTGGACTAATAGGATTACAAGGATGATCGACATTATTTATAGTATAGATTAATTACTTGCTTATTTTCTTACATAATTTTTGCTATTTTTATGCACTATAAATGATTTTGGGTACTTAATTTTTTTTTTAATTTTTCCAATGTTTTATTTTTATTTTTTTAGTTTTCATTTAAAGAATTTATTTTTGTGCAGGCAAAGCTCTTGAGGAGGCGTGGGAGCACACTTAGGCAACACCAGACCAACCGATGATGAGGAGCAGCTCTACTATGATGCGACGGGGAATGTCCAAAAGGGTGTGTTTATGGGCCAGGGTCACTTGCCAAGAGGAAGAGGAGATATGCAGATCCCGGTGCTAGTACGTCCCAAGAGCTAATAATGCGACGTTTAGAGTTTAATGTAGTTGTTTAGAGGCTTGCACATTGAGGCTTTTGTGTAGAGCCAATTGGGAATGCACATGGACTTTGGAGCGAACACCTCTTAGGCACCATCACCATCACCACCTCAAGAGCATCATCAGTAATTTGGGATAGATCCGATTTGTGCACCGCAACAACAACACGACGATAACGATAAGGACAACCAGGATTGGGTGGATAAAGAACACCTTGGTGATGAAAGTTAGATATTTTAGTTGATTTTCTACAGCTTTTTGGTTCCTTAACAAATTTGAAACAACATTTTGTGTATATTGAGATTGAATAATCTTTTTTGTTCAATTTAAGTATATAATATTTGATATTTGTGTAAATGAGATGTCCTAAAATTCGATTTTGGAGGATGTTATAGCACCCCCAAGGAGTCATTTGAAGGGGGTGCAGGGCGTTGGAGAAGGCCACTGCAGGTTTTGTTGCTTAGAAGAACCGTACTGGAACAATATGCTAATAAAAAAATTATGAGCATCCAAACGGATTAGAAACGGAATGTATGTATTCCGTTGCTAATTAGTTTCTAATTAGAAACAAAATTCAAAAGATTTGTACATGTTCTGAGTTTATGAGTTTTATTCCGTTGCTAATCCGTTGCTAATTTGCAACGGATTACCAACGGAATACATGAATGTCGTTGGTAATCTGTTGCAAATTAGCAACGAAATATATGAATCCATTGCTATTCCGTTGCTAATTTTCAACGAATTACCAATGAAATATATGAATTTCGTTGCTAATCCATCGCAAATTAGCAATGGAATACCAACAAAATTCATCTCATAACCGATTTATTAAGGATTTTTTTCATCTCTAATCCATTTATGTTCCATCTCTATTAATTCCCGTTGCTAAATATTTAGCAATGATGATTTTACAAATGAATTTTATTTCGTTGCTAATCTGTTTCTGATAGTATTTCCGTTGGAATTTTGTTGCTAATCCATTCCTTTTCCATTGCTATTTACTAAATTACTATTTTCTTCTAGTGAATTTACCATGTGCAAACTAAAGGATTTGTGCAAACCATGTGTGGATAAAGGTACCCATAAGCCTGTTTTAGTTCCCAAAATACCCCTGCCCTTGTGCACTCCACAATTTTGAAATCCTTTCCCCCCAATGCAAAAAAGAAAGAGAGAAACCAATTTGCCCTAGGTTGATTTTCACACAAGGCAGTCGTTCCACTCGCATTCACTCAAGATGAGAGAAACAAGTTTTCCCTAGGTTTCATTCCAGGCGGTGGTCGGAGGTGGTTTTCTTGTTATTGAAGTGTGTCACAGTCGAATTCATTTTCCCTTATGTCGAGTGGAAGGTAAAATTTTTGTTTGGTTTTCGTTCAAATTTTTATTCTTATGTGCTTGTACTGGTGTATGGTCGAATTTGAATGAGGTTATTGTTTAGACTTTTGAAACTCGGTCAAATTCGGTTGCCGATTTGTGCATTTTATATGGGACTTGGTTTTTTTCATCGATTTTCCTTGTCTTGTATGTGTTGCAACTATTTTTTATCAAACTCGATGGACGATTTGTGCTTGATTGATGATACTCACTTGCTCGGTAACACATGACCAAATGAAAGTGTTTTGTTCGGTTAACCCTAATTTAGTAAAGCATGTTAAGTTGTTTTTGGGTGACCGAACTACACATGAAATATTCAACATGTTTTGCTTGATTTAGGGTAATCGAGTTGTGATACTTCATTCGGTCCATGGTGACCGAGTGACACTATTTATTTTGTAAATTGGTTATCCAGTTACACTTGATCGAACCAAATATTTGCTTGACATAGGTTGTCCTATACTTGAATGTTGATGGAAAATGGTTGTATGTTCATTTTATTGATTTTTTAGAGTAATTTAAGATTGGTTTGAATTTGTCTGGTAATTGTTTGATCACTTGTGAAAGCTAAGGACAAAAAAACCCCAACTTTTGTCACTCGGTCTCAAGCTACTGAGTGATAATTCGTTGTTCGGTGAGGTATGGTCGAGCTATGACTTATGTATCGGTCATTGTAAATCGAACAGTTGATATTTATTCAGTCATTGTCGACCGAATAAAGTTATTTTTGGAAGAATTAGTCATATAATGATTGAGTTTAATCTTTGGGGTAATATGTGTGTTATTTTAATATGTATGGCACGTACAAAGATGACTAAGGCGCCCAAGAAGAGTGAACAAGAGAAAGAGAACACTACAAAGACTAAGCAAGTGGGAAGGAGAGCTCAAACGACATCTTACAGGAAAAAGAAGAAGCCGCGAAGGGGTGTGGGTCAAGTAAAAAGATTGTGACTTAAATGATGGAGCAGCCGCAACACAACCCTCGGATTTAATAGGCCAACAATTGGCAATTCGTATGAGCCAAACAACTGTGGTGGAACAATCTTCTTCTTATGCAACTGAATCAGATTAGGGAGAATGAAGGGAAAAAGAAAGTGAAAAAACACTAAACAAAGAAGTGAAAAAAATGATGAAAATAGATAGACTAATGGAGAAGGTGGAGAAGAAGGTGGAAAAAGGAGATGAAGAAGGAAGTGGAAGTGAGGGAACAAGTGGAAGTGTAAGTGCAAGTGGAAGTTAAAATGGTTCTACTAAAGAAGAAGAGGAAGGAAGTGTAAGAGGGGGAAATGATGAAAAAGGTGAAGGTGAAGAGGGAGAAGATTCCGAAGAAGAAGTGGTGGAAGTGAAGCACGCTAAGTTGGGACCATCTGACAAAATGGAGGTCGACGACAGTTCCAAACCCTTTCCCGGTGGGCTAATTAATCATGAGTTATTGACGAGCTTCAACAATAATGTCGCCACCGTTGTATGGAATAACAAGGTATATTTACAATATTTTACAATTAACAATAATTTCACCTAATTGTAATATGAATTTTTTTTTTATTTTTTGAAGAAGTTCGGTCTTAGTTATCTGTTTATGAAATTATGACTAAATTTTTTGTGCTATTTCAGGATTGGCCATTGCTTAGATGTTTGAATTACGGCCTCTAGTCGTCACAGTAGGATTTAGACAAGTGTCACCATAACATCAGCCGACTAAAGAGTATTATTGAAGTGTCTGGGTTGAGTGCTTTTTCCACTTGCTCCTACAAGCAGGTGCACAAGATGCTTATATCGGTGTTTGTGGAGAGGTGGCAGCAAGAGACCAACACATTTCACCTCTCTTTTGATGAAATGTCGATCACACTGGAGGACATGAGCATGACGTCGAAGATTCTCGTGATGGGGAAAGTTGTTGAGTGTGACACCATCTCCAGGAATGAAGGGGTGGAGTTGGTGAGTTTAACTCTTGATGTGCCAGAGAAGGAAGCTGAGCAGCAAGTAAATAAGGATTTGAAAATTAACAAAGCCTGGCTGAAAGGGAAATGGGGACATAAACCAATGTCGTCTATAAAAGGGAAGGAGAAAAGATTGTAACGCCTAAGGTTCAATACACTATCAGAGCTTACCTTTGGCAATTGTTAGGATGCACTCTTTTGTTGACAAGGCATTGACGTTGGTCCCTGTTAACCGTCTGAAGCTCGTGGAGAACTTGGATGAGATTAATACATATGCTTGGGGAGCTACAGCTTTGTCTTACTTGCATCGACAACTTGGATCGGCGACTCGGGTCAAAATATGTCAGATCGTAGGATATTTGATGTTGCTCGAGGTGTGTTTGGTATGAATTTTCTTAAATTGAGTATTGGCAAATTCACTTTAAGTAACTTTGTTTTTGTAATTGATTTTGCAGTGGGTGTACGAACATTTCGATATGTACCTTCATGAAGCACGCCGGAACCACGGGTATGTTGACACCCTACCACGTGTATCTAGGTGGGACTTGAAGGTGGAGTAGGGCCTTAATGTTGAATATGTCCAAAGGATACGATGAGCCTTGGATAAATCCCATTCGAACATGGTTTATGTTGTCTCATTAAATTTTGCTTTCTTAAGTGGTTTATATATGCACCTACTTTGGTATAATTGTTGATTGAATGTTAGAGACTTGTATCGGCGATTTTTTGAAAATGTTGTCAATCGAAAAAACCTTGTAATTTTTTTTGAATGGTTTGTTCGGTTGATGGTGACTGAGCTAACACCAACTGTTCAGTCATCCCTGACTGAGCTAAATGATTTAGTTCGACCAATGTTAATTGAGCAAATAGATTTTATTACTGCTTTCTGATATTGTTACCTTCATATGATTTGTAGGTTATGTAGGACCTATATTCGACTATCTGGTCAAATGAGGATATGCTGAGTCGGTTTTCTGCCAGCGAACAATCAAATATTTTGAGATTTTTGAGTAATACAACCAGGATAGGTTCTTGCGGCAAATGGGTCACATGCAAGGAATCCCTAAAAAATTATACAATGCTATTCGATCCTAAAAAATATTTTTATCAAAGTTACATCGTCAAGTATAGTTTCCAACCCGAGAATTGGGAGTTATGGCAAGATTACTTATTGGCGACAAAATCGATGGGACCACGCGCAATAGTTTCATGAGATACGACTGATGATTACATGGCTTGGTTCAATGAAATCTCCCACCCATTCATTGAATATCCGGAGAGGAAGACAGTCTATAACAATGAAAGTCGACATCTATGACGTGAGTTGTTTATTGGTTTTCACAAATTATGTTTGTTTGAGCTTATAATTTGAAATGCACGATTTTTTATTGATATGAATCTTGCTCCATTGTTTGACTAGCGCGTTCGACAGGTTGTCGATGTCATAAAGGCTTGGAAGGCATTACTGCCTCGGGAATCCGATAAGGCATCCGCGGTCAAGATGGCTGATGATGCGCTGAAGCTCCTCATGATGTTTGGTGTTCCTACACCCTCCCAACCTAAAAGCAAACAAGCTGAAGGTGTTTTTTCTTTGAAATGCAAGGCAACGCCATCAGGACCCTCACCTTCGATACAAAATGGCAAGAAGGTGAGGAAATGAGTTGTTTTGAACAATTAAATACATTTGTACTATACATGATTTTAATTAAACAATAACAATTTTTTTTTGATTAATTATATTTAAGTTGGGTTTATTTAGTACATTGCGTTTAACTATATTTTTATTCTAAATGTTCATTCTTTGGATTAAAATAACAGTAACTGCGTTGTTCAGTTGGGAGATCAACTGTTCGGTCACCAATGACTGACTTAATTGATTATATATCAGTGAACAATGATCGAGAAATGTGCTATGTCATTTAAACTTGTTGTTTGGTCACTGTTAAATGAATAATATGTCATTATTTAGTATTCTCCAACTAAGCAAATAAACAACATTCAGTCAGTATAGAACGACTGATCATTATTGGTAAAATATATAAGGTTTGCTCGATTAGTGGCATCCGAGTATTTGGGTGTTTAGGCATATGTGGTCAACCGAACATAAAAAATATATATGGGATTGAAAAATTGAACACAATAAAAAGCAAGTATTTCATTACTTGAACTACGTGCACTAAGTATTTATATTTCCAACTATTTGTCATGCATCGGATGTACAAAAAATGAGCGCGTTCGATATGACGGATGACATCTTCTCTACATTGTTAAAAAGTATCTTTTTATATATGATTATATAGTCTATGATATGATATACAAAAAACCAACGCCATTTCGAAAAAGGTAATGTCAAGCCCAAATCGACGATAATAGGAAGAACATCTAGAGAATGTACACGTGAAGGTTCGTATTCCCGACTTAAATTCTCGGCCCATGGTAATGCCGCTAGTATTATATTTTTATCCCACCTCGGATACAGTTGAGGAAAATAGGCATCTGACTTGAACAATACCTGTACAAATAAACAAAAAAATAGTGAACAAAAAACACACCTGGATAGTAGTATAAAAGAGAATAAAGTTAATCACTTTACCCTCATAAAATGATTTCCATTAACATGTGTAATCCCAATTAAAACCTGGTCAGTCATATTCCGTGGTGGTGCATTCCTAAGTTGAAGAAATGTCATACTACCTGATGGTGATAGAGACACTACAATGACATTGTTACATATAGCAATCACGATACCCATTTTAGACATACACATCCACTTGTCCAAAAGAGCATCCTTGGTCTCGTCATACCATTGCATGGACAGAAGAAATTTATCAAAGTAATCGCTCTTGAAGATTAAATGCCAAAATTCTTTGTAGTCATGAAGCTCCCAGTACAGATCATTACGGACTTGTATCCATGCACCATCTTCATTACGTCCCAAACCCGCTGCGATAACGCGGTAACTACAATTACCATATCCCCTAACATCATCAACCCTCTCAATACAATCAAGACATCTTTTAGGGGCAACACCGCGACAACTCTCCTTAGTAACATTCTACATATAGGTACGAGTTCTCTGTACCTTTGCAGGCACTTGCAACGTAGGTTTCATCGGTATCAAATCAGGATGGAGGACATGCTCGTGGTGGGATGGATTTGTTTTAATGGACGCCTCATGCTCGTTGGTCTTAATTACCTTTATCTTCTTGGCTGGTTATGATGCGTTTCTTCCTTGTTTTGATGCTTCACTTCCCTTGTCTTAATTTTCTCCTTTGGCACCGTCAACGAAGAGGATGATAGAAACTAATCTCGCGGATTTGTTGCACAATCCTCATTCGCGAGTCCTCGTTATCCACACTTGCAAACCTCTCGATGACCCTTTGAATTTCCTCCTTAAAATTGTACTCCGTTTGATTCACGACTTGCTCAGGATTCATGGTCAACTTTTGCCAATGTATGTGAACATCTTTAGGTAGTATTGGCAAACCCTCCAATTGATGAGTTGCAATTTCATGGGCACATGGAAGGCCATAGGTCATGTGTAAAATACAACCACATCTTATTGGATTGGTCTCAACTCTTTTTGCAAGATCGACCTTAGTGCGAATTTTGTCTAACGCATATTGCGAAACAAATCCTTGCAACATACGGTACAATGGATGACTAAACCTGTGTTGCACGACATTCAGACTCGTCTCAAAAGATGCCTTGATAGCATTATATTGCCCTTCAACTAAACTATTAGTAACTCGACACAAATCCTCGAAATTCCTTAGAGAGTTTCCAATACATGTTTTAAGGGCATTATGTGCACTTTCAACTCACCCGATTGTAAAATGTCAAAAGTGCAATGTATAGTCTATCCATGCTTTAATAAACTTTTCTTTATATTCCCTAACTCATGTGTCCATCAAGTAATCAATCAATCCTTGTAAACAAACATAATTGATGGCCAAATTTGACATCCTCATGTTAAACAAATCTTTGGAAGTGGCATTCATCAAAGCATTCCGTCGAGTCAGGAAAAGGTTGAAGTCTTCGTTCTATTTAAAATATTTTTTCCCCTTCGCTGCCATGCCCTTATTAATGTGCCAAGCACATAAAAGATGAGTCGGCATGGGAAAGGCCATCTTAATTGTCGTCATCGATCCTAACTCACTATCAGTAAGTATCACATATGGTTTAGACCACCATCCATAAGGTCATTAACGTTGTTCGACGCCCAAATTTAGTTTTCTTTCTTCTTTGATAACAATAATGCAAAACCAACAGCAAACAATAACTTAATCAATATCACACTAACGATCTCTAGCAAAGGCATCAAATATCTATTGGTTTTGTACGTGCAATCGAATAGCAACACCCACGGGAAAACATCTTAGTAACTTGATGGAGTCCGGATGAGCCCAAAACAAGTCTGTCACCATATCCATTACTTCCAGTTTTCTATGACACGAGATATAATCTTTTTGTCAAGCAAATGCATGAGTTATTGCATTTGTGATCTCCCTCCAGCTTCATCAAACCTAATTTTTTGCCTTGCATTGCATATCATACGCATAGTTGACGAATTTGGCACTTTCATGTTCTCTGCCCTCTTCTTTGTTATGTCCAAAATCTCTCAAGACTTGACATCTCCATCCATCATTTGTACCACCACCTTACATTCTTCTGGTTGTAATCGACCTGCGTATGAGTGACCTTCCATATGAGAGCCTTTGTCATGGTTATGTTGCCCACACAATACTGTCACATGCCATAATTGATCTTCATGTTCCTTGATATTTATTGCAAAAAAGACAACCACATCTTTTTGTCCTACATTTGGGCCTTGTTGTCCACTTCAAAACCTCTCCATGTTCATCAAACACAATTCTTTCATTCATAATGTTCACATCTCTACTAGCTTTCAATTTTCCAACTCTTTGGACATCACCTTTATAACTACCCAACCTCCCACAATCCATTTTCACCCTTCAACGACGACGACCATCGCCCCCTAAATCAGACCCTTTTATGATAATAACGAATCCTTTATCATATCCCCGACTTTGAACCCATTTAACCGACTCAACTCTAGTTTCAAATTTTATGTCTGTTGTGAAGTCGTTAATGTAGTCAAAATAGGAAGTATAATCCAAATTTCTCTGTCAAATAATAAATCATTGTATTAAATTATATTCTCAAACAAGGAAGGCAACGAAATTTCAAAAACTCCATAATTTACGTCAATCGATCTCATTAGACCGAGTAAAATCCATAGTTCGGTTGTACCTGACTGAATAAAACAGTGTAGCTCGATTGGTTAGACTAAGCATTATCTTTTTACTCATTTGAAACTTACCAACCAACCTTTGCCAACTCTTTTATTATCATTCGGCATGTACCTGACCGAACATATGACATTTGTTCGGCCCTATTTGGCCAAACCATAAGCGCAAACTGTGATTTCAAAAATTCAAAAAAAACCCACTGCTTACTAAACAATGCAAACAAACAAATCCCAATCAATACATAAAAATTTGCTCAAACTCTTTCAAGTCCATACCAAAAATGACCTAAAACACCATATACCAACATCAATTATGACGAGAAAGACTTACAACGCTCAGAAATCTCAATGTTTGCTCCTGCAAGTCATCCTTGCTAGTTGTCAGAGGGGATCGTCGGAGTCAATGTTCAATCAATGTGGGGTGCACAACGATGGCAAGAAAATGGCATGAAAGTGAGTGTGAGAGGGGTGAGGGGTAAGGAAGTCATTTCATTTAGGGTATTTTTGCAATTGGAATAAAAAAATTAGTGATTTGCACATAGTAAAATGTGGTTTGCACATAGCCAAGCCGATTAAAAATAGGACATTATAAGATAATCTCCTAAAATCAATTGGCGGGAAACCAATATTTTGGCGGGAACTATTTTTAAGATATTGTTAGAACTTCTTAAAATTAAATTATTTAAAGACAACTAGAAAACATTTACTATAAGATTTACTTAACCTTACAAACGCGATATCGCAACTCCCTTGCACTCCAAGTCGGTAAACTAGTCCACACGAGGCTCCAATTGCAGTCCTACAATTTATTTATAAGTCCATTAAGCTTCCACAACAACTTCACCATTTTTCAATTATTTGCAATTTAATTAACCAAATCTCGTCCTCAAACCCCTTAAATACTTCCAAAATAAATTCTCTGATGTCTGAAATTCATTTTTGACTCGAAATTATTGTTCGGCGTCGAAAATTACATTGTCTAGGCTTAAATATAATTTTTTCTAATTTATTATATATTTATCTATCATACTCGACTCAAAAACCCCAAAATCCCTTCAAATCAACTCTTCGGATGCTCGAATCCTAATTTTGACTTCAAATTGTGGTCTGAAATAAAAAATCACTCTTGACAAGGCTTTTAAATAATTTTCGCAATTTTAAGTATTTTCGATATTGTAACATGCATTACGAGGCAAAACCCTAGTGTAAATTCTTAGAAAAGAAAATTAGATTTATAATTTTCCAATCCAAGTTGACTTACTCTCATTTATCCTCAATTTCCAAAAATAGTTTTTTATTTCTTTTTTTTTGTATAACTTTATTTCCTTAGAATTACCTTTCAAACGAAGGACATTTGGTATCTTCAAATTATTCTTACACTCTTCTGATTTCTATAAATTCAATTTTATTTTAATCTTTGTAATGTAACCATTCCATAGGTATCGAAGTTTTAGATGAGATTCTCACGACAGGTCATTCAAACATTGACCAAAGTACCTTTGCACATTACTTTACCCACAACTAACCGCCAGATATTCATCAATTATGTTATGCTAATGACACGTTCCCTCTCAACTTCTATTTCTTTATATCTTGAAATAAAAAACCTTATATTGTTGTAAATTAGATGACCTTTTAACCAAGCTTATGAATGATCACATTGTCAAGCATGACTCTCACATTGAATTGTAACATCAAGCATGACTTCTATATTGAATGTAACTTATACACTCTACATAACTTGTATTTAACTCCAATGTATAATCACTTATCCATGTATTGTCATGTAACTTGTAATCTTGTATTACATGAGACTTTGGTGTAACTTGCACACTTTGCGCAAGTATTTGTTCTCATCATGACTAAGGGTATATATTAGGGAGTTCCTTCACTTGTAAAGAACACACCAATGTATGAATGAAATATCTACATTTTCATCTCTAGCTCTCTTCTATCTTGTCTCATCTTCTCTACTTGTTCTAGTAGTTCTTAGTTTATGCATTATATGCTTAAGTCTATAGCATATCCAACTCAAGTTCTAGTCGACTTACAACTTAGTTTATAACCCGTTATCAACGCGAAGTTGTTCTACAAGAGGAGTTCTTGAAGATCAAGAAGTTTTTCAAAGATATAAAGTTAAAATGTATAATTTTTATTAATTTAAATAAGCTCAATTTATTTTCATGTTGTCATGGTTAGTTTCTTTTTTGTTACATGCATATTTAATTAAGTAAATGTACTTTATTCATATATTATGCATTGTAGCATCACCGACTACGAAAGTATGCTCTGTAGTTGCGTCATGTACGATCTTCTACATCAGAAATCAAAAGTCAATGTGTGACATATAGTTTTCTCTAAAAACTACAATCGATTAGTTATTGTTCTATTCTTGATTTTATAATACAAATAATGCTATAAGTTTGAGTTGATAGTAGGTAAGCCTTGTCCTCGATAAAGCTAAACAATGAAAGGGAGACGAGTTATCCCGTTCGAGGAGGCATGATATTAAGTAGACTATGTCTCGAGGTTGTCCCACCAACTCATACTAATAGTACATTTTGTTTAATAATAAATCAAGTTGTGAACAAATATTTAATCATATATTATGTTTTTACATAAAAAGGGAAAACTATTTTATATTAAATTTATTTTCAAAATATTTTTCAACCATATTTGAAATTTTTGTCATATTATATTACCGACAAGAATTACTTGTCATGACAATTAGATACTATAATTTGTTAATAAAACATCTATACAAGACTATGTTGTGTTATACAAAATTTAAATCATTTGCCAATATCTCTTTAGAGATTTGAAAAGTGAATATTTCACTTTATATATCTTTTCACCATATGGAGTTATAAATATATAAATACCAAAAAAGGTAATGCTCCAAAAGCTCAAAATGAGTGGTTGAGTCTCAAGCTACAAAATTTAATCAGTCAAATATTAATTATAATTCTGCAATTTTAATTACCTCTATGTTGAGGCTATGTGGAAATATGACTGATGAGACAATAAAAATAAGGGCACATGGCCCGCCTCGATTTATTGACAATAAATATGGAGTGCGCACGTCAATCCAATAAATATTAAGGATCGATTTCTTATCTCATGGTAGCTGTGTCGGCCCTCGCCGCCCCAGGGTGACATGTCTCCATGTACTCCTTGCCCGCTGGCCCAACTACATGTGTACGACACCTGCCCGTCCTTACTCTGTCTCGAAATGTATCCACTTGTGTGTGTACAATGTGTAAATAACATATTCAATTAAAGACGTATTTAAATGCAAAAAACTTTCATGAATCAATTAAACAAATCTAGTGTGGAAAAACCCTGAAAAGTACGAGGTAAACAACTGTACCATTTAAAACTATACATGTACAATGTCATGTCACTCCCAATTCTCAAAAGAATCAAAATATCGAAATAATCACACGTGCAAGTATTCCTCAAAGGTAGGCAGTCAGAGGTAGTCGCCTAAGGTCTTGCCTTTACTTGTACTCGGATCTGAACTCAATCATCACGGAAGAAAATGGATGGCGAGTTCAGTCAGTAAAATCCCATGGAACTCCTCCGAGCATTCACGTAAACAAGTGGAAGTCAATAAATACTGTTAAATAAACATGCGGAATGTAAACATACAACAGTAAGTAGGGCATCGCATGCATAGATAACAATAAAGCGCAAATGTGTGTTCCGGTCAGACTAAACCATATTTCGGGATTCCCATCTAGGATCCCACTAGTGGGTGCACCCAACTAGTTATCACCTGATCCCTCTCGGTGGCCGGCGTAGACCTATGACGCACCAACGCATGTAGCAGTTCAATAGCTCGGGTCGTTATCCATCGAGAACTCCTGATACACATGCTATGGTCTAGAATAAATACTCGAGAGTTTTTCCATTGAGTTTTACAAACCTCACAACGTGCTCCACTACCCCGTAATCAATCCCCGGTCCAAGTCCACTCAGTCTTTGGTCGCCAATTGATCACCGTGTCAACCTATGTCCATTTTTTAAGAATTTAAGTTAGCATGACAATTTGCAACAAATTTTTAAAAACATTTTAGGCCAAATTACCCATTTCACGCTTTTCGAGGCAAACCCCCGCAAAAAGTTGCGTTCGACATTTCCACATATGTTCTTTTTATAGAACTTTATCAATTTCTATTTATTTTATCAAAATATTTTTTTTCGGAATTTTCTCAATTTTTTCGAAAATTTTCCAAAATTTTCTTTTCATTTTTCTTCTCTTTTTTTTTTTTTTTCATTTTTGTTTGGGTTTGGGTCAGGTCAACCCAATCGGGTCGGACCCAACCCTAGGCCAGAACCGGTCCAGTGGCCCCTTTCTGGGCCCGGCCCACGGGTGCACGCGTGTGCACCTTCCCCTTCCTCCCGATCGAACCAGCTACTGGTTCGATCCAATTTTTTTCTCTTCGATGATGAGTTGGGGGTTGCTCTCCACCCCAACCCCGGAGGAATCGATAGCAGGGGAGACACCCCTACAATCTCCACCTTGGCCCGGTTCGGCCTCCATGGTCGAACCTCACTTTCCATGGCCGAACCTCACTTTCGGCCACCCCACCAAACCACCAAAATCACACAAACAACGATGACTCACCTCGACCGTGACGTCTCCACCTTCTCTTCTCTCCGTCCCGCGTGTTCCTTCTTCTCCTCCTCATCTCCTTTTCTTCTTTCTTCTTCCTCTCGATCTCCCGATCGGTTGTGTATGTGTGTGTGCATGGGGTGTGTTGTGGGGTGTACGTGTAGGTGAGTGGACAAGTGTTGTTTGAATGGACAAATGGTGTTGAGTTAGATGTCAAGACACCTAAATGTGACATTGCTACGACACTCGCCCATGTTTTTGGGCGTTTCGACGCCCGGTTTCCCGTCCGAACCATGATATATGCATACCACCACGTTGCTAGCCACCCAATATCTATTTCGTATTATTTACTTAACATATTTTTATTTAATTTGTGTGTTTTCGTTTCCCCGACCTAATATTTGGTCCTGTCGACTACCCGATACCCGGCGTCGACACGTATATCGAGGCAAATACAGTTCACACAATCTCGTTGTGTGTTAGTTTCCCTGTCCTAATATTCGATCCCGTCAACTACCCGGTACCCGCATCGACACGCATATCGAGGAGAATACAATTCACACACCCTCACATATATTATTTTGCAACATACACACATGCGATGTATTTGAATAAATTACACAACAAATAAGCAACCAACACACCATAAACTTCCATACCTAAGTCCTCGTGTGTCCTAGCCTACCGCGGCATCCACGTAGATTCGAGTTGGCATATATGCCTGTAAATTTAATAGACATTAATAAAATGGGTCGTTACAGTAGCTGAGTGAAATAATGAGATATTATAATGTGACGGCCCCAAACTTCAAGGCAAACTGGGCACCGCCACGTCGCCGGACACGTCACCAAGCATGCCACGTCGCCTGCACACTTAACTTGACGGCCGACGAACTTACCACCTAATTCTCCAACTTAGTAAATTTTGATACTTAAACGATTATTTAACAAAATATACCAAGTTATAAACTAATTTATTTATTCGATTCTCTTCATGTTATTTTGAATAGCGGAAGCCTTCATAATATGCATATAATTAATGTAGATATGTTATGCATTATTTAACAACCTATGGGGTGGAAACCCACATGATACCACGTATATTATTTAAGGCGACAAGATATATAATATGCTTTAATATACATGTATCGGGTGAAAAAGTCTCCCAAAATGTTCCCAATATATATATATATATATATATATATAAATTCAAACACCTACGAGTAAGCTAGTGGAAGTCGTTCCAAATCAAAGGTAGTCGCCAATCACCGTCTTTTCCCTCGTCGTAGAATCGTGATTTGTCACCGAAAACAATGAAAATAATGAGATATTATAAATTCCACAATTCATATATAAGTAAATGAACTGAAATATAAAGCATGAATATAAGTCGTGAGATAATCAACAATACGCTCCCAGTTCAACTAGTCAACACCCCCTCTTCGCGGTCGAAAGAGGAAACAATCGGAAGTTAGACTTGAGAGGAATCGTTGAACGGTAGACATATGTTGCATATAATGATCATGATCATAATAATAAATTTATGGAAATTAGAAAATGTTTACTTACCTCCAATGCCTTTAAATGTCCCGCATTCGCCTCGATGCGTACCACGACACCCGACTATAGCCTCCTAAGTCCCTGGTGTCCATTTATATAAACTTAATTTATCATGAAAATTTACAACAATTTCCTAAAACGAAGACAAATCATATTGACAATTCATATATTCATATATTTGGTCGCAATATGATTTTTCCATAATTTTTCTCATTTTTCTGGAATTTTCCATGATTTTTCCCAATTTTTCCTCTCTTTTCCCCTTTTCTTTGTTTTTATCGTAGCATTGGGTCGGTGGAAAAAGTGGAACAAAAGTGGTGCACAAATAATTATTGACAATGAACGCTCATAATTGTGACATTTTTTAGTCATATATGAAAGGCTATTTTGCCTAAATATTGTCATATATATACCGCTACAAAGGGTAAATATTTTTGAAAGGCTATTTGACCTTATTGTCATATATATGCCTATTTTTGTGACCTTTACTATGCCTTCAAAATCAAAGGCAAAATATTATAAATTTTATCAATGAAATATGACTCTTTTCTAATTTGCCAAACATTATTTGTCCAGATGGATCAACAAATCATGTGTTAAAATCATGAATCAAATAAGAGCGATATATGTCTTGTTGATTGTGCTACAACGCACACAATCCTTAAAAACAGAGAATATTTCTCTAGTTTGAACTTAGCTAAGGCTAATGTTCAAACAATATCTGGCATCTCCAATTTGATTAATGGCTCTAGAAGAGCAAATATTATGTTGCATGGGGGAACAACAATTCATGTTGACAATGCCTTAAACTCTGAAAAATCCAGAAGAAATTTACTTAGCTTTAAATATGTTCAACAAAATGGATATCACATTGAAACCGTGAACGAAAATAATAGAGAATTTCTCTATGTCACATTGGTTTCAAATGAAAAAAAAAGTGTAAGAAAATTTTCCAGCTTTATCCTCCGGATTATATTTTACTCATATAAGGCATGTCGAAACGAATGTCTTCTTAAACAAGAAAATTAATGATCCAAAGACATTCATTTTATGGCATGAACGACTTGGTCATCCAGGATCATCAATGATGCGAAGAATAATTAATAATTCGCATTGACATCCTTTAAAGAGTCACAAAATATTTTCAGCTGATGATTATAATTGTACTAGTTGTTCTCAAGGTAAATTGATAGTTAAACCATCCCCAAGTAAAATTGTTGTGGAATCCCCGGTTTTCTTATAACGCATTCAGGGAGACATATGTGGTCCTATTCATCCTCATTGTTGACCATTTAGATATTTCATGGTTTTGATAGATACATCAACTAGGTGGTCACATGTTTGTTTGCTTTCAACCCGCAATGTTGCATTTGCTTGACTTTTAGCACAAATCATTAAGTTAAGAGCACAATTCACTGACAACCCAATCAAAACCATCTGTCTTGATAATGCCGAGGAATTTCAATATCAAGCATTTAAAAATTATTGCATGTCTATAGGAATTACCATTGAACATTATGGTTCACACATGCATACTCAGAATGGTTTGGCAGAATCTCTGATCAAACGCATTCAATTAATTGTCAGACCTTTAATCATGAGAACTTAAGTTATCAACTTTAGTTTGGGGACATGCAGTCCTTCATGCATCATCTATCATTCGTTATAGGCTTCTACTGCATACCATGAACATTCCCCCATGCAACTCATTTTAGGTCAACAACCAAGTATTTCACGCTTGAGAATTTTTTGTTGTGCTGTGTATGTTCCTATACCACCTCCCAATAGAACTAAGATGGGTCCACAATGAAAACTTGGGATTTATGTTGGATTTAACTCATCGTCCATTATAAGATACCTTGAGCCCTTAACAAGGGATTTATTTACTGCACGTTTTGCTGATTGTGACTTTGATGAAGCAATTTTCCCACCATTAGGGGGAGATAAGAAATCAATTCAAAAGGAATGGAGCGAAATTGCTTGGAATGCATCAACTTTATCACATTATGATCCACGCACAAATCAGTGTGAACTTGAAGTTTAAAAGATCATTCATTTGCAACAAATTGCAAATCAATTACAAGATGCATTTAATGATGCAAAACAAGTAACAAAATCACATATTCTAGCTGTAAATGCTCTTGAAAGAATTGATGTCTCTGTGCAACAAAATGCACAAGAACCAACGAAACGCTTAAAGTGTGGAAGACCAGTTGGTTCCAATGATACAATTTCTCGAAAGAGCAAACCGGGAGTAAAAATAAATACAAATCAAAATACTCATGAGAAAGCATAAGAATCCTTTGATAAGGGTTTGTTAGAACAAGTTGATTATGACGAGGAACAACTTCCTCTAGAAAAAGAGGAAAAAAATTAAAATAATTAGATCTCAATAAATTATTTAAACTCTGGTAAGATTTGGATCGAAATGAAATTGTTCCTGATGTTATATTTTCTTTCAATGTATCCTTTTAAATATGTGAAAATGATGATGATCTAGAACCACGATCAGTGGACGAATGTCGAAAAAGACCTGATTGGCAAAAATGGCAAAATGTTATCCAAGCAGAGTTAAACTCGTTAAGGAAACGAGAGGTTTTTGGACCGATTATCCAAACGCCAGATAGCATAAAACTTGTTGGATATAAATGAGTATTTGTACGAAAGAGAAACGAATGAAATAAAGTTACAAGGTACAAAGCAAGACTTGTAGCTCAAGGTTTCTCACAAAGACCTGGCATCGACTATGAGGAAATATATTCTTTTGTTATAGATGCAATCACATTTCGGTTCTTGATAAGCCTTGCAGTCTCTAAAGGGCATGATATGCATTTAATGGATGTCGTTACAACATATCTGTACGGATCCCTAGACAGTGAGATATATATGAAAATCCCTGATGGATTTGTAATATCTGATGAAATAAAATCAAAACCTCATAACATGCATTCTATAAAATTACGAAGGTCTTTGTACGGATTGAAACAATCCAGACCAATATGGTACAAACGTTTTAGTGATTATTTACTGAAAGAAAGATATGTAAATAATCCGCATTGCCCATGTGTCTTCATTAAAAGATCATCATGTTGGGTTTTGGGGTTCATACGCAGCGAAAATTACAAAACAATTTTGACGAAAACCCCAACAGGATCCGAATCTAATTCCATTAAAAACGTTTAAACCATGAAAAATTTAATCATACATCAGTCGCAATATACCTTTCTAAAGGTTGATCGATCTCTAAGGCGCGGCCAACGACGAACGCCCTCTACCAGTAGTCTACACGCGAACGGCGACCAAGATTCGAAGTGCTAGCTTCGAGAGAATATCAAATCCATTTGTTTCTCCAAAACGATCCAGAGCATACAAAAAACCCTAAGTCGTTTCTAAAACGAAAATAGAGTTTCGGCCTATTAATCTTTCGTGTGTGTGTTCTAACTTAAAGCGTCTATTTATACAACCCTTATATATAGACGGTTAAGTAAATTACACATATACCCTTACTTAAAGAAGTATAAGTGTAATACACCACAAGGACATTTCTGTCATGAATTTTATCACATAAAATTCATTTTTCTGAATCATCTTAAAGCAAAACCATTCTTAGTGTGCGACCCAATAGGTTCATACAACGTTAGCAGTGTACCAAAACACATTTTGGTATACAAGTCATAAGCAGTCTCTAGCAAGACATTATGACTACCCAAGTTGTACGAATATCAAATCGATACAACCTAATCAATAGTGTATATAACATCCTTTTGTCACACGATATCCTTTTGATCAAACATAAGGCATGGACTTGTCATCCAACATGTTCATTCGTACTAGTCTCGATCTCTAGGTAGACTGAAAACATCCAAGTGACATTGATCAATATCAATTCACTTAAACTAGGCCTTTTAACAGTCTAACACATCGAGGGATCCACTTTGGATATCTCTCTTTATATGAGAGGGACAAATTTATCTTGATTACACAACTTCATCACATTGCTCACACAAGTAACCAATCACAACCTTTATAATCGTCCGGTTAAAGACAACGTTTGATTGTTTCAAATCACTTGTGTTCCTAATGTTGAAGTCTCTGTAATCTCAAGTCGAGAGACATGAATATATACCTATCATGAGAAACAATAATGACTTAATCCATGTGATGTTCTCATAGCGGGTCGGTCGGTCAAGACTTTATTCCCTAACAAGTACTCGTGATCTTGATTTGTATCCATATACGTATAATCATCATATGATCATCAATCAAGACTCACACTAGTCTTAATTCATTATAGTTCCTTGTATAATGATTGACTAGGGACATTTAGGATATTTCTGTAAATACCCATGGATCTTATTATAATGTAAACGGGCAAATTAATTATAATAAACAACAAATGAAATCCTTTATTTTATTAACTAAAAGTATTCATAAAGACAGTTAATGGATTGACCTAGGGCACATGCCCCATCATCTCCCACTTGCACTAGGGCCAATCATACATGCATCTAATGCCTAATGATCTAACATGACCATCATGTTTTGCTTGTGGAAGAGCTTTTGTCAATGGATCCGCAACGTTGTCTTCGAGGGTACTCTGCAAATCTTTACGTCTCCCCTCTCAATAATTTCTCGATGAGATGAAAACGCTTTGAGTATATGTTTGGATCTGTGGTGTGATCTAGGTTCCTTGGCTGTGCTATTGCCCCGTTATTGTCACAATACAAACGAACAGGGTTAGCAATACTTGGAACCACAACTAGTTCGAAAATGAACTTTTTGATCCAAAGCGCCTCCTTTCTTTGCATCGGACGACGCAATATACTCGGCTTCTTTGTAGAATCTGCTACTGATCTCTTACTTCGAACTTTTCTAGCTTACTTGCACCCCCATTCAAAGTAAACACATATCCAGATTGCGATCTAAAATCATATATATCGGTTTGAAAACTTGCATCTGTGTAACCATTTACAACTAGATCATTTTCAAAACCTCCATAGACCAAGAACACTTCCTTAGTCCTTTTTAAGTACTTAAGGATGTTCTTTCTTGCTATCCGGTGACTCTCGCCGGATCGACGATATCTCGCTTGTAGTGCTCAAAGCATATGATACATCGGTCGAGTACATAACATGGCATACATGATAGATCCAATAGTTGATGCATATGGAATCTTATTCATACGGTCTCGCTCATCATTTGTCTTAGGACATTGAGTCTTCTTGAGACTTATCCCATGAGACATTTACAACAATCCTCTTTTAGAGTCTTGCAAAGTTGAACCTATTCCACACCTTGTCTATGTAAGCACTCGACTTAGACCGATTAGCCTCTTAGATCTATCCCTATAGATCTTTATCCCTAGGATATAGGTGCATCTCCTAAGTTTTTCATTGAGAAACACTTCTCTAACCAAGACTTGACATTCGCAATGTTGGGATGTCATTTCCAATGAGTAATATATCATCAACATACGATACCGAGAAAAATAACTACACTCCCACTTGACCTTCTTGTATACACAAGGCTCATCTTCGTTCTTAATAAAACCAAAATCCTTGATTGCTTCATTTAAACGAAGATTCCAACTCCGAGAAGCTTGCTTTAATCCATAAATGAATCTTTGAAGCTTGCATACCTTCCTAGAATTCTCGGGATGTACAAAACCTTCAGAGTTGTGTCATATACACGTCCTCAAGCACTTTCCATTAAGAAATGCTTTGTTTTTACATCCATTTGCCATATTTCATAGTCATAATTTGCAGCAATGGCAATTAAAATTCTTATGGATTTAAGCATGGCTACGGCGAAAAAGTTTCATCATAATCAACACCTTGAGTCTGCCTGAAACCTTTTGCTACAAGTCTTGCTTTAAAAGTATGCACTTTCCCATCCATGTCAGTTTTCTTCTTGAAAACCCATTTACATCCAATGGTCTTACCACCTTCAGGTAAATCGACCAAGTTCCAAACTTAGTTATCATACATGGATTGCATCTCAGAGTTCATGGCACTTAGCCATTTATCTGAGTCTGGTCCAGACATAGCCTCCTGATAAGTGGTGGGCTCATTTTGGTCTATAAGCAACACATCACGACTATCAGTAATGAGAAATCTGAATCTCTCTGGCTCATGTCTTACCCTACTAGATTTACGTGGGCCTTGTGTCACTTGTGGAGGTTCAACTGATTCGGAACGTTGTTGAACTTCCAGTAACGGTTCAGTGTTTACCTGTGATTCTTGAACTTCTTCAAGATTTATTTCTCTCCTGCTAGTGTCTTTTGAAATAAACCGTTATTTCATAAAGGCACCATACCGAGCAACAAACACTTTGTTCTCAGCGGGATTATAAAAGTAATATCCTTTTGTTTCCTTAGGATACCCCACAAATAAACACTTGTCAGATTTAGGTGCTAGTTTTTCAGAGACTTTTCGCTTTACGTAAGCCTCACAACCCTAAATCTTAAGAAAAGACAAACTAGGTCTCTTCCCGTACCATATCTCATATGGTGTTTTATCAACCGCTTTAGAAGGAACTCGATTTAGAGTGAAAGCTGCAGTTTGTAATGCATAACCCCAAAAGGATAATGGAAGATCTGCATGACTCATCATAGATAGAACCATATCTAAAAAGGTTCGATTTCTCCTTTCAGAAACTCCATTCCATTGTGGAGTTGCTGGTGGAGTCAATTAGGAGACAATCCCACAAATTCTAAGATGATCATCAAATTCTTGGCTTAAATACTCACCACCTCTATCTGATCGAAGTGTTTTGATAGTTTTATCAAGTTGATTCTGCACTTCATTTTGAAACGTTCGAAACATCTCAAATGATTCAGCTTTATGTTTCATAAGATATACATAACCATATCTGCTTTGAAATCATCGATAAATGTAATGAAGTACTGCGATAACCTCCTCTAGCCATTGTGTTTATAGGACCGCATACATCGGTATGTATTAGACCCAATAAATCACTTGCCCTTTCGCTGTGTCCAGTAAAGGGACTTTTAGTCATCTTGCCCAGTAAACAAGATACGCACGTTTCATATGTTTCTAAATCAAATGAATCTAGAAGTCCATCTTTATGGAGCTTCGTTATGCGTTTCTCATTTATGTGCCCGAGACGACGATGCCAAAGATAGGTTTGATTCAAATCATTTGACTTGAATCTCTTTGTATTTATGTTAAAGACTGGAGTATCAGTGGACTTTTTCATGCTTAGAATATAAAGACCATCATACAAATCAACATTTGCATAAAATATACCTTTACGAGAAATGAAATATCTATTATTTGCAATAATAAAATCAAAACCATCCATATCCGAACATGAGACGGAAATGATGTTTCTGCTCAAGGCAGGCAAAAAATAACAATTATTTAAAGTTAAAATAAGTCCACTAGATAAAACTAAGTCATATGATCTTACAGCCAGGGCAGCAACTCTTGCTTCATTCCCTACGCGGAGGATGACTTCTCCTTTCTTCAACTTTCTACTTCTGGTGAGTCCCTGCACATTTATACAAATGTGAGATCCACATCCAGTATCTAATACCCAGGAATCACTAGTAGATAAATTAATTTCAATAACATAAATACCTGTAGTGGTAGTCGCACTACCCTTTTTCTTCCTTAGATCTTCTAGATAGAGTTTGCAATTTCTAAACCAATGTCCAGGTGCATGACAGAAATGACAATTTCCTTTTTTTTCTTTTGGGTGTTTTGAAGCAGGAACAGGCTAGGGCTTGACTTGTTCCACAGGCTTTGCGACAGGTGCAACGACAGCCTTGGCAACTCTAGCCTTGCCTTTGCCTTTCTTCTTCATTCCCTTTCCCTTTTGTACCATCAACACATTACTAGAGGGTTTCTTGATATTTTGTTCAACGGTTTTGAGCATCAAATGCAACTCTGAAATTGATTTCTCCATATTATTCATGTTGTAGTTCATCACAAATTGTGAGTAACTCTCTGGTAATGAATTCAAGATCAAATCCGTAGCCAACTTTTGGCTTATGGGGAATCCGAGTCTATCAAGCTGGTCAACATAGCCCTTCATCTTCAGAACATGAGGACTAACTGACGCACCCTCAGTCATCTTGCAAGAATGTAGGTTTTTGACTGTCTCGAACCTTTCTTGCCTAGCTTGCTGTTGGAACATTTCCTTCAGCGTTATAGCCATGTCGTAGGCTTCCATTAGTTCTATGTCCTTCCGAAGTTCAGGAACCATAGCTGCCAGCATAATGCATGCAACATCAGTAGAATCGTTGACATGCTGACTACGCGCATCCTTCACAGCTTTCGTAGCATTGGCTGGTGGGTCCTCAGGGATTGGAGCATCCAGGACATACAACTTGCGTTCTGCTTAAGAACAATTCTCTAGTTTCGAACCATCAAGAAAGTTAGTCCCGATAGCTTATCCTTCTCAAGGATGGATCACAGTGACAGGGGATTATTGTTACTTGAAGAGGCCATTGATCTACAATAAAGATTATGCAAAGTTTATTTTAGTATAGAGGAATAGACTCCCACTAAATCAACAACCCTCCTAAAACACTCAATTCCGAAAATTGAAATTCGGTATATAAAATCA
Source organism: Stephania yunnanensis (assembly GCA_039657365.1). Classification (NCBI taxonomy): domain Eukaryota; kingdom Viridiplantae; phylum Streptophyta; class Magnoliopsida; order Ranunculales; family Menispermaceae; genus Stephania; species Stephania yunnanensis. The sequence goes on along the minus strand of CM077584.1, from coordinate 11,398,819 downwards.
TATTTTTCGCTGATTTTACTATACTAAATTTACCCCTTAATTTATCCAAAATTAAGTCAATTAAAACATTTTTAATTAACCCGGGCCCACATCTAACTACTCATCTTATCCTAATCCGATTAGGACTTTAGATATTTGAATCCTAGCATATCACCAATAACAAAATTCTTGATATTTATCTCCTATCCAATAGGGATAACGAAACCGATTTTGATTATATCTCCTAATCTAATTTGTCATCAATCTTTATCAAATAGAAAGTTCATAACAAAATAGATATAACGAGATAAATAAACAATTTCAAAAATTAATTATTTGCAATTTCGGTCCTCATCCAGATAATCACAAATGTGTCATTGAATCATGAACTACTATCCCAATCGAACCTAATCATATTAGTTTCGAATTAATATTCAGCCTTATACAATTCAAGAAACATAAGACAATGTAACATAAATATGCATACTGAATTACAGAGATTTCATCCATGTATCAATACACGAAAAATAAAGATTATACCTAATGGTGTCGTGGATCACAAAACACGAAATTCCATTCATTGAAATTATTTGAATTAACCTAACATGGTTACTAGCATGTAAAAATTTGATTTTAATTAAATCACGAATATATGTATCATATACACAAAACATGATAATAAATCTCACGGAAACGTTGGGTTTTGGGGCTCATACGCGGCGAAATTACAAAACAATTTTGACAAAAACCCCAACAGATCCGAATCTAATTCCATTAAAAATGTTCAAACCATGAAAAACTTAATCATACCTCGATCGCAATATACCTTTCTAAAGGTTGATCGATCTCTAAGGCGCTGCCATACGACGAACGCCCTCTACCAGTAGTCCACACTCGAACGGCGGCCAAGATTCGAAGTGCTAGCTTCGAGAGAATACCAAATCCTTTTGTTTCTCTCCAAAACGATCCAGAACACACCAAAAACCCTAAGTCGTTTCTAAAATGAAAATAGAGTTTCGGCCTATTAATCGTTCGTGTGTGTGTTCTAACTTAAAGCGTCTATTTATACAACCCTCGTATATAGACGGTTAAGTAAATTACACATATACCCTTACTTAAAGAAGTATAAGTGTAATACACCACAAGGAAGTTTCTTTCATGAATTTTATCGCATAAAATTCATTTTTCTGAATCATCTTAAAATCTCGCAAAACCATTCTTAGTGTGCGACCCAATAGGTTCATACAACGTTAGCAGTGTACCAAAACACATTTTGGTATACAAGTCATAAGCAGTCTCTAGCAAGACATTATGACTACCCAAGTTGTACGAATATCAAATCGATACAACCTAATCAATAGTGTATATAACATCCTTTTGTCGCGCGATATCCTTTTGATCAAACATAAGGCATGGAATTGTCATCCAACATGTTCAATCGTACTAGTCTCGATCTCTAGGTAGACCGAAAACATCCAAGTGACATTGATCAATATCAATTCACTTAAACTAGGCCTTTAACATCTAACACATCGAGGGATCCACTGGATATCTCTCTTTATATGAGAGGGACAAATTTTATCTTGATTACACAACTTCATCACATTGCTCACACAGTAACCAATCACAACCTTTATAATCGTCCTGTTAAAGACAACGTTTGATTGTTTCAAATCACTGTGTTCCTAATGTTAAAGTCTCTGGTAATCTCAAGTCAGAGGACATGAATATATACCTATCATGAGAAATAACAATGACTTAATCCATGTGATGTTCTCATAGCGGGTCGGTCCAGTACTTTATTCCCTAACAAGTACTCGTGATCTTGATTTGTATCCATATACATATAATCATCATATGATCATCAATCAAGACTCACACTAGTCTTAATTCATTATAGTTCCCAGTATAATGATCGACTATGGACATTTAGGATATTTCTGTAAATACCCATGTATCTTATTATAATGTAAACATGCAAATTAATTATAATAAACAGCAAATGAAATCCTCTATTTTATTAACTAAAAGTATTCATAAAGATAGTTAATGGATTGACCTAGGGCACATGCCCCATCACATCAACATGATTTTTAATTATTGTTGTATATGTTGATGATTTAAATATAGTGGGAAACCATGACGACATCGTTAGAATATCCGAATACTTGAAAAAGGAATTCGAGATGAAAGAACTTGGAAAAACAAGATGTTGTATTGGTTTGCAAATTGAATATTTTTCAAGTGGAGTACTTGTCCATCAATCAAATTATATTGAAAAAATATTAAAAATATTTTATATGGACAAAGCACATCCATTGAGCTCTCCAATGGTTGTCAGATCACTTAAAGTGGATAAGGATCCATTTCGACCTCATGAAAGTGATGAAGAGCTAATTGGTCCGGAGGTACCATATTTAAATGCAATTGGTGCACTTATGTATCTTGCAAATTGTACAAGACCTGACATTGCTTTTGCTGTCAACCTACTTGCACGATACAACTCTTCACCAACTCGAAGACATTGAAATGGTCTTAAACATATTTTCTGATATCTTCGAGGAACAAGTGACATGAGTTTATTCTACTCGATAGGGGTAAAATTGAATCTCCAAGGTAATGCTGATGTTGGATTTTTATCTGATCCCCACAAGGCCCGTTCTCAAACGGGATATGTATTCACATGTGGTAATACTGCTGTATCATGGAAGTCGGTAAAGCAAACTATGATTGCTACTTCTTCCAACCATTTTGAACTACTTGCAATTCATGAAGCAAGTCGTGAATGTGTATGGTTGAGAAACATGATTGAACATATTGAAGAATCATGTGGATTGCCTTCAATAAAAGATTCTTCAACCATATTATATGAAGATAACAAAGCATGTATTGCACAATTAAGTGAATGATTCATAAAAGGAGACATAACAAAACATATTTCACCAAAATTCTTTTATGCGTATGAGCTTCAGAAGAATAGTGAAATTGATGTCAAGCAAATCCGATCGAGTGATAATCTTGCTGATTTATTCACAAAAGCCTTACCAACTACGACATTTAAATGGCTTACATATGGTATTGGCTTGCGTAAACTTAAAGACATTGCAAGAAAAGAAATTGAACAAGTTTCACCCATGTTCACATGAGGGGGAGTTATTGATTAGTGTATTGCACTCTTTTTCCCTTAGCTATGGTTTTATCCCTTTGGGTTTTCCTAGCAAGGTTTTTAATGAGGCAATCTTAACAATATTATGCATGTCTTAATATTTATGAGAATAGCGTACTCTTTTTCAGTTACTATATTTTTTCCCACATGATTTTTCTTAGTAAAAGTTTTAACGAGACACAATCTCTAAGTGTCATCCAAGGGGGAGTGTTGTGAAGTATGGATGACCATGCATGCACACTAACATATCGTGTAGTCATGTAACTTGTATTTCTCACTTAATAGTACATCCACTTGTCAATGTATTGTTATTTCCAATGTACACCAACTCTTCCATATATTGTCAAATTACTTGTAATGTGTTGTATGACATGGGGTGTATATGTTAATTGTCCCACATTGATTACTAGTAATGTGTTGTATGACATGGGGGGTATATGTTAATTGTCCAACATTGTAAAGGTACTTTTATCATCATCACCAAATGGCCTATATAAAGGGTGCTAACCTCATTGTAAGAACACACCAAGTTGAATGAAAACTTCTCATTCCAACTATCTCATTTCTTCTCATCTCCTTTGTAGTAGTTGTTTGTAGTAGAAGTTCTTAGTCTTCTATTTTTCTTCTCTAGTTCTTAGCAAGTTCCAACTCAATTTACAACAATTTTAACATTTTCTACATTTATTTGACTAGGTAGCTTTAAAATGTTTACTTAAATATGAAAAGAATTGACTTAAGTTATGAAAATTTAGATTTTCAAGTGTGTATAAATAAATAATAAATGAAGGAAGATGCTAAATGTACCTACTTTAGACACTCAATTTGGTGCTCCTATCAAGATTCCAAGAAGCACCATTCAATACACCTCGAATGTGTGTCTCGAGGTATACCGACAATGCACTTAGGTAGGCGCACCAAATTGGTGCCCAAAGTAGGTACCCCAAAATTTTCTATAGATGAATTATTAGCATAAAAATGCTAACCTGCATCTAAATATAGTACAAGATTCTAAGAGTATATGTGTATATATAATGTAATATGTAGAAAAGTTTAATTATATCGGATTACAGATTGAACCCGTGAATTAAGGTATCCAATCTGCATTCAGTTCAATCAGTGCAGATTGTGATTTTTGTAATTCCATCCAATTCAACAAACTCAAATTATGAACCAGTGTGAGCTAAACGAACCGGATCAAATTAGATCCACGGATTCATGGATTTTATGAACAACCATAGTTTGGAATCACTATGCAAACAAAATATTTCTTTCTTTTTCCTATTCATTTTATAAAGGACCAACTTAATACAGCTTAAATATTCGTACGAGAGAAATGGCAGAAGTAAATGGATGAGTCACACTTGTCATAGAAAAGTTATCTACTTGATCGTCAAGGTGTTTTTCCAAAGGTAGAGCACCTTTACAATTTATTTCACAAAATAGGGTGGTGTAGTTTGAAATAACAGAAATATGCAATAACGCCTTTTGAAAAGGCGTCATTGCATTTGGTGTGTGTGACGTGGCGCTGAGGTGGCAGGGACGTGGCGTTGCAATTGTATGGATAACGCCTTTTGAAAAGGCGTTATCCATACAATCGGTCGCCACCTCACCGCGTCATCACCGCCACGTCACACACATCCAATAACGCCTTTTGAGAAGGCGTTATTGCCTATTTGTGCCGTTTGTGAGGTGGCGGTGACGTGGCGGAGATTTGTATAGATAACGCCTTTTGAAAAGGCGATATCTATACATTTGGCCACCCACCTCAGCGCCACCTCACCAACTGGACTAGTCGATCTGTCCGCCACCGCCGCTGTTGTTGGTCCGCGACCTCCTGCGCACCTTGCTGCTGGCAGCGCCACTGCGCTAGCCGTCACCACGAGCTGCTGGACCGCGTTGTCCTCGGCCGCTCCATCCCTCGCCGCTGGCCGTCGTCGTCGTAGTTGAGCGATCTCGACAATGACAACTAATTTTGAATATGCATAGGAAGAGTTTATTTTTGTATAAAAAAGAAACCAATTTTGAATATATATATATATATATATATATATATATATATATATACATTTGTTCCAACCTTCAACCCTCTTTTCTAAACTAACTAACTTTAACTAACCAAACCGAACTAAACTAACCAACCTTAATTAACCTAACCAAACTAAACTAAAACTAACTAACTAACTTAACTAACTTACTAACTAACTAACTAACTAACTAACTAACTAACTAACTAACTAACTAACTAACTAAACTAAACTAAACTAAGTAACCTTAACTAACCTAACCAAACCAAACTAAACTAACTAAGTAACTAACCTTAACTAAACTAACTAACTAACTAACTTAATTTAACTAACTAACTAACTAACTAACTAACTAACCAAACTAAACTAAACTAACTAACCTTAACTAACCTAACCAAACTAAACTAACTAACTAACTAAACTAACTAACCTAACCACCTAACCACAAACAATACAAACTAAGTAAACTAAAATAACTAACTTAACTAACTAAAGTAACAACCAAAAAAGTAAATCATTACCCAAATAAGGAGTCATAACCTGACCTAACCTAAGTCAACTAACAAACCTAACCTAACTAACTATAGTAACCTAAAATTGCCCAACAACAGAACTAAGTAAACTAATCACAGTTAACTCAAAATAATAAATGAAAACTAACCTAAATTAACTTAACTAACTAAGTTAACCTAATCTAACATAAAGTAACAAATTACTCGTAGCAACAAAATAAAGATGGTATATTTAGGATAGAGTTGGACTATATGTCCTCAATAATGTTTTGAAAACGTAAATAGAAAATAAGACAGTTTTCTTCTTATCAATTACCCGTCATGTTATAAAACATTACACCTATATAATAGGTACTTCTCTATCCGAGATGTAACATTTCATATAACAACCTCACTTGAGTGTACGTGTCTAATAGTCCACTTATTTCCCATTCATATATTAAAACAAGTAAAAAATGAGTTAAAGCATATCCATCTGTTTAGTTATGGCAACCTGAAAATCCTTAACATTATTTTCAAATACATAACAACTCGAAGTTGCATATATATATATATATATATAAAAGCTCAGTTATCAGCGTTAACCAAATAAACATAGATTACAAGTTTCGAAAAAGTCTTGGGTTCGACTCTAGTTGATAAGAATCGAAAGTAGCACGTGTGATGCATACCTAACTTTGTGCATGACATTGTGGTGTTTTTTGTGTCGAAGTTCAATGAAGACCATGACGAATCTCACACAAACAACAAAAAATAAACTAACTTAATTGCAAACTAAACATACTAACTAAATGGAACTAACCAAACTAAACTAACTAACCTTAATTAACCTAACTAACCTTAACAAGCCTAACCACCTAAACAATACAAACTAAGTAAACTAAAATAACTAACTTAACTAACTAAACAAACAACCAAAAAATGATTAACTAAACTACCAAACGAAACTAAACAAACAACCAAGTAGCTCGAGAGTTACTTGTTAACAACCTAACCTAACGTAACTATGTGAACTAAACTCGACTAACCTAACCTAACCTAACTATGTAAACTAAATTAAGTAAACTACACTAAGGAACATACCCTAACTCAACTACACTAAACTAAACTAACCTCAACACCTAAACTAAACTAACTTAACTAACTAAGCTAATTAACCTAACCAAACTAACCTAACAACCTACACCTAACTAAATAAGCTAACCACTTAAGTTAAATTAAACATATAACCTAAACTAACTTAACAAACTAAACTAACTATTGAAGAGTAATCACATATACGACATTATAATAATATGAAAAACATGAGAAATAAGTTTATTCAATGAGAAGGTTGTATACACGTACTTTGTGAACCCAAGTCATAAGCTATCTACAAATCACCATGACATCAAGAAAACTCATCATGCAGGTCTATTCCGGCGGTTACGTTGACGTTGTTGCTCGGTGATGCAAATCCGGACGTAATCTTTGTCTAGTTGGACGATGTGTTTGTACATCCGGTTGAGGTTGTTGAGGTAGCTGGTCTTGCATTGAATCACGTCGAGTAGATTGATGCGTTTCCTATGGTGCTTCACTCGACTCACCTCTGCTACTGATGCTCCCAAAAATAGGAGGTGGAACCATCCCAAAATATTGGCTTCCTGTATGGGGTTGGGGGAAAGGAACATGAGGCTGCGGCATGGTCAACAAGTTCATGAATGAGGGATCTCCACTATATGGCATATTGTAATTATAAGGAGTAGGAGTATATGGACTAGGCATGTATTGAGGCAGTGACGGATACATTTGAGGATGAGGCATTCCATGGTCCACATATGAAGACGACAGCTCAGGTGCGTAAGGATCAAAATGGTAAGGAGGAAGATTCACGCTCGGGGGCCTGGTTACAAACATTTGACGTTCTGGCTGGGGTGTGGACGATCGTTGGCTACTCTCGCCAACAGTCTTTGTTCTACTCGCTCTCGAACGAGATGAACGTGCCGGAAGAGAACATCTGCTACTCTCTACAGCAATCTCAGTCTGAGTAGATGGACGTGGTGGACGAGGACGTCTGGTGCGTTCCCGCACAGTCTCTGGTCGTGTTCGTCTTCTTCTCACCTCTATGTTTGGTTCGGCTTGATCTTCTTCTTCATCTTCCTATTCATTATCCTCATTTATGACTTGTTCGACGTCAATTTCGTTATGCGAAAGAGTAGACCTTTGCATTTCATCTTCGTCTAAAATTTAAATCCCTTCATCAAGCGCAACAAGACCTTCCTCGTACCCATCCTCAATAAACACTCGCCTCAGTCGATGCACCAAGTTACGCTGATATAAAAAAATAAGAGCTCAAAGCACGCAATATAACATATATGTTTGTGCAGTTTTGTGTATTGGAGGTAGGTGCATCATGGGGGAATCATGCATTGAATCAGGGATGCATATGGTTGGCCGTGTCAAAACTGGCGTCTCTCTATTACTTTCAGATCATATAGTAATTATAGCTTCTTATTAGCACGTATGCAGTTAGGTGTAATTGCGATTCAATATTGATTTGCGAATTAACAACACCTATGTCACTATATATTAACAACCTAAACAACCTAAACTATACTAACCTAAACAAATTTGGCAAACATATCTTGCAACATTGTGATAACTAAACAAACTACATTAACTAAACTAACTTACCGAAACTAACCTAAATACCTCAACTGCCTAAACTAAACTAACCAAACTAATACATAAACTTAAACTAACTTGAACAAACTAACTAAACAAACTTAATTACCTAAACAAACAACCTTAAGTAAACTAACTAACCTAAAGACCAAAAATAACGTAACTTAATTGACTTAACTAACTAAACAAACTAACTAAACTAAACTAACCAAACTAAACTAACTAACCTTAATAAACATAAATACCTATACTAAACTAAACAAAACAAAACAAACTTAACTAACTAAACAACCACTTAACTAAACTAAACTAACCACCAATACATAAACTAAAATCAAACTTAATTAACTAAACATAAACTTAATTAACTAAACATACCTCCTACTTAAACAAACTTAATTAACTAAACCGAATTAACTAAACTTAATTAACTAAACTAACTTAAACAAACTTAATTAACTAAACAAACTTAAACAAACTAACTAAACTAAACTTAACTAACTTAAACAAACATAATTAACTAACTAAACTAACTTAAACAAACTTAAACTAACTTAAACAAACTTAATTAACTAAACTCACTTAAACAAACTTAAAACAAACTTAAACAAACTAATTTAAACAAACTTAATTAACTAACTAAACTAAAACAAACTAACTAAACTTACTTAAACAAACTAAAACTAACTTAAACAAACTTAATTAACTAAACTTACTTAAATAAACTTAAACTAACTTAAACAAACTAACTTAGACAAACTTAATTAACTAACTAAACTAACTCAACTACACATACCTCCTCCTTCTCCTCCTTCCGCTTTTCGTTACTGCTACTGGCACGATCTGCAGCGCTGCCGCCATGCCGCCGCCTCCTTCCTCCTCTCCCGCCGTCGGAGATCCCTACTCCGCTGCTTGGGCCGCTGTTCTGCCACCACTGCCATGCGAGTTCCTCCACGTAGCACTGCTGCTGCTGCTGTTGAGAGACGCCGCTCCTTGCTCTGGTGCCCCCGCCAATCCTCCTCCACTCCGTCTCCGCCGCGTCACACTCGCCGACTGTCTCTCTCGCTGGCCCCCTCCTTCTTCTTCCCTCCTCTATCTCTCTCCACGGATCGCTCCCCCCTTTAAGTAGCCGACCCACCCCACTCGCTACAGTATACCCGTGACCTACCACCCCCTACCATCTCCCCCTACCCCTACCATCTCACTGTAAACCCGAAACCGATGCAGAGAATATATTCTCTGCGTCGATTTCAGGAAGATGACAGTGGGGTGCAGATAGCGCCTTTTGAGAAGGCGCTATCTGCGCCCCTATGTCACGGGCGTGGACACTGATAGTGCTTTCGCAGAAGGCGCTATCAGTGTTATGTGTCGACGTAGACATGTACACTGATAGCGCCTTCTACGAAGGCGCTATCAGTGGCTCCATGTCGCGTTGCCCGGACACATGGATAGCGCCTTTTCAAAAGGCGCTATCCATGTGTCCACATAAGAAAAAAATGCCACGTAGATGGCACATTTCCAATAGGCGTTATTGCCTACTTCCCGGAAATAACTTCATTTCTCCCCTATTTTCCTCTTTAAAACTATAAACATGTGTACTTTGGTAAATCTTTCTGATCACCAATACCTCTTGTTTCGTCTCCAAGTAAACCTTATTGCGGAGACTCCCTCTCCAAACTCGGGCCACGTGGCTGTCGGTCGACTCACTTTTAACTTTTGCTCCTTGTCTGGTTTTCGGGTGTTTTTAGTTTGTGGCTTCTCTCTCTCTCTCTCTTTATTTTTCTCTTCATTCCTTCGTGCCACTTCCCTTCTTGTCATGTTTTGTGTTAAGAAAAATGGATTTTGAGGGGAAAATCCGAGATATGCACATGGAAGCATGGAGAAGAGTACTTTTGAGGGATCGGGCAATATAGAGCTTGGCCTTGCCAAACCTACGTGATGCCCAAAACACGCTCCGTGATAGAAGTTGGCGGCAGAAGGCGATCGAGACGCTGTTGGAAAAGGAGAGTAGACTGACTGTCGCTCCTAGCAGCACAATCCTCTTACTCTCGACACCATTTATTTGGTGTCTCTTCTCTAATATGTAAGATTTGAAAGAGATGGATGCTACATAAAGTTTGGTGGAGTTTGATGTTGAATAAGATGGTTTTCGGGTAGTCTCTATTGGTATGAACTTTGTGTAAGCATTTGATTAAGGTTAGGGTTTATGTCCAATCTTGTTGTTCTAAGTTTTTTTTAGAGTTGTGTTTGCTGCTGCCTGCATGCGAGATGTACCTCACCGTTAGGGTTTGTCTCCTCGTTGGTGGGGTTAGTAATTGTTGTTTAAGTATTGTTGTTAGTGTTCCCTCTAAAGGGTTGCCTTCCCTTTTGGTGGAGCTTTTCTCTGAGTTGTTTCCGATTTTCTTCCCCATCGATTATCGATTGGGGCCTTCGAGTCCCTTGATGGTGGATGTAGTGAGGCTTATCGCCTCCGTCTTTCTCGTGGAGACTGAGCGTCAACATTGTAAAATGGATGTAATGGTTCTCATTATGAATGCAATTTCATTGCGCATTGAAAAAAAAAGTTATATACTTGATTTATGTTCCACCTGGAGAGTGAGTTTATGGTTTTTGGAGTAGTCTCTCGGTGTGCGCAAAAAATGGCCCACTGGGATTTTTTTGCAAGATTTTAATGAGGCAATCTTAATAATATTAAAACTTCGTATCAAAATTGATTAGTGTATTGTACTCTTTTTCCCTTTGCTATAATTTTATCCCACTGTATTTTTTTATCAAGGATTTTAATGAGGTAATCTTAACAATATTATACTCATCCTAAGATTTATGAGAACGTCGTACTCTTTTTCTTTTACTAGATTTTTTTCCATAGGGTTTTTCATAGTAAAGGTTTTGATGAGGCAAATTCACTTAGTAAGTGTCATTCAAGGGACATGTTGAGAAGTATGAATGACCATGCATGCACACCAATATATTGTGCAGTCATGTAACTTGTATTTTTCACTAGTCCCTCACTTGTACATGTATTTTCATGTTACTCGTAACCATTTCCAATGTACACCAACTCTTTCGTGTATTGTCAAATTACTTGAAATGTGTTATATGACATGTGGTGTATGTGTTACTTGTATACATTGTCTAAGTACATTTATCATCATCACTAAATGACATATATAAAGGGTGTCAACCTCATTGTAGAAACACACTAATGATGGAATAGAAATCTTTACATTACAAGTAATTTCTAATGTACACCAACATAATTGAAGTTCAAGAAGGCTTGATAAGAAAATAAAGGTAGGAAGGTATAACTTTTGTTGATTTAAATAAGTTCAATTTATTTTTATGTTATTATGGTTATTTTTTTGTGTTACAAGCTTCATTTATGCATACATAATTTATTCATACAATACGCATTATAACGTCACCGACTACGAAAGTATGTTCTATAGTTGCGTCTTGGACGATCTTCTACATCATAAATCAAAATTCAATGTAACATAAATAGTTTTTTCTCTATACTATAAACGATTAGCTATGGGCTATTCTTGATTTTTATGATACAAATAATGCTATAAGTTTGAGTTGATAGTGGATAAGCTTTGTCCCAAGTAAAGCTAAATATTGAAAAGGAGACGTTATCCCGATTGAGGAGGCATGGTTGCTCAGTAGACTTTGTCTCGCCACCCAACTGGAGGTTGTCCCACTAACTCATACAAGTAGTATATTTTGTGTATAAAATAATCAAGTTGTGAACTTTCATTTAATCGTATATTATGTATTTTACATAAAAAGGAAAAAAATTATTTATATAGTCTCTATTTTTTAAAAAGATTAAACTTGATTGAATTTATTGTCTTAATGTTGTTTATACGAATATATAATTATTTGTTAAGGCAACAAGTTGCAAAAATTATATATAAAACATATATGCTAGGCTGTGCGTGTAGCACTTATATTCTTCGTCAATATCTCTTTAGATATTTGAAAAGTGTATATATTTCACTTTCTATTATCTTTTCACATCATAGAGACTACAATTGGTGATGCTCTAAAAATCTCAAAATGAGTGATCGGGTCTCATGCTACAAAATTTAACCAGTGAATATTAATCATGATTGTGTAATTTTAATTACATCTATGTTGAGGATATGTAGAAATATGACTGATGAGACAATAAAAAAAGCCACGTGGTTCGCCTTATTATAACAAACTATCGAGCACAAACATCAATTCAATAGATATTAAGGATTGATTTCATGTCTCATGGTAGCCAAATAAATAATGAGATATTATCAATATAATATCACTCTCATCCAATTAGTTCAACTTCAAATTAAGAAGCATATGTTGCATTTAATAACCATGGTCATAATAATTAATTTATGGACGTGGAAAGGTTGAAAAGATCAGGTAAATGTCATATTGATAATTCCACCAAAAGTTGGAATAAAAGTGGTGCAGCGCTAGAAATGACAAATAATTATTGACAATGTGCGCTCATAATTGTGATAATTTTCGTCACATATGAAAGACTATTTTGCCAAAATATTGTCATATATATACCCGAATAGTTTTGTGGCCTTTACCATGCCCTCAAAATTAAAGACAAAATTATGAATTTTATCATTGAAAATGTCTCGATAAAATTGATACATTAATGTGTTCTAATCATGTGCCAAATATATACGATAAATTTATGTTTTGTGGATTGTGTTACATGCATGTACATTACAATATAAAAGATAATATTTCTCGAATTTGAACTTAGTGGAGGCTAACATTCATGCAATATTTGGTACAACAATTATATTGTTAATACCTTGTTCAGAAGAAGTTTATCAAAATAATAAAGAATTTCTCTATAACATTATGATTTAATCTGAGAATAAAATTATCGGCTTTAACTTCTAAAATATATAAGGCACATTAAAACGAATGTCGTCATAAATTAAATGATCTAATGACATTTATAATGTGGAATGATTTTTTTTATCAGCCATAATCATCAATAATGTGAAAATTATGTAAATTCGCATGGATATTCTTTATGGAACCACATTTTTTCATCAGCTGGTGATTATTTCAAGGCAAATCAATAAGAGACTTATATTGATTTAACTCTCTATTAATCATATTAAAAGATGCATTGGATCCCTAATAGAGAATTTATTTATAGCAAGTTTTGCTAATTGTTACTTTGATGAATCGATTTTCTCAACCACCTTTAGGGGGAGATATAAACCAATTCAAAAGGAATGTCGTGAAATTGTTTGAAATGCATCAAATTATATTGCATCAAATTTGTTGTATAATGATCCATGTATAAATTAATATGAACTTGAAGTTCAAATGATCATTCATAATAAAAAGTTATGAATCAATTACTTGATGCAATTACTATATATAAAATAGCGGCAAAATCATTTGTTTCAACATTAAAGGTTCATAAAAAATGATGTCTCTGTGCAACAAAATGCACAAGAACAAAGAAAAAACTTAATGTGTAACAAACCATATATTATATTTTTAATTACTTGCAATGATTTGATACAATGTAATATAAGATGTCTCGCCCATGAGAACATGAGGGTGAGAATCAAAAGGAGTTATTGATTAGTGCATTGTAATTTTTTCCCTTACCTAATGTTTTATCCCACTGGGTTTTCCTTGCATGGTTTTAATGAAGCAATTCCAACAATATTAAAACTCTATCAAAATCGAATAGTGTATTGCGCTTCTTTTCCCTTTGCTATGATTTTATCCCGCTGGATTTTACTATCAAGGTTTTTAATGAGGCAATCCTAACAATATTATACTCATCTTAAGATTTATGAAAACGACGTATTTTTTTTTTTTTACTAGATTTTTTTCTACAGGGTTTTTCCTAGTAAAGGTTTTAATGAGGTATATTCTCTTAGTAAATGTCATCAAAGGGGAGTGTTGAGAAGTATGGATGACCATACATACACACCAATATATTGTGTAGTCATGTAAGTTGTATTTCTCACTAATCCCTCACTTGTCCATGTATTGTCATGTTACTCGTAAATATTTTCAATGTACACCAACTATTTAATGTATTGTCAAATTACTTGTAATGTTTTATATGACATGTGGTGTATATTTTACTAGTACACATTGTCTAAGTATATTTATCATCATCACCAAATGACCTATATAAAGGGTGTCAACCTCATTGTAGAAACACACCTATGTTGGAATGTAAATCTCTACATTTCTCAACTCTGGCTCTCTTTTCTTTTCTTTTCTACTTGTTCTAGTAAAAGTCTCTAGTAAGTCCACTTTCGCTCTAGTTGGCCCACAACTTAATTTTTAATATATATATATATATAAGAAGCACCAATATTGAAAGATTTCTTTGTCATTGTAATAGTTATTTTTACCATTTAATTGATTATCTATTAATTAGCTAATTACTTCTTTTCTGGTTTTCTTTTTCATTACCCATATTTATTACCTAAAAAAATAGTCGATCTCTAAACAGATTTAAATAGTCATAAAAAATCATTGACTATATTTATTTCTATTCTATACTATAATAGAAGTACTAAAATCAATTTTTCTATTGACACATGAATTTTTTATTTTTTTTGTATATTTTTTAAATAATAAAAATAAGTTGTTAGATTAATTAAATTCTCGTCAGCACAGCGAGCAGGCTCGAACGGCGTGTGTGTCTATATATATATATATAAGCTTTTACAAAATGTTTAGTCCTCATGAGAAATTTAGGCGCACAAAAATAATATAAAAGCTTTTACATTTATTTAAATGTCAAAAAAGCTCCACAAGAGCTATGCTAGTTGAGCCTTAAGCACGCTGTGTCTTTTAGGCGCACTTACCATGATTATATTTTTGCCAATTTTCGGGTGTATGTTGAAAGTGGGTGGTCAATAGACCCATCAACAAGAAAGGGAACAATTAATTAATGAATTCATTCAACAAGAGGAAGTTGGTCAATTGAAAAACTGCCCACCATCCCACTCTCTTCTCCAACTCCTTTGATTGGAGTTCTTATAAAAAGAGAGGCTTGGAAATAAAAAAGATACATCAAACATTACAACAAAAGTTTTTGTTCGGTTTTCACTTCTGCAAGTGCAAATTGAATCTTCATATCGTATTATTTACAATTTTTGATGAGTCTTGCAAAGCCGAGAGCGAAAATTTTCTTGAGGAAAATAGCATATATACACGCTTTGAAGTCATTGTTGATTCCTTTGGTCTAACACCACTTTCCATAAAAAAGGGGAAGGGAAAGAAACAATATAAATATCCATTCAAACAATAGATTATTGCTTCGCAGAAACTCGTCATGACCATTTTATTCAAGATTTTTTATATATATAAAAAAGAGACCACAACTTGCCACTATGAGGCTCAAATGACCATTTTATTCAACTTGATTGGTTATTTTATTCAAGACTTATGGTGTAAGAAAATGGACGGTGCATGTCTTAATGGATTTCTATAATTATGAATTCCACACTTTATTCGATTCGTGAGGGGCAATATGAGTTTTGATGTACAAACAATTAATTATATTTATTCCAAACTGTTAATTTATGTGCTCGATCAACAACCGATCGATCACCCCCTACTATTGAATAACTTGCATTTAAAATACGTTTTTTTTTTTGCAAGCAATATGCAACACTTCAAACAAACGATTAATTTATTTTTTTATGAAAGTAATAACAAAGCTTAAGTCAGAATATTAATAAATACACAATTCGGGAGTCCTATTTCTCCTGCGTTCAAAATAATTCCAATTTTCGTACCCTGGTAACAAAATTAAAGCTAATTAATAAGAGTTAAAGTTCTATGTATCCATCAATGAATATATGAATTTGTTGTCTGTTTGTCTGGTGAAGTTGTCGAGATGGAATTGGACCTTAGGTTCTTTCTTTTTGATCGGATGTTTGCAGTTCTTCAATTGAATAGATAGGTGTCTACATCTGTATTTTTTGTTCACTCAATATTGATTTTGTCGACAAGAATCCATTTGAAAGCCAACTCTAGCTTAACCTTTTCAAATTGCTGTCTCAAGGTGTTAATTTGTTATGATTCTGTTGTTTGATATCTTTCTTCAAAGGGAAATCAAATATGGGACCTTAATGGCCTATTCGCTTAACATTTTAGGGAGACCCAAGGTCATGGGATTAATTTGTAATAGGATTAACACATGGTTTATGTATTAGTCCATTTTATGTATCTTGTTCGGTTGAGAGTTTTGAGGTTGAAAATAAATGTGATTGTAATAGGTACATTTACTAAAGTACCCCTCTATTTAAGTTACATCTCCAACCAAATTGAAAACTCGATTACCTCTTCACCTTCCACTCTCCCTGAGTTCCCGCATCTCTGGTGAGCGGCCTTCATCGTCCGCGTTTTCGTAATCGTCTTCTTGAGAGAGAGAGAGAGTACTGGAGACATGGAACATCCAAATGGGAGTGTTCTGGAGTTATATATGCTTCTATTTTTTGCAAATACATAATTTTTCGATGGGCTAATTGGAGTTATATATGCTTCTATTTTTTGCAAATACAGAATTTTTTGATGGGCTAATGTGATTGGAGGGTTTTTGTTTATTCTTGTACACCCAATTTTTGCTTTCTCTATTCTTTGTATATATTTATACCTACATATCAATAAAAGGAGTTCGCCTCCATTCATCAAAAAAAAAAAAAAAAAAAAATTTAACTAACCAAAACCAAATTACAGTTGGGCGGAAGATAGGGTCCTCTTCTCTAATGGCGGCCACTCTAGAGAGAGAGAGAGAGAGAGAGAGAGAGAGAGAGAGAAGATGGGTAGAGAGAGTTTTGGTCCGAAGGATTTGGGAGTCTCACCAAAACAAGATCTAGTTTTTCGGTTATGGTGCAAATCGATTTCTCAAAATTGGGTGTAAAGGAGGGGTAATTTTGTAATCTCCAATGGCCAACCATTGGGACTAGTTAATCCCACCAAAATTGATGATTTACTTTAGTCACCTATAATGAGTATTAGTTAATACCGTGGCATAATTAATCCGCAAAGTGAACACCGACTTAACCAATCCCGTGAGGGTTAATCCACCCTAATACTATGAAGTGAACGGACCTTAAAGGTCATACTTTAAGATCACCTATATGCTACCTTGTTGTCCATACTGTACACATCGAGATTTGTGCACCCACATCTTGATAGCTTGAGTTTAGATTAACTGTCTCAAAATCCAAAAGAATGGGTGACCCTTGCGACAACATCTACTTTGGGCAGCGTTAGAGTTTCTCTCATGCAGACCTAGCACCGCCAATCCTTCACTTACGTTGAGAGTCGACTCCCGACCACCATCATGAGCCGCCGATGCTGATCTTGCCAGTGGCCCTCCCCTTCTTCTTTGTTTTTTTATTCTTTTTAATTTTGTTGACGTTTTTCTTTTCAATCCCGCGGTTGTGATGCTGAGAGGGATTCGAGGTTGGATTACATGGTGCGGCTGCATTTTGCGGAGATAGATGCGAGTGTGACGGCGGCAATGTGCATAAATTTACCATCTTATTCATGGATTTCTATGAGTGACTGTGGATGAGGAATTTGCAGGAAGGGTAAGGGAGGTATGCGTGGAGGAATGGGAATGGAAGGAGGGGTGATTTGTGGAAAGGGGTTTTGAGTTGGGCTAATGGAAATAGTTTTGAGGGGGTTTGGGAGAATGGGGTGCCTAAGGTTAGTGGGGTTTTTACATGGCCTGATGGGAGCACCTATGCTGAGTGTTGGAGTAGGGATGTGATGATAATGGGTAAGAGAGATGGCGGCGGCGGCGGCGGTGATGAGGTGATGGAGGCTACGGCGACGAGGAAGAGGTCATCTATGGACGAGGGGGAAGGGGAGCATCCGAGCATGGGAAAGAGGAATTATAACAATTTTCCAAAGATTTGTATATGGGAGTCCGATGTGAGACATCATTTGTAATATAATTGATAATGTGGAGGTGTCGATGTTGTATAGGGATGGGAGGGTGAGTTTGGATCTTGATGGGGGAAGGATTCGAGCTTTAGAGTATGAGATTTCGGTGGATTCGAGGTTAGATTACATGGTGTGGCTGCATTTTGTGGAGATAGATGCAGGTATGATTACGGTGGGAGGAGGGTTTTCGATGTGCATATCTCGGGCTGGTGTTTGGCCCAGATTTTGTACTGTATTCTCTTTGAACACCCAAAAAAAATGAGGACCGCTAAGGGCACCCCACCAATTAATGAAGGCACCCAAAGTTTTTGTAAAAATTTCAGCAAAAGTGGAAAAGACTATTTTGCCCTTGTATATATAGTGATTCCAACCTCACAAATCATTTTGACAAAGAAAAAAAGGCACCCCACCACAAGGTTGAACCCTAAAGCCACATTGCATTTGGCGAGCGTTGATCGATTATTGCGGATTGTCATCATCCGAAACGGCGAGGTAACAATGTTTGATAACCATATGATGGTTTGAAGGAGCTGTTTTTTGTCAAGGTAGGGTTTCTCGATTTTTCGGATGTTTTTTCACGGACGCGATTGATTCGGCCTCGCGGGGCCAGGGAGTTACGCACACTTCTCGGTCACCATCCACCGAGAAGCGAATAACGATCTCGGTAATGGACAACCGAGAGCTATTCTACATTCTCGGTTGGACATCACCGACAGGACAAACTATACACTTCGACTTACTCTCGTGAAGTGGTGGCCAGAGACAACAATAAAAGTCTCGGTTATGGACAACAGAGAGCTATTCTACATTCTCGGTCATGCACAGGCGGAGGCTGTAAACAAAATCTCTAGCTGCGTGGCCGAGAACCACGAACGCCCAATAAATGAACCATTGAATGCACCGCCACACAAACATAACAACTACTCTATTAAATGCAACTTAATTAGACTACCAACGCACATTTAAACGATCGATTTCAACACTATCGATGTGTGAACAAAAAACTTGAGCCAGAGCCCTAATTTGGATATGAAATCGACCAAAACTCAAAGTCTTCAAACTCGAAAAACGTCCTACAACAGAGGAGAGAGACATAGAGGAACGAATACAACTTAGATTCGGGATTGCTAGGTGGTTCGTTGACGAGAAATGGAGAAAGTCAAGCAAGAGGAAGGTGGTGGGGTGCCTCTGTTTTGCAGGAGTTTTTTGGTGCCCCAGGTAAATTTGTTAGAGGGGTATTTTGGGTATTTCGGGTCTAATTTTTTGGTGCCCAAGGTAAATTGGTTAGTGCCCCCATTAACTGGGTGCCTTCATGAAACGGTGGGGTGCCCTTAGCGGCCCTCAAAAAAATCACAAAAACATGACACGTGGTTCAATTCTAAAAGGCCTAGATAGTATTCGATCAAAGATCCCCACTTAATTTTTACAAAAAAATTTTAAAATCATTTCTAACTAATATCAAACCACAATTTATTACATTCCATCCAAAAAATCCAGATTTGTTCCTTTCGCATGTTAATCTTTCCCCGAATTTAATGTTTCAATCAAGTGATCATACATAATTGGGTTCGTCTATGTGCACCCCACCGATTGATAAGGGCACCTATTTTTTTTTTTTCTTAAAATGCCCTTATGTTTACAAGGGCACCCCACAACTCTCAAATTGAAAAAAAAAAAAAAAAAAAAATTTAAGTCATCCAAACAACGAGAGCACGACCTCTAGGTGTTGATTCCAGTTGATCTTCGCATCACACTCACATGATTGTGATCGATCTTCACGTCACACCCCAGCAACTTGGGTTCCTGACAGGAAAGAGGCGGCAGAGCTTGTTTGTGCGTTAGTGGTGGTTTCGATGCTTCATCAAAACTGTCTTTATAAGGTGAGATTTTTTGTGTATTGTAATGTTATTCATCAATTTTGTGTTTTGTATGCGTTTGTTGTTGTTTGTGGCCAAATCTGAAAGTCGTTTTGTCTAGATCTAGTGCTCGTCTCTAATTCGGTCATACAAGACTGAACAAAATCCATTTGTTCGATTGAATATGATTTTGATGACCGAGCAAATTGATTTTATTTAGGTTTAGGGTACCATAATGTATTACATTACCCATAATTTTTGGTTGTTATGGACGCATTTATTGTTGTTTTATGGTCGAACTTGATTAGTAGTTTTGTGCCCGAATATTGGTTGTCTCTGGTTCGGTCACACAGTACTGAACGAAAAGTATTTGTTCGGTTGAAGGTCACGGAACAAATTGTTTATAGTTCGGTCATGTGCGATCAATCAATACTAGATATTTTGTATAATATGGGATTATAGGATTAGTTCGGTTGTGTGATATCAATGAATACTAAATATTTTGTATAATATGGGATTATAGGATTAGTTCGGTCATGTGCTACACAACTGTACTTTATAATTTGGTTCTATCCTGCCAAACTGCACTATGTTGCTTGGTCACTACCCACCGAACGGAATATTGTTTCTTGGTCGGTACCTACCGAACAGACCCATTTTTTTGCTGAAAAAAATGTTATGAGCTTTTATATTGTTTAATGAATGATTGGTTGTTTATTTTATGGTTATATTTGTGTAACTTTCTTAAAGGTATGGCTCGTATGAGAAGACTAATAGTCGAGAAGATACTTGTCTCGAGCCATTGACGAGCGGGTGTGTTGGCTGGAGAGCTCAAACGACCAAACCTCTCACACGCCATGTTCATCCTCCCCGAGCGATGACCATCACCTCCTGCATCGAATTCTTCGTGACAGTAACGAAATTTTTATTGGATCCCCGACTTTTAAGCCCATTTGACCGACTCATCCCTACTTAGAAATGGTGTGTTGGAGATGAAGTCATTAGTGTAGTCAATAAAGTCAGAACAAGACAACATTCCTACAAAGCGGTAAATTATATCATCAAAATCGACCTTCAATCAATAACCACAAAAAATACAATGAAATTGTATGGTTTGACCACATCCGACCGAATGAAAATATTATGTTCGGTCAAATGTCACTAAGTAATACTCATATGTTCGGCCACTCAACGCCGAACATAACTTATTTGATCGGCCCTGTGTGGCCGAACCAGATGGCGGACAACATAAAAAAATACAAAAATGAACTGAATCAAAAGAAAACTCAAGAAATACCTCTCTGTCTTGCACATTCACATCCCCTTGACATTTATCCTTCATTTTGTAAGGTAAAGAGACACCGAACAACAAAAATGAACAATGCTCTAGAAAAAAAATTGTTTAACCCCATTAAAACACACCAAAAACAGTTGAAGATATCAACTCTTACGATGGTAGTAGTCTTCAAAACGCAAGTCCGCGTCGCCCGCAGTCATGAGGGGATCGTCAGAGATGAATGCTCGATTTTTGTGGGATGCACAAAAGTGAGAGAGATAGAGGGAGCATATGAGTGTGATTGTAGGAGTTGAGGGGTAAAGAGGACATTTTATTTGGGGACAAATATTGAAAAATGAGTACAAAAACTTTTGTGGCTTCACATAGTCGAGGCATATATAATTTTGTGAACAAACTAGAGATGCGTATCATATAAAGTACCCAAGACTCCGATCCACCAAATCCCTTTATTATTTGCACCAGCAATTAAAGGTGCATTGAGCATGCCATCACAATGAGGTCCAAAGAAACCCAATAGAAATTAATTTTTATTTGGAAGGCCCCAAACAAAAACCTGGGCTTCAACTTTGGATATTTGTCTGACAAAACTCGGCTAAGCCACTAAGTTAAAGAAGATTACTAACTTTTCGCATCATGAAGAGGTAACGAGTTAGAGCTTGGCAGCCAAACTATACGAGAAATTTTTCTGCAGGCCCCGCTTTGGTGGGGCAAAGATTCTCTATTTTTGCTCCCCTCAGAGCGAAACATGAGGCAAGATTTTACGAGGACGGAGATTATTTTCGCCCACGGGGATTCCTTACCCCACATCCCTTACATCAAATTCTCCATTTTTTATGTTTTTACTAAAAAAACATTTATATAATTTTTTTTTACTTGAAACATATGTAATATATGAAATGAAACTCAAGATCTCCAACAATAAAATCTATTTTTACTATTAAATCAATTTATAATATATATATTATCATAAAGATAAATAAAATTATATTTAGAAAATCATTGAAATATATTTGACATACTAATTTTAGAAATTTTATATATTTAATTATGTATAATAATTTGTAACTCAATCAACAAAACAATATCAAAAACAAAATCACATTAATCATTCATTTCGAGATAAATAGTTTCTTAAAAAAAATTAAGAAAGTAGTACTTAAGTTATAAGGTTGGGGCACCGTTCCCCGCGGTGCCCTGCCCTGGTGGGGCAAGGATTCCCCACTTTTTGCTCCCCACCGAGCGGGGCACGAGGCAAAATCTCGCTCCGCCACACGGGGACGAGAATTGTTCTTGCCTCGCGAGATTCCCCACCCTGCATCCTTTGCATAAAATTCTCCATTTTTTATGTTTTTTAAATATAATTTTCTTATTTAAAACATATGTAATATATGAAATGAAACTCAAGATCTCTAAAAATAAAATTTATTTTTACCATTAAATTAATTATATAATATATATTATATCATAAAAATATATAAAATTATATTTAAAACATCATTGAAATATATTTGCCATTCAAGTTTTGAAAATCTTATATATTTAATTAAGTACGATAACTTATAACTCAATTAACAAAACAAATCCACATTAATCCTTCAATTTGAGAAAAATAGTTTCTTAAAAAAAATTGAGAAAGTAATACTTAAGTGCCAAAATGAACAAAGAATGAAGATCAAAATAGACATTTTTTACAAAATTGATGGGGTCACCACGGGGATTCCCCACCCCACGAGGATCCCCGTGGGATGGGGTGGCAAAGTTTGCCCCATGAAGAATTTGCGGGAATAAATCCCCGCCTCGTGCCCCGTGGGGACGGGGACAGTAAATACGATCCCACCCCGCCCTGCCCCACTTGCAACCCTGGGATACGGGGATTCCCCTCGCCCCGCAAGGATCTCCACAAGGTGGGGTGTGTGGCGTCAAAGTTTGACCCGCAAAGAGTTTGTAGAAATAAATCCCCACCCCATGCCCCGGGGGACACGGACGATAATTTTTATCTCCGCCCCACCATGCCCCACTTGCAACCCTACAGGAACCCCAACCTCATAACTAAAGAGAAACCAACATATATGAGTTGGATGATAAGATCCGATCCATGACCTATCAATAATCAAGTACATCTATGTTACTTCAAGCTCCTTAACTTTTAAAAAACATATACTTTGATCCCTCCGATACCTTTCTACAATTGCAAAGAATAAACCACAAACGTTGTTAAGACATTGTAATATAAGCACACATTCGTGACATATTCTATACAAACTACTAGACGTCTTTTCTTTTCTTTTTATTTTCTTTTTTCTGTTTTAAACTTTTTCGACTTTTTGTAAGTAATGTCACATCCATCTCCCCAAAAATGCTTTGACTACTAGACAACTAAAGTTGAATCCTTGATCCTTGATCACTAATTTATACAACATCAAAGCACTGTCGAGAGGAGAAAAATTGATCAGCATTTCTAGCTTAGTAGACTCGTGATCGCACTTAGTTTAGACTACTTGAAACATCATTCAGTATAATAAGCAAATATATCCTAACATTCGGACCTAAGCAAATAATAAAAAATCTTTTGCTTTGATAGTAAATTATATCATATGATTCTACACAATCAGTTTTTTCACCATGTAAGCAAACAGGTAGGATAAACGATTTCCAGAGTTTGGCCATGTTGTTAACATGAGGATTCTTCTTAAGTCCTACAAACTCAATTTAACATACCAAAGGAATGGTTCACAAGAATGTTCATGTGTTAATAAATAGGACAATTGACACAAACATCTGGATCAAAACCTTCTATTATTGTCACGTGCCTTATAAAGCATGAGGATTAGAACAAACATAACTTTCTAATTCATTATAAAAACAAAATGAGAAGATATGATGAGCAAAGAAAAATAAATAAGTGGCTCCAAAAGAAGAAAAGTCTCAGAAAAATAGATTTGAACAAGCTTTTCACTACCATCATCATAATTCACACTCATAAAAGTGGGTTCATTATAAATCAAATCCCTTTTAAGATGTGAATTCCACGTTGTTCAATGCCTTCATAACAAGAAATGTAGCTCTTTATGCAACTGAACAATAAGATCCGACCGTTAAATGGATTGTGATCAAATCATTGCTGCTGTCATGCCGAAAGATATAGAGATTGTAAAGCTTGATATGTTAAAAGCTGTTAGGGTCGTTTGTTGAACCCATGCTTGAATTGACTCCGAAAATGCTTTGAGCTTGAAACAAAGAGATTGCAGATTGAGGCTAGAGTTACATTCTTATCTCCTTAAGACAGTAGTGTCCGCTATTTGCTCTCGCGATTTATGACACTTGTCTCTCATGATACAACAATCACGGACTTAATTCTATATTACTTCAGAACGTGAGAACAATTGGCCCATGATACAACAATCACGGACTTGCGTCTATAGCACTTTAGAACGTAAGAACAGTTGGCCCAAATTGTTTAGTACCCACTCACGAAAAATGCTTTGAAAACCAAAGAGAAAATAGGACTGCTATATTTTTGACAATAGGAAGCCAAAATCAAGTGTTTGCGTAGGAGATATACACACACCAGTTCCGTTGGTTATAAACACAACCATTCACTTTGTACTCATGTACATGTATTTCTAGCACACATGTACATCCAAACTCCAACATGGGTTCAATGCACATCCAATTATAACAGGTACGTAACGTTTCTAGTCAAGGTGACTTTTTTTTTTTGGTTTCCCATGTGGCGTTCGATGCCCAGTGCACCAGCTAATCCACGCTCGGGCACTGTCATGTCCCATATGAGGGTGGCCTTCCAACCCAGTTTTCCCATTCACTTTTGGTGTTTATCCTAATGCATATGTATCTCATGTATTGGACGCATGCATACAACATATATACATCGCACCAAACCCAACTACTACTACGTTTGGTTCATGGAGATGCCTATCACGTTTCTTCATGCATATAGCTACATCTAGACACGTAACAAGTCATGCACTATACAAACCTTTGAATAGATTCACATCTCTACATTGAACATCTAGATAAATACTATATGATATACCTTTATTCAATATATGTAACATCACCAATTTAAGTACTTCGTAATCAAATTTTCCATTCATATATTGTATACATATAGTCACTAATAATTAGATGTACCATAATTCCAACAAAAGTCACAGGTCCCGCATCCATCAATCTTTTCTGATTACATATTCAGATATGCCTAGTATAGTTTCCTATAAATTCTTCACTCGCTCCTCTTCCTTTATCCATTAGTTCTCCAAAAACGATGACTCAGAAGCCAAAAATAGTGATCATAGGAGCTGGAATGGCAGGCCTTGTTGCAGCTAACAAGCTCTACAAGGCCTCAGGGACCAAAGGACTCTTTGAGCTCTGCGTCATTGAAGCTGGGAACAGAATTGGTGGCAGAATTTGCAGTTCTGATTTTGGCGAAAGCCAAGTCGAGTTGGGTGCAACATGGATTCATGGTATACATGGAAGCCCGATTCATGAAATCGCCAAAGAAATTGGAGCATTAGAATCAGAGAAGCCATGGGAACATATGAAAGGGTACTCAGAGGACCCTTTGACAATTGCAGAAGGTGGCTTCAAGGTTGATCAGTCAATTGTGGCGCCTATTTCCAAGCTTCATAAGCAGATGATGGACTACTCTCGAGGGAAACTGATAGAGGAATGTGAGGGGAACAATCGAGAAGTTGATTACTGCAGGATTGCCGCAGAGGTTAGCAGCGGAAGTTTCAGACCAATAAGCATTGGCTCATATCTCCGACATGGCCTCGAAGACTATTGGTCTCGAGGGAATGAGGGCGAGGAACTAGATTGGAATGGTAGATGGAGCTGGAGATCTCTTGAGGAAGCAATATTCAGAATGCATGATAACAATGAGAGGACTCACACTGGAGCTGGTGATCTTTTCAGCCTTGATTTTAATGCTGAGCATGAGTATCAAGAGTTACCAGATGAAGAAATCACCATTGCACAAGGGTATTCAAGCATCATCGAATACTTGGCGTCAGGTCTCCCTGCCGGATTGATCTGCTTAGATAGAAAAGTTGCAAGAATTGATTGGTGTCCTGAAATAGTTGGATATCTAGACAGTGGCACCAGGCCAGTGAAGTTGCATTTTGAAGATGGATCAACAATGGAAGCTGATCATGTCATAGTTACAGTGTCACTGGGAGTTCTTAAAGCAGGAATTGACAAAGAACCGGGTATGTTTAATCCTCCTCTTCCGAGTTTCAAGACTCGAGCAATCTCAAGGCTTGGTTTTGGGGTCGTAAACAAGCTGTTTCTGCAAGTGGATACAACGTATGATGAACAAAATGCAGGCCACCCAGTCTTTCCATTTCTACAAATGGTTTTCCACCAACCTGGCTCTGAATCAATAGACAAAAAGATTCCATGGTGGATGAGAAGGACAGCTTCTATACATCCAATTCATAAGAATTCTAACATCCTGTTGACCTGGTTTGCTGGGCAAGAAGCAATAGAGCTAGAATCACTTAAAGATGATGAGATTGTCGATGGAGTCGCAAAGACAATCTCTAGTTTTCTATCTCAGTTGGACAATAGTGGCCTTGTCGATAGGTACAAATTCAAAAATGGGAGTGTCAATTCAGTGAAAAACTCTCATCCTTTTAAGCCTGCTAAGATACTAAAGAGCGGTTGGGGAACAGATCCGCTATTCATGGGTTCTTACTCTTATGTGGCAGTAGGTTCAAGTGGCGAAGACTTTGATCGAATGGCCTTGCCATTACCAAGCACGATCAAAGACGGATCTGTTCCTCCTCTCCAAATTCTATTTGCAGGGGAGGCAACAGATAGGGAACAATACTCAAGCACCCATGGAGCTTATTTTAGCGGTGTAAGAGAAGCCAACAGGCTTCTTCAGTATTACAAATGCAATGTCTATTAAGAGCAGTCATTGATGAACTAGTGAAACTGATCCGTCTTGCGTCGAACAAAGAGATCAGGTTTTCAGTTCAGGATTTAACATGGAAATGTTTTGAGTCTAGCAGTTCGAAATGAAGTTCTGCTTCGCACTGCATTTAAAGTTTGATAAGTGTCATCATGTCATTTGTGTTATGAATCCCTTTACGTTGATAGATTTGGTGGGTCATGATTTTTATTGCTCTTTAATTCATTGATTAGGAACTTGGATTCACTGTGTCCTCCACAAACTTTTGCCATAATATTTGGCGGGCCTTCTTAAAGCAATCCAACTTGCACATTGAGCTCTCATAATTTGTCCACTGCAATGCCTATGATGTTCTTTACTTTCTTTTGCGCACTGTTGAAGATCGAATACCTCTATATGATAATAATGTTTGACCAAATACCAAATGTAGGACTCCCATGGGGGAAGCTTTTTTAACCAGTGACCTTAACATAATCAAAGTAATCCACCTGCGTCAACCCTGAGGTCCACCAGTCATCTTTTCATGATTCTGCTGATCGAAGATCCCTACCGCAATCTATTCACTATGTTTCTTTCCATAAAACATCACCCATCTCGTCTTCCTCTCCAAATATGACTTTATTATGCTAAGGATCTTTTCACTGCCCACATTAGCAATTATCAATGGTTAACTTTCAGAGTCCTAATTATGATATGGATAACTAAATAATTCTCCTTTCTGAGAGAGGTAGGAAAAGAATGATTACTATATCTTTTAGATGCTTTTGTTTTACACATGGTTAGCTGTAATGACTTCTTTTATCCATCATATCGGTCACTAATTAATGCTCCTGGGGTCTTAATCATTGATTAGTCAAATTTGGAAAGTATGAGAGCCAACATGACTGTCAACTTGTCACTAGGATTCTGTTTGCACTTAATTTGGAAGTTGCTGTTTTAGGATAATTATTAGTTTCAATAAGAACACTATTGAGCGAAATCAACAACTACGGAAGTGTCACCTTTTTTACATTTTACAGAAGATATATTCATCTGTTTAAATCAAATTGAGTGGAAGCGTTTGATCTATGTAGCCAACCCCAACTAATTTGGAGTCGAGGCTATGTTGTTATACGTTCATTTTCATATTTCTATTTGCTTTTAGCAAGACATATCTTTATTCTATACTATACTAACCTAAATGATCCAACATCAAATCCACTCCGACTAATTAAACTACCAAGGGTTTAAGTACCACATATGTTACTCTAGAGGCTAAGTAACAGTTTCTATTTTTATTTGTTTTATATTTTTTATTTCCAACAACCAGCATTTATAACCATATAAAATACCTTCGACGTTTGTAAAGATTCATTTTTCAAATAATTGGAGAAGAGTCTTTTAGAGTCTTTGCTACTGAGGCCAAAAAGTTCTATCGATTCATCATCCAATTATTCAAGAAATCAGGTAATCCACAAACAATATTACCTACTGCGGTCAAAAATAACAATCATGCCATCCATCAACACAAACATCCAACCCCATGAAGGAAACAAAGCAAGAATAAAGAAAAAGAAAAAAAAAACGCTGGCAAAGCATATGCATTACATACTATTAAGTTTTAATGATAAGAATAGAACTAGAAAAAAATATTATAATATAGGGACAACATCGTTTTGTAATGCCTAAGCACTGAAATTTGGAAAGTCTACAACTTGAAACAATCCTACAAGGCAAAACTCTCATTTTTTTTTTTTTGAACTCCCTTGATTTCTATTAAGCTTGCATTCACATGCTTCCCATTTCATCTATGATTCCCCGAATTCAAACCAACTTACCATTGACTTACTCTTTGAATAGAAATCTTAAAAACAAACAAACAAACAAGTGACTAGTGAGGTCACGTAGGATAATCCGCAAATACAAATAGAATCTCCTGGTAGATAAAATGAAGCATACCTCAATTTAAACTTTCAAAAAGTAAGGTCGAAGTTTAAATCCATATTCAAACTATAAAGCAACTTCAAAAAATTCAAATTGATATTCAGTACTTTTAACAGTTGAGGATATCCTCTGTGTGTGTGTGTGTGTACTCAAGAGAGGCTTGGCCTTTTACGAAATTACTAGTGGCCGTCCTTCAACTTAGAACAGCCAACAAGAAGATTATTTTCTTTATGAGATAAACAAGAAAATTATGATCGAGTAGAATTTGACTACTTGTCTTTTTTTCAAAAAGTGCAGTTTTGTTTAGTCAAGCTAAAAAAAGAGAGCATGCTAAGAATCCCAATCCCTGAATCTCACACAGATTCCTTAGTGGGAAAGTTTATTTCACCTTGCAACATCTTACTTCCAACTCTTTTTTGATGGGCATCTTACTTCCAACTCAAACAAGAATGAAATAGAATACGAAACTGTCGCAAGAGCATAATTTTCCCCTATCTAAATCAAATGGTTTGGAGAAATGCAGCTAATTAAGTGAGGCAAAGAATACAATTAGTACAATTAACTCAGTATGCCAATTGTTGGCCATAAATGGATATACATTGGGTTAAATGAAATTTATCTACTGTATCCTTTTTCTTTTGCGTTTTCTCTTTGTTTCCTAGAAGTTCAGTTCCTATGAATTTCAAGCTGAAAAAGTACGTAACTATCAGAAAATTAGTTTCCAGACGGACCTTAAGAACCAAAGCAAAACATGGATTCTTTGGAAATAAAAGAAATGAAAAAAAAAAAGACTCAGAAATAGAATGCCAAGGGAGACAATGCAGTGCTCAAGCAAAAATTTCTGAGTGGGATACACATACTGCTGGGAAGCAATCCATAAGATCAGCAGAGTCAGCAAACACTGGACGAACATTAACTAGTACACGATCTCAGCTTTCCATTTCTTTGCCTGAAAAGTCATCAAGAGTTAAAAGTATTGTAAAATCAGCAAACAGGAGCAGAAAAGGTGATCTATGTATTAAGCAATTAGAACCCACCAAAAAGTATCCTTCTTTTCTTGTGCTAGCAATTCCTCAAATGAGATGCTGGCAAATTCAGCATCTGTTGCGTCTACAAGCTTATCTGAACTGGCCTTCTGCTCCATGCGAACGCCAATTTCAATCATCTTCAAACAATAAGACGAGATAGAATCAGAAATCAGGGAACCTGTACGAAAGAGAGTTTGTGGTGCAAAGCACGCACCACGAGATGATGATTTGAGTAAATCTCATGCAAGATTCACAAGTGATTTAGAATTCATAAGCTAAGCTGATCAGAAGCTTGCATGTTGAAACAAGAAGTCGGAAATAACTCTACCAATATATTTTGGAGTCTGGACATGATAATAATAGAGCTTGAGAACTACCTGTTTGTAGGCTGGCGATAGCTTAAGCTGTTCTTGAAGACGGTTATACACAAGTGTATCCTCCTCTAATCGTTTCTGTTCAGCTTCCAACTTGTACATCTTCATATAATAGATAAACCCACATCCATAGATGACAGAAATTCAGTGGTCACAAAAAGAACCATTTTGTGCACAGTAACAACAAAACTTTGGACAACGGGCAAGTTTACGGAAGCAGGACAAACGGCGAGCTTAGGGAAGCACAATTAAATTGAGAGAACACCAAAGTTTGAGCTCCAAACGCTCTCTAAAAATAATAACTAAAAAACTATAGATTTTTTTTTTTTTGGCAATCATGGTGTCTGGCCCTTTATTTGGACCCTCCCAAACTCAGGCTCGACTATTACCACCATGGATTATTAAATCATCATTTCAAAACAAATCAACCCTCAAGAACAGCATGTTTCTAACACACGCAACACATAAGTACACTACAATATCTGAAACAGTGCCGATAATCTGACAGGCAAATGTTAGAAATGCATGAAGCAGTGCCTGTTTCCTTTTTCCATTGAAAGTAGGAAATCAAGTTCAGCATAATTAGCTACACACACAGGGAACATAGATTGAAGAAAAGAAGCTTTACTAGTTCGTGAATCAGCTCCCCATCCTTAATGATAAAAACAAAACAAAAAAAAAAAAAGATTTGCAGAACACTTAGGCAACTTATAGTTTCAAATTAGTCATACAAACAACAAAAACAGTATAGCCTCAATCCCAAATTAGTTGGGGTCGGCTACATGGACCAAACTCATGCATTGTGCTCGATTTAGTGCAATTGATGGTGAGCTTTCCAAACTCTTACTAAAATTTCATCAGTTAAATATATAAGCATAAAGCTTAATAGGCACATACATCCTAACCTTTCAAGGATTTTGCATTTTTTTCAAAAGACTATCTTTTGATTTCATGCAAATTGCATCCTTGCTTGGCATTGCTATGTGTGAAGCCAAAATGAATAGATTAATGGTCACTAAATAACATACTCATTGCATCATGTGAAATAATATTCCCAAGTGTAATGCACTCAAACAATAGCAAGTGAGGATACAATTTACAAGAAATAAGAGGGTTGGGATATTTTTGCCAAAATCAAAAGGCTAGGCTAGGATTTTTTTTGCAAAAATAAAAAGGTTAGGATATTTTTTTGCAAAATTCTAGAATGGTTAGGATATATTTGCCCGTTAGGCCAAATCATAAATAACGTCACTTATGTATAAAGGAGATCATGCTGTTTTAAGGCAAACTAATGAAGGACATTTATGCATTTAAAATATCTTATATTATACAATATGATTTTAAAGTAAGATACCTTATCCATAAAATGTTTAACATGCATTTTATGAAATAATGAACTACCTAAAACTTTTGTTCTTAACATCTATATTGGATATATATATATATATGAAATGATTCCACATAATTTATAAAATTTCATGTCCTTTCTCTTTCTATATTGCCATACCTTGTCCTGCTATTCATAAGTTTTTAGATTTTAGTTCTATTTTAATGGATTTTAATTTCTTTCTTATTTTACCAATTTTTTAAATTCCATTGCACTACACAAATGTAATGCCTTTTCTTGCATTGTCTACTAAATTTGTATTTTTAGGAGTTGTACATAAAATTGATACTAGCTAGTACCTCTTTTCTTATAACTTTGAAATGTGCAAAATTGAGTCTTTTTTTTTCTAACTTTGATGGAGTTTTTGTAAATTTCCAGCTGCCTCTAATATCTAATTCAATGTTTGGAACTCTGAGGACTGCAAAGAATTTACATTTAAACCAAGCAATTGAAATAAAATGTGTATTCAAAGGAACTTGAAAGATAAAAACCACACATTTGATCTTTAACTTAAAGCCAACAAAAAATTATGCCAATTCTTTTTTTCTTTAGATAAGAAACCAACAACTTCAACTCCAGTCGACAACATGAGTCAAACTCACGATTACGAAATCCCCAATCATGCCTTTGGCAAGTGATGCCTCATCCATATCACTAGAGATGCTTTGAAAAAAATTATAAGCCAATTAAAACATGAAAATACTGCACACTTGCTTGTCAAGGATAAAGTTTTAGTTTCTACACAAACAGGGGTGTATCCAATTGAGATTTTAATAGACTTCTGGTTACTTTTAATTACTAAAAAAGTTTAGGTGTATTCAATTAAAACTTTTAGAGAGTTTCTAAAAGTAAGGTGTATTCAATGTGAACTTTTATAGACTTTTTAAAAGTTTATAAAAGTTTTGGGGTATTCAATTTAAACTTTTAGAGAGTTTCTAAAAGTAAAGTGTATTTAATTTTTTGATGACTTTTGTAGTTTGGTTACAAATCTCGACTTTTATAGACTTTTGTATAAAAATACACATAAACAAATCTCCAACTTCTTCTCACCTCAACCCAAAAACTTTTATATATAATTTTGAAAATAAAAGGGGAAAGGCTGTTCCCGTGATAATTTGACAGAAAATTTACAGCAAGACACAAACCTGTTGGCTGAAACGAACAAGTGAAGATCTGTCAGTTTTGTATAGCAGGGCCTTAACTATTGTGAACCTGCGTTGGATGATCTCAGACCTACAAAGGGATAATGAGACCATTTTTCAATGGGATAGAAAATTGAAAAATAATCTAATGAAAAACATAATTGAAGGCATACTTATGCTGCAAGTCATTTCTTGCCTCAACCAAGCAATTTACGAACTGAGTAACCTGCATTGCAAGTAACATCGCTGATTAGTTTACTTTTTCAGGGAATAAATGAGTAATAAGGATGAGGCTATCACTTGTAAGCGGCAAAAATAGAGAAGAAAATAAAAATTAGCTTTATTGAGAAAATAAGAGAAGCACGGTTGCTACAAGAGCAAAAGTGCATAACTAAATAAATACTGAAAGAAATATAGTTAAGAAGGTCTACAATTGTAAACAACGCAAATCCATGTGAATGGAATAAACAAAGCATCATTGCACACAACTGGTGTACCAAAAGAAAACCTCAACTTGAACAAAACCGGTAAACCTTGTCTAAAGGACTTTCGATTATTCTCAAATGAACTGCTAATTTGGCTCCCCAAATGGCTTTAGTCAAAGAATGCCCTAAGATTGAACCAAACTGCTTTAAAAATGCATATTGATACATTTTGTAGTTGGAAATAAAAGGTACAAAAAGAATATATTTCTTTCTCATAACTCATAACCATGCAAGATAAATTGAAAAGGTTGCGGTTATATATATCTATCATATATATAAAAGCATGAATCACAAATTTTTGAGTGGTAATGAAATTTACTTATTTGCCTATATATATATATATATATATATATAAAAGCAACTATATATCTATCAACACTAACTCTTCTAATCCATCAACAACTCAACGACTCTCCTACCTCTTCAAATCGATCAACAACTCAACTGATCAACGACTCTCCTTCTTCTTCAAATCATTTATTCCCTGCTTTCCTTCATCGATTCATTGGCTAACCAAACAAATCAAACCCCCCAATTCTTCGATTCATCGATCGAACGATTCAAAGAATGAGCCTAAACTGGATCAGATCCAACCCCCCCAATTCTTCAGGTACCCTCCTCCTCAACCTCGACCCCAACTCTTTTTTTTTTCTTCTCTATATATATGAAATTTAGGTATATCACTTTCATATTCTATTAACGATTTTGGGAGTGCCCATGTGTGGTTTTCAATTGTTTTTGCCATCTTTTGTGATAAATTTGTGTTGCATGGGATGCTTGTGAATCGTCAACTATTGAATTAGTTTTGTGATGAATTTGATTCATGGTTTTTGAAACAATACCTTGGAAGCTAATATGATCAACACCTCTTTCATTTTATGGTTATTGAACACAAAAAGTCGAAACTGAATTGGGCTTTAAGATCTTGAATATTAGGTGTTTGTTGAAATGCCAAAATAATCTCCATCTTCTTCCTTTATATAAGAAATATATAGATGTTTGAATAATTGGATTAAAAAAATGTGTAGACGAGACTCCAATAGTGGCCTTTGATGAATTGTAGATAATGAGCATTATGTTAGAGTTGTAATCTAAATTTGTTTATACATATATATATAAGTATAACCAAGAGCTCTATTAATGCATGTTTGATCATTTACCTAAACCTGTTAATATTAAATGAGGTAGCCAAGTACAACAGTCAGAGATGGATAAGTTTGACAAAGAAGGTGTAATTCTTGCAGTCTAACCGAATCTAATTTATAATCTAATATGAGAACACCCTCAAATTGAGTTGGATAAAAACCATTCAACTTTATTATGAATCAACTTTTATCAAGGATGGATGAATGATGAGAAAAGTAAAGCAGATCCCTATCTCTAATTAATCAGTGATTCCTTTCTGCAAATTTGTTTCTTCAGTTTACCTGAAAAGCAGTACTATTAATTGGGGTGTGCATTACAACAACAACATAGCCTCAGTCCCAAATTAACCGGGGTCGGCTACATGGATCAAAGTTTTCCATTGTGCCCGATTAAGTGCAATTGATGGTGAGCTTTGCAAACCATTCAAATCCCTCTTAATTAATGCATCCCATGTTAACTTTGGTCTGCCCCTACCTCGTTGAATTTCTACAGTTTCTATTGAGTCAAGTTTTCTAGTTGGGGCATTTGTAGGCCGTCTTTGCGGGTGACCAAACCATCGCAACCGCCCTTCCCTAATCTTTGTATCAATTGGTGTTACTCCTACTTGTCTTTGAATTTTTATATTTCTTATTCTATCTTTACGGGTTTTACCACACATCCACCTAAGCATCCTCATTTCTGCTATGTTCACTTTATGTAATTGTTGTTGCTTTACCGCCCAACATTCACTTCCATAAAGCATAGCTGGCCTAATTGCGGTCCTATAAAATTTTCCTTTTCACAAATCACCCATGTTGCACTCCGCTATTTCTTCAATCCAGCTTGAATTCTATGTGTGACATCATTTTCAATGTTACCATCATTTTGTATGATTGATCATAGGTATCTAAAGTGGTTTACCTTAGGAACTTCTACTTCCCCTAATTTTACCACACCGTCATCTCGATGTCTAGTGTTTCCAAACTTACAGTGCATGTATTCGGTTTTCGTCCTACTCAACTTAAAGCCTTTAGATTCTAATGTATTCCTCCAGAGTTCTAATTTCCTATTCACTCCATCTTTAGTTTCATCCACTAAGACAATATCATCTGCAAATAGCATACACCATGGTATATCCTCTTGAATATGTCTAGTTAGTTCATCCATAACTAAAGTAAATAGATATGGGCTTAAAGCCGATCCTTGATGTAGTCCTATCGTAATGGGAAATTCTTTTGTAGCTCCTCCAAATGTCTTTATACTCGTTACTACTCCATCATACATATCCTTGATCTAGCATGCACTCTTTTTTTTTCTAGAACCCACCAAAGAACATCTCTAGGGATAATCCTATCATATGCTTTTTGGAAATCTGATCCATGTACCATACAAATTTGGGACCGATCTTTTTTGTTTTCTCTATATTTTTCTAACAATCGTCTTACAAGGAAAATCGCCTCCATAGTTGACCTCCCGGGCATGAAACCAAATTGGTTCTTTGATATTGTTGTTTCTCTCCTTAGCCTATTATCAATTATCCTCTCCCAAAGTTTCATAGTGTGACTCATAAGTTTAATTCCCCGGTAGTTTAAACAACTTTGAATGTATCCTCTGTTTTTGAAGATTGGCACAAGCGTGCTTTTTCTCTAATCCATTGGCATCCGTTTTGATTTTAAAATTTTATTGAAAAATTTGTTTAACTAAGTCAATCCAATTTCTCCTAAGCAATTCCAAACCTCTATGGGTATTTCATCTGGGCCACATGCTTTCCCTATTTTCATTCTTTTCAATGCCTCTTTAACTTCTACAATTCTAATATTGCGTGTATAGTTTACATTTCTTTCTTCGTGTGGGTTTTCATCTATTATAGTATCAATTTGGCTATCATTAAATAAACTATCGAAGTAACTTCTCCATCTCTCCTTAATATCCTTATCGCGCGTTAAAACATTTTGATTTTCGTCCTTAATACATCTTACATGACTTAGGTCTTGTTTCTTTTTATCTCTTAATTTGGCTAGCCTATATATATATTTCGCCATCTCTATTACCTAACCTTGTATATAGATCTTCCATGAAATTTGTTTTAGCTTGACAACTACTTTTTTAGCTTGTTTTCTAGCTTCTCTATATTGATTGTACACATCTTCATCTTGACACTTAGGTATTTTCCTATACATCTCTCTTTTAGTCTTAATTGCTCGTTGGACATCCTCGTTCCACCACCATGTTTCCTTCTTTGGAGGTCTCAAGCCCTTAGATATACCTAATATGTTTGATCCCACCCTCCTTATGCAACTACTCATTTCTAGCCACATTGTATTAGCATCTAAGTCAAGATTCCAAACATTTTCCTTCAGTAGTTTTTCTCTAAACTCTACTTGTTTACTATGTTTTAGGCTCCACCACTTTATTCTAGGATCGCTAACTCTTTTATTCATATTATGTCGTTGTGTTAGCTTAATATCAAGTACTACTAACTTATGCACTGTGAGTTTAGAAACATTAGACATCGAGATGACGGAGTGGTAAAATTAGGGGAAATAGAAGTTCCTAAGGTAAACCACTTTAGATACCTAGGATCAATCATACAAAATGATGGTAACATTGAGAATGATGTCACACATAGAATTCAAACTGGATGGAAAAAATGGCGGAGTGCAACAGGGGTGATTTGTGATCGACATGTTCCTACTAAGTTAAAAGGAAAACTTTATAGGACCGCAATTAGGCCAGCTATGCTCTATGGAAGTGAATGTTGGGCGGTAAAGCAACAACAATTACATAAAGTGAACGTAGCAAAAATGAGGATGCTTAGGTGGATGTGTGATAAAACTCGTAAAGATAGAATAAGAAATATAGAAATTCAAAGACAAGTAGGAGTAGCACCAATTGATACAAAGAATAGGAAATGGCGGTTGCGATGATTTGGTCACATGCAAAGACGGCCTACAAATGTTCCAACTAGAAAACTTGACTCAATAAAAACTGTATAAATTCGACGAGGTAGGGGCAGACCAAAGTCAACATGGGATGTATTAATTATGAGGGATTTGAATGGTTTGCAAAGCTCACCATCAATTGCACTTAATCGAACACAATGGAAAAGTTTGATCCATGTAGCCGACCCCAGTTAATTTCGGACTGAGGCTATGTTGTTGTTGTTGTTGTTGTTGTTGTTGTTGTTGTTGTTGTTGTTGTTGTATATAGAACTACATTATATTTTATTGGCTATTTACTTATGTTTGTTTGAATTTATTCATGGAGATATATTTTAAAAAAATAGTAAACAAATTATAAAAGTTTAAATAAATTAAAAAATTTTAATAAATGGGTGACACAAATATACGACATGTTTAACACGAAAACGATTAACACGATTAAGAAACTTGTCATGCAATGGATTTACGACACGACCTGTTTACGAAACGACACGACACGTTTACGACTTGCCAACATGAATTGTCACCCTAATTGATAACCACACAACAGAATTACAACTCAGAGAGATGAAATTCTAACCCAGAGACAGTACTACTCTGCTTAATTTCCCCAAAAACCCTATTACAAGATACGAGATGATGAGGCAGTGAACAATACTACCTTATATACTACCCACCCCAACTAAACAACTCTCTGAGCGCACACACACGCGCACACACACACATAATGTGCTCCTTTTTTTACTCACCATGTGCTGGCATACCTTGGGTTCCACCTACAACAACTTCTGAGATCATTTGGGCTAGAGCTATTCCAGTGCTCCCAACCCCTTTCCTACCATACATCTTTGTGATAGGGGGACGCTCGGGAATGCTATCAGTCTCTTCTTGGATTAAATAATATAATACTTCATAAAGAATCAACAAGTAGCGCGGCTAAAGCAATTGGCCAGCAACACACCATTATCCCATCATAATAATCTGTACTAAGGCTTAGTAGAATGTCAATTGTCCATTTTTCATTTATCTAATGCTACTGAGTTACAGTACTAACTACATTATTAAAGAACTACCATAAAGCAACTTAGCAATTTTAATTTTGAGCCCTGCATTGATCGAATTGTATATCCTTCATTCTTTAGATATTGTAAGAAATTAACTTCGAATATTAAAACTTAACAGCATGAAAAAATATCAGAAAGATTTATA
The DNA here is from genome assembly GCA_039657365.1 of Stephania yunnanensis. Taxonomy (NCBI): domain Eukaryota; kingdom Viridiplantae; phylum Streptophyta; class Magnoliopsida; order Ranunculales; family Menispermaceae; genus Stephania; species Stephania yunnanensis. The sequence goes on along the minus strand of CM077584.1, from coordinate 11,359,811 downwards.
AGGTTTTATTGATTGAAAAAATTGATCGTCCTAAAAAAGTATTATGACAAGATGTTAAAAGAGGAAAAAAGTTGTTCACAAAACCTAATAACAGATGAAAAAACTCAGCACTTAGGACACTAGTTATCAATTATTGACAAACTTATGCATAAACTATTCTATGAACTAACAATAATACAAGTGACATATAGGCAAACTGGGATTTGGCTGGGTTAACCACTCTTGAACCTTGACCTAATCCAAACAAATTCAAGTTACACCTTTTAATATCCTAATCAAACTTGAAATGACTTAAAACCCCTTTCTGAAAAAAGGGAGATTTTAAACCCAACCCACACTTTATGGCCTTCATTACTGAGATAGATTGGTAGGATGAACACCCCCAACTATAGGGTCACAATCTCTATTGATTGAGAGACAACAATGAAATTTACTGAAATGGACTCCCATGAGGATTGTGATCATGGAAATAATGATTGCTTTGACTTAAAAGAAGATATAACAAACTCCATTATCAAAAGAGGCCATCTTAGAGTTAAGGAGTATGTAACCCGAGAAGTAGTAAACCACAACCCAAATACTAAGACAATCAAACTCCAAAAGGCTGTCAAGCTCGTTAGCCTAATCAATAATTCAAGTTTCTTGTTCAGCACTGCATCTACTTAACTTTATCACTTTGGCAAAAGTGCATATTGCAAAAGCCTCCTAAAACTTGTAATTGGCAAAGAAATGCATTCAGGACTTTTAAGTATTCTATTTGGTTTGTTGCAAGATATGAAATGCACTGCTGAGCTAAAATGAAAAGTTTATCCAAATAGATGCAAAGAATTAAGAACAAGAAACAAGATATTTGTAATTTAAACAAATAAATATGCATGAGTGGGCAATGGGAATTTCAAATGCAACAGCTAAGAAAGAAAATGGAAGTCGTCAACAGAAACTTTGGAAAATCATGATAGATCAACCTATTTCGACTAATAAAATAACTTGAAAAACCAGCTTGTTTTATTCCTTTTGCTTTGAAGGGCATGAAAAATGCATTTGACAACTACGGAAAAGGTGAGGAAATGGAAATAAGAGAAAAGGCGCAACAACAACAAAGCCTCAATCTAAATTAATGCATTCCATTACCAAGATCAATGTTTACACTTAGCTTGACTAAACGCAATCGACGCACATCGATAATTTGTTAATTCCCTCATAATTAATGCATCCCATTACCAAGTTATCTAAGATTACCCATATATCGCCAAATTCATTCAATTTTTAGTACGTCAAATTTTCTAACCAAGGCATTTGTAGGTTTTTTTGGATATATCCAAACCATTGCAACAGGCTTCTCTTAGTGTTGCATCTATTGGTCTGACTACTACTTTTCCTTGAATCTCCTTATTTCTTTTTTAATCTTTACAGATTTTTCCACACATCTTATGCATGTATTGTTCCTTTACCGCCAAAAACTTACTCCCACAAAGCATCTCTTGCCTTATTGCGATCACAGATAATTTTCTTTTTTGCACAATAAGGATATTTCAACCACATATGCGCTGATGAGCTAGAGTAAAGGTCTAAAGGTTGGGGGCAATTTTACAAGAAGATTAGAGTTTAAAGATTTGATGAGTAGAAATTCAACCAAGAAGAAAATAGCAGCAAAAAAAAAGAACCATAAAGATAAACATACTAGAAGCCAACTCAATGAAAATATAAAGGAGTTTTGCCCTTTAACTATTGAGATCGTATTTGAACGCAATGTTTGGTTTTCTTTCTTGAGCACGGTGTAATGTCTTTGCTGCCATTGGTTGACAATTGAAAGATTCTCAATTAGTTGTCACAACTCCCCATGATAGGGTTTCACATAAGCCTATGGAGGAGTGAACAAAGTTGATTAGCAAACAGTGGAGTACATGGCCAAAAGGAACACTAAAAGAAAAAGTGCTAAGAAAATGTTATAAGGTCCCCAAGTTCTCCAAACTACAAATCAAGATAATGTATTAGGCTTAGTCAATGTGAGCAGCACTCTATTGAGGACTAGGATTATAAAAATGCTTATGGTCAATAGGGAAAAGAATGTTATACAGTTCCCCTAAGAAATGAAATGGAATCAATGGATCTCTCGAGGTTTTAGGCAAAGAGATATAAGAGAGGTGACTTTGTAAGTTTACCAACTGTGTAATGTGTACCCACAAACTACACCAATTTCGAACAGAATTTTCGAGGGTTTAGAAGGTTAAGTTTTTGGTTGTAGGCCAATAGTAATGGGGAGTTTTTTTTTTTTTGTAATCCTCCAAATTATTTTATACTTGCTACCGCTCCTTCAAACATATCTTTAATGGTGTCTATGTATCAAGCATGCACCCCTTTTCCTTCTAATATCCATCAAAGGATCTCTCTAAGAACACTATCTTATGCTTTTTTCTAAGTTTACAAATATCATATGGACTATGGAGGTTCTTCTTCTTTCCACTAGATACTTCTTTTAATCTTCTTCAATGGAAAATCGCTTCCATAATGCACCCAAAATGAACCCATTGCTGAGTCCCTCTACATGGTTTGAACCTCAACCTCAACCCACTTCAATTTCTTACATAGAAAAAAATTAGCAACATGAGATGATTACCGAAAATGATAGTCAAAACATACAAAAAATAATGGGCAAAAACTAAAATTAGTTAAAACTACTCAAAATAATCATCTAAAATAGATAACAAAAAAAGGAATATGAGCAGATGAGCAAACAATTAAAAACCTGAGACAATGTCAAGGCCTTGGAATCATGTGACTTCACAATTTGATCATACTGCGCCTTAATCTTGCGCTGCGTGGCACTCGAAGACGATGTGAACGGGTAGAAGAAAATATCACTCCCACCCCCATTCTTGCCCTCATTCTTGCCCTGCAACGCACGCAACTCACTCTCCCCAATCCCAACATCCTCAGACTGCAAACCCCCAACACCACCACCACCACCACCACTCTTCTTCTTCTTCCCCCTCTTCTTCTTCCTCTTCGCCTCCTGCCCCACCAAATCCACACCCCCAACCCCTCCCCATCACCGCCGACACACTCAGAATCGCCGCAAAAAGAAGCCTTTTTGGAAACCCTAGACATTAGGGCATCAAACAACAATAAAAACAAGTACCGAAACAAACCCAAGTTCTTACTGAATCGAATCGATTGATTCGATTGATTCTCTCCCTTGTGTCCACTCGTATCAAAACCAAACCCGAAGATCGAGCTCGGCTTCGACGTCGCGTCGTCTGATACTCCTCTTCTGAGGAAGTGAAACAGTGAAATGGAGATGAAGAAGCAGAGCGAGAAGAGGCAGAGGAGTGAAAGCAACAGCGACAACCACATGGGGGTCTCGGAGTGGCGGTTTCGGAGAAGAGACGGCGAGGGGGAAGTGAAGAAGAAGACGAAATCGAAGGCTTTCGCTATCGCCATGAGAGGGAGCTCATCAGAGAGAGCCAGAGCTCAAGAGGAGGAAGTGATGAGAGCGAATCGATTGAGAAATGTGAGGAGTTGAAAATTCGCTCGTTCGTTTTGTTTTGAATCCAAAGTGGGAAAGCGAGAGGAGCGATTGGGGATGTGCATCGCGAGGCGGGGCGGTGGGATCCTGTGGTTTAAGCGTTCGAGGTTTTGTGGGCCCGCTTTGGGATGACGCGTGGCGATTGGATGGAGTCCTAGTTGGTTCTGCTGCTCGTGAAGTGTACGCAGCGGAACGTCGCCCCTATCGGTGGGCTACTACTCGTGGAGTATCATTTTCATAGGTCATGGTATCGAACCAAGCCCCAACTAATCTCAGACTCAAGGGACATGCTCAAAAGACTTAGAACAATAAGGGCAAGTTTGAAATGGCAGAGCCACAATAATGAAGCAATAAAGTAATTTTTATTAATCATTTATGGTTCGATACAAGATCAGATATGGAATCAATTGTACTAATAAAAGTACATTAATTACAACTGATAATCATATTTGTTCAAAACAACTCTTGTAAATTTGACGGTGAATGTAAATCTAATATCGAATTCCTTATTGTACTTCTAATGCACCAATTAAGAAAAAAAAAATTATATGGAAAGGAAAAAGCATGGTTTGAGTAGGAACAATAACAATACATAACTAATGGCTAGTGTGCTGGAGTGGTTCGAAACTTTAGCGGCTTAAGAGAACGTCTCGAGTTCGAGACTCCATGAACGTAGAAACCACCACTGAAAGAGTTTTACCTCTATAGTGGACCGACCCAACTCGAGCTCAAAGTAGCGAAGGAAACACGAGAGATACTCGTGACGGTTCGTAAAGGTTTAAGTACTCTGAGATCCCTTAAGTTCTATCAACTGTTAGAAACACAATTTTGAGAGATTGAAGATGACTGAGAAAAATAGTATGGTAAAGTTTTGAAACAAAATCTGCGGTAGAGCAAATCATATATTTTGGTTAGGAAAGCCCTATTTACATTGATAATAAAGTTCTTATAAGTGTCTACATTTTAGATAATATGTAGGTTGAGGCTATTATAGCAAATCTAGATATCTTTGAAATGCAATTTTTTGAGTTTATGTGGACGGAAAGATGTTGGTTCTATTGGGACTGAGGCTATGTTGTTGTTGCTGTATATGGATGGAAAGATGTTAAGGGGGTAATTCCTTTTAACCTCTGTAATGGATAAAATAGTTAAAAGAACTAGATAAGATACTTCAATTTCTTCTTGTATTCCTCAATGTAATAGTGCCTTAAAAACATAAACCCTAATCAATCGATCAAATGAACGAATGACAGGTGTCTAAGGTTTAAATAACAAACTGATCCAAATTAAAACATCAAAAATCAACTGAATTGGATTTGGGTCTAAAAGTGGTAGTTTTAGCCCAAATGGGTTTGAGCCTCGTTTGTTTGAGCATAAAGGATTGGGTCGATCCCTTATGTGGGCCTGAGGGTTCCTTGGGTACGGTTGTACTAAGCCCAACACCCTTATCATCACATTCCTCGTCGAGGACAATCTTGTCCTTAAGATTACGTTTTGGGGGTGTTATTGAGATCTATGTGCATGTGGGTTCGGTCAAGGAGGCGATGTGATGTGCATTGATGGGATCGACAGATGGTGTGGTGAATGGCGTACGTGTCCTAAAGTTAGGCTGGGAAGGCGTATGGCCTCGCATAACCCACGAGGCTTCAGTTGTTGGGAGTCCATCTCATTCAATCAAGTCATGTAGAATCTCTCCAGAGTTAGTGTTGAGGAGACGAGTGCCAATAACTCATTTTGGTAAAGATTTGAAACACAGGGATTCCAGATCTGGGGGAAGGGTGGTGTTATGGGTGGAACGTCACCTCGGTGGCCGCGCAGGAGGCTCATATGGACGACATTATGAATATTCGTTGATGAAGGAAGATCAAGTTAGAAGGCTACTTCTCCAATGCGATGGAGGATTTGATATATGCCAAAGAACTATTGTAAGAGCTTATGTGATGAGCGGCTGTAACGGCCCAAAATTTACTAATAGTAAAGTAGTCCAAAATCAGGGTTACTGACTGTGACGTGGCCCAAGAGCGAGTGCATTGTAACGACCTGTTTTATTAAAGTCGTTATTTATTTCGTAATTTCAGACATGGACGCCAGCTCAAATCCACGTGGACGTCGCGGGTAGGCTAAGACACACGTCGACCTAGATATACTAGTAAATTGTTTATTGTATTATTTGATTGTGATGCATTTTGTGAAATTATTGTTAATACATAGCATGTGTGTATGTTGAAAGATTATATTGTGCAAGGTTATGTAATGGGTAGTCTCCTCAAAATGGGTGTCAACGCGAGTATTGAGAGGCAAAGTACGGGTACACTAGGGAACTCGTCTAATTCATGTTAATATGACTAAGAAATTCAATTGAAATGGGTAAAGTAACCATAGGCTAATTAAATCAAAATTTAGATAATAGACTATGACAAGCCTTTAAATGCATGTTAAGACGCGGGGCACCGGATATCATGTAGTCGAAGTTTAGTGGGACTATAAGTTGGTTAGTTTTGATAAATAAAACACTAACCATATGGTTTGATAAGGCTTAATATAAGGTGAGTTAATTAAATAAATATTATGCCTATAGTTTGTAACCAGTAAAGAGGACCATAAGATGGGCATCTAGATGATCATCATGGGAGAAACAAGGAAGGAAGTGTGCTATTGGAGTTAACAATGGAGTTATCAAGTGGTACGGGACAGCGTGTTTATGAATCAAAAGATAATCCTCGAGATACGTACGCACACTTGATCTTAATCAAACATATATGTATAGGACTTAATGGAATGTTGATCAAACCACTCATACAATTCATGCAAATTCAGAGAAAACCTAAGGAATAGAGGGACTACAAGCTGGAAATTCAACACATTAGAGACCAAATGAAGAGATCAAACCAAGGTAATCATCATCATCTTCTACACTCTTTAATGAACCCATTTTTATATGATTAAGTGAAATTTCGATTTGATGATTAGACCTCGAATGTTTGATGAAAACTTGATGAATCACATGTTATTAAATCATTTTCATAGAGAATTTAGCAATGGTTTAACTAGAATTGGTGTTTTTGATGAACTGAAAAGTTTGGTGAATGCATGAGATTTAGAGAAATTTGGGTTAATTTGATGTTCTGGAGTGTTCTAGTTCTTGCTTTTGGAGTTAATAATGTATGAAAAGGATGTAAACCAGGTTAGAGTTGCTAATTAAGAAGGGTAGGACAAAATTCTCGACTTGAGAATTATGTCACAGAGGGTAATTAGCGCGCTAACGAGCTAGTTAGCACTAATCATTATGGGTTTCCAACTGTTTTTCAAAATGAAGAATAGTAGCGTGCTAGACAGATCCCCTAGCCCACTAACTTCACCTAGCGCGCGAGGTAAACCTATTAGTGCGCTAATGACAGATAAAATATGAATTTAAGGGTTGTTTTGGTGATTTTCAACTTAATACATGTATAAACACTTATAAACAGTCTAAACCTATAAAATTGAACTTTAGGGACTTAGTGGACCGTAGCTCGGTGTCAGGGAGTTGTCGATTTGGATACTGGGAGTTCCGGAAAGTCAGAGATTATAAAATCTAACTGAAAACTTTAAGTATTTGTTTTTGTTTTAAATTTCATTTCTATCATTTCCTTGTTGATTTTCATATTCCATTTTGTTACTTGGACGTGGGTTAAGGTTACTCCCCCGGATTCCCTAGTACCGTGTTCATGATGCATTAGACTGTAGCACGTGTGACCTAGCCCTCAGTGAACGTTAACCTGAGCTTGCCCTTTGTGGACGTATCGGTGACTCAGTGGATTCGGCCAACGTTGCGAGGGACCAAGTGTCGGGCCAGTTAGGCGTGACCACTGGTGGGAACTTGGTGACCCAAATTACATTTAAGTTCATCTGGAGCGAGCACACACATTGTTAGCTTAGTTGTTAGCTATTCATGTGATAAGCCAATTACAGTTGTCTATCTTTACATTCTGCATGTTTACTTGACAATATTTTTTGCATTTCCTTACTTTATTTATGTAAATGCTCCGAGGGGTTCCTTGGGATCTTACTTACTGTACTCGTCATCTATCTTTTTTATGATGATTGAGTGCAGATCCTAATACCGGTAGGGCATGGGGATACTAGGTGACTACATATGATTGCCCGCCGTTGAGGACCTACTAGTATGTGCTTATTTTGATATTTTGTATTATTTTGGGTTTTAAGGGACTTGAGATGACACAATATATGTAAATATTTCTTGTATATGGTACTGTCGCTTATATATAAAATACTTTTTCCGGTTTTCCACATTAGGATTTGCTCTTATAAATAATGTTTACCATGCTAGTTACTTATTCTAATTGTACCAATTAAGGCTTCCGCTGATATATGTTAACTTGTAAGATACATGTGACGACCCCTTCTCCAAATAAGGGCACTGTCCGACCTAATCCCTTAATTAAGCCATAATCTCCCTTATATGACCTAGCAAAGAACTAGTCAGCCTTATTTAAACATCTAAACACCTACCAATTATAATACCACCTACAGTTAACAAGCTAGTTCTACTGACTAACCTGTGGTTGTCTATAAATCAGAGTTAAGTTAAATTTTTTTTCTAACAAGTTATTCAGCAGAAGTCTTAGTTCGTTACTAGTGGACATTATATCCTAAGGTCTAACCTATTGTGCAAAAACCAGGAAATAGTGATCACGTGCATATATAAACAAAAGTGGTGATATATATAACATGTGTCTAGTCCGATGTTCCTATCACTTAACCCAAAAGTAAAGAGATCATGTATATAGAAAATGTAATACAAAAGAATGCAAAACGTACAAAAATATGTCGTAGCAATCCTTCACTGGCTCAGAGGTAGTCACCAATCTTCTCTTTGCCTGGTCTATTACTCGGTTGATCTGCACCCACCGTCACAAACTAGACGGTGAGTACATGAAATTATTTAAATAATGCTGAGAGACATTGATCCACATTCCCAAACATGCAATAAGTACCAAATGGCATAATTTAAATAACAACTATGCTGAAAGAAACATCTTGTAAAGAGATACTTGAGTTAACCAAATATGAAACTGACTCAAGGCTAAGTAGTAATGGATTAGGGTCGGTCGGCCGTGATCTTCATCACATCAGCCTGTCCACTACAATTTGAGCTTTACTCTATATCATTTCATTACAAATTGAGCTCTATATTATAATTTTAAAATTTCGTACTTACGATTACGCCTTTCTATTCCAAGTGAATTAATCGTCACCGGAATGTATATTTGCTAACATACCCGAGTTTTAAAACTCGTCATGCTTACCCAAGTTATTCTTGCGCCATCAAACCCCGATGTCATGTTACCACGTTCAAGGCACGTTACCATGTGTGTCATGCAAGGTAGTGGAGAAAATCCCTAAGATCCCTGAAGGTCTAGTGACCCCGTATGAAAGCTGAATTTCTATCAGCAAATGACCCTAACCACAAGAACCACTTTCACCTTCAATAATGACTCGGTAATAGAATCCAAGAGATAAAATTGCATACTAATGCACAAAGGAGTAGAGGCAACACAAACAAACTAACCTAATAGCATGATATATCACTGACTTTCATACACAACAATCAACATGACAAAATAGAGGAATTGAAATCAATGATATACACAATAGAGTATGCTATGAGCAACATCATCGAATGAGAAATGAACAAGTCATAACATATGGATGTTAAAGGAAATTCAGTTCGAATAATTGAGAATAAATAAATAAATGGAATGAAATGTAAATAAATATCTCAATCAGTTTACTTACATATATACAACAATTCTTGAGCTATCCGGCTTTTCGTCGCCTCGATGTACGCACCCAAACCCCATAATAGATCCTTTACGGTCATAACATTTGACAAGTTATCAATTTAGATTCACAATTCATTATTTAAAATTCCTAAATTACTCGAAATTAGGGCTGGCAATTCGTGTCAGCGAGTCGTAAACGTGTCATGTCGTAAACGTGTCGTGTCATAATTATCCTAAACCCGCACACGACACGTTTATTAAACGAGTCACTATTTGTAAACACGACACACGACACGTTTAATAAACATGTAACCTGTTTATGACACGTTTAACACGTTTATTAAACAGATCATGTTTAACCTGTTTAACTCGACTTGCTTGTGTACCTGTTTAACACGTTTATCAAACATATCATGTTTAACCTGTTTAATTCGACTCGTTTGTGTACCTGTTTATCAACCTGTTAAACATGCCCCCATAACAAAATTATTACTGCAAATTAAAGAGAAGTTGGGATTCCTTTCTTTTCAATTTCGGTTCAGAATTTGAGCATCATCAGTTATTACATATAATCCCCAACTCTTACAAATTATCATTCACAGCGTTGATTCGATTGGAGACAACAAGATCCCAACTCCTCACATGAACAAAATTCTGGCACAAGTCTTTAAAGTCGGATAAAGGAATTCGCCACCAAGACATCAACATTCAAAAAGTAATTTGAGACACTCAAACAAATGTTGAAATCAATCAATCACTCAAAAAAAATGACTCCGGCAATAGCTGCCGGCCCAAGCAAACACCTACCGCCACCAAGACATCAACATCCAAACAACATAGAGCGCGCCTTGCGTTCGTTCGTTCGTTCGTTCGTTCGTTCGTTGTGTTCTGCGAAACTTTTTGACTCTCCAGAAATAGAGCGCGTGAGAAGACGAGTCGCGATCGCGCTCGCGCTCGGTGCTTCAAAAAATCAAAACCCTTGAAAGCTTCGTTACTTCATCCGTGATGTGCGAGAATCAGCGGAGTTAGGGTTTATGCGAAGACGAGTCCGATACAAAATTTCGAACATAATGCTCGGCGTCTCGTCGAGCCCAATCTCAGTAAGCTCTCTCTCTCTCTCTCTCAATCCCTCAATCTCTTCTTCTGTTTCAATGGCCGAGATTTTCGTTCGATTGTGGAAAACAGCGATTCAGGAGAGGCTTGTGATGGCTCAATCAATCACTAAAAAACACCATTCAACAATTCCAGAGACATTCAAAACACGATACAAACACTCACAGACTCACAGTCACAGTCGGCTGGCGAGACAGAGAGAGAGAGAGGGGTGAGAGAGATTTTGTTACCTGAGGCAATCTCCTTCTTCCTTGTTGGCTCTTCCGCGTCGTCATCGTCGTCGTCGACCAGCCGAAGTGGTGGAACGCTGGAGTCTGAACAGTGGAACTGGAAGTGTCGATCGCCGAACAGAACAGTGGAAATGGAAGTGCCGAGTCTGCCGACTCACACCAGTGGGCAGTGACCGGTAGAAACGACTGAACGATGAAGTTTTTAGGGTTGGAAGTGCCGAACAGAACGGTGGAACTGGAAGGGCCGACTCACACCAGTGACCGGTAGAACGATGAAGTTTTTAGGGTTGGAACTTGGAAGTGCCGAAACAGCCGAACAGAATAGTGAAATGGGTTTTGAACTTTTGATTCTTTTGAAAGTTTTTAGGGTTGGAAATGAAAATTTTGTATTTATATGTAAAATTATGCGAGTCATAAACGAGTCACACGGGTTAACACGTTAACGACTCGTTTATTAACCGTGTATAAACAGGTTAACCTGTTTATGACCCACATACAATTTTGCCAAACCCACGACATGTTTATCACGTGTCGTGTCGTGTCGTGTTAAACGTTTCATGACCCAAATTGCCAGCCCTACTCGAAATTGAATTCGAGACCAATTTGCCAATTTCGCGCTTTTCAAGGTAAAACCCCATAAAAGTCGCGTCTGAAATTTCAAATCTTGTATTTTTCATTGAAACTTATCAATTTCTATTTATTTTGTCGAAATATAATTTTTTTGGAATTTTTTGGAATTTTCCTGAATTTTTCAGCATTTTATCTATTTTTTGGAATTTCTTTTATTAAAAATAAGTTTAATTTAATTTAGTAATTAAATATATATTATTTTATTGGGGTGGGGTCCGGGTTAACCTGACTTAGTCCAGCTGGACCTAGGTCAACCCGACTCGACTAGCACGGGTAGCCCGACCCGGGCTACCCCCCATCTTCTTCCTCACTAGAGCACTTAGTAATCTGTTTTTTTTTTCTCTTGAGGTGTTAGGACGTTAGGGTTGGCTCCCAACCCCAAACCAAATGAAGTTGATGGCATGGAAAATACCCCTGCCATCTTTTACTCACGTTTTTCAACCATGGAAGCCGAGCCTTCCATGGCCGAACCTCCACGACGGCAAACAACAATAACCACAACAACGACAACGCGAAAATCAACAAGAACACTCACCTCTCTTGGCATTCTTCGAGCTCGGTCCTTCTCTCTCTCTCTCTCGATTTCTTTCTCCCTCTCTCATTCTTCTCGGTCATTGTTCCTCTTCTCTGCATTTGTTTTTGTTTTTTTCTTCCCTGTTCGTTCAGTTTTGGTTTGAAGATATAAGGAGATAAGGTTGGATTTTGATTTCATTTGACCAAATTTATATATATACATACATATATATATATATATATATATATATATATATACATATATGATTTGGGTGACTTGAATGTGAGCCACACATCTCAACCCACACACGTATCTCGAGGAACATTTGGTGGACTTCTTACACTACTTGTCCCTTGTGTCACTCTCAAGTGACACAAATACTTAACACCCTTTCTCGAGATATGTGTGTGTATATTTAGATGTATATCTAGTGATATATATATATTTACTTTGGCCAATTTATCTATATATATATATATATATTTATCTCATTTCTTTTTGTTTTCCCTTTTTTTATAAAATAAAATTCAACTAGTTACGCTTACCCCACGACCTGCTACCTCGGGCCCACGTTGGCACGCAACACGAGGTAAGTCCCCGATCGTCTCAGTATCTGCATACCCGTAAATGACATAGTAGTCTACACATATACAATACACTAGGAAAACAACACAACAAATATAACATTTACCTCGGCCACTTTGCCTCGGTAGTGACACGTATCGCACTGTGGGTCCCACGTCACGGGTCATTTTGTCCTAATTGACGAATTAAATGAACATTAATTATTTGGGTCGTGACAATACTTCCCAACTAATAGGAAGTTCATCTTCGAACTTACACTAAACGAATTTAAAATATACCTGACTCGAAGAGGTACGGAAATCTATCTCGCATATAGGCTTCTCGTTCCCAATTGAGTTCTAAATCTTAATGAAATTGCCACTTGACTAATACTTTCGGGATAGACTTGCTTCTTAACTGCTATACCCTTCGGTCCACAATCTGAGCTGGTTGCTCTTCATATGAGATATCTTCACTCAAATCAATCTGACTCAAATCCACTATCAGTCTCTCACCTGCCTTTGACTTAGCTACTCAAAGCATTGATATATGAAACACTGGATGAATTCCCGATGTCTGTGGAGGTAATTCTAACTCATATGCAACCTTTCAAACCAGTTTTTTGATCTTGAAAAGCCCGATGAATCTCGATGCTAATTTGCCTTTCAAACCAAATAGATGATGACCCTCACGAGGATAAACCTTTAGATGCACCAAAACTCCCTCATCGTATGTGAGATCATTGCGATACATGTCTGCATACTTCTTTTGCCTCTCCTGGGGTCCCTTAAGATTCCGAATCTGTCTTATATTTTCTGTGTGATCGACAATAATTTCAGGTCCCAACAAATCCCGATCTTCTGGTTCAGCCCAACAAGATGTTGAGCGACACGATCTGCCATATAACGCATCAAATGGTGTCATTTCAATGCTCGCCTAATAACTGTTGTTGTATGCAAATTCACACAATGGTAAATACTCTTCCCACGATCCGCCAAACTCAAGTACACATGCCCTGAGCATATCTTCGAGAGTTTGAATAAACCTCTAAGTCTGCCCATCAATCTAAGGGTGAAAGGCCGTGCTAAACTGTAAGAGCGTACCATACTGCCCCTGCATACTCCACTACATCCTGGACGTATACATAACATCTCTGTCTAATGTAATTGTCAAAGGCACTCCATGCAGCCTGATAATCTCTCTTTCAAACAATACACTCAGCTGGTCAAATGTGTAATGAGAGGCAACTGGTACGAAATGGGCGGATTTTGTCAATCTGTCCACAATCACCAAAATGGAATCATGTCGATGAACAGTCATCGACAGTCCTCAAACAAAATCCATGGTTATGTCTTCCCACTTCCATCGTGGAATGGGAAACAACTGTAATAATCCTCATGTCTATGATGCTCTGCCTTTACCTGCTGGCAGATCCCGAAGTTCCCGATAAACTCTAATATGTCCGCTTTCATCCTAAGCCACCAAAATGTCTCTTCATATCGTGGTATATTTTGGTCCTTCCTGAATGAACAATGAACCGGGAATGATGTGAATCTTGAAGAATCTCATCTCTTAGCTCTACAGCTGCCGGTATTCACAATCTACCTCAAAATCTGAGACACTGATCTGTTGTCTCAGTCCAGTCAGTACACTTGAAACTTTGGGCTAACTCACTAAATCTCAGATATAGAATGTCAGTTTTCTGATCCTTTGACACTCTCTTTGTAGACACTGCCTGAAGTCTCACTTGAGCACAAATCAGTACCTTCGTGTCGTTTGAAATATCTGACTAACTCAGCCTCATTGCTGCCTCGAGGAAACCATACTCGTGCGTCATATGACAACTAAACGTCTCGGCATCTCCAGTTAGAATCTTACTTAGCGCATCTGCAACGACGTTAACTTTTCCTGGATGATATTCCAGAGAAAAGCCACAATCTTTCAAAAATTCTAACAATCTAAGTTGTCTCATGTTCACTTCTTTCATGTGTGAAGAGATATTTCAAACTCTTATAGTCAATATAGAGTGTGAACTTCTTTCCATACAGATAATGTCTCCATATCTTCAGAGCAAAAACTACCGCCGCCAACTCTAAGTCATGAGTTGGATAATTCTTCTCATGTATCTTCAACTGACTTGATGCTTAGGCCACTGTGTTTTTCTCTTGCATCAACACATAACTTAAACTTATATGAGAAGCATTTATGTATACCATGAAGCTCTTTCCAGCCTTTGGCAATATCAGCACTGGTGCGGTAGTCAACAATTTCTTCAATTGAGCAAATGCCTCCTCACATTCCTTAGACCAATGAAACTTAACATTTTTCTGGGCCAACTTGGTCATTGGTGAAGCGATCTTCAAAAAATCCTTCACAAACCTTCGGTAATAGCCTGCTAACAGTAGAAAACTCCTAATCTCAGTCACTGATGTCGGTGTTGGCTAATCCAAAATTGCTTGAATCTTTGCTGGATCTACAACAATACCCGCTGCTCCAACAACATGACCCAAAAACTTGACCTCATACAACCAAAATTCACACTTACTGAATTTGGCATATAGTATGTGCTCCCTCAAAGTCTGCAACGTCTCCCTGAGGTGTTGCTCGTGATCTTCTCGAGTCTTTGAGTACACAAATATATCATCAATAAACATAATCACAAAGCGGTTAAGAAATGGTCTCATCACTTGGTGCATTAAATCCATAAACATGGCAGGAACATTAGTCAAATTGAACGACATGACTGTGAACTGATAGTGTTTATACATCGTACTAAACGTTGTTATGTATCTATCATCCTCCCTGATCCTCAGCTGATGATACCCTAATCGTAGATCTATCTTGGAGAAAAACTGCGCTCCTCTCAGTTGATCGAATAAATCGTCAATACGCGGTAATGGATACTTGTTCTTGACTGTGACTTTGTTCAATTGTCTGTAATCAATACACAGTCTCAAAGTACCGTCCTTCTTCTTCACAAACATGATCGGTGCTCCCCATGGTGATATCAAAGGTGTGATGAATCCCTTCTAGCTCAATTCTTGCAACTATTTCCTCAATTCTTCCAATTCTTATAGAGCCATGTGGTATGGTGGTATAGATATCGGTTTCCTACCTAGCACCAACTCAATAGTGAAATTGACCTCCCTCGGTAGTGGTAATCCAGGTAAGTCTTCCGAAAACACATCCGAAAACTCACACACAATCGAAATCTCTTCAAGTTTAGGTCCATGAATCTCTGCAACAATATATACCGATACCAAAGTCTCCATCTCCCGACTAGTTGCAAGCCGACCTCGAGTGCTCTCGGTTCTCGGTGTACTACCGCTATACATGAACACTGGACGCCCTGAAATCTCTAATATCACAATTTTCATAAAACAATCGATATGAGCATGATATGATGCTAGCCAATCCATCCATAGCAACGCATCGAATTCCAGGAATTCTAGCACCTCGACCCCGTCGATTTCTACTGGGCATCTCTCCACTAGAGAATTAGGGTACACTCTATCTCCCGATGCGGTACTCAAAATCAAATGGACTCCGACACTAACCGGTTTCAACCTTAACATTCCGACCATGCGACCAGAAATGAAAGAAACTGTATAACCCAAATCAAATAAAACATAAGCTTGATGACCACAAATGGAAACCGCACCTCAATAAGTTCCCGTTTAGCATCTGTGTCAGGCTATGCAACAACATATACAACCTCTCGCCGTGTGTGTGAAATCACAGTCACTGGCTGTGGACAGTCTCGAATCACATGTCCAACCTGGCCATATCGAAAACAAGTAACTGCTCTATATTGACCTTGTGTTCGATCATGGGCCTGTGCATATGCCTATCTCTGCCCTGGTTTGGACCTATCTCGTCGTCGTCTTCGTCTTCTACCATCGTGCTGCTGACGTGGAGCTGGTGGTGTTGGTAAAGCTGGTAAAATAGACGTAGCAAGAGCTAGCAATGTAGGTCTAACTGGTGGCGGTACGGGAGGTCTACCTACATAGTCTGCAAAGGTGTAGGAGATGCTACATAAGGCACAATTGCCCCCTGAACACCTCTATTCCAACTCCTTGGTCCTTTGCCCTTCAGTCTCCTCCGCTCACTCTCAACCATTTGATCATGTGTCATTGCGGGTACTAAAGATGTCCCTTTAGTAAATCGACTCATATAATATGTCTCGTGAGCAAGTGCACACTCATAAATCTATCATAGTGTCCTGACACCAGAACTGACCACATAAAACCTAATACTCGGCCTTAGTCCGTCGCCAAAATGTTACACATCATCTGCATTCTCCTTCATAAGATCTCCGAGAAACTACCTCAGATAGCCGTATCTGTCTCGGTAGCTCATAACTATCTTGTCGGCTCCCGATCTTAGATTCATGAATTCCTTCCTCAACCTCTTCATCACCGCAGGTGGGAAGTACTGCTACTAGAACTTAGTCTTGAAGGCATCCCAAGACTCAAACTCTCCCTCAGCAGCTTTCGTCGCACGCCACCACACATCAGCGTCTCGCTGTAAAGTGTACGACGAGATCCCCGCTCTAAGTCTCTCATCAATCTGCAAGACTTTATGTAACTTCTCATGCGACATGACCCACTTATCGATCTTCTCAAAATCTCTCTAACCGTCAAAGTATACCAGTTTCAGTCTAATGAAATCTTTCGCCAGCTGAATTACCGCTATCGAACTAGTTGATGGGGTGTGGAAGATGGTGTAGACACTGTTTTTACTGCTGGAGCTGCTATCATTGCTGTTGCAGGTACGACCGACACTACGGTCAGTACTGTAGTCGTAGTAGGACCCGATGTCTGAGTTGGCTGTGCTGGTGGAGCAAATCGGGAAGTCATCAATGCAATGAAATCCGCCAACTGCTGACCCTGACTGGCTACTCAATCTGAAAGCCTCTGGAAATCCTCCGTTGATGGTATTGAAGGCTGGCTGTCGTTCGCACCGGCATCACCGCTATCGCGTGAATCCGCCATCTCTGACTGCAAATGGATAACGAACGCGAATCAGCTCCTACGTGGATAACACATATATACACATAACAAAATTAACATGCATATAAATATATCAAATCCCCAACTCACGTTCACTCACTTCCCAACTAATAGTTTCTAGGCGAGGATCATCTGGTTTTCCACAACTAACTAAGGTTTTCTAACTTCTACATTTCTTACATCTTTTAGTTGTTTGTAGCTGAACAAGGTCGGTTGTTCACTACATATTGTAGTTGTGGGATCATATTGTAGAATCTCCAGTTTTTACAATCTTAAGTGCCTAAAGCTTAGGTAATAAGCCGTAAGCCATGAATTCTCAAAACCATGGCTCGCATACTAACTGTGTTGGTATCATATAGCCTGAAGCCATGAAAGTAAGCCAAGCTTTCTAAACCTGGCTCTGATACCACATAAGGCACCCTTTTCCAAATAAGGGCATCGCCCAACCTAATCCCTTAATTAAGCCATAATCTCCCCTATAGGACCTAATAAGGAACTAGTCGGCCTTATTTAAACATCTAAACACCTACCAATTATGGTACCGCCTACAATTAACAAGCTAGTTCTACTGACTAACCTGTGGTTGCCTATAAATCAGAGTTAAGTTAATTTTTTTTCTAACAAGTTATTCATCAGAAGTCTTAGTTCGTTACTAGTGGACATTATATCCTAAAGCCTAACCTATTGTGGAAAAATCAGAAAATAGTGATCGCATGCATATATAAACAAAAGTGGAGATATATGTAACATGTGTCTAGTCCGATGTTCCTATAACTCAACCCAAAAGTAGAAAGATCATGTATATAGAAAATATAATACAAAAGAATGTAAAACGTACAAAAATATGTCGTAACAGTCCTTCACTGGCTGAGAGGTAGTCACAAACTAGATGATGATTAAATGACAATACCGAGAGACATTGATCCACATCCCCAAATAGGCAACAAATATCAAATGGCATAATTTAAATAACAACTACGCTGAAAGAAACATCATGCAAAAAGATAATTGAGTTAACCAAATATGAAACTGACTCAAGGCTAAGTAGTAATGGATTAGGGTCGGTCGTAATCTTCATCATATTAGCTTGTCCACTATAATTTGAGCTATGCTCTATATCATTTCATTACAAATTGAGCTATATTTCATGATTTCAAAAGGTCGTACTTACGATTACGCCTTTTCTATTCCAAGTGAATTAGTCGTCACTGGAATGTATACTTGCTAACATACCCGAGTTTTAAAACTCGTCATGCTCACCCAAGTTATTCTTGCGCAAATAAACCCCGAGGTCCGGTTACGCCGTTCGAGGCACGTTACCCCGTGTGTCATGCAAGGTAGTGGAGGAATTCCCTAACATCCTGAAAAGTCTAGTGACCCCAGTATGAAAGATGAATTTCTATCATCAAATGACCCTAACCACAAGAACCACTTTCACTTTCAATAATGACTCAGTAAAAAAACCTAAGAGATAGAACTGCATACTAATGCACAAAGGAGTAGAGGCAAAACAAACAAACTAACCTAATAGCATGCTATATCGCTGACTTTCATACACAACAATCAACATGACAAAATAGAGGATTTGGAATCAATGATATACACAACAGAGTATGCTATAAGCAACATCATCAAATGAGAACTGAAGAAGTCATAACAGATGGATGTAAAAGGAAATTCAGTTCGAATAACTGAGAATAAATAAATAAATGGAATGAAATATAAATAAATGTCTCAATCAGTTTACGGTCCTAACATTTGACAAGTTATCAATTTAGATTCACAATTCATTATTTAAAATTTCTAAATTGGTCGAAATCGAATTCTAGACCAATTTGCCAATTTCGCTTTTTGAGGTAAAACCCCTGTAAAAGTCGCGTCCGAAAGTTCAAATCTTGTATTTTTCATAGAAATTTATCAATTTCTATTTATTTTGTCGAAATATAATTTCTCAAAATTTTTCCTAATTTTTCTACAATTTTCCTGAATTTTCGAGCATTTTATCTATTTATTGGAATTTCTTTTATTAAAATTAGTTTAATTTAATTTAATAATTAAATATATATTATTTTATTGGGGTGGGTCCGGATTAACCTGACCCGAGCCACGTGGACTCGGGTCGGCTTGACCCGACCCTATCTTCTTTCTCACCAGTGCTCTGGTTTTTTTTTTTTCTCTTGAGGAGTTGGGACGTTGAGGTTGGCTCCCAACCCCAAACCAACTGAAGTTGATGGTAGGGAAAATACCCCTGCCATCTTCTTACTCACGTTTTTCGTCCATGGAGGTCGAGCCTTCCATGGCCGAATCTCCATGGCGGCCAACAACGACAACCACAACAACAACAACGTGAAAATCGACAAGAACACTCACCTCACCTTGCCTTCTTGAGCTCTCTCTCTCTCTCTCTCTCTCTCTCTCTCTCTCTCTCTCTCTCTCTCTCTCTCTCTCTCCCTCTCTCTCGTTCTCTTTCTTATTCTCTCATTCTTCTCGGTCGTTCTTCCTCTTCTCTACATTTGTTTGTTTTTTTTTCTTTTCTTTTCTGTTCGTTCGATTTTGGTTTGGAGAGATAAGGAGATAAGGTTGGATTTTGATTTCATTTGAACAAATTTATATACAAACACACATATATATATATATATATATATATATATATATATATATATATATATATATATATATGATTTGGGTGACTTAAATGTGAGCCACACATCTCGGCCCACACACGTATCTCGAGGCACATCGGGTGGACTTGCTTACACCACTTGTCCCTTGTGTCACTCTCAAGTGACACAAATACTTAACACCCTTTCTTGAGATGTGTGTGTGTATCTAAATGTATATCTAGTGATATATATATATGTTTTACTTTGGCCTATTTATCTATATATATATATCTCATTTCTTTTTGTTTTCCCTTTTTTTATAAAATAAAATTCAACTAGTTACGCTTACCCTACGAGCTGCTACCTTGGGCCTACGTCGCCACGTAACACGAGGTAAGTCCCCGCTAGTCTCGATATCTGCACACCCGTAAATGACTTAGTAGTCTACACATATACAGTACACTAGGCAAACAACACAACAAATATAACATTTACCTCGGCCACCGTGCCTCCGTAGTGACACGTATCGCGCTGCGGGTCCCACGTCACGGGTCATTTTATCCTGATTGACGAATTGAACGTGTATTAATTATTTAGGCCGTGACAATACAACTCACTCGTATGATTAGGCATTAGAATAAACTTTTAAATACTTAAAGAGGATAAGTTAAGAAAATATTGATAATCCACTAACTAATTTGATAAAACAAACATGGACATGAATTTTGAGACAGGAGGTGGATGGAAAAGTATCGGACACGTACAGTTGGGCTCCACCGGGCAAGGAATACATGGAGACATGTCACCCCGGGGCGGCAGGGCCACCACAGTTGGTATCAGAGCAAGAGTTCTAGGAACTTGAAAAATGTAAAATGAAAGAGCATAAAATTTAATAAATAAACTTTAGTTGTGGAAACCCTAAGTTATTGCCTTAGAACGTCAGTTGGGAAGTGATGTGAGGCGAGTAGAGATAGGGCTTATATACGTGTTATATTTCCATTTTATATTTATGATATACGTATATACATCGAGGCTGATTCAGAGCATGTTTATTGATGCAGATTATGGATGGACAGTCGACTATGCCTTACGATACTAGTAAGACTACTGATGCAGCTTGAGATTCCTCAGTTACAGCTAGTATGAAGGATCGACTATCAGCTCAGGAAACTCAGATGGCCGAGGTACTACGCCTATTACGAGATCAGCTGCCACATTGACAACACTTGCTATAGCGATAATAGCACCCATAAAGCCAATAACACTTACTGTACCTACAGGGAAAGCCGTTGCATTGGTTGTTCCCTAGACACCCGTTGATAGGGTAGCAGGTTGACAACCAATCTTTCCCAAAAAGAGCGTCAAACTCTAGAGGACAACTAGCTACAATGCAGGAGATGGAGGCATTTGCAGCTATAGTTGAGCAACGAGGTTGGGACAGAGGTAAAGATTGAGGATGTTCTAGTAGTTAGAGGTTTTGTGGATGTATTTCCAAATGATCTACCAGGATTGCCACTGCCACGAGCTATTGAGTTTATCATTGAGTTGATACCATGGACACAGTCGATCGCCAATAGACCTTATAGGATGTCACCATTTGAGCAGGAAGAGGTTAGGCGACAGCTAGACGAGTTGTTGGAGAAGGTTTTATTCACCCTAGTATGTCACCTTGGGGAGCTTCGGTGTTATTTGTGAAGAAGAATGATGGTTCGATAAGGATGTGCAAAGACTATAGGAAGCTGAATCAGGTGACAGTTAGGAACCGTTACCCACTTCTCAGGATAAATTATATGTTCGATCAATTGGCAGGCACTAGATTCTTCTCGAAGATTGATCTTCGCTCAAGTTATCATCAGTTGTGGATTCGAGAGGAGTATATCTAGAAGACCGCTTTTAGCATGAAGTATGGGCTATTCGAGTTCACAGTCATGCCGTTTGGGCTAACTAATGCCCAACGATTTTTATGGATTTGATGCACATGGTCTTGAGACTGTATTGTCATAGTCTTCATCGATGACATCCTGATCTACAATAGGACTCATGAGGATCACGAGAGACACTTAAGGCAGTTTTGACGACACCGAGAGAGTACAAATTGTACGCCAAGTTTAGCAAGTGTGATTTCTAGCTAAGTGCGATGAGATTTGTACACCAAGTTCAGTAAGTGTGACTTCTAGCTAAGTGTGATGAGATTTTTAGGACATGTCAACAGTGATCAGGGTATCTTTGTAGATTCAGAGAAGATTCGGGCTATTATTAACTAGAGGACACTCTAGTCTGTTGCCAATATTCAGAGTTTCCTTGGGCTGGCAGGATACTACCGACGATTCGTGCAGGACTTTTCCTCGATTGCAGTGCAAGTGACGAGACTGGCCAAGAAAAATGTTAGAATTGATTGGTTAAAGGAATCTGGACAAGCTTTCTGCACCAATATTGACATTGCCGAAGCCTGACAAGACTTTGATAGTTTATACAGATGCGTCAGGCATTGGTCTTAGATATGTGTTCATGCAGGAGGATAGACCAGTTGCGTACCTTTCCATATGATTGAGACCTCATAAGGAGAATTATCGAGTGCACGACTTGAAGCTCGCAATAGTCGTATTTGAACTGAAGACATGTAGGCACTACCTTTATGGATAAACGTTCGTATTGCATACAGATCACCAGAGTTTACAATATATATCTTCACTCAAACATATTTGAATATGCGCCAGAGGAGATGGTTTGAGCTGCTGAAGGACTACGACTTCGCTATTGAGTATCACATTGGAAAAATGATGGTCGTAGCGGACGCATAGAGCAAGATCGGGATTGATAGTCAGACTATGTTGGGCCATATGACACTAGAGCATGGCTTGTTACAGGCGGCAATATTTATGTGCACGAAAGAGGTTTCGACTATGGCTGAGCACCACATTTATTGTCAAATGAGAGTTCCAACTAGTATCGATTAAGCGAGTTGCCGAGTGTTAGAGGGTTGATGGGCTTTATGAACGGTTCAGTGGTCTGGCTTGGGACTCGGTGTTCACTGATTGGGCAAAGACCAAGGATCGTTGTTTAAGACACTGATGGAGATTGTGGATACCTCTGGATCAAGATATATGGGACGAGATTCTGGAGGATGCATATCGGTCTCGTTAAGCAGTTCGTCCTGGTCGTACCAAGATGTACCATGACTTGAGGCAACTATTCCGGTGGATAGGGATGAAGGGTGATGTAGGGGCGTACGTCAAGAGTTGTCACATATGCCAGTAGGTGAAGGCTGAGCATTAGAGATTCGGTGGACTGTTATAGCCATTACCTATTCCAAAGTGGAAATAAGAGCACATCACTATGGATTTCATTAGTGGACTATCGTAGATATCGAGGCGTCATGGTGCAATGTGGGTTGTGATTGGTAGACTGACGAAATAGGCTCACTTCATTCTGATTTCTATGAGATACACGTTCCCAAAGCTGAGCATATTGTTTGAGCGGGATGTTATTAGATTGCATGAGGTGTCAGTTTCTATTGTATTGGACAGAGATCCCAAGTTGACTTCGAGGCTCTGGGAGGCTGTGCGTGAGCAGTTTGACACCAGGTTGCAGTTTAGTACGGCTTACCATCCTCAAACCGACAAACAGTTAGAGCGACTAATACAAATTTTGGTGGATATATTCAGGGCTTTTATATCGCAGTTTGGGGGGAGGGGGGATTCATGGGATGATTATTTGCCTTTGTGTGAGTTTGCATATAATAATAGCTATCAGGTGAGTATTGGTATGATACCGTTTGAGGCATAATACGGGAGGCCCTATAGATCACTTGCGTGTCGGGCATCTGTAGATCTAAAGGAAAAAAGTCAGACAAGTACGATATCCCTTAGAAACCTTAATATGGTGTTACCAACAATTGTAACAATCCACATATGTTTCTCCCCCATCAATCAGTACCGCTTGAATCGAAGTAGAAGTAATTCGAATTCTCGTATTTTTTATTTGTTCGATACTAAATGCGAAACAATAAAGGAAAGTCAGAGCCGGAAGATACAACCACCGTTAGGCCTGAGATAGTTGTTGATCATACAGAGAAGATAAGAGGTTACGAGCCGTACAAAATAGATAGAAAAAATGCGCGGATCGGTATCAGAGGGTCCGAGCTATGAGGAGGGTGACAAGGTATACCTGAAGGTTTCCCCTTGGAAGGGTTAACAAAAGTTTGGTATTAAAGGGAAATTGGCGTCGCGATTTATTTAACTATTCAGGATCGCAGAGAGAGTGACAATGTCGCATATCGCCTAAAGACCTGCTTAGTTAGTTGGGGTTCATCCGATATTTCACATTTCGATGTTGAGACTAGGTAGGTCAGGGCTGAGACCGATGATTGATTTATGGCAGATTGAGGTTTAGCCTGACGTGACTTATGAGGAGAGGCCAATAGAGATCATTGATCGCAAAGCTCAGATTCTCAAGAACAGTGAGCTTGCTAAGTTTTTAGTTTGTTGGCAGCATAATGGGAAAGAGACTTACCTGGGAACTCGAGTTGACGACACGAGAACGATACCCTCAGTTATTTAACTGTACGACATTCGATTATGTTAAATTTCAGGACAAAATTTTATTTAGTTGGGAATAACTGTAACGGCCTATTTTATTAACGCCATTATTTATTTTGTAATTTCAAACATGGACACCGACTCAAATCCACTTGGACTCTGCGGGTAAGCTAGGACACACATCGTCCTAGGTACACTAGTAAATTATGTGTTGAATTATATAATTATGATGCATTTTTATGAAATTATTTATTAATACATCGGATGCGCGTATGTTGAATGCTTATATCACGCGAGGTTGTACAACGCATAGTCGCCTCGAAATGAGTGTCAACACGGGTATCGAGAGGCGAAGTACGGGTACACTAGGGAACTCGTTTGATTCATGCTAATATGACTAAGAAATTCAATTGAAATGGGTAATGTAACTTACAGCAACCACAAGTCTACGACAATCATCAAAGTAATATTGGCACCAACTCGTGTTAGTATCGAGTATATCGTATCTACAAGGACGGTTATGCGCTAATATTTAGTCTAATTAAGAAATATAATTAGGCACATACAAATTGGGTTTTGTAAAAGAAAACTAATACTTAAATTAATCTAACTACAACAACAACAACAACAACAACAACAACATAGCCTCAGTCCCAAATTAACTGGGGTCGGCTACATGGATCAAACTTTTCCATTGTGCTCGATTCAGTGCAATTGATGGTGAGCTTTGCAAACCATTCAAATCTCTCTTAATTAATGCATCCCATGTTAACTTTGGTCTACCCCTACCTCGTCGAATTTCTACAGTTTCTATTGAGTCAAGTTTTCTAGTTGGGGCATTTGTAGGCCGTCTTTGCGGGTGTGACCAAACCATCGCAACCGCCCTTCCCTAATCTTTGTATCAATTGGTGCTACTCCTACTTGTCTTTAAATTTCTATATTTCTTATTCTATCTTTACGGGTTTTACCACACATCCACCTAAGCATCCTCATTTCTGCTACATTCACTTTATGTAATTGTTGTTGCTTTACGCCCAACATTCACTTCCATAGAGCATAGCTGGCCTAATTGCGGTCCTATAAAATTTTCCTTTTAACTTAGTGGGAACATGTCGATCACAAATCACCCCCGTTGCACTCCGCCATTTCTTCCATCCGCTTGGATTCTATGTGTGACATCATTTTCAATGTTACCATCATTTTGTATGATTGAACCTAGGTATCTAAAGTGGTTTACCCTAGGCACTTCTACTTCCCCTAATTTTACCACTCCGTCATCTCGATGTCTAGTGTTTCCAAACTCACAAGGTGCATGTATTCGGTTTTCGTCCTACTCAACTTAAAGCCTTTAGATTCTAATGTATTTCTCCGAGTTCTAATTTCCTATTCACTCCATCTTTAGTTTCATCCACTAAGACAATATCATCTCGCAAATAGCATACACCATGGTATATCCTCTTGAATATGTCTAGTTAATTCATCCATAACTAAAGTAAATAGATATGGGCTTAAAGCCGATCCTTGATGTAGTCCTATCGTAATGGGAAATTCTTTTGTAGCTCCTCCAAATGTCTTTACACTCGTTACTACTCCATCGTACATATCTTTAATAGTGTCTATGTATCTAGCGTGCACTCTTTTTCTTTCTAGAACCCACCAAAGAACATCTCTAGGGACCCTATCATATGCTTTTTCTAAATCTACGAATACCATATGAAGATCTTTTTTCTTTTCTCTATATTTTTCTAACAATCGTCTTACAAGGAAAATTGCTTCCATAGTTGACCTCCCAGGCATGAAACCAAATTGGTTCTCTGATATTGTTGTTTCTCTCCTTAGCCTATTGTCAATTATCCTCTCCCACGCTTTCACAAAGTGTGACTCATAAGTTTAATTCCCCGGTAGTTTGAGCAACTTTGAATGTCTCCTTTGTTTTTGAAGATTGGCACAAGCGTGCTTCTTCTCCAATCCATTGGCATCCGTTTTGATTTTAAAATTTTATTGAAAAGCTTTGTCAACCAAGTCAATCCGATTTCTCCTAAGCATTTCCAAACCTCTATGGGTATTTCATCTGGACCACATGCTTTTCCTATTTTCGTTCTTTTCAATGCCTCTTTAACTTCTACAATTCTAATATTGCGTGTATAGTTTACATTTCTTTCTTGGTGTGGGTTTTCATCTATTATAGCATCAACTTGGCCATCATTAAATAAACTATCGAAGTAACTTCTCCATCTCTCCTTAATATCCTCCTCGCGCGTTAAAACATTTTGATTTTCGTCCTTAATACATCTTACATGACTTAGGTCTTGTTTCTTTTTATCTCTTAATTTGGCTAGCCTATATATATATTTTTCGCCATCTCTATTACCTAACTTTGTATATAAATCTTCCATGAAATTTGTTTTAGCTTGACTAACTACTTTTTTAGCTTGTTTTCTAGCTTCTCTATATTGATTGTACGCATCTTCATCTTGACACTTAGGTATTTTCCTATACATATCTCTTTTAGTCTTAATTGCTCGTTGGACATCCTCGTTCCACCACCATGTTTCCTTCTTTGTAGGTCCCAAGCCCTTAGATATACCTAATATGTTTGATCCCACCCTCCTTATGCAACTACTCATTTCTAGCCACATTGTATTAGCATCTAAGTCAAGATTTCAAACATTTTCCTTTAGTAGTTTTTCTCTAAACTCTACTTGTTTACTATGTTTTAGGTTCCACCACTTTATTCTAGGGTCGCTAACTCTTTTATTCATATTTTTCCGTTTTGTTAGCTTAATATCAAGTACTACTAACTTATGTGTGGTAGTAAGTGCTTCACCATGTATTACTTTGCAGTCTCTACATAGTTTTCTATCTATTTTTCTTGTTAAAAGAAAATCTATTTGACTCTTGTTATGACCACTACTAAAAGTAATTATATGCGACTCCCTCTTCCTAAAACTAGTATTTGCTAAGACAAGATCATATGCTGAAGCAAATTCTAAACTACTTAAATTAATCTAACTAAACGCAAATTTTGAAAAGATGTCTTAAGCTGTGGAAAGAATAGTCCTAGGAAATCTAATTCGCCCAAATTGTATTATTCAAATCCAATTCGATTATAAAGTATCCTAATTTATGCAATGATAGGCGAATCTCCTAAAATCCACTCCATCCCGAGGTCTTGGTGATAGAGATTCTAGTGTCTCACTCGGGCTCAGCCGGTCGGCGTGAATAACATAAGTGAGATACTGCATTAAACACTAAATCCAATTGCCTTATAGTCAATGACCATCGGTCGATGCGCCATGTGTTCGAAGGTTCTATTTCCCCAAACCCTGGTCTAAAGCCCCATTAGTCATGGTGACTATTAAACTCTAAGTTCTACACCTACTTGATCAAGGTAAGTATAACAGCACACAAGAATACACAAATTAACACATTGATTTGAAAAAAACAAACACATTCATATTGAAATCAAAAGGAACCCAACTAGGGTTCCAAATACCCCTAGAACTAGGGGTGGACAAACCGCGGTTTGGTGGTGAAAATCATCAAATCGCCACCAAACCGAGAGTTCGCGGTTTAGTCATTTTGAAAACCACAACCAAACCGCGAAACCTCAAAACCACAACCAAACCGATTGCGGTTTGTGCGATTTGGTCGATTTGGTTTTGCGGTTTTTTTGCGACACATTTTTAGTAAAAAAGTCACATATTCCATACAATCCCATCAACAAAATATATGTTCATATATGACCATCCACCAAAAATACAATAATACACATGAACTCAATCAAAATTATGTGTCTAAGATCATTTTGAAAGTTAAAACAAGAAAACGTTTTCAACTTTATTTCAATACATTCCAAGTTTAGGGGTGGTTTTTGCGGTTTGGTGAACCGTAGTTTTTTGTAAATGAAAACCACCACCAAATCGTGGAATTGCGATTTTCAAGTTTTCTAAACCGCCCCAAACGCAAGTTAAAAAACCAAACCAAACCAAACCATGCAGTTTGCACGGTTTGGGCGGTTTTGTGGAGACCAATGCCCACTCCTACCTAGAACAAAAGGGATTACCCCATAAGTGGGTTCAATTCAACACAAAACATGATAGAAAAATAAGAAAACATGAATTCAAACCTAGAGTTTGGATGAAATACACGATTTGAAACCCAATTTTCAAGTCTCCACATGTTCTTCTCAAGTTTTCCAAAGCAAAAGATCCTTTAAAACATAATTTTAAGTTCTACTTATACCGCCATGTCAATTTGATCCCAAAATTACCTAAAAACCTCTAAAAAATCACTTTTTATGCACTTTTTCGCAATGGGTGCTGACTTTGGCACCATATCGCTAGCCTCAGCGCCCACTACAAATTTCTTGCCGTTTTGGGCACCGTGGTGCTAGGTTGGGCCGCGACGTCGAGAACAAAATATGTACGTATAGTTCACTTTGCAACTCGCTTTTGGACCACTTAGAGGCTGAATTTGCCTTCGCTCGTGGAACATAAAAATGTTTAGCTCTGAGTCTACTTTTCAATGGAAGAAACAACAAGTCATTTGAACTTCAAATGATGGAGTTATGACTAAAACACTGAAGCTTAGTCAAAATAGACTTTGTTCAAACCCATACACTTTAATGTCGTTCTTTGCCTGAACCTTGTATTCTCATCCCGACACTTCCAAACATTTTGAAAACACACGAAACCATATGAAATATCATCATTTTGACATTCACCTACAGTCTCCTTTTTTCACCTCGTGATCCGCATAAACGTGCTTTTGAAGGGAAATCTTCTTATATCTTCAAAATAACATACGAATGATCCCACTTTGCTTTCCTCACTTAAAAACCAACAAAATATATCAGATTAGCAGGAAATCACTTATCAAAAAAATATTACTTATAAATGTACTGAAATATGCTACACATCAAATACCCCCAAACTTGAGACTTTGCTAGTCCGGAGCAAAGAAGCATGAACAAAATTAATGCAATTTATTTAAATCAACTACAGTAAGCTACCAACTTTGATCCAAAGTTCAAACATACCGGGTATACAAGCAAAACGTATTCCAATATGCATCTATCCTTATCTCTTTACCATTGTGTCATTTTCAATATCAAATTCAAACCAAATATCGACTCAACTAAAGGGTTTTCAATTACCCACGAACCCAACCTTGCAACCCAACCTTCACTAGAATCCACCTTCGATAACCCAGGTGCAAATTCGAGAGTCTAGCCACCACTGCAACAAAGTGTCCACGAAAAGATTTGAAACCTCAATGATTCTTCATTTAAAGCATCAATTTCCAAGAGATTCTATAAGCCTATTTCTCATTCCACTCTCCACTATTATCAAACTTAAAAGACCAAAAATCATTAGGTCTTCAATAGGTTGTGGTGTGGTCACAACTTGGTGTATCAAAAAGCAGATTGTTAAGCTTAAACAAAGTTAGATATAATTGATAAGTTTGTATTTATAGGTATTTAGTAGTCTATTTTTAGTATATTTAATGTGGAAAGTCTCCAAAATGTATAATTAATATATTTATTGGTCGTTTTTAGGTGAAACGGAGTGCGCTGTTGAATCCAGGGCAAAAAATACTCAAATTGGAGTATTTACACGCAATTATTTGATGCTGAAAGATTTGCCTTGAGTTACGTACTATGCAGTGGGTAGAATAAGAGATGGCAGAGGCCAATTCGCCTAGCACATCACTTCAGTTTCCTCCACCAATCAGAGCACACCACGTCACCATCGACATATCACAGACAAACAATTTCCCTCGTCTAAAGAGCAGTCGGATCTTCCTCGGGATACGCAGTGTGTTGTTTCCCAAAAATTCACACAAGTCGTGCGAATCTTCCACCTACCTCCAAGCATACCACTCGTCAGCTGCTTAGCATCTCCACCACATCTTCCAGCAGCACAACATGTCATTGCTTGCTCTTTCCGTCAATGAGAACGTGCCACATCAGTCGGTGATAGCAACTTGACTAATAGGCAACTAACACGTGTCCCAACCCCCTAAATTGAACGTCCAGCCTCCCTCGAATCTTCCTCGGTGCACGAGTCATGAGACCAACCTATAAAATTAGTTTCTATCACTTCCTGGGACCAATTTTTAGTAGTTTTATATATTAGGAACTTAGGTTTTATAAAAGATCACTGAAATATATATTATTTGGAGATTGACTATATTTTTTAATAGCCGTAGTCGCGGCTAAATAAATCTTGCCTAGGTCGGAGGGGAAACAAGTCGAGATTCTTGATTCATAGAATATACTATGTGAGATCTATGATTTTCATTATTTAATTTGATTTATTTTCTCCTATTTCATTGTTGTTGATTTTAAGGATTATAGTTTAGATCTAAGGTATGTATGTGACCAGTGCATGCTTTTAGGTGGACAACCTATAGTTATTTAGACCAATAGTATCCATGTAATTGTACTTTTGGAATAATAAAGTGACGAACACTCACCCATTTGCCGTAAAACCCTTTCGATTCTGGAGTGTGTAATAATTGAATCTAGGTTAAACCTGAAGCGGACACGATTCAGTTATTTAGGATTAGTATTCCAACGTATCCTTATTATTGCGATTAGTGTGTTAAACTCGATTGGTGGATGTTTAGGGTTATGCATTAATCAGGGAAATAGTTAGTGGTGCACGTCCTAGCTATTGGGATTAGGGGAATTAGAAATTTCTAGCGGATGTCGATTTTCTATAGCTAATATAAGAGAACTTAAATTAATAACTTTTAAGGAAGGATTGAAGACCAAGATGTGCTGTTGAATCTTAATCCTGATTTGTGGAATCATAGGCCTAGGTGTTACTTAGGTGTTCATTAATTGTTTTCAAAATTAGTTTCGTTACTTTATTTATTTATTTATTTTATTTAGTTTAGTTAATCAAATTATTTTTCCTTAAAATCGATTTCCTTTTTATTGTTTTTAACCATAAAAGACTATCAATCTATGTGAGATCAACCCTCTCCCACTATTCTACAAAATAGTTGATTTAGAAACTTTAATTTATTGAAGGGTTCAGCACGCGTCAATAATTCGCAAACATTTTCCTTAAATACATAGAGCGCTCAATAAGAATGGACTCTCAAAAACACAAACTTTCACATTCCCTTAGGAGTTCACTCATAACCATTCTTTTTTCATCACCCGGTCCATATTTTTCTTTGGACTTAATTTGGTAGAATTATTCACTTTCTTTGGACATATTCTCCTTTTTTCGGGTTGATTTTCTCATTCACTAACAATTCACAAACTCTTTATCATGGATAAGGGATGCTCATCAATCTATTTTTTAGGAGGACTAAAGTTTTTTTTTTTTTTTTAAGCTCGGGACAAAGAGGGGTGCCAAAAACTCATGATAAACAAGGCTCAATTGGATAACTAGCGATCTCATGTGTGGAAAGGAAATATATGATATTAGGTAAAATATTCAAACAAGGCCTAACTCATTTCCTCAATCCTTTAAGTTCGAATTTATCTCCTCAAGTGGGTCTAGAATAAGTTCTAGAATCCCCGAATCCTCATTAAAGCATGCATACTTTAAGTTTATCCCCTTTTTGTATTGGCATAGGTATTTCCTAACATTGTGCCTCTATAGAGAATCCTCATTCTAGTTATGCTAAACACTTAAGCGAATGTGCCATTTACTCTCCCCAAGTATTTTGTCTCATTGGTTTGATAAAACAATGTATCATACACTGTCAGCCACATAGGAAAAGAATAAAAAAATTCTTTAACTAACATGCAAATGCTTGCAAAATACTCGACGCTTCTACCACCCAACCTCCTAAAAATAAAAATAGGCGTTATGCACCCTAAAACTTAAGATGTTCATTGTCCTTAATGAACTAAATAATGAGCAAATGGAGGACAAGAACATGCATCAAAATATAATCATTCACAACAATCACAACATTGGAGAAGTAAAATAAAATAATAGATTTTGAAAGCAAATACTCCCCTAACTAGTGTTGATGCCTTTTAAGTTTCTCTCAATTGTACGATCCTTCCTTTGGTACTCCCCCAAACTTGGATCTTATCCACATTTCTTTGGTTTTTTTGTGGTCTCCCGTAGTCTATCAATTCGATGAAAAATCATTCAACAATTGGTATTCGACCTGAAATATCACAAAATGTATCAACCGCATAATCAAACTAATTTATTATTTTCTTCTTTTTTTAATTCAAGCAAGTGCGACAAAATAAGTATTAAAAAGTAAATAAAAGAAACCTGGGTTGCCTCGTAGTAGCGCTAAGTTTTCATCCCCAGCTCGATGCCTACGAAGTTCGAATGGGAGTGACTAAAGTTTCACTCCACTTAAACGAACCATGAAACCGCTTCAGATTCTATTGAGACACCATCAACATGTGTCCCTTATTGTTTTGAATCTCTACTTTGTCTTCTTTGTCAATTTGCTTTACTTTGATTGCTCCTTTCCATTTTAGTCTCATATAAACTCCCAATGTCTTTAATTTGCGCTTAGAAAAGAGGACCAATTGTCATTTTTTAAACAAATCATGTTTTTTCTCATATACTTGGTAAGACATACGATTGTTTGATGCATGAATTGGAGGCACAATTTTAGGTTATTTCTTAATGACATTCTCTTGAACTTTTTTAGAAAGCTTCTATTGAACTTCCATCTTTTAAGTAAAAATGGTGTTAATTTGCTCAATTTTGGGGCCCAACTCTTTGGCTTTCTGACTCAACTTCTCTTGCAATTTCTTATATTCAAGTGTCTTTTCTTTAATTTCTTTGCTCGAAAAGATAGTGTTGATCTACTTAATTGTATGACATGGTTGGTGAGACTTCAATTGTTGAAAATCTTCACAATCTTTCAACACACTACTCTTTGACCCCACTCTCAATGTAATTTCTCTACTTTCAACATCAATGAGAGTTTGATCATTCACCGAAAATGGTCTTCCAAGTATCAGTGGCACATTTTCTCCCTTTTCAAAATCCAATACCACGAAATCACAAAAGAATATAAACCGATCAATCTTGACGAGTACATCTTCTACTATACCCCTTGGTTTAGACATCAAACCATAAAAAAGTGCATATTAAACTCAGTTGTCCTTAACTCAATAATTCCCAACTTCTCAAGCATGACTAGGGTCATCAGATTTATACCAACCCCTAAGTCAAATAGAGCATTCTCAAATTGTAATGGGCCAATAGAACATGAAAACCAATAACTTCCTGGATCCTCCACTTTCTTTGGAAGCTGAGTTTGAAGTGCGGAACCAAATGTTTCTACTGCATACATTGTCTTGACTTCATCAAACTTCTCTTTCTTCTTCTCAGTTTGGAATACTACTTATAGCTCCAGTTCTTCCTTCTTGGCCTCCACTATTACTACATGACATCAATCATGAGCCTTAGCAATTGTGGTCTCACTTGAACTCACTAATGTATCACTAAGAAAAGCCTCATCTATGCGAGAGTTTTACGAAGCAGTCAATTGTTCTATCTGCAACTCTAGATTCTTAATGATTTGGTTCTTTTCGTCGTCCATGTTATTTAGAGTTTGCTTGAAAATATTAATCTCCTTCTCAATTTTCTCATGGCGCTCTATATTAGTAGAATTTATGCTCCCAATAAGTGACTTGATTGACTTGAACGTAGCCTTATCATCAATTCATTGCCCTTGTTGAGAGTAACTAAAGGCTTGATGATCTCTCACATTCTCTTGACTTGCATAGGAGAGGTTTGGGTAATCATGAATCCCTTGATGATATGAATCTTAAA
Source organism: Stephania yunnanensis (assembly GCA_039657365.1). Taxonomy (NCBI): domain Eukaryota; kingdom Viridiplantae; phylum Streptophyta; class Magnoliopsida; order Ranunculales; family Menispermaceae; genus Stephania; species Stephania yunnanensis. The sequence goes on along the minus strand of CM077584.1, from coordinate 11,325,513 downwards.
AAGTCACACTAGGTTGAAAATTATAGCATCGATTCATGAATTGGACTTGCTCCATTCCACCATATAAATGCCCTCCATAGCATCCCAACATTGCTTTAGGTTGCCCAAATGAAGGTTGACTTCATGTATTTGCTTGAAACTTTTCAACTTGAGTTGTTAGATTTGCAAGTTGTGTCATAACAGCCGTACTCCGATTTCCTTTAGACATTCCACTAATTTATGATGCTCGGTCAACTTCCATTACTCTTTTGAATTCCTTTATTCCTCGCCCTTTAAATTCAGATTTAAGGCCTGAAACTCAGAGAACAAAAAGATCAAGTGTAGATGATTATTCAAATTAAATAAAAAAACTAATATTACTGAAAATAAAACCCTAAACAAACTATCCTATTTAAACTAAAACTAGCCATCATCTCGGCAACGACACCAAAAACTTGAAAATGACCGCTAGTGTACGACAATATCGTCAAAGTAATAGTGGCACCAACTCGTGTTAGTGTCGGGTATATCATATCCACAAGGATGGTTATGCACTAATATTTAGTCTAATTAAGAAATAGAGTTAGGCATATAAAAGTTGGGTTTTGTAAAAGAAAACTAATACGTAAATTAATCTAACTAAACACAAATTATTAAAAGATGTCTTAAGCTATTGAGAGAATAGTCATAGGAAATCTAATTCACCTAAATTGTATCATTCGAATCAAACTCGATTATAAAGTCTCCCAATTCATGCAATGATAGGCGAATCTCCTAAAACTCACTCAATCTCAAGGTCTCGGTGATAGAGATTCTAGTGTCTCACTCGGACTCTGTCGATCAGCCTGAATAGCGTAAGTGAGATACCAAATTAAACACCAAATTCAATCGCATCCCTAGTCAAAAGACTATCTGTCGATGCACCATATGTTCTAAGGTTGCATTTCCCCAAATCCAGGTCTAAAAGCCATAATGGTCAAGATGACTCTCAAACCCTAAATTCTACACCTACTTGATCAAGGTAAGTATAACATAGCACACAAGAATACACAAATTAACACATTGAATTAAAAAACAAACACATTCACATTGAAATCAAACGGAATCCAACTTGGGGTCCAAAGACCCCTAGAACAAAAGGGATTGCTCCATGAGTAGGTTCAATTCAACACAAAACATGAATTCAAACCAGAGTTTGGATGAAATACAAGATTTGAAACCCAATTTTCAAGTCTCCACAAGTTCTTCTCAAGTTTTCCAAAATAAAAGATAATTTAAAACCTAATTTTAAGTTCTACTTATACGACCAAGTCAATTTGGTCCCAAAATTACCCAAAAATCTCCCAAAAAATCACTTTTTATGCACTTTTCCATAGTGGGCGCTGACCTTGGCGCCACAACACCAGCCTCAGCGCCAACTACAAATTTCTTACTATTTTGGGCGCCGTGGCACTGGGTTGGCCAGCGGCATCGGGAACAAAATCCTGCGCATATATTTCACTTTGAAACGGGATTTTAGACCACTTTGAGGCGAAATTTGACTTTGCTTGCGAGACATAAAAAGGTTCAGCTTTGAGTCTACTCCCCAATAGAAGAAATGACAAGTCATTTGGATTTCAAATGAGGGGTTATGGCTAAAACACTGAAGCATGGTCAAAATAGACTTTGTTGAAACTTAGCCACTTTGATGTTGTTCTTTCCACGAACCTTGTATTCTCATCTCAAAACTTCCAAACATCTTCAAATCACATGAAACCATGTGAAATATCATCATTTCATCACTTGCCTCCAATCTCATTTTCTTCCGCCTTGTGATCCGCACAAGTACGCTTTTTGAAGGAAATCTTCTCGGATCTTCAAAATGACCTATAAATGGTCATACTTTGCTTTCCTCACCTAAAAACCAATAAAATGTATCAGATTAGTAGGAAATCACTTATTAATGGCCTAAATTATCAACAAAATGTTACTTATAAAGGTACTAAAATACGTTACGCATCTCTAACCATAGACTAATTAAATTGAAATTTAAATAATAGACTATGGCGCCCTCAAAATGCATGTCGAGATGCGGGGCACCAGATATCGGGTAGTTGAAGGTTAGTGGGACCATGAGTTGGTTAGTTTTGATAAGTAAAACACTAACCATATGGTTTGATAAGTCTTAATATAAGATGAGTTAATTAAATAAATATTAAGCCTATAGTTTGTTACGAATAAATAAGGGCCACATGATGGGCATCTTAATGATCATAATGGGAGAAACAAAGAATGAAGTGTGCTATTGGAGACATTAGGTGGTATGTGACAACATGTTTATGAACCACAAGATAATCCACGAGATACATATGCACACTTGATCTTAATCAAACATATATATATATATATATATATATATATATATATATATATATATATATATATATGACTTAATGGAATGTTGATCAAACCACTCACACATTCATGAAAATTCAGAGAAAACCTAAGGAAGAGAAGGATTACAAGCTGGCAAATTCAACACATTAGAGACCAAATCAAGAGATCAAACCATATAATAATCTTCTTCTTCTTTTACACTCTTTAATGAACCCATTTTTGATATGATTTAGTTTAAACTTAGTTAAATTCAGGTTTGATAATTAAACCTTTAATGTTTGATGAAAACTTGATGAATTACATGTTGTTAGATCGTTTTCATAGAGAATTTACTGATAGTTTAATTAGAATTTGTGTTTTTAATGATTAGAAAGTCTGGTGAATGCATGAGATTTAAAGAAATTTAGGTTAATTTGATGTTCCGGAGTGTTCTAGTTGTTGCTTTGGAGTTAATAATGTATGGAAAGGATGTAAGCTAGGATAGAGTAGCTAATTGAGAGGGGTAGGACAAAATTCTCAACTTGAGAATTCTGTCGCAGAGGGTCTAGTTAGCGCGCTAACCATTATGAGTTTCCAACTATTTTTTCAAAATGAAGAATAGTACCGCGTTAGGCAGATCCCCTGGCGCGTTAACTTCACCTAGCGCATAGGTAGATCCATTAGTGCGCTAACTTCACCTAGCATGCTAGGTAGACCTATTAGCACGCGATGACAGATAAAATATGAATTTAAGGGTTGTTTTGGTGATTTTCAACTTAATACATGTCTAAACACTTATAAATAGTCTAAACCTGACATGCGCTGAACGCGTCAATAAAATAATGCTCCTAAGCCAACTATTTTGTAGAATAGTGGCAACTAACATAGATTGGTGGTTTTTTCTATGGTTAAAAATAACGAAAGGGAAAAATCGGGGGTTTTGAAATAAATAACTTAACTAACTAATCTAACAAAACTAAATAAATAAACTAACTAAAATAACTTTGAAAACTATTAATGAACACCTAAGTAACACCTAGGTCTACAGTTCCACAAATCAGAATCAAGATTCAATGGCAATCTTGGTATTCAATCTTTCCATAAAAGTTGTTAATTTAAATTCTCCTAGATTAGCTATAGAAAATCGACATCTGCCAGAAATTCCTCGTTCCCCTAATCTCAATAGCCAGGATGTCCGCCACTAACTGCTTCCCTAATTAACTCATAACCCTAAAAATCCGCCAATCAGATTTAACACACTAACAACAGTAATATGGATCTATGGGAACACTAATCCTAAATAACCTAATCGCGTATGCTTCCGATTTAACGTAGATTCAATTGTTGCACACTCAAGAATCGAAAGGGTTGAGTGTTTGTCACTTTATTGGTCCAAAAGCACAATTACACAGATACTAATGGTTCATACGACTATAGGTTGTCCACCTAAAAGCATGCATTGGCCATATACATACCTTAGATCTAAACCATAAACCTTATAAACAACAACAATGAAATAGGAAAATTTAAACTGAATTAAATAATAAAATAAAATATCTCACATAATATGCCATGAATCCATAATCCCGACTTGTTTCCCCACCGACCTAGGTCATCGTTGAGAGAAGTCGATGCTAAAAATATAATAGTCGGTGTTCAATGTTCTCTAATAATACCCTAAAGTTTTTAATATATAAAACTACTAAAAATTGGTCCCGATAGGTGAGAGAAAATAATTTTAGGGGTTGGTTTCATAACACGTGCTCCGAGGAGGATCCGAGAGCTGCCGGACGTTTTCTGCATGGCTTCTGGATATGTGGCAGCATCTGGTTGGTAGAGTTGCTAGAGACCGCTGACGTGGCAGACTCTCATTGGTTGAAACTGCTCATGTGACATGCTTGAGCGTGGAGGACGAGTGAGAGCGCAATGTCAAGCAAGAAGGAGTTGAATAATCGTACAAAATCGATCAAAATTTTGGGAGACCGCACAATGCGGATCCCGAGGAAATTGAAGAGCTGCTTGGTGCAAGCTGGGAGAGTTGTGTGGCGGCACGTGGTAGCGCGAGCGACACGCGGAGTTGATTTGGTGTGATAGACAAATCGGAAACTGACACGTGACACTAGCTGCTTAAAGAGAAAGCACTAGACTTGCGTACTTGTGGGAACAAAATCACATGCATCTCGAGGCAATCATATGCATGTTGATGACTGCGTGACTTAAGTGAGTTACCCTAAGGCGTTACTTGGCCTACTGGTCACTACTCCACTATCTGCGCAATACGTAACTCGAGGCAAATAGTCCAACGTCCGATCACTGCAAGTAAATACTCCATTTTTAATATTTTTTTTGCAACGAATTCAACTGCGCACTCTGTTTCACCTGAAAATGACCAATAAATATAATTAAATATATATTTTAGAGACTTTCTATATTAAATACATTAAAATAAACTACTAAAAACCTATAAATACTGACTTATCAAATACCCTCAAACTTAAGACTTTGCACGTCTTGAGCAAATGTGTAGATGACAACACAAACTGAACTAGACTCCTAATATAGTAATGCACTGACTCAATTAATCCTATACCCGACTTGAAATTCATAGTGTTCCTTTAGTTTATATAGTCACCAAGTTAACAAGCAATTCAAGAAATTTCAGAGTTATGATATGTTAAGACTTGCAACCCAAACACAATTAAGATCCCACTTTGAAGACATAGATTCGGTCCAAACAAAGGCCGTCAACTACTCATAAGTTTTCTTGGTCTATACATTCAAGCATGCTAGTTTGAAATCTCACTTAATCTAGTGAAAGCACTCCAGCTAAATCTTTTATTTGAGGAGTCACAACTTCCGCCTTTATTTATTATATATTTTTTATTTTTTATATATTTTTTTCTCCAAATCTTTTTTCAATTAATATAGTCACTACTCCATTTCCTATGGACCGATTTTTTCACTTTTTCCCATCACAAGTTTCCTTGCTCCATTTCCCGTGGAAACTTGTGGGACTCCCTATATTAACAAAAAAAAAACTCATGTTAGCCTTTCTCATTTTCACTGTAATCAAGCAAATTCCCTAGCGTGGGTTAAAATAATATAACTTGCACAATTTTGACCGTCTACTCATTTTCGTTATCTAGCACAAAGTTTAACCATCTAAGTCCCTAATCATGAAATCATAAAAATGCAGGATACAAACTTGATTGAATGTTTATCCCAATCTTCCCTAAGTTTCAAGTTAAAAAAGCAACTGTAATTTACTCATCCGTAATCAAAGGCATGAACAAAGTCTCGGGTTACTCTATATACAATTAAAAATGAAAAACAAATAAAAAAACTATACTAAATATATGCATGAAAGTGTATCAACTACTAATGAAATGAGAGAGAAATATGAAAGGACAAGAAATGAAAGAAATTGAAGAAATGATATAAAACACCACCATTACCATCTATCAATCACATATAACCGCATAAAAAATTAAACAATCTCACTCGCGGTCTTTCGCAAAGAATCCATCATACTCAATCCATAATCCCTAAAATACCCCCAAACTTATTTTGAACCTTTTCCTTAAGGTTCAAAACAAGTCAAGACATCCATATAACAAAAAAAAAGACAGTGGTGAAGAAGAACATGGATAAGAAGATGATACAAATACATGCATGATAAAAAGTCTCTAAAAACTAGTGAAGCGCAAAATCTCTCATGTGTTGGTGACTAAGAAAACTATAAAAGAACAATCATAACAAGAGCAAGAACTAGTAAACATGAATAAAAGTCAATGAATATCATTTAAACAATAACTAATGTCATGATAACAAATTCATATAATGAGAGAAGACAACAAAGTCATAGCATCTAGAGTTCAATGGGGTCATCAGTCTAAATGACTATAAACAAGAAGCATAATGGAAAGAAATATAAATAAATATCTCAATCAGTTTACTTATAAACCACGCCAAGCTCCTATGTTAATCCGTCCTCTCGACACCTTAAAACTCGTTCCTGAACCTCTAATACTCCTCTTTAGGCTCTTGATATCATTTGACATGTTTTATAACGTGTTTAGACCCTCAGTTGGGGTGTTAAGCTTTAAGGTCTTTAAGTTCTAGTTATGAGACTTTGATTTTATGTTGTCAGAACACCTAGCGATGGGTTAAATGTCTAGCATGCTAATTACCTTATTAGCGCGCTACACGTAGGTAGCGTGCTAGCTAGTACACCTAGCGAGCTAAGTGTAGGAAAACCCAGAATTCTGCACTTTGAATTCTGAGTTTTCTCCACATATGACCATTTCCAACACTTTAGGATCTCTTGTTCTAATCTATTAGAGACCCAAAACACCTATTAACAACATTACAACAGCCAACATCTCCATAATAATCATTAATTCATGAATTTAAACTAAATTAATGATGTAGCTAAGCGATGAACACCTATGGCTCGATCAATCTCATCAAAATTCCTCTAAAGCAATTGATCTTCTTCCTCCAGATCTCATCACTAGCTTTACTTCTTCTCTAAGTTATGTTTGTAAATGATTTGATTGAACTAACCCATTCAATCTTATATATTGATAAGGTTGATTTCTAGCCATTAATCTTAATGTGTGTGCATATATCAATACTAATCTAATTGTAATGGCCCAATATTTATTAATCGCAATTATTCACAAATTTTGAACTAGGGTGCCAGCCCAGGTCAGCGTGGACACCGTGGATAGGGTTAGGACACCTCAGGCTGGACAAAATAGTTATTTTTGCATGATGGTTATTGTATTTGCGGTGTTTAAATTGTTAATTTTCATATTACATTGCATGTGTGTACTAGAATGTTGTAATCAAGGGGGATTATGTACCAAGAATTTACCTCAACAAGCATGTCGATGTGGGTATCGGATAGGCGTAGTACTGGTACACTAAGTTTCATAACACTAACTTGAATAAAATGACTAAGAATCAATGTAAATATGATATAAAATAAATCATCAAACTTTAGAGAAAGTCATAATAATTGAGTACACCAAGGATTTGTGGGCCTCAGGATGCATGCCGAGACACAAGGCACTGGGTGTCGAATAATTGGGTACTATGGGAAGTGGTAGTACACTAATTTAAGACACTAAATAGCTTACATATATATAAAAGGGCATAAGTTAAATTAATTGAATCAATTGATTACAAATGCCTATAGTTGGATGTAAAAATTGATGTCATAGATTTGCCTCGAGATTCAGACTACAATAGAATCCTAATTTTAAGTTAGGAATTTTTGTCAATAAGGTAGAAGTTAGTGAAGTAGGAGTTTACAAGGACCATTTGATTAACCTCAAGATACGTGAATACAATTGATTCTAACATAAACTATGTATAGCTAAGTTAGTGGGAAATCTCTTCATGCAACAAAAACAAAACTTGTTCTTGAGTTAAAGTGCTGGAAAATCCAGCATGAACTAGGAGGACATGTAGGCCATCTACAAGAGGAATCAAGCAAGGAAGATCAAATTTAAGAGTTCATCATCTAGGTATAAAAACTCACTCTTTACTTGCTTAAATTTATAAAACGTGTATGTGGAAACTCAAGTTTTGGGGGCTTTGTACAAAATGAATTTCAAAGATTGAGCTACTGTTTTTCTTGTCTAAATAGTGGTTAAACTGATTTCGATGATCGATAATGGTTTCAAACTAATTTTGGCAAGAAATTGCAGTGGATCATACGATGTTGCAAAGCTCTGTAAATTAAGCATAACTCTCTCATATGAACTCAAAACGGAGTGGGTCATACACTGTTGGAAAGCTTACCTAGAGATCTGCAACTTTTTTCACTAGAGAAAATTCGAAATTCAAGCTTATTCTAGCCAAACAATGCTTTGCAAATAGGCTATTGAAATGCTAATATGAGATTTTTAAAATGAGTTTTGACAAGGCATAACTCTTTCAATTCTTATCAGAATGAGCTCTTCTTTTGGTATGTTGTTTTTAGATATGTTGGCTACCATTTGACAAAAAACCATGAGTTTTGGAGCTATAAATTTTAACAAATGATTTTTACAATATCACTGGTCGGATTTGATTCTAATTTAAGCTATTTTAGTAGAAGTTCGATATATCTTTTGTTTCCAATCTAATTTTTACAAACAAAACCATTTCAGATAACTTAGAAATAGAGCCAAAACATTACTGTTAGGTGTCTTTGATGATTTGGAATTTATAATGGTTTAATTTGCGCTGCAACATAAGACCTCAAATTGAAAGTTGAAACCTCATTTAGTCTTTAAGGGTCTGTTTTGGGGAATAGAACATTAAGATTTATTTAAACACCTTAAGTTACTCTAAAACACTAGAAATGGATCCCAGGAGACTCGGGGGCTATGGTATGAGAGTTGGGGCTTAGCAAGGTCGGATTCGGGAGTCCGCGGAAGTCAGAGCGCGTATTGAGGTGCGTAAAATCCACGAGAATGCTTTAAAGACTCTAGTTTGCTTTTAATATTTTTTTTTCGATTGTCGACTATTTTTACTTATGTGTTTTACAAGTGTCGATTGTTCTATTTCGTTGTTTTATTAAACTACAAATTATACCGTGTTATCATGATTTATTGTTGTTTTGTTCATGTTGAATAATTGTGCTTTACGCACACATTTTGGGATTATTTGAAGACAGATTGAGTTAGTTTACCGGGGTTTTACTATGAAGACCGGTTGAGTTGGTTCACCGAGGTTTTGCTATGAAGACCAATTGAGCTGGTTCACCAGGTTATGTTATGTCGTTGTTGTTGTATGACAGAATGATTTACCAGTTGAATAGTTCATTATGGCTTTAGAAAACATGGTAAAAGACTGACTGATTAACTAGTTGATTGGCTCACTGGGATTATCTGTGTTTACATCTCTGCTTACTTATATAAGTGTGGTTTTGATTTTCGTTTATTTAGTTATGTTTTAGTTTTGTATTGCCTTACATTCATGAAAGTATGTATTTTTGTTGTCAAATAGCATACTTGCATGTCTTGTAGTTTTATTTGATTTCGTGCTGGATATTGTATGGACTTCTCTTGGGAATGTACTCATTGGACTCGTTACTTTATTTGTTGGGTGAATGAGTGCAGATCTTTCTACAAGTAGCGGCGAAGGGAATCTTTGGCGACTATCTCTTTTCGCTGATAGTCTTGGACATACTCGTAGGTATTTATATTTTGATATATTTTGCTACATTATGGGTATTAGGGGACTATGAGAGACACTGTACATGTATATACCTACTTTTGTATATCTTTTTGCCTTATTTATTTTTGGGTTTTCCACTAGTTAGGAATTTTGATAATATGTATAAAACACTCATATATTTTAAAGTCTCCCGTTGTAAAATGATTATAAAACACTCATATATTTTGATAATATGTATAAAACACTCATATGAAGATGAATTGGCTAAGCCAGTGTTAGGTGGAAATGTGTAAACAACCAGATAGGTTGCAGGGCGTCATATATAAGTAGGTCATGACGTGGAAAGGCTTGGTGATGTGTGATATGATATGGCGATTCCCAAGGTTGTCTCGAGATCTGGGGCCGCCACACTAATGGCATATATATTGACATAATTTCACTAACTCTCCATTAACTCCACATAACTAACACCAATTGCAACTCAATTGGTTTCTTAATGTGTCAACACGTATCTCGAGAAATATCAACTTTTGTTACATTAATGTAAATTAAACTATAGCCACATTAATCTAACTAAATAAGCTATATTGATATAACTATTTGAGTTACATTAACTTAAATTAACTTACCTACTACATCACTTTCTACCTCGATCCCATGTCGGCACGTATCTCGAGGTACATCCCCACTCACATTTCAACTTCTATACCAGTAAAAATGACTTAGTAGTCTACATATATACATCACACTAGGCATCCATCACTCAAAAATATTATACCACTCAGTCCTTATAATGAGTATTCGGACCATGCATGTGGCGGGCCTACCGCCACGGGGTGACGTATCTCTACTTATTCCTTGCCCAATGGGGCCCAACTACACGTGTATGGCACCTGCCCATCCACCTCTTGTCTCAATTCATTGTCCAACTTTGTTTTATCAAATTAGTTAAGTGGATTATCAGTATTTTCTTAACTTATCATCTTTAAGTATTTAAAAGTTTATTCTAATGTCTAATCATACTAGTGGGTTGTATCTTACAAGTTTCCATATAACAGCGAAAGCCTTAATTGATACAATTGGAATAAGTAATTAATATGGTAAACATTATTTATAAGAGCAAATCCTACTGTCGAAAACCCAGAAAAGTTCTTTGTATATAAGTGATTGTACCATAAATAAGGCATATATATGAACTGTGTCATCTCAAGCCCCCCAATACCCAAAATGATACAAAATATCAAAATAAGCACGTACTAGTAGGTCTTCAACGATGGGCAATCAGATGTAGTCGCCTAGGACCTTCTTGCCCCTACTGGTACTAGGATCTGCACTCAATCATCACAAAAAGACCGATGACGAGTACAATAAAATCCCAAGGAACACCTATGAGCATTCGCATAAATAAAGTAAAGAAATGCAAGAAATACTGTCAAGTAAACATGTGGAATGTAAAGGCAGACAACTGTAATTGGTTCATCGCATAAATAGATAACAACTAAACTAACAATGTGTTTGCTCGCTACAGATGGACTAGAATATACTTCAGGTCACCAAGTTCTCATTAGTGGTCGCGCCCAATTGGCCCGACATTTGGTCCCTCGCAGTACTGGCTAAATCCGCTGAGTTACCAACACGTGCAACAAGGGCAAGCTCAAGTTAACATTCACTGAGGGTCAGGTCGCAAGTGCTACAGTCCAATGCATCATGAACACACAACCAGGAAATTCGGGGAGTAACCTCAACCCACGTCCAAGTAACAAAATAGAGTATGAAAATTAGCAAGGAAATGATAGAAATGAAATTTGAAATAGAAACAAATACTCATAGTTTTCAGTTGGGTTTTACAAACCTCAAACCGCTCTCCGACCTTCGCGCACTCCCGTATCCGACCTAACAACTCCCCGACACCGAGCTACGGTCCACTAAGTCATAAAGTTCAATTTTATAGGTTTTGATAAGTGAGTATTTATAGTTTTTAGTAGTTTATTTTAATATATTTAATATAGAAAGTCTCTAAAATATATATTTAATTATATTTATTGGTCATTTCCAAGTGAAACAAAGTGCGCGGTTGAATTTGTGGTGAAAAATACTAAAAATTGAGTATTTACTCGTAGTGATGGAACGCCGGACTATTTTCCTCGAGTTATGTACTGCACAGATGGTGGAGTAGTGACCAGCAGGCCAAGTAACGCCCCAGGGTAACTCACTTAAGTCACGCAGTCATCAGTATCCATACGATCACCTTGAGATGCGTGTGATTTTGTTCTCATAAGTACGCACGTCTAGTGCTTTCTCTTTAACCAGCTAATGTCACGTGTCAGCTTCCAATTCTTCTATCATACTGAATCAACTCCACGTGTTGCTCGCGCTACCATGTGGCGCCACACAACTCTTTAAGAACGCAGCAAGCAGTTCTTCAATTTCCTCGGGATCCGCCCTTTGCGATTTCCTAAAATTTTAGTCGATTTCATGAGATTATTCACTGCCTTCTTGCTTGACACATGTTGCGCTCTCACTCGTCCTCCACAATGAAGCACGTCACAGAAGTGGTTACAACCAATGAGAGTTTGCCATATCAGCGGTCTCCAGCAACTCCACCAACCAAACGCTACCATGTGTCCAGAAACCATGTAGAAAATGCCAAGCAGCTCTCAGATCCTCATCGGCGCACGCTTTATGAGACCAACCCCTAAAATTAGTTTCTCTCACCCTTCGGGATCAATTTTTAGTAGTTTTATATATTAGGATCTTTATGGTATTATTAGAGAACACTGACTATTATATTTTTAGCATCGACTTCTCTCGATAATGACCTAGGTCAGCAGGGTAACAAGTCGGATTATGGATTCATGGCATATTATGTGAGATATTTTATTTTATTATTTAATTTAGTTTAATTTCTCCAATTTCATTGTTTTTGCTTTAAGGTTTATGGTTTAGATTTAGGGTACGTATGTGGCTAGTGCATGCTTTTAGGTTGACAACCTATAGTTGTTTGGACAATTAATATCCATGTAATTATGCTTTTGGACCAATAAAGTGACAAACACTCACTCGCTATCGTCAAACCCTTTCGGTTCTTGAGTATGCAACAATTGAATCTAGGTTAAATAGGAAGCTGACGCGATCCGATTATTTAGGATTAGTGTTCCCATAGAACTATATTACTGCGATTAGTGTGTTAAACCTAATTGGCTAGTGTTTAGGTTATGCATTAATTGGGAAAATAGTTAGTGGCGGACGGCCTGGCTATCGAGATTAGGGAAATAAGAAATTTTTGGCGGATGTCGATTTTCTATAGCTAATCTTGAGAATTTAAATTAATAACTTTTTGGGAAAGATTGAAGACCATAATTGTCATTAAATCTTGATCCTGATTTGTGGAAGTGTATACCTAGGTGTTACTTAGGTGTTCATTAATTGTTTTCAAATTTGTTTTAGTTATTTTATTTATTTAGTTTAGTTAGATTAGTTAGTTAAGTTATTTATTTTGCAATCCACGATTTTTCCTTTTCGTTGTTTTTAACCATAGAAAGACCATCAATCTCTATGAGATCGACCTTTTGCCACTATTCTACAAAATAGTTGGTTTATGAACATTATTTTATTGACGGGTTTGACGCGCGTCAATTTTTGGCGCCGTTGTCGGGGATTGATTTTATTTCTTTGGTGTTTTTATTATTTATTTATTTATTATTATTATTATTATTATTTATTTTAATAAATTGGAGCACCCCAGAGTTTTGTAAGTTTGACTTTGTATTACATTTTTTAGCATAACGTGAGCATTTTTTATTAATTAACATGTTTATAGAATTTTAGGTGTTTTGAGACTTGGTTGAGATATATCAAAACTATGTCATTCTTGGTTGTTCATAATGTTAATAGAAAAACATGCTATTAGGTGAATGATTTTTAGTGTTGCAAATCATATTCCTTTGTGTTCTTTTGAGCTATTCCATTATTGATTCCTTATTCTGTAATTTCTTGAGTTGTGAAAGTAGTTCTTGTATCTTTGACCATTATAGAGATAGTTCGTCACACATAGGGTCACTAGATTTCCAAGGATATTGGGATCTCATCACTTTCTTGAGCTGCATCACAGGGTATGGGACCCGAGGTTGTTTATAAGTATTTATATATATATATATATATATAGGCATTATAATGATGTGAAAGCATCTAAAAAATCATGATTATGTCGTACATAGTGGAAAAATAATGAAAACTTCGTACATAGTGGAATAAAGTTGATGTGATGTAATTTCATAATCATCCGACCCTATATCATTATTGCTTAGTTGAGTTTCAATTTCAGATTGTTTAACTTAAGTATCTTTTAGCATGATTCTTATTTCAGCTTCATTTGTTAATATTATGCTTTCAAATATTTGTTGTATTTTAGAAATGTGGATGAATGTTTCTCATCGTTATTTTCTACATTAATGTACTTACCGTCCTTTTTTATGACGGTGAGTGCATATACTTTGAGTAGCATACTAGGGAAGGAGATGATCGATGAGTAGTTTTAAGCCATCGATAGATAGTTCTTGCTATTTTTATAGGTAATCACTTTATGTATCTATTACTTACGTTTTTTATATAACTTTGGATTGTATATTAGGTTGAGAGACTAGACTTCCCTACCGTTTCATGTATTACTTTTGGATGGTATTATATGATCGTCGGTTTGCCTGATTTCCATAGTAGGTGTTTTATAAATGCTTATGCCAATTTTATTAAGTCTTCTGCTAATAATTAAGGTAATGATAATGATCTCTTAATTAACTACAATGATATTACAATAAAAGTAATTAGGTTCATCGTGAGTAATGAGGTGAATAAGGTAAAAGGCTGACTAATACATTGTTAAGTCTTATCTGACATGGGTTAGGGCTTAATGATAGGATTAGGCCGGGCGATACCCGATTTAGGGAATCAAACCGTCACAGTTGGTATTAGAGCCTAAGTTTAGCGAAACCTTTTGGATAAAAAAATTGTAATACAAATGTCATAATTGGTATCAGAGCATAGGTTTGTAGAGCCTAGGTAATAGAGTATGGCTTATTTTATAATGTGATACAAACATCACAAGTGGTATCAAAGCCAGCTTTTCTAATAAGCAACATATAAGCATGAATAAAACATAAATATTAGATGTGGAAACTAGATGGTCCTTGCCTAGAAACTATTAGTTAGGAAGTGAGCGAAAGTGAGTTGGGATTTGCTATGTGTATATGTTATGTTTTGCACTTATATATATGTAATAATTACGTAGTTGCTGATGACGTGATTGCTATCAACATGTAAACTACAATGGCAGATCTACATGAGGGCGGAGATGGTAGTGACAGTGGTAGCCAGTATACCATATCGGTTGAGGATTTAAAGAGGCTAGCAGATAGAGTTGTTGCACAGGGTCAGCAGTTGGCCAACTTCAAGATGGATATGACGATGTGTATATCCACATTTGCACAGTACGTTACCACCGCTACTATTTCAACTACAGTATTACCGGCACATGAGGCACACATTGTTACGACTGATGATATCCACCTTTGGAATGATACAATTAAAGCCCAGGGAAAATAATTGACCGAGCTACTCAGGATTATATGAGCACACTTTGTATTACCAATTGTTGGCACCGAGCCTACTATGACAGAACTTTCAACATTTGAGATTCTGGCTGTATCGGCTACTATCACCATCGTATTGCGAGCACCCGAGCTATTTATAGCCCCGACAGTACCTATTCCATCGAAGATGTTATCCGTGGTACTATTAGCGCAGATTTTGGTTGATGCTACGCTTGCATTGGCCGAGAATAATAGGAAGAGGAAGAAAGGTAAGTGGTTGTAGAAAATGCCAGAAGGGTCCAGTTTATTTAGATCAAAGATACTAGTCACCACAATAATACCTTGCCTACACGATTCTCCACCGGCATCTTTAATGGCGAGTAGACTTCTATACATGTCTTTGACTGTTATGGTTCCACCTACTTTTGTTCCTGACTTTGTCAGTCGAACACCTTCGATAGTGCAACCACTGCAGTAATGTCAGCAAACTTAGAGGTGTAGAGAACAGTATTCATTGAGGCAGGAGTAGAGAATCACTCTGAGATCGACTAAGTTGACAGAGTAGGTGAGAAATATGACGCACTGCAAATGTGGTCAAGAGGGACACATTACGAGTTGCGGTCCACAGTCAGTGAGTAAAGTTCTCATGCCACCACAGTCAAGATTGATACTATTACCGTCACAAATTCAGCAAACATCAGGTGACAGTGATTGAGATGCATCGAGATAGGGACGGGCTTTGACTCCGCAGTTATAGAGTAGAGGAGATTACTAACATGGTATAGGTATCGTCAGGTAGGACACATAGTTTGAAAAGTCCATAATCTACGAATCTTCTTCGACCAAATATATAGAGTGGGGTTAGAGATAGTGGCAATAATCTACAAAGATAGAGATTGAGGCACAGTTAGGCAATTTCCACATAATCGAGAAGTCAGTCCATGTGCTACAGATGTGGACAAATCAAACACATGCTTAGGCGATGTCCGCAACCTCATGACTATAAACAGCTTGCCATGCAGCCATATGCCAGATATGGAGCTCATATGGAGATAGAGCCGGACCCAGAGACAACACATAATCTTGGTGAGCATATGAATTAGATTACTATTGCGTTATTCATGCACTATTCAATGTAAGTATAACAATAGCTGCATTAGTGATTTGGGAGTTAAAACTGATCACTGGACTGACAAGAATGACTCGAATAAGTTCATATCACATGAATTAATGAGATAATGAAAGTAGTGATGTCTGATAAGCACGCTAAATACTTTCATAAGGAAAATTACGCCTAGTGAGATTTCTATTGAGTACTATAACCAGAGTGTCGTATATTGTGATAATGTGCATGTAGTAACTGATCATAGACTCACCCATAGTATTATTTGAACCCAGGATAATCGAACATGGGATCCACCAGCGGTAGTGGAGAAACACGGGCTTTAGGGCTAGTATGATTTGAAACTTTGGCTAGGGTAATTATTGAGAGAATAAAATGAGAAAAAACTATCATATATGTTTTAAATGACGAAGAAATGAGAGTCGACTAGTGAGTGACTCGAAAATCTTATTTTAAGGATAAGACTAAGTTGTGAGATTAAACTTGTGATTAATTTTAATTTTGAGGACAAAATTCCCGTTAGTTGGGAAGACTGTAACGACCCAAAATTTATTAATAGTAAATTAGTCCATAATCAGGGTTACCGACTTGTGACGTGGCCCAAGAGCGAGTGCACTGTTTGAATACTCAGTGTGAGAACTGAGTAGTATAATATTTTTGAGTGATGGATGCATAGTGTCATGTATATGTGTAGACTACTAAGTCACTTCTTCCAGTATATAGATATCGAGATGTGAATGAGGACGTGCATCGAGATGCGTGTCAGCATGGGATTGGGATAGAAAGCAATGTAGTGGGCAAGTTAATTTAAGTTAGTGTAACTTAAATAGTGATATCAATATAGCTTATTTAGTTAGATTAATGCGGTTATAGTTTACTTTACATTAATGTAACCTAAGTTAGCAAGTTAAAACCTTAGCCATTGATATTTCTCAAGATATGTTTTGACACATCAAAAGACCAATTGAGTTGCAATTGGTGTTAGTTAGGTGGAGTTAGTGGAGAGTTGGTCGAATTGTGTCAAGATATATGCTATTAGATTAATCTCAAGATACGCGTACACATTAAAATCAATGGTTAGGAATCAACAATAACAACAACAACAACAACGACAACAACAACAACAACAACAACAACAACAACAACAACAACAACAACAACAACATAACCTTAGTCCCAAATTAACTGGGATTGGCTACATGGATTAATCTTTTCCATTGTGCTCGATTAAGTGCAATTGATGGTGAGCTTTTCAAACCATTCAAATCCCTCCTAATTAATGCATCTCATGTTAACTTTGGTCTGCCATTACCTCGTCGAATTTCTACAGTTTCTATTGAGTCAAGTTGTCTAGTTGGGCATTTGTAGGTCGTCTTTGCAGGTGACCAAACCACCGCAACCGCCTTTCCCTAATCTTTGTATTAATTAGTGCTACTCCTACTTGTCTTTGAATTTTTATATTTCTTATTCTATCTTTACGAGTTTTACCACACATCCACCTAAGCATCCTCATTTCTGCTACGTTCATTTTATGAAATTGTTATTGATTTACCACCCAACATTCACTTCCATAGAGCATAACTAGCCTAATTGCGGTCCTATAAAATTTTCTTTTTAAAATGGTTAGGAATCAACTTTATCAATATATATAAGATTGAATGGGTTAGTTCATGTGAATAATTTACAAACATAACTTAGAGAAGAAGTAAAGCTGGAGAGGAGATCTGGAAGAAGAAGTAAGTTGCTTAGAGAATTTCTGATGACATTAATCGAGCCATAGGTGTTCATCAACTAGGTAAGCTTAGCTACACCATTAATTTAGTTTGAATTCATGAGTTGATGATGATTATGGAGATGTTAGCGGTTGTAATGTTGTTAATAGGTGTTTTAGGTCTCTGCTATGTTAGAACAAGAGATCCCAAAATGTTGGAAATGACCATGTGTGGAGAAAACTCAGAATTCAAAGTGCAAAGTTCTTAGTTTTCTTACACATAGCGTGCTAAGTGTACTAGCTTATGCACTACCTACGTGTAGCGTGCTAATCAGGTTGACTAGCACACTAATAAGGTCATTAGCACACTAGACATTTCACCCATCATGCTTGGTGCACTGACCGCGCAAAATTTGAAGTTTCCTAACTAGAACTTAAACACCTTAAACCAGCTTAACACCCTAACTTGGGGTCTAAACAGGTTATAAAACATGTCAAATGATATTAGGAGCCTAAGGAGGAGTCTCGAAGGTTCGGGTACGAGTTTTGAGGCATCGGGAGGATGGATTGGCATAGGAACTTGGCTTGGTTGGTAAGTAAACTGATTGAGATATTTATTTATATTTCTTTTCATTCTGCTTCTTGTTTACAATCATTTGGACTGATGAGCTTATTGTACTCTAGATGCTATGACTTTGTTGTCTTCTCTCATTACATGAATTTGTTATCATGGCATTGGTTGTTGTTTAAATGGTATTCATTGACTCTTATTCACGTACTATGTCATTCTTGGTTGTTTATAATGTTAATAGAAAAACATGATATTATGTGAAGAATTTATAGTATTGCATAGCATATTCCTTTGTGTTCGTTTGAGCTATTCCATTATTGATTCCTCATTGTGTCATTTCTTGAGTTGTGAAATTAGTTCTTGTATCTAGGACCATTATAGAGATAGGCCGCGACACACAGGGTCACTAAATTTTTAAGGATGTCGGGATCTCACCACCAACTTGAGCGACATCATGAGGTATAGGACCCGAGGTTGCCAGGAAGTATTTAGTATATGAAAAAGAGCATTGTAATGATGTGAAGACATCTAAAAATAATGATTATGCCCTACATAGTGGAACATAGTTGATGTGATGTAATCTCATAATCAACCGTCACTAGATCATTACTGCTTAACCAAGTGTGAGTTTCAGATTATTTAACTTAAGTATCTTTTAGCATGATTCTTGTTTTAGCCTCCTTTGCTATTGTTATGCTTTCAGATACTAGTTGCATATTTAGAAATGTGAATAAATGTATCTCCGTGTTACTTTCTACAATATTGTACTCACCGTCCTTTTTATAACAGTGGGTGCAAATACTTTGAGTAACAGACTAGGGAAGGGGAGGTTCGATGAGTAGTTCTGAGCCGTCGATAGATAGTTCTTGCTAGTTGTAGCATCCCCTAACCCAATTAGGGTGATACTCGGTCTGAAACACTAATTAAGCCTCGTTAATCCCGCTAGACTTAACTAGAGCCAGCTGCCTCTCTTTTTACCCATGATAAATACCACCCGATATCAAATATCGATGTAAAACATATATTGAACGCAACGGGGATTATAAATTTTTTTGATAATTAAAACACAATATACGGTATCAAATCAAACCAGAATAAACCTAGTTTATGTAAAACCTCTCGTCCCTTGTGATATTACAAAATTATAATTCAATACATACATACATACATATATATATATATATATATATATAAAAAAAGAGAGATTTATCACATTGAAGAGAAGAGCAAGACTCATAAATCTTCTCTATCTCATAGTCCTAGCGCTCATTGGTATTCCTAAAATATTATATGGAGTGACCACTCCAACTTGCTCAATAAGTAGGGATTCACATAGCCATCAACATTCCATATGGTAATTAAGAACATTATGCACTAACAATTTGCACCAATGTTAACTAACAAGAATATGGAAAGCATATAATTCAATAAATAATGGATACAAATCAAACTTTCAATGACTATTACACTATGATTCTAATCGTATTTACAAAACTATGATCGATTACCCACTGATGCCATTATTGCGATTGTCAGACCAACACATTGGCCGATGTGTCTAGCCAATCCATTAATGCCTAATGGTTCTATCCAAAACCATTTAGTGAATATGTAACCCACGCAACCTATCTAACTTAGTAAAAGTTACGTATAGACCAGGAGATCAACCCCGCATCCTATACAACCTTGTCTTAGTCTCAAGAGTTACTCTCGTGGATTACATTAGACACTGTTTTTCATTTATTAAAACCATTAAAATGTACATAGTCCCCCCCATTCAGTCCATAAACGACATGAACTACATGTATTAAGATAGCCAGACAACATTGATAAATAAGTGAATCCATATTTACCTCAGCTTAGGTTTTCGTTCCAAATTCCCTACTTTCCGGGCACTCAGGTTTTCCCGTGAATCCAACCTTTCACCAACCATTTGTGATCAATGTAGGTGTACTACCCTATATTTAGGACCCATAGTTCATTCCTTAAGTCCTCAAGAAATCATAATAAAATTACAACAATACTGCTATTTTCTAGGGTAGGAGCGTGCTCTCTCGATTGGTGGGGCACGAAAATATAATCTTTCATGCACTTGGAAGATTTTAAGGTATTTAATTTCCTTGATTTGTTTTATAATGCCTTGTTGATATATGAAGATGTTTATTCTTGTTTTATATAAATGATCTTTATTCTATGCATATTGGGTATATATGATATTCCATAATTAAATAGATGCTAGAATTAATCATTGTAAAAACACTACATGGATCATAAAACTTGATAAAAATACATCGATTAGAGTTTTAAGTTAATGCCACCCATTTTAAACACTTGTTAAGGCCTCGATCACATCAATATGGGTTTGCCTTCGCAGGGTGTATCGTGTTATCTTGGTGAGGCAAGTTGGGTAACGATTACCTGGATGTTTTAAATTGGTTTGACTAAATAAAGCTAACAAAATGGTTTTGGGCTTTGGGCATAGATAAGACATAACATGTTGTGACATATGATGTCTAGGTCTCATAAAGAACCTAAGAATTGCATATGATGCAATCGGTAATGGTTACCCACCTAAATAACTTGATTTTCATTGTCATGCCTTAACCGTCTCAAAATTAAATGAAATATGGATCTTAGACAACTAAATTAATATTTACGAAGGTAATTGATTTAATGGGAGTTTAATTACTCAATAATAAATTATTCTACATAATCTTCTAAGCGTAGATGTTAAACTTCTAGTAACACTAATCCAAAGTAACTACGATCAATCCTTGATAAGGATAAAATAATTTCTAAGACTAATTTCCCTGTTTTAATTAGAAATTGATAAATGTTATCAACCATATAAACAAAGATGTAAGTCTTAGATTAATGGTTCCTTTGAAACTACCATATATTAGTATAAGAATTATATGTCATGTTAGCAAATATAAAACCGAACTTTAGGAAGTATTCGGGCCATGAAAACTAATGACATGACAATGACATTGAAAGAAATGTTCCAACTGTAAGTCACACGGGAATGACATAAGATTGTAAAATTCATAGATTCTTGTAAAATGGTTGAGAACCTATTACTATGTCTTTATGTTTGGAACATGAAAGGATATATTAATTTTGTCAAATGGCTTAAATCTTCATGTGCTAAAAGTTAGCAGTAGATTTGATCTATAATTCATCAAAATAGTTTTGAACTATATAATATGAATGACATGGAGAAATCTATGTTTACACTTGCATATGATGTTCAAAATTGTAAGACAAAATATTAAAAAAGGGGCCTTTCATATATATTTTGATGGTTTGTAAAATAAAGGAATTTAATAAAAAAAGATAAAGGGAAGGTAAAAGCTACAAAAGGTGTTTGTGTCGGACACATAAACCTTAGTTGTGAGTTAGACTTTGCTAGTTCTAAACAAAGCCTTAAAGAGCAGATTTTGTTTTTCAAAGAATGAAATTGCTCATTTTATAATGAATTACAAATCCTATCACGAAGACAAAATTTTGGATTTTTATGAAAATTTCATAATGAGTATAAGAAAAATAAAATCACTTGGCAAACTATTAGCATACTTGGATGAGATCAAGGTGGACAATATTTGACCTAAGAGTTTAAAGGATCATCTTTGAAATTGTGTGATTGTCTTGCAATTAACTCCAATATAAACGTCATTTAAGAAATGACGTTTTAAGAAGAGGAATTGAACTATATAGATATAATTTGATTTATGATGTGTCACACAAACTTTACTGTGATGTCTTATTGAGGCTATACATTAGAAACCAAGGCACTCGCACTAAACCTTATTTTTGTTAAAGTGGTTGATAAAACTCCACATATAATATGGAATAAAAAGGACTTAGTTTGTTTTTTCTTGATATTTGAGGCGGCAAGACTTGTGTAAGAAGTTAAGTCACATAAAGTAAAATGCCTGTATCTTTTGTTTAATTATGGTTGAACACTATGATAATATTTTATACAGTTGAGAACAAATTATTTTTTGCTCAAAATTATTTTTTGCTCAAAATGATGTCTTTCTAAGTAAAGAGTTTATTTTAAAGACACTATTGGGAATAAAATAAATATTGAAATGTTCAAGTGCCACAAATGACAACCGAACCACTTTAGGAAAATCAACAAAGTTTTGAACTAGTTGAGTATACACAAGTAACATATATCTCTTCAAAATCTAGAATAATAAGAAATTGGCCGAAGAAGTTTGGAATTTCTTATCATTGATAGTTGTGATGTATTTTCGATACTGGATCAGAATGGGTCACTACTTATCAAGAGATATGTCTCATCTAGATTGGATGAAAAGACTAAGTGGTATGAACTCTATTTTTTAATTCATGTACGTTATCCAAGTTTGGAACTCGAATTATTTACTTTAAGATGGTATGACCATTGGATGTAAATGAGTTAAAGTGACATGAAAAGGAAAAGATGCATACTTAAAAGCACGGGTTATCGAAAATTCCAATCTAAATCAAATTGTTTATTATGATAAGATTTTTCACTGGTAGCTAAGCTCAAGTTCTAGAATTATATTATCATTACTTCATAGTTTGACTATAAGATATGACAAATGGATGTCAAAAATAGCATTGCTCTATGCTCTTTAAATATGCGTACGACACAACTTAAAGGTTTTTTATTATCCTAAGAATTTGATAAAGGTATGCAAGCTTAAAGGATCCATTTATGGAACATAGTAAGTTTATAAGAGTTGGGATCTTTGTTTTAATGAAATAATTAATGAATTACATTCATTGAATCAAAGATAAACCTTGTGTATACATAAAGGTTAGTGGAAGTGATATTATCTTTCTGAATTTATATGTTGACGATATATTATTCATTGGAAATAACATCCTAACCTTACAGAATGTCATGTTTTAGACGAGTAAAGTTTCTCAATGAGATTCTTAGATAATTAGTCCTACATCCTTATGATATAGATCTATAGAGATAGATCTAAGAGGCTAATTGCCATTAATAAGAGTGCTTATAGAGATAAACAACTGAAAATATTTAGTGTACGGATTCTTAAAAGAATTTGTACTTATGTCTTATAACTTAGTCTCTGCAAGACTCAACGTCTTAAGACAAATGATGAGCGAGACAATGTGAATTAGATTTCATACGCATAAGCTATGAGAATCATCACATATGTTATACTTTGCACTCGACTTAATATGGCATATGCTTTGGGCAAAACATACATATATCTAATAGATTCTAGTGAAGGTCACTGGATGTTTATTAATAATATTCTTAAGCGCTTCAAAAGCACTTGAGAGATGTTATTAGATTTGCAGAGGTTTGAAATATATGAGTCTTGTAAATGGTTATATTATGCAAACTTTCAAACTAATATAAAAGATTAATGATCGCAATATGGATATGTGTTATCTTTGTAGGAATGAGTTGGAAATGTTCTAAACTCACTCTAAAAGTTCTATAACATAAACTGAGTTTTAATAGCATTTGATGCAGCTAAAGAAAATGTTTAGATCGTAAGGTTCATGATTGAATAATGTGTGGTTCCAAGTGTTGGAAATAATGTTGGCTTTTATTGTAAAACCAATGGACAAATTTAGGTTATGGAACCTAAATCACACTATAAATCTAAACAATCACTTGAATGTTTTTGTCTTATAAAAGAGAAAACGTAAAGATTTGCAGAACATCAATAACAAAAAGGTAGCAGATACATAAACAAACTTCTTCCACTAAGAATACATTATGGTTACTCAGTATTGGATACGTGTAGTATTGGACCTATTGCAAGTGAAAGATGATGGCGTATTTGCCCTAGGCCAATTCTGTAAACGTTGTTTAACTATTAAAATACATGCATGTTTCTTTTATAATAATATCCATGGATAATTATTGTATTATTCTAAATGTCCCTAGTCATTTATTATTGTGGGAACAATAATAAAATAAGACTAGTATGAGTCTTAATTGATAATCATGTGGGATTATACATATACGAATATAGATTAAGATAATGGGTTTTTGTTGGGAACAGATGCTGGACCGATCCGTTATGAGAACACTGCATGGTCAATTTCCTAAGTGACTCTCATGAGAGTTATATCATTTAGTCTTTTGCTTTAGATCACCAAAGACTCTAACATTAGGAGCACAATGATTTGATACAATCAAAAGTTGTCTTTAACCGGATGATTATAAAGATTGTGATTGGTCATTGTTCAACTATTGTGTGGATGTTGTGTGATCAAGGAATTTCTTGATAGAGATTTTTCCTAAAGAGATTTTGTGAGAATTTTGTCCTAGGATTTTGGGGCTAGCACTCGGGATCATGATCCCAGCGTAAAACTTTTGTCACTTTTCATGAAATGGATCAAACTCGGGATCTTGATCGTCTGTTCTTTTATAGATTTCTGATAGAGGACATTCATCTCTCGCAACGTCTTGAAGGAATCGATCAACACCAAACAAATCAGACATGGAGTTATTCTTGCTAAGGTATGATTTTTTTATTAGCACATCAATTTAATGGAATCAATAGGATCTTGGTTCGGGGATTTTCCAAAAGGTTTTGAAAACTTTCGCTACGCATGATCCCCGAAACCCAACAAAGTCCCCCTATGTGAGCCCGCGTTCACTGCCGAACGACAGTAAACAAGGGAGGGGGAAGGTCTAGGGTCATTTTGGCCCCCAACCACTCTTGACTAGGGGCCTTGTAACGACCTGTTACCTGATTAGTACTAATCCAAATTATAATTAATCCGAGTTAGGCTCGTGATTAATTTTGGGGAACCTCGAATAGCGTATGCGTGCATTTGCATGATGTATGATATTTGTCTGAATTGTTAAATCAATTCATATATAGGTTGTCACATATTAGGGAAATTATACACAAACCTATAAAATGGAAAATACCCAATAAACCATGGTTTACCGGGACACCACGTGTGACAAAGGGGTCGTGGTACGAATGTGCATGCTTAAAGACACTTGTAGGCATGTCCGGTGAGTTTATCAATGAATAATACAAGATATATATTTCTCTATTTTTAAATAAATAAATATTTATTGGAAAATAAAAGAATATTAGACATATATGGATTATCGAATCATCTCGAATGAAGCATAAGAGCTTGATGTGTCAAATTTCATGTCACTTTAAGTTGTATCACTTTAATGCATCAACCACATGATCAGTTTTGAGATAGCGCGACATATATCTCGAGAAAAATCTATATATATATATATACAAAGTTTATCGTTATCCTCACAATTCGGACATTCGAGAGAAAGGCCGAGGGTCTGGGAGTTGATTTTGATCGAAGGGGACGATTCCGAGAGCTAAATTCAACTACGTTGAGGAGCTTAAATGGATTAGAAGCTAGTGATCATCACTTTAGTAAGTTTGGTTTTCAAGTTTGTTGAAGTTCAATTCGGTGGTGATGATAAAAAATTGTTGAATTAAGGTTGTTGTTGATTATAAACGGTTTATAAACTCATTAGAGGTCCTCCCAAATCATTTGGTAGTGTAATTGTAGAGTTTGGATGAGATTTGGATGAGCAAAACCATGTTGCTATTGCAGGTCTGGTGCGCATAAATCGCTAGGCATTGGTAATAGTGCGCCACATGTACTGGGGAGGATGAACTAACATGCAGATAGCGTGCTATCTATATCATGTAGAATAATGAACCTATATAGATCTTAAATGATTGGTAATAGGGTAAGCAACACCGAGGAAGAGTGAGATGAACGGAAAGTTAGAGAGTTTGAGAAACAAAGACTTAGATCGAGGTAAGTATGGATTCGCTTATTTATCAATATTGTATGGCTATTTAGTATATATAGCTCATGTAGTCGTTGGATTAAAATGGGGGATTATGTACACTGTGATGGTTTTTCTAATGAATAGAAAACGATGTCTAATGTGATCCACAAGAGTAACTCCTCAGGGCTGAGACTAGGATGTATAGTTCTTGGGGTTGATCTCTCGGTCTATGCGTAACTCCTACTAGTTTATAGGTTGCGTAGGTTACATATTCACTAGAGGGTTTATGATAGAACCATTGTGCATTAATTGATTAGCTAAACATCACATATGTGCGGCGTGTTGGTTTAGCATTCGTATTAATGGCGTCGGTGGGTAATCGGCCCAGTTTTATAATAAAACAGGGGTCACAGTGTAATAGTCCAAAGACATTTGCTTTGCATCCATTTATGTATTGAGTTTATATGATTTTCGTATTAATGTTAGATATCATTGGTACATGTTGTTATTACATGATGTCCTTGAATATTATATGGAATGTTGATGATTGGTGTGAATCCCTACTTATTGAGCAAGTTGGAGCACTCGCCCCAATTAACATTACAGATACATCCGATGAGTGCTACAACTACGGGATGGAGAAGTTATAGGAGTCTTGAACTTCTCTTGGGTGTAATGACTTTCTCTGGTCTTATATATTGGTGTTGAATTATTGTTTTGTAATATCATATGGGATGAGAGATTTGTATAACCGAGGTTTATTCCAATTTGTTTTAAATACTGTATATCTTATTTTGATTATCAAAAAGGTTTTAAAATTTCACTGCATATATTAATTGTTTTATTTCGATAGTTGATATACAGTAGTGCTTATCAAGTGAAGGTGGTAAGGCTGCTGGCTCTAATTAAGTCTAGTAAGGGTAATCTGGGCTTAATTAGGGTTTCAGGCCGAGTATTACCCCAATCAGGTTTGGGGAGGCTACAATTTGGTATCAGAGCCCAAGTTAGGTAAAACTAAATCCTACCTCAGAGCTTAAGGTTATTAGCTCTGATATAGTTTGGTATTAGAGCCATAGGTTTTAAAGCCTTAGTTATCCGAGGTTTATAAATCTCGGAATAATGATTTATTAGAATCAAGGAATAACTTTGATACAATGTGGTGCTTGAGTTTATGGTTTATCACTTTTAGGGATAAAGTGGTAACAGTGATACAGTTGGGTATCATGGACAAGGCTCTGACCATACATTCATTTTTAGAAGGTGTTCGAAGTGAATGTTAGCCTACTTTAAAATTTTAAGGTACTTTGATTACCCTAATGATGGAACCTAAGTTCATCGACTTGAAGAGTGGTCTCGAGTTATGAATAAGCTTCGGTTTTGATAAATGGTTTTTATCGTGATTTTGGGTAATAACCAAAGGATAAAAGATTGAAATATGTTATTTGTTGTGTATACTATATCTACGTGGTATATATAAGAATTATGTCTTTTCCGAACAATAATAAAATGGTTGAAGTCCATCTATTTCTCATGATATGAGAAAGGTGTTGGAGGTAAGAGCTCCGGAGAATCTTAACCTCAAGGATAGACAAAAGAAAGACATAAGAAACATTGCAAAGATGAAATAAACTATTTTCCAAGTAACATCTTCAGTGGTCTTTCTTCTTACTGATATTATTAGACAAATAATAGTCATTGAAGAAGTATTGATTGGATCAAGATCTCGAGGTGTTTATTAGGAGAATAGAAATTATAAAATAATGAAATACTGAATTTCTTTCAACGAAACTCAAAGATGACGGACCATTTTGAGAAGTGATTTAATACTAGTATTGAGACTAGTATGGAAGTAATGAAAGTTATCCAGTAAACAAATTAGTGGTAAATGATAAAAGCATAATGGAGGTTAGGAAACCACTAATGTAGTTATACTTCATAAGTTGTTATGAAGTTGATATTCCAGCCATGGTGTGAATCCATATTGGAATAAAAAGTGTTTTATTAATAAAAGACAATTAAATCAAGATTATAGCAGTGAGTTGGTAAAATATCCTAGTTTGATCTATTAGACTGGTATAGTCTAAATTAGGGAGAAGAATGAGTGGTCAGTGAATTTAAGGATTTGGGGAATCCAAGGATTAATGTGTAGTAGTCGAAATGAGTATTCATTACTCAAAATCGACAACTCCTTCTGAAAATAAGTGAAATCAACAGTTCTCAATAGGTAGATGAGATTTGATTTTCACAGTGAAATGATCAGATTGAAGGATATATATCTTTATAAGATGATTGCAGGCGGGTGATGGATCATTTTAAGTGGATGGTGAAAACCATTAGAACTCATGCTATGTTCATAAAATAAAAGTATCAAGTGAAGGAAAACCCTATTGTAATAAAGTTGTTATTGTGTTATCAGTAATAATATGAAATCTTTGAAGACTTAGAGAATGCACGAGCAACTACCGTACGGAATTGGAATTGGAAATGATAAGTTGGTTTAGGCTAGGTTTTTTGCAAATGTTATTGCTAAGTTTCTAAGGATAATAAATGGTAAGAGTGTTGAATATTAACAGTAAATTAGGGGATTTGACTATGATTGAGACAATATGAGGTTGTCATATATTCAACACAATGGTAAAAAGAGACTAAACTTGAAATAATTGAATATTACAAACGATTGATCCGGTGATCTGTGATATCATTAATTGTGTGATTTATTCAGTTAACTCAAGTATGTGATAGTTATAAGTTGAAATTGAATACAAGGATACCTTGAAGGAAGGTGAAAATATAGTTTGATTACAATGTTTGCTTGATAAAACCTAAATTGTGGAAGAAGTTAGAGGTTCATCCTAAGACTTTTGATCTAGGTAAAAATATGTGGGTGACACAACAAAGAAAAATTATAACTCATATTTATAGTTATATATAAATAGTTCCAGATTTGGGAGAATGACTATTAGAGACATATAATCTTGGGATAACTAATTTGGTAGTTGTACCAAATATGGAAAGACAACACTTGTAAATTGAGAGGAAAGGTTGTTGAGGATTTTTTAATCATTTTTTGAGATTAATCAGAATCTTAGAGCAATCGTTAAAAGATAACCTAAGAATATAACACCAGTGGATTGGTGTAAGAGTAAGTAACGAATTTCAAACTGTGGAAGTTTGAAAAATGGAAATTGTTAGAGTGATAGAAGTAGAAGGTAAGACAACTACTTTAAAACTTTCCTAAGTATTAGGAATTCACTCTGAAACATCACTCATCAAGGTGATTGTATTAACAATGCTTTGAAAAGAAAGGGACAGAGACTGTAGTTATAATAAAAGTTGCTTAGTAATATCTCTTATGTGAGATATTTATTGGTGACCAAATAGAAGTTCTGTGTAGGCACACCATCAGTTGAGTTGTCTGGATCATCAATTATAAGTCTATTCTTTGGAGCTCAGATTGGAGTTGAGCTAATAACGATTGAAATAAGTGATGTATTATTGAAGGAGATTGATTAAGATTATCAAGTAGGTCAATGATGACTACTAATTATTGATGTTAGAAAAGATGATCTCAGATCAAAACATTGAGCATGTAAGGAAAGTTCTTAGAACTTGAAATAAAGAGTGAGGCAATGTGAGAATCTTATTGATTTCTTTAATACATTTATTCAGATGAAGTCCAAAATTCATTGTGATGAAAATGAATAGTTGGTGACCTGAAATGAAAAACTATCGATATTAATTTTATAAAGAAATATGAGATATATCAACAGGTATAAGCTGAATAATTTTAACCTGGAGGTTTATATTGTTCTTGCTTATATGAATGATATTTCATGCTCGGAAATTCGTAATGAATTAACCTAAGTTGTAGTGACAACTGAAGGTTATTGCTATAATTATAAAACCGATAGAGTTTGGAAATTTCTTCCTAGTAATGTGGTTTAAATTCTCATGGAAAAGTAAGCGAGATGTATGGTGTGGAAGAATTGAGAGTAGCGGAGAACCAATATTATTATTTCGGTAAGGAACCAAAAATCTACTTCTTAGGGGGAATAGATGTATAATACTTGGGAGGGACCTTTCTCAATCTTAACACAATATATCTGAAGTTGACTATGATTTCCAAAGAATATAGTTTATGAGCTTGTGACTTGGAAAGTATGAATTAATGGAAGAAATATTTATTGTGAGTTCTCTGGTGTTAATTTTAACAGGCTATATAAAGAATTGAGGTATTTACCTTAAAATTTATATGCTTCACTTTGTTGTTAAATGGTATAAGACGAGAAGTAATGATACAAATTTGTTAGAGTTCGAGTAATTTAGAACTACATAGAAATGTGTTATCAGGTTGTTAGTATACAATTGTACCTCAGGTATATAGAGAAAATGTAGCTTTTAATAGAGCTTCTCAGTTTAGACTTCATAAGGAAATGACGGTGATGACGATTTGTGTAAGTTTAGTTGACATGTCATCAACTGAGAGAGCTAATTTTAGAGCTACTAATCTGATCTTTTGAGTTCATATTCAAACTAAATTGGAGAAGATTCAGTGGTGATTAGTTGTTAGAAAGCTAATCAAGATTATACAACTAGTATAGATTATCCTGATTGGTCAGTGTCCGATAATGTTGCGTTACGGTTCAGGGATAGATTATGGATTTCTGTTCAAGATTAGGTGAGGCGGGAAGTGCTACAAAAATCTCATAGATCTCTTTACTGCATTCATCCAGATAGCGGTAAGGAATATCATGAAATGAGGTGCCTTTATATAATGTTAATTTGGGATGAAAAATGATGTTGTGTGAATAATAAAGAGATATCAGATATGTCAGCAAGTTAGGGCTGAGCATAAGAAATCCGGAGGTTTATTGCATTCGTTGCCTACTCCTGAATGGAAATGGGAACATAGATCGGTGGATTTTATTTTCAATTAATCTCTAAATTAGTGTAAGCACAATACAGTAAAAAATGTAGTTAATAGTTGATAGAGTCTACACATTTCTTGCTAGTTTCTATTGAAATCCTCTTGATTGACTATGTAAGATATACATACATGAGGTATTAGATTTCAAGGTGCTTCAGTGTCAACTATCTCGGATAGAGATCCGAGATTCACAATCAGAGGATGGAGTGAATTATTATGAGAGTTGAGGAATTGTTCCTAACCTCAATATGATATATTACCAGCAGACCAATGGGTAGCCGGAGCAATAAAGTTTAATGCTAGAGGATATACTTTAAACTTGTGTCTTGAAGTTTAATAATAATTTGGAGAGATACATTTCTTTGTGTGAGTTTGTTTATAAAAGCAGTTGTCAAGCTAGAATGTAATGCTCCTTTGAAACTTTGTATGGTCAAATATGTCATTCACTGGAGTGTCTGGACAGGGGTTGAGATGCAAGTTTGGTGGAGCCGAAATTAATTTAGAACTACATAGAGGAAAGGTAGCAGATTAGCCAACGTTTAACTACAACACAATTAAGAAAAAAGATACGTTGATAAATATCATAGGTGGTTAGATTTTTCAAAGGACAAATATGTTATGTTGAAAGTCTCACCTATGAAAGGAGTGGTATATGTTTGGACTGTGAAGTAAGTTAGCTTCAAGGTATATTGTGTTGTATATGATATAGAAAAGAATTGGTCATATTCCTTAAAGGTTAAAGTTGCCTCCTTAACTAAGTTGGAGTTCTTAATGTTTTCCACTTGTTGATGTTATCTAAAAACGAAGACTCAATTCACTCATAGGATTGATTGGAATGAATGTGATCTTCGGGAAGACTTATCTTACAAAAAGTAGTCATGGGTATTACTTGGTCATAAGAGTTAAAAAACTAAGAACCAAAGAGATTTCTTTGGTTATAGTGAAATAGGGATTTCACAAAGATGAGGAACTAACATGAGAGTGGAAGTATGAGAAATAGTTCTCATTTCTTTTTGAAACTGCATGTAATTTCATATTACTTTAATTTTGAGGACGAAATTGCTTTAAATTGGGGAGATTGTAACAACCCGCTATCTTAAGCTAGTGATTGGTACTAATCCAAATCATAATTAATCTGAGTTAGGCTCGTGATTAAGTTCGGCGTACCTTGAATAGCCTGTATATGCGTTTGCATGATGTATGATGTTTGTTTGAATTGTTAAATCAATTTATATATAGGTTGTCGTATAATAAGGAAATTACGAATAAGCCTATAAAATGGAAAATATCCAATAAAAAATGGTTTACCAGGACACTAAGTGTGACGAAGGAGTCGTGGCACGAATATGCACGCTTAAGGACACTTGTAGGCATGTTCGGTGAGTTTATTAGTGAATAATACATGATATATAGTTATATGTTTTTTAAATATATAAATATATATATATATTAGAAAATAAAAATATATTAGGAATATATGGATTATCAGATCGTCTCGAATGAAGCGTAAGTGCTTGATGTGTCAAATTTCGTATCACTTTAAGCTGTATCACTTTAACACATTAACCCCGCAACCGGTCTCGAGATAACGAGACGCGTATCTATAAAAAACCATATATATAAACAAAAGTTGATCGTTATCCTCATAATTCGAATATTCAAGAGAAAGGCGGAGGGTTCGAGAATTGATTTCGATCGAAGGGGACGATTCCGGGAACCGAATTCAACTAAGGTAATGAGCTTAAACAAATAAGAAACTAGTTATCGTCACTTTGATAAGTTTGGTTTTCAAGTTTGTCGAAGTTCAATTCAGTGGTGATGATCAAGATTTGTTGAATTGAGATTGTTGTTGATTATAAAAGGTTTATAAACTCATTAGAGGTCCTCCCGAATCATTTGGGAGTGTAATTGTAGAGTTTGGATAAGATTTGGGTCGATTTGGATAAACAGAACCATGCTGCTATTGCAGGTTTGGTATGCATAGCGTGCTAGGCATTAGTAATAGCGCGCTACGCATATTAGGGAGGATGAACTGACATGCAGATAGCGCTATCTATGTCATGTAAACCAAACCCCTGAAACCAACAACTGTTTTGTGTTTTATGAAGAAGGACTTAAGGATTAGTCTAAAGGTTTTAAATGTAGTATAATGAACCTATATTGATCCCAAATGATTGGTGATAGGTTGAGGAACACCAAGGAAGAGTGAAATAATCAAAAAGTTAGGGAGTTTGAGAAACAAAGACTTAGACCGAGGTAAGTATGGATTCGCTTATTTATCAATAATGTCTGGCTATTTAGTATATATAGCTTATGTAGTTGTGGGATTGAAATAGGGGATTGTGCTCACTGTGATGGTTTTTCTAATGAACAGAAAACAGAGTCTAATGTGATCCACGAGAGTAACTCCTCAGGGCTGAGACCAGGTTGTACGATACTTGGGGTTGATCTCTCGGTCTATACGTAACTTCTACTTAGTTTATAGGTTGTGTGGGTTACATATTTATTAGAGGGTTAAGGATAGACCCATTGGGTATTAATCGATTGGCTAAACATCATATATGTGTGGTGTATTGGTTTAACGCTCGTATTAATGGCATCGGTGGGTAAGCGACCCTAGTTTTATAAAACAAATGGGGGTCAAGGTGTAATAGTCCAAAGAAATTTGCTTTGCATCCGTTTATGTATTGAATTTATATTATTTCCATATTCTTGTTAGATATCATTGGTGCATGTTATTGCATGATATCCTTGAATATTATATGGAATGTTGATAATTAGTGTGAATCCCTACTTACTGAGCAAGTTGGAGCGCTCACTCCAATTAACATTGCAAGTAAATCTGATGAGTGCTACAACTACGGGATTGAGAAATTATAAGAGTCTTGAACTTCTCTTCGATGTAATGATTTTCTCTGGTCTTATATATTGGTGTTGAATTATTGTTTTATAATATCATATGGGATGAGAGATTTTTATAATCGAGGTTTATTCCGGTTTGTTTTAAATATTGTATATCTTATTTTGATTATCGAAAAGGTTTTAAATTTCCACTGCATATATTAATTATGTTATTTCGATTGTCAATATACAGTAGTGTTTATCAGGTGAAGGTGGTAAGGTTGCTGACTCTAGTTAAGTCTGGTAAAGGTAATCTCGGATTAATTAGGGTTTTAGGCCAAGTATTGCCCTAATCAGGTTAGGGGATGCTAAAGGCTGGTTGCGCCTAGACCAGTCAATAGGGGCCATATTAGCCCCTGAAGCTAAATAATTTTAAAAAATATAAAAATATAAAATGTAATAATAAAAATAAAAATAAACTAAATCATTATACATATAAGATATATGATATATAGAAGAAATAAATTGATTAAAATAAATAGAAACAATACTAGCGGACTTCGGGGCGCATTATCAAACCCCGATGAGGGTTTCCGATGAAGCGAAACCCACGGGACCCATACTAGTAGACCCAAAGCAAATCGCTAATAAATAGGAAACTGAGCAACTTTGAAATGAGAATTGTGAATTAATGCAAATGAGTCTTGAATCATCTATATTCGCGAAACAGATCATATAGAACCCTATAAGCGGAAGAGCACGAGTGGATATCGCGGCGAGTCGAGGTAACCGGCGAGCTTTGCTCAAGTATCAAATATCGCATGTTATTAGATAATTAATATTCATGATTTGAAACTCAAGACTTGTGAATGGGTTGCATTATGCTATTAACTCGATTTTACTTATTTTTTGGATGTAAGTGTGTCACACCAAACATGGGACTACCTTCTCCTAGACAAGAAGATGAGACCGCCTACTCCTGGATAAGGAATTGGGTGACCCTCTCTTGGGTAAGGAGTTAGGATTACCCCACGTCGCTAAGTAGATAGGGTTATTTCTTCATAAAAATCTTACTGAGCCTTGAGTGGTGGTCAACTTCTCATGGAAACCCTAAGTGATTTAGGTCCACATATCGGCGACGACTTGGACAAACTTCCTATTGGTTTGATGAAACCATTGATGGGACACAACTGCCATTGTGTTCACTAGTGATCTTCATCACTTCGAGAGTAGGGGAATCAATCACCGGAATCAAGTCATTAACTAGTACGCATTGAATGAAACAATGATTTATAATTATTATTATTATTCTTTTATGGTATATCTACTGGGGGCCTCATGCACGAATGTTTTAATTTCATTTATGATTTGCAAACTTCTTGCTATTATAGTTTAATAAATCTTGGAACTTGTTTAAAATGAATAAAATTTTTCTCATTTGCTTAGAAACATAAATCTGATTTCCAAGTTTTCTACTGAATGGTTGATGATTTGATTTCAACTGCATGTTAGATGTTGCATTTTTATTAAGTAGTAGTTGCGTGTTTGATGTTTAAGCGAGGTTTTTCTCTTCTGAGCTTCGTTGCCACTTTTAACTCACCTCACTTACTCTCTAGGTACATCCATGTCTACTTTAAATCGTGGCAAGGGAAAGAAGATAACATGAAGTCTTCCCTTGCATTGTGAGCCTTGCGTGCTCCTATTATCTATTTATTTGATTTTGAGAACTTATGAACTTGAGTTGTAACTTAATACTTATTGGGTAGTTTGAACCATTCATTGTCATAATTATAACTTATGGAAGCTCTATGGGATATCATGAATTGAATAGACTTTTCCATTTAATGGATCTTTCTATAATTGCTTTATGGATATTTTATTTAATTGATTCCACATTTACTATCCATTTGTATAGCTATTGTATTTCCGCATGTTGAATTAGGCGTGCCAAGCCGTTATTTGGGCCCGATTTAGGTATCGGGCTTGGGTAACGGTTTGGGTCGGGCGACTGACCCTAGGTCGGGGAAGGTCATCACAGTTGGTGTAATGGTCCATTTTATTAGAGCCATTATAAATTACTTATTTACAGATTTGGACACCAGCTCAAACCTATGTGGACGCCGCAGCAAGGCTAGGGGCATGCCCGACTAGATACTAGTTATATATTGTATGATTGGTTGCTTTTATTGCGGTGTATTTCATTTAATATGGCATAGATCATCGCATATTTGTAAATATCATGTTATATCGAGTGAGATGGTGTGACGAGTAATCGCCTCCTAAAGCTTGTCGATGCGGGTATCGAATAGGTGTAGTATGGGTGCATTAAGTTTTATAATACTAACTTGAATAAAATGACTAAAAATCAAGGTGATATGGCATAAGATGGAGAATTAAACTTTAGTCTAAGTCAAAATAATTAGATACATCAATGATTGACATGCCTCGAGATGTGTGCCGAGATGCGAGGCACTGGGTGTCGAGTAATTGAGAGTGAGCGAGACCATAATTGGGTTAATTATGCGTCAAATATATTAACTACATTATTGTTGTACCCAAGTTAGCTATTTAAAAAGAATTAATTTGATTTTCATATAGTTTGATCAAATTAAATAAAGACCATTGATAGGCATTAGGATGATCTTAGAATGTGTTATACTAAGCCATCTAGTGTCACAATAAAGTCACTAGTTGTCATTTGACAGCTCAATTAGTAGCCTTTAGATCATTTTCGGGATACCTGTACACAATTGGTTCCATCACAAACTATAAATACCCACTTAGTGGGTTTTCCATCAAAACGACTCACATATTTCATGTAAATTTGGAAAATCTCGGCAACTTTGGAGAGGAGTTTCAACTCAAATTGGAGATTAAAATCTGAAATTCAGAGATCAAACACAAACTGGATGTGACGACACCTCTCCTAATCTAGGGCACCGCCCGACCTAATCTGGTAACTAAGCCCTAATCATATGCACATAGGACTTAACTACGTATTAGTCAGCCTTTACAAACTAGACGCCTCTTTTCTCGTGTTCAGGATAAGTAAAACACTAGTCCTACCAGTTTATAAAATTTAGAGTTAATTAAAACTTTTTATTAAATTAATTAATTAACGGAAGTTTTATTGATTATGCGGAAGCAATTAGTAACTTATGCGGAAGCCTTTATTAAATCCTAAGTGTGGAAAACTAGGAAATGACATTACATATATGAAGTCCTCAAAATGCATTGAAATAGTAAAATAGTCTAAGTCAAGTCGAGAAACTAACGCTCAACCCAATATACAACCCCACATAGTATATGAAAGACATATAACATATACAATCAAAATACCAAAAGAAGACCTACAATCGATGCAGTGACGCGCGATCTTCTCCTTGCCCGGCCTGCTGGTAGACGGCTCTGCACCCACCGTCATAAAAAAGACTATGAGTACAAGAATAAAACAGTAATCCCCGATGACAAATTTAATTTGCATTTCCAAATATTCAAATGGTATTTAAAAGCATATAAATGGGAAAATTGGAAAATAAACCATATGCGAGTAAATACCAGAGTTAAACAAGTGATACTGACACTAGGCTAAGTAGTGGTGATTTTGGTCCGGTCGGCAGTGAAACATGTCACTTCGACTCAATAATCATATAGCACAAGGGACTCTAACCCAAGTGTTACCAGAGACTCTAACCCCGGTGTGTAGACCACCTCAGGGACTCTAACCCCGAGTGTCATACAGTGTCAGGTAACATGTGGCGACATCCCCAAGGACTCTAACCCCGTGAGTCGCGCACACCTCGATCAAGTAAGAGACCCAAATGCGAAAACTACTTTTTAAATTTCAAGAAATACCAAGTATGGATTGTCAAGCCATAGGCACATCTACACACCTAAACAAATAAGGAATACAAGTCCTCTTAAACATTTATAAGATATTCACTAGCTTAATAGCATACTATTTATCATTCAATTCACATTTAAAACAACAAGAATAGACATAGCATGGGATAGAATCAATGAATCAAATCAAATGAATGGATATCATGCAAACTAGACTCATCAAGTGAGCATAGACACAAATAGCACATGATATAAGAATACAAAGGCAAAATAGTCAAAAGGACTATGCAAGGACAACAATTTCTGGAAATGAAATGTCAAGTAAAGTTGTCATTGGGTATACTCACAAAAATAAAGTAAAGTCCTAGCTTTACCGTCCTCCCGATACTTCAAATCTTGTATTCGCTATCCCGTACCCTTTTCCTAGGTTCCTGAGTTTGGTATCTCATTAGTTCTAATATAGTGGGTTTAAGCTCAAATTAATGGTATTTATTTTGTGTTTAGATTAGTTCAATATACTTTAAATCAATCTTCCCAAATCAGTCCCTAAAGACTAAATTAAGTCTCAATTTCAATCCTACACTTTAACGCAGTTTTTAGGCATGAAATAGTCATAATATTGAAATCTTCCACCAGTACAATTATTGTTGGTCACTCTCTTAGATTTCCAGAAAAGTTTAGTTTGCAGAACTTTGATTTAGAATGAAGGAGATATCATGATTTTACTAGACATAGGTCTACAACAATAACAACAACAACATAGCCTCAGTCCCAAATTACTAGACATAGGTCTAATTGGAATTTAATCCGACTAGCGAATTTAATCTCAAGGTAGAAAATATATCCAAATACAACATACTAAAAGATCCGCCCATTTGGATAAATAGTTAGGGAGTTATGCCCTTAATAGATTTAGTTTCAAAACTTTCCTTTTTAATTCCAACACCTACTTGTAGAGCATGTTTTGACATAGAAACATTTGAATCAAAATACCTTCACTTAAGAAAAGTTATTCCTCTTTAAATTAGCTTTTAAAGGCCACTGGTTTGAATCAATTTGGGTCTAAGATGGGTAGATTATGACTAAATTACCTAGGTTGATACCTAATACAACACGCAGAATTCTAGTTTTTGTGTTGCAAATTCAAAAATTCATATCTTTATGATTTCAAAACCAAATTAAGAACTTCAATATAGATAGATTATCAGCTTGAAATGAGGAATCCAAATATATAAATTAATTTCAAATACTCAATTATCTACTATCTGAAATTAGCCTAAAACCAGAACTTGTTTTAATTTCAACTAAAAAGATGTTTACCTAGTTGATGTAGCACCCTAGCTTGAGAATTTCTCACCAACTCTAATGGATTCATTCAACACCTTGATGATTCTCTCCTCTCCAGCAATTCGTTCTTCTTCTCCAGCAAAAACGAATGAGTGATTTGGTTTACATGTTGTTTGATCACTAATAATATATATTAAGGTGATGTTTTTTCTTAGCCCTTAATCTTCATGGATTTATGTATCCCTAGGAATATCTAATGGTCCACCTCTATCATATATCCCACTAACTCAACCTCAAGTGACACCATTTCATTACTCATCTAGCTCCTAGATGTGTCAATGTGCATCTCTAGACCAATCTTATGCTTTCCATACAATTTACTCAACTATAGGCCTTTAATTTGATTTACATTAACAAACACAACTATAGGCTTATAAGTAATTCCTTATTTCACATTAGTATTAAATAAGACTTACCAAAATGCTAACTACCCGGTTCCCCAGCTCGCGCATTACTCGAGGAGTCCCCACTCTCTCTCGACGCCTACAACTGTACAAATCAACTTAGTAAGTCTACACAATACATAACACTAGGCACACATCAATACAAAAATACGATATACCTCAGCCACGTGTCTCGGTCGGTGCACGTATCACAGTGTAGGTCCCATGTCAAGGGTCGATAATCCTGATTAAGGAATGAAAACGGGGTTAAAGATTTAGGCTATGACACTAGAGCACTCCCTCTCCATCAATTTAATCTTCTTCAATTTATGTGTGTGTCCATGGAAAATGAGATTTTGAAGATTTTGTTTTAAAGGTGATGTTTTTTTTATTATTGTTGGTGTTATTAAGTTGTTGGTGTTGGAGATGAAGAAGAAAAGAGAAGAGGAATAATTTAATTTTTTTTAAAAGGAGAAATATATGGAGGTTGATAGAGCAGTTCACCTATATTGGGACGAATTGGGAGGGCTCGCACGCACGCACATGGGCTGGGCCGACCTAAGCCCAACCTAGTTGGGCTGAATCGGGCCTTGCCGAACTAAGCCCGGTTCAAGCGAGTCCAACTCCAATAAAACAATAAAAGTTATTTTAAAATCAAATTTTAAGAAAATATACGAATGTAGCGGCCCCAAACTTTGAGTCCGTCGTGGGACATCATATCGCATCCCACTTTACCAAGCCCTGCCACGTCATGGCCCGCTTACCTTTGATGCCCCTTGACCTAGCCGGTTGCTTACAATTTTCCAACTAACACTAGTTTAGCTAATTCATCTATATATAAGTATTAATGGTTTAATTAGCTAGTTGATCTATTTATCAAGTTATGTTACAATTCTACAGCGAAAGTCTTTAAATGACTGTTATGCAATATTTAACAATCCTAAGTAGTGAAAAACCTAGCAAAAAGATACCATGTATATATATCGAAGGTGAGATAAGTACAACAAAAGGTTCATATACATGTACTCAGTGTTCTATAATCCTCAAAACCTAAATAAAAGTAAATACATACATATTGTAGTCACATATGAGCTAGCGTCACTATCTCAGAGGTAGTTGCCTAATACTTCCTTGTCCTTGCCCTTTCTCATCAAAAGATTTGCACCTATTCACCTAAAAAATACAGCGACGAGTCCAGTGAGAAAAGTCCCAAGAGAATTCCACACAATATTCATGAAATAAAACCGGAAAACTATGAGACATGCAAATATGACCTCTAGTAATGGTAAGTCATATTCCCATGAATGTAGGCAACATGCAACAAACAAAAATAGTAGTGTCTAATCAACAACACATACTCCATAAACAAGTTCGAAAACAAAACATTAATAAATAAACAATCGTACAATGATGAGAAAACCCTGACCTAAACTAGCCAGTGATCGGTAAAACATGACATGAACCATTTATATACTTACAGGGTTACGATGGCTAAACTCCAGCTACGGTTAACGGACCCTCTAGACGCAATTTCAAGTCAAGGAAACATCTTACATCTCTCCCGACAATCGTAGATATATTCTACTACCGTTGACACGAGAACTAAACAAAAGTAACCCGTGCAAGGGATTTAGCCACAACCAATATATACACAAATCGAAATAGGAGTGAAACCTCATGTGTGCCCACCGGCAGTCACATATAAAATCCGATAACGATAAAATAAACCATGAATTTTTTGAAGCATTCCAATGGATTTACGTACCTCAATCCACGCTTCGACTTCCCTGGACTCTTGAATTTGACCCGACTAGCTCCTCAATACTCGAGCTAAGGTCCCTTAAGTTCTCGAAGTCCAATTTTACATATTTAGTATGTTTATAAGTGTTTGGGTATGTATTAAGTCAAAAATTTCAAAAATAGCCCCTTTAAATTTAGTTTTTATCTATTATTAGCGCGCTAATTGGACTGGCAAGTGCGCTAGGGAATCAGTCTAACGCACTACTATTTTTTCATTTTGAAAAATAGTTAAGTGCCCAGACTAATTAGCACGCTAACCAACCTAGTTAGCGCGCTAATTGCTCTATTTGACAAATTCTCAACTCAAGAATTCTGTCCCAAACTCCCCAATTAGCTAATCGACCCCACAAACATATTCTCCACTCCATGGTGACTTCAAAACATCATCCCAACCAACATAATAACAACAATTAGATGAAATTCATCAATTTCATAAAATTACTAGTTTTTTCAAATTCACCCAAAAACCAAATTCACTCAAAACCAGTTGTAAATTCTCATTTGATATCATAATTATAGTTGTGATTCATCAAGAATTCATCAACGTCAGTGACCTAATCTTCAATTATCACATTTACACCAAAACACTCAATTTTAGCTCATTTAACTGTGTAAGTGGTGGGGAAGATGATTACCCTGTGTTTGATCCTTAAACTCCATTTTCAACTGATTAATTTTAGCTTCCAAATCTCCTCTTTTTCTCTCCAGCAAGCTTAGAAATAACAATGGTTTTGGTTTGCATGGGTGTGATCAATTCATCTTATATATTAAGGTGGATTTATTTCTAGTCATTGATTTTCATGGGTTTACGTATCTCGAGATTCATCTAATGGACTACTTCTTACCATGTGTCCCACTTACTCTCCACTAATTCAATCCAAATGACACCAATTTGCTGCTCACATGGCTGCTAGATCTGTTAATACATATCTCTAGAAAAATCTTATGGTTTCTAATTAATTAACCATACTATAGGCCTTTATTTACTTGATTTAAATACATTAGCTTAGGCCCATTATAATACATATGGTTAGCGTTTTTATTCACCAAGATTAACAAATTTGTGATCCCACTAACCCTCGACTACCCGGCACCCGATGCCCCGTGTGTTGACATGCATTTCGAGGTAACTTCCCATCACACCAACTGACCAGATAACAACATACACAAATGCAGTGCAATACAATAATATTGATTTTAAACACCACACATACACAACCATCATCCATAAATAATATATTCTCTTGGTTCTCGTGACCGAATCAATTGAGTTGTCCATGTAACACTCGAATTATGATAATTAATTCCTAAGATTAACGCTAATCCTAGTTTAATTAATTTGGACCGTTATAAAGAAATTGAGAAAAAGGTATAACATTTGATTTCGAGAACTTTTCGGGCGTTTGGCACCCCGATATAACTTAAAAAACGTGTCTTAACTAAAAATTGGAATAAAATTCTAATTTTAAGTTTAATATTAATCATTTGACT
The DNA here is from genome assembly GCA_039657365.1 of Stephania yunnanensis. Taxonomy (NCBI): domain Eukaryota; kingdom Viridiplantae; phylum Streptophyta; class Magnoliopsida; order Ranunculales; family Menispermaceae; genus Stephania; species Stephania yunnanensis. Next base: position 11,282,613 of record CM077584.1, on the reverse strand, counting down.
TAATGTGGCTATAAATCAATTAGAACGAAACATTTGGACTTCAGGGGGATCGTAGCTCGGTATTGGGAACTAGGCGTGGTCGAATTCAAGAGTCTGGAGAAGCCGGACACGTTTTTTAGGTTTATAAAATTCATAGAGACATCACTTGAGTATTTAATTATTGTTTTTATATTGCTTCTGTCCATTCTTGCATACCATTCTATTCCACACTATCTTGGACGGTTGGTTGAGGTTACTCATACCGGTATATTCATTATGTGTTTATGGCACGCTAGGTTGTAGCACGTGTGACCAGGCCCTCGGTGAACTGCGACCTGAGCTGCTAACTGGTGTACGTGTCAGTAAAGTGTAGGTTTAGGCCAATCACCATGAGGAACCAGGTGAAAGAGTCGTGGAGCCACCCACTGAAATGATCCTAGGGATCCGAAGTATAGTCTAGTCTGACCGGCACGAGTGCACACTTCATTTATCCACTTGTTATGTATACATGCGATGATCCATTTACGGTTACATGTTTATATTTTCGCATGTTTGTTTAACATTTTCTTTAGCTTCTTATTTGCTTATATGCTCAGTGAATTTCTTTGGGATTTTACTCACTGGATTCGTCGTTTATTTTATTGCGATGGCTGAGTGCAGATCCTAGTATGAGCAGGGGCGAGGGGATTCTAGGCGACTACCTCTAATCGCCTATTGTCTAGGATACTTTTGTACCTGTTTAGCTTTTTGATATTTTGATTTATTTTCAAATATCAGAGAGACATATGTATAAGTTTAATATTTTTGATATTGCGATGGCCGAGTACAGATCCTTAGTTATCATGCGCCTTATATACGAGTATGCTATTTTTGGGTTTTCCACATTATGATTTATGCTTTATGATATCCAATATATATTTCATGCTTTTATGTAAGTTAAGATTTCCGCTGTTAATTTACTGCTCATTAATTGCAAGTGATTAAAACACAAGACATATGTATAATTCGCAAAGCTAAAAAATAAAAGACTATAAACCCTAATTGTACATTACTTAAAAAGGAAATATGCAGTATTAGTTTATAATTTATATAGCAACAACACAACTAGTTAGCATGCACACTGAGAATGCAGGCGTGACAAGCGACGCCGGTAAAGCTTAGGACCCTATGGGTCAGTAATTTGGACGGTGTAGCAAAGCCCATAGGGCGAGGACAAGCACCCGCCTAGCAGCCCCGGGGTGCGTGGCCGTCACAGTTGGTATCAAAGCATAAGGATTAGAACTTAGGGAAACATTAGGTTAGTGAAACTTAATTATGTAAAGCCTTTAAGAGTAAAGGTCAAGTTTAAGTCTAACAAATCAATGGTATGGAACATTGGTTCAAGTCGATTTAATGTGCACAAACAACCAATCCTAGGATGGGAAAAGATTGAAAACGTGAAATAAAACATTAGTACGATGTTATTTGCTTTATGTAGTAATTTTTATAATGTTTTGTTATTCTTGCCTACTTTCTAGTTTTGTAGGACTAATTCCTCTTCGTTGCTCCACAGTGCACCATGAGCAACCATGGGGGGAATTCCTACAACTTGGGGGAAACTCAAGAAAGAGAAGTAAGGCAATTGCACAGTCAGACAAAAACGAATATCTATTATGATTGAGACACTAGAAGGCCATTCGGGATTTGACCTCTACACATGACCAGAGGTTGGCTGAGCCAACCTAATCTCAAGAAAAAGACACGGAACGCATTTTGATAGTATTGCATCATCAAAGGAATACAGATAAGTCGAATAGGCACTCGTAGGACTAAGGTTTAATCCTCAACTAGCAACCATACATGAGAACCATCCATGGAGGAGGGAGCTGATTTTCTCACTGTCGTAGCTGCAGCGGTCATACATGTAGTCGATGGAGACATTAAAATGCAAGAGAGGCAAAATACATAGGGGGTTCGTGAAATAAGATATACCACATTTTTACGAAGAGCTAGATCCAATTGAGGCAGAGGCATGGATTCTGAACATGGATAAAAGGAAAAAGTCTTTAGGCATTGATGAGTGGACTATGGTACCATTGGTGACTTTCCTGTTAGAGCACAAAACACATAAGTGGTGGTTGTCCATTGAAATGACTAAGGGTCTGAATATGAGTTAGCTGCAGTTCAAACGTTTATTCTACTATGAGTGGTTCCCGGAGTCAGTCAAGGCTGATAAGATGAGGGAGTTTCTTACCTTAGTACAAGGTAACATGACCATGGTTGAATAAGTGTCAAGATTCAATGAGCTGGTTGAGTTTGCATATGAGTATGTTCCATCCGAGATAACTCATTGGAGATGATTCATTGATGGGTTGAGGAGAGCCAACCGTACTATGGTGGCAGCATTGGGGTCGAAGACATATAGGTAGGCTTACCATCGGGCACTCGTGTGTGACTCAGCACTTTGTGAGGATGATATGCGTTTTCAGGCAAGGTTCGATCGATATGGTCAAGATAATGGCATTTTCAACACTTATCAGAAACGTAATAGAGGAAATTTCAAGAATACCAAATTTAGAGGATCATCGAGTGGCCATGCACCTTTTGTTGTAGCTTCGAGGACCCCCTCACACCTATGTATCCATACACCATCAGCTACTCAGAGTGCGACATTTAGGCTACTACGTCCATTGCAGCAACCATAGCAGAGTGAGAAGTGAGAGCTGAAATCGAACGTATCCACAAGTGTCACGCAACCACCTCTGAATTACCAGAAGTCGCATATAATATGTTTCCAGTATGGGGAAGCTGGATATTATAAGAGCAGATATCCCAACCCACCACCATCTGAGATGAGTGTAGCTCTAGTTGCTCGAGGAGGAGTTCGTGTAATAGCTGAGCATGAGCAAGAGACCTCGCGACATGTAGTTGCAAGTATGGGCTCCTATTTTGGTGACGAAACCAATATGCATTATTTAATTTGAGATTTATCATTTTATTGTTATTGGAAAACCAAAATTTGGTATGTTAGGTTTGGATAAGCCAGGGCAAAACTTGACAAAAAATATCATTAATAGAATTGTATGATCCCACAGATAGTAGGTAGAATACTAAAATCGGGGATCCCCCAAACTAAGAATACATTAAATGACCATTAAATGCATGACGGATTGATATAAGTAGATCTAGTGATTTTGATTTAAAAGGGATGCACATGATGGAAGGTGGCACATCGAAGATAGTCAAGTCACAAATATTGGTGGTGCCAAAACTATAAAACTCTTTTTGATATAAGTGAAATGTATTTGACTGTGGTACAAAATATAAATGAATCAAGTTAGTACACCTTGGATAGCATATGTTACGGCTACTAATATCGTAATGAGTCAAATGATAATGAACTTAATGATAGAAAAATTATAAATTTGGGGATACCCAGCTAAAAGTATATTCTTGGTATGATTTTTTGGTGTTATACATGTGGATTGATAATTGTTAGGTCTAGTGGAACCTAATCCATTCATAAAGGGATGGTTGAACAAAAATGAATCGAGAAATAAATATGGTAACTAATTAGCCTAAGTCATGATGACTAAATCCTTAAAATTGGGGATTATAAGGCAGGATCGATTTGTTGGAAAGACAACAAATAAATAGGTGGTATAATGGATTACGAATCCAATAGAGACAATGAACGCTACGATAGTGTTTCGTAGCCATAAGACTTGCAAGGGGAGTAACCACTCGAAATCCTAAATTTTAATGATATCGATAACATCATGAGAAATCATGATAATTGCTAGCAGTATGTAGCTTGGAATTTCTCGACGAGAGTGACCGTTATTTTTAAACGTAAAATATAAAAGTTAACCTTTGTATTCCTCGGTAAGAAAAAGTGTTAAACAAGCTACAAATGCCAATAGTTAGCTCAGAAACGTGACAAGAGCCGCTTGTTCACCGAATGTGAACCTAACTAAGCCAAATGAGCTTAAGACATTTGCCCAGGATCGTGAGAGTTGGCTCAAAAATATAAACCTATAATAATAAACTACGATACACATATGTTAACATTGATGTTAATGTGTTATTCCTGAGAAGAATACTTGGCATGCTCATTTGTAGACACCACATATAAGTCGAAAGAGCATGAAAGTCATTCATTAATATGTAACCAAGATGGCGATATAGATGGTGTGCTAGTGTTCATATTATAACGTGTAGCTATCCTTGTTCCTGCTGCTAGTTGCTAGTATGGTTTTATTGGCGGATAAGCAGAGATATTTTGACATAAATAGGCATTAAATTGCATTTCATTAAGGTTATCTGTACTAACTGATGGAACGACTTAGGCATACATTGTGACTTCGGTTGAGATTACAAAGGGATACCCAGATAGGCGTGATGATACGAAGACTTGGCGGTTAGTTAACGTTTAATGACTCTATTAATATTTATACGAGGTAAGCCTCATGAATTCCTCCATGTGGGATGGAAATGAGAATTTTGGGATGTCGATGTCAAGGGTAAGTTTTATTTCACGCAGGGTCAGATAGATTTCGCATGTGCATATTTGCATCAGTTAAAAAATAGGTTGTAAAAGAAATCGTTACGAATGGTCACGTCGGGATAAGGGTGTACTTGACTTTTATTTTTGAGAATGAAAGTTTTTAAAATTGGGGATGTCGTGATGACCCATAAACATAAAAAACCTATCATGGGGGTAATTTAGTAATTTTGTAAAAAACTCTACACTATTGGTCATATTATATTAATCACATTATAAACCCTAACCCTTTTTGTTCACACACAAATTTGAGAGAGAAAAAGGAGATGAGACTTTTCTTTGGGGAATCATGATGGGTGTGATGCTCTAAAGCCAAGGTGACCTCCATTGAAGGTAAACCCACTTTGTATACCTTTTCATTTCTTGTCCAAACGAATCACAAGTTTGTGTTTGCTTCAATAATGGTGGAAAATATATTTTTTCTTCTTTTGATTTTAAATTTGTGAAATTTTAGTGGAAAAACCTAAGGGGGCGGCACCGTCAGCACTAAGGGGACTGCCACAGCCAAGGGAGAAGGGGCTTCCTCTAGGAGCCCCTCCCCCATGTGAGCTCGTGTTCACTAGCGAATAGTAGTGATCACGGGAGGGGCAGGTCAGAGGTCGTTTTGACCCTTGGCCACCCCCACCCAGGGGCCTGATGGCCCTTGGACCGACCAACAGGGGCCAAATCAGCCCTTGGACCAGTCGATATCGGCTATTTTGGCCCTTAAACCTAAATAATATAAAATATAAAATCTAATAATAAAAATAAAAATAAACTAAATCATTATATATATATATCTATTATATATGATATATAGAAGAAATAAATAGAAACAATACTAGTGGAATTCGGGGCGCAATACTGCACCCTGATGAAGGTTCCCGATGACACGAAACCCGCAGGACCCACACTAATGGACCCAAAGCAAATTGCTAATAAACTGAAAATTGAGTAACTTTGAAATGAGAATTTCTAAATTAATGCGAATGAGTCTTGAAAATTGAGTAACTTTGAATGAGTCTTGAATTAATGCGTACGGTCCCCGTACGCACTAGGTGTAGCATCCCTTATCCCGATTAGGGCGATACCCAGCTTGAAACCCTAATTAGCCCCGGTACACCACTCGGATTCAATTAAAGTAACATTACAGTCATCCTTCGTACCTGATAATCACACCTACAGTATATCGTATATCGAATAAATAACTAAAAACACAGCGCAATTAAAATTTTTTCGATAAAACATATGATATACAAAAATCGTCATAAACCTCGATTGTAAAACCATATCCCAACCCTGTTTATTACAAAATATTAATACAATACAATATATAAACAGTAAGGAAGTCAATTCAACGTAAAGAAGACTATAAACTCTTAATCTTCTCCATTCCTCAGTTAAAGCGCATGTCGACAACCTGAAATGTTAATTAAGGAATGAGCTCAACAACTTGCTCAGTAAGCGATGCTCATAAACATATCATTTATCAACTACTATCAACGAATAATAAAAAGCAATATGAATCCAAAATATATCTATTCAGGTTTTGTAAATGATATATCAATACATAACGGAATGTACGTTCAAATGTCAATTGCAACTATACCCGTGACTTATATTTTCATTTTCGTTTTAGAGTTGTATTCTTGCCTTACATAAGAATACATCTGCAGAATCCACATGTCGACCGACATGGGGTTCTGCCAATGAATTTAAATATAATCGAGCTATCAACTCTTAATAACTAAACAGTCATACTCTCACCTTACCCCAAGAATACAATCCACAAAACCTCATGTTGGGCATCATGTGATTTTGTCGTGTATTCAAGTGTAATTGAGCTATCAACCCTAAATGGACAGTAAACGGCTAAGGTAAAATTCTGGCCTACAGAGGATGAAAAGGCGTAATCCATTTCCAGACTAACATTTTTCCTTTTATTAGGACAAAGGGCGAAATTCATTTCTGACCTAACCTTCACATCCCTTAGTCCCGATCCATCTTATCGACACTTTCGAGGATTTTCACACTTTAAAACAAATACAGCCAAGTCACGATACATTGCCACATTTCCATAATGCTATATGAACTAAATATATTAATTATGTTGCATAATTGATAAAAATAAATGTCCCACTTAACTGTACCAAGCTTTTCTAACTTTTTATCAATTTACATGACTCTTGAGATCCATACACCTATCCTCGTCGACTAAAAATCTAAAATACACCAATTTTTATTATGTAGGACGTAATATTATTTAATTAGAACCCCTAAACCGGTCCCAATTGAATTCGAAATCAATTTACCAAATTTTAGGTCAATCCAACTATTTCACGTTTTTCCGAAGTAAAAACCAAGGTATAAAGTCTCGTACAAATCCTAAATTCTTCATTTTTGATAGAAATTCATCAATTTCTATTTATTTTATCAAAATATTATTTATCGAGATTTTTCTCAATTTTCTGGAGCTTTTCTCTATTTTCCAATTTTTTCCTATTTATTTTCTTGGAAAAGGGGTTTGGGCTTAACCGGGTTCGGCTCAACCAAGGTGAACTGACCTGGTTCACTCAACCCCTTCTTCCCCAATAGAACATAGCTTTTTGTTATATTTAGTTTTTAAAAACCAGCCACTGGGGTTAAATTTGGCTCAATTCCAGGCGTTTTCGAACAGGGTAGACGGTTTCTTAGCCTTCTCCTCCCTCGCCTCCTATCTCCAACATCAACTCATCAATACTCCATTAACAACCAAGGACAACAAACAACAGCTCAACAACAACACAACAAAAAACAATGATACTAACAATCAACTCTCCGTCGTTATCGCCTCTATCAATCACTCGGTCTAGAAATCTCCCTATCTCTCCTTCGATTTTCTTTCAAATTTTCTCTGGTTCGATTTCGATCTATGGAGAAGGTAGTTCCATTATTTGTATACATATTAGATTTCCTTTATAATCATATAGTATGAATCTCAAAGAAAATCTAATGTTTATTTCTTGTTTGGATCTTTCTTGAGATATATTATACGTATCTTGAGGTTGATCTTATGTCTATCAACTAATCCCATTACCTCCTGACCGACTTAAGTTTGATTAAATACAATTTTTTCATAGAATGGAATTAAAATCACATTGATTTGCATTAAGATGTGATTGCACACATCTCGAGGCATAAATAACTCTTTCCAAACTAACAAACGTACTAATAATTCACTTCTTCGACTCTCACGCTACACGTATCTCAAGGCAAAATCAATGTACATTTACTTTCAGGCATGCACACTATTGTACATCCCACGCGGGTTATCTTCGACTCGCGTATCACTATGTGCCCACCAATTTTTGACTATTTATTTATTTCCAATATATATTTATATATATGCCTATAAATTCATGCGTTTATAATTTCGCCGTTCTTCACAAAATAACTATCATTGCCCCACAAATATGCTTAATACCTCATCTTCTTCTTCGGATCATGAGATTAATGTTCTCACTGCTCATGAAGAATAAATCTTCGCCATTGGTGAACAAATTACTGACCCTTACCTTAAATATAAATATTTTACTGAACTTCTTCCCCATACTCAATCTGATCCTCAATCATCTGGTTTTCCCTATGAACCTCGTCTAAACATTCAATCTAATAGATCATCTTGTTTTACCAAAAAACAACAAAAATTTCAGCAACAGTTAACAATTAATCCTAAAAAATATACATTTGCTAGTCTCATGCAAGTTGCAAATAAGAAACCTCATCAATCTACAATTCAATCTTTGCAAGCTGAAATCAATAATCTAAAAATTGAAATAAAAAATTTATCCGATCGGGTTATCACCCTAGAAACCATAAATTATACAGATTCACAATCAGAATTTGATCCTAATAATGTTTTCATCGAAACTATTACTCGTTATACTCATCAAAGATGGTTTACTCCTATCACCATTTCAATTAAAGACTTTTCCTATAGATGTTCTGCTTTGATTGATTCTGGTGCTGATCTAAATTGTATCCAAGAAGGACTCATCCCATTACGTTACTGTGAAACTACTGAAAATAGAATTTCTACTACAAGTGGAACAAAAACCAACATTAAATATAAAATTCCTCTAGCTCATATATATCATCAATTTGTTTGTATTCCTACATCTTTTATTATTGTTAAAGGACTTCAACATGATATTTTATTAGGAACGCCCTTTTTACAGCATATCCAACCTTTTTCGGTTTCTTTGAAAGGTATTTCTACCACCCTGCAAAATAAATAAATCATGTTTTCCTTTATTCAACCTCCCAAAGAAAAATTTCTAAATCAGTTTTTCCATCAAATTGATTTCAAACAAAATCATATAAACTTTTTCCGTTCTGAAATTAGAACCCTTTGTCAGAATGAAATCAAAGATTTAGTTGCTAAAAAGCTCATCACTCCTTTTAAATCCCCTTGGAGTTGTACTGCATTCTATGTGGAAAATGCTCCAGAACTTGAACGAGGTGCTCCTCTTCTTGTTATTAATTATAAACCTTTAAATAAAGCTCTTAAAACTATTTGGTATCCATTACCTAATAAAAATGACCTAATTAAGGCCACTACTTTTGCAGTAGTATTCTCTAAATTTGATCTCAAATCTGGGTTTTGACAAATTCAGATTCATCCTGCTGATAGATATAAAACTGCTTTCAACACTCCATTTGGTCAATACCAATGGAATGTAATGCCTTTTGGCCTAAAAAAATGCATTTTCTGAATTTCAAAAAATTATGAATGACATATTTAATCCTTATCATGAGTTTATCCTCATTTACATTGATGATATTTTAATTTTCTCTAAATCAATTGATCAACATTGGAAACATCTTTATACCTTTCAAGCACTTATAATCAAAAATGGCCTTGTGCTATGACAAAAGAAAATGCATTTATTCCAAACAACTGTTACCTTTTTAGGTTTCAAAATATCAAATCAAACTATCACTCCTGTCAATAGAGTTATCAATTTTGCTGATAAATTTCCTGATCAACTCACTGATAAAAATCAATTACAACGATTTCTCGGATGTCTTAATTATTTATCTGATTTCTATCAGAATGCTACTTTAGATCGCAAGCCTTTACATGAACTCCTTAAAAAAGATGTTAAATTTGTATGGACAGCAAGTCATACATCAGCCATTCAAAAGATTAAACAACATATAAAAACTTTACCATGCCTACATTTGGCCAATCCTGCTTATCCAAAAATTATTCAAACAGATGCTTCTGATACAGGTTATGGTGGAATTCTTTTACAGAAACCCCCTTCTCACCCAGAGCAATTAGTTTGTTTTACATCAAAACTTTGGAATAATGCTCAATGCAATTATGCGACTGTCAAAAAGGAGGTTTTAGCCATTGTTTTATGTGTTCAAAAGTTTCAATCAGATGTTTTAAATCAAAAGTTTTTAATTCGTGTTGATTGCAAATCTACAAAAGAAATTCTTTTAAAAGATGTCAAAAATTTAGTCTCTAAACAGATTTTCGCTAGTTGGCAAGCAATACTAAGTATTTTTTATTTTGATATTGAATATATTAAGGGAACTGAAAATTCTTTCCCTGATTTCTTATCTCGTGAGTTTCTCACTTCTTCCTCCACTAATTGCATACAGATCATGAATAAAGGCAAATCTCCTGCGAAGAATTGTTATGCACCTTTAGCCAACCCTGAAATTCATTCAGCTTATAAATTTACAAATAAGTTTCTCCTTCTCCTACTTGATAGCCATTTAATTGATAAATCTCTCGATGCTCAAGTCAATCTTGTCATGCCTCCTGGCCTTCATTTTATTCCATCCAGACCTTACATAAACACTAAGTTCTATGAAAGTCTCCTTATTTCAACACAATCTGTTCATATTGAACATTTTACAAGATCGAATTCTGATGAAATTGCTTATTCAAAATTCAAAATTCAAAAGGTTTTAACAAGTGTTGAATGGTGTTCTCTGACATCATCCATGACGTTTTGCCCTTTCGTTTATCAGTCTATGACTATCAACAAAGACAAACCTGCAGTCTTTGTAAATTACAAAGATTATATTGACGCCTGGCGAAATGTTATGTTTTATCAAGATCCTAAAACAAATCATTCATGGTATGTTACCTTTAAAAAATCAATGAAAACACCTTTGCCAACATGGTTTATGACTGACTGGTGGGTAAAATTTGGTCCTCATCCAGATTTTATTGACCCTGAAGCTCTCAAGTATTATGAGATTGAAAAATTATCTATTTTTCAATTTCTACATAAACATTCTATTCCCTGGATCCTCCAATGGCGGTATGCTAACCATCAAGTTATCAAGGAAAATATCACTTATGATTATCTTGTTCAAGAAATCACTTGTAAATGGTGGGACAAGTTTAATTGTTCCTTCATCAAACCTGCAACACCCATCAAATTAACAGAATTTCCTTCTCTCTCTGGGAGTTATAAAGATGTTATTACTAAACCTAAACCTACTGAGGCTTCCTCATCTCTCAATACTGATATTGCTCAAGTAATTCTTGATCAATTAAAGCAAATGCAAGAGACGCAGAATCGAATGCAAAATCGTCTTCAGCAAGTTGAATCAAGATGTTCATCATCAACAAGATCTTACTCTGATGATAACATTCAAAATCTTTCTGATACAGAAGACCTATGACTAGCCGTCAAGAATCTGATCAAGCTCTCATGAATCCAGCCATCCAGCATCCATTATTAGATTATCTTTATCAAGAAATCTTTTCTAATGGAATTGAAATTATCTGGATTTCATCAACATCTCGTTATGATCTCAACATTTTTACCGGTCAAGTAAGCTTTGCTTGGACAACCGAAGATACTCGTCTTCTTCTAGCGTTATGGTATCTCCTAGAGTGTCCCTTTGTTCGTGTTATCATCAATTTTCCTAACATTTTAAGATATCCGGATTATGTGCATCTCCCGTTATGGCAAATGCTTGTCACTTATCCAATATCTTCTTATTGCCTTTTTTATCATCGTTCCTTCTCCTGGCCCATGCCATAAGTGTTTTCAAGCTCATGCTTCCTGAACTTGTCCAGCCATCAAGCCCATGCCTTCCGTCTTATCAAGCCCATGCTTTCAGGCCATTATTGTCTGCCCAAGGGAATCTTATCTTCAAATATCGTGATCTTACTTTTTCTAAAGCAATGCTTTTGCTCCATCATGTACAATAGCATCGCAGTGTGCTTTTACTATTTGCTTTTGTGAGTGGGTTAACAGTAGTATCTGTCTGTATTTACTTTTACTTTATGTCTTGTTTGGTTTAGCTTTATTAAAAGCTACTCACCACTTGTTGCTTGTCGTGTAGGACTACCCTTCTATCGGTAGTGCGTCTATAAATATGTTCTTCAGTTTCATTGTAAGGTATCGAGTCTTGAATTTAGTCTAAGTAAGTTCTAAGCATTTGGTCTTGTTTAATGCTCTTATGTAATTGTGTTTTTCTCTTGTAATAAATCATAGAGCCGTTTTATTATCTATCTAATATTCCTTAGTATTATCTAAGTCCTGAGTTTTCTTGGTCTGGTGACCCTATTCTGCCCTATTGTCCTGATAGTCCTATCTGTTTCAACTACATCGCGGGTCGCGAAATTGGTATCAAAGCCATTGATCATCATCACGCTGTAAGTATCTTCTTAATATTTCATATATTCTATCAAATCTACTTAGTTGTTTTGCCTCTGTTTTAATTAAGATTCGTGTTTGTTTTATCGCTTTAGTTTTCTTGATAATATTCGTGATTCAGTTTTATTTGATTTTCTGGGTTTTACTTTGTCGGTGTTATCTACTTCTTCGACGCGTCGTAAGTCTAGCAGAAGTGCGTAAGTCTATCAGCCAAATCGTTGACCGAAGTTTGACACCTTTTTGTGAACCTATGAAGTCCCTTACTAAAGCTTTATCCCGAACCTTATCTAGAAAATCGACTCCGATAAATTTTGAACCTGGATCTTCTTCTGAACCTTCTAGCAAAGCTCATCTTCCTAAACAAGTACAAAAATTAGATTTGAAAAATATTCATGAAATTTCTTATTCTCAAATTGATCAATCACTTCGTAATTGGAATTTTCCTGAAATTGCTCCTTCCTGTATTTATAAAAAATGATCTTTTCTAAAAAACAAGATTTTATAATCAAGCTTGAAGAAGATACTATCTCTATTGATGAAGAAGGAAAAGAAATTCATCTCATTTCTCCTGAGAAAATCAATAAATATAAAGAAACTCATAAATATCTACACAAATGCCTTATACAGGTTGCTATTAAGCCCCTTGTAACTTTAGGTCTCAATACCTCAGTGTTAGTCTATGTTAGAGATAAACTCCATGAAGAATTTAATGATTCCTTATTAGGCACGATTGAAGGTAGTCTTGCCGAAGGACCTATCCATTTTAATTGTTTTCCAAACTTCACTATAAGTCTACATGACACTATGCCTTATGAAGCAGCAGTATTAGGAATCTATACTCAAGGCTTCAAATTGAGAGGTATAACCTCAAATGTTGCGGTTGTGTATCGTATCTATTATAAATTAATGCAAACCATTATTCCTAATGTTGCATATAATAATTTGCATACAGGAACATCAACTCTTCTCCTAACCAACATTACCAATAAAACAATTGATAGAACTCAATTGATAAATTGGAAAGATATTCAAATCCCTCGTCAATGGACCATAAAAGATACTAATAAAGAAGAATGTCAGAAACGACAAACTTCTCAAGAAATTCATCAAATTATCACGCATGATGGTGGTAAAGTTGATATTATCTTCGCTCCGCGAACATCAACTTCATCGTCAGCCACAACGTCTTTTAGATAGCAATCTAGACGTTACTCTTCTTCTTCTATTCCCGCTACTATTCCTGATAAGGAACCTTCTCCTCCACCTCAAGCAACTGGTGTTGCATATCCTGTTTATTCATCTTCACCTCAAACCGATAAGGTCAGTATAAATGATTTTGAAGAATATCATATTAATGTTGTTTCTCTTGAAGAATAACATGAAAATGATACAAAAGAATTTATTCTTGATTATGCTTTATTAAAGCAGCAATTTTTATCTCATCCTTTTAAACCTATATTTTGCAAATTAATTAACTTTCAAAAACAAGCGATTTATCGTGAAAAATATTTTGATTATGTCAAAACTCATCAGCAAAATATCCCATTTTTTGACTGGCTTACATCCCAGTTCCCTCAACTTTCTCATCAAATTAATAATGTTTGGGAAAACATCTCTGGAGAAAAATATGTGCAAACACATCCTCCTCTTGCTCCTCTCAAAATCAAAGAAAATATTAAAGCCTCTCCTTTTAAAACAACAATTGAAGGTGAAGGTATTGCCTCTCGGCAGGATATCAATCATTTGATTGAGCAAAATAATTATACCAATGTATATTTATCAACATTAATTAATTCTAAAACTTCTAAAGCTTCTACATCATCTCCTTCACAATCAGCACATACAACATCTCATATAACTACGAAATCTTTCTTCCCTTCAGTTTCCTCCTCTTCAACTCAAAAACAATTAGCATCATTAACTCCTAAATACTCTGAAGATTTTATGGATAAACTAACGACGCAATTGGCTCAATTATCGTTAGCTGAAAGTTCATCTAAAGAATCTTCAAGTCGTAAAGACAAGGACAAAGGTCCAATCATTTCCAATATTGATCAATTGTCAAACTCTTCTATGTCTTCTATGACACCTTCAGTTAGCTCTGCAGTTTCCACTGACGCATATGATCTTGATGATTCAGAATCTAACTCAATCAATATTAATAAAGTTATTCGGCAAAAGAGTTTCAACTCTTCATGTTTTCCTTTGAAAAAACAATATTATACTCGACCCTCTCCTGCAGATCTCGTTCTTGAAGAAAAGAATTCAAAAAACCAAAAGTTTGATGGTAATGCCATTTATGAATGGAATTTAGATGGCTTATCTGAATATCAAATCATGAAGTTCATATTACGCATCCAAATTTATGCAAAAGCTTGCGCTATTCAAAATCATTCAGATAAAACTATAGCAATTGCTATTTCCTCTGGCTTCAATGGTCAATTATATGGATGGTGGAATTATCTATTCAACCAGGAAAATCGTGACCGAATTCTTAACTCTGTAGTTAAAGATGCTAATCAGCAACCTCTCCTTGATACTAATGGACAGTTACAACCTAATGTTGTTGATACGCTTCTTGCCAATGTTATCTGGATATTTTATCGGACATATTTCTCATCTTAATGATAAAATTACATATCAATTACAAACTTTAAGGTGTAAAACCTTAAATGATTATTGATGGTACAAAGATACCTTCTTCTCCAAACTTTATCAATTAATCGATCATGATAAATCCTTCTAGAAAGAATGATTTATTGTCGGTTTACCTCCTGTCTTTGCTACTAAAGTCAAAGAATACATTAAAGATCAAAATGAAGGATCTATGAACTGGATAGTCATGTCTTATGGAGATCTTCTCCAATATGTTCATACCTGCGGAGTTTCTATCTGCAATGACATGCGTATTCAACGTCAATTAAATAAAGAAAAAACTTCGTTAAGAAATGATCTGGTAACTTTTGTTATGAATTCGGTTATGAGATTCATCCTCTTCCATTGGTTTCTCATACCAAAAGACATCATCGCATTAAGCGACACTCTCAATATCCGAAACATCAATACCATTTGTCTAAGCTTCGAAAATATTATAATAAACCTTCTAAACCTAAATCTGATTTTCGCAATACAAAGAAAAATGTTTGTTTTTCATGTGGAAAATCTGGTCATTATGCTAATAAATGTTATAAGAATCGAAAGATTCAACATATTCAGCATTCTGATGCAGAGTCTTCTTCATCAGAAAATAACTGTCATTGCCCTACAAATATGCTTAATACCTCATCTTCTTCTTCGGATCATGAGATTAATGTTCTCACTGCTCATGAAGAATTAATATTCGCCATTGGTGAACAAATTACCGACTCTTCCCTTAAATATAAATACTTCACTGAACTTCTTCCCCATACTCAATCTGATCCTCAATCATCCAGTTTTCCCTATGAACCTCGTCCAAACATTCAATCTGATAGATCATCTGGTTTTACCAAAAAATAACAAAAATTTCAGCAACAGTTAACAATTAGCACGTGCGCGTGTGTGAATATGTGTGCAAACTAACCATGGGTAAAAAATTTACCATTTTCGAGATTAAATGGGTAGTTAGTAGAGTGGCTGAGTGGGTGTAGTTGAAACTGCTCTCCATTAAGGAATTAGTGTTCCACTGCTCCATTGCATCAATACTTGACTACTCCATTACTCCATTGCATCAATGCTTGACTGTTCCACTACTCCACTACCCCATTTTCACTCTAACTGGTCATAACCAGTGCTCTATAAGAGGGGAGGTTTGGGGAGGAAGAAATCATCTCAAAATTCACCAGCAATTAATCTTGTTTTCATCTTTCACTACTGCAAAGTGAAATGTGGGTTTATTTCATCGTATCCTTTAGGATATTTGCTGACTCTTGCAGTGTAGAGAGCGAAACTTCATTTAGGAAAGTGGCAGTGTTACACGCTTTGAAGTCATTGCAAGTCCCATGGTCTAACAATCTAAAGGAAGTTCTTTGTCTGTCATTGCAATGGCTTCAATCAAAGAACTGTCGGCTAACATTGTGAAATTGGATCGCTTCGATGGAGGCGATTTCCTGACGTGGCGGAAGCGAGTACATTTCCTGCTGGTGGCGCTTCATCTGGTGTATGTTTTGGATACACCAAAACCTATGGAGTTCGACGATGAAACTGTCGAGCAGATTAGGAAAAGGCAGAAATAGGAGACGGATGACCACACCTGCAGAGGTCACATTCTGAACGCCATGAAGGACTCACTGTTCGACCTCTACCATGACGTCCCCTCTGCCAATGAGCTGTGGGAGAAATTGGAGGCAAGGTACCATAAGGAGGATGCGACAAGTAAGAAATTCCTTATATCAAAGTTTATTAATTTTAAAATGGTCGATGAAAGGTCTGTCATGGAACAATTTCGTGAAGTCGAGAGGATTAGAAATAATTTCTCTCAACACAATCTTGTCATAGATGAAACAATTGTTGTGTCTTCTATTATTGATAAACTGCCCCCATCCTGGAAGGAGTTCAAACAAACTCTTAAGCATAAAAAAATGACATATCTCTTGATGAACTTGCTAACCATCTTCGTGTAGAAGAGAATTGTCGCATGCAGGAAAATGAAAAAGAGCAGAATGCTCAGGAGATTTCAAAAGTGCATGTGATGGAAGCAGCTAAGTTCAAAAAGCCATTCCTGAACAGGCCTAACAAGCCTGGTGGCTTCAAAAAACCTGCTGGTTCGGGAAAACCGAACAACCAAAATCGGAATCAAAGGAAGCAGAAAGTCACTTGTTGGTTCAGTGGGAAAGATGGCCACCTCAAGTCCGAATGTTATCATTGGAAGAGGAAGCAAGAAAAAAATCATGCTTCCTATAGCGCTGCCAAAGGTGCAGGTAACGACAATGATGATCTCATTGCTATGATATCTGAAATCAACATCGTTGAAAATGATATGGGTTGATTCTGGTGCTACTCGACATGTCTACAATAACAAAAGGTTCTTCAAGACCATGGAGGCAGTAGATGAAAATATTGTCTTGTACATGGGAAATGATGCTATTGTCCCTGTTAAAGGCATAGGTAGTGTTGATATGAAGTTTACTTCTGGCAAAATTGTAACACTCACTAACGTGTATTATGCACCAGAAGTGAGGAAGAATCTTGTGTCGGGTGGTCTTTCGAATAAGTTTGGTTTTAGGCTTGTCTTTGAGGCTGACAAGTTTGTACTCTTCAAGGGAGGGGTATATGTAGGGAAGGGTTATGCTTATGAGGGCATGTTTAAGCTAAATGTAATCGCTTTATCTAATAAGAATGTTGTTTCTGCGTATCTTGTTGAGTCTCCTTCATTTTTATGGCATCATAGAGTAGGACATGTTCATTTCAGAAAATTATATGATATGGTAAATCTGGAATTACTGCCTTATTTTGATAAATATGAAGGAAATTGCAATACATGCATGAAAACAAAAATAACTAGAAATTCATTTCCTAATGTTGAAAGAAATTCAAAGTTGTTAGACTTAATACATTCTGATGTATGTGACATACATAGTACACCATCAATAGGAGGCAATAAATATTTTATAACATTTATAGATGATTATAGTAGGTATTGTTATGTTTATTTGTTGCATTCCAAAAATGAGGCAATGGTTAAGTTTCGGGCCTATAAGGCAGAAACTGAATTGCAATGTGAGACCTTTTATAAAATGTTTAAGGTCTGATAGGGGAGGAGAGTACTATGATCCAAAGTACTTTGAATCCACTGGAATAGTCCATGAGACTACTGCCCCTTATACACCACAACAAAATGGTGTGGCTGAGCGTAAAAATCGTGTTTTAACCGAAATGGTTAATGTTATGCTATCAAACTCTAGTTTGAGTAGTGGATTTTGGGGAGAGGCATTGCTGACTGCATGTCATATTTTGAACATAATTCCACAAAAGAGGAATAAAGTCACCCCATATGAGCTTTGGAATAAGTGAAAACCTAATCTTAATTATTTAAGAGTTTGGGGCTGTAGAGCAGTAGTAAAAGTACATGAACCCAAAAAGAGGAAATTGGGTGAAAGGGAGTGGAGTGCATATTTATTGGATATGCACAACACAGTAAGGCATATAGGTTCATGGTAATTGAGCCTAATAATTCGATTTCAATAAACAATGTAATTGAATCAAGGGATGCAATCTTTGATGAGAAAAGATTTAAATATGTTCCCAAAAGTATTCCTGAAGAAAACCAAAAAGGGAAGGAAGTCATAGAAATTGAAAATGACAAAGAAATAGTAGAAGTTCCTGAACTTCAAGGAGCAAACGAGCTCGGAAAATTAAGTCATTTGGTTCTTGATTTCTATACATTCCTAGTTGAAGGAAGTAGAGAAACAGTAACTAGACAAATTCCGTATTGTTTTAATACGGATGCTGATCCTCAAACAGTAGAGGAGGCAATGAAAGAAAGAGATGCAGCTTTCTGGAAAGAGGCATTAAATGATGAGATAGATTCAATAATGGGAAATAACACTTGGGAGCTAGTTGATCTACCTCCTGGGTGTAAACCCATTAAATGCAAATTTCTCTTCAAAAGGAAAAGAAGAGTTTATGGATCCATTGAAAAACACAAAGTGAGACTGGTTGCTAAGGGTTTCACCCAAAAGCATGGAATAGACTATTTCGATACCTATTCACCAGTAGCTAGAATTGCTACTATCAGATTGCTTATTGCAATTGCAGCTATAAACAAGCTGGTCATCCACCAAATGGACGTTAAAACAGGGTTCCTAAATAGAGAATTGGATGAGGAAATATACATGGAACAACTTTGAAGGGTTTATTATGCCGTCATGAGAATAAAGTGTGCAGATTGCGAAAATCATTGTACGGTTTAAAGCAAGCACCAAAACAGTGGCACCAAAAATTTGACCAGGTTGTACTTGCTTTTGGATTCAAATGAATCTGATAAATGCGCATATAGCAAGTTTGATGGAAAAGGCAATCGTGTCATTATCTGTCTTTACGTAGATGACATGCTGATTTTTGGAACTGACTTGGAACAAGTTCAGTTGACCAAAAGGTTTCTTTCAAGCCAGTTTGAAATGAAAGATAAGGGGCAAGCAGATGTCATTCTCGGGATTCAAATTGAAAGAGATGATGGGAGGATTACTTTAACTCAATCTCATTATATTGAGAAAGTTCTCAATAGATTCAATCACTTGAATCGTGCCCCTATTTCTACCCCACTAGATTCAATTATCGAGCTAGTGAAAAATACAGGCAATCCAGTTTCACAACTGGAGTATTCTAGATTAATTGGATGCTTAATGTATGCAATGACATGCACTAGGGCGGATATTGCCTTGGCAGTAGGCAAGTTGAGTAGATTTACGATTAATCCAAGCGAGTTGCATTGGTTTGCAATTCGAAGAGTTTTGAAATATCTGAAGAAAACAATTAACTATGGTTTAAGCTATAGTGGATATCCTTCGGTCTTAGAAGGATTTTCAGATGCAAGTTGGATTGTGAAAGATCAAAATCATGCATCCACAAGTGGGTGAGTTTTCGCACTTGCTGGATGTGCAATCTCGTGGGCTTCAAAGAAGCAAACTTTAATGGCTGGTTCTACCATGGAATCAAAGTTTATTGCATTTACCTCAGCTTCAAAAGAAGCTGAATGGCTACGTGAATTGTTACACGAGATACCATTGTGGCCTAAACCGGTAGCCCCAATCTCTAACCATTGTGATAGTCAGGCCACATTGGCAAGGGCTTATAGCTAAATGTACAACTGTAAATCCAGACATATTGCTCTGAGACATAGTTGTGTCAGAGAATTGATAACAAGAGGAGGTATCACGATTGACTATGTGAAATCTAGTCAAAACTTGGCAGATCCCCTTACTAAAGGATTGCCAAGAGACTTGGTGAATAAAACATCAAGAGGGATGGGTCTCAAGCCCATAAATTACAGGTCACCAATAGTGAAAACTCAACTCGACGCCTAACATTACGTTAAGTCTTGAGTTCAATGCAGTCAATTTCATTATAAGAGTGACTGTGAGCACTAAATTTTTTATAACCATCCCAAGGTTGTTAGTGCTCTACACTCGCATGTGAAGAGAGGAGGTTGAGATGATCTCTTAATAGTCTTTTAAAGGTACTTAAATTGCGGGGGTACTAGAATGGAGACTACTTATGTGGATGTGAAGTGCGGCCGCTTCAAGGAGTTCGAGGACTTGGCTCCAAAGACATTCACGAGAAGATACGGGACACAAGGCCAATGTTGAATGTGTCAGGATATTTATGGTTTTTTGCTGGTGTAAGTTATATGTGTGATATGTTTATGCTACATATCGAATAGAATCATTGGTTCAAAGTTTATCTACCATGTAATTCTGATATGATGTAATGAACTTTTCACAAGTTAGTGGTTCAAATCGCAAGATACCATTAGTTATGCATATAATGTTTGAGATTTCGTGGATTGAATGATCTGATTATTTTGAAAATGGCGAGGGATTGTTGAACATTTTCAAATTAAATGTTTAGTCCCACATTGGTTAGGAACTTCAAGTTTAAAGAGTATATATGTACTCTTGCACTATAGTGTGTGTAAAATAAAATACAAGTGTTATGCACGGTGAGCCACACATAGGCGCACTTAGCACTTAGCACGAGGCACGTGCGCGTGTGTGAATATGTGTGCAAACTAACCATGGGTAAAAAAATTTACCATTAATTTCTACCATTTTCGAGATTAAATGGATAGTTAGTAGAGTGGCTGAGTGGGTGCAGTTGAAACTGCTCTCCATTAAGGAATTACTGCTCCACTACTCCATTGCATCAATGTTTGACTCCTCCATTGCATCAATGCTTGATTGTTCCACTACTCCACTACCCCATTTTCACTCTAACTGGTCATGACCAATGCTCTATAAGAGGGGAGGTTTGGGGAGGAAGAAATCATCTCGAAATTCACCAGGAATTGCTCTTGTTTTCATCTTTCACTACTGCAAAATGAAATGTGGGTTTACTTCATCGCATCCTTTAGGATATTTGCTGACTCTTGCAGTGTAGAGAGCAAAACTTCCTTTAGGAAAGTGGCAGTGTTACACGCTTTGAAGTCATTGCAAGTCCCCTGGTCTAACAGCAAAGCCTAATTTCAACGAGGATTTCGATAGAAGTGTGGAAAGTCTCATTCAAAATTTCATAAGAATCTCGAAGAAATTGGAAAGACAAAATAGATGGGAATCAATATTAGGGAGATCCTAAAATCAAACCCGATAGAGAGTATACTATAATGGCATAGTCCTCTTACATATTCCTTTCTTTCATTTTCTTTTCTGGAAATGCCTTTCCACGAGTTTTACAGTTTTATTATTTAAGAATAATTGAGTTGCTTTGTGTTTGGAGTGCAGATGAGACAAGGGACTATTTTTATGTAAGGTTTTGACCCGGCCCAGTAGCAAATTCTTCTTATACTTTGAAATAAATCTCACTTTTCTGATGAAAAATCGCTGTAACATTGCTCGATTAGTGCTGAAACCCTTCACAGAGTTGATGTTTTATACAAACTAAAGTCTCTTTTTTGTTACTGTGGTAATAAAATGTTTGGATTCCATGGAAACACACCCCACAAGTAGAATCCACCAACTAGAGAACTCAAAGTTTCATGGATCCAGTTGAATTTCATCAATATATTTATGTTAAGATTCATTGTTACAGTTAGGAAGGCAATAGTGCTAATTTTACATGATCATGACATCTACAATTCCAATGACCGTATACATAAAATCCCACCAAACAGCCCAATTCTAACTTCTAACAGCTAAATGGACTTCAAAGCCAAGATCTAATCTATATTTTGCACATGTCAACTCTACATAGTTTTCCTAATTAATATCAGTATCCTAATTAATAATCCAAGTACATTATTTTCTTTTCTTTTTTTTTTTCTTTTTAGTTTTGTACACAATAACAGCTTTTTTACATCATTCTTTATATATTTTATATTTGGTTTTTAAAAACTTTTATTTATAAGAAAATAAATATAGATTCATAAAATTCTAGGATAATGTTCGGCCTAAAACTAGTGTAATTTAATGACTTTGGCTCCATGCAATCGAATCTGTACTCAATGTTGTATATGTAGCACAGAAAATCAATTTGAAATATCCTTCATTTGACATATGCTTGAAGTCGTCGATCACCAGCTACAGATGGCTTCAACCGAGAGGTTTTTCAAAATTTATGGGCATGGGTCACCTCCAAAAACCTCAGGGGCGATGGTAACTGATCATGCTTGCTGCCCGATGCACCTCTGCAACATAAATTCAAGCTAAGTTAGATTCAATATGATTTAAGTATATAGAGACTTAAGTTTTAAATAAGCGGTGTACCCTAGTCTTATTAACACAATTGTTTCAAGGGCCTGTTATCTTTTCAAGGGCATCATATGACTTGTCCGCATGACGCTTTCCCCCGCGGAAGCTTCTACATGCCTCTTCGAGAGTTCCAAAACTTGCAAATTGTAACTGCCATTGACAAAAACATGCAACGCATGGCCTGCTGATAGTACAGTGAGCCAGGGATATTGGCCATTCTTTGTATATTCTTCATTCGAATCAATATTGACACTGAGAAACCTATCAACAGGAGAGCAAATGCTGATAGTACAGTGAGCCAGGGATATTGGCTATTCAAAAACGAAACTAAACTAGAAAAAACGTCAGTCAAACTGTGCGATGCCGATCTGCACCAGAAAGTTTACACTTGATGTAGAAAGTAGAGACAACAAAAAAATCGGCTTACCATGTCATAATAATTTAACAAAAGATCCACCAGTTTGTATAAACTTAGCAACTGAAAATGCAAAGTCTTCTGCTGGTCGATAAGGAACAGGACCGCCAAACTCTGTAAACCTATTGTTGCAACAAAAGAAAGATACTAAGCTCAAGATCAATTGCTTACCGGGAATTAGCCTATAAGAACAATAGAATATTCATCCCATACTAAAGAATTAGCCTATAAGAACAATAGAATATTCATCCCATACTAAAGAATTAGCCTATAAGAACAATCGAATATTCATCCATACTAAAGAATTCCCATAATTAGTGAGCAAGAGACGATATAATTACCAGCCAGTCCATGCTTCAGTTCACATCTTGGGCTTTGTTAAGTCTTGTTAGGATAGAATCAGTTGTAGTAAAATCCATTGCAGGTGTTTATCTATGACCAGGTAAACAGAAAGAAGTGAGAAGAAAAACATAAATAAAACGCAATCTGGTGTTGGTGTAAATTTAGAACTCTACATTTGCAACTATATGACGCCCATAAACAGGAAAAAAATCCAGAATTAAAAAGAAAAGTATGGTGAGAGATTGAGAGTTTCAGCTAATGACAAAAATCTCAATTCACTAAGTTGAGTAGAAGATATATTGGAATATAAACAGAAGAATCATGATCAGGGAACCGCGCACGAGTTCTGACATAAAAGTAAGGAAACTAGACAAAAGGAAAACAAGTAGGGACAACAATAGTGATTGGACAGCAATCGAATGCAGAGGTGTTCCTTATTTTCCATAAAACACTGCTAACAAAATTGTCAAAATGTGTATGCATCAACATCTTAACAAGATCGTTCATCATTATAAGACGAATAGCAAATGCAATGCAGACAGGACTAAATTGAAAACCCGATCGCCCAATTTACCTGTGCAAGAATTATTGGACCTCCCTGAGATTCAAACAACTCTTCTGCTTTTCAACAAACTTCTGGGTAAATTTTTTCATAGCAGCCTAATGTACATTTCTCCAAAAGACAACTCAAAATTAACATCCCTCTTTTAACTTCAAAAAGATACAAGAAGAATGCATAGCAAGTTGCCCACCTTGAAAGGCTCATTATCAGTTCAAAATCGAATGCCAGGAACATATTTGAGCCAAACCAAAAACCCCCTAATTACTACGTTAAACATGAATCCCTCAGCATCAAAAACAAAATCTAAAGATTGCAAAAAATAAGAATCATAATTATCTTTAATTCTTTCAATTACCCAAAGTTTCATTCTACGCACACATAAGGTCCAATTCTAAGATACACACTAGCTTGATTAACTGAACTAGATCAAACCTCCCTTCAAAGTAGTACCGAAAACCAATTATTTTTAAGAATCCCATTCAAGCTCTATACTAAAATATGTGCAGAACTGAAAGTTATAGATAAAGTTTGGAAAAATTTCCCTTACTTCACCAGGATTAGTTTCATTGCCATTCCAAAAAAACATAGGTCTGAATCACATCCAACAAACCCACAAAACCAACCATTTAAGAAATCCAATAAAAATCAACATAGACTATCAAAAAATGTCAAGTACAGTAGATGACAAGAAAATCAGATTTTGATTAGTACCTCAGGGAAGCTTCTTGGGTAGTGAATGGATCCTGAAATGAGGATTCTCCGCTGCCCATTAACTACTATAGCCTTCTCATCATAAGTCACCGAAGGTTCAACACATGAAAGACATGATGAGATCAAGAACACCAACAACAAAAATGAATTAACCACCACAACATTCAACATTGCAAAACAATGTCTCTTTGTTGTCGATCTTTGACGTTCAGACTTGATTTTCTAGTGAGCAGTTGTCTCAATGTTGCAGTGTTGCAGAGAAAATACTAAATGAATTAATGCCTCATCGGCTCGATTTGCAAAACTCAGAATCTTTGTGTTCTGCTTTCAATTAAAGCCGAGTAGACTCACTTTTACTGTGAAGTTGGGTCTACCCACCGTAAAAAAATTACAGTTTGGTGATTTCAAGTCCTCGATCTGCCGATCACCAAAAATCAAACCCGCCAATACCCATAAAGAGATGATCGAATCAAAAAGAAAACACCAGTTTACATGCATGTTTGAATGTTGTACTAGAATAAGAGTTCGGTGCCAAAAAAGTAAAGAGAAAATAAACGAATCAAAAATAAGGCAACCACAATCAACATTCAATAGTCTCAAGCAAAGCAAATTATCTAGTGAATCATTGCACAATCACTTCTAAAAGGCTTTGTTTGTTAACATTGGTTGACATGGAGCAAGAACAAAAATGGGACATAAAAAGTACATCTACAAACACATTCTTCAAATGTTACACATTATGATTGGCTCTTTGTACATTTTGTCCGTTAAGAAAGTCCAGCCCAATCAGATTTCAAGCCTTCTTTAACTCAATTAGAGAGGATGATAAGGTACATAGCCCAAGTTGCTCTTGACATCCATCACTATGTCATTGCACCTCACAAGAAGGCTCAACATTTGATGGGAAATGTCCACGTTGGTGTTGGTGTTGGTGTTGGTGTTGGTCTGGGGATTCTTCTTGTTGTTGCTGGTTGTGGTGTTGGTGTTTCTGTAGTTATTGTTGTTTATGGGCTCTGATTCGCTAAATGGTGGCGGTTTGGCGAAATGGCCAAGCCCGCGAATCTGTTGAGTCTCATGCATCTCGGTAATGCGAGACGACAATGAAGAAGAAGATGATGATACTCTAGGAGGACCAACAAAATTAGGTTGCAGCAAAGGAACTGAAGGGACAAGCTTTTGAAAGTTCTTACTATTGATATCCATTGCAAGAGAAGAAGAACCACCACCATCATTTTTGTTGAGGTCTCTACTACTACTACTACCAGTCACCATCGATTGATCTGCTCTACTACTTTCTTCTCCACCTAACAAGAACTTCACACGAGGACTTCCCCTCGAGGCACCCCCTAACTCGTCCACACCACCTGAAAATGGCTTCTTTAAAATGGATTTCAGCTGGATGGCTGGCTGCGGAGGTCTTCGCAGCAGTGTTCCTGTTGCATCTCCAATCGCCTCATCAGCCTTGTTAGGCTCTGCGGCCTCTTGAGCTGGAGCTTCCACACCTCTCAGGTTGTATGACACCTTCACATGACCAAAGAGAGCTCGGTTTTGCATCGCATAATTGAGTGCTGCCTGTGCGTGGTCTTTGTGCCGAAACACAACCCTGCATTGCGATGACTTCCAGAAGACACGCATGGCAGAGTGATCAAGTGGCCCAAATCGCCCAAATTTTGCCTTCAACTCGTTTATCGAAGGAAGAGTTGTCCGAGGTGGGAACTTCATTACTAGCATTGTAGGTTCAAACAACTTCGCAGGCAACTCTTGCTTCTTGACGAAATTAGGCTTCGCAAGCTTGTTGGCAGCAGTTGTACTGGCATCCTTCTGATCAGTCGCGTCTTTTTGCTCTAGCTGCATCTCTTGCATCTTCAGGTTATTGTTTTTCTTCTCCGAAGACAAGGCTTTCAACTCATTTATTTTCTTGACCCTCTTAACAGACATTTCCTCTTGACGGTCTGAAAGATTTCTTTTTCGCCCAGAAACTGTGGGATCATCTGGTCTCTTGAAGTGTTTTGGTCGTCGTTTAGAAGGCAATGCTTTTACATCTTCAACAGGAAGAACGTCAGCAGACTCTGTAACAGCAGGCCTATGAGCACCGAGGTCAGACATCTCAGCTTCACTAGGCGGGGCCAGAAACAAGCTCTTCTGATAAACAAGGGAGCGGAAACGCAGGAAAACATCCCGAGCAATCGTAGGGCTGTTTCGTTCAGCACCATAATAAGGATCAAGAGCGAGAGCCATTAAGTCATCCAATAGCTGGGGAAACTCGACAACAACATTTTCAAGATCGACTTTAGGCTGAGACTGTACAACAGAATCAAAGAGGAAGTTACTACCAGCACCATTTTCCCTACTTTGCTGATCTGCTTGTGATTTTTCCTGAGTAGAGCCAATTCCAAGGGATTTCCCCGCTGACTTTCTCGGCAATTCTCCATCCTTCAATGTCTTGAGACGCCTCTGAGCATTCTCAGAGCTGGATTCTATACCCATTTCTTTTCTCTTTTTTTTCTTCACTGTCCCAGTATTAGATTTGTTAGACCCACCATCTTCCGCAGGTCGTTTTAGAACTTTCTTTTTCTTCACCACTGTATCTGTGTTAATGCCAGAAGCACCATGAACCTTGTTACTAACATGCGAAGCACCAACAGTTTCCACAACTGTTCTGAAATGGCCACTATCAGAAACTTGGTACAGTCCACTTTGATTTTCACTAGGTAGTGATAATGCTTGTTTATATTGGTCATGGGCTTCAAAATTGTGATCCGCATAATTCATAAAACCATGGGACCCCGACATCATGGATTTATCCTGGCCTGTGGCTAGGACTCTCGCAGTTGCATCTGATTTACTTATTCCATCCATCTCATACATAGAACTCCCAATGTCTGCATATAGTCTTCCATCTTCTAAAGAGGGAGACACTATAGCATTAGCAACAGGTTCATTTGCAGGATGATCAACTCCAACTTCGCTTGGTGGATCAATGAGACTAACATCAGCCAAACTAAATTCAGTAGCTGCCAAGCTACTCCCAACATCATTTTCTTGCCAGCATGTATCTCCTGCCAAGGCTGCTCCTCCAGTGCCATCATTTCCAGGTCCTTCCTGCTTTGATTCATTGTCAGGCTTCAGGGAAACATCAGGTGTTCTCTTTTGAAACACATAATCGCTAGATGTAGTTATTGTTGGTCCCTCACCATATGCTGAAGAAACAACTAAGTTTGTTTGAGCTGGAACATTATGAAAATCTCTAGGCTCATCAGGTTCATCTCTCCGCTTGAAAAGATACTTATCCTTCCTGGATTGTTCCTTGATTTTTGTAAGCCTGCCAAAGCCCTTACTTTTGCCCAACGCCTCTGCAACCACCAAAGGACCACTCAAAGGTGCTGCAGGAAAAAAGAAAACCAATAAGCTTTAGATCATCATAGTGAAATAAGCTTAGATCACCAAAGCCCTTACTATTTATTTAAAGGGAAAAAAGATGACCACATATAAAATATATTTAGAGGCCATTAGTGCCAAAATGTGCCCGCATAAAATTCTGTAATTATCTAAAAGCAGAGGCGGATTCATAGGTAATGTGGAAATTCCCCAACTTAGATAAGTTTCAATAATTTTAACTCAAATAATAAATTGCCAATAAAATAATTATAAACTTCTAATGCATTGAAGAACTAATATAAAAATCAATTTTCTTGTCAGAAATAATATAACTCATATTAAGGCACTTTATGAATTATTACATTTAATGCTCTTTTTTTGGTGCTTTACATTTAATGCTTTGGAGATTCTTCTATTGTGTTAACCTTTCCTCTTGATGGTATTCAATTGGAAGTTGAAAAATATTTAGATCATAAGACATTTATGAGGAGGCAAAACTTTCTTTATTTATTGGTTAGATTAAGAGATGTTTTTTATCAAATTAGATTAAGAAATTTTTAAAACAAAGAACTTAACCAATGTAAAGTTAATTAAGATTCTTAGATTATTTACTCATACATCATGTTGAATATTTCCTAACTAATTTGGGATTGACGCTTTGTTGTTGTTGTATTTATTATTCTAAAGTGGATAACAAAATTCTTAGATTATTTACTCATATATCATGCTCAATATTTCCCAACTAATCTAATTAGGATTGAGGCTTTGTTGTTGTTGTTGACTTGTTGTTGTTGTTGAATATTTATCACTATTTATTATAGAGTGGATAATAAAATTCTTAGATTATTTACTCAAATATCATGCTCAATATTTCCCAACTAATTTGGGATCGAGGCTTTGTTGGTGGTGGTGATGTTGAATATTTACTACTATATATTCTAAAGTGAATAGTATTAATATATATCCTAAAGTGGATAAAAATCTATCTTTTTAAGTTTAACAATTTTCTATTTATTAAGTATTAAAAGTATTACTTTTTATAGTTAAGTCATGGCATTTCTTTTTTCCAAAAAAAGGTAATTCATGGGATTTTCTTTTCAAAGAAGATAGGTCAAAGAATTAACTCCTTAGTCTTTTTTTTTGGTCTTGAACTCCCTAGTCTTTAGTGACAAGTTTTAAGTAATATGCGCTCCAACCAATCAAAAAAAAAAAAAAGTATTATGTGCTCCAAAATATTGAAGCTATCATTCTACTCCAAAATATGCAACACCAATCATATAACTTTAATTTATAAACTTATAATTCTTTGATCAATTCATACACTTATAATAGGTCACTGAATGATAGAACAATGGAAGTTTAATATTTCCTATTGAATTCATTTTATTCTTTACAATTTGTTTAATTACAGAAAAATATTTTAATATAATATATATATATAGCAGAAGTTTTGCATTTTCCCCATCTCTGAAAAATGGATTTAATTTGACAATTTTATCTAGAAATTCTTATGCCAAATACAGGATATCTTGGAGAATTCTACCTAAACAATTGCTCGTGAGAACAGCTACCCACCAAAAAAGTGCTTACAAGGTGTGGGTACAGTATTATTGCTTTAGCTTCTCAAAGAAAGACAAACTAAACTAATAAAGATTCACTCACAGCATAAAAAACCATGACTATCGACAAGTAATTGGCAAAAAAAAAAAAGACAAACATCATTTATCACAATTCAGTCAACTAACTATCTATATCTGTTCAATTAGTTCAATGTAAGTAATCGCCATCCACAATACGTAGAAGAACATATCACAGAGAATGACAAAGAGGTACAATAGATATAGAACGAACATAAAGTTACAAAACAAATATTCTGCAACTGGATTTGCAATATAGGTAACAGGTCATACCATCTTACACAAAAATTTCAATTCCAGAAAAATTTTGCAATTTTATATTTAACCAGATACCTCGAGATGGCACTCTAGCACCCTGATTGGAGCCATTTACTGATTCAGTACTGGGGCGTGCTGGCTGAACACCAAATGCTTGAGCATAGGTTTCATCAAACTCTTCAAAAGATGCCTTTCGGAAAGCAAGAATAGTGGCCCTATAACTGATCCAATCAAGAGCCTTATGATCCCCATTCCGCGGTATTGTCGCCAGCTGCTGTACAAAAGAGAGTACCTCTGTGGGCTGAAACTTATCTCTTGCCTTTTTAATTTGCTGCACTGAATAAACAGCCCCTTGCTCATACCCAGGAACATCTACTGAAAAGTAGCCTTGAACACTAGTTGGTCGAAAATTGAATTGACTTCTACACCGGCATGTCAAGCCCAGAGCTTGTCTTCTGCATGATTCATCAACTGCCTCCTCCACTGCCCTCACGAAATTCCTAGAACTTGTCTGCCGAGATTTTTCAGCAAAGTTGGGCTCAAAAGGAATAAGCTCTGCTAGATCGAACCATCCATAACTGCTGTCACCAAAAAAAGCAACCAAGACATGGCCCTCCCTTTTCGATCGCCGCACAGAAGGAGATGCGAAAGCTTCACAGAATATATGCCCAGGCCACCATGGATGAGATTTCACCTTTCCCCAAACCATGTCACCTGCTTCAAATCCGTAGCTCAACACCATGGCTGCTTGCGACCCAAATGCTGCCTCCGAAATCCTAGAATTAGTCCCATCTTCCGCTGAAGAATATGCAATACCAAAATCTGAGTAGCTTGATTCTACCATCATTTTATCAGAAGAAACCCTAGTTTCCCTATCAGGCATCCCCGTCATCTGAACCAACTCAGTTTCATAACCAGTAAAACCATCACTTCTAACAGCACCCTCATCCTTAACCTCTGATGCCCTCACTTCCTCCTGCGCAGACATCCTCGTCATTTGCTCCAACTCACTCTCACAAGCACCTAAACCATCATTCCCAACACATCCCTCCGCCTCAACCTCCGGAACCCCTACGTCCTCCTGCGTTGCCACCCTCATCATTTGCCCTAACTCACTTTCAGAAGCAGCTAAACCATCCCTATCAACAGCACCCTCGGTCTTAACATCCGCTGCCCCAACTCCCTCCGCTAACGAGTTCCCAAAATCAGCAACGTCCCCTCGAAAACTCCCCTCGACCTTGACCTCCGGAGCACCAACATCCTCCGACAAGTCCTCACCATCTTCCTGTCCCCTTCCCTCAAATTCTACACTCACAACATCAGACTCATCCTTTCCTGATTTCACCCACATTTCCTCCAAAAGCCTAACGTCCCCCGAAGAAATCCCGGCATTTTCCTCCCTCTCTCTTTCAGATTCTAAACCCACATCAACAGACTCATCATTTCCAGGTTCCCACTCCAACTCCTCCAAAACCCTAACTTCCTCCAACAAATTACGCTCATTTCCCTTCCCCACTGTCTCAGATTCTACACACACAACACTATCATCCGCTTCGCTGAATTCCTCCGAAACCCTAGTTTCTCCCACCAAGTCCCTAACTTCATCAACCACTCCACCTCCAATACCCTCTGAAACCTCTCCTCCTCCATTACCTTCCACCACCATCGACGGCGGTGGATCATCAGAACCACCTGGCGATTCCCTCCCCACTTCGCCCTCCCCGCCCATCGCGAACCTCACCGATACATCAAGAACCCCTGAAACCCATCAAACCCTAACTCTTCAGCTTCAAGAACACACCACTAGAACCCTAATTCGACGATTCACAAGAACAAGAAAGCTCAGTCACACAGTTCTCAATAAAAAACGCTATACCTAACCAAATCAAGCGCGGAAAAAAGCAACAGAGAGAGGCGAAGAACGCGAACCTGTCGATTCGAGCGAGATGCGATGAAGACGACGATGAGATGGAGATGTATCGATTGTTCAACTGTGGAGTCGCTGTGTTGATGCGGTTCTGTCTAGGGTTTATGCGCGAGAGAGGTTAATTAAAATGGTGGTGGTGGTGTGGATGAGTCATGAGTGCGAGTGCAAACTCACTGAGTCGTGCCGAGTTATAGGCGGTTCAAGGTGAGGATCGTTTTCTTTGTAGGGGATGATGACTCGATGAGTTAGTGATGAGGACTCGGTCAGTAAAGACAAAGAAAATGCTTTTGCAACCGAGCGATGAAACGCACCCGTCGGTGTTTCTGAATTGGGATTTGCGCGTGCGTCTCTCAATGTGTATTGTAGCGACGATGACAAGTGCAAATCGTTCTTGCGTGTTGCTAATGAGTTACTCGACATGTTCCACAAAAAAATTATAATATAATGTATGGAATCTGATTCGATTTGAAGTACTTTTTAAATGAGCTCAATTAGTATGAGTTGATTAATTTACGCGGGATTAGATTGATATCTTGTTTGGTATGAGATGGAGATATCTCCAAAAAATAACTCAAAGGGGTCGGGAACTAATTTTGTTTGATTGTCCAACTTGCCTGCAAGTTATCTCTTAACTTATTATTAGCGGATTAATATTTTTCTACACATAAAACCAAAAAGAACTTTCTTAAATCAAGAAACTTATAAGGAGAGAAGGAACACACAATTATTTAGCTTGATGTGTTATACTGTTAATGTTATGTTATTACATCTACCTAACTGGGTCAACTCCGATCGAGCTAACTGTTTTTAACTCATTAATAAACTCACACTGAGCTAACTCACTAATGCTATAGTACTGTACTACACAATAACAAAAATTACATCAAGTGCTTAACATATGATGGTTGTTATTTACTAATTGTTCACTCCAGCCAGATACATGATTAAACCTTTTCAATTTTCGAGCACATCTTTTGTGGGTTGAGATTCATCTCATGTGATAGAATTGAAATAACGACTTAAGTACGTATACTTTTGTTGTCCCAAAATATTATATTGTTCCACTTCATTATATTGATCGTCAACCCACGCATTACGCCCGGAAGTAAATACATTTTTATTGGTAAGTTAAAAATGTTAGTTTCTTTTTTTGATAAGTAAAAAAATATTAATATTTAAATTGTGTTACAATTCAACTGTATTAATCTTAAACTCAATTGTTTTGAAGAAAATTAAAGAGAAAGAGACATTGAAAAAATTATGTTATATAATCTAATTACCGTATAGTAAAAAAAATCTAATCACCCAAAAAAAAAAGACTTCAAAAGGACCAAAACACAATACAAACTAAAAACGCTCAATTCATTGCAAAAACAAAACAACAACAACAACAACAACAACAACAACAAAACAAAAACAACAATAACAACAAAGCAATCAAAAAGAAAGAAATAAATGCACAAAATTGTTATCGCAATTCGAACCTCCCGTTCTACGTCTGCAGGGCCACGCCCAGGTGTAGAATCCACTAAGAGAAAGTGACGCACAAATTTATGCAAAATTCCTAACTAGTGACCCCTCATCTAGCTAGCGAATCTCTTACCAAACTTTGCTACACTACCCACTCCCCTTATAATCGATCCTACACAATACCAAAATCTCTTTGGTGCCCGAGATCCCTTTGGTGAATCGGCTAAGTCCCTTTAGTCTAGTGTGTGTAAATAAAAAAAGAACAATATCTCGAAAGCTATTGTCTCACAGTGATATCAAAAATTCCAGCATGGGAGATAAATTTTTTGTTGTGATTACATCAATATATAACGAGATCATACAATGAATTTCTTGTAGAAGCTTCTGAATATGTCTTCAATCAAACGAAATGGCAAATATATTGTTTCCTTCTTTCTCCGTTGATCAAAAGAAACATGTCTTGATTATCTTGCAAGTTCGCAATCGAATATCTTATCCTAACCGGACGTATATGTGTAGGTTAGCAAGGATATTTTGTCCAACTATAAGTGAATCTATTGAGAATATTGAGTAAAATTCTAGAACATGTTTTGTATCTCTAAACAAGTCTGTAGGTACATATAGATCAAGTCTTCCTGCATAAACTCACAAGGTTTAAATCATATCATTTTTCATACTAGAGTATTGGTTGAACAAATAATGACAATAAATATTTTACCTTATCAATTTCTCATTTTTTCATTTATTTATTACAACCTAATACAAAAGGATTATGACATATTTAAACAAGTAAAACATGCATTTATAAAGCGAATAAGATCAATATAAATAAGTCGAGGCATGAGTGGGCAATAGAGCAAAATCCTGCAAGGTAAAATTTATGAGTTGAATTCAAATTACAACAGGACCAAATATTCATACTTAAGAAACTAAAACAGTTTGTAGAAACAAAGAAATTGAACTGAAATAGTATAAGTCATAATAAGCTACCCCTAGATTGGAGTTATTCCCCCTTTCGTGACAAAATAAAAGACAAGGGTAAGAGAAATTAACTCAGGGGAAGTATCATATTTTAACTAAATGAACTCTCCCTTCATCCTTGCGTTGTCTCCCTATTCGAGACATAAATTATCAAAACTCGAAACGAGGAAAATAATTAACTACCATATCAGTAGTAAGCACAAAGGAAATATATATAATATAAAAGAGTTATAGAATGAGAAAATTCTAAGCAACATGAAATGACGCATAGAAATTATTATACTTACACTTACTTCCCATGAATTCATTTTTACCTCCAACAGAAGCTTATGTAGGTACAGAGTAGTCTGTGAGTACATAGTCTTTTGTAGGTACAGAAGCAATAACATATTAAGTAAGTTCAACATCTCCACTTGTCGCCAATCTATCCAACTTGTTCCTTGTCATAAAACAAAACAAAACAAATTGCAAAAAAAAAGGAAATAACTATGATTTAGCGTTATACCTGACTATAGTCCATATGGTGTTGTTTTGATGTATGGACGAAGATAAGCACAGACTCAATGGAACATTTGTGCCATTGCACTGAAATTGGGGCAGACCACGTATATGAGCTAGATTGCATTGCAAGCTCCTTTTGGGTACCCATTTTTGCTTCTCTTTTGGAACTTGTCTAGCTACATTGTAGGACCTATCATGATTGCTGGCGACGGGTCTTTGTCGCCTAGCTAGATCTAGATACATTTTAAAGCATCAAGGTCGGATATAACCCTTGATACAACAATGAACAACAACAACATAGCCTCAGTCCGAAATTAACTGGGGTCGGCTACATGGATCAAACTTTTCCATTGTGTTCGATTAAGTGCAATTGATGGTGAGCTTTGCAAACCATTCAAATCCCTCCTAATTAATACATCCCATGTTGACTTTGGTCTGCCCCTACCTCGTCGAATTTATACAGTTTCTATTGAGTCAAGTTTTCTAGTTGGAGCATTTGTAGGCCGTCTTTGCAGGTGACCAAACCATCGCAACCGCCATTTCCTATTCTTTGTATCAATTGGTGTTACTCCTACTTGTCTTTGAATTTCTATATTTCTTATTCTATCTTTACGAGTTTTATCACACATCCACCTAAGCATCCTCATTTCCGCTACGTTCACTTTATGTAATTGTTGTTGTTTTACCGCCCAACATTCACTTCCATAGAGCATAGCTGGCGTAATTGCGGTCCTATAAAATTTTCCTTTTAACTTAGTAGGAACATGTTGATCACAATCACCCCTGTTGCACTCCGCCATTTCTTCCATCCAGCTTGAATTCTATGTGTGACATCATTTTCAATGTTACAATCATTTTGTATGATTGATCCTAGGTATTTAAAGTGGCTTACCTTAGGAACTTCTACTTCCCCTAATTTTACCACACCGTCATCTCGATGTATAGTGTTTCCAAACTCGCAGTGCATGTATTCGATTTTCATCTTACTCAACTTAAAGCCTTTAGATTCTAATGTATTCCTCCAGAGTTCTAATTTCCTATTCACTCCATCTTTAGTTTCATCCACTAAGACAATATCATCTGCAAATAGCATACACCATGGTATATCATCTTGAATATGTCTAGTTAGTTCATCCATAACTAAAGTAAATGGATATGGGCTTAAATCTGATCCTTGATGTAGTCCTATCGCAATGAGGAAATTCTTTTGTAGCTCCTTCAAATGTCTTTATACTCGTTACTACTCCATCATACATATCATTAATAGTGTATATGTATCTAGCATGTAATCTTTTTCTTTCTAGAACCAGCCAAAGAACATCTCTAGGACCCTATCATCTGCTTTTTCTAAATCTACGAATACCATATGAAGATATTTTTCTTTTCTCTATATTTTTCTAACAATCGTCTTACAAGAAAATCGCCTCCATAGTTGACCTCCCAGGCATGAAACCAAATTGGTTCTCTGATATTGTTGTTTCTCTCCTTAGCATATTGTCAATTATCCTCTCCCAAAGTTTCATAGTGTGACTCCTAAGTTTAATTCCCCGGTAGTTTGAGCAACTTTGAATGTCTCCTTTGTTTTTGAAGATTGGCACAAGCGTGTTTTTTCTCCAATCCATTGGCATCCGTTTTGATTTTAAAATTTTATTGAAAAGTTTTGTTAACCAAGTCAATCCAATTTCTCCTAAACATTTTCAAACCTCTATGGGTATTTCATCTGGGCCACATGCTTTCCCTATTTTCATTATTTTCAATACCTCTTTAACTTCTACAATTCTAATATTGCGTGTATAGTTTAGATTTCTTTCTTGGTGTAGGTTTTCATTTATTATAGTATCAACTTGGCCATCATTAAATAAACTATCAAAGTAACTTCTCCATCTCTCCTTAATATCCTCCTCGCACGTTAAAACATTTTGATTTTCGTCTTTAATACATCTTACATGACTTAGGTCTTGTTTCTTTTTTATCTCTTAATTTGGCTAGCCTATATATATATTTTTCGACATCTCTATTACCTAACCTTGTATATAGATCTTCCATGAAATTTGTTTTAACTTGACTAACTACTTTTTTAGCTTGTTTTCTAGCTTCTCTATATTGATTGCACACATCTTCATCTCGACACTTAGGTATTTTCCTATACATCTTTCTTTTAGTCTTAATTGCTCGTTGGACATCCTTGTTCCACCACCATGTTTCCTTCTTTGGAGGTCCCAAGCCCTTAGATATACATATATAATATGTTTGATCCCACCCTCCTTATGCAACTACTCATTTCTAGCCACATTGTATTAGCATCTAAGTCAAGATTCCAAACATTTTCCTTTAGTAATTTTTCTCTAAACTCTACTTGTTTACTATGTTTTAGGTTCCACCACTTTATTCTAGGGTCGCTAACTCTTTTATTCATATTATGTCGTTGTGTTAGCTTAATATCAAGTACTACTAACTTATGTTGGGTAGTAATTGCTTCACCAGGTATTACTTTGTTGTCTCTACATATTTTTCTATCTATTTTTCTTGTTAAAAGAAAATCTATTTGACTTTTGTTATGACCACTACTAAAAGTAATTATATGCGACTCCATCTTCCTAAAACTAGTATTTGCTAAGACAAGATCGTATGGTGAAGTAAATTCTAAAATTGATTCTCCTTCTTCATTTCTATTAGCGTAACCAAAACCTCCATGAACTCTCTCAAACCCATCGTTACTTGCCCCGACATGCCCATTTAAATCTCCTCTAATAAAAAACTTTTCATCTAATGGTATACTCTACATAAATCCATCCATATCGTCCCAAGACTTGCGTTTGATGCTCTCCTTAACCCTACTTGTGGTGTATATGCACTTAGTATATTAATTGTTTCGTCTCCAATAAGTAATTTAACTAGAATCAATCTATCCCCCCCATTCTTTTAACCTCTACGACCTTATCTTTATAATCATTATCCACCACAATTCCTACTCCATTGCATTTTCTATCTTATACCAGTATACCACAATTTTCTCCTACCCATTTTGTTTCTTGGAGGCAAGCAATATTGACTCTCCTTCTAATCATGGTATCTACTAGTTCTATTGACTTCCCTGTAAGTGTTCCTATGTTCCATGTTCCTAAACGAATTTTTTCTCCCTTTTGTATTTGTTTTCCTTTTCTATTTCTATTTTGTCTAAAAGATCTAGTGTTCGTATCTATGATTTTGTTTTTGTTTTTGTTTTTGTTTTAAACTAGCTTCTTTACCCACACCTGTCCTTTGTGTGGGAACACTTGCTCATTTTTCTTCACATCCGGGCAACGATGTGAAGGGACTAGCTTCTTTACCCACGCACGCCCTATGTGTGGGAATCCTTGCTCATTTTTCTTCACACCCAGGTGACGATGTGAAACACACCCTTGCTCATTTCTCACTACACGCGGGCTCAAATGCAACGCGTCGCTAGGTGGAAACCTCCCAACGTTTATATTTGTTCGATCCATTTCATGAAAAGTGATAAAAGTTTTACGCTGGCTGTCAACCTATCGCAACCATCCTCCATTTTCCAAGAATGAAAAATGAGATTGGGGCCTCCCTCCCTCACTTTTCGGGTATGAAAAGTGAGTTTGGGACCTCCCTTACCCATTTTTCGGTATGAAAAAATGGGCGTCAGAGTCCTCCTCCTTTATTCGGACTCGGGACCGGCTATGTAGCACACATAGTGTACAACATAGGTGGAATTGGATATAACCCTTGATGCCGCAATAAAAACATGTTGGCCTGAAATGCGATTGAGCATCTTTGATTCCAGTGGCAGCAATTCCTTCAATTTTTTTAATAAAGGAAGTGGTTTCTCTTTTCTTAGAGGTTGATCATTTGCATGTGTAACCAATACCTTTGTGTCCATGTGAATTCTTTCTCATTTTGAAGATGTCATCAAGTTGTGTTTTTCCCTTGTTCAATTGCTTGAGAGTCGACTCTAATCTTTCAAGGATATTCTTAACTTCACACAACTTTTTTTCTTTGACATCAAGTTGGTGTTGCAAGGCTATAGTTTCTCTTGACATTATGATATTTTTGTCACCTGCATCTGACCATTTCACATAGATCTCTACATATGCTTCTTTCAAATCCGCAGTATCAACATAATTATTAAAATTTGAGTCTGAATCATAAGTTGAAAAAATTACGTGATTTGATGTATTAGAATTTGTGGATTTAGCAAGAGTTGTGGGTACAACCAAGCTTGTAAGTACAACCAAAGTTGTAGGTACAGCAGACATTGTGGCTACAGCTGATGAATCACTGGATTCTTCGAATATTGCACGAGCAAAAACTACATAGTTGCTTCGATGTTCATTCTCACTTTCACTATCTGAGTAACATCACTTAAAGTTGTGTCAAGTGATTTTTCTTTTTTTTTTTCAGAAAGTTTGGACATTCTAATTGGTAATGACCAAATCCGCTACATTATCAGCATTGTCATTGTTTGACATTTCTTCCATCATTTGATTTTGCACTGAATCCTCAATTTATTGGTGCATCATACTTTATTCCTGATCTACCATCATATACCTTTTTGAAAAGTTTGTTGTACCGTTTGGTGAGCATTGCTATTTCCGTTTCTCGAACTGATCTTCCTTTATGTATTGCGCAACCACCTTTAGCGCCATCTCTCTTTGCTTCTTATTATGATTAAGATGCATTTCATACGTGGTTAGAGAACCCATTAATTCATCGAATTGTAAATTTTTCAAACTTTTTGTTTTTTGGATGGCAGCCACTTTCACGTCGAATTTTGATGGAAGTGATCTAATAGCTTTTTCAACCGTTTTTCGATTTGAGTACTTCTTGCTAAGTTGTTGGGCTTGGTTTGCAGTGTCTTTTAGTTTTTCAGTGTACTCCACAATCGCCTCATCATCGCTCATATGTAGTCCTTTCAAACAAAGATGTAAGAAAGACTTTCTTTAAGTCCCGCGCATCTTCATTACCTTCAAACATGTTTTGAAGAATTTGCCACGTTTCTTTTGCAACCTTGCATGATGATATAAGCTTTAGATGATCTTGGTTTACTGCACTGAAAATGGCGTTATGTGTTTTGGCGTTGGGGACAAGTAGTCGTTCTTCATCCTCGGACCATTGATTTGTCGGTTTGGGCTCATCATTGACTATAGGTACAGAGTAGCCATCTTCTATTGATCTACAAGCCTTGACATCTAAGGACAGAATAAACCCCTCCATCCTTGCTTTTCAATGTGTAGTTTGTAGGCGTAAGCAAAGGTGGATTTGTTGTCGAAAATCTTTCCTGTTGTTCAAATTGTAGTGATTGAGACATGTCCAGATCTCACCTTCCTTGACACAACAAGGAGCCTAGGTGCCTTATCTGATACCACTTGAAAATGCTCAATTCACCGCAATCAACAACAACAACAACAACAACAACAACAACAAAGCAAGCAAAAAGAAATAAATGAACACACAAAATTATTATCGCAATTCGGACATCCCGTCCTACATCTGTAGGGCCACACCCATGTGTAGAATTCACTAAAAGAAAGTGATGTACAAATTTATGCAAAGTTCCTAACTAGTGACACCTCATCTAGCTAGTGAATCCCTTACCAAACTTTGCTACGTTACCCACTCCCCTTACAATTAATCATCCATAATACTCAAGTTCCCTTGGTGCCCGAAATGCCCTCGGTGAATTGGCTAAGTCCCCTTAGCCTAGTGTGTGTAAATAAAGAAAGAATAGTCTCTCGAAAGCTCTTATCTCACAGTGATATCGAAAACTCCAGCATGGGAGAGATTTTATGTTGTGATTACATCAATATATGAAGAGATCATACAATGAGTTTCTTATAGAAACTTCTTTGTATGTCTTCAATCAAATGAGGTGGCAAATATATTGTTTCCTTCTTTCTTCGTTAATTAAAGGAAACATGTCTTGATTATCTGGCAAGTTAGCAATCAAATATCTTCTCCTAGCTAGACGTATATGTGTGGGTTGGCAAGGATATCTTGTCTAGCTGTAAGTGAATCTGCTGAGAATATTAGGTAAAGTTCTTGAACATATTCTGTACCTACGTACAGACAAGTCTGTAGGTACATACAGACCAAGTTTTCCTGCGTAAACTCATAAGGTTTAAATCATATTATTTTTCATACTAGAGTATTGGTTGAACAAATAATGATGATAAATAGTTTACCTTATCACAAACTTAAAAAATATGTTATACAATTTAGTAATTGAAATATGTAATTCAAAAGGGCCCGGCTATGTGCATCCCACAAAAACTAAGGGCAAGCCACAAGATGAGTGCAAGCCAGCATTTGTTAAGGGGACCCAAAAAAAAAAAAATTGTTTTCCTAAAATGCTATTATGTTTATAAGGGCAAGTCGCAGGATGAGTGCAATCCAACACTTGTTAAGGGCACCCCACAACTCTCAATTTGAAAAAAAAATTGATTTTCGAAGTCATCCGTACGAATAAGAGCACGAGCCATAGGTGTTGATTCCGATCGATCTTCACGCCACACCCTCATGGCTTGTTAATTCGATGGTGGTGGTTTAAATTTGGGGCTTCATCAAAATCATCTTTGTAAGGTGAGATTTTGTGTATTGTAACGTTATTCATCAATTTTATGTTTTATATGCTTTTGTTGTTGTTGTTTATGGTCGAAGTTGAAGGTTGTTTCGTCTAGATCTAGGGCGAGTCTGATTTAGTCACGCATGACTGAACAAAATCCATTTGTTCAGTTGAAGGTGACAGAACAAATTGAAATTGTATGATTTTGCCACATCCGACCGAGCAAATTGATTTTGTTCGGTCACACGTGACTGAGCAATACCCATTTGTTCAGTCACATGTGACCGAACAATACCCATTTGTTCGGTCGAGTGCGACCGAACAATTCATATTTGATCGGCCCTGTGTGGCCGAACTAGAGGGCAAACGACACAAAGAAAAATACAAAAAATCAACTAAATCAAAGGAAAATCCAATAGATGCATCTCCGTCTTGTACATTCACATCCCCTTGATGTTCATCCTCTATATTGTAAGGTTAATAGACACCAAACAACAACAACAAACATTGCACTGCAACACAAAAAAATTGTACAAATCCCTTTAAAACAAACCAGCAATACATTCAAACCATCAACTTCCATAAAAAAAACATGAAGATATCTCTTACGATGGTATTAGCCTCCGAAATGTAACTTCATGTCGCCAGTGCTCGCCGATGGTCGGAGAGGATCGTCAGAGACGAACGTTGATTCTTGTGGGGTGCACAAATGTGAAAGAGATGACGAGCATGTGAGTCATTTTGGAAGTTGAAAGGGGTAAATAAGTCATTTCAATCAGGGGCAAATTTAAGAAGGTGCAAAAAAAATTTAGTAGCTTGCCCATAAAGTTTTGTGGCGTGCACATAGCCAGGCCCAATTCAACAAAAAAAAACAAATTTAAAAAATGTAAGGATTGTTGTGAATTGAGTTGAAACTTGCTAAGAACTAGATAAGGAAAATAGAAGACTATGAACTTCTACTACTACAAACTACTACTACTACAAAGGAGAAGAGAAGAAATGAGATAGTTTGACTGAGAAGTTTTCATTCAACTTGGTGTGTTTTTACAATGAGATTGTCACCCTTTATATAGGTCATTTGGTGATGATGATAAATGTACTTTATACAATGTGTACAAGTAACACTTACACCCCATGTCATACAACACATTACAAGTAATTTGACAATACATGAAAGAGTTGGTGTACATTGGAAATAGTTACAAGTAACATGACAATACATAGACAAGTGGAGGTACTATTAAGTGAAAAATACAAGTTACATAACTACACAATATGTTGGTGTACATGTATGGTCATCCATATTCCACAACATAAATATACGTGACACAAAAACATTCGTAAAAATACCCGCTTTCAATGAAACGCAACTTATAATTGCATCACAATAATTTCACGACATGTCACTTCCTAGGCAACTTGATCAAAAGAATCGTAGTGATGGCGAAATGCTTATAAAATTATATACTAATATTGTCCAATCTCGATAAAATAAAACTGAAAGGATCGGATTTGAATTCATTGAGTCAGTTTGTTACCGTAAAACTTGATGGAACAAATTTTCTTTTATGGAAATCTATTATTGTTCCGGCTATCCAAGGTTTTGATCTAGATGGTCATTTTTTGGAACACTGGAAATTCCAGACAAAATCTTTACTGATGGATTACCAAATCCAGAGTACAAGATATGGTTCAAGAGAGATCGGTTTTTGTTAGGATGGTTGATAAATGCTATGATGCTTGATACTGCAATGCAGATTATAGGAAATACACCGAAACAGACAGCAAATGAGTTGTGGCGAGAAATAGAAGTATATTATGGCTCTAATAATAGAGTTCATGTTCAGACTCTCAAGAAAGCACTGCATATAACTCTTAAAGGTGCAATGAAAATGAGAGAGTATCTATCTAAGATGAAGTGTATTTCTAATAATCTGGCTATTGCAGGATCAGTGGTGAGCACAGATGATTTGATTTCGAGCGTACTGATTGGTTTAGACAGAGAATATCTGCCATTACTACTTTCTCGCAAGGAAGGTGTGATTTGCAGTGGAAAGAACTCCACTCTACACTGATAGGGTTTGAAGAAACTCTGGATCAGTATAATATGGTTCAAGATGTAAATGCTTTGGTGATACATGAGTCTCCTTCTGCAAATGCTGCTGAAATTAAAAGCAGTGTTTCAAAGTTGAATGTACAGAATTGGAATAACAATGGGAATCGAACAAATGGTGGTTCCAAAGGTCGTGGCTTTGGAAGATTTCGAAGTCGAGGAGGTTTTAAATCCTCAAGCAGCAACAATAAACCCACATGTCAAATCTGTGGGAAATTTGGTCATTCAACAGTAGTCTGTTACTATAAAGCAAATATGAAGTATATGGGTACTCA
Source organism: Stephania yunnanensis (assembly GCA_039657365.1). Lineage (NCBI taxonomy): Eukaryota > Viridiplantae > Streptophyta > Magnoliopsida > Ranunculales > Menispermaceae > Stephania > Stephania yunnanensis. Next base: position 11,238,916 of record CM077584.1, on the reverse strand, counting down.
AACTGGGAGTTCTCAGCAGCCACAACTGACCCCATTTACTCCTCAATCTCATATACCTTCATCTTTCTTCACTACATCAGAAGCTGGACATGATGGCTCGTGGTACATGGACAGTGGTGCAACCTCCCATGTCACTGGAGATTCTTCTCGATGCTGAATAATTCAACATATTCAGGTACTCAGTCATTAATGGTTGGTAATGGTCAATTACTGAAAATTGCTGGTACAGGGTCTGTTTGCATTCCATCTGTTGGCTCTAAACTGTCATTTCATAATACTTTGTGTGTGCCAAACATCAAAAAGAATTTGTTGAGTGTCTCTCAGTTAACAAAAGACACCAATGTGTTGATTGAGTTTCATCCTCATGTATGTTTCGTGAAGGACCTTGAAACCAATGAGATTCTTCTTCACGGAACAATACAAAATGGTCTATATCGCATCTCTGGTCCACCTGCACAATTGTCTTCTTCACATGCTGTGCTTTGTTTGTATCCAATAAAGGTTTGTCTACACTGTGGCATTCCAGACTTGGTCATCCTGCACAAAAGACACTTCAACAGGTTATGAATCAAAAACTTCATCTTCCATTCAGTTCAAACACTGATCTATGTCAGTCTTGTCCACTGGGCAAGAGTCATGCATTACCATTTCATTCATCCAGTAACCTGTCGAATAATGTTTTGGATTTAATCCATACTGATTTGTGGGGTCCTGCACCGATTACTTCTCCGAGTGGTTTCAACTATTGCATTCATTTTATTGATGATTTTACTCGATTTACGTGGTTATATCATTTGAAATTGAAGTCTGATGCATTGAAAACTTTTATGCATTTTAAGTCTATGGTTGAGAATCAGTTTAGTTCTACTATCGAGAGAGTTCAATCTGACTGGGGTGGTGAGTATAGATCTTTTCAGTCTGTACTTGATTCTTGTGGGATCATTTTTCAGAATCCTTGTCCTAATATACATGCACAGAATGGTAGAGCTAAACGTAGACATAGACACATAGTTGAAATGAGTCTTACACTGCTTGCTCATAGTAAATTGCCTCTGAAATACTGGTGGGATGCGTGTTTTACAGCTACATTTCTTATTAATCGTCTTCCTACCAAAGTTCTGAATGGTTTGTCTCCGTTTGAGAAGTTGTTTCATGTCTCACCTGATTATAGTCTTCTCTGAGTTTTTGGTTGTGCATGTTTTCCATATTTACGACCATACAATGATCATAAATATCAGTTTCGATCTGAGCAATGCATTTTTCTGGGGTATAGCAGTCAACATAAGGGCTACAAATGTTTGAGTCCATCGAGGAGAGTTTATATCACCAGAAATGTTGTCTTTCATGAAAATGAGTTTCCTTATAATTCTTTATTTGCTGATGGGTCTCATGCAACAACAACTTCCTCACCTGAGTCGACTACCAGTTTTCCTTTGTTGGTTCCACATCAGCCCTTGGTTCCATCAGGATCTTCTTCTTCATCTGATCTGTATGATATACCTGCTTCAGTTGAGGTTACACCTCCTATTGCAGTGGAATCAAGGACTGGTGTGGATCCTCAAAACTTACATCCCATGATTACTAGAGCCAAGGATCGAATCAGTTTAAGGAAGGTGTTTTTGTCTACTACATCCATTCATGAATATGATATTCCTCATTCAGTTACTGCTGCTTCTTCAAATTCCTCATTGGAAGGCAGCAATGGATCAGGAATATCATGCTCTCATGAAGAATGGTACTTGGTCTCTTGTTCCTTCATCTCCTAGTCAAAATGTTGTTGGCAACAAGTGGATTTTCTCTGTCAAAAGGAATTCTAATGGGTCTATCAATCGGTATAAGGCTAGCTTAGTGGCCAAAGGGTTTAAACAAGTACCCGGTATTGATTTTGATGAGACATACATTCCTGTGGTTAAGGCTTCCACTATTCGAGTTATTTTGTCTTTGGTCGTTCATTTTGGTTGGTCTTTGAGACAGATTGACATCAATAATGCATTTTTAAATGGTCTGTGTGTATATTGCATAAAGCTTTGTATGGTCTTCGTCAAGCTCCTCGTGCATAGTTTGATCAGTTGAAATCTACTTTGTTGTCTTGGGGCTTCCACAATTCTAAAGCTGACAACTCTTTGTTCATCTTTCATCATGAACAAGTTGTGTTGTATGTGCTGGTTTATGTGGATGACATTATAATTACAGGCTCAAATCAAACTTCCATTCAATCTTTTATTGATAAGTTGAATGGTAAGTTTGCGTTTAAGGATATTGGAGATTTAAATTTGTTTTTAGGTATGAAAGCTCATAGGACTGCCAAAGGATTGTACCTTACTCAAACAACTTATATTCAACAGTTATTACAAAAGGGAGGCATGTCTCATGCAAAGCCTATTGCTACTCCCTTTGTTGTTGGGAAGCTGTTGTACAAGGATGACAATGCTTCCTTTCATGATAAAACTCTCTATCGGAGCTTACTTGGTGGTCTCCAATATCTTGTTAACACTCGGCCTGACATTGCTTATATAGTGAACACTTTGAGTCAATTTCAGCTGTCTCCTACAGTGTTACATTGGCAAGCTCTTAAGAGGGTCTTGCGATATCTCAAAGGTACTACTGATTTGGATTTATGGTTCAAACCGAGTTCTGCCCTGTTTCTCACTGGGTATTCTGATGCTGATTGGGTTGCCTCTGTGGATGATAGGAAATTTGTGGCTGGTTATACTGTCTTTTTGGGTTCTAATTTGATTTCTTGGCAGTCTAAGAAACAACAGGTTGTTGCTAGATCAAGTACTGAATCGGAATATAGAGTTCTTGTTCAGGTAACTGCTGAATTGAGCTGGCTTCAGTCTTTATTTTCAGAACTGCAGGTTTCTCTTGGTGTTCTTCCCACAGTCTAGTGTGATAACATGAGTGCTACTGCCTTGGCCAAGAATCCGGTATATCACTCTCGCACTAAACATATTGAATTAGACATTCATTATGTTAGAGACAAAGTGTTGGGTGGTTTTCTTAATGTGAATCATGTTCCTTCAGTTGACCAGGTGGCTGATATTTTCACTAAATCTTTTTATGTTTCTCGTTTTCTTTATTTGAGGGACAAACTAAGTCTTACTTCACTTCCCCTTAGTTTGAGGGGGGATGTTAGAGTAAATCATTGAGTTGGGTGTAATGTGGATCTCGAGGTGTATCTTTCTGCTATAATGAGTTGTAAGTGGTGTTTGTGTGTAAGTGTTGTGTTTGTAATCGAACGGTTATGATGAGATCAGATGGATGGCTGAGATGTAAACTTTGTTTCATATATAAATGAAAAACACACAGAGCACTCGACGAGTTTGTTGAGGTTCTGTTTTGTCTCTGTGATTTCTTGTTTCTTCTCTAATGAAGCTCTGCGTGAGCTTCAACAGAAATGGATTGGAAGTTGCGTTACAACTTAGAACTCATCAGGAACAAGAGGGACAACATCTAAGTATAGAATAGACAAAGCAAGAACAAAGGACCCATGTTAAAAAAGCATGCAATCTGAGAAATAAATCTTTCTTTTTCTGATGAACAATCACTATAGCATTGCATGATCATTGCTGAAATCCTTCACAGAGTTGATGTTTATACAAACTAAAGTTTCTTTTTTGTTACTGTGGTAATAAAATGTTTGGATTCCATGGAACCAGTCCCCACCTGTAGAATCCACCAACTAGAGAACTCAAATTCTCATGGATCCAATTGAATTTCATCAATATAAATGTTAAGATTCATTGTTACAGTTGGGAAGAGCAATAGCGCTAATTTCACATGATCATGACATCTACATTTCCAATGACCATATACATAAAATCTCACCAAACACAACCAAGGATCTTCGACAGCCCAATTTTATCTTCTAACAGCTAAATGGACTTCAAAGCCAAGATCTAATAATTTAATGACTTTGGATCCACGCAATCGAATCTGTATTCAATGTTGTATATATAGCACAGAAAATCAATTTGAAATACCGTTCATTGCACGTATGCTTGAAGTCGTCGATCACCAGCTACAGATGGCTTCAACCGATAGTTTTTTCAAAATTTCTGGGCATGGATCACCTCCAAAAACCTCAGGAGCGATGGTAACCGAGCATGCTTGCTGCCCAATGCACCTCTGCATCATAAATTTAAGCTAAGTTAGATTCCATATGATTTAAGTCGGAAATGTGACGAAACTGCATGACATCCTAATAAGACTTGGGTACATATTTTGCACAAGTGAAATTGCCGCCAAAATTTTTCTTCGGACCATCAAGGCCTTAATAACTTCCCCAACAGAGAATCACAAATGCGATTGCAACAATTATAGATCCAGCTGCCCTTGACTTCATATAAGACCAAAGTAATATAACTTCATCAACGCATACGGCACATAGATCCATTTTCGTAAATGCTATACCAAGTCTCTTACAGTCATACCACTCATTTAAAACTTAGTCTCGACTTAATCTAAATTGGCAGTGAACTTAGTAAAAGAAGCAGCGAGTTTTCCATGCGAAATGCATAAAGTGGATAAAAACAATTGTTTCAAAGGCTCGTTACCTTTTCAAGGGCATCATATGACTTATGTGCATGACACTTTCCCTCGCGGAAGCTTCCACAAGCACCTTCGGGAGTCCCAAAACTTGCAAATTGTATGGAAGATATTTTCTGCTCAGGTGCACATCGTAAATGGGCTTTCGGCCTTACTGGTTTTCCTACTCTGCCAGAGACTTCTCTCTGATAGTTCAATAGTGATGGTTGCCATTCGAAGATATCAGCACAAACACGATCGACTGTTCTTGTAACCAAAGAAATCCCATAGGGATTACCACCCAATTCTTCAAACAGAACCAACAAGTTTCCAGTTTGCTTTAACCATGCGCGGGGAATATGGTACCTGAATTGTTACTAGCTTCATCAGTTTTAATTTTTCAAACTTGACTAACCAATCTTGTAATCAAAAGCAAATAATGCGAGTCTCACCATCTTTGAGAAGCCTCTCCGCAATTTCTTAGGCATTTCTTCTCATCATACGTTCCAGTATAACTACAGTTGTTGCAGTTACCTTTGGCTATATACGCAGGCCAATACCGACCAATGCTGTGACCGTTTACCCATATCTGACCTTTTCCCATGCTACTTACGTCTAAAGCTATGGGATCATCTCCATCAGGAGAATTAAAAATAGACTGCAAGCAGTAGTGTATAAATAATAATTAGAGATGAGGGTGACGAATGCCATAGAGCTTCAGTACTTCAATTATAAATCGAAAGATTTAAGAAATGGAAACAAAGGGAATTCAAGTGGTGCCGCACCTTATACCATGTCAGTGGTTGCCCCTGAACCAATAAAGAACCTTCCACCCATTCAACCGAGGAGCTTCCACTAAGAGAATGGAGAGACAAATCTTCACCTTCCAAACCAGTCTGTATTGGTATATATACATGAGATATTGATCGACTATTTCATATCAGGAAGAATGAGGACTTGAGAGGCAAAACGTGGGATGTAAAATACCTTGTAAGACCATTTCTGCCATGAAAGGTCCCTTCTTCCTTCATTAAGGCCATTCAACATGACCGGGCCAAGTACTCCAGCATTCCATGTCTCAAAATGTGTACCGATATTCTATAATTTAACCAGAAGGAGAAGAGTTCAGTGCTACGTCGGCTCCCAATGAAAATGTCTGAAAACTAAAAAATTATGTGCAAAGTAAAAGAAACTAACCGGGAGGCCAACAGCTACACTTAAAAGGGAAATCTTATTAATTCCAGCATTCAGCTTCGCGTTACTACTGAAGGTCAATTTCGGATCCTCCAGGCTCCCATACACAGTTCCTGCAAAACAAAAGAACAGAACAAGAAACTTAATTGAACAACCAAAGAGTATGCATTACAGGATGATTTTCCTATTCTTTATGCACTTCCATCGTGGCACAAACGAGCTTCCTCACCTGACAACTGGCCATTGACAAAAACATGCAACGCATGGCCTGCTGATAGTACTGTGAGCCAGGGGTATTGGCCATTCTTCAAAAATTCTTCATTCGAATCAATGTTGACACTGAAACATTTCAACAGAAGAGAAACAAATATAAAAAACAGAACTAAGAAATTGTGATCTTAAGATTGCATATTCTAGAGAAGAATGAATGAACGACACATCTCAATCGCAGAGGAGGCATCTCCATCCATAGCAAAACTATGGATGTAGATAGCTTGACCTTTTTCTCTTTTTGGTAAAGAATACAACCCACTTTTCAGATGCCCGACAGCATGATGCCATTTGTAGCATCCTAGACAGGCTGATCATCTGTGTTATTGATTTCCACTTCTTTTACTTACTCTGTTAAGTACCACAAATAATCTGTGGCATCTCTAGTGACATTTATCTGCTCTAGTAACCCAATTGCAGTGTTGAAGTTGTCAGATTGGCTGGGAGGCTCTTCATTATATGACTGCCAAGAGAACCCGTTGCGAACGGGAGTCATCTTCATTTGAGAACTCTGGGCACCAACCTGCTCATGATTTAGATTTAGCATTGCGAAATACAATCTAAAAATATTTCAATAGATTAATAAATCAGAATGTCTTTAATTACATCCACAAATTTTCGAATGAGCAAATAATGAAATCTATTTTTAAATTACATTTCAGACATTTAACTTTGTTCAGCCATATGATGCTTCATTACGTATTTGCCAGAAATAAAATTGTAATTATGCCTTTTAGGATTCTGTATATAAGCAAAATTAATTGAGTTCATGAATCCAATCCTCACCCTTGCAGTATTGAATTCGGTATTTTTGCAGTCAGGAAGGATGCTGATGGACCAAGGAGGCAAGTTGTAATGCATTCCCCTGAAACTAACTTTCGCAAAATATGCCAAGTTATAGTTTGCAAGGAATGCACAACAACCTCCAGCCTTGTAGTTAAAGACATGGGCCTGAAAAGAAAACAAATGAATCAGTTGCAAACAAAAGGAACAAGCATAATTATCCTATACGGTTCGATTGAACCTCTTGAAAGCTTCCAAGTGAAAACGCCACGGATTCTCCAGAAACCAATGCAGGTTCACAAAGCTTGATGGCTCTATGCAGGTCTTTCAAATGACCCCATTTGGGTTGCCTTAACAATCCTACAAAATCAAAATAACAACATTGTTTAGCCATGTCAACACGCACGCATAAACAACCAAATTAAGAAAAGAGTTAGCCTTAGGAAGTACTTTTCATAGGACCACTCCTGCTCTAATCGAAGGGGGTAATTGTATATAACAAAAAAAAAAAAGGCATGACCTTGCAGATGTCAAGCAAAATATCTTAATTCTCATTTGATCTTAAAGAAAATATCTTAAAAGAAAAATAATTGGCATGCTGCAGACAGTCATTACATTCAGCATTTGCTAAATAAAGCATTGATTAGTGTAGCATACCATATTCGTCAATAGGAGCATCATAGTCATAGCTAGTAGCTATAAATGGACCACCTGAAGTCCTTCCGAAATTTGTTCCACCATGGTACTAAACTAGAAAAAAAGTCAGTCGAACTGTGTGAGATAAGTCTGCACCAGAAGGTTTACGCTAGACGTAAAAAGAACAAAAAAACCAATTTACCATGTAATAATTAACAAAAGATCCACCAGTTTGTATAAACTTGGCAACTGAAAATGCCAAGTCTTCGGCTGGTCGATAAGGAACAGGACCTCCAAATTCTGTAAACCTATTGTTGCAACAAAAGCACGAAACTAAGCTCAAGAGCGATTCTTTATCCAGGAATTAGCCTATTCTAAAAAATCTGAAAATTAGTGAGCAAGAGAAGATATAATTACCAGCCTGTCCATGCTTCGGTCCACATCTTGGGCTTGTAAGCCTTGTTAGGATAGAACCAATCACAGTAAAATCCATTGCAGGTATTTATCTATGACCAGGTAAACAGAAAGAAGTAAGAAAAAGAAACATCGACGAAATACAACTGGAGTACATTTTCAACTCGCCATTTGCAACTGAATAATGTCCATAAACAGAAAAAAGAACTAATACAGAATGCAAAAGATAAGTATGGGAAGAGACTGAGCGTTTCTGTTAGAGAACAAATCTCAACTCAATTAAATTGAAGATGCAATGGAACATAAACAGTGGAACAATAATCTGGGAACCAAACATGAGTTCTGACATTATAGGATGTAAGGAAATAAAACAAAAGGACAGCAAGTAGGGACAATGGTAGTAATTGAACGGCAAGCCAACGCAGAGGTCTTCCTTATTTTTCACAAAACACAGCTGACAAAATCTTATGTAGTTCCTTCTTAAACCCGGATTTGATGTAGGAGGAAAAAGACAACACAACATCTACTGTTTTTATTATTAATAGGAAAAGGAGCTTAGTAAGTTAAGGAAACACATCACATGACGGTGTGATGAATGGATAACAAAAAGATAAGCGGATAGGGACTTACTACTGGATCAGGAGCATCATCTTGCTTGCACATGACCCAAGGGACCCCTGTTTCAAGATCCACGGCCATTTTTGCTGCGAATTCTGTATATGCTTGACCAGGAGTTCCAATTTCATATTCCATAGGTCCATACTCATTCTCTATCTGATATAATAACAAGTTAAAAATTTGTATGCATCAAAATCTAACCAAGATTGTTCATCCTTATAAGATGAATATCAAATGCAATTCAGATGACTAAATTGAAATCCGATCGCCTAATTTACCTGTGCAAGAATAATTGGACCTCCCTGAGATTCAAACAGCTCTTCTGCTTTCATCATATCCACAATCTTCTGAGTAAATTTTTTCATAGCAGCCTAACGTACATTTCTCCAAAAACCATAACTCAAAATTAACATCCCTCTTTTAACTTCAAAAAAAGAAAACAAGAATACAAATCAAGTTGCCCACCTTGAAAGGCTCATTATCAGTCCGAAATCGAATCCCGGGAACATATTTGAGCCAAACCGGAAACCCCCTAATTACCGCGTTAAACACGAATCTCTCAGCATCCAAAACAAATATAAATTTTGCAATGAATAAGAATCATAATTAACTTTAATTCTTTGAAATACCCAAAGTTCCATTCTGCACAAACGTAAGGTCCAATCCTAAGATGCACATAGAGACCTGCTTGCTTCACTAGCTTGATAAACTGAACCAGATCATACCTCCCCTCAAAGTAGTACTGAAAACCCACAATTCATGAGAATCACATTAAAGTCCCACACTGAAATCTGTGAAGAACTGAAAGTTATTGATAAGATTTGTAAAAGTTTTCACTTACTTCACCAGGATTAGGTTCATGCCCATTCCAAAAAACATAGGTCTGAATCACATCCAACCCTCCCTCTTTGGCCATCTCAATGAGATCTGGCCACATCTACAACAAACCCACAAAACCCCATTTCAGGAATCCAACAAATCAACACAAAGTATCAAGAAATGTGAAGTAGAGGCCAGAAGAAAATCAGATTTTGATTAGTACCTCAGGAACGCTTCTTGGGTAGTGAATGGATCCAGAAATGAGGATTCTTCGCTGCCCATTAACGAGTATAGCCTTGTCATCATAAGTCACAGAAGCATCAACACATGAGGAAATCAAGAACACCAACAACAAGAAGAATGAATTGACCACCACAACATTCAACATGATGAAATCAAGTAGTGACGATGTTGCAGAGTAGATAAATGAGTTAATGCCGCATTGGCTAAATTTGCAAAACTCAGAATCCTTGTGTTCTGTTCTGCTTTGTATTAAAGCAGAGTAGACTCTCACTCTCTCTGCACTCTGTGAATACTTAGTGCCACTTTTACTGTTAAGTTGGGTCTACCCACTATGAAAAGGGCCTAATTGTGCTCCAGAGGAGGGCGCTTTCGAAGATGATATTTGGACCCACCCTTACTAAAGCAACCCTTACTAAAGATGGGTGGTATGGTTGATTTACAGCAATTGCATTATTTTTTACTTCCACTTCCGAATGATTAATTGGATCTATGATCAGTCCAGTATCAATCGTAGCTCATATACACAAGGGCCCTATTGGCTCGTATTGTCAAATATTAAATCACATGTACCCATGAACGATTTACTTTTAGGGAAATGTTAGCGCTATAATGATGACGACTTGTCACACCACAATATATATTAGCTCACAAAATCTATTTATATATGCCTCGGGATACATACATACATAAATCTCGAAACATACTATGTGAAAGGCTCTTGTAAATTATAGTGTCTTTGCCGTATGATTTTGTTGTTCTCATTCCAGTATTTTTCGATCGTATTTCAACCCCAAATGCTACAATTCGATCAAGTTGGCACCACCCAGTATAATAAACACACACAGTAGTCGGCGCCATTAATGTTGTGCATTTCGAGAACGGTCAAATGGGGAGGTGAGAAATGGACTGGAAGTTGCGTTACAACTCAGGAAGGACAGTATCTTATGAGGATAGAATAGATGGGGCAATGAGACGACAAAGCAAGAACAGAGGACCCATGTTCTCTGCATATCTACCGTCAAAAAGCAGCATTACTATCCGCTTTTCCCCATATTAAATTATGCAATCCGAGAAACAAATTAAAGTGAGGCACCCTTGTTTCATATTCCATCTTCCCAGCAAACCAGGTTTTACATTGTTTGCGTGAGTAAATGCCCCCAAGTTTAACCTAGCGATAAGGGCCGAGACAGAGTTATGTAGATTAGATGCACGACCTCAATTTTTATTCCTCACGACAGTTAAACGTAAGACCATTGTTGGTCTCGTTTCGCAATCTCATGGCCGTGAGACTAGTCAGACCAAGTGTTGATGATGATTATATAAGTTTAGTATAGGGATACAAATGGGTAGGAGAATACTCATGAGTGATAGAGATTTTTCCTAACGGGTATAGAGTATGAGGATTTTAAATGGAAATGGGATGGGAATAGGTACAAAATTTCATACACATACAGGCATGGGTAATAAAATATATTAACAGAGATCCCTACTGGTATTCTCCACAAAGACCCCCAAAGGTAATCTCTACGGGAATTCCCATCTACCCATAGGGATCTCCATATATTAATTTATACACCATATGATAGTTATTATTTATATATACTATATGATATTTATATATAAAATTACATAATATTACATAATTTTCACTCTGAAACACTCATACATATAACAAAAAACTCTTAATGAGATTTATAATTTTAATTTATTTGGTTAATTAATAACTATATATTTTGTTTTGAATTGTTTGAAACTATATTTATATTTTGAAATTTTAAGATCAAAAGTACTAAAAAAATAGGATCAAATGAGAAAAATTGCAAAACTTTATTTTATAGAGTCATATCCTAATTTTTTGGGGGGCCATTGGCGCTATTAATTTTATATATAGTTTATATATATATTATGAATTTGTAACTTATTGACATTACTGGTTTTTTTTTTATATCGCTACATTATTATTATGTATGTATATTTGACACCTTATTTGTTACAATTTTTTTTTTAAATCCACGCGTAGATCCCTAATGGGAAATGAAATGAGAAAAAAGAATTTCTCTAAGAGGATTTTCCATCCCCGCAAAAATCCCCATAAAAATCCCCATAAAAATCCCCACGGGGATCCCCAATGAGGAATGAAATAGCCAAATAGGTAAAATATTTTACCCATAGGGATTCCCCATACCCACGTGGATTTGATGGGTATGTGGATGAGTATGAGAATTCATCCCTAGATGAGTATGGGTACAGGTATGAATGATAATTTTTTTAGTGGGTATGGGTATTGGAATTAGGTCTCCATTCCCTACCCTACCCATTTGCATCCCTAGTTCACTATGACCGGTTAAGTCTCATTTCGTAATCATCCGTCATGGATCTTGGTATAACTATTCAAGTTTACTATGGATCTTAGTAGTTATATAGGCTATGTCGAGCTCAATAAGGTCACCTAGGCTTGAGTGGATTACTGATTATATAATATTACTATGATCGGTTAATTTTCTTCATTGTACATCAGTATGAATGAAATTACTTTTTGTAAGTATATAATTAGAACAAAATTGTTTCTCAAAGAGGCAGGGTTGCTTCTTGTGAACTTGTAATAAAAAAAAAGCCCCAAATCATCATAACATGTAAAAAAAATAAGTGGGAAACAAATATTCAAGTGATTTAGAACCAAAAAAAAAAAACTCAAGATTTACAAGTGGAGTTGATTTGATAATGTCAAAACTTAATTGGGCTTTTCATCAAAGTTACCTTTTTTTATTTTGGGTGCGTTTGCTTTGAGATGGTTATGATGGGAGAGTAATAATGTTGTGGTTTTATAATTGCATGCTTCTATTTCTAAATTATTGTTAACTTTTCACCTAATCACCAATTTACTGTTATTGCACGAGAGTAGGTAGTGTTGAATTGCTTTTTCATGAACCATGTGAACTTTATTAGGAAGATTATGAGAAAGATAGAAAGAACTCTTTTTCATGAAATAGTTTAATTATCAACAAGTAGCGTTAAATTATCAACCAAGCCAATATCACGATGAAAAGGTGTGGATGAAAAGGGTATTGCTCCTACATATATGAGGTCAAGTGATCAATCTCTAATATTAAAAAAAAAAAAAAAAGTAGCATTAAATTGAGGTAAATGAAAATGTTGGATCCATATAATTAATTAGTTTTGTATAAGTCAAAGCATTTCTTGTAAGATTGACCAGACATTACTAGTCAAAAAATAATTAAAGTCTAAGGAAGTCATGGGTTTGAATGTTGAAATCCAAAAAAAAAAAAAATTATGTCTAATGTTTGAAGTACCATCCTTGTTGAAGGTAGTACTTATTAGTTATCTCGACTAAAACAAAAGGAAAATCGGTTTTTTTTTTAATAAGAAAGGAACAGTCCCCACTAAAGTTGGAACCAATAACCATCTTACTCTTAAATCTTATATCAAATTATTGGGTCATCCAATTAATTGGTTAGGAAAATCACACTAGGTAGCTGTTTACTTGCCGGTAATGTTTTTTTTTTTTTACATGAACGAGTTAATTAGATGGATTGAGTTGAAGTACATGTCCCTAATTGTATCTTTGCTACTTTTCTTTTCTTCTTTTTTTCTTGACCAATAGAAGTTGTATTATAATTTTTAAAAAAGGTGTATTATAGATAAGAAAGACGCAAGAGTACTGCATAAGAGAATTTAAAAGGATAGACATATATTATATAATTTTTTGGATCAATTACAAAAGTAATAATACAAAAGGAACTCCATCCAACCGAGCACTAAGACTATATGTAGGAGGAAGGAAAAGGTAGGAGAGCGAGAAGAAAAGAGAAAAAGCTAAGATGACTTATTACTATCAAGCCTACTTTCAAAGAAAGATGAAAAAAAATGAATGGTCCTAATAATTCACAAAGTAGATTTAATAAACATTTGAAGATTCTTTCCCCCTTTTAAGAGGCTCCAAAGGTGAATTTTGAACCTATAATTAACAAACATTTGCTATCTAAGAGGATCACTAATTGGCTTTAAAATGAAAAGGGCCATTAATTAGAGGTCCAAATAATCGAAATAGGAATCTCTGGAAAAGAGAGGTGCTCATTCATAAACAAGGTACGAACACACCCCACGGGTGTGGCGTACTAGCAGCGGAGTGAGAGCTTAGGCTCTGACTTAGGTAGAGATCTTGTGTTTGAGTTTTGGTAGTTGCAAAACTCTTTCAGGCCTACTTGGGCTGTGGAGATTAGTGTGTTTGTTAACTAATGAGGAGATTGGTGGAGTGAGGATGGGATGCTTATATAAATAACTTCATCACCAACAGTTCCAACACAACATGAAATCCCAAGCCTTCCTCCAAGTCCACCCACGTACATAGCTAATACACCTTGTGATGCAAATTAGAGTTTGTGTTAGATTAAGATTTCTTATTTATTAGATAAGATTGTTAAAGTTTGTGTCAAAGTTGAAGTCATAATTAGATTAACTTGAGTTTGTTTTTAGTATAAGAGTTTATAGTAGTTACGAGTTTATGTTGGAGTATATGTTAGTCCATAATTTTTTTAAAGGAAAAGGGGAGCTAGCTCCCGAACGATTTGATTACTCAAAGTGAAAATGTATAAGAGGGGTTGCGCGCCCTCATTGTCGACTCACTTGGGGTGCTACACATAAAGAATATACGTAATTTCTATTTACAGGGATTATACATGTGTCCGTTCCAATTGAGGCACCGACACTCATTAAGTATGTTCTCCCTCAAAATCGAAAGGAAGGTCAAAGCTTGCTCGGAGTCAAACTCCCAACCAACTAACGCTCCTAGTTGCCTTTCTAATGGCATGAAGTCAAAACTCCCCAATAGATCGTTAGTCACACGGGATCAATGTCCCCGTTTGAAACAAATTGGCCGTCAACGTCCTTTTAACGAGTCTATAAGTCCAAATGCGAGAGAAATAGGTCCCCCTGCACCATCACAAATCACAAAAAATCGACTAGGGTCGTTACACCAAGGCGTTAGTTTCGTGTCCATGATCCAAAAAGCACAAAAAAGGTAGAAAAATGCATCAGTGATATAACCAAAGGGTGTCACCATACAGCCACGCACCAAAAGCAAACTAAAATGCTATATGTCAATAATAAAGACAAAACCATTCACAACAGCAGGTTCCATGGACCCGCCAGGTTTGACCACTACTAAGCCTCAAATTCCTTATGCCCAAACAAAATCGATGCCACCGCACGTCGAACCCACTCCCAGATGTCGATCCAGGGTCGTTCCCGATCATGAAAACTCCTATTATTTGTTCCACCCACAATGCCCATATCAATTGAAGACTTCCAGTTTGCCACAGAATCTTGCGTTTTATGCCTCTGTTTTGAGCGGGCATACATGCTATGCTTTCCCAGAAAGTTTATTGTGTGTCCCATGTACACCTAAGCTCGGTCGCCATGCCGTCCTAAATTGACTTGGCATACGAGAACCTGAAAAAAATATGGTCGATATATTCCCCATCATTCTTGCATAATTCGCACCTCGTGGAGAGTAATGTGCTCGTGGGGCGTCTCCTCTGCATGACATCCATTGTGTTCACCTTCCCTACCCAGGCTAACCATCCGAACAACCACGTTTTCATGATCCCTGGACAGTTCCAAAATGATTGATGGGTCTGTCCTACTGAAGATACATTATTCGAGAATGTGTTATGAAACATCTATTTCACCGTGAACTCCCCCCGAACTCTCCCATCGCCGTGCTTTCGAGTCATCACCCTCGGTTGGCCATCTGCCCTCGACTTGCTCTAGCAAAGTCGAATACATCCCTCCCTCATCACCCCTAACCTTTGTCCAAACTCGAAACCCCACAAAGGGGTTCCGTTTCTTACGTCATCATGGGTCACTACTTCTGCGATGCTAACATTAGGGTTGCGCACCAGCCTGTAAAGTATCGAAAACTCTTCCTCGAGACTCAACGTCCCACACCATCGGTCCTTCTAGAATTTAATACGTGTGTCACTGCCTACTTGGAACTGAAGTCTTTTTCTGAAAGACTTCCATGTTCTCAAAGATGAATCTCCACGGGGCTTTGTGAGAGGATCTAAACCGGAATGTAGAGTCCCATTTGTTCACATTCGCTCCGTAGATGTTCCTTATGATCCCCACCCATTGAGTTTTTTATTCTGTTTGATACCTCAACAATAATTTACATACAAGAGCTTTGTTCCTACAATAAGGTTCCTGATCCCCAACATTCCAAACTTCTTTGGTAATGTAACTTGCTCCTAGGAAGCTAAGGCCCGTGCATTTTTCGAATTCATTCTCCTCTAAAAAAAGTTGTGCATCATCTTTTTTGCTTTCTTCGCTACTCCCACATGCATCTGATATAACGACATGTAATACGTAGGGAGTGCATCCAATATTAAGCTGATCAACGCGACTTTCCCTCCTTTCGAAAGAAATCCTCGCTTCCATCCGTCCAATCTTCAGGCAATATTTTTCAGAATTGGTTCCCATAAAGTTAAGGAGAGTGGCGATCCTCCAAGTGACATTCCCAGATACTTTATCAGCCACAAGCCTACTTTGCATTGGTGATCTGGTGTAGTGGTGGTCACTGCTAGGTCCGAGACATTAATACCAACAAACAACATTTATCCCGATTCAATTTCAGGCCATAAATCTTATAGAAAGTATGCACTATCCACATCATATTCCCGACCTTATTAGGGGTTATGTCCATAAATAGCAAATAGTCGTTTGCATATTGAAAATGTGTAACATGAGTATTTTCCCTACTAATCTTCAAACCATACATTACCCTCGAGCTTTGGCCACGTCAATCATTCGCCCCATTACGTCCGCCACCAGTATGAATATGAAAGGGGATAAAGGGTTTCCCTGTCTTAAACCCCATTGACTTCTAAACGCATCACACGGGGTGCCATTAACCAAAATCCTATAATTAGCTGTCTATAGGCATCCTTGAATCCATTTCCTCCACCTACTTTCGAAACCTTTCTGAGCCATTACATAATCCAAAAACTGCAAGTCCACTCTATCATATGCTTTGGCAAAGTCAAGTTTCATTACATAGCCTTGCTGCTTCCTCTTCTGTGCAAACTCAACCACCTCACTTGCCATGAGCACCGAATCCAGCATCTGATGACCTTTGACAAAGGCATTTTATACCTTTACAATAGTTTTCAAGAGGACTTCTCTTAGCCACCTCGTAAGTACCTTCGCTAATAGTTTATACATAGATGTGACAAAACTTCTAGGTTGAAAATCATCTATCTTGTCGGCCTTTGATCCTTTCAGAATAAGGCAGATAAAAGTTTCATTCATTTTCGCATTAACTATCCCATTCCTGTGGAACTCTGCAAAAAAGGCTAAGACATCATGTTTTATGATTCCCCAACACCTTTTGAAGAAAACAAGCGTGTATCCATCCGGTCTTGGGGCTTTATCGGAATCGTAACTACTCACTGCTTGCCATATTTTCATAAATGACCTCTCCAAATCTCTTGCCACATTCGTAGCTATTGGTTCCCAAAAAAGTCCATCAATTTCCTATGTCTTCGTCCTATCCCTCGTATAAAATGACTGGTAGTGGGCGACTATCGAGTCCTTTATCACCACGGCATCCTCCGTGAAGACCCCGTTATCCAGTTGAATCCTCCCAATCATGTTCTTGCTCTTTCGAGCCCCCGACATGCGATGATAAAACTTGGTATTGTTATCCCCTCCTTTGCCCATATAACCTGAAACTTATGGCTAGCAATTCGATTCTCGATGAAGAGAACCTTTTGAAGCTCTTGTTTCCCCTCTTTACGTCAGTTGGCCATGTGCTCATTCCAATGTGCATCCCCTTTTTCGCATCAAGTCTCCTAATCTCATTTTGAAGCTCATTTTTCCACTGCCTAGTCTGTCCAAACACGTTCTTATCCACGCCGCCATCTTCCTTTGCATATTGTCAAGCTTGCCCATGATACTATGGCCAGCTCCACTACTGTCTAATGCACATCGCCATTAATGTTTAACTTTATCAATAAATTTCGGGTGTGATAACCATACATTTTCAAACCTAAAGGGGGGACCCCACATAATCTGCCTCGTCTCCAATATCATCTAAAAGTGATATAAGGTCACTCTATTTCCTAATGACTGTCTACCATTTTTAAAGTGTTCCTCCCAATTGGGAGTAAAAAGAAATTGATCCAATCTTGTGCATGTGGGCGTGTCTCTAAAGTTAGACCAAGTGAACCTCCCATTTCTAAGTCGTGTCGATTAACTCCATTTCCCTAATGAGATTATCAAACTTCCACATACTCGTTGTGGATTGCGAGTGTGGCTCAATGGTACACAACTCGTTAAATCTGTTGACTTAAGCCTCCAGGTGCAGGTTCGAGTTGTGGGGAGCGAAAGACCACGCCCAAGAAAAAATAACATAGGGGGGACGTGGATGGTGTGGGTGGAATGGACCCACACTGTCTGTGCGGTCTTAGTGGACTCTCAGTGGGCTCGAGGGTAGGCTGGGGGTGGGCTGGTCCGTTACACCAGCTTTGGGTCTTCATTGAGAACCCTCGAATGCCCTTTTGTCCATAAAGTTGTAGTCTACCTTAAAGCTCAATATGTAGTTCCTTGTGCGGCGCCTTTGAGGTAGTAGCCGCACTCGACTCTCCCTTCAGTAGATCCTGTCTTGGCACTAAACGCATCTAGATTCCATTTTGCAAAAGGAACGTAGAGACAAGCTCTTCATCATCAGACGTTAAGCCTTCTTCTCTCGGGATCAGTTGTGTCGGGGGTACATCTTAGATGTGCAAGATCTCTAAGGTCGAGCCCGAAGTAGCAGTCCATTGAGTCGATTCCTCCTCCGATGTCCCTATTAAAGAAAGTCCCAATTTCACCCTTAAGGAAAATAACTCCCTTATTGCCTCCACTTCAGCTTCAATCATAGCTTCTCTCGTCTCCGTGGCCTCTCTTGTCATGTTCCCTAATTGAGAGTCTAGCACTTCCTCCACCACCTATTCATTTTCATATAAGCGGTCCGTTTGTTGAATACGTTGCTCCTATTCTGATCGTTCACTATTTCCATCAGGATCCCCTTCTTCCTGCATTGGCGAGTCTAGTGACTCGCTATTATTTCGCTGAATTTCCAGTTCGAACCCAACCCCCTCTGCAACTACGCCTTCCTCCAATATTGGCGCTTCCTCTACCTCCATCTCTTCATCGTCGTATAGTATGACAGATCTCTATTGTGAATCAAATTCCGCTTGCCCTATCCTTACGACACCAATTTTGAGTCCCGATGGGTTTGGTACATATCTGCACGTAAGTATCGTGTTAAACTCCATTTGTTCGTTCGCTCGCTCCACCAAACATGTTATTGCCCAGCCTGGCTGATGGGTTGGGGACAGACGACCTTCAGCCTACTCCATTGGGCCTTGCGTCTCGATGCGTGGGTTCACCATTGGACTATTGCCTTATTCAACTGGGCTATCAATTCTCACCCTGGCCCGGCTACCTTGGCCATCTACAATGCCTACCCCATTTTGGTCCATTTTCCCATGGGCTCATGTTGTCGCTTAGATTAACTACACGGGCTTGGGTCGTACTAATCCTCTGCGATGTGTTGTGGGCCGAAACCATGTTAGAGTCCAACAATACTCCTTGCATTATTGGCGTACAACCAGACCCCTTCCACCATTGCTATTGGGCCCACCTCCAGAACTGTTGTTTCGCTCACGCACTATGGGCATCTCGCCTCCTCGTACAAGCTTGCACCGTCTCTCTCCTCCATGCGCGTATTTAATGCAGCCCATAAGGATGACCCTCTGTTATCTGCATCCTCTGATCACCGACTCTTTTCCTTCTTTGTGAAATCGAAAAGTCTCAAGAGTCCGAGGCCTCAAATCCTTGGCAATTAATGTCGTATCCTCATCCCCACCGTTTGTCACATCCATGTCCAGAGTACCAGTCGCTACTGAAGGTTGGCCGAGCTCCATTTCACCAAATAGGTTAACCCTCATGCTAACACATTAATCTGCTGCAGCCCCTTCCCTACATTCCGCAACACATCCTTGTAAGTTGTCAGCATTTGTACCCGTATTCTCACCGACCCTCCTTGACACCTACCTTATTGACATCGTATCGACCCCGAAATGTCCATTTGCATGGCCCACTGGCTGGAGACTATAACGATCCTAAAAATCTATCTCGTGTCACGTGTCATTTCAGGGTCGTACGTGGGACCCACTTGTCGTGATACACATGTCCAAATCTCGGGAGTCGACATCGAGGTATGCTATTTTTGTTTGATGCTTATATTATTTATTTGACCAAAGATTGATCAAGTTAAATTAATTAAATTTGGTAATGTGCGGGTATGGTACACGTAGGGCATATCGATGTAGAGAAGAGCAGAGGCGTACCTCGAATTGCGTGTTGACGTGAGACCAAGGTATCGACTTATTGGTTAAGTCTAATGTGAGTTAAATGTGAATTTATGTTGGTTTAATAAATGGCTAATGTGGTCACCTTAAATATAAACATTAATGTCACTATAGTTAGTAAAAATTAAAATTAAAATGGCCATATGATGTGTCTCGAGACGCGCATTGACAAATCAAGATGTCAATGGAGTCAACTTGAAAGTCATTTGTGCATGACTTGGGTTAATAATTGAGTGAAGGTGGTCCCTTAGACGTGCCTCGAGATACGTGTGCACAAATGGATGTGTGGTCATAGTTCAATTGTTATCCAATTCATATAACTCAAACCTCTCACTCACTCACAACGTTTTGGCAAGGAACGGGGAGAGAAAGAAAAGAGATTGTTGGGGTGTTGGAGAAAAGAAGAGCAACAGTGAAGGTGGAGAGTAGTAGTGGTGATCACACTTGCAAGAATATCAAGCTTGGTACCTCTCCATCTCCATTAACATCATTTGAACAATTTGGTCATTTCAAATTCTTGAATTTGATGTTGTTGTTGATTTTGGGTGAGTAAATTCTGGGTTTAGAGTTTGATTGTACATCTCATTTGTGTGTATTGAAGTTGAAGAATAAGAAAAAAAAAAAAAAAGAATGAGACACAGAGATGATAAACGCCTCTGTGTGTTGAAAGAGATGAAGAATGAGGGGGGGAGCAGGCCCATGAGACGGGCCAGCTCAGGCCCATCGGGCCGGGCCGAGCTGGGCCCGTCCTAGTAACTGAACTGGGTCGGTTCGGCCGTCCCGGTTCAGGGAAAAGGAAGGGGCCCAAAGGCCCCAAACTTTAAAAAAAAATCAGAAAACAAATTAAAGAAAAACACAGGAAAACTCAAAAAAAAGGAAATGTTGAGGAAATTATAGAAAATTTGGTTTTGACGTTGTCGGAAGTTTTTGCACCGAAAAATCTCCTCAAAAAGTGTGCCACCACTAAGATTTACCCAATAAGCCGATACCTCGGTCCCACATCGACACACATTGTTCAAATAGCCGATATTTTGTGTTAGAGCCTATTTGAGAAATTTTGGATTTTAACTCACATTATACTTACCTAATAAGCTGATACTTCGGTCTCACGTCAACACATAATTCGAGGGACGCCTCCATTCATCTCGACATCGATATGTCCTACGTGTACCTTACCCGCACATTACCAAATTTAATTAATTTAACTTGTTCCATTTTTGGTCTAATAAATAATACAAGCATCAAACAAAAATAGCATACCTCGGTGTCGACTCCTGAGATTTTGACATGTGTATCACGACAAGTAGGTCCCATGTACGACCCTGAATTAACACGTGGCATAAGGTAGATTTTTAGGATCGTTACAGTCTTCCCAACTAATTAGAATTTCGTCATCGAAATTGAAACAAATTATAAAGGAAGGACTTAATGAAATCCAGAAGAGATAAGGAAAGTACTCGCGCATGTACGACTCGAGCTCCCACGTCAGCTCCTCATTTCCGTGATGCTGCCATTTGACGATGATTGATGGGATATCTTTGTTCCTCAAAATCTTCACCTTATGGTCCAGAATCTAAATAGGCTGCTCATTATAAGGAATGCCCTCCCTCAAGTCTATCTAGCTCAAATCCACTCTCGGTCATCTGCCATCTATCGACCTATCCTGTCGAAGCATAGAAACATGAAATACAAGGTGGATTCCAGACGACTGAGGTAGCAACTCCAACTCGTACGCAACCTTACTCATTCGCTTCTTCACCCTGAATGGACTAATGAACCTTGCCGCAAGCTTTCCTTTAATCCCAAACCTCTTGCGACCCTTTATCAGAGAAACTTTCAGATACACATTGTCTCCGACGTCATATGCTAACTCGCTGTGATACATGTCATAATACTTTTTCTTCCTCTCCTGCGCACTTTTCAGTCTCAATCTAATTAGTTTATCCTCTCTATGTGATCCACTACAATATCAGGCCCAATCATTGCCACAATATGGAGATTTGCGCAGTCTACCATGGAGTGTCTCAAACGGTGCCATACCAATACTAGCCTGGTAAGTGTTATTGTAGGCGAACTCACACAAATGAAAATACTCTTCCCATGATCCACCATACTCTAACACACACATCCTCAGCATATCCTCGAGAATCTGAATCAGTCTCTCTGACTGTCCGTCAGTCTGTGGATGATAAGCTGTATTAAGATCCAAACGTGTACCAAACTGTGTCTGCATGCTCTGCAAAATCTGGGATGTAAACTGTGGCCCTCTATTAGACACAATCGATAACGAAACACCATGTAATCGCACGATCTCCCGCTCGTACAAACTCGCCAACTTATCCACCAGATGTGTGGTAGACATCGGTAAAAAGTGTGCAGACTTCGTCAATCTGTCTACTATCATCCATATACTGTCATGTCCGCACCGAGATCGAGGTAGCCTACTGATGAAATCCATGACAATATGCTCCCACTTCACCGAGGAATGGGAAGTGGCTGTAATAACCCACCGGGTCTCCGATGCTCAGCCTTAACTCGATGGCATACCTCACAGACTCTAAAGTAATCAGAAACATCGGTCTTCATCTCCGACCACCAGAAAAGACGACGCACATCAACATACATCTTGGTCCCACCCGGATGAGCCGTAAAACGTGAGCAATGAGCCTCATCAAGTATCTCATTACGTAACTCAGCCACTAATGGAATTCACAGCTGACCTCTAAACCTCAGGCACGAGTCTGTCGACTGACTCCAATCTGGTTGATTCGGACTCTGAGCAAACTCCAAGAATCTCTGCTACTGCTCATCTATCTGCTGACCCTCAAGTACCCTATGAATCGATATTGTCCGAGTCCTCATATGCCCACAAATCAATACTCTGGTACCGGTCGGAATATCAACAGAATACATCAACTCGACCGCCTCGAGTAAACCATATTCATGTGACATGTGGCAAGTAATACTCTCCTAGTCTCCCCTCCGCGACTCAACACGTCTGCAACAAGATTAGTCTTCCCGGGATGATACTCCAAAGAGAAATCATAAGCCTTAAGGAACTCAAGACAATGCTTATGTCTCATATTCAGATCCTTCTGAGTAAACAGGTACTTCAAACTCTTATGGTTATTAGGGGCATAGTTTTAAATTTTTTAGAAATTCAAAACTATTGCAGAAGCAATAAAACCTCAAAGACACAAGTTAAGACAACTTAGAGTGTGGAAACCTCGAATATGTATATTATCATCAATGAACAATCAGAGGAGAGTAAACAAAAGATATACATGTCCAAAATCTCTCGAAAACCCAACTCCCAGTGTTTTAACACAAGTATATCAAAGGAAAGCTGACTAGGCTTATGTAACTCAGCGAGACGGGCTCGGAGGTCCACGTAAGTCTAGGCCGAGTAGGGCCCAGTTTGTGATTGTGGAATTGGGGCCGTCACAGTGACCATCTCTGGTAAGCCTCCCAACCTACAACCGCGCTTGACCGACACCACATGGAACTAGGATTTCAGCTGGAAAAAAAACTCTCCATTTCCTTTTTAACTTTGATGATGGCTCTCAATAGGTTCTTCCTCTATGCTGTCTCTATGTTAATCTCCATTAAACCCCTAAATTTTCCTTTGATCATGGCGAAGTCCTCCTCTCTCCATATGTTTAGTCGAAGGTCCGAAATCCAAATCCAGAAGTTTGAGCTGCCCTATTTTGTCTCACGATAATATAATGGCCTGTTCGCTTCACCGTCTTAGGTCGGATTAGCCCCACTGGACTAGTTAATCTGGTGTTCGCTTGGAGGATTAACTAGGCCACATGATTAGTTAATGGGCATGGGAGTGGATTAAACAATATCACCATTTTTGGTGGGATTAGCTAATCCATAGTGGGTGGTTAGTGGAGATTACCACTTTACCCCTCACATTAACACAACACCTTCACTAAATTACAAATATCCATCTCGACCAAACATGGTTTTCTCTTCGTCCTCTTCGTTCTGTTTGTCCTCTTCGTCGAATCACCAGCTTCACTGCGTTTCCACCAACACGCGTTGCAGCGGCGCCTGAAGAGGAAGCGAGGAGGAGGAAGCCAGTGCCGTCGCGAACCGCAAGGCGCTGGTGTGCGCGAGAAGGAGAGGAGAAACTGCAGAGAATAAGAACACTCCCCCACACCACCACTGCCTAACGAATCAGAAATTTTTCCCGAAATTATATTTGCTTTGTAGAGAAATGAAATCTACATCGTTCTCTTTGGCTGTTAGAAAGAAGAATTTTTAGTGTGCTTGATTAATTCATGAATTTAATCACAAAGATCAGAATATACAAAGATCAGAATATACAAAGATCAGAATTTTTAGTGCGCTTGAATAATTCATAAATTTAATCACTGCGAAGGCTCGGTTTGGTGATTGATTGAAAAGGCTCGGTTTGGTGAGGAGGCGTCTTCTTCACCAGGGGAGCCGATTCATGGACGCAGGTGAGGTGCGAGCTCAAGCAGCAGAGGTAAGAGACATTCGCAGTGGAGGAGATGAGGAATGTGTGAAATGGGGGGAGGATGTGTGATTTATGTAAATGTATTTTGGTAAATGTACATGTACAACCTCATTTAATCCCAACCTTAAAACTCCCAACCAAACAAGATATACAAATGGGACTAAACTATCTAAACCCATGTGTTAGTCCCATCACTAATTAATCCCATGTGTTATGATTCACTAAAATGTGAAGCAAACGGGCCAAATGTTAGGCCGGTAAGCCGCAATCTGTGTGACTAAATCGCTCATGCTTTACCTCCGTCTTTAATCAATCATTTACGTTCGTCAGTAGACTAACAGATTAGTAGAGCTCAGTCATTCCCTATCAGTTCAAGGACTTCTTCGTTCAGGAACTTTGCCAGCCGTTGGCCAATGATTGTCCATGCACTGCACCATGAGACCCGGAAGATGAACACCGCCTTGTTTCAGGTTTCTTTAGGGTCTGCATCCGGTTCCTTTCTAGGTCTGTGACCTGTATCTGTCTGTGTGCCTGTACCTCCCTCACCATGTCGCCTTGGTTCTCTTTCGCCCAGCGATGGCCATATTTGGGAGCATCGCTCGTCTTCCACGTTAGTTGTACCATCTGTTGTAAGATATGCTTGGGGACCTTTTCTCTGTTCCCCTTAATCCCTATTCAGATGATCAGCTCGTGTGGGGCATGATAACTGTGATGTAACCTCGATGTTGTGAATGTCGATGGCTGCGAGTCTTCGTCCTCGACCAATCTGTTAAAGAACATTCCCCATCTCCTACCATTGTCATACGGGATGAGGACAGCATCCCGTCCCCTGCTCCCGACCTTCTAAATACGTAGTAGCTTGCCCGGATGGTTTTCGAGTGTTTGAAAAATCAAGTTCCCGGAGTCTCCTTGAAAGCTCCTCCTAACCCATTGTGGCCTACTGATGATTTCCATGGTGGCTCGTTGGACCCAGCCAAGTTCCTTCGAGTCCAACTTCAGAGAGAAAAGCCTTCCAGCTGACGATTCCTGAATGTAGACTCTGCCGTGTGATAGGAAGGAAATGGTAAACATTTTCTTCTCGATCCTGCATCTGTGCCATCTACATCCCCTGACCGGTTGATTCTCCTTCCATGCCCCATTTGGCACCTTGCCGTTGCCATGTGTCCCGTTTTCCTTTCGTCCTCGTCCACCACCACGTCCAAGCCTTCTAGCTGACAATTCCTTACCATCGCACCACGTCCGTCTATCCTTCCATGGCTCGAAGAGGGATTAAGTTAAATTACTGGTTTTGTTTTGTTTATAAAAATGATGGTAACATTGAAAATGATGTCACACACAGAATTCAAGCTGGATGGAAGAAATGGCGGAGTGCAACAGGGGTGATTTGTGATCGACATGTGCCTACTAAGTTAAAAGGAAAATTTTATAGGACCGCAATTAGGCCACTGTGCTTCTATGGAAGTGAATGTTGGGCGGTAAAGCAACAACAATTACATAAAGTGAACGTAGCAGAAATGAAGATGCTTAGGTGGATGTGTGGTAAAACTCGTAAAGATAGAATAAGAAATATATAAATTCAAAGACAAGTAGGAGTAGCACCAATTGATACAAAGATTAGGGAAAGGCGGTTGCGATGGTTTGGTCACCTGCAAAGACGGCCTATAAATGCCCCAACTAGAAAACTTGACTCAATAGAAACTGTAGAAATTCGACGAGGTAGGGGCAGACCAAAGTTAACATGTGATGCATTAATTAAAAGGGATTTGAATGGTTTGCAAAGCTCACCATCAATTGCACTTAATCGAGCACAATGGAAAAGTTTGATCCATGTAGCCGACCCCAGTTAATTTGGGACTGAGGCTATGTTGTTGTTGTTGTTGTTGTTGTTGTTGTTGTTGTTGTTGTTTTGTTTATAAAAATCAAAATCAGTTACAAAACAATGTAATGATGGGGTGGTGGAGGATTTAAGTATCACTGTGAAGAAAAATTATATGTTAGTCCATAATAAAGCCTATATATAGAGGATTATCGTATTTTATTAGGGGTTGATTATTTGATGAACAAAATTAGATTTTTTAGAAAGTGTATCTCTTTATTTGTTTTGATTTCTTGAACTTTGTGTGTTTGATCACAAATAAGAAACATGTTTCTTCAATTCGGTATTCGTGTAATCAACAATTAGTAAAAAAATATTATTTTCTTTGCAACGAGTAATTAGGTAAATTCCTCGCGGCATCACCTTACAACATAACATGTGGATCTGGTCGAAAATTAATATTACTTTTTTGTAAAGTACATATAAGCTAATTAAGCGCTTTGCTTAAAAGAGACAGCTTATGAAAATAACTAATCCTTTAAAAGTTTTAAGTGATTGTAGGCAATTTTTTGTATCACGTCAACCAATTCTTAAGAAAAAACCATGCCACATAAAAGATGCTTCTTTAGTGTCATGTCAACCATAATAACCATAAGCGAAATGAATGGAAACAAATGCGATTTCGGATGGGAAGACAATTAGATTGCCCAGGCAGAAGTGTTTCATTTGGGACTTGTGGCCTCATTTGAATTGGAAGAATCAAATCAATAGTAATTCTTTCTTATTGCCTTATTGCGATACCAAGAGCAGAAAATTGCAATGTGTTGGAAAATGCTAAAATGACACCTCAAGTGACACCCCTATGACGTGACGTGAGGACCCGCATCTATGGGAGCCGTCATGCGCACTTTGAGATAGACATCACGCGTGTTATGAATCAAGAACTATTTTGTGCACACTTATTTTTATGTGGAGCTCGCACACCAAGTCAAAGAGTGTCATTTCGGATGTCGTCATTCTAGCATTTTCCGTTGACACAATTTGCAGATTTTCATATCTTTTTAACATTTCTATTACATGTCTTGGCCCATCAAGAGTCCAATAGAGATAAAACTTCATACCCATGCTGGTATGGATCCAGGGATAGAAAAAAATATTTTGCGCGGAGAATCTCCATTGGTAATATCAGTGGGGATCCCCATGGATATCCCTATTGGATTACCCATGAGGCTCCCCGCGGAGATCCTCGTATATATCAAATACATTTATATACATTGTATATATTAATTTGATATAATATTACAAGGCTTTCACCCAAAATACTAGTGATAAACAAACTCTAATGTGATTTATAATTTTAACTTGTTTGGTTAATTATATGTTTTGTTTTGACTCGTTTGCAACTATATTTATATGTTATACTTTATTTGGTTGAAATTTTCAACAATTGTGATCTATGTATGTGTACCATATTTTTTATAAATTTTTTGAAAAAAATTAAGTGGGAAAAAATATTTTCCCGCGGTGATTCTTCGCAAATTCTTCGCAAGAATCCCCGCGGGGGATCTTTAATGGGGAATGAAATGAGAAAATTCTTTTCTCAATGGGGATTTCTCATCTCCGTGGGGATGAGGCAGGGATGGGGATGAGGATGAAGATGGGGATGAAACTTCATCCATGCGTAGGGCTATGTATGGGGATGGGATATGAATTATGAAGCGGGGGTGAGGATGGAGATGAGATCCCCATCTCCTACCCTCCCCATTTGCATCCCTAGCCAATACCATATACAACAACAACATCATTAGCAACAACAACAACAACAACAAAAGTCTTAGTCCCAAATTAATTGAGGTAATCTATATAGATCAAACTCTTCCATTGTGCTTCATTTAGTGCAGGGCCAATACCATATATAATAAACAAAATTGAAATGTGAAAAAAGTGTAGCTTTCGAATTCATGTGCAAATCACTAAGTATAACACTGGTAGATCATACATAATGCTTTTTATACTTAAGTGGCAGTTGAACTCATGACCTCCTCTCCAACCCTTACCTTTTAAACACCGATGTCTCTACTATCTCATCAAAGAAGCTTTGGCAACAATAACCAATGCTTTAGCTTTAAGTATATATATTTTTGAGGAAAATGCTAAAGTTACTAGCATAGGACACGCCTTTGAGTGTATCCTTTTATTTTCTCGATATGTGTGCACGCACCCATCCCGAGATACGCTTAAGGGACGCACATGAATGCGTATCCTATTAGGACAACCCTATTCTTATTTTATTTTTTTAACACGTATGGTTATGTTTGGTGTTGTGTAAGGTTCTGTTTGGTATGTAATTTCTATACTAGCCTAAATTAATGCCAAGAAAGCTCTAGAAGATTTTAGTTCGAGCCTACGTAGGAGTTCAATTCCAAGTGCCTCAATATTGAATAAATAAAGTTAGCAAAATGGAACAATTATATTTGGCCCAATAGTAAGGAAATTGGTCCATTGGTGTCAAACATCACATGAAAAACTACAAAAAAAAAAAACAATTATATATATATATATATATATATATATATATATATATATATATATATATATGTTGTGGAATATGGATGACCATACATGTACACCAACATGTTGTATAGTCATGTAACTTGTATTTCTTACTTAATAGTACCTCCACTTGTCTATGTATTGTCATGTTACTTGTAACCATTTCCAATGTACACCAACTCTTCCATGTATTGTCAAATTACTTGTAATGTGTTGTATGACATGGGGTGTATGTGTTACTTGTACACATTGTATAAAGTACATTTATCATCATCACCAAATGGCCTATATAAAGGGTGCCAACCTCATTGTAAAAACACACCGAGTTGAATGAAAACTTCTCATTCCAACTATCTCATTTCTTCTCTTCTTCTTTGTAGTAGTAGAAGTTCTTAGTCTTCTATTTTCCTTCTCTAGTTCTTAGCAAGTTCTAATTCAATTTACAACACGTTATCAGCACGAGCTTGCTCTAGCATTAAGGAGATCTTGAAGTTCAAGAAGGCTTGTTAAGGAGACAAAGCTAGAAAGGTATAACTTTTGTTATTTAAATAAATTCAATTTATTTATATATTATCATGGTTGCTTCCTTTTATTACATACATCATTTCTATATGCACACTTTATTCATATACTATATATTATAACGTCACCGATTGCGAAAGTATGCTCTGTAGTTGCGTCTTGTACGATCTTCTACATCAGAAATCAAAAGTCAATATGTGACATAACTAGTTTTCTCTTAAAACTACAAACGATTAATTATCGTTCTATTCTTGATTTTATAATACAAATAATGCTATAAGTTTGAGTTGATAGTGGGTAAGCCTTGTCCCCGGTAAAGCTAAACATTGAAAGGGAGACGGGCTATCCCGTTCGAGAAGGCATGACATTAAGCAGACTTTGTCTCGCCACCCAACCTGGAGGTTGTCCCACCAACTCATACAAATAGTACATTTGATTATTAATGAATCAAGTTGTGAACATATACTTAATCATATGCTATGTTATTTTTTTTACATAAAATAAAGAGAAAATTATTTTATATTATATTTACTTTCAAAATATTAATCAACCATAGTTTGAATTTGTTACCTTATTATAATTCTTGTTATGATAATTAGATATTACGAATTATGAATAAAGCTTGTATCCATGCAAGGTTGTATGTTGTACACAATCATTCACCAATTTCTCTTTAGAGATTTGAAAAGTGAATATTTCACTTTATATATATTTTCACCTTATGGAGTTATATATATACATACCAAAAGCGTAATGCTCCAAAAAGCTCAAAATGAGCGTCTGGGTCTCATGCTACAAAATTTAATCAGTTAAATGTTAATTATAATTCCACAATTTTAATTACCTCTATGTTGAGGCTATGTGGAAATATGACTGATGAGACAATAAAGAGGTCACGTGGCCCGCCTCGATTAATTGTTGCAACAAATATCGAGCGCGCACGTCAATCCAATAAATATTAAGGATTGATTTCTTGTCTCATGGTAGCTGAGTAAAATAATGAGATATTATAAATATAATATCGCTCCCGTCCAATTAGTTCAGCTTCAAATTAAGAAGCATATGTTGCATATAATGATCATGATCGCAATAATAAATTTATGGACGTGGAAAAGGTGAAAATATCAGGTAAAGGTCGTATTGACAATTCCACCAAAAATTGGAATAAAAGTGGTGCACCACTACAAAGGGCAAATAATTATTGACAATGAGCGCTCATAATTGTGACATTTTTTTAGTCATATATGAAAGGCTATTTTGCCTAAATATTGTCATATATATGCTCGAATATTTTTGTGACCTTTACCATGCCTTCAAAATCAAAGGCAAAATATTATGAATTTTATCATTTAAATATGACTCTTTTTTTTATTTGCCAAACATTATTTATCCAGATGGATCAACAAATCATGTGTTCAAGTCATGAATCAAATAAGAGCGATATATGCCTTACTGATTGTGCTACAACGCATACAATCCTTAAAAATAGAGAATATTTCTCCAATTTGAACTTAGCTGAGGCTAATGTTCAAACAATATCTGGCATCTCCAATTTGATTAATGGCTCTGGAAGAGCAAATATTATGTTGCCGGAGGGAACAACAATTCATGTTGACAATGCCTTATACTCTGAAAAATCCAGAAGAAATTTACTCAGCTTTAAAGATATTCGACAAAATGGATATCACATTGAAACTATGAACGAAAATAATAGAGAATTTCTCTATGTCACATTGGTTTCAAATGGGAAAAAAGAAGTGTTAGAAAAATTCTCAGCTTTATCCTCTGGATTATATTTTACTTATATAAGGCATGTCGAAACGAATGTCGTCTTAAATAAAAAAACTAATGATCCAAAGACATTCATTTTATGGCATGACCGGCTTGGTCATCCAGGATCATCAATGATGCGAAGAATAATTAATAATTCGTATGGACATCCTTTAAGGAGTCACAAAATATTTTCAACTGGTGATTATAATTGTGCTAGTTGTTCTCTAGTTAAACCATCCCCAAGTAAAATTGTTGTGGAATCCCCAGTTTTCTTAGAACGCATTCAGGGAGACATATGTGGTCCTATTCATCCTCACTGTGGACCATTTAGATATTTCATGGTTTTGATAGATGCATCAACTAGGTGGTCACGTGTTTGTTTGCTTTTAACCCGCAATGTTGCATTTCCTAGACTTTTAGCACAAATCATTAAGTTAAGAGCACAATTCCCTGACAATCCAATCAAGACCATCCGTATTGATAATGCCGGAGAATTTCAATCTCAAGCATTTAAAAATTATTGCATGTTTATAGGAATTACCATTGAACATTTTGTTCCACATGTGCATACCCAGAATGGTTTGGCAGAATCTCTAATCAAACGCATTCAATTAATTGTCAGACATTTAATCATGAGAACTAAGTTATCAACTTCAGTTTGGGGACATGCAGTCCTTCATGCAGCATCTATCATTCGTTATAGGCCTACTGCATACCATGAACATTCCCCCATGCAACTCATTTTAGGTTAATAACCAAATATTTCACACTTGAGAATTTTTTGTTGTGCAATGTATGTTCCTATACCACCTCCCAATAGAACTAAGATGGGTCCACAACGAAAACTTGGAATTTATGTTGGATTTAACTCATCGTCCAATCACTACAAAAAAACAGCAAATCAGAAACGAAAATTTCCGTATCTGATTTGCATAAATTCCGTCTCTAATTGAAATCAGCAACGGAATAGAGACGAAATTTATTCTGTCTCTAAAATCGTCGTTGCTAATTCAATCAGAAACAGAAATGTGATTCTGTTTCTGATTTAGAGACGGATCAGAGACGAAATTTATTCCGTCTCTAATTTCGTTTCTGATTAGAGACGGAATAAATTCCGTTTCTGATTATTTCCGTCTCTGATCCATTGCTAATCAGAGACGGATCAGAGACGGAATTTGATCCGTTTCTGATTCATGTATCTATTCCTCAAAAATTAGAGACGGAAATAGCAATGGAATCTCTGGATTCAGTTGCTATTTCCGTCTCTAATTTTCATTTTTGTTTAGTTTTTAAAGTCTCGATTAACAACGGATCATATAGGTCTCAATCCAAGCACATTTAACCCTGCCAATATATAATAAAAATCATAGCTAAATAATATATTGATATTGCACAATTTATATAAACTTAACATATCCTTAACATTATCTTTTCTCAATGTACTGTACACGAAACAACAAAAACAATCTAAAAAATTTATATATCGTATCTTTCTACAAAAGTAACAGCAAAAATTGTTCTAAATGAAAAAAAAATGAAGTGTTCCGAGATAATATAAAGTTGATTGTGCTTCAAATAATACTTGACTTCGTACAAAACACCTGAAAAAAGATCAAAAAGAAAAAAAATCACTAAATTATACAAACAATAATAGGAATATAAACAATATTATGGGAGAATGAAGGAACTCAATACAGATTGTGCTTCAAATAAATGATCTATCCAAGAATTATAAAATTTGGAATTAGTGGATAGGTAAAAATGGAAGAAAATTAAAAAAGGATACATGAAAGCCAAATTAAATAGAAAAACTTGAGAAACTCATTCACATAGAAGTACTATAAGATTCACGAGTCCCTCCTCTCTATAATTCGAATTCATGATTCATGAACAATAACAAATTAAGTATGTACCAGCTAAACATCTCAAAACTTGAGAAACTCATTCACATAGAAGTAACACTAAGTAAATACCAAATGAAACTCTAACAAAACATAAGCAGAATATTAATGACAAATTAAAAATTAACAATAACAAGCTAAATAAATCAATACCATAGATATTTATGCTATATGTATTTATAGTTCAATTTTCCATAATCAAAATAAATATATATTTTGCTTTAGAAGAAGAAAACATAGTCTAGATTCTGATCAGCAATAAGGGATTCAGCTGTCCATAAAAAATGGAAGGAAAGTTGTAAGGAATAAGCAAAGTTTATAGGGTGCAAATAAGTAATTAGTCACGGTACATTATTTTCTCTAAGAGAAGCCCCCAAATTTTATTTTATTTTGTCAACAAGCACATGAAAAAGAAAAACAGAAATAAAGCGAAATAGAGTAGGAAAGCAAATTCAAAAACACTGCATTAATCGGTTGCTTAATTTCCATGGTTGAAACTACTGTTAACAATCATGGCAACATTTCTTGAACAATAAATGTCATTTTTGCTATGTCAG
Organism: Stephania yunnanensis; assembly: GCA_039657365.1. Taxonomy (NCBI): domain Eukaryota; kingdom Viridiplantae; phylum Streptophyta; class Magnoliopsida; order Ranunculales; family Menispermaceae; genus Stephania; species Stephania yunnanensis. The sequence goes on along the minus strand of CM077584.1, from coordinate 11,205,368 downwards.
TCGTCGAATAAAGTTCAGAAGCTAATGGAGAGGATGCAACTCTGCATATTTTTTCTTCCAATGATAATCAAATAACTCTAGTGATTGTTCTCACTCACACAAATTTAAACAGAATTAGCATTCTATAACCTTTTTTGTTAAAAAGTTAAGAAAAGCCTTTCTAACACCATTGTTGCAAAAAGGAAAAACTAAGTCCACGTCATGTAACTTTTGATCCATATAGTTGGTTCAATTTTTTAGTCAAATGAAAAAAAAAAAGAGGAACCATTTCTAGAGATCGTATAGACAACTTTAGATCGTTCAAAGACAATGCTCAATTTCATGACTCGGTTGCTTTCATGTTGATTCTGTAGGGAGTTTGAAGCAAGATCATATTGGATAGCCTACATGGAAAGGATGGGGAGTGCCAACAATTGATTACCAAACTATTTATATTGTGTATCGTCTTAAAAGTAATAGCTTTTCTATATTTATATTCACGAGCTCAAGCAATTTTTAGTATAATAAAAGAAAATCCAAATCCATCATCCCCGTAACCATTTCATACCAAACACTTCAGTCACTCACAATTCTCCATCCTCATCTCCATATTCAACCAAAATTTGTACAAACACGCGCACAATATCACATATGTAATTCACACCTTATTTATAGATAAATCTCTATCATAGTAAGAACCAACAAATAATCAAGCAAGACTGGAATATTCATCAAAATGCAATGTCATGTACCTCTAAAACTATCGATGGAAATAAGTTCGCCACATCATTAATATGTACTTCTCGGTATTTGAAACCTACCATTCAAGTAACTAAATATTCAAAGAACAAAGTAAAAATAAAATAAAAAAGAATCTAAAAAGAAAATAAAAATCAATTAATCATTTAAAACCCAACTTACTTGCTCTGAGCTTGATGGTGTTTGATAACCAAGCCTAAACGTACGAAACGCCACGAATATTGTATATTTCATATTGTAGATGTTGTCACTATATACCTAAAAAAATAAACCACTTTTAGTAAGGAACTCCGGTAATATACATGAATTATTTCATGCATATATGACCAAACAGTATGAATTATTTCATGCATAAAAAGATAAGAATTCATATATTTATATATATTTACTTGTTTAGCCTCTAGAGCTTGCATGGTTCCCCCCATGCCTCTAGAGCAGAAATGAGATAATGTAATATGAACATGCATATATGACCAAACAGTATGTTGTTTTAGTTTTTTTTACTTTCTTGCTAGGAAGATGGAAACTGAGAACACAACAGTAGTATAGAATACAAGAACAAAAAGAAGTATCCAGAAAGAAAATAAGATGCACCAATGCACTCCAATGTAATTATGTAACATCACATATGTTTGAATAGAGCACATAACATGCAAGCCTTAATATCATAGGTTCAAATCCCAACTACTTGACCAACTCATGATATAATATTCATCAAAGAACAACTACAGCAGTTACTATTGGATGAACAGACAACTACTTCAGTCAAGAGAACATATAGAGAATACCCTGATGAATCTGCCACTATTTCCTTTTGATAAGAAACCAACAACTTGACTCCAACATGAGTTGACCCTTCAACCTCCCCCAATCTTGCATTTGGCAACTGATGGCTCATCCATCTTACCAGAGATGCTTCGGCATGAATCCGCCACTACGAGCACTCGCAAGCCAACATTTCAATTAATTAGCCCATCGAGAAAGAGTGTCATCTCTAATTACAAAAATATGGGTTCTATTAAGGATGTAAGCCATATAAATGAAGACTAAATACGCCATATAAATGAAGACTAAATGATATTGTATTTCTGAAGTAGATTTGGCAGGGGCATTTGAATCAAACTATTATGCAGTTTTTTGAGCTTAAAGAGGAAATGTTGATAATTAGTTGAATAAGCAGAATAGATAACACAGAGTATGCTTGTGGGCTATATTAAGCACATTTCAATCAAGCTAATAGCACGCTTATTAATTAAATGGACTTGGAAATTTAACCATACAATCGGTGTCAAAAGCACAATCGACAAAGTGACATTTTAACCATACAATCGATGTCAAAAGCACAATCGACAAAGTGACATTTAGAAAAAAAAAATAGAAGGGAAGGGATGATAATCACCAATTAATTCCACACAAACAAGCCAAACAACAATTTAGAGAAATCCACATAGTTTGTTAACATCAAGAAGCTCAGTTTGAAATAATACAAACCAACAACCATAACAATAGCACTCGACATTCAAAGTTCATCCACAATTCAGTCTCCACCGCAACACGCAAGTAGTAGCAACACCGTAATAGATAACGAAGTTCATATATATGTTAGATTTACCATCTTCGCTGCATTAAATGTAAAACATGCAATTCTTCAGGTTTGCATGGAAGCGCAGGAGTGTCTTCAATTGGTGATCAGTGGAGCTTTCACCATGCTCTGCCACTGTCCTCGTCGTACAACAAACGATAGTCTCCTAATTCGATAACCGCAACCAAACTAATGGCAACAACATATTGCTTATTCCTCACAGAGAAACCAAACTCCTTACAAACAAACGGCAATCGATTGCGTGTATAGAAACTTTTCCGACCATCATAAGCTAATGGCTCCCCATTCATATCAGTTTCTAAATACAAATTGCGTAATTCTTCCATGATCACTCGGTAATCTTTAGAAAACAAAACCTCAGGCGTAATGAAAACCTAATCAAGAGAAATTAAATATGCACAATGAGTGTGAGAAACTTGTAAGAAAAAAAAATCCAAATTTCACGAATTTCACAAAATGAACCAACCAACTCACGTTATAGTGAAAAAACTCTTTGAGAGATGAATCAATCTCTACTTGAAAATGATTCGTCTTCACCAGAAACTTCTCGCCAATAATACCGGGAGGAGGCCGAGAAGAGAAACGTATAAGCTGCTCCTCTGGTTTGAGAGATAATTGTTCTAGCTTCCTCTCAACGTCGGAAGAAAAACTCGCTTGGTGCAGGTCGGATCGCCACGATCCACCTCTTCCTCTTCCACAACCTCCGCCATCTCCACCGTATCCGCGGCCGCCACCACCACCACGACCTCCATAAGAGTAATTGCCGTGGCCACCACGACCTCCATAAGAGGAGTAATTGCCGCCACCACGGCCTCCATCACCACCACAGCGGCCTCCATAAGATAGGTAATTGTCGCCACCGCCACCGCCACCACGGCCTCCATCACCACCACCACCACCACCACCACCACCACCACCACCACCACCACCACCACCACCGCGACCTCCATAAGGGGAGCAACCGCCACGACCACCGGCCGCTTGTCCAATGTGGCTGAAAAATGCCATCGCCATCACCACCACCGGTAGACCCGACGGCCTCGTCCGGCAAAGATTTAGGGTTTGGGAGAGAGATTTCAGTGAGAGAGAGAGAGAGAGAGAGCTGAGAGCGGTGAGAGCGAGGGTGAGAGAATGAGAGCAAAGAGCTGCGAAAGAGAGAGAGCAGAGAGCGGCAACGGTGAGAGAGAGAGAGAGAGCGGTGACAGTGAAAGAGAGAGCAGAGAGCGGTGACGGTGAGAGAGAGAGGAGAGGGTGGTGACGGTGAGAGGGAGCAGCGGTGACGGTGAGAGAGAGCGGCGGTGACGGTGAGAGAGAGCGGTGACGGAGAGAGGTTTCGTTGAGTGAGAGAGCGGTGAGGGTGAGGGAGAGAGGTTTCGTTGAGAGAGAGAGAGAGAGCGGTGAGGGAGAGAGATTTTAGGGAGAGAGATTTTGGTCCCCATTTTTTAATCATCGAGATCGAAGCACGCACGAATCTCGAGACGTAACGGACGGTTGTAATAAATGAAAATTTTGATGGGAATGTTGGCGCCATTTTTTAGAGACGGAATTAATTCCGTCTCTATTTCCGTCTCTGATTCGTCTCAATTCCGTCTCTGAATTAGTCCGTCTCAATCCCGTCTCTAACTAATTTTTTTAGCAACGGAACTTATTTCCGTTGCTAATTCCGTTTCTAAATTTCATTTTCCTTGTAGTGAATATAAGATACCTTGAGCCCTTAACAGGGGATTTATTTACTGCACGTTTTTCTGATTGTCACTTTGATGAAGCAATTTTCTCACCATTAGGGGGAGATAAGAAACCAATTCAAAAGGAATGGCGCGAAATTGCTTGGAATGCATCAACTTTATCACATTATGATCCACGCACAAATCAGTGTGAACTTGAAGTTCAAAAGATCATTCATTTGCAACAAATTGCAAATCAATTACCTGATGCATTTAATGATGCAAAACAAGTGACAAAATCACATATTCCAGCTGTAAATGCTCCCGCAAGAATTGATGTCTCCGTGCAACAAAATGCACAAGAACCAACGAAACGCTTAAAGCGTGGAAGACTGGTTGGGTCAAACGATACAATTCCTCGAAAGAGAAAAACGGGAGTAAAAATAAATACAAATCAAAATACTCCTGAGAAAGCATAAGAATCATTTGATAAGGGTTTGTCAGAACAAGTTGATTCTTATGAGGAATAACTTCCTCTAGAAAAAGAGGAAAAAGATGAAAATAATGAGATCTCAATCAATTATTTAAACTCTGGTAAGATTTGGGATCGAAATGAAATTGTTCCTGATGATATATTTGCTTTCAATGTGTCCTTTGAAATATGTGAAAATGATGATGATCCAGAACCACGATCAGTGGACGAATGTCAAAAAAGACCTGATTGACAAAAATGGCAAGATGTTATCCAAGCAGAGCTAAACTCGTTAAGGAAACGAGAGGTTTTTGGACCAATTGCCCAAACGCCAGATGGCATAAAACCTGTTGGATATAAATGGGTATTTGTACGAAAGAGAAACGAAAAAAAATGAAGTTACAAGGTACAAAGCAAGACTTGTAGCTCAAGGTTTCTCACAAAGACCTGGCATCGATTATGAGGAAACATATTCTCCTGTTATAGATGCAATCACATTTCGGTTCTTGATAAGCCTTGCAGTCTCTGAAGGGCTTGATATGCATTTAATGGATGTCGTTACAACACATCTGTACGGATCCCTAGATAGTGAGATATATATGAAAATCCCTGATGGATTTGTAATATTCGATGAAATAAAATCAAAACCTCATAACATGCATTCTATAAAATTACAAAGGTCTTTGTACGGATTGAAACAATCCGGACGAATGTGGTACAAACGTCTTAGTGATTATTTACTGAAAGAATGATATGTAAATAATCCGCTTTGCCCATGTGTCTTCATTAAAAGATCATCAACATGATTTGTGATTATTGCTGTATATGTTGATGATTTAAATATAGTGTGAAACCACGACGACATCGTTAGAACATCCGAATACTTGAAAAAGGAATTCGAGATGAAAGAACTTGGAAAAACAAGACTTTGTCTTGGTTTGCAAATTGAACATTTTTCAAGTGAAGTACTTGTCCATCAATCAAATTACATTGAAAAAAATATTAAAAAGATTTTATATGGACAAGGCACATCCATTGAGCTCTCCAATGGTTGTCAGATCACTTGAAGTGGATAAGGATCCATTTCGACCTCATGAAAGTGATGAAGATCTAATTGGTCCGGAGGTACCATATTTAAGTGCAATTGGTGCACTTATGTATCTTGCAAATTGTACAAGACCCGACATTGCTTTTGCTGTCAACCTACTTGCAAGATACAACTCTTTACCAACTCGAATACATTGGAATTGTGTTAAACACGTTTTTCGATATCTTCGAGGAACAAGTGACATGAGTTTATTTTACTCGAGAGGGGTAAAATTGAATCTCCAAGGTTATGTTGATGCTGGATTTTTATCCAATCCCCACAAGGCCCGTTCTCAAACGGGATATGTATTCACACGTGGTACTACTGTTGTATCATGGAAGTCAGTAAAACAAACTATGGTTGCTACTTCTTCCAATTATTCTGAAGTACTTATAATTCATGAAGCAAGTCGTGAATGTGTTTGGTTGAGAAACATGATTGGACATATTCAAGAATCATGTGGATTACCTTCAATAAAAGATTCTCCAACCATATTATATGAAGATAATGCAGCATGTATTGCACAATTAAGTGAAGGATTCATAAAAGGGGACAAAACAAAACATATTTCACCAAAATTCTTTTATGCGCATGACCTTCAGAAGAATGGTGAAATTGATGTCAAGCAAATCCGATCGAGTGATAATCTTGCTGATTTATTCACAAAAGCCTTACCAACTACGACATTTACAAGGCTTACATATGGTATTGGCTTGCGTAAACTTAAAGACACAACAACAACAACAACAACAACAACAACAACAACAACAACAACAACAACAACAAAAATAGCCTCAGTCCCAAATTCACCCATGTTCACATGAGGGGGAGTTATTGATTAGTGTATTGCACTCTTTTTCCCTTAGCTATGGTTTTATCCCATTGGGTTTTCCTAGCAAGGTTTTTAATGAGGCAATCTTAACAATATTATACCCATCTTAATATTTATGAGAATAGTGTACTCTTTTTCTTTTACTATATTTTTCCCACAGGGTTTTTCATAGTAGAAGTTTTAACGAGGCACAATCTCTAAGCAAGTGTCATCCAAGGGGAGTGTTGTGGAATATGGATGACCATACATGTACACCAACATGTTGTGTAGTCATGTAACTTGTATTTCTTACTTAATAGTACCTCCACTTGTCTATGTATTGTCATGTTACTTGTAACCATTTCCAATGTACACCAACTCTTCCATGTATTGTCAAATTACTTGTAATGTGTTGTATGACATGGGGTGTATGTGTTACTTGTACACATTGTATAAAGTACATTTATCATCATCACCAAATGGCCTATATAAAGGGTGCCAACCTCATTGTAAAAACACACCAAGTTGAATGAAAACTTCTCATTCCAACTATCTCATTTCTTCTCTTCTTCTTTGTAGTAGTAGAAGTTCTTAGTCTTCTATTTTCCTTCTCTAGTTCTTAGCAAGTTCTAATTCAATTTACAACAATATATATATATCTACTACTATAATAAAAGAGTCAATATGGACAATGTAGAAAGGTTTATATTACCCTTTTCGTTCCATTCATCTGACTCATGAACTCCTATTAGCTAGCTTCTGACTTCTACACCAACAATACAAACTTCTCATCTCCTTAGTTCCTTTTATTTAGTTATTAGCATCTTGCTTCATCGAATCATAGTTATTTTTTTTTCTTGTCTTATTGTGCCAAAAGATATCGGTAGGGCCCGTTGAGCAATTTTAAAGAAACTCCACCTATGTTGTACACTATGTGCGCTACATAGCCGGTCCCAAGTCCGGATAAAGGAGGAGGGTTGCGATAGGTTGACAGCCAGCGTAAAACTTTTGTCACTTTTCATGAAATGGATCAAACATATATAAACGTTGGGGCGTTCCCACCTAGCGACGCGCTGCATCGGAGCCCGGGTGTAGTGAGAAATGAGCAAGGGTGTGTTTCACATCGCCGCCTGGGTGTGAAGAAATTGCAAAGCTCACCATCAATTGCACTTAATCGAGCACAATGGAAAAGTTTGATCCATGTAGCCGACCCCAGTTAATTTGGGACTGAGGCTATGTTGTTGTTGTTGTTGTTGTAGTTGGAAAAGTGTGCAACTTATTTGTGATGTTTGTGTGAAATTCGTGAGCTATGAGTCAAGAAAAACTTTTCTTTTATTCCTACATCCTACCTCTCCTCATAAAATCTTGATGAAGAATTCATCAAAATATGTCTCATTTACATACATTTCTAGGATAATTGTGGTTGTATAGATCTCTTGAACTAATTTCATGTTCTAATATTCTTCTTAAAATTTTGTATTATCAACACTTTATAAATTTATGTACTTTAACTTTCATAAATCTTAAATAGATAAGTACTATAAAATTTAAGTATTATAAAAACTTAAATATGTATAATTTATTTACGCTTTTTCTTCCTCACTTGTGAGTTACTCACAAAAGATTGTTATGAAATGTTTTTTTAATTTACATCTATTCACTTAATCATTTAACCATTGAAATGTAATAATAAATTTTAATGTGTGATATAGTTACTTTAATTTATTAAAAACATTAAATTTTATAAATATTTCTTAATTTTGTTTTAAATTTGATGATTATTTAGTGTGTAAATAGCACGTGCACGTTACGAAACTTGTATATACATGATTATTTTAAATTTGATGATTAATCTATGGTTCACATGTTCATTTCTCATCTAATCCATTGACTAGTAGTACTTGTAAGCATTTTTCACCGCGTATTGCAGTTCTTTTGCTCCCCCACTAAAGTTAACATGTATACATGATCCTCATCACCCAAGTTTTTGCCTACAAAGTCTGCTTAGGCAATATGACTTGCAAGAAACTAGACTCCTAAAAACATTATCCATAAAGATTCAAACAGATTGAAGAACATAAACAAACAGCAAAACACAACAAAAAGTTTGAAGTTTCACACAGCTTGACATATGTTGATTTTCCCACATCCACGCATTTCTTCAGCCCATCCCTACCAACGTTCAACTAACCTCACGAGAGTTAGTTCGCGATAGCAGTATTAATTTCGTAACTTTTTTTTTAATCACCAAATGCTTCTCGACAAATTTACCGCCAACTCCAACTCCATTTCCAACAACTTTTACTTTTCTTGATCTTCCTCATCACTATCATAATCATCTTCAGTCTCTTCATCTTCCTCATCATCGCCGACATTATCCTCTTCGAACTCCTTGTCATCAACAATGAAAGCCCCAAGAGTTTCCTCATCCTCCTCATCTTCATCACCATCAACAATGTCTTTCTTGATCACCTTTTTACTACTACTACTACTACTTCCCAAATCATCTTTGAAGCTCTTCTTCAAGTCCTTAGACCTAGTTACATATTTAGGCCTCTTACCCTTCTCAAGTTTCCCAATCATCACCTTCTCATCATCACTCTCACCACTCCAAGCATCGTCGCCGGCCTCGCCTTTGTCTTTCTTCTTCCTCTTCGATTTCTTCTTCCTTTTTGCCCCACCGCCACCGCCACCACCACCACCACTATCACCCAATTCATCACTCTCACTATCATCCTTTGATTTCTCTTCAAGAAACCAGTCCCAATCCTTGATATCGCGAATCATACGTTCAGGGTAGTCATCAAATTCATGCCCCTTTACCACAAAACCAAACTCTGGATTCCACAAAACAGAACTGTAATCAAATTGAAGGAACGATCCAAATCCAATCTAATCAAACAACACATTCTCATAGATTGAATTATAAAGGTCATACCTTTATTAGGGTTCAAACCCAAAACATCAATACCAGTAAACCTTAGATCTCGATCATCACTGCTTTGAATCCTCTCCGCCAATCCACAACTCTCCACGCACTCTTCTTCGCCACCAATTTTCTTCACCCTAAACACATAGGGTTTCTTCGCAGAAACGCAGAACCGATCACCGCAACGCATCGCCCCCTTCTCTGAGTTCTTGAAAACCCTAATTTCTCCGCTGTGTGAATCGAGAACCCACACTGGGTTCCTCCCCAAAACTTGGAAATTGAGATTGAGTTCTGTATCTGGAATGGTGAATGAGATGTGTTTGCGAGAGACGGTGCGATCGCCATTGATGGGGAGACTGGATTGTCTGCCGAAATCGAGCTTTGAATGGTGATTGATGAGGATTTTTGAACCGTCTTCGCATTCGATCTCCATCGTCTGTGCGCCAAATTAGGGCTTGAAATTGGGGCTACACTTATGAGTGAAGAACAAGTGAACGCTTAAGCAGTTGGATTTCAAATTTTGAACTGAATTCATACTTGTACTATCTCACTAGCGAGTGTCTCCCAAACTTGCAGGGTTGTATTCAATTGAGATTTTAATAGATTTTTTGTTACTTTTATTGAGTAAAAAAGTTTAGGAGTATTCAATTAAAACTTTTAGAGAGACTCTAAAAGTAAGGTGTATTCAATGTGAACTTTTATAGACTTTTAAAAAGTCTCTAAAAGTTTCGAGGTATTCAATTTAAACTTTTAGAGAGTTCATAAAAGTAAGGTGTATTTAATTTTTTAGTGACTTTTGTAGATTGGTTATAAATCTTGACTTTTGTAGACTTTTTGTATAAAAATACACATAAAGAAGTCTTCAACTTCTCTTCACCTCAACCCAGAAACTTTTAGAGACTTTTAATTTTTGTTGGTTACATTTTTCAATAAGGATTTCATTGTTCACAAGATGAATTTTTCTTATCAATGGTTTTTATCAACTTCTCCAATCACTCCACAACTCTTGGATTTCATTGGTTACCCATTATACTCTCATATCTATGTTGATGAAAATGGATTGATGTCATTATTAACAAAATCTCATTCTTGCATCACTATACATTTTTTATAGTTTTTTTTTTTGACAAAGAAGTTTCATTTATTTAGTGTATTATTATAATCTCAAAAAGTGTAGTATATATTATTATTTTTGAAGAAAATAATTGTATAATTTTTTAAAATGCAAGAAGTGCATTTTTTTAGAATTTAAACTATCGTTATTAAGGAAAAAATATACTTTTTTTTTTGCTCAAGTCAAACAAAAAAATAAAGTGCAAAATTTTTACGCTAATATTTTCAATTATCTTTTCTCAAAAAAATATATTTCCAATGATCCTACCACTAAAGGATGATTTATTTACCTGTTTATTATGTTGATATTTATTTACTTATTTGTTATGCTACTACATCGAGAGTAATTCATTAATATGTCTCTATGTTTTTTTTTTTTACTAAAATACAACAATATTTTTTAAAATATTAGTAATAGTTATTAAGAAAAAAATATATAATTATTTATTTTTTATAATAAATAATAAAGTGCAAAATATTTGTTTCATTTTAAAAATCACAATAATCTATTAGTATCATCAAAATCATGTTTAAGAAGTTCACAAAAGTCACTAAAAATCTTAAATGTTGATAAAAGTCATCATAACGAAATCTACATAAAAGTTTATCAAAGTCTTTCAAAGTCTACCAAAATCTATAAAACTTCATAAAAGTCATTCACTTATAAAAGTAACAAAAGTCTATTAAAATCTCAATTGAATACACCCCTGTTGATTTGCTGTTCTCAAATCAAAATCATGTTCTTCCATATTGATTTACTTCAAAAAAAAAAAAAAAGTGGAGTTCCACATGAATGAACTCTTCTTGTTTACTAATTATTCTATAAAGGAAAAATCAATCTTTTGGTCATGAACCTTGAAGGTTTTACAATTTTGGTCTCTCAACTTTGAAAACAACACATTTGGTCCATCGACTTTTTATATAGCATAAATTAAGTCTTTTTGTTAGTCTAGTCATTGTTACCGATGACGTGACGAAAGTCAATCGCCACATGGCGCCACGTGGCAATCTTTTTTCATCTGAACAGTTTGTTCAATGAACCAACCGGTTCAATAAAAAACCAAATGAAGCCTTGCGCCCTTGCGTTTTCTCTCCCCTTTCTCTGCGTTTTCTCTCTCTTTCTCTATGCGTTTTCTTTCTTCTCTTTCTCTCTGCGTTCTCTCTTCTCCTCGCTATGCACACCTCTCCCGCTCTCCCTCGCGCCTTGCTCACGCCCTCTGCCTCGCGACTGGCGACCGCCTTCTGCCTCGCAACCACTCACGCCCATAATGAAAAAGAACAATAATAAGGTAATGAATGGCTATTTACTTAATACAACAAGTAAAAATAGTATTGTTCAAGACTTAACCATGTACTTCAATTTCTATTACATAAATCTCAAATTTAGGTTTGCTTTGAATTTGGCACCCATCTCAAAAGAAGAATTAGAGTTCATCGCTTTAAAATAGAAGAACTGGCTTCGTCCCTCAATAAAGAAATGAAAAACAAATATGTACTTGTCACCTGGTTGGTATTTCAATGCAGGAGCGTAATTATTTGTCATTCACAACTTTTCTCAACAATTATGTAGGAGCAAGTACCACCAGTTAATTTACAAATATCTACAAGAGAAATGGTTTCGGCGGACACAGGCACAAAAGAATATCACACCAAAAATATTTTGAAACCCTGTTGCATTGGCCGTTTATGGCAGAGGAAGGATGGAAGTATGAAGAGTAATTGATGATCGACCAACTGTACCACCGGAGACTTGGGAGGCAGCCAAGTTTAGGAGAGCAACTTGGATTGAAACAGGTTAACAATCAAGGGATACTTCACGTCCAAGCGATTAAGCGCAAAGAAACTATACGATCTATACTACAAAATATAAATGGCTTGCCTAAAGGGAACAAAATTAAGATAAAGTCAAAGAAGAAGCACACTGACGAACAAATTTATTTTATTTTTGCAGAGATCATAACCAAGGGAGGATACAATCACAACACAATCTTAAGCTAATCTTCTCACCAAGTAAACAGCCAGATGCTTTTATGGCCAGCCAGGTACCACATTATTTTAAAAATAGGCTTGACAGCCTTCCTTCTTTATTCGGACTTTAGACTGCTATTCAAGCCAACTCTTTATTTTTATTTTCTATTACATTGTAGTATCATTTTTGTAATGTAGATTTTTTTTTGTTTAATGGTATACACCTTTAAAATGTAGCATTGATGACAAAGTAGTTGTAAGCGTGATTACTCACAAAGTAAATCTGAGCATCAAATTCAGATGGATCACAGTCTATTGTAGAGGTTCATCATTAATGTTTTTGAAATAAATATTTCTTCTCTTGTTTATTGCAATTGTTCTTGCTATATGAATGTTCTTGTATTTTGCTTCAGGTTCTGAAACCTAACCCTTTTTCTCACTTGGATCTCCTTGCTCCATCCTTTGTGGAAAGTGCTAACCATGTTGATGTGGATGATGTCGTAAAGCTTCGAGCAGAGAATAATTTATTGTGGTCAAAAGTTGCGAAGTTGTATCAAGAACATAAGGCACCAAAAAGATGATATTTTGTATTAAAATTAATTGTACTAATTGCAATTGGATGGTGTATTTGAGTTTTATCACAAAAATAATTGCATTAAATTTATTGAATGTCAGGGTCAAGATGTAATAGTTTAGTATCATGAACTACTCATGTGAACTATTTTTTTTGAAGCCTCATATGTACTAGTTTAAGATTTTGTATACTTAACATTATTTATATACGTATCTTCCACTATATTCTATGTTATAATTACTTATTTATGTTGGATTAGGAAAAAATATAAATAATTGCTTATAATATACCTACAAAGAGATAGATGGAGATATGTCATACATATTGGATAAGAGAATGATGCATGCGCCGCGCAAAAGAGGGTCACATGTTTGACATTCATATATATCATGCAACAATTAAAAGCCAAGAGTTTCAACATATATACTATAATCATTATGAGATGAGTGCTTATATCGATCTTGACATTCAAATTATTGTTTATGCGCACACAAATCGATATGCTATAAATGAAATTTGATGATTGGAATTATAACAAAAAATTTTCATCATTCTCTTCCCTACCTTACTTACAAGTAGTATAACAAAAATTCTCCATCAATGTCTTCCCCACCTTCACTTACAAGTAGTATCTTCAAAATAATAGTAAATGACTAACAAAAATGTCAAAGATCTTTGAGTTAACACTTGAACATTGTGAAAAGCCTAAAGATCTTTGGTTTTGGAGTGAGTGTATAAACTTTTCGTCGGTGCTCTGGTGGGTGTAGAACTTTAAGTTGGGGGCACACTGTTGACTTGCTTCCATACTCCTCCATACAAATATCTTGGTCTCTTGCCAAAAGTGTGCAAACAAGTAAAAAATCTCTCTCTGCATGTAAGAAAGATTAACCACTACTTTGACAAAAATAAATAGGATATACAGAACACATAAAATTTTGCCACCATAAATGAAACATTGAACTACATAAGATTGGAGTTAGCATTAACCTGCCATGTAACAACTCCGTTCTTGGAGTAACATACTCCAAATCCTTTATAGCCAGAATGTGGAGTTGTTCTTTTTTTCTTTGGCACTTGAACATCTTCATTGTGCTTCCTTTTAGTTAACTCGACATTACCTTGAGTATTTCCTTGAGAATTATCTCCATTGTTCTTTTTTTGTTGAATTTCTTTCTTGCTTTTGTTCTTCTTTTGTCCAATTTGTTTGTTGCCATTTTTCTTCTGTTGTACATTCTGCAAAAAATATTTGGGTGACATAAGACATGGAATAGGAAATAAGCTAACAAGAACTTGCATCAACTAACCTCAACATTATTAGCTCTAAAGGGGCACACCCATTTATTGTACCCTTTTGAGTAACATATTCGACATGTCATGACCCTTCATTCCCTTGACAATTTGTTGTCCTTAACCTTCCGGGGTTCGTCCTTATCTTTGCGTCGATTCTTCTTTGGTCTCCCAGGCATTTTCGTGAACATAGGTGGCTCAATTCTAATACCATCTGTCCAGGCCAAAAATTCTTCCCTGGAACTACACCCATTATGTGCTTGTATGCCTTTAAGTATGTTTCTTTGTGATACCAATGAGCCACACAATCATAGGGTGTCTTAGACTGATGGTATATAGTATAAATACTATGAGGGTATGGAATTCCAGTCAAGTTCCATTCTCTGCATGAACATGTTCTTGCCTTTATGTCCACCTCGTGTTTGTCAACTCCATTGTACACACTAGACACTTCATATTCATTGTGTCCGTTCCATTTTGCCATCCAATCGAAAGATTTTTCCTTATTTTTCTCTAACTTTGACAAAACCCGAGGATAGACATCGCAATGCCACTTGGTTGATTCTTGTTTCTTCTTTACCAACCTTTTCATGACCTTACGCCTTATGTCCTCCAACATCGATATTATGGACTTGCATCTTGCCTCTATAATTCATCCATTGAATGTCTCGGCCAAGTTATTATCAACGACATCACAATTAACCTATGATTACATACAAAGTCTTCAAATACATAATTATTCAAATTAATATAATAGTTTTCATAAATAAATAATACAACCATTACATCACCTTTTCATTGAAATATGTCTTTGACCATTTCTCAACTTCGTACCCTATTACATCTTTCTCGCAACCGTTGCCTAATTCTGCCAACGCACGCATTTTATCCTATCGTCATGATATAAAATAGAATTATAATAAGATAAATAGAATTAGATGTCGATATAAGATAATTAAGCGAGTCGAGACATACAGAGTACCTTTAGTTCCGGGACAGTTGTAGCTCGTGCACAGTTCCAAAATGCAATATTTCTTTCTTCACCTCACTATTTCTTTGCCTAATTAGCATAGACGTGCCTCACACACCTCCTACGCTCTACCTTCGGTAAAACTAATTGAATTGCACATTCTAGACCCTGCAAACATTAATGAGAAATGATAAATGTCAAACAAAAAACAAGCTTTTAAAACTACTTTGAAAAGTCAGGTAAACGCGAGCCACATATTACCTTCTGCATGTCAGACATAACAGTAATGCCTTCTCCATCACCAAGTTGTATATCGCATTGCATGCACCTAATGAACTAAATCCAAGTGGTCATGTTTTCAACTTGTAGAACAACCCATGCTATTGGAAACATCTGGTTGTTTCCATCTCTCCTAATTGCACATAAAAGTAGGCATTTGCATAGACCTTTCATGAAACAACCATCAAGTCCAACAATCTTGCGACATCCCTCTAGCGAAATTTTTTTTACATGCTTCGAAACATGCATAAAATTTGGTAAAAGTTTGTCTATCACCTCCCTAATCCATACTAAACTTAACAATACAAGTTGACCCGAGATTTGAGGTGTGGATAATTCCTACATAGTCATGCAACAAAGCGTATTCACGTTGGTAGTCACCAATCAATTCCCTGAAAATAATATGTCTTGCTTTGGCCATAACAGAGAAATTGATATGCAACTTCATCTTTTTTTGACATATGGTTGTCAACGTTTTCAATGTAATGCCAGGTTGATTGTACACATGATCATTTAGTTGGATAACCACATATTTATAATTGGCAAACTTCACCTTCTCCACTCTTTGACACTTGTGTGTGTAAACATAAGTCTTCACGGTAAGAGTCACATCGTTTTATTCATAGAGATTAAAATTCTCCATGGGCACCCTTCCTTGCACCTTGCTCTCAACCTTTTTTTTTATCATTCTTCACCAATTTAACGTCAAGCCCCTTCTTTATGGCATATTTCTTCACGGCTTGTCGTGCCTTAGCCATAGAGGTGAAAATCATTCCCAAACAGAAAACTGGAATATCAGAGTTAGTGTCAAATCGCAACTTACAGTTCTTCCTCCTTAAAAACCTATTCTCATCTTCAGAACCAATCTCGCCGCAATATGATCTCATATCATCACTTTCATTACAATCGTTTTATTCCCCAATTCGATAATCACTCATTGCTCCTACAACTTCATCATCACTTACCAATTCTCCAACCAAATAATCATTCGTCGCTTCTTCACTATCTTCATCCCCCTCATCCCTTTCACACTCATCAATCTCGTCTCCTACAAGTTCTCCCCCATAAACCTGCAACTCTCCCCCTTCAACCCGAGACTCTCCCCTTTCATCATGTATCTCTTCTCCATCCCCTATTACACATTGTCTGTCTTGTCCATTATTATTTTTGGTCTTTTTCTTCTTATTATTTTTGTTCCTTGACTCCCTAACTTTTTTTCGAGCTTCCTGTAACTCTTCATCATCATTATCATCTGTGAAGATGGGCACGTCAAATAGTATGTCATCAAAAGTAGTGTCATCACATTCGTAATCCTCATGCAAAAAGTATTGCTTGCATTAACATTCGTCTCCTCATATAGATCCTCTTGTGTTGTAACAATTGTCTTTCCTTCGTTTTTTTTAACCCCACTTCCTTTGCCTACAGCTCTAAGAAAAGGTTGATTTTGCACCTCGCCGCTAACATATATGTCCCTCACATGTTCAATGAAAAATTCTAGCAAATCCCCATTCTTTTTTCCCTCACATGCATTCAAAACATCAACATCGTCTTTCACTATAACAAATTCTTTTTTACCACAATTAAAATAGCACAAGACGCTAATAGTGGTGTAGCCCAAGTCTTTCACGTAAGACATGACGTTTGGATACGACAAAAGGTCAACATCAAAATGGGAACTACTGAGTTTTCTCTTCCCATTAATATATTGATCGCTTCTAAACGGACCCCATAAAATATGAAAAACCTCAACTTTTCAGCCATTTCTTAAACCTTGTCCACATTGCAATCACAAAAAAAAACCAAAACACAATCGTTTGTAAAAGTTATAAAAAACGCAACAATATATTTCTTAAACCTCAACTTTTCTCTCTATGCGTATATTATTTTTGAATATATTATATTGTATAAATTGGTTTTGAGTTCGAATATGATTAGGGTCTCCTTTGGAATGGCTAGAACAAGAGAACCCAAAGTGCAAGAGAAATTCGTGATTGACAGCTCTAAATGAAGCTCACTGTTCCTTGCACAATTCAAATTGTTCTTTGTTGAGCAAATAAAATACTTAGCAAACCACCTAAACGTGTTGTCACATTCACCAAGTATATTAGAAAACTTATAAATCAATTTTGATATTTTCATTGACTCATGCTCATCAATCAAGCATTGAATAAGAAGTACTCCATAAGCAATAGTTCCATCAATAATTAGAAGATATGGAGCAACAATTTGATCAAATATGTTATGGACATTACTCAACCAACCAATATGTTTAACAATCCGAATTGGCACAATCACAATCTCGTTCAAACATAGACACATAACATAAGTCTTAATGAATCTTGGTAATAGGGTTGACAATTATACATACCTCATGGAAGAAAACATATACGCAACCCATTCGATTGTTGGAGAGGACAACCACATGGCTTGAGCAAAATAATGCCCAATTTCTCAGCCACATCTTCAAAGATCTTTAAGGCTCTAATGTCAATGCTTATAATAATCTAAAGTAAACTCCTACAAATTCTTCTTAACATTAACAACCAATGATTAAAACTTGGGAGAGCTAACTGTTGAACTTCTTGAGTCGATGCTTTGTTGATGAGCAGTGAAAATATGAACAAAGATTGAGGGCTTAACAGTGAAAACATTCTTAATGAGGGGTGAATTGAGTTGCAGAAATGGGGAAGAATTGAGTTGAACATGATGCACAACTATACATTTCACGTCTTCATCAGACCTGTGCGATGGTGTTTGTGGTGATGGTGCCGAGATGAAGGGAGCAAATAGATGAGATAATGATGGCGGTGGAAAAGGTGGTTCAGGAAGTGAAGGATATGAATTAGGTGGAGTTGAGATGAACTGAAGTTCTTAGTTAGGGTTATGAGATCTGAACAAAAAATGTTGTAGGTTTGGGTTTTAGGCGATGCTTGTTCATGAGTTGGTTGGGGAGTAGAAGTGGAGAGTTGATGAGTGTTTGATGGTGTCGGTGTTGGTGTTGGTGTTGGTGTTGGTGTTGGTGTTGGTGGAGATGGGGGTGGTGTTGGAGTAGTGATGGGAGATGAAAGCGAAGTGTTTGGAGGAGTGGTGATGGGCGATGAAAGTGGCAGTATGGTAGAGATAAGGGGGACTGATTGTGGCGACAATGTTGTTGCTCTGCATCTCGATCTAACTATTAAATGAGATTTGCAACATTCTTGGTGTTGAATGATTGAGTAGTTCATGGTTGAGGTTAAGGTTGCCTTAGAGCTTGGAAGAAAGGGTAAAGCCTTCCTAAACTCGAAGGTGAACTCGTTGAGTCACTGCTCTAATAATGCGATGACAACTTTGAGGTCCTACACCCCGCCATTGCCAATGGGCGGGTTTAATTATTTCTACTATTTGCCATTAATAGACGTTACATCGAGCTCTGATATCACTGATGTAGAGAGTTTGTTGGAATGAAAGAACAACGAAGAAGATAATTCTAAAACACCTAATCCAAAGGACAATAATCAATATTGATTCATTTTGATAAAAAAAAAAACTAACAATCAAATTGTGTTTACCCCTTTTATAGGGAAACCCTAGTACGTAAATACGAATATACCCATATCATATAATAAGTCCTAAACATCAACTTAGGCATACATAGTGTCCTTTCATTCATCAGAGCAGACTCTGCTTCTGATGCTTTTGGTTTTAATTCGTTGCTTTGTTGAGTCTTAGTATTTCCCTCTACTTCCTCCCTATTGCTCTCTTCTTCAAAGAAAAGGTAGAGGCAGTGGTGGAGTTATTGTGATGTTGAAAAGGTCAAGATAATTAACAAAAAGAAAAGAAGAGATTTTAGGAGTACAAGGTGGAAGGGGTTGTTGGTCTCGAGTAAGCAGTTGCGAAGTGTAACAGCGAACAAACAACATGATGCGAGCATCATGACGCAGGAGTAGTTGAGGGTCAATAATGGAGTTTGGCACTGATCATTAGTGAAGGTGCTAATTCGGTGCTTCGTTGTCGCAGCGTGTGAATGGTGTTTCTAGGGTGGTTGTGAGCATACATATAATGGTTCATGTGCACTGATGTTTTGGCTGCCGACAGGGGCGAATCCAGGATTTTAAGTAGACCTGGGCTAGATTTAAATACTCGTGAAGGCACATGCACCCCCCAAGGTCGGCCCTGGTACCTCCAAGGTAGATGTATATGCACCCCTGACGAGCAAGCTCTGCGACAACAAAGCCATATACATCTTCTATGTCCCCCCATATATATATATAGTACAGCCCCGTAGGACTTAAGACATAAATATGGGCACAATGTTTCGCCTCCCCAAACTCGAACCCGGGGCCTGGAGGCTAAAGTACGCGAATCCAACGAGTTTGGTACCAATTGAGCTGATTTTTGTGAAGGCCCAGGCAACCCCCCAAGGTCGGCACTGGTACCTCCAAGGTAGATGTATATGCACCCCACTGACAATGCAATGAGCTCTCTGCGACGACGAAGCCATATACATCTTCTATGTCCCCCCCATATATATATATATATATATATATAGTACAGCCCCGTAGGACTTAAGACATATATATGGGCACAGTGATCGGCTCAGTTGGTACCAAACTCGATGGATTCGAGTACTTTAGCCTCCGGGTTCCGGGTTCGAGTTTGGGGAGGCAAAACACTGTGCCCATATATATGTCTTAAGTCCTACGGGGTTGTACTATATATATATATATATATATATATATATATAAGGGGGGGGGACATAGAAGATGTATATGGCTTCGTCGTCGCAGAGCTTGCTCCCTAGGGGGTGCATATACATCTACCTTGGAGGTACCAGGGCCGACCTTGGGGGGTGCCTGGGCCTTCACAAAAAAGGCGCAATACTAATATGTATTTTTTTTGGAAAATATTTTTTTAAAAAAATATTTTTGTAACGTAGAAAAGTTGACACTCACTTAGTGACATCTCTTGAGTTTCCCTGATATATGTGCCTGCACGCATCTTGATGCCTATTAGAGGGACGCCAACAAATACGTGACTTTTCTGAGTTACAGTATATAGTAAGTTCTTTTTTTTGTTTAAATAAAGAATTTCGAAAATATATCAGCAAGTGTTAATTATATTTTTCTCTAGGAAGAAAGATGATATAGCTACTAACTACATTATACTATAAAGTTCATCTCGATTCCGATCAGGACGATGGAGGTGCAATTCAAATTCAATTACGTTGTTACACCAACTACTTCACCACTAAAATTAGCTCTTTTATTTTTACTTCAATGGGAATCGAATCACCACCTCCTGAAACATTGCCTTTAGGCAAATGATGTCTCTGCCAAAACTAGCTCACTCTAATTTTATTTCAATAACACTAGTTCAATGAAATAAACATTTTTTATTGAATCAATGAAATAAACATTAAACTTTGCTAAACCTTTTTCTTGTTTTTCGTTCTCTTTTATTTATTTATTTTTTGCTTAAGAGGGAGTCGAACACACGACCTCCCTGCTTATCTTTTAACAAGTGATGTTTCACCTGAGATGCTTTTGACTCCTTATTTTTAATTGAATGTCGACAAATGAACTTTACTTAATTTATTTTCTTTTATTAATTTCTTATTTGGGTGGATTAGGCTTGAAAAATCTTAATAACATGTGGGCTAAACTTAAAAAAAAAATGAAAAAAAAAATGGCCTATGTATATATGGGGTCACATGTATCTTGCCCTAGGCTATAGCCCAGAGCAAGATACATGTAGATCCGCCCCTAGCTGCCGATGGTCATGGCGGTGGTGATGTTGTGGTGGTTTGATTCTCTATTTTCCACCTCTTTATTTTAATTAAGGTAGTTCTCCCTTTTGTGAGCCTTAAACAATTGCTCTTAAAATCAAACATCAACATTTGGAGAGTAAATAACTTCAAATGGGAGCTGATAATAATGATTAACGTGAATTAACAAGGAAGGAATTGAAAAGTGAAGTATGCCTTTTGGTTGTAAATTACCAGACAGGCTATTAGAATGTTGAAAAAGTGTAGACGAGCATGGACCAATCCGTAGCATAAAAATAATGAAACTTACAAACTGATCACCTCGGGATTCGTGTTGATTATTTTCTCGTTCGTCTCCGCACATTTCGCACCTCATTTTCTCATCTCGCGAGGACGTCGGATGCTCAGTCGCTTAGTGGGTTGGGTTCCTTGTATTTCCACCCTACACGTGGCCAGGATGAAGAAACTAGGGACAGCGGTCCCAAGAGAGCCAATTTTTTAAAGTTATAATATACCACGTCGAATTTACATAGTTTCATGTGGAGCTAATGATTCAAAAATCCTTTTATCTTTGACAAATTAACCATACTTTTTGACCACCTCGAAACCCTCAATTGCTTGACTTTTTTTATTAGAAAACATTTTTAAAGGCCAAAAAAGGGCAAGCCAATTATACTTTTTCTCTACAGTACATAT
The DNA here is from genome assembly GCA_039657365.1 of Stephania yunnanensis. Lineage (NCBI taxonomy): Eukaryota > Viridiplantae > Streptophyta > Magnoliopsida > Ranunculales > Menispermaceae > Stephania > Stephania yunnanensis. The sequence continues at coordinate 11,183,434 of CM077584.1, read as the reverse complement.
GAAATTGGGAAAGCATCTCTGCCTCTCAAGTTATATGATTGACAAGTCATATATTAAAAATAAGATTTAACGATATCAGGAGTTTGACTCTTAAATCGAAAAAATAAAAATTAAACATGCATAAAATAAAATTAACGACTATGCATATTTTGTACTCTAACAAACATACTTTTTAATAAATTAAAAATATCAAAAATGTAAATCATGATACTAGGGGTCAAAATACAATAATATAACGTTACAAAGAAAGAGAAGTTACTTCAGTAGAAATGATTCTATTGTGATGGATTTGTGTCATAACTTTGTTAGCAGGATGTTCCATTTTAGCTGGATAGCGTATCAAATTTTTGGTTGGAACATACACACTCACAATGTTGTATATGGTAATATTTTATCCTAAATGAAAACTAGCTAATAGCCTTGTGAAAAAAAAAAAAAGTCTTCATTAGAATGACAATCAAAATATGCAGGGTTGATGTTTGTAGAGATCTTAGAGTAGATCCAAACTTTTATCATTATGTGCAAAAATGTCCGTAATTTTTTAATTAGTTGATGCTCGATTTAACACTCCATTTGAAATTTAGTTTCCAAAACTCTAATATCCGTGTAATAGATATTGGCTTATGAACTATCATGGACTATGTAACTTCGAAAAAGGAAAAATGTTATTGGCATTTTTAAAGTAAAAATAAGGGTTCCATGAGCAATATGACACAAACTGGTGAAGTTTGAAGGTTTAAATTATATAACATGGCAAATTTTATGTCCGTTTATAACACAATAACTCAAAATTGCATATTAAATGGTAATTCAATTGATTTGATATGTTCTATCTTTTATTTCCATAAAAAGTTATGTTCTTAGAGTTGAAGTTCAAATCATTAGAAAATAAAAATCACGTTTTCATTGAATCCAGTCTCTTTAGAGGCATTTATAAAACTAACTCCTATACACAAAGTAAAAAACACTCTATAAAAATGTGTATCAGGCCTAAAAAAATTGCACATTAATTAAATATAATAAGGAAATGCTTGAATAACATCCACTTACATCACAACAAAAACACAACCTTACCAATGTTGTAAGATTTGATCTTATTATGTATTTTAGAATGAATAACACGATGAGTAAAGGAGGAGGTCATGCATTCTGTTGTGTACTGTTATTCTAGCATTTTTGAATGTAATACTAACAACAAAAGTTAGCGTGGTTTCTCAAATTAAAATGAGCAATGATCATTGATCCCAAACCAAACTCCCAATTTTTTCCTAGACAAACATCGTGATACGTTGCAGTAGCCGATGCGATTCTTTCCACCTACTTGCAGAATCTCTCGCAGCGTGTGTGAACGTGTCCGAACGTGCGGAAACCTACGTGTACATCACTCAGGCAGAGACAACGGAGCACGTCGTCCTCCCTCACCAAGGGAGGAGCACGATAAATCCAATAATAAAAAAACAGGGAGGACCCACCTCCGTACCGTACGTTCCCCTCCCCCTCTCTCTCTCTCTCTGCGTAGTTTTTCTTCCACGCTATCCATCGAAACTCACTCTCTCCCTCTCCCTCTCCCTCGCATTTACGCCGTTAGACTCGCTCGCTCGCTCGCTCGCTCTTCCCTTTCTAGGGTTTCAATTTCACAAAATCCCCAAATCTCTGCAACTCCAATTTCAATCTAATCTCCGTAATCATTGTTGTTATTGTTGTTGTTTGTGGTGGTCTTCGATGACGACCTCTGTGAAGAAGACCGTTTTACCCCCCTCGCTGGTCTCCAACCTCCAAGAGGTCTTGATGAGCCGAAAGGGCTCGGACGAAGACGAGCCGGAGCTCGCCGTGCCCTCCTCGGACGCGGATGGGGGCGTTGTTGATTCGGGGGCGGTTGCGCCAAGCCTGTCGTCCTGGTGACCAATGCGGAGGGGATCGACGCGCCCGGCCTCGCCTCGCTCGTCGATGCTTTGGTCCGGGAGGGCCGCTGCAGCGTGCATGTCTGCGCTCCTCAATCGTCGGTTCTCCCTCTCTAATTTGATCTCCTTTTTGAGTTTTTGGTGATTTTTGGGTGTTTTTGGTGGTTTTTTGTTCAATTTGTTGTGTTTTTGTTTGAAAGATTGGAACTTTTATCTAGGTTTTAGGTTTTATTTATGTTGGGCTATGTGTGATGAAATTGGTTGTCAATTGGGCAGGGATCGGTCCGTTTCGGGGCATTCCATGACGCTGCACGAGACGCTCACGGCGAGCGCTGCTGAAATTAGTGGCGTCACTGCTTTTGAAGTATCAGGTGAGAGAACTGCTAAGCGTGTCTTTATTGCTACTGTAGATTTTAAGATTATGTCGATTCCATCACATACATAATGATGCCATATTTGGAGAATGTGGGATTTTCTTAAGTTCCCTTCTGATTTTGTTTCAAACCAGGTGATTCAATTACCATATTTGTCGAGTAACTTTCCGAAAAAATTGATAATTGTGTGTGTGTCTGTTTTTTTTATTGAATTTTAATAATGCGCGTCGAGTTTTCTGAGGCAATTCGATGTGGTTTCGATTTCACCAGGAACCCCTGCAGATTGTGTCTCATTGGCGCTATCTGGTGCCTTGTTTTCATGGTCAAAGCCTTCTCTGGTAGGAATGTTCAGATTTCAGATATAGATTTTGATAGTGGTTTGTTATACAACTGTAGTGCGCATTTGCTTTGTCTCCTGAATTTTGTCTTGGTTTTTTAGGTAATTAGTGGAATTAACAGGGGATCCAGTTGTGGTCATCAAATGTAAGTCAAACTGCAAATTCCCTTTTGAGTATGTTTTTGGCTTACCTTATACTATTTATATACATCAACATTTGACTATTTAAGGATTAAGTGATTTTTCATGTAAAGAGAATCGTTTAGTTATTTTCGTGGGAAGTAATATATTTTAGTTGTCATTTTCAAATTCCATGCGCATATTTTTTTTTTGTTATTTCGTAATTGATGAGATAATTTGATATGATTGTTTGTGCTATCTTGGGAACCTACCAGCTTCTGTTCTGGAGCTGTTGCTGGAGCTAGGGAAGCCTTGATATCTGGTGTGCCATCTCTTTCGATTACATTGAACTGGTTGGTGAAAGTATTAGTCATTATGGGTCTTTAACGGATTGGTTATTTGTCGTTTCGCAACTGTAATGTTTTTCTTTTCAACCCTTTTAGGAAGAAGGATGGAAGTAGTGAAAGTGAGTTTAAAGATGCAGTCAATGTTTGTCTACCATTGGTAAATGTGGCCATCAGAGATGCTGAAAAAGGAGTCTTCCCCAAAAGTTGCTCACTGAACATAGAAATCCCCAGCTCCCCTTCATCAAACAAGGTACATAATTAATAATTTATTAATCAAAAGCTTACTATGTTTACCTATTTACTAATAGATATCATTATCCTTTTTTGTCGATGAACAAAGCTTAATAATCAAATTGAAAAATGCACATTGCATAAAGGAAGACTAATCTTTTTTACATAGAGGTCTTGCATATTATCCTCTCCAAAACAGTAGTGAGAAAGTATTGGATGCCATAGGACTTATAAGGGTAAGAATCTTCAACGGACCCTGCGCTAGTCAATATGTTCTTCTCTCTTTATATATCAGTAAACATGGTTTCATTATGCCTTTGTATTGTTTTTTTTGTTTCTATTTGGATCATCCCCTGATGATTGATCTGCCAGGCTTTTTGATCTTTTACTTTAGATAGGTTTTTGAAAAATCATTTTCCTTGGTTTTTACTGTCTGCAATTTCTCTGTAATTTTCTCCAGTACTTGATATCAAAACAAAGTAGAATTTCAATCAGGGTGTTCCTTGGTGAACGACCATGTGAAGCTTTTACCCCGGATCAATTCTTAGGAATTGGCAGCACTTTATAGGTTTATAATAAATCCAAGCATTTTTACTCTTTTTTTCTGCACTTTAGGCTATATCTGCTCATCTTTTTTGTTTGGTTGGTGCTGTCTAGTTAAACCAGATTGTCATACGTATATAACTTTTGAAGGAACTATCTCTTTTATTATATTGTTGTAAATCGCGGGTCATTCGCATGTTAAGTTTTGCTGGTATTGAAGTCCTTTTAGAACATATTAACTTTACTTTGCACTTTGATTGTTTTGCAAATCATTCAAGTTCTTGTTTCAACTTTTAAATGCATATTGTAAGCAAACGAATGTTTTGGAAAAAATGGCTGAAATTTTTGTTTGGTAATATAATCGGTTGCAATGTTTTTTTAGGGAAGTGATTATCTGGTAAACGTCTAATTTCAGAATGGATATAAGATCGAATATATGAAAAAATAGAATCTGTATCCTAGAGGATAGGCATGTGGAAGGTTGGCCTGCCAAATGTATTGTGTGTCGTGTGCACAGTTCGAGCTTCTTACACCTCACGTTTAGAATCTGTATACTTGACGATGCAAAGGTTCAAAATTATTGGACCTCCACAACTTTGTAGCAAATCACATCTTAATAGGATGTCACCTCTGTAAGTTTGAATTTGTGAGATGATATCTTGTAATATTTTCCTATATATTTTAGAATAGTGGCATTCCCTAGTAACAAATTGTTTGGATAGAAGTCTCTTTAAGTAGTCAATTATTTAGGATCATATTTCTTCTTGGAGAAGGTCGTGACTAACTTTGTGTGCACACGTTTCGATGCAAGGTTCAAGGACCTCCACAACTTTGTAGCAAAAGGATGTATTTTCCTATATAGAAGTGGCCTTCCCTTGTTTGGACTGAAATAACTTTTGGAAGATCTGCCATGCTACAATGTCTTAGTTATCTTCATTGTTGAATCATAAAATTGCATACCTTTTTTTTTTTCTTTTTATAAATTCCAAAAATAAACCCATATTTTAGACTCTGAAATGATACAATGATTCATAAATTTACTTATTTGACCAAATAGCAACTCTTTTCACCTCATATTGCATCAATTTCAATGTACACACATATTTGCAAACATACATTTATTTATGTATTTATATCTTATATGTAAGCTTCCATTCTTTTTGATAAATTTGTAATGATGAATGAATTCTAACATCTTTTGATGTGCATCATTCTTAATTCTGGTTGTCTAACCCTTTTCTATTTATGTTGGATTGTAGAGTTAGATGGAAATAGTTTTTTATGATTTTTTTTTTTTTTAGAATGCAAAATTATTATATCACTTATTATATCACTTTGTATAGTTTGGATTGCATGAGAAATAAAAGATATAAAGCTGGTAATTAACTGGGAATCTAAATTTAGGTGTATTAATCTTATGATTCGGTCTTATGAATCTTATGAATTGTAATGGTTTAACACCAAATAATTCACTTGTGAATCTTAGGATGTTGGTGGAGACGGACTTAAACCAAGATTGAAGGTTAAGGCATTACATTTAAATTCAATTGTGGGATTTAAATTGAAAGCACAAGTTTAGAGGAATGACGTGTATGCCTTGTTGACATTCGACAATGAAGACCTTAGTTAAAGGACCATTTAAGCTTAGGCATATTTTTTGTATTTTGGGGCCAATTAAACTCCGCTAATGTTTATCTATGCATGATTGTGGATGGTGGATGGGGACTTGTTAAGGAATCGCTGAATTAATTTGGTGCTCAGTTGGAGTTTGTACCTTCAATTTACTTCGGTGTCTCTTGTAAAGGAATTCCTTTGTTAGATTTTTCGGATGGGTAGTAGGGAAGCTTTTTTATTTAGGGCATGGAATATTAACTCCTAGTTCATCAGTTCTACGCTACCAACTCACTTTTCTGATCAAATTTTGGCTTGATCCTTGCGCCTTTGGAAGCAAAATGGTATTGAGATTTATTTATATATTTTTTGGAGTAGTATGCACTGCAATCTTGGATCATTATTAGTAAATGTGGATTTGCCTTCAATATTTGCCCTTGGTATTTGAAGGTTGTCTAGCTTCAAGGTGAACTATTCTTGTTGAGAAGATGTTAATGTGCTCCTACATGGGGAAGTCCTTTCATTTTGATAATTTTTTTTTTTTTTTTTTTTTTAAATATATATATATATATATATGTATATATAATGGAAGTTAAAGGGGCACAGAGGAGATCAAATAGAAGGTTGTGGATGATTGGCAATTGAGTATGTAGTTTTTGTTCCTCTTTAATGACCGTTTTTTTATTTTTGTTTTTTCCATTTATGTTACAAAGTATTAGTGGATACATGCGCCAACTCAACTCTGATGTCCATTTGGTCCATTTGGAGAACAATCTCCTTTTTAATAGTAGGCATCTTTTGTGTGACAAGTGTCTTGAGATCATGGGTCATGTCTTTGTTGTTGTCCTTATTTTCAATTACATGGTTCTTATATTCTGAAAAAAGTTAGATTGACTTTGGAAGACTTGGCTCCTTTGTTGCGTTGAGTTTTGGTGGTGCACATTTTGTGATGCCGAAGTTATCTATTGGTCTTTGTTAAACTTCGGCACATTTTTAGAAAAAATGCTTTCATATATGATTTTCTATTTTGCAGTTAAATCTTCTATTATAGTATCCTGGTGTGGAATTCCTTATAACTTTTTTTTATTTAGTTATGAAGAAACTTAAGACACCACATTAGTTGTTTGATTACTTATTAATCTCGCTGGAGCATCTCAATGAATGGGAACACTGATAATTAATTTCGCTGTTAGTTTTGTAGATCCTTTATTTAGGAGACATGTCCAAGGCTTAGCTTTTTGCTGTTGTTGATATGGTGATCCTTTTCAGGGCTTCAAAGTTACCAGGCAGAGTCTGTGGCGGTCATCGCATAGTTGGCAAGCTGTTTCTGCAAATAGACACCCTTCCGCGGGCCATTTCATGTCTAATCAACAAAGCCTTGGAATCCAGCTTGCACAGCTCAGTAGAGATGCATCTGCTGCTGTGAGTGCCTCCAACTCAAAATTTTACATCTACTCTCCTTACCGTACTTTATTTTTGTGTTTACTCATGAAATTTTCGTCTGTTGTTTTCAGGGTGCTGCACGGCGTTTGAACACCCAGAGAAAGAATGTGGAGGTCGAGTCTGTTGGGGTTGCAGGAAAAAATGACACAGAACGAGTAAAGAAATTCTTTCGCCTAGAGGTAACCAGTTCCCTTTAAATTTTTTTTTTATTTGACAAAAAAAAAAAAAACTTAGTTTTTTTTTTTCGATTTTGTTCATTTTAAAATTCCATTCTTTCAATTCTTCTTCAGGCACATGTATTCACTCTTTTACGAACATTTTGATCAACATACTGTCTACTTGTTTATTGTATCAAATACATGAAATGTGTATTGAAATAAAGATGTTTTTGTATTCTCAGTTTGTAGACCAGGATCAGGTCGATGTGGATGAGGATCTTGATTTTAGAGCTGTTGAGAATGGTTTTGTAAGTATACAAACCTAATGTCTTATGTGTTATCCCTTGGCGCTTGGTGTCTAACAATTTCATTTTACATTTTCACCAGATTTCCGTAACTCCTTTGTTTCTATCTTCGACGGTTGAGGTGGAGACTCAAACATCTGCATCAAACTGGATTACAAACACTATATCTGCTGACGAGTGAATTTTTTGACCCACCGACATGTGCAGGACTTTGTGCGCGATGGTTACAACTCGAATGTTGATCCTCTTTGATATCTTTGTTTTGCTCATCTTCCATTTCAATTTTGATTGTCTTGGTCATTTTTTTCGGGGGGAACTCAATGATTGTGAATTCGGCAAAGTGCCCACTCAGTTTTCTTCTTTCAGTTTTTGACTCTCTGTGTACATCCCTTTCAAACAAGGAGGGGTTCTTTCTCTTTTGGGAGCTAGGTGTACTGGTTGGCTTGTTGTAGCTGTTTTACACGTTTTGTAATTGAATATGGATGGAAGTGTTAATTCAACTCAGACTTTTGTGCTGTATTTTAATTTTCGTTGGGCCTTTTTTTTTTATCTAGATTTTCTAGTTGAATGAACTGTCTAGATGGCTTGTAGTTCCAGTTTCTGAATCTTCCCATGTCATTAAAGACTTACTAATTGTATTGGGACATAAATATGTGGATTTTAGTAAGTTAATCATATATTAGTAAACGTTTTACCTGCAAATTAACTGTGCTAATCTTTTGATAAGACCCCAAGCAGTAAATCTTTGGATTTCATTAGTTTTGGGAAGTGTTTTTGTGGTGTTTCAAAATTGATTTTTATGATTTTAGATGCGAATTAAATTAGGTTTTGGGGTTGCTGGTTGGTTTCATGAAATGGTTTTAGTTTAGGAGTTGAAAAGAAGTTTTGATGAATCCTTGTGTTTTATTGATTCGATTATGAATTAATCTCAGTTCTTGTGGATGTGGTTGTTTATGAGTTATATGATGACGTTTGATTTAATTAATTAGGGTTGAATTTGAGGAGACGAGTATACTGAGGACCCTAGCTTAGACTGTGTGAATTGAATTGTGTGTTGCAAGTATAAATGCCTTACGTTTACTCTTATTTACTTATTTGTACTTGAATTATGGTGAAACTAAACTCAATTATATGATTTTTTAGGAGTTGGGCTGATTTCAAAGGTGGTTAAATGTGGACTGAAACGGGGTTTTAGAACTGGTTTTAAAACCGTTTGGGCGTAAAATATTATTTGTTCCTCAAACTTTTAAACTTTTGTTGATTTAGTCTTTCAACTTTTTGGTTTATGAACCTTCATTTCCTAATTCTTTTGAAGGTATAAATTAGGGGTGCTAAAATGTGATTTTGCTCTATAAAACACATGTTTGAGAGATTGAATGGAATACATGCGAAATCCGAGGAATCGAGGAATAGGCTAAGTTTATGCATTGAATTGTGAGCCTGGATTGGTAGTAAAACCACAAGGTTATCTTTATTGGATTCGAGTTATTGTTTCTTACTGTTTTATCTTCTAATTCTATGCATGCTCATGTTTACATTCTATTTTTCGAGTGCTTGACCTACGTACCGTTGTGTGTGGGGGTTGAGTGTTGTCAGTGTGTGTCGATACAGCACTGTGTATGGTGGAGTGACTCCGAGAGGCCTCACTATTCAGTTGAGTACCCAAATTGGTTGAAGTGGCAACAACAGCCCACCAGTTTGGAAGAAGTCTAGAAGGTCGAAATGGTGTGGAGGCCCACCATTCATGAATTAGAAACGATACACGGTGTATTCCCTTTGGTTCCCTCAGTACCAGGGTGGACATAAGATTTTGATGGCCCTGGGATAGACTTAATTAATTAACTTTTTTTTTTCTTGTTTCAAATTAAAAAAAAACTAACTTTAAATAGTCTATGTTAGGTTTAGAGACACCGCAATGACACACTTTATTAATCTCTAATAAACTCGTTAATTACAATGCGGGGTTTAACTCTAATTTATAGAGTTGCATTAACATATTCCTAATCTAACAAGGAGTTTCTAAATAAACTCATATTCTAGCTCAAAATCCTAATCAAACTCAAACACTAATAACTCATAATCCTAATAAAACTCAAACACTAATGTAATTTAGATTACAACTCTAACATCCCCCCATAATCTAAATTACCTATCTGAATTAAAAAAAAAAAAAAAAAAAAAAACATCATCCCCCCATAATTCAGATTGTCATGATCTTCTACTTGATCTTCTCTCGAAACGCAGATCTTGAACTCCATCGACGACATCTTTTATCGTTCACCCGCCATCTATCTCGCACAGCTTCCTCAATGCTGAACAGTGCACAATGCACTCGATTACCTTCTTCATCAACGACGTTATCATGGGCGATCTTACAATCCTGAAGTCGAGTTGGTTGTCTCACACTTCTTTGTGCTCTGCAACTGGTACGCTGGGGTCTAGCGCCAATACCAACTGAAGTGGAAGCTTCATCCTCACATCTAATCGTTGATGGTTGAGCAATATTCTTTCCTTTTATGTCCTAAATCCACGCACTCTTTTCATCAAACTTGACATCTCTGCTAACAATGACTACATTGGTAATTGGATTGTACAATTTGTACGTTCCAATCATCCATAGAATATAGCCAATAAATATGACCTTCACACCTTTGTCATCTAACTTCTTTCTGTTAGCATCAAGAACATGTACATATGCAGTGGATCCAAACACCTTCAAGTGTTTGACACTTAGCTTGTAACCACTCCAAGCCTCTTATGGGGTTATATGGGACATACCTTTTGTGGGAGACCTATTCAGTAAATAAACTGAACATGCAACCACTTCAGCCCAAAAAGAATCAGGTAGACCTTTGGCTTTCAACATACTATGAGCCATGTCTATAATCGTCTTATTATTTCTCTCTACAACACCATTATGATGCATTGTTTGTGGTGGCATGATCTCATGTTTAATCCTATGACGATCACAAAACTTTGAAAATGCAAGGACGTGTACTCACCACCACCACCTGTCCTCAAAGTCTTGATGTAACGTCCACTCTGTTTCTCCACAGTTGTCTTGAACTTCTGAAAGCAACTAAAAGCATCAGATTTATTCTTTAAAGTATATACCAAAATCATCCTGCTGCAATCATCAATAAAAGTCATAAAATATTTGCTTCCTCCCAAGAAAGCGATCATGAGATGACCATAAACATCTGAGTGAACCAAGTGCAGTAGAGATTTGACACGCACGCCTTGGAGTGTTGGAAGCAAAAGTTCATCTATGTTGCTCCCCCAAAATACACCCCTCACAAAATTGCTTTGGATGTTGAATCACATGCAATCCTTTCACTAAATTCTTATGAGTCAGCAACTTTAAACTTTTGAAGTTTAGATGACCATATCTTAGATGCCATAACCATGACTCATTAGAAACAATGGATTTAAAATACGGATAAGATCCAGTCTTAATCTCAATCTGAAACAACTTGTTTTTCAAATGAGACTTAAGAATGATCATACCTTTAGAGTAAAACACGGTGAGATGACTATCTTTAAAATTCACTTTGTACCCTTTCTCTAGCAACTGCCCCAAACTTAGCAAATTGCATGTCAATGTCGGTACATATAACACATCTGAAATAAACTGATGATCACCATTCTCCTACTGGATCATAATTCTTCCTTTTCCCTTAACTGGAAGTTTCCTATCATCAACAAACTTGACCTCTATCAACATTGACTCATCCAACTCATCAAAAAATTCTCTATTGCCACACATGTGATTAGAACATACACTGTCGAGATACCACATGTTACTCTGAGCATTCTCTTGGGCTGATGAAACCATCATTAGTGTCTGATGACACTCCTCATCTTGCTTTATCTGCTCCTCGACTCCGACTCCGACTCTGACTCTGATGATTGCTTTATCCTGCATTGTCTAGCTATATGCCCAAATTTGCGACAGTTGTAACACTGAATCCGATTTCTTTGTTGATCACGACCTTCGTCTCGTCTACGACCTTTATTTCTATCTCACCACTGCTGATTATTGTTCTGATCTTTGCCGTTATTGTTAACGTTATCACGGTCTTTGAATCCATAATTCTTCTTTTGCATCGGGACAACTGTAGTCTTCAATACTTGCTCGGTAGGCTTGACTTTTTCACTTTTTTCATTGATTCGTTGCTCATGTGCTCGTAATGAACCAATAATTTCTTCAACTGACTTGGTCTCATAATCAGTCCCGGACTCCATAATAGCAACTACTACGTGGTCGAACTTCGTGGTCAAGGTGCGCAAAATCTTCTCGTTCACATCGAGATCGACAACATCTTCGCCATTAATCTTTAATTGATTGACGATTGTTTGAACACGATTAGTGTACTTCTCTATATCTTTTGAGTCATTCATCTCGATCAATTCGAATTGTCCCTAAAAGTTTGCAATCGAACTTTCTTGGCTTTCTGTATACCCTTATAGGACATCTCTAAAGTGTCTCACGCTTCCTTTGATGTCTTCGCCAGTTGCACTTTCTCAAACGCCACATCATCAAGCATTTGCAAAATAAAATAAAGTGCCTTCCGATATTTCTTGCTAAGCTCCTTTTGTTTCGAGGTAGCGGTGGCCCTGGGTTTTCGAACCCATCTTCAACTACTGCGAGCAAGTCTTGAAAACCGAAAAAGATTCTCATCTGAGTGCTCCATCTATCAAACTTCTTCCCATCGAATGCCGGAAGAGTCGGTTGAACTTGAACGTTCCCCGGTGTCGCCATAATTAACACCAAATAAGAAAATAAAAATCTCAATTTTGATTTTAACTCTCTGCTGCACACACTTTGAACAAATTGTTCAAATCTTTGTTTCTTCTCCAAAACAAGAAACACGCACGCTTCGATCTCTCGATAGATCTGAAGCCTAAATTCTATTCTTGAATCTTCAAGAACTCTCACACAACCAAGATTAAAAATCTCGGTCTCTCTCTCACAGATCTCAAGATCTCACTATTGTTCTGATACCATGTTAGGTTTAGAGACACCGCAATGACACACTTTATTAATCTCTAATAAACTTGTTAATTACAATGCGGGGCTTAACTCTAATTTATAGAGTCGCATTAACATATTCCTAATCTAACAAGGAGTTTCTAAATAAACTCATATTCTAGCTCAAAATCCTAATCAAACTCAAACACTAATAACTCATAATCCTAATCAAACTCAAACACTAATGTAATTTAGATTACAACTCTAACAGTATATACTTTTTTTCCTCTTAGCGGGTCGGTCTAGTAACTTGTTCCCTAACACATACTCATTATCTCGATTCGTATCTTTATATGTATGATCATCACATGACCATCAATCAAGACTTACAGTCCCACACTATAATTCATTATAGTTCCCAGTATAATGATCGATTAGAGAAATTTTAGATGTTTCAATAAATAACTATGAATACTATTATAATGTAAACATGAAAATCAATTATAATAATGAAGAGCAAATAAGATTCTCTATTTTATTAACCAAAATAATAATGTTAATGATTTATGACACATGCCCTAACATGACGAGCCTGGTCCGAGTCGAACTATCTTATATTCGCAAGACCCAAGCTTGACTCATGTTGGCAGGCCAGGGCCAGGCCGGGCTGTACGGGTTCTGGTTCAATGAATAGGTTTATTATCAACCATGCTTAAGTTAAGTTTTGTTTTGCTTTTGTTTTTTTTTTTTTACCAATTAGGAATTTTCATTGTAACATTAATTGATTGTCCGATTGAAAAGCACACGAATGAGTTTCCATTTCGGGCTCCAACCAAATTATTATTTTTTAATAAAATAAACCAATTTCTTTGGCCTCTATGAGATTCGAACTCCTACGCTGTTGCAATAGTATGACATATTAAATCAGTTGACAAAACTAGAAGGGAGAGCATTATAGGTGGTCGCTCCCCAAAACCCTTTATCGACACCCCGCCAACTACGCGCTCCCGTCTTCGAATCCTTTCCTCATCCCCTTTACATGCTCCCGCCCCTCAAACCACTTTATCGCCTCACCTTACACACTTTTGCCCTTGGCCTCTTTTCAGTCGACACTCTTCCAGTAGAATATATAATTGATCATATTAATAATATATGTTTAATGGAAACCCAAAAAACATTCTTTATATATTTAGGAACATTGTTAAATAAAACTTTAAAAAATAATATTTTTCTTACTAAGTCTATGTGGTCATATATAAAGCACTTGTTGTAAAGATATTGAAGCCTAATTTTACTAAAATTTTATGGAACTCAATTTCAAATTGTTATTTAAAAGTTATAGTCAAAATACATAATTAATTAAGGATGATAAAAAAAAACTTATATTTAATCGTGAAATATCTCTATAGAGATAAAGTTTTAAAAACTCTCAACCCTCATTTTTTTATATTTCAAATTAAAAAAAAATGATTAAGTGAAACCTTGAGACGAGGAAAAACAATTGAGAAATGATCTCATATATTTTTTATTTAATAATTTTTTTTAAATTAACTCCATGTATAGCTTTTCTTGTATCTTATTAATCGATATTGTAAATCATTATGATTATTAGTTTATTATTCAATTTTGAGTTTTAACTAATATAACTTTTTGTTTGCACAAAATGTTTTTTATGTGGCCCGCTCAAATATGATATGGCTTGAGCTAAGCTAGGTCTAGGCGGATCCTCAACTTTGTTTTTGATAATTTTTTTCAGCTAACTCATTTTGAAGTAAATACAAAAATATTTTGTAAGTCCAACAAAGACGAAGCTTGAGCTAATAAATGTTAAACTCGCTAGTTAAATTATCAAGCTTAACATTCTTAGATAGGGCTAGGTCTATATTAGTTTTACAACTCAAGCTAGACCCACATTAAGTATCCGAGCTAGTGAGTATAAGTCTTAGTAAAATTTACTCCCCTAACTAAATTTTGTGGTTCCGATATTTTATTAAATCATTAAGTCACCCAATTGGGTGATAAGATTTGTTATTATATCTCAATTTTTTTTAACAAAAATCTGGTTTTTTTTTGATTTAAAATATCTACTTAAGTAAAAGTATTACCCTCTACTTCAAACGAATTTAAATTAAGGTCCTTTTTTAATTGTTTAGTCTTTTTTTGTCCAAATTATTTGTATCACTAATCCTTTTAACTTAAAATTAAATCTCATCACCACAATTACATAGTTTATTGTTAATTAATAATAATAATAATACAAATCAAATAACAAGAGTCGAAATATGAAATCACCACATCATGCCCCTGGGCAACAACAAGGGCCACAACCAAGCAACACACTCTGGCCAAAAATATCTTACCTTCTCAACTGTGTGGTGTCACCACCCTATTGACCACAACCATAGCACCTTCTAGACCTTTCTAGAACCTTCGAATCCCACACATTCTCCCCCTTCACAAACCGTCTAGAACTTTCACTCTCAACAAACACCTTTAAATCCATCAAAACTTGTTTAGTTTCCCCTTAATCCACCAAAATAATCAACACCACTTCTCAGAGAGATCATCAATGAAGACAATCAAAGAAGAAGAACAAGAAAATGATATTGATGATGATGAAGAAGAAGTGGTCTTCATGGGCTCTGTTTCCTCTTCTTCTTCTTCATCCTCGTCAATGGCGCGACCAATGGAGAGGATCCACGAAATGGGGCCGCCACCATTTCTCACGAAGACCTTTGAAATGGTGGAGGACCCTTCAACGGACGCCATTGTTTCATGGAACGAAGCTCGCAACAGTTTCATCGTCTGGGACTCGTATCGCCTCGCCTCCAACCTCCTTCCCAAGTACTTCAAGCACAACAACTTCTCCAGCTTCGTTCGCCAGCTCAACACCTATGTGGGTACCCCTCAATTCACTCTCATTTTTTGATTCTGTATTCAATGTGTTGTTGAGACTTTTTTGGGTTTTGATTAGTTTTTCTTTTGTTGATTCTGTTTGGGATTTTTCGCGGTTTGATGTCAATGACAATTCCTATAATATTAGTTTCTGTTTTGAGATTTCTAAATCGAACACAATTGAAGAGTTTGATCTATGTAGCCGACGCCAGCTAATTTGAGATTGAGGTTTTGTTGTTGTCGTAGTGGTCTTTGAAATTCTAGTGGGTATTTGAGTATTGTTGAGTATTCAATTTTGGGTTTTGTTAGTTTTTGCTTATCACATTTGGGTTTTTGTTTACAAGTTTCAATGTGGGGTTATTGTTTTGAGTTTTCTGATTGGAGTTGATTTGGCGACGATTGTAGGGTTTTCGGAAGGTTGATCCGGATCGATGGGAATTCGCGAACGAAGGGTTCTTGGGAGGACAAAGGTATTTGCTGAAGACTATCAAGAGGAGAAGAAATGCCCCTCAAAACATACAACAACAAGGAAGAGGGACTAGTGTTGAATTAGGACAATATGGCGTAGATAACGAAATCGATAGATTGAAGAGGGATAGAGACATACTAATGACAGAAATTGTGAAATTGAGACAGCAGAATCAAAACTCTAGAGATTATGTCGTCTCGATTGAAAAGCGGTTGCAACGGAACGAGAAGAAGCAGCAACAGATGATGACATTCCTTGCTAGAGCTTTAAAAAGCCCAAGTTTTCTTGAGCAGTTAATTCAGCAGAAAGAATGGGAGAAAGAATTAAGCATTGGAGAACTAGGAAGGAAACGAAGATTGCCGCCAAGTCGAAGTGTCGAAAATTTGCAACTAGAGGGGCAAGTTGATACCAACCAGGTCTTTGGTTTGGAGGAAGAGTCCATTGAGCCAGAGATAGAGACGTTTTTCTCCTCCACAACTGGTGATTTGTGCTATCAAGTTCAAGACCAGAATACCACAGTTGTGCTTGATATCGCGGATCCTATTGTTGATCCCTCATGGGAGGAGTTACTGATTGAAGGCCTAGCTGGGAGGGATGAAACTGAAGGAGTAGAATTAGTGGACGGATCAGAAGTTGACTCCGAAGTGGAGGAGTTAGTTGCAAAGATGCCGGATTGGGATGAAGATGTTTTCGATTTGGTTAATCAAATGGGGAAGCTCGAGTCGGAGCCTTGGTGAATCAAACAGGCCACTTGTAGAAAGTGTTTGTCTCTAGGAGGTGGTACCCTCTTTAATTTCTTTCTTCTTGCATCGTAGGCAGCATCTGCAGTCATATCTATGTATTTCTCATATGGGCATGTTTGTTTAAGAGTTCTTCTATGGTGTGCTTGCTTGTATTGTTTACTCTTTTAGTGTGGTTTTATGCAGGAAGTGATATGGATGAGTCTTTGCTGTGTGCGGCAGCTATAATGAAGTATAATGGTTTTCTTCTAATCAAAGAAAGACTACAGATGCAAAGGGACCACTCGCTCAATTCAGATTGCTCTACTCTTCTGTATCCTTTTTATTTTGGAGTTCTAGCTTTTCTTTTCAAAGTCTTTTGAAGTTTCGCCGTTCAAATTTTGGTTCTCGGTTATGTTTGTAATGGTAATTTTGTAGATGCAGGAAAGTTTAATCAGGAAAGAGGAGCATGCCTGATCAAGACATGCATGATTTAGTATTTTTCGCTTGGAAGACTATGAAGGTATACTGCCTCTCTCGAAGTCCTTTCGTAAGTAGAAAAAATTCGTCGCAATCTTGGTATGTAGTACAGGTTCTGCTTTGTAGAACCTTGTTTTTCTAATGTTGTGGAGAAGAGTTTTGTGATTTCTTTATTTTGCAGAAATGACAGAAAAGTAGGAAGGGAAACAGCAAATATATGGTACTCATTCATTCTATGTAGTTGGTAACTTGGAATAGCAATTTTATTAAGAACTTCAATTTTTAAGACATATATCCTGCAGAAAGAGAACATGAAAATTAGTTTGTTCTTCAAGCCTTGTCCAACAATATGTTAAAACTCATCAATGATAAATATTTGAAGTTTCAAGAAATTAAGGTTGTTTTCTCATGTTCAGTGTGATTAGTCTCAATATTTTATATGGATTATTTATCATTCATGGTTTTTGTCACTCATTGTTCGAAGCCAACTGTCTTGACTAACTAGACTTAAGCAAACACCATAAATGGTGCAGATGCAAAAACGCATTTATGCTTGAGATTTCAGGGAAGTACCCCAGCAGAAGAAGATGAAATTCACCTGGTATTTTCACCCCCTCCTTGGAACATTTCTCCATGTGTGAACTACTTCACAACTTCCTCAAGCTCAAGTCGAAGAATTGAAGAATCGAGAACGCAACAGACGTCCATGTCTAGGATAGATTATGCGTTTGGGATTTGGGACTGAATTAGTTCATCGATTCTCTATTGGAGATGTAGATGAGTTTCACTTCGGATTGAGAGGGGAAGAAGTTTGATTTGAGTTTAACGTCTATATTTTAGAAGGTACCGGCTAAACAGACTCCATCAGTTTTGCCATACCCCCTCTTTCAAAACCCACGAGCAAGCACCTCTTTCCCACTCTCTCGATTCAGACCCTCGCCATCGCCCAAATTGAATGATTTTATGGCCGAATCACCTATGTTCGTATTCGTTTTGCCTATTTTCACCATTTTGTCGTTTAATTTCTGAGCTCTTTTTAGTGTTTTTGGTGTATTTCGTTGTGTTGTTGTCAAATGTGTTTAGGCTTTGGTTTTGACTTTAGCTATAATATCGACTTTTGGACGTAAATATGGATGGACTCGAGAAAGCCATTTATAGCAAAACCACCAACTTTTGTTTTGTTTCATAGTTTTTTAAGCAGTTTCATCAATTTCTTTTTGGAAAATGATAGAATGGCACCACAAATGACACTCAAAATGATACCCTTGTGACGTGGCGCATTGGTCTCTCACGTTAGCGCAAAATAATTCTTGATGCATAATACACGTGTTGTGTATTTCAAAACGCGCATGATGACTTTTATGACGCGGGCCCTCAGGTTATCACAAGGTGTCATTTTAGCATTTTCCTTTCTTTTTCATTCATGTTGCTTGTGGATTTTGATTACACAGGGTCAAGTCCTCTTTAAATATGACGAATAGCTCATTCCGAGATCTCTTTAAAGGTCTCGACTGACTCCTATCAATTTTTTTTAAAGGTCTTGGAGAGAGACGACCAAGACATTTCTTTACCTTTAAAGAGGTCACGGTCTCGGTCTCGGTCTCGCTGGGAGGCCATCGAGATCTTTGCAAAGCTTTCAGTGAGAACCAGCTGAAACATCTACTTAAAGACGTATTTATGGGAGTCATCGAGCAACACTTCCACACTTCTAGGCACCATTGAGATCAAATTCCCGCTTGTTCGACGAAAATAAATAAATAAATAAATAAAAACTCATAAATAAATAAATAAATAAATAAATAAATAAAAACTCATCAAACAACCCGACCCAAACCATTACTCAAGCTCAATTCCTGAACCAGGCCCAAATAACAGTCTGACACACATATCTCAACCTGCGGAACGACATACTAACCATATAAAATAATAAATGCAGAAGTGAAATCGAAACTAGAATTTCATAAATCATATATGATAAGTCAGTATTTATATGTTTTTAGTAGTTTATTTTAATATATTTAATTATTAAAAGTATTAAAAATATATATTTAATTATACTTTTGGTCACTTTTAGGTGAAATGGAGTATGCGGTCGAATTCGTGGCGGAAAATACTCAAAATGGAGTATTTACTTGCAGTAATAGGATGTCGAACAGCTTGCCTCGAAATACGCGTTGCGCGATGTGTCGAGTAGCCGACAGGATATTTCAGCCAATAAGGTGATGCCACGTCAGCGTGAAAAGCCACTCTGGACCAATCATACGCTGCCACGTGGACGTTCTACCAACAACCGCGTCATCCGGACGATTTCCACCAATCCAGCGTCGCCATGTCAGCACTGCAATTCCAGCAACCAATGAGGAGATGCCATGCGTCACCACGTCACCAAAGAAGCCATGTCACCTGCAAGACATTTCTCCTCGCTTCAGCAATCAGTCGATTTGCCTCGAGATCCATGCCCGTGGCGAATTCTTCTTCCGCGGTTCGTCCACGTGGCGTGCTCCTATTCGCCAGACGGGGTCACATTGACGTGTTTCAGCCACTCACGTAATGCCACGTGTTGCTGAGTCACCACACAAACAACAAAAAGCACAGTTCTCGGCGAATCTAGCGGCGCCAAGTAAGAGGTGGTGACGGGCTGTCCAATGGCATGCTGACACGTGGTGCGGCAACAGAAAAACAACGAATCACGCTGTGACACATGGCAGAGTCAGATTTTTGATCTAAAAACACCCATACGATGCTCCTCGACTCACGAGTCACCTCCCTAACCCCTAAAATTAGTATAAGAGTACAATTTGGAGTATTTTTTTTATATATGAGGAACCTAGGAATTATGAGAAGAAGAATTAATTAGTATTTTTTAGAGATCAATTATTAGTTTTTAGTATTGATTTTTGAAGATGATGTCCAGCTAATCAATTTCTTGCCTAAGTCAAAGGGGAAGCAAGTTGGGAACATGGATTCATAGCATATTATGTGAGATCTTTTATTTTATTATTTTATTATTTAATTAATTTAATTTCTCCTATTTATTGTTGTTGATTTTAATGATTATGATTTAGATCTATGGTATGTATGTGGCCAGTGGATGCTTTTAAATTGACAATCTAATGTTATTTGGAATATTAGTATTCGTGTAATTGTGCTTTTAGATCAATAAAGTAACAAACATTCACCCGTTTGCCGTAAAACCCTTTCGGTTCTTGAATGTGCAACAATTGAATCTATGTTAAATCGGTAGCGGTTGCGACCCGATTATTTAGGATTAGTATTCCCATAGATCCATACTACTGCGGTTAGTGTGTTAAACCTGATTGACTGATGTCTAGGGTTATACATTAATTAGGGAAATAGTTAGTGGCGGACGTCCTGGCTATCGAAATTAGGGGAATTAGGAATTTCTGGCGGATGTCGATTTTCTATAGCTAATCTAGTAGAATTTAAATTAATAACTTTTTGGGAAAGATTGAAGACCATGATTGCTATTGAATTTTGATTCTGATTTGTGGAACTAGAGATTTATGTGTTATTTAAGTGTTAATTAAGTATTAATTAATTGTTTTAGAAATTAGGTTAGTTAATTAATTTATTTAATTTAGTTGGATTAGTTAGTTAAATTAATATTTATTTTAAAACCCCATATTTTCCTTTTTTGTTGTTTTAACCTAAGAAAGACAACCAGTCTATGTGGGATTGACCCTTTGCCACTATTCTACGAAATAGTTGGTTTATGAAACTTTACTTTATTGACGTGTTCGGGGCGCGTCAATATAATGAAAGTGAAAAGTGTGCAAAAGTCTAATAGGTTCAATCATCCTAAAAAGCTTCCAATACTACCATAAAGCTTCCAAATAGTCCAAAATAGATAAGGAATGTTCCAAACTACCTAAATAACTTACTTTAAATTACAACCCAAATTTATTGTTCTAAAAAGAAAATAAATAGATAATAAGAGCATGCAATTGCAATACAAGGAAAGACTTCAAGCCGCGGGTGCCTTTTCCTTTGTCACGAACTAATGTGGATGTGGATGTACCTGGAGAGTAAGTGGAGTGAGCTAAAGAACCAACGAAGCTCAATAAGAGAGAAGGCTCGCTCAAACACTAAACATGCAAGTATTACCTATAAAGTAAAACAATTCTACACATGAAGTAGTAAAATAAATTGTAAAGCATTTAATGAAAAGAAATGAAGACATGATTCTTGTTCGTAAAAGGGAGTGTAAACAAGTTCCAAGTCCAGTGCAACTTAAAGGTAGATTCATAATTCAATAAGCAATAAAGTGGGCATTCTTTTGAAATCACATCATGAAAGAGAATTTGCAAATCGTAAATAAATTTCATTTATTCATGCAACAGGGTCCAATAAGAGATTTACCATAAGAATTAGTAATAAATATAAGTCATTATTCCATTCAATGCATTTTAACTAATGGTATGAATCTAGTGACCAAAACACTCACCCTTGAGGTGATGTGAACCATTGGTGGTCACTATGGCCATTGTGACCTCCATCTAGTTCCACCAAACAAACAATAAGTGTTTCCAAGTCATCACCGATTGTGACCACTTGTGAACTTGATATTTTGTGGTGCATACCACTTTTTTTTGGTAGGATCATAGCCACACCACTGCAACTCGTGACGTGGACCACTCTCTGCTGGTGGGCACATTGCCACACCATCGCTGCTCGTGACGGGGACCACACTCTTTTGATGAGCATATTGCCACATCACCACTTTTGATTGAACAATTATCCACATCACATGCATTCCATGGATGAACGTATTCATATCATTAACTAAATGCAACCTAATCCCAAGTCTTTCCATATGAATATGAAATTTCTATTTTTCTAATATTCAAGATATATTTAATGCATGAGTGAAGCTTCCCACTTACCTTGACTCGCCACGACGCCTATAACAATTCTTGGTACGCCTGGGGCTCGATGTGAATCTTCATGCGACATTATACAATCCATAACACATCTCATAAATATATGCTTTGATTTAAAGGTAAGTAAATCTTTCATTTATTAGTCTTTGGGGTCCATTAGTGTATGTCTCGCGTGTTCGGTGTTGTCCGACGCCCTCGTCGGTGTGCCAGTATGCGTCGTGGGTGGGGTTAAGGTCCCATTTGATCTTTAATTTCATTGCAGGGAAATTTGGTCCCTATTTAGTTGACTGAGGACCTATTTGGTCTCTCTTTTGTTGGTTGGGCGCCAAGAAAAACCACGGTCAACGTGGTCAAACCCCCTCCGAATGGTTCGTCAACCGTGAGGGAAGGGAGCAAGTGTCCCTTCCAGCCGCTGGCCGGGGGCATCCAAGTGGCGAGCGCGACGACACAGGGACATCCGCCGCGACCGACCAAGGGCGCAAGAGCAATCCAACCAGTCGCGGCTCCGGTAGCCGCTGCATGAGGGGTGGGTTGGGTTCCAGCCCTTGCCATCTTCGTCGCGATGGTGGGGCTCCCTAGTGGGGCCCCACTTGTTAACACCGGTGGCGATGATGGCGATTACATCGTCACCACCCCCATCGGCAATGCCGCAGCAACACCGACAACTTCTTGGTCTTTTTTCCATTCAATTCACTTTTATTTTTCAAAAACAACTCAAACAAGACTTAAAGAAAAGAGAGGGGAGATGGGGATTACCTTCTTTGTGGATTCTTTTGCCTTGATGTCTACTAACCCTCTTATATTTTTTTTTTTCTTTTTTTTTGATTTAGGGTTTTGTAAATCAATAGTGGTGACTAGGGTTTTTGCTTTAATTTTATTTATATTAGGGTTCACATAATTACTAATTTGCCCCGAGCGGTTTTTGGGTTTTGGGTCGTCACACATGTGATACTTTCAACCTAGTTCAAACGTTATATAATGTTCAAATTTGAAAAATGGAATGGATTAAGGGGTGGTGGGGTGAGGGTGAAGGAGATGGAGTTTGAAAGGGTAGTTCTTAGATTTTGAGAAAAAGTGGGTTATGTTTAGCAATCAAAATTCAAATTTGAGGTACGCTTGAGTAATAAAATACATTTAGCAAAATATGGGGTCTATTTAGTCACTACATATAATTTACTGAAATGCTTATCACTATGCAATGCACATATCTTGATAACACAATTCTCTCCACTTTTTCCACTATGGTTATATATAAACTAGTTGACATCCCACAAGGTGCAAGTTCAAGTACCAATATATAAATCGATAAAATTAATTAAACTTTGCTTAACGAAATTAAAATAGGATACAATATTAATTGAGTCGTATAGCTAGCACTATAAAAGTATGTAATTAAATTTAGGGATAGATATATCTGTAACTAAATTCATATATTTAGTTGCTAACGAGATTTATGACAGATTATTGATACACAGAACTGATCTATTGCTAAACTCCTCTATCGGTAAACGAAATTTGTAACAGATTAAGCATCAGTTGTCGCTAGAATCGCTAGACCTATTCATTGGCCATAGTGCTCGCCCTAGGCTCACTTAACATTGCTGAGTCCAAGTCTTAAAATTTTGTATAAACCTAGTCCGGATCTACCCAATGAATACGTCCAAGCCCATCGCTAACTAGCTCACGACTGACTTGTCAATCCGTCAAATTAGCTATAAATCAATATTTTTCCGTAATCATTAATAATTTAAGACAAAGGATGTGCGTTAATGTGGTCGACTTTGAAAGACTTTAATACCCCTGATTCATAAGTTGAAGTGCTTTTGATTGGTCCACTTTGAAAGACTTTAATGCCTCTGATTCATAAGTTGAAGTGCTTTTGGTATATTTTTCTCGACTTTTCACTTGAAAATTAATGCATAATTCTTAGGTAAAAATTGGGCCCTCTTTTGTTTGTCATAAGTACAATAAGTTAAGGTGCTTAGCATGGGTGCCCATGCTAATTAAACTCATGAATTCGATTTTAATTTTTTTTTTATTTCAAATACATCATTAAACAATTAATAAAGTAATCATATTCATTTGTAAAATTTTTTATTTAATATTTTTATAAATATTTATAAATTTTTTATAAATACGATCTCATTAATTCAAATAAATTTATTGATACATTTAAGTAAATAATAATCTCAAGGAAATGATTATGTAACATTTCGAAAGACATGCAATCGCTACATTGTCCTATGTGACACACTAGTGGTGTCCACTCATGGAGACAGAGACGGAAACGGAAAAAAATGTTTCACTTCGTTTTCGTGTGGGAGCCGCCTGATGACAGCTGGTTTTTCCACAAGTAGGGGCGTTTTACATTTTTTTTCACAAAATAGAGAGTGTTTTTTTTTTTATCCGGATGTAGGCAATAACGCCTTTTGAGAAGGCGTTATTGAGTGGGATGTTTTTTTTTTTTGGTGACGTGGCGACGTGGCGGGTTTTTGTACGAGATAGCGCCTTTTCAAAAGGCGCTATCGTACATGTGGTCGCCACCTCGGCCTCACGTCGCGCACATACACTCACTCAATAACGCCTTCTCAAAAGGCGTTATTGAGCAAAACTTGCGTTATGAGGTGGCGCGACATGGCGGCCAAGGTGGCGACCACATGTACGATAGCGCCTTTTGAAAAGGCGCTATCTCGACGATCCGTCCGCCACGTCGCCGCCATGTCACCGCCCATCACCAACCCGACTCGCCGATCTGTCCTCTTGTTGCCGCATGCTGATCGCGACATTCTCGGCCCTCGTCCGCTCACGTCGCGCCCGTCGTCGTCGTCGTCGTCGAGCGATCTCGACAATTACAACCAAATTTGAATATCCATACGAGGAGTTTATATTTGTATTAGGAAAAAAAACCAATTTTGAATATATTGGTTTCAACCTTCAACTCTCTATTTTAAACTAACTAACATTACCTAACTAACTAACTAACTAAAGTAAAGTAAGAAACCTTAACTAATCCAACCAAACCAAACTAAACTAAATAACTACCTAACTAACTAGCTAAGTAACCAAAGTAAAGTAAACTAACTAACCTTAACTAACCTAACCAAACTAACTAACTAACTAACTAAACTAAGTAACCTTAACTAACCAAACTAAACTAACCAAACTAAACTAAACTAAACTAACTAACCTTAACTAACCTAACCAAACTAAACTAACTAACTAACTAACTAACTAACTAACTAACTAACTAACTAACTAACTAACTAACCTAACTAACCTAACTAACTAACTAACTAACTAACTAAACTAACTAACTAACTAACCTAACCTAACCTAACCCCAAACTAAACTAAATAAGTAAGTAACCTTGAATAAACTAACTAAATTAACTTAACTAACTAACTAACTAACCAAAGTAAACTTAAATAACTAACTAACTAACCTTAACCAAACTAAACTAACTAACCTAAACTAACTAACTAACAAAACCAAACTAACTAACCAAAGTAAACTAAAATAACTAACTAACTAACCTTAACCAAACTAAACTAACTAACCTAAACTAACTTAACAAAACCAAACTAAACTAAGTAACTAACTAACCTCAACTAAACTAAGTAACTAACTAACTAACATAACGAAATAAACTAACTAACAAACTAAACTAACTAACTAACTAACTAACCTAAAACCACCAAGTAACAATACAAACTAAGTAAACTAAAATAACTAATTTAACTAGCTTAATTGCAAACTAAACGTACTAACTAAATGGAACTAACCAAACTAAACTAACTAACATTAACTAACCTAACTAACCTTAACTAACCTAACTAACCTAACCACCTAAACAATACAAACTAAGTAAAGTAAAATAACTAACTTAACTAACTAAAACAAACAACCAAAAAGCGATCCACGTTAACCACCAAACGAAACTACACAAACATCCAAGTAGCTCGAGAGTTACTTGTGAACTAAACTTCGACTAACTCTAACCTAACCAAAACTATGTAACCTAAATTAACTAAACTACACTAAGGAACATACCCTAACTCAACTACACTAAACAAACATAACCTCAACACCTAAACAAAACTAACTAAGCTAATTAACCTAACAAAACTAAAATAATATAACCTAACCACCGACACCTAACTAACTAAGCTAACCACTTAAGTTAAATTAAACATATAACCTAAACTAACTTAACAAACTAAACTAATTATAGAAGAGTAATCACATCTACGAAATTATTATAATATGGAAAACATGATAAATAAGTTTATTCAATGAGAAGGTTGAATACACGTACTTCGTCAACCCAAAATATAAGTTATTTACAAATCACTATGACATCAAGTAAACTCATCATGCAGGTCTATTTAGGCGGTTCCGTTGACGTTGTTCCTCGGTGAAGCAAATCGGGCGTACTCTTTGTCTAGTTGGACGATGTGGTTGTACATCCGGTTGAGGTAGGTGAGGTCTTGCGATGATGAATCAAGTCGAGTAGATTGATGCGTTTCCTCTGGTTCTTGACTCGACTCACCTCTCGCTCGATGCTACCAAAAATTGGAGGTGGAACCATCCCAAATACTTGGCTTCTGCGCATGGGGTTGGGGGAATGGAAATGAGGCTGCGGCATGGTCAACAAGTTCATGAATGAAGGGTCTCCGCTATACGCCATATTGTAATTATACGGAGTAGGAGTGTATGGACTAGGCATGTATGGAGGGAGTGATGGATACGTTTGATGATGAGGCATTCCACGTGGATCCACGTATGAAGATGAAGGCCCGGTGCGTACGGATCAAAATGGTAAGGAGGAAGATTCACGCTCGGCGGCACAGGTACAAACATATGAGGTTCGGTTGGGGTGTGGAAGATCTTTGGTATATACCCACGAGAAGAATGACTACTCTCGCCAACATTATCTCTTCTACTCACTCTCGAACGAGATGAACGTCTTTGGAGGAGAAGGTCTACTACTCTCTGCAGCAACCTCAGTCTGAGTAGATGGACGTGGGGGACGAGGACGTCTGGTGCGTTCCCGCACAGTCTCTGGTCGTGTTCGTCTTCTTCTCACCTCTATGTTTGGTTCGCCTTGATCGTCTTCTTCATCTTCTTGTTCAATATCCTCATCTACGTCTTGTTGGACGTCAGTTCCGTCATGCGAAAGATTAGACCTTTGTCGTTCATCTTCGTCCAAAATTTTAATCCCTTCATCAAGGGCAGCAAGACCTTGCTCGTACCCATCCTCAATAAACACACGCCTAAGTCGATGCACCAAGTTACGCTGAAATATAAAAAATAAGTTCTCAAATCACGCAATATATAATATTAAATGTTTGAGGAAAATTAATAGTTAGCAGATTACCGAGTAGTCACGTAACGCCCCGTCGTGTCCTATGAATCTCCTAGTGACCGATCGATACCACGTCATGTAGTCTTGATGGTCATGCCCTTCATTCAGTGCCGCTGTCGCAATGGTGTCCCCACGATTTTCCCACATGTTTATGTAGCTTGCGTGAAAAGTCACCCAATTTTCATGATGATGTCCACGCAATTCGATGCGGTGCAGTTGGGCGTCGTAGGCACAATTAGTTGGCACTACTTGTACCATGCCGAATTGTCTCATGACCCTTTCAGGTCGATGCCACTCCACAATGTGGAAACAAATCAGGGGACACGTCGAGAGCCAACTACCGCCTGACCATTTGTACGATTCGGGAAGAGACCCCATGAGTTCATTATATGGTTGCCACACCACATCATCCTCATGCCTCTGAGAGTCGAGTGCATCACGGTATGCCGATACGACGTGCGTCGCATTATGTGAAACCGAAAATGCATCGAGCCATCTGTGTAGAAACAATAAGTTATGATAAATGAACATGGACAAGAATTATTTGCAAAGTAATGAGAAATCGACTTTAATACCTATGTCCCGAGTGGAACGTCCATAAGCATATTTTGGCCATCCACCGTTCGCTTTGTTGAGCTCTAGATACACGCAGACGACGTCGCGGTGCTATGAATGGAAATCTGTCCCATGCCCACGGTTGTACAAGAATGGAGCGCGCAACCTCATGTGCCCTGCGCGAGATCCGCGACACAACTCCCTGTACAAATAAGCCAAACATGCACTCCCCAACTATATTGGCCTGCTACTTGGAAATCCTCCAAAGAAAGGTAGGAACATCAAATGTACGAACCGATTGGACTTGTCGGCGAAAAGACAACCACCGATGAGTTGTAGTATGTACGATCGAACGTAACGTTGGACCGACTCCTCATCGCTTTCATCATCTATTGCTTTGGAACGTTACGCTCAAGCCAATCGACCTTAAGTTTACAACCTACGATGTCATCTCCACCAGGAGTTCGTCCAAGTAGCCTCTCGCAGACGTCAGCATAGTCTGCGTCTGTCGTTCCAGTCACATGCATACCTTCAATAGGTAATCCAATCTGCACCTGCACGTCTTGGAGTGTAATTGTGCACTCCCCACAATGCATATGAAAAGTATGCGTCTCAGGGCGCCATCTCTCTACAAACGCAGTAATTAAAGCCCAATCAAGGCTGAAAAATGCTACCCGGGATATCCCATAGAACCCACTGGAACGGAGATATGGGATCATCCTAGAATGATACTGCATCGTTCGATCAACGACCCCACGTCTTCGACGTACGCGCATTGTTTCGTAAACCTACGAATTGATAATGTATTAATGTATGTATTTGATACAATATTGTTGTAAAAATGACGCATTCATGTAAAATGGCCTTACCTCGCCCCTCCAGGTTCGCGTCGATCTGTGAGTAGATTGGAGTTGCAACAGTGATGGATCTGAAGGACCTGGATCCATTGCAGTACAACTATATAGAAGGTTAGAAAAAGAAAATGAGTATTGTACAAAACCATAGCGATAAGTATTTACTAATTTTTCACACAAAAAATCACAACGAAAATTAGTCAAACTCAACATATCTACGATCATAAGTTATTTCACACATTATACAAAATCGACTAGAGGTCCTCATTTGATGGTTGAGGTCTCCTTGGACAATGGAGCCGTGCTCATAGAATAGAAAAGGGATGTTTCTTTGTGACATGACCTACAGACGTTTGGAAACTTGGATGTAAAAATGTAACAGACAAATGGCGCGTCAATTTTGTAAGAAAGTAGTTGACAATCATGTCGTTATATAGCCCAATCGAAATTTCATGTAGAAGATGAATAATAGCGCAACTTACAAGCATACTCATTAAGTTTGACATACCCTTTATGTGTACTAATTTTCATTAAACAATCATGTTGTTATATAGCGAATCGAACTTTAATGTAGAAGATCGCAATAATAGCGCAACTAAAACATACTCATTCTTTCACAATCATTTTCAATAATGTTCAATAAATAAACATATGAACCGTTATGCATAAACAAAATACGAATGTCCCTATATATCATAAACCCAAACCATAACTCAAATATATTAATATGAAAATACTAAGTAATGAACTTACTTGTTTCAAATTCGTTTTCCGCCGCAAGTAATATTCCCGCTTTACCTTGTATTTTCATTATTGTAGCCCAAAAAGAGTGTAATAAATCGGATAACAATTAATGTAGATGGGTTCATGAAACTGTCGTGGATCGGAACGATTTCAAAGTCCAAATGAGCTTAATATACTATATATAAGGTTTAATAAATTTATGCATGTTATATTGGGTCATAATCCTTACTTCACATGGAGAGGGATATTCACGACAAGGTCGTTGTTGAATGAGGGTTGTAGGTGGCAAGTAGGCGATGGTACAAAGTTAAACATAGGAAATTAAGTTAAACTAACTTATACAAACTTCATAAATGACTTACCTAACTTAAACATAGGAAATTAAGTTAAACATACGTAATTAACTTATTAACAACCTTAAATGAACTTATAACAAGTAAATTCCGTTTACTCACTTAACCAAACTTATAACAAACTTAACAAACTAACTAGACAAAACCAAGCTACCTAAACTAACTTATACAAACTTCATAAATGACTAACCTAACTTAAACATAGGAAATTAAGTTAAACATACGTAATTAAATTATTAACAACTTAAATGAACTTATAACAAATAAATTACCTTTACTTACTTAACCAAACTTATAACAAACTTAACAAACAAACTACTTAAACTTACTTAAACAAACGTAATTTAATTAAACCAAACATAATTACCTAAACTCACTTCCACAAACTTATACTAACTTAATCAAAGTAACTTAATCAAACTTAATTAACTAACAAACTAAACCTAACTAACTAAACTTATTAAACAAACTTAAACCAAACTACACAAACCTAAACTACCTAAACTAGGCTAACCAAACTAATACATAAACTTAAACTAACTTAAACAAACTAATTAAACTAACTTAAAAAAAAACTAACTGAACCGAACAAACTACATTAACTAAGCTAACTTAGACATACCTATGTAACTTAAACAGAGTAACTAAATTAAACAAACATAACTAACTAAACAAACTAAGCTAAGCTAAAAACAATTAATCAACAAACGAACCTCAACAAACTTAACAATCTTAATAAACTAAACAAACTAGAAATACCACCTCCTCCTTCACCGGACCTCCTCCTTCTCCTCCGCTAGACGTCGGTGCCCCCGCCGCCCGCTCCGCGCTCCCTGCCGCGATAACGCCTCGGACCTCCTGCTCTGCTCCTCCTTGATCAGTTGTCACACGCTCCCCGCCGCGGACCTCCTGCTCTGCTCCGCGCTCCCTCGCCGCATGTCCGCTCTCCTCCTGCTCACTTTCAATGCTCGTCCTCCTTCCTCCACCGCTGCTACCTCCCCTGCCGCTGTGTGCCCGCGTCTGGTGCCGCTGCTCCCATGCCGCTGTGTTCCCGCGTCTGCTCTCTCTCCACCGAGCTCCTCCCCCACCCTCCATATATACACCAACCTCCTTGGTCACGGGATTACCATCCCGTGATCCCTACCGCCCCTACCCCTGCATCCCTACCGAAACCGACGCAGAGAATATTCTCTGCGTCGGTTTCGGGAAGGAGATGATGGGGATGCGCTGATAGCGCCTTTTGAGAAGGCGCTATCGCATTTGAATCCCGTGGATCCCTCGAAACGGGGATGGCAATGGGCATGTCCACGTGGACACCAATAGCGCCTTCTCCGAAGGCGCTATTGGTGTTTTTAAGCCACGTGGCACGTGGCCACGCACCCATGCGATGATGTGGACAAGCCACGTGGATAGCGCCTTTTGAAAAGGCGCTATCCACGTGTCCACGTCATCAAATGAATGTGACCATGGTGATAGCGCCGACTCATTAGGCGTTATTGCCTATATTGAGGAAAAAAAAAATGACAGCTGACTATAGCCCTCATTTTGGGAAAAAATACGTAAAATATGTTGTACTTTTGGAAAAAATATATCGAAGCTGCATATCTTCTATTCTATTTTTTGGAGAGTTCACTCGGTGAAACCAGAGGTCACCAATGTGCTATGAAATAGCATGCACGTCACAACAATTTTTTTATTTTTTTCTTTTAATTAGCTCATAGTATTTTGTATGATTTACGGGCTCACTAATGTTGATGATTTCTAGGAGTTGTGCTATGTATTTCAATAGATTCATACGCATAATTTTAGTGAGCCAATTTTAGTGAGACGTGCGATGCCGAACAATAGCACAAAGGATTAAGACAAACAAACGCAAAATTAGGCATATAACACCAAGTCCTTAATGCAAACAATGCCAAGAGATAGTGCATAACGAAGTAGGTTAATTAATAAGGGAGATGGCAGGTAAAACATATTATAATAACATTCAAAATAAAGGTAGTTCCAAGGAAAAACCACGCACTAAACTGTAATTCTTTTTTCTTTTTTTGCAAGGCAAAGTGGGCTACAACATCCACTAAAATCTAATTAATTACAAGGTATTCAACATCCCAACAACAAAAACCTTGATTATAAGTGTAGTTCTTCTTCTCCACAAACTTAAGCTACAGCTCATATCTCATCTCTACGGTCTACCGCGCCTCCTTTATAGTTTACTAGTTGTTTTCCCGTGCTTCGCGCAGGTGTCAGTAAAGACCTTTATGATTTATATGTATAAAAAAGGGCAAAAAAAAATATGAAAGTTACAAAATGATGGGTGTCGTAGTTGACCCATATGTCAAGCAAAAACTATATATAAAAAATAATAAAATAAAAATCGGTGTGCTCGACCCTTTACATAAGTCAATCCATGGTACTTGCGCATCCATTCAAACACAAAAAATCCCTACAAACATGTGCACTTGGAGATCCAAACAAAAATTTAGATAATGGCCAAGCACTCCCCAAAAATTATTAAAACTGGATGCGGGAGAATTACAGCGTAGAAGAATGAATGAGAGGTGAGATTTATAGGGGGAATAGAGCTTGCACTACACTCAATTTCATGTATCTGCCCATAATTTTTAAAAACTTTTACCACACTCCATTTCATGTATTTGCCCATGATTTCGAGTAGAATGTATTAATTCTATTAATCCATTCGTAGATAATATAACCATTATTAATTATTAATAAATGCACACATTATACATAATTATATTTTAAAACAAAAAAAACATAAATATATAAATATCTATTTTTCGTTTTTCAAAAATATGGGGGGATGAATGCATATTAAAACAATAAATAACACAAATATATAAATATCTTAAAATAAAAAATAAAAAATTAAAAAAATCTTAAAAATGAAATGGTAGAAGGAGAGAGCTTGTGAAACTTTCTCTCTCCTTCAACTTATATATATATACATATAGATTCTCGGCAACTTATTGCAACATTTCCGTGAATAGCTTGATCATCTCGTTCACTCGATCCTCCATGTCATTTGTTACCTCTTGCACCAGCTCCAACTTCTCATCTCCTTCATGCGCTCCTCCATTTGTCAATAAATTAAGTTTCTGTCGAACTCTAAACATGAAAACGGGTTCTTGTAGAGTTACGTAATGTTCATACACTGTAATGTATTATATCATATAGGTTGGTGTGTATCGTATCATAGGCTTATGTTAGTTTACTTGAGTTGGTTATAACAAGGGTGTGTAGTGTACACCTTCTTTGTATGTATATAAACATGTACTCTGTATTTTTTATGGTAATGAATAACAGATTGTATGTTGTTCATGTTTTCTTCTTCGTATGATATTCTGGACTGATTCATTGTTGATCAACTGATCATTTGATCATTTGATCTACTAGTCTGGTTTATTGTTGTTCATGGTATCAGAGCAGGTCTTTACTGTTCTTTGATCTGTTTTGAGTTTAATTGATTGAGTGTATGATCATGGCGACCGTTCATGGTTCTTCGAGTTCTTCAATTCGAAATGGAGCAGGACAAGCTATTGATTCAGGAGATCTTGGTGTAGAGAGTCCTTATTTCCTTCAAGGATCTGATCATCCTGGTATGGTACTGGTTTCTAACTCTCTCACTGGTTCCAATTATCTTTCTTGGAGTAGAGCTATGTTGATTGCTTTGGGTGCGAAAACAAAGCTTGGTTTCATTGATGGAAGATGTATGAAACCAGATTCAACTGATTCCAATTTGGATCGGTGGATCAAAGTGGATTATATGGTAACTTCTTGGATCTTGAATTCCATTTCAAAAGATATTGTTGAAGCCTTTCTTTATATAACTTCATCTTTTGATCTATAGAATGAGTTGAAAGAAAGGTTTGGAGAGTGTAATAGACCTCTCTTGTATCAACTAAAACGAGATATTTCTTCTATAAGTCAAGGAGATCTCTCTGTTTCACAATATTACACAAAACTTAAGAAATTATGGGATGAACTGAGTTGTTTGGTACCTTTACCTGCTTGTGAGTATGGAACTTCAACAACTATGGCTGTTCTGGAATCTAATGACAGATTGATGCAATTTCTGATGGGTTTGGGTGATATGTATGATCACATTCGTAATAAAATCTTAGTGATGGATCCCTTACCAAATATAAACAAGGCATACTTTATGATTTTTAGAGTTGAAAAACAAAAAGAAGTTCATGTTAGTTATTCACCTGTAATGGATACAACCATGATGCTGAAAACTAACAAGGTGTATTCTAGTCCATCTGGTTCATCTAGTGGTCTTAAGTTTACTGGTAAAGGGAGTCACAAGAAATTTGTTAATAAAGATGAACTGTTCTGTAATCATTGTAAGGCAAAAAGGCACACTAAAGAGACTTGTTTCAAGCTTCATGGAGTTCCAGATTGGTATAAGAAAGAGCTTGACAAGAAACAGATGAATAATGGTTCTAAATCTTTTGTAAACATGATGGAATCACCTCTGGATATACCAGATGCAGGTACATTTCAGTTTGAAGACTTTCAGACTAATATTGCAGCAATGATACAATAAGGCATTGAGAATTTCATGAAAGCAAAATCTCTTTCAGCTGAAGGTGTCCCTGCTCATGTGAATTCAACTGTTTTTGACTTTACAGGTAGTTCACAAAAAAGGCCTTCTAGCTTTCATTCCTCATTTAGTTCAGATGCTTGGATTGTGGATAGTGGAGCAACAAATCATATGTGCATTAACTATGATTTGCTTGTTAACATCACTTCTTTGGCTAAACCTGTTTCGGTTTGTTTGCCTGATGGACATACTAAAGAAGTTAATTACATAGGAGATGTGCATCTCAGTTCAGACATAGTTCTATCTTCCTGCTTACATATAAACTCATTCAAGTATAATCTTTTGTCAGTTAGTAAGCTTCTTTCTTCTACTAAACTGACAGTTGAGTTTTATCCATCATTTTGTGCTATACAGAACATTGAGCAATCCCAAGTTCTAGCTGTGGGAAGGATGATTGGAGGTCTCTAGATACTAGATTCCAGTTCTTTCAATAAAGATGTCATTCCTTCATTTGTGTCTCCTACATAATTATCATTAGCTTGCTGTAATAATGCTAATGTTAATTTTTCATGGCATCATCGTTTGGGGCACCCTTCTGTTAGTGTAACAAAACATCTTGATTTGTTACTTAATAGTTCTTCAACTGGAGGACATAATGTACCTTGTGATATTTGTCAAATGTCAAAACAATGCAAAATTGTTTTTCCATTGAGTTCTATTCAAACTTCTTGTCCTTTTCAACTGTTGCATATGGATGTTTGGGGACCATATAAGCAATCTTCTCTTCAAGGAGCTCATTTTTTCTTGACAGTTGTTGATGATTACAGTCGATTTACATGGACTTTTTTGACGAAACATAAGTCCTCGACAAGCAATCTCATCAAGCAGTTTCTAGCTTTTATTCACAATTATTTCAAAGCATCTGTTCAAACCATTAGGACTGATAATGGTACTGAATTTTGTAATCAAGATTGTCAAGCTTTGTTATCCGGTTTGGGGATTATACATCAAAGATCTACACCTTATACTCCTCAGCAAAATGGTGTAGTTGAAAGAAAGCATCGTCATCTATTATAAGTTACAAAGCTCTCATTTTTCAGTTTGGTTTGTCCACAAAATTTTGGGGTGATGCAGTTCTTACTGCTACCTATCTCATTAATCGATTGCCTTAACAGTTGCTGAAATGGCAGTCTCCTTATCATCTCTTATTTGGAAGATTACCAAATTATTTCTCCTTGAAGACATTTGGTTGTTTGTGTTTTGCTAATAATGTTTCACCAAGTAAAACCAAGTTAGATACACGAGCAATTAAATGTATCTTTCTAGGATATTCCCCTGGGCAAAAGGCTTACAGATTATACAATATGGCAACACATGCCTGTTTTGTTTCAAGGGA
Source organism: Stephania yunnanensis (assembly GCA_039657365.1). NCBI lineage: Eukaryota > Viridiplantae > Streptophyta > Magnoliopsida > Ranunculales > Menispermaceae > Stephania > Stephania yunnanensis. The sequence goes on along the minus strand of CM077584.1, from coordinate 11,147,791 downwards.
TGTGATTTTCTTTGAAAATCAATTTCCATTTCACATTGTTTCTTTAAGTTTAGATTGTCCATTGCCTATTCCTTGTAATGACACATCTGATTCCTTGAAAGCTGTCCCTGCTTCTGCTATTGTACCTTCTTCAAGTAATGTACCTACTTATGTTGCTATGCCTCATTCTAGGGAGTTGCCTGTTGAGGTTTTTCATCCTAATGAAGTACCTTCTGATGTTATTTTGCCTGATTCCTCTATGCCTGTTGATGATACATTCGACCTTCATACTGATGTTGTCATGCCTCCTGCTGCAATTGTTCCTCGCAAGAGTCTTCGTGCTGTTCACAAGCCTCTTTGGATGAATGATTTTGTTTTGAACAATGTCCATACCTCTGTATCCAATTCCGCTGAGTCTGTTCTTTCATTGGTGCACCTCCAACATTTCCTTTCATTCATTCTTCTCACATTATTGCTGATTACAAGTGTTTTTGGCTGCTGTTTCAAACATAAAGGAGCCTACTTGTTATGCTCAAGCTCAACATGATCCTGTTTGGGTCGAAGCAATGAATAAGGAGTTACAAGCTTTGGAGGAAAATGGTACTTGGAGTCTCGCTGATCTACCACCTGATAAAAATGCCATTGGTTCTAAGTGGATTTACAAGGTTAAACTTAAGCCTGGTGGATCATTGGATAGATGTAAAGCTCATTTGGTTGCGAAGGGATTCAATCAAATTGAAGGTGTTGATTACACTAATTCATTCTCTCATGTTGCTAAGAATGTCACAATTAGGATTGTTTTATCCTTGGCAGCTGCTCAAAATTGGCCTTTACATTAATTGGATGTTAATAATGCCTTTTTACGCTGTTATCTTGATGAAAATGTTTATATGAAACCTCCTGATGGTCACACTTTGGCCCCTCCTACTCAAGTTTGCAAACTCCATCGATCTTTATATGGTTTAAAGCAAGCCTCAAGACAATGGAACCATGGGTTTACTTCTCAACTTCAATCTTTTGGTTTCATTCAATCTGCCAGTGATCCTTGTTTGTTTACATACAACATTGATGGTCAGTTTTTGGTGTTGCTAGTTTATGTTGATGATGTTCTTATTACTGGTACTTCTCTTGAGCTGCTTAACAAAGTCAAGGAATTCCTGCACAAATTGTTCACCATCAAAGATCTCGGCCAAGCTCGTTATTTTTTGGGCTTAGAGTTGGTTCATTCTTCATCAGGACTTTATGTTCATCAACATAAATATTTCCTTGATTTACTTGACCGATCTTTGCCGTCTTACATTTGCTAAACCAAAGAATACTCTCTCTTCCTCGTGACTGTAAATTTGATGATGTTGATTCACCTTTGTTACTTGAAGCTGATCGATATAGAAGACTAATAGGTCGTCTTCTTTACTTGGGTTTCACTCGTCTTGACATTACTTATGCCACACAGCAGTTGAGCCAGTTTGTTCAAGCTCCTCCTGAACAGCATTGGTCTGGTGCTCTTCGTGTTCTACAATATCTTAAGGGTACTCCTTCTCAGGGCTTGTTTTTCCTTGTTCAGTTGGATTTTCCTATTGTTGCCTACTGTGATTCTGAATGGGCTGCTAGTCCTCTTTCACAGAAGTCTTTCACTGGTTATTGTGTATTCATGGGCTCCTCCTTGATCTCATGGAAAACTAAGAAACAAGCTACTGTTTCCAAATCCTCTGCAGAAGCTGAGTATAGATGTATGTCTTCCACAGTTTGTGAATTGTTATGGATTTCTTATATTCTTAAGGACTTAGGTGTTCCTATTCCTCTTCCTATACCTCTTTGGTGTGATAATCAAGCTGCCATTCACCTTTCTGCCAACCCTGTTTTCCATGAACGTACCAAGCATTTGGAGATTGATTGTCATCTGGTTTGTCATCAGTTCAAATGTGGTTTTGTTCTTCCACAGTATGTTCCTACTCGATTACAATTAGCTGATTTGTTTACCAAATCTTTACCAGCTCCTTTGTTTTCTGATTTATTGTCCAAGATGGGTCTATGTGACTGGCATAGACTTCCATCTTGAGGGGGGGACGTAGAGTTATGTAATGTTCAGACACTGTAATGTATTGTATCATATAGGTTGGTGTGTATTGTATCATAGGCTTATGTTAGTTTACTTCAGTTGGTTATAACAAGGGTGTGTAGTGTACACCTTCTTTGTATGTATATAAACATGTACTCTGTATTTTTTGATGGTAATGAATAACAGATTGTATGTTGTTCATGTTTTCTTCTTCGTATGATATTCTGGACTGATTCATTGTTGATCAACTGATCATTTGATCTTTTGATCTACTAGTCTGGTTTATTGTTGTTCAGTTCTCATCAATTAATTTATTGCAACCCTTCCGTGTTAGATTGATATCTATTATGCTTAGTTTGAGGATTCGAACCATTGTCATAAGTCATCCCTAGAAAAGAGGATCATAACAATGAAATGAAACTTTGAATAATTTTCAAAACGTGAACTCTCCAAGAAATTAAGTTGAAGAGAAGATACGTAGCCTTCACTAGAACAAATTTCATAGGGGTTTCAAACCCCTATCAAATGTAATTTAATAAAAAATAGCTAAAAATGCCCAGAATTAATTTCCATTTCCATTTTCAATTGAAAATATAACAAATCTACAGTCCACTCGTAATATTATTATTCCATCAAGAAACTCGCAGTGTTCTACAACCAATCAACAAAAACAACAAATCGATAGCCACACATTTCATGAAACCCGCTAAAATGACCGAAAATCAAACAAATATTGAATCATGAACAACAACGATTCCTTCAACAAAAAAGGAAGCGGGAACCTCAAGAACATCAGTGATTCCTTCAACAGTAACAACACCAGCATATCTGGAAATAAGCACAATGGAAGAACATAAGTGATTCCTTCAACATAAAAATGTACTTGTTTAGTAAGTTTGAATACCAACCCTATAATCTATAATGCTGTGTCTTTTTTAACCTTGCATAAGAACATGAAAAGGTTATGAAAGCATATGCCCTCCCTTATTCATAGCACACATGAACAAGAATTTTTTGTAGTTGTGGTATTCATGCAAATTAAAACATGCATAAATTCTTTGATATAGTTTTGGGATCAAGAAACTTCTTTGCAGTCCCAAAATGCATCTTAAAGCCATAACCAACATTTATTATAAACATGCGATGCAAAGTCTGCGCACAAATCCAATATTGTTAATTGAATCTCAAAGATGAATTTTAGCAAACTCAAGACTTAATCATAGAAATTACACCAATAAATACCTCTGGATAGTAGCTATTATCTATCTTTGCCATGTCTGCCACAAGATAAGCAGTAGTCTTGCCGAAGTTCTTCCAACCCTGCATTTCAATATCAAACACTAAAATTTTATTTGATATGATAAAATCTGATTCATATGTGAGCGACAACATAACCAGGGAAAATAAAACTCTCATCATCAATTGACAAAGCTGAATAAATAAGAAGAAAGAGGCAACAAGACAACCGCATGAACAATAGGAAGAGGGCTACAACATGTATGTGTCTCTTGAATATACAGGCTATGCAAAAATCTTTGCTAGTTTAATTTGAAATAACTGACAGAGGCGTTAAAATAGCATACCAATCCCAACACATCCAGTATTGTTGTGGTTGAACTGATGTGCTTTTTTGCTACAATTGAACAAGTTGCAATTGAACCGAAGTGTACCATCAATTTCAGGATATGGACAGATCAACAATGGCAAGTAAAAAATGTATCAAGGAGAAATTTAATACCCAATTTGATGCTTCAATGAATTCTACATAGCATGAAAGCTGTCATGACCAACTAAGCTGTCATAACCAACTTCAGATCATTGAAGTTTAATACCTAATTTGATGCTACAATAAATTATACATAGCATGAAAGCTGTCATGACCAACTAAGATGCATTCATGTTAATAGATGGTAGAAGTTACCTTGAGAGTTGAGAGCAAATGAGAAATCACTCTAAATACGACACTAAATAAGAAATAAGGGCAAGAGAATAGGAAATAATTCATTACAGTAAAATTAAGCTCAACTAAAAAAAATAGGCTCAAAGTGGTAGTAAGCAAGAAAGATTATAAAACGAAGATGACAGTTCCAGAGACCTAGTTGTTTCATTTCAATGAAGTTATTGCTAATGATACTAATATAGAAACTTCTGATGGTTCCCATAAATATATAGTTCAACAAAGAAAATCCTCTTAAAGGTTATTATGGATTGTTTTAACTACTAAATTACATGACATCTTTGGGTCTGTGCGACGGATCAAATTCTTTCATTTAATTAAAAGACTGCTAATTTCAGTAAGATCATGAACTAGCCTGATCACGTAATCTACGATGAATGCAACACCGCAGAAAAAAAAATAATAATCATCAAGGGCTTAAAGAGATTTTACCTTCAGTTTCCATGTTTGATTTGCCACTGGACTCTGCTCCTGACAGCCAACTAGCTAAAATGTAGCAAGTCATTTATTTATCAGCTGAACTGAAGTGTACCATCAATTTTAGGATATAGACAGATAAACAATGGCAAGTAAAGAATGTATCAAGGAGAAATTTAACAATTGCCATGTATCAACAAAAGAAATTCTAGATATAAAAAGAAATATCTTATAAAAAAAATATAAAAAAATAACCAGCAGTGTTATTAATAGAGATTCAACCAGCAGTGTTCTTTAAAGTCTCTGATCAAACATTCCCCCAGTCCATACAGTAAAAATTGTCACAGTTTTCCCATTTCTCAGTATCTTCTGAACTGGGGCTTGCCCAATTTTGCCAAAAATAAACGCCTACATAGAGAACAAAAATAAAAATAAAAACTTTCAAAAAACAAAAGTCGCAATTGTCACCACTGTCGTCCAATGAAGTATTTGAGTACCAAAATCTTGAGTTTCTCTGAATGCCCACTACTTAAATCACCACCACCACCACCACAACAACAACAACAACAACAACAACAACAACAACGACAACAACAACAACAACAACAACAACAACAACAACAACAATAACAACAATTGACCTATTTCATGAAATTGTGAAACACTTCAGACAAGTAGAAATTATGATACAAAGTTCACATTCCATAAAAAAATCATTCACTAGGTGAAAACCAATTGCCATTGTATAGTCCTATAGAACTGTAGAATCTAAGCAACATGCATGAATACCAAGAATTGATCATTGGCTAAGCTTGTGCTTGTAGGATTTTTAGTAACTTAATAAAGAATTCAGTAAAAAGCTTTATTGGTTTGCACGTATAAGGGAAACGCATTGAGTTCAATGTCGAATAATGATTCAATGAATACATTGACAGCGGAATAGACATGACCTGCTAAGAATAAGCTGCGAAGAATAACTTTAATGATGACAATGCTAGAAGATAAAAAACAGTTGTGAAATAACTCAAAGCATTGCTAACAATTAATTGTGTCATGATGGCTTCTCCATGTGAGGAAAGTATATCAGTGAATCTAAACAACCAATGTAGTGCGCTGCCTTACTGTAGAACCTCCTTAGAAAGTAATATGAGACATTGGAGAGCATGAACCTTTTGGTCCATAAATGTATTTGATAAATGCAAGTACAACAGCAGAGCAAGAAAGCCAAACATAGAAACATATAAGAATAGGGGTCTAAAGAGTTGATACTTCAACTAGGAGACTAGAAACTCTATTGCCAAAGTAAGAAAAAAAGGAAACAACCCCTTTGAAAAAACGAAGAGAACAGGCTAACCTAACTGGCAGTCAAGCCAAAAGAAAGAACAAATGTGTGCAATGTAAATAAATTCTTATACATACCTCCAGAGAGCACAAAGGGCTCGATGGGGCACATGGCAAGTGCAAATTTCGCATTATCTTGATGCTCAGTTAGTATCTGCAAGACAATGAAGCTATCATACTATTCCATAAGAATATAGAATCTGCCGTTATTTTCTTAAGGTTTCCAAACTAGCTAGAGATATTTTTGAGAAAATACAATTCACCTACTATAATTTACAAGGGTAAAGTACCAACATAAATTTCTGTGCTAAGTCATATCAAATTAAACTACAATTGTAATCATCACTCATCAGTTTATATAACTATTGATAGTGAGTTAAAAGAAAAAAAAAACTAACCAAATCAGGGCCCCTACATTGCCATATAAAACACCCTCATGACTATAATTCATTGTTTTTGATAAATTAAAGAAATCTCAACTTTGGTTTAAGTTATTGTCCTAGATTGCTTATTCGTGGATTTTGAACGTTTGATTTGGACAATTTTCACTGCATTAGATTGGTATCCAACAAATTAAATTAGAAAAATAAAGCTAGAGCAAACTTACATATGAACTAGGTTTTGAGATCTATTCAATTGGAATCTCTTAACAGATATTAAAAAATTACGAAAAAGTACCTAGAGTACTTACATATGAACTAGGTTTTGATCACCTAAGATGAAGGGCAATGTCCTTAGTCCACTCTTTTGGTCTGAAACCTCTTATAGGAGCCTGTCTTGCTTTTGTGACCCCTCCATCTTATTCTCTTTGCTCTTGTGATCACCTAAGATGAAGGACAGTGTCCTTAGTCCATCACCTAAATTGATTTGATATACGTAAACACTAGGTAGTGCTACTCTTCCACTTTTTAGTTCAAAACTCGAGTTCTCAACTACCTCATTAGTCAAGCATTTACACTGAACCACAACAACATATCAAAATGGGTGGGCTAGGATTTCAAATACTTGATTAGCTCTCAGTCCCAAATGAAGTAGATGTCCTCGCTGGTCTCTCCATCTCTAATCACGTACTCATTTGGATCTACACAACGCAACTACAATTGCAATTCAACACAAAGCCAAGGGATTGAATAGCGAATCCATCCTGATCACTGCTCAAATCAAGTATTGAATAGTGTTAGACTTACATGAGAATGATGAAAGGCCGATAAAGTCTGAGGAGAGAGAGCATCAATGCGTAGGTTACCAGCGGAGGATGTTTTGTACAGAAGAAGGAATTGGAATGGAAAGAAAGCAAAAGTAAGGGATGGACAGATGGAGAAATGCTATGTATAGAGAAGTGAGAGCAAAGCAGAATGTATTTAAAGAAACACTAAAGTAACAAAGCTTAGTCTCATACAAAGCAATTAAAACTAGACAAAATAAGCTCATTTTCTATAAACGAGCAAAAGTAACAGAAAAGAAGATATTGAAACAAATATGAAACATTGAAACTCATCAAGTTTCTAGCACCATCTATACGCTCTTCCCATCATTCGCAAGCAAAAAAAAATTAATTCCATTAGTTGTTTCATACTTTTGAATCAATTCCATCAGTCGCCGCTAATTTAGTTAATTATGTATGTCGAAGGCGGTGTCGACTTTTCTGTAGTAGCCTAAATTCCCAGTAGGCAAATAAAATTAATCTATCAATTATAAATTTAGAATGACATTGAATCTCAAAACTTGAAAGAAAGGAAAAACCTGTGAGAATCTTTGCAAGACATTTCAATCTCTCATACTAGTTAACTTTGAAGAAAATATCATATTGAATTTGAAGATGGATCAACCAACAACACCACTGGTGGTTCAAAGGTTGAAGATGCAGAGTATTTTCATATATATATATTATGGATAGACCTTCAAAGTCATCAAAAATGGTGTTATAAGCATGATTAAAATAAAGCACATATGAACCAGAAATTAATTCGAGTTGTCTATCACATTGTATAAACTCAATCAGAATATCCACAACACCATCAACAAATGCATTTCCCTTATCTCATTGAGGCATTTTCACAAACAGAGACCATATTCAACAAAAAAACTTGAATTTGAGAGCCAAAGTTTAAGATCTCGCACAAACATAACAAATCAACAATGCGAATCAGTGAAATCGCTTATCCAAATCCAAGTGTTCAAACTTTTGATCAATCTAGGTCGAGTATTGTGCTCAAATTACTAAAAGAAATCAAAGCAGAACCGGTTCTCGAACTCACCTCAGCTGCACCGGCAGATATCGACCAATGAACGAACCAACCGACTAACAAACCAACAATTCACTGGAGTGAGAGATTGATCGATTGACCGGTCAGCGGAACGGATGAAAGGACGTGATTGCGAAAGAACTGAGATGGAAGTGATTCAAGGAGTGCTTGCACCCTAGATGAGGCTCGACGATTTGACATTGAAGGGAAATCGAAACCCTAGCTTGGGCATTAGAGACGATGAAAGTGAGTCGATGAGGAAAAGTTGATTGTGCTTTTGAGTTTTCAGTTTTAATAGTGTAATACATAGAGGTTACTAAAAACCCTATGAATTAGGTGTTATAAAAAGCCTAATCACCTAATACATGAAGGTTACTTGCAAACCTCTATGAATTAGGTGCTATTAAAAGCCTTAATTGTTCTAGTGACTCCAAAATGGTAGAATTATTGATATCAATGTACCCAAAACCCAATTTTTCCTGCAATATATTAATGTTTGTCACATTGAAATATTATTAGTCCAAGCTTTATAAATGTAGATCATGAAATTTAATCGCCACCCTATATTTACTAAGAACATGAAGTTGGCCCTGAAGAAGCAGTGAGAGTACTCCCATTCCTACACATCAATCAAACCAATTATAAATTTAAGTGCACCCATGACAAGGCAATATAGCTAAGCTAGTATATGAACATTAAAAAAATAGCATCTCAAATGAAAAAAAGAGCATCGTACTAAAATAACATATTAATCCTGGTAATTTATTTCATTCATGAAGTAAAACTGAATAGAGAACCCAATATGATCAAACATGAACAAAGGTTTCAAGAGGTACCTTAGCACTTCTTGTTGGGGCATGTGCCCTAGGTCAATCCATTAACTGTCTTTATGAATACTTTTAGTTAATAAAATAAAGGATTTCATTTGCTGTTTATTATAATTAATTTGCATGTTTACATTATAATAAGATCCATGGGTATTTACATAAATATCCTAAATGTCCATAGTCGATCATTATACTGGGAACTATAATGAATTAAGACTAGTGTGAGTCTTGATTGATGATCATATGATGATTATACGTATAGGGATACGAATCAAGATCACGAGTACTTGTTAGGGAACAAAGTAAATCTCGGACCGACCCGCTATGAGAGCATCACATGGATTAAGTCATAGTCGTTTCTCATGATAAGTATATATTCCAATCCTCGACTTGAGATTACCGAGACTTCAACATTAGGAACACAATGATTTGACACAATCAAACGTTGTCTTTAACCTGGACGATTATAAAGGTTGTGATTGGTTACTTGTGTGAGCAATGTGATGAAGTTGTGTAATCGAGATAGAATTTGTCCCTCTCATATAAAGAGAGATATCTAGTGGATCCCTCGATGTGTTAGACTGTTAAAAGGCCTAGTCTAAGTGAATTGATATTGGTCAATGTCACTTGGATGTTTTCGGTCTACCTAGAGATCGAGACTAGTACGATTGAACATGTTGGATGACAATTCCGTGCCTTATGTTCGATCAAAAGGATATCGTGCGACAAAATGATGTTATATACACTATTGATTAGGTTGTTTCAATTTGATATTCGTACAACTTGGGTAGTCATAATGTCTTGCCAGAGGCCGCTTATGACTTGTATACCAAAATGTGTTTTGGTACACTGCCAACGTTGTATAAGCCTATTGGGTCGCACACTAAGAATGGTTTTGCGAGATTTTAAGATGGTTCAGAAAAACGAATTTTATATGATAAAATTCATGATGGAAACGTCCTTGTGGTGTATTACACTTATACTTCTTTAAGTAGGGGCATACTTGTAATTTACTTAACCGTCTATATACAAGGGTTGTATAAATAGACGCTTTAAGTTACAATACACGTACGAAAGATCAAAAGGCCAAAACTCTTTTTTCGTTTAAGAAACGACTTAGGGTTTTTGGTATGCTCTGGATCGTTTTGGAGAGAAAAACAAAAGGTTTGGTATTCTCTCGAAGCTAGCACTTCGAATCTCGGCCGTAGTTCGTGTGTGGACTACTGGTAGAGGGCGTTCGTCGTTAGCGGCGCCTTAGAGATCGATCAACCTTCGAAAAGGTATATTGCGACTGAGGTATGAGTAAGTTTTTCATGGTTTAAACGTTTTTAATGGAATTAGATTCGGATCCTGTTGGGGTTTTTGTCAAAATTATTTTGTAATCTCCGCTGCGTATGAACCCCAAAACCCAATAGTGGTATCAGAGCCTTCGAGTTCGATTCCATTAAATTCATTGCATGTTTACTTCTGATATATACATGATATATGATTGAAAACATGTTAATAGTTGATGTATATGTGATATACATAAGTTTTCTATGAGATTTATTATCATGTTTTGTGTATATGATACATATATTCGTGATTTAATTGAAATTTGTTTCGTACATGCTAGTAACCATGTTAGGTTAATTTGAATAATTTTAATGAATTGAGTTTCGTGTTCTATGATCCATGACACCATTAGGTTCGATTGTGATAGTAGTTCATGATTCAATTACATGTTTGTGATTATTTGGATGAGGACCGAAATTGCAAATAATTAATTTTCGAAATTATTTATTTATCTTGTTATATCTATTTTGTTATGAAGTTTCTATTTTATAAAGATAGATAACAAATTAGAATATGACATAAATATCAAGAATCTTGTTATTGGTGATATACTAGGATTCGAATATCTTAAATCCAAATTAAATAATTAATTTTCGAAATTATTTATTTATCTTGTTATATCTATTTTGTTATGAAGTTTCTATTTGATAAAGATAGATACAAATTAGAATAAGAGATAAATATCAAGAATCTTGTTATTGGTGATATACTAGGATTCAAATATCTTAAATCCAAAATAAATAATTAATTTTCGAAATTAATTATTTATCTTGTTATATCTATTTTGTTATAAAGTTTCTATTTGATAAAGATAGATAACAAATTAGAATATGAGATAAATATCAAGAATCTTGTTATTGATGATATACTAGGATTCAAATATCTTAAATCCTAATTGGATTAGGATAAGATGATTAGTTAGATGTGGGCCCATGTTAATTAAAATGTTTTAATTAACTTAATTTCGGATAAATTAAGGGGTTAATTTATGATAATAAAATCAGCGAAAATTATGATTTTCTATAGCGAATTTTAATTTTCGGAATTGAGATTCGTCTTCTTAAAAAAAAAAAAAAAAACTCCAAATTGTTTAGTGATTGAACAAATCAATAAAATATATGATATTTCATTGTTTACATAAAATCACTAAAACTGAATAAAATCCCTCTATTAAATTTTAAGTCTCGTGCCATCCATTTTAAACACTTGTCAAGGCCTCGATCACACTAATATAGTTTCAAATGCATAGTTGGGTGTATTGTGTTATCTTGGTGAGACAAGTTGGGTAAGAGTTACCTTAATGTTTAAAATGGTCCGACTTAATAAAGCCATCAAAATAGTTTTGAGCTTTAGGCAAATGATGAGATAAAAACATGCTATGACATAAGATGTCTCATATCTCATAAAAGGATCTAAAATTCATAAGATGTAATTGGTAACTGTTACCTACCTAAATAATCTAGTTCTGTGTTTCATGCCATAGCTGTCATAGAATTAGGTGAAATATGGATTTTAGTCCCCTAAATAAACAGTATGATTTAGGAGGGTTGTTAATTTAGTGGGAGTCTATTCCTCTATACTAAAATAAACTTTGCATAATCTTTATTGTAGATCAATGACCTCTTCAAGTAACAATAATCCCTTGTTACTGCGATCCATCTTTGAGAAGGATAAGCTATATGGGACTAACTTTCTTGATTGGTTCGAAACTTGAGAATTGTTCTTAAGCATGAACGCAAGTTGTATGTCCCGGATGCTCCAATCCCGAGGACCCACCACCCAATGCTACGAAAGTCGTGAAGGATGCGCATAATAAGCATGTCAACGATTCTACGATGTTGCATGTATTATGCTGGCAACTATGGTTCCCGAACTTCGAAGGACATGGAACTAATGGAAGCCTACGACATGGCTATAACGCTGACGAAAATGTTCCAACAGCAAGCTAGGCAAGAAAGGTTCAAGACAGTCAAGAACCTACATTCTTGCAAGATGATTGAGGGTGCGTTACTTAGTCCTCATGTTTTGAAGATGAAGGGCTATGTTGACCAGCTCGATAGACTAGGATTTCCCATAAGCCAAGAGTTGGCAACGGATTTGATTCTGAATTCATTACAAGAGAGTTACTCACAATTTGTGATAAACTACAATATGAATAATATGGAGAAATCAATTTCAGAGTTGCATTTGATGTTCAAAACTGCTGAACAAAATATCAAGAAACCCCCTAATAATGTATTGATGGTCCTAAAGGGAAAGGGAATGAAAAAGAAAGGCAAAGGCAATGCTAGAGTTGCCAAGGCAGTTGATGCACCTGTCGCAAAGCCTATGGAACAAGTCAAGCCCCAGCCTGTTCCTGCTTCAAAACACCCAAAATAAAAGGAAGAAGATTGTCATTTTTGTAATCAAACTTATCTTTGGCATTGTCGTCTCGGACACATAAACGAGAAACGCATAACGAAGCTCCATAAAGATGGGCTTCTTGATTCATTTGATTTAGAAACATATGAAACGTGCGTATCTTGTTTACTAGGCAAGATGACTAAAAGTCCCTTTACTGGACACAAGTGAAAGGGCAAGTGATTTATTGGGTCTAATACATACGATGTATGCGGTCCTATAAACACAATTGCTAGAGGAGGTTATCGAGTGCTTCATTACATTTACCGATGATTTCAAGATAGATATGGTTATGTATATCTTATGAAACTTAAAGCTGAATCATTTGAGATGTTTTGAACGTTTCAAAATGAAGTGCATAATCAACTTGGTAATGATGGGGCATGTGCCCTAGGTCAATCCATTAACCGTCTTTATGAATAATTTTAGTTAATAAAAATAGAGGATTTCATTTGTTTTTTATTATAATTAATTTGCATGTTTACATTATAATAAGATCCATGGGTATTTACATAAATATCCTAAATGTCCATAGTCGATCATTATACTGGGAACTATAATGAATTAAGACTAGTGTGAGTCTTGATTGATGATCATATGATGATTATACGTATAGGGATACGAATCAAGATCACAAGTACTTGTTAGGGAACAAAGTCTTGACCGACCCGCTATGAGAACATAACATGGATTAAGTCATAGTTGTTTCTCATGATAGGTATATATTCCAGGTCCTCGACTTGAGATTACCGAGAGACTTCAACATTAGGAACACAGTGATTTGACACAATCAAACGTTGTCTTTAACCTGACGATTATAAAGGTTGTGATTGGTTACTGTGTGAGCAATGTGATGAAGTTGTGTAATCGAGATAGAATTTGTCCCTCTCATATAAAGAGAGATATCTAGTGGATCCCTCGATGTGTTAGACTGTTAAAAGGCCTAGTCTAAGTGAATTGATATTGATCAATGTCACTTGGATGTTTTCAGTCTACCTAGAGATCGAGACTAGTACGATTGAACATGTTGGATGACAATTCCATGCCTTATGTTTGATCAAAAGGATATCGTGTGACAAAAGGATGTTATATACACTATTGATTAGGTTGTATCGATTTGATATTCGTACAACTTGGGTAGTCATAATGTCTTGCTAGAGGCTGCTTATGACTTGTATACCAAAATGTGTTTTGGTACACTGCCAACGTTGTATGAGCCTATTGGGTCGCACACTAAGAATGGTTTTGCGAGATTTTAAGACGATTCAGAAAAACGAATTTTATGTGATAAAATTCATGACAGAAACGTCCTTGTGGTGTATTACACTTATACTTCTTTAAGTAAGGGTATATGTGTAATTTACTTAACCGTCTATATACAAGGGTTGTATAAATAGACGCTTTAAGTTAGAACACACATACGAAAGATCAAAAGGCCAAAAACTCTTTTTTTTTCGTTTAAGAAACAACTTAGGGTTTTTGGTATGCTCTGGATCGTTTTGGAGAGAAACAAAAAGGTTTGGCATTCTCTCGACGCTAGCACTTCGAATCTCGGCCGCCGTTCGTGTGTGGACTGCTGATAGAGGGCGTTCGTCGTTGGCAGCGCCTTAGAGATCGATCAACCTTCTGAAAGGTATATTGCGATTGAGGTATGATTAAGTTTTTCATGGTTTAAACGTTTTTAATGGAATTAGATTCGGATCCTGTTGGGGTTTTTGTCAAAATTGTTTTGTAATCTCCGCTGCGTATGAACCCCAAAACCCAACAGGTAAAACTATCAAAACACTTCGATCAGATCGAGGTGGGGAATATTTAAGCCAAGAATTTGATGATCATATTAGAAATTGTGGGATTGTCTCCCAATTGACTCCACCAGCAACTCCACAATGGAATGGAGTTTCTGAAAGGAGAAATCGAACCTTATTAGATATGGTTCGATCTATGATGAGTCATGCATATCTTCCATTATCCTTTTAGGGTTATGCATTACGAACTGCAACTTTCACTCTAAATCGAGTTCCTTCTAAAGCGGTTGATAAAACACCATATGAGATATGGTACGGGAAGAGACCTAGTTTGTCTTTTCTTAAGATTTGGGGTTGTGAGGCTTACGTAAAGCGACAAGTCTCGAAAAACTAGCACCTAAATCGACAAGTGTTTATTTGTGGGGTATCCTAAAAAAAAAAAAGGATATTACTTTTATAATCCCACAGAACAAAGTGTTTGTTGCTCGGTATGGTGCCTTTATGGAAAAACAGTTTATTTCAAAAGACACTAGTGGGAGAGAAATACATCTTGAAGAAGTTCAAGAATCACAGGTAAACACTGAACCGCTCCTGGAAGTTCAACAACGTTTCAAACCAGTTGAACCTCCACAAGTAACACAAGGCCCACGTAAATCTAGTAGGGTAAGACATGAGCCAGAGAGATTCGAATTTCTCATTACTGATAGTTGTGATGTGTTGCTTATAGACCAGAATGAGCCCACCACTTATCAGGAGGCTATGTCCGGACCAAACTCAGATAAATGGCTCAGTGCCATGAATTTCAAGATGCAATCCATGTATAATAACCAAGTTTGGAACTTAGTTGATTTACCTGAAGGCGGTAAGACCATTGGATGTAAATGGATTTTCAAGAATAAAATTGACATGGATGGCAATGTGCATACTTTTAAAGCAAGACTTGTAGCAAAAGGTTTCAGGCAGACTCAAGGTTTTGATTATGATGAAGCTTTTTCGCCAGTAGCCATGCTTAAATCCATAAGAATTTTAATTGTCATTGCTGTATATTATGACTATGAGATATAACAAATGGATGTAAAAACATCATTTCTTAATGGAAAGCTGCTTGAGGACGTGTATATGACACAACCTAAAGGTTTTGTACATCCCGAGAATTCTAGGAAGGTATGCAAGCTTCAAAGATCCATTTATGGATTAAAGCAAGCTTCTCGGAGTTGGAATCTTCGTTTTGATGAAGTAATCAATAATTTTGGTTTTATTAAGAACGAAGATGAGCCTTGTGTATACAAGAAGATCAGTGGGAGTGTAGTTTTTCTGGTACTGTATGTTGATGATATATTACTCATTGGAAATGACATCCCAACATTGCAGAGTGTCAAGTCTTGGTTAGGGAAGTGTTTCTCAATGAAAGACTTAGGAGATGCAACATAATCCTAGGGATAAGGATCTATAGGGATAGATCTAAGAGGCTAATTGGTCTAAGTCAGAGTGTTTACATAGACAAGGTGCTAAATAGGTTCAGTTTGCATGACTCTAAAAGAGGATTGTTGCTAATGTCTCATGGCATAAGTCTCAGCAAGAATCAATGTCCTAAGACAAATGATGAGCGAGACCGTATGAATAAGATTTCATATGCATCAGCTATTGAATCTATCATGTATGCCATGAGCACTACAAGCAGATATCAGTCAGATCCAGGTGAGAGTCACTGGATAGCAGTAAAGAACATCCTTAAGTACTTAAGAAGGACTAAGGAAGTGTTCTTGGTCTATGGAGGTTTTGAAAATGATCTAGTTGTAAATGGTTACACAGATGCAAGTTTTCAAACTGATATATATGATTTTAGATCGCAATCTGGATATGTGTTTATTTTGAATGGGGTGCGATAAGTGGAAAAGTTTGAAGCAAGAGATCGTGACAGATTCTACAACGAAGTGAGTATATTGCGGCGTCCGATCTGAAAAAGGAGGCGGTTTGGATCAAAAAGTTCATTTCTGAACTAGGTGTGGTTCCAAGTATTCCTAACCTGTTTGTTTGTAATGTGACAATAACGGGGCAATAACAAAGGCCAAGGAACCTAGATCACATCACAGATCCAAACATATACTCAGGCGTTTTCATCTCATTAGAGAAATTATTGAGAGGGGAGATGTAAAGATTTGTAGAGTACCTACTGAAGACAACGTTGTGGATCCATTGACAAAAGCTCTTCCACAAGCAAAACATGATGGTCATGTTAGATCATTAGGCATTAGATGCATGTATGATTGGCCCTAGTGCAAGCGGGAGATGTTGGGGCATGTGCCCTAGGTCTATCCATTAACTGTCTTTATGAATACTTTTAGTTAATAAAATAGAGGATTTCATTTGCTGTTTATTATAATTAATTTGCATGTTTACATTATAATAAGATCCATGGGTATTTACATAAATATCCTAAATGTCCATAGTCGATCATTATACTGGGAACTATAATGAATTAAGACTAGTGTGAGTCTTGATTTATGATCATATGATGATTATACGTATAGGGATACGAATCAAGATCACGAGTACTTGTTAGGGAACAAAGTCTTTGGACCGACCCGCTATGAGAACATCACATGGATTAAGTCATAGTTGTTTCTCATGATAGGTATATATTCCGATCCTCGACTTGAGATTACCGAGAGACTTCAACATTAGGAACACAAGGTGATTTGACACAATCAAACGTTGTCTTTAACCGGACGATTATAAAAGTTGTGATTGGTTACCGTGTGAGCAATGTGATGAAGTTGTGTAATCGAGATAGAATTTGTCCCTCTCATATAAAGAGAGATATCTAGTGGATCCCTCGATGTGTTAGACTGTTAAAAGGCCTAGTCTAAGTGAATTGATATTGATCAATGTCACTTGGATGTTTTCGGTCTACCTAGAGATCGAGACTACTACGATTGAACATGTTGGATGACAATTCCATGCCTTATGTTTGATCAAAAGGATATCGTGTGACAAAATGATGTTATATACACTATTGATTAGGTTGATTCGATTTGATATTCGTACAACTTGGGCAGCCATAATGTCTTGCTAGAGGCCGCTTATGACTTGTATACAAAACTGTGTTTTGGTACACTGCCAACGTTGTATGAGCCTATTGGGTCGCACACTAAGAATGGTTAATTTTATATGATAAAATTCATGACGGAAACGTCCTTGTGGTGTATTACACTTATACTTCTTTAAGTAGGGGTATATTTGTAATTTACTTAACCGTCTATATACAAGGGTTGTATAAATAGACGTTTTAAGTTACAATATACGTACGAAAGATCAAAAGGCCAAAACTCTTTTTTCGTTTAAGAAACGACTTAGGGTTTTTGGTATGCTCTGGATCATTTTGGAGAGAAAAACAAAAGGTTTGGTATTCTCTCGAAGCTAGCACTTCGAATCTCGGCCGTCGTTCGTGTGTGGACTACTGGTAGAGGGCGTTCGTCGTTGGTAGCGCCTTAGAGATCGATCAACCTTCAGAAAGTTATATTGCGACCGAGGTATGATTAAGTTTTTCATGGTTTAAACGTTTTTAATGGAATTAGATTCGGATCCTGTTAGGGTTTTTGTCAAAATTATTTTGTAATCTCCGCTGCGTATGAACCCCAAAACCCAACACTTCTATAGTTGGAACTATCTGTTGGTGTTGCATACCCTGTAAAATTATAAAGAACACCAATGCAACTTTGTTAAATTACCATGAAAACAACAAACAACTCAATTACAGTAGAAGGGGACTGGTGATACTACCTTTGCCAACCATAAAAAATTCTATACATTTGAAGTTTTGACCATATGGACTTCATATAAGATTCAAAAACTTTTTTAGCCAAATCTTTCATGTCTCTTAAATAATCGGTTCTCTTCAACCACCAGTATTTCCATATGTTTTCATACTTTTATGAGAAACAACAGTCGATCATGGGGCGCTAACTATTCAAAAATGCCGCAACATTGACAAATTGCAGATTCAACAAACACCACTTGATGAGAAATTAACATCAGAATAACTTAAAAATCCAATTTAACAACTAACAAAAACCAATAAAAAAGGGGTCAAAAACTTACATTTCTTATCAGCTTTAGGCATTCCCATTCCCATCTTAGCCTGCCAAAATAGCAAACTCAATTCAAATCAACAAAATTCCCAAAATCAACCAAGTCCCATGTCAACAACCCGTTCCACTCGTCTAAAAACTTTGCATATAAATTTGATTAATCTAATACCACTAAAAATACTAGACAAAGAGAGAAAAAATAGTACTAAAACTGGTGTTGTGGCCATGCTTATAAATTTGGAAATAATTCATTGAAAGGTTACTACCCTTCACATATATATTTGGTGAGGGTACTCTGACCATCCTTACATGCGTATGCATACAGGTCATACTGATCTTCATTCAGTGGAGACTTTCATATGTGATCATTGATTTAAAAACAACCATGAATATAATCAAACAAGAATATCACAAGAGCAACTGACTTGACAGAAAAAATCCATAAAATTTGACAATTTCATGACTTGACGATAAGTACACAGTAAAGGCAGTGCCATGGCAACTAAAGCAACAAAAGATGCGAATGTATGGATAATTAAAGAACCTGTAGCCTTGTTTTTCTTCGTCCGAGCCATTTCGGCTTCGATTTCTATGATCTTCTCAATGATTCCCATGTTTTTCTTATGTTCCTGATATCATAAAATTGAAATATCAGATTTTGATGCAATGCACAAAACAATCAACAACTCCACAAAAAAAACAACTAAAAAACTGATCAGTCTGTGCAGATTGAATCGAAGTTCGAATTGTACCTGTATGAGGTATTTCAGAGAGTCTTTAATGAATCGATCGAGTGAAAAAATGAGAAGTTGATGAACGTGAGAAATCTGCAACCATTAACAAAGCGAAAAGAGAGGTTTTACGATGGCAAAATAGAGAGTTGGAGCGATTGGGATGTAAATCTAACACAAAAATTGAGGTTTTGCAACTCCATTGCTGCGTCTATCAAATTCGACAAGCCTTTATCAATGAGAACTGGTGCATTGGATTGGGCTAAGGTTAGGGTTAGGGTTTGGTGACCGAGAAAACAAAGAAGGTGAAGAGAGAAAGAGGAGGAGATGTAGAGAGAGAAATTGAGATGGGAAACGAAGTACACGAAGAGTGAATCGTTGGAGAGTGAGATCGATGGATCACGCGAAACTTGGATCTATTTCCATAAATAGAAACTCTAACCATCTGCTTTCTTTGGTGCTTTTCATTCTCATTCTTTTTATAAGATATGTAAGATATATAACCTTCAAACTTAATTAACCAGCAAAAATAATAATAATAAAAAACTGTCAACCTGTCAACATGTCAAACCCCCCAAAAAGCTTTTCACAGCTACAACCGGCGTCATCAGGCGGGTCCCACATGAAAAAAGAGTGAAACATTTCCTTCCATCTCCGTCTCCATGAATGGACCCCACTGGCGTGCCACGTAGGATAATGTAGCGATTGTATGGGAAAAATCACAAATGTAGTGTCAAAATTAACATAAATGAGTAAAATAAGTTAGGTTTTTTTTTTTAATTTTCCAAAAGTAAGGTAAAATGCATTTTGAAAATGCACATTAGTTGAAAAAAATTAGTCCGCTCAAAATACACGAATGACGCATTTCCAAAATGCGTCATTCGTGTATTGTGGAACAATCTACGTGGCGCCCACGTGGATGTTCCCTACATGAATGGCGCATTTTGGAAATGCACCATTCATATTTTCAGAACACGGGCGCCACGTGGAATGTTCCACGTGGGCGCCATGTAGATGCCAACATGAATGACGCATTTTGGAAATGCGTCATTCATGTTTCTGAACACAGGCGCCACGTGGAGTGTTCCATGTAGCGCCATGTGGATGCCAAAATAATGCAAGATTGTCCACCTCGAGATACATGCGTGATGTTTACATAGTTTCCACTTAGATACGCACGAGTCGTACATGGGTTGCCCACATCGAAATACTTGATGTTTGCATGAGATTATCCACATTGATTAGACGAGGTTTACATGGTTATCCATCTCGAGAATACATGGGTTGCCCACCTCGAAATACGTGCATGACATTTACACAGTTTACATTGATTAGACGAGGTTGTATGAGTTGTCCATCTCGAGATACGTGCGTGATGTTTGCGTGGATTCGCGAGGTTGCATGAATTGCACACCTTACGATACGTGTCACGCATGAATTGCACAAGGTTCTTGGTCGAGCCGCCACCTTGACATACGCATGTGTCGTTTGCATGACTTCTCCACCGCGAGATACATGTGTGGCGTTTGCATGAGTTGTACACGTCCATATACGTGCGTGTCATTTACATCAGTTATCTACCTCGAGATACGTGCGTGTTGCGGGTTGTCCATCTCGAGATACGTACGTGATGCTGCTTGTTCATCTCAATACGTACTTGACGTTTGCATGGGTTCACCGCTTCGAGTTGAACAAAGTACTCATTTTAATAAGTAAAAAAAGTGGTTTTGTATTTTGTATAGATGCCTCCTTTTCTAAAAGTGTCATTCATTTTGTATAGATGACTCATTTTCAAAAGGATCCATTCACTCCACCTCATCAACACACCGCCACATGGAGCCATATCATCACCAATGACTCATTTTCAAAAGGAGACATACCTTAGTTTTGTAAATTAAAAGTAGCCAACCTTATTTTTGGAATAAAAAACTATACCCACCTTAATTTTTGAAAAACCCCGATTGTATGTCTTCAGAAACGTTAGATTATCATTCATAATCTTAAAGCAAAGCCTAACATGTATCAAGAAAAAAAAAGCTAAGCCAAACTTAGCTAAGCTAACATTTCAACCAAATGTGCCAATAATATTGATAACTCTTAATTCTCGGTTTCTATTTATATAAAACTTAAAAAATATATCTTGAAATGAAATTTCCTCGATAAGGTGGGGATTCCCCACCAAGTAGTCCCCACGAGGCTCGGGCCAAGGGCAATTTCATTTCCACCACTGAGGTCGGGGCGGTAGCGGTATTATCCATCATCACCATGGGGAATCTCAAGGGGATTTCTTACGGGGATCCTGAATATTTTCATGTAGGAATTTCACTAAAATCATTAAATCTTATATTTATCTTTTTTCATATGGTGAATGTTTTACATAAAGTTTGAAAATCAACATATAATTGCGAATAAAAAGCTTTTAATTATTTTTATTTTGGATCTATAATGTATTTGATCTTTTTTTTAGATATTACGTAAAACAATTGATGGGGGTGGGGATCCCCGTCGGGTGGAGAATGGGGGTCGAAAATCCTCTAGTGAGAATTTCAAGCGGGGAATCCTCGCCTCGTCATAAGTGGAGATGGGGACGGGATTACATTCCTCGCCCCAACTCATCCCACCTGCATCCCTAGTAGCCGTGTGGATTGTTGTCCATGTTAATTTGCAATTTTTGCGTTCTACGCTATGGGTACGATCAACTACAAAAAAATAGCTATTTAGAAACGAAAATTTTTGTTGTTGATTAACATAAATCCCATCTCTAATTCAATTCTACAACGGAACATAGATGGAATATAGTTTGTCTCAAAAAGTGTCGAACGCATAATTGTCAACAACGGAAATATTTTCCATTTATGATTAGAGACGGATTTGAGACGAACTTAGAATCGAAATAGAGATGGAACATAAATGGAAAGTTTTCCAAAGTGAATGGTTTAGCTTGGATTCCGTTGCTGATCCGTCTCTATTCCGTGTCTAAATTGAGAATACCCAGTTTTTCCCAGCAATTTGTTCGCAAATTAGAGATGGAATAGCAACGAAAGCTTTGAATTTCGTTGCTAATCCGTTTTATTCTATTTCTACGCCTAATATTTTTTACTACTAACAAGAATCCAATTAGTTCTCCTAAACCTCTAAACCTGAAAATACAACAACATGACCTGCTCCATAGCCTACACCCCCTCCAATAACTCCTTGGGGGTGCTAACATTCCCCAAAAAGTAGAATTTGACATACATACATCAACAATATATATCAACAACAAAGATTCGAATGAGAAAAAAAAACGTTCAATTCGACATTAAAAAAGATTTATATATCTATGAAAGGTAGTCGAGTATAATAAATTTCTAAAATAGTTAAGTATCCACAAAAACCACTAATCCGATTGTTCTACAACAACCACAAAAAACCCCAATCCTCTAAATATGCACAAAAAGAATTATCAATCTAAAAGTTCTATAAACAACCATAAAAGATATCTAAGTATCATCAAATTGTTTATTCCTTGCACCTCAATCCTCTAAATATTCACAAAAGAAGAATTACCATCTCAAAAGTTACGCAAACTACCATAAAAATACCCAAGTACCTCAAGCTGCTCATATCTCGTAAGCCAATCTTGCATCTCCCGATCAATATTGTTCTATTGCTGTATGGTGGATCAGCGGGATCTGTTTCGCTTGCTGTTGTTTATAATGTAGTGGTGGTGGTGGTGGCGGTGGCGACTAAGATAGGCTTGCTCCGTCCTTGGTCATCCCGAACTGCTCTCTGCATAAATGCCACAACTTGTCGTAATTGCTCAGCAACACTATCGAACTCTGAGCGTGGCACCATCTCTGGCTTCTGGGATGTGCTAGCACCAGGATCTGAATATCTTCTTTTTTTTTCTCCCTAACAACCCGAGACCGTAGACATGTCTTTTGGGACAATCACCCGCCACATTATAGTACACCGCCTCATCATCCACCGGCTGGTCCAGTGTAGCCTGGGTCAGCTCCCGACGTCTCCTCTGGAGCTTAGCTTGCATGGATCAACAATAAACAACTTAAATGATATGTTTTTAAGTAATGTTACTACTATTTAGCTCATATTTCTATACATACATAGAACCGCTCCGATCTAGTATCGATGAATGTAACCCCATCGTGATTTATGCTGTGGAGATGCAAATACAATTCATTCACGTTAGGTGGCGTCTCGGATGTATTAGTATGCACACAAAAGTTATAAAATTTTTAAATATGTTAATTACTAGTAGGTCATTATATTCACCAAGCACAAATCAATTGCATAGAAGTGATATAAAATGAACTAAAGTGAATGAAATCGCATCAATGTGTATATTAAAAGCAAACACAAACATAGTGAACAAGTGTAGAAATGAAAAAATAAACAAACAAAATCAATTGCATAGAAGTGATATAAAATGAACTAAAGTGAATGAAATATGTACAATGCAAATGAGTTAAACTAATTAAACCTTTTATTAAATGAATTTATTCGCGAAGTCTTATTGATTATGCGGATCAAATATGTAAGAAAAAAACATATATAATATATAGTCAAAATTCATTGAAACATAGTGAACAAGTGTAGAAATGAAAAAAAGTAGATGGCTCTGCAAATCAAGAGTATAAAAATACTTACAAATCTTTTCAAATATTCAAATGGTATTTAAAAGCATATAAATTGGAAAACCGAAAAATAAACCATATGCGATACCGAGTTAAACAAGTGATACCGACACTAGTAAGTAGTAGTGATTTAGGTCACGGCGGTGACACCCATCCCCAAGTGTTACCTTCAACCTCGTGTAGACCACCTCGGGGACTCCGACCCCGAGTGTGTCATACAATGTCGGCAAGAAAGTCCCGCTCTAACCCAAGTGATTCGCGCACACCTCGATCAAGTACGGGACCTAAATGCAACAACTACTTTTTAAATTTTCAAGAAATACCAAATATGGATTGTCAAGGCATAGACACATCTACAAACCTAAATAAATAATGAATACAAGTCCTCTTAAACATTTATAAGATATTCACTAGCCTAATCGCATGTTATTTATCATTCAATTCACATTTAAAACAACAAGAATAGACATAGCATGGAATGGAATCAATGAATTAAATCAAATAAATGGATATCAAGCAAACTAGACTCATCAAATGAGCATAGACACAAAGAATCACATGATATAAGAGTACAAAAGTAAATAGTCAGAAGGACTATGCAAGGAGAACAATTTATAGGAATGAAATGCCAAGTAAAATTGTCAACGGGTATACTCACAACAACAAAGTAACTTCCAAGCTTTACCGGCCTTCGCTGCGATTTCACTCCTCTCCTTCACGATTTCTTCTCCTCCTCATCCTCTCATTTTTCTTCTTCTTCCACTCGATTTTCTTCCATGTGTGGTGTGTTGTGTGTGTATGGTATAAGTGGGTAGGTGGGGGTGATGACACCTAGTGGAAATTGGGACAAGTGTGTGTGTAGTGGTGACAAGCGTGGTGTGGTTGGTTGTTTTGACAACTAATTGTGACACCGCTAACACACTTGCTCGTGTTTTCGGGCATTTCGACATCGGATTTTTGCTTCCGAATCATGATATCCGCGTACCGTCGCGTCGCTAATTACTCAATATATATTTATATATTCCATATTATTTACTTGACTATATATGCTTCCTTATTTCATATTAGTATTAAATAAGGTTTACCAAAATGCTAACTACCGCAATGTAAGGTATACATAAATACAAAAATATCATATACCTTATGCCTCGATCGGTGTACGCACGCCACGTCAAAGGTGATCCCGATTAAGAAATTAAAAAGGGGTTAGAGATTTGGGCCGTGATAACACGATTCTTCTTTAACTTATGCATCAATGCGGTGTACCTGGTGCCCCCCCCGTGATCGTGTCATCCCATTTAAAATATACCTATAAAATGGCGAGTGCAATTGTTATGAGACATTGAAAACTTGTATAAATCCTAAGACATTTTTTTGTCCTGCATACCTACCATTGGCGCCAGTAGTGGTCCTTATGATGATCCGGTACCGACTTCCAACAATACCCTTATGGAATCATCAATCTCTTGAAAATTTTTGTCATCCTCCGTGCACAAGAATGAGAAGGATGCAATTCCCTATATTTAATTAAAATGCATAACATCTTAAAAACATATTTAATAGTTTACATGGATAATTAGAAATACGTTAATTAATAAAATAAAAATTTACGTATTATTAGCAATTGGTGTGATCTGGATCGTATGCATGCAAGGGGGGTCGGCCCCTCACCTCTGAGGTGCTTGCGGATCGCCTGTAACTTGCAAGCCTACACAACCCTCATTAGCATGGGGATGCTGCTGGTGATGCGGTGGTTGGAGGCGCAGACATCATCGATATAGGACTGTAATGTCTCGATGATGCCGATGGTGATTGCAATTGGTGATTTGGTATGGTTCCAGACGACGATGTCGATAGTACAGGCGACACAAACGGTATGGAAGGCGAAGGTGACGCTAGTCCATGTGGTCCAATCGGTATATTGGTTCCTGTGGTCTATCCTACACCTCTTCCGACTAGACGAGAATGCCCTAAAAGTATCCCTCGACCGCCTTAGGTACTGTGCGACCTCGAAGTGGGAGCTGATCACCACGAGCCATAAAACCTAAAAAAACATCAATCATAAACAATCGTGAATAAAGGTTAAGAAAGTTCACGTAACGTCGATCAAACATTGGCATAACATATACATACATTACTCGGTGTCATCCGTTTCAAACTCACTCTCATGACTAGAAGTTGATGATTCTTCTTCTGAATCATCTCCAATATCGACAATGAAGTCATTGTCTTATTGACTTGGACTCACTTCAATAATGATGCAGGTCCCATTTGGATCATCCAGATTGTTGAGATCCTGAATTGCAACGTCGATTACGCATGTCGTGGGTTCACCATCTTAGAATGAAATCTTTGTCGAACCTTGCTCATTATCGTCTTTGCTTTCCTCGTCGACAAATTTATGTTGACAACAACAAACCGCTAGCCATTCTTGTCGCTTCTTCCTCAAAGAAGGGTACGAAAGGTAGTACACGTGAGTGGCTTACATTGCAGGGGCAAATGACTCATAGTTGTTATATCGTCGACTTTTGTGAACATCTACCAATTTTAGTGTTGGGTGAGTCCTCACACCATGATTCGGTGTCAGGTCATACCATTCACACTCAAACAATACCACACGCTTGAGGCTAATATATTCAATCTCTACAACCTCTTTTAGTAGTCCATAGTAGTCGTGGGAAACATCAGCGTAGTTAGAACCCTTCACCAAAACACCGTTGTTGTGCGTCGATCTATTAACGTCGTATGTTACAGTGTGGAGCTTATACCCATTCACTAGGTAATCAGGGTACACATTACAAGATCGACTAGGACCACCTGAAAGGTCAATAAGCGTCTCATCTTTTTATGGAATTTCGAGCCTATTCATGAAAATTTAGAAAGTTAAGACACATTATTTATGAAAGAAATAAACGATGTGATAACCTACAATCATAATAACATTACATATGTTTGAAACCAAATGGGGAAGCTACGCTCTATACTAGTATCGACTTTCGAGTCCCACATTCCTTGAGTGATTTCATCGATAAAGATCCTACAAGAAAACGAACATGTAAATATCATGCCTTGGTAAAAGATGAATAATGAATGTACTGCATTCTTCAATGAAAGTGACCGACGTACTGGATGTAAGGAGCGATCTCTGGACAATTGAGCAGTATGTATGAATGAGCGACATTATACTCCTGCTCTGTTAAGTACCGCTCCTTTAACTTGCCCAAGGGTCATCCAGGATAAGTAAAAATTGAGAAATTGCCCACAAAATACGGTGTAGGCCCGATACCACCATCGTCGTTTCGTTGCACTTTGTCGTGCAACGTGAAGACGTGATTTTTGAAGTAGTAAGAACAAAACGATGTGACTTTTTCGACTAAATAAGCATTACACATCGAGCCCTCAACCTTCGCTTTGTTCCGAACGTTGTTTTTCAAATGTTTAAAGTACCTATCGAAGTTTAGTTAATGTTAATTTAAAAACTTATTGAATGGAAAAACAACTTCAAGAACTCAAGATATTACCTCTCAAATGGATACATCCACTTAAATTGAACTGGACCGGCCAGACGGGCCTAGTAAGCCAAGTGGATTGGTAGGTGTTCCATAGAGTCGAAGAAGCTTGGAGGGAATATTTTGTCCAACTTGCAAATTATTTTAGGTATTTCAGACTCTAAAACCTCCATATCTTTGAGACTAACACTTTTCACAGTAAGGGATCAGAAAAAGGCTCAACTCGCTAATTGCAACCCAAACTGCGTTTGGGAGGAGTTCTCTGAATGCAATTGGTATCAACCGTTGCATGAAAATATGAAAATCATGACTCTTCATGCCGAACAATCGCAACTTCTTTGGATCCACACAATGACCAAGATTCGAAGCATAACCATCAGGAAAACACAACTTTTCAACCCACTCACACAATTTTTGTTTTTTTAAGTTATCGAGAGCGTAACATCCTTGTATGTAAGTATTTGTCATCGAATCAATGTGTAGAGAGGGTCGGTGACAATATTCACGAATATCTTGTCTCGATTTTGCATTATCCTTACTTTTGCCCGGTACACTCATAATAGTGTCGAATATGTTGTCAAAAATATTTTTCTCGATGTGCATGACGTCTAAGTTGTGTCTGATCCAGTTTGTCTTCCAATACGGCAAGTCCTAGAAAATGTTTTTTTCTCTATCCCAAAGTCTTAGCTACCCTCTCATTCACAAAATCAGCTCCGATTTCTGTCACCATCATCAAGCCCAACGATTCAATTTGTGCTATAATTTCTTCACCATATAGCAAAGCGGGTGGTTCATCGTTTAATATGATTTTGCCTCTAAAAAAATCTTTTTTTGTTTATCCTAAATGGTGAGTTCTTCAATAAGAAACGATGGTGACAATCGAACCATGATGTCTTTCTACCACTTCGCAATTGAAAGAAATTTGTATCATTCATACAATATGGATAAGGCCTCTTACCGTGCGCGCTCTAATCGGACAACATGATATACACGAGGAAATCACTTACAATCTATAAAAGGGTGACTCGTATATGAAAATTCGTTTTTGTGGAAACATTGTAAGTAATCACCCAATTGTTCCATAAATCTTGCAACTCTTTCACAAACGGTTGAAGGAACACGTCGATTTTTTGTTTTGGGCTGTTCGGTCCAGAAACGATAACCGTTAATAACATAATCTCAGATTTCATGCACATCAACGATGGAAGATTGTACGGAGTTA
This sequence comes from Stephania yunnanensis, assembly GCA_039657365.1. NCBI lineage: Eukaryota > Viridiplantae > Streptophyta > Magnoliopsida > Ranunculales > Menispermaceae > Stephania > Stephania yunnanensis. The sequence goes on along the minus strand of CM077584.1, from coordinate 11,119,295 downwards.
AAACTACGGGTCATGAAGAGTACGATTTACTTGAAATCTTAAAAACTCGAAAGCCATAAGTGCACAACCCTAAACGAACATTCTGAACCTTAGCGACGAAGTCTCTGTTGACATAATTAAAATGTCTTAAAGCAATAAAATCAGAACAGCGTTGCATAGCATCTTTTGGCGAGGAATGCTCTCCATGCCATCGCATATGTTTTGCTATTGACTCAGACGCGTACAATCATTGCAATCAAGGGCCTAAAAGGAAGTAGTACATTTTTCTTGCAAGGGCATTTTTGGTGTTCCTTCCACGAACTCGTTGTTGGCAATGTAGCTTGATTTTCCACAAAACTTGCATGATGTCAATTCAGTCTACTCCCCAATAAATCATGCATTGGTCCTCACAACAATCTATTTTCTCAACTAGAATACCCATACCTCGTATTAGTCTTTTAGTGGCATAAAAATTCTCAATTAATGAATTGTCGATTGACAAACAATCCTTCATGAATTTTATAATTTCATTATACCCTCATTCTATAGATATGATGTTTTGACTTGATCGCAAGTAATCTTGCTAGTGAGGACAAATTTGTCATGGTTTCGCACACCGGCCACAATTGTTCACTACTAGCCTCAATCATGTCATATAGTTGGCATGCTTGGGGATTTGGTAATTCTTCCATGTGATTCCAATTAAAACTTGGACCTGCCATGTTGTGTAGCATCTCGTGGTAAGTCGTCATATCAAAACCTCCCCTATCAACGTCATCAATATAGTTATCAAATTGGCAGATGTTTGGCGGCTTTTAACCTCCATTCTCATCGTGTTCGTACCAACAATGATATCTTGGAACGAATCCGTACCTACATATATGGTATCCAACCGTTTCGACGTCTAAGTACGGTACAAGTCGACATTTCTGATAATGCATCTAATCTTCTTTTCACTTTGGTAGGTAGGACAATGTTGCTCAGCAAATGCTATGAATTCTTGAGCCCTCGCCGCGAATTCAGTTCTAACGAAGCCGTTGTCAAGATGGTTGTACATCCAGTCTCGACTTGTAGACGTCATTCTTATTGTAATTGCGCAATTAAATTATTCAACTAGTTTAAAAATTTCTGACGGTACAGGTCTACTTGTATGTCTAACTTACACAATTTATTAGAATGGGGAATTTGAGAACCTCACTAACTACATGAACAAAAAGCTTTGTTTGTATGTATTGAATAAAGGTGATTTGATACAAATAACATAAACGAATAAAAATTGGCCACAACAAACAGGTAGGACTAAATTATACTACTGGAGTACACTAAAAACAAAACAAACCTTACATTTGTCGATTTCTAACTTCATGTATGTTTGTGGCTTGAACTTAATACTCTTAATCTCAAGAAAAATGTGCCTAACTTCATGTCAGTTTGTGGCTTCAATTCCATTTGTTGATTTCTACTTTCCTAATACCTAGATATTCCTAGGATTGATACCAAACATAGTAGAATACATGGTCGTAAAAATAAAAGCAGTAAGGAGTTCAAGAAATCATAACTCATAAGTCATAAGCTGCATACAAATGCCACATATGATCAAGAGCTCCCAATAATTCATTTTCAACAAACACCCAATGTCAATGAAAGCATGAATAATACATGAAAGATAGAGCAAAAATCTCGAAAACAAATAAAGGAAGGAAAAAATGAAATGTGCTTGAAACTTGATGCTACATCACAACTTGAAATTGCAAGGGTGGCACAAAAGAAACCGTGCATTGCAAAGCCTAACAAACTTGATTTCACATTATTTCACCTTATTTGTCAACCCGTCCAACATCCCATACGAGCTGAAGAACTATCAATATTCAACAAATCAAACAATGGAATAACATCGAAAGAATATAGAGAAAGATAGAAAAAAAAAGCCATTTCACAATCTAATTTCAACAAATCAAACAATGGATCTAAAAGATTTGAAAATCAAGCCACCAGTTAGCATGGATCAACTAGTTTAATTATAAGATCAAACAATGGCGGCTACCACAGACTTCACAATTTACACAAGTTGAAACAATTATCTCATACGCACAACTACGAGCCCTAAAAAAACATTCAAATCGGTTATAGCTTAAATTACATCTATTCACATTATTTTAAGTCTTTTTTCCCACTATTGTTACCATGAATTGATGGTATTCGTTGTATTTTACATTAATTCAATACCAAAATTGAAAAGAAAAGAAAAACACACAAACACACATAATGGTAACAATACAATAGTAACATTAAATTAGTTTTATTAAAAGGGTTACCTTAAGCTTTACTGCTCCTTTTCGTGATTTCAAGAACTCTACTTTCGATATACGTCTTCCCGCATAGAAATATAAAGTATATAAGCAATTACTTGCAAAGTGTAAGATAAAAAATATAAGCAATTACTTGCAAAGTGTATTAGTACATAGGTAGGATGCAAGGACGTTCTCTCGAGGGTGAGGAATTATAACTTTCATGTTTCCTATATTTCATACTAGCTAGGACTTGATTATGTGTCTAGCTAATACAATCAACTTATATAATTTGTTGCTTTCACCAATAAGTGGACAACTCGATTATCAGTTTGGTATGAAGTTAATCACTCGAGCTAGATGACGAGTAAGCAACCAAGTCACTAACAAAAACAAATCTTGGAATTAAGAACAACAACAACTACATAAGGATTGACATGTAACGACCCGCTCTAATTAATCCCGATTAACTGGCAAATTACATATTAAAATCCCAAGCTCAGACCCACGTGGATGTCGCAGAAAAGTCCAAGGCACACCTAACGAGGTAAACTTATTATTTTTGTGTGTGAGTGTTTATTTATTTTACTATTATTAAATAATTTATGTCGCATTATTTGATATTTCGTTGGTCGCATTGTGCGCCTGTAGTGACGAAAGTGTACGACGTCTCTGTGAGCGTGTAACGCCGGTGTATAGGATAGCCTGGGATTTAGTTGCCACATCACACATCCCATCATATCACACATGACATCACCATACCTAAACCCATCCCTCATCATTTCTCTTTTTTTCTCCAAAAAAAAAAGATTTTTTTCCTCATTTAAACGGATATAGAGAGAGAAGAGAGAGAGAGAGAAATGGCCAAGAGAGACAAGAGAGAGAGAGAGAGAGAGAGAGAGAGAGAGAGAGAGAGAGAGAGAGACGGAGGTAGTGCGAGCGGCTCCGGCGAGAGCGAGCTGGAAGCAAACTAGCGGCGTCAGCGGTGTCGCGCTCGGAAAGAGGCGTCTCCAGCGGCAGTGGTGACAACAACGACGAGCAACGGCGTGGTCCACCAAGACGCCGGTAAGGAGGAGTGGTGGATCGGCAGCGGCAACGGTGGCGATGGTGTCTCCAGCAGCGAAGCCGATGAGGCGGCTCCAAAGCAATGGCGGTGCGAGAAGCGAGGTGACGACGCACGCACGGCAGGCACGGCGACAAGGCGCACGGCGCGCGATAAAGGCAGCGGCGGCGGCGGCGATGGCGGCAACGACGCGATGAACGAAGTGGAGCGACGGTGCAGCGACGCGTTGCCGGATCGATCGATCCTCGATGAAACGCAACGACAGTGGACTAGGATACCATAGTCCGGTGTCGGATACGCATCTTGAGGTGTGTGCGGGATGTTGTGAGGGCGATTTGCAATTTGTTTGAGGTAAGTAAGCCCACGAGAAAATTAGTTAAAATTCATTTATGACACTTACTGTAACTGCCCGAAAATTTGATTTGTGCCACTTGTCAAGTCGGGGTCGCATGTGGGACCCACTCGTCGAAACACGTATGTCCAAATCTCGGATGGAGATACCGTGGTATGATATTTGTATATCATGTGTCTATTATTTAGCGGCTTAATGTGGCTAAAAGGATTTTGATGTGGTCACATTCAATGTTAAAAAAAAATAATAATAAGAATAAAATAAAATAAAATAAAAAAGAGAGAATCGAGGGAGGAGATGAAAAGAGAAAGAGAGACTCTACGCGGATAAGCGGCTCCAGCGAGTGAAGAATGTGTAACGGGGCTCCATCGGCGGACGATTCCAAAGAAGCGGTGCGGACGGACGGTGCAGCGGCGAGCATGAGCAAAGCAATCCGGGATGGCGGAGCACCACCAACGAATAGCGAGAGAGCACGCGGATGACGCTTCGCAGCGTGCGCATGGCGCGACGGACGGCGGCCGGCACAATGCGCGACGATCGCGAAAGGTAGCGGCAGCGGCGTGGTTGTGGTGGAGAAGATGATGACAACGCGGCAATGGCGTGCGGTGCGATAACCCGGCGATGCGGCGGCAGACAACACAATGGCGGCTGGCGGTGAACGACTTTGAGCAACTGCGCAGTGCCGCGTTGCCGGGGTGATCGATCCCCGACGAGACAACCATGGTGGGCAAGGCGTAGTGACTTCGACGAAGCTCGACGATGCGATGGATTCCAATGGATCATGGTGAGGTTTAAGTTATGTAATTTGGTTGTGATTTGAATGACTTAGTAAATTAGCCTTAAAAATGTATAAATGGACACCAGGGACTTAACAGGCTATTGTCGGGTGTCGGGTGCGCATATCGAGGCATGAGCGGGACGTTTTGAGAACAATTCAGATTGTTCGCGGAAAAGGTAAGTAAACCAGCTACGAAATTGTACAATAATTTCATTTTACTGTATGATATATTGTTCATTGCTTTGATAGCTATCTTTGAAATTGTCGTTGGTTGAGTGGTCCATTGGTAAGCGAGTTATGGTCACTGTTTATCTGCAATATGAACTTTTTTGTAGATATCTCATAGTCGCAAGGTTAGGGCTGGGAGGCAGGTGTCTCGTCCTGAACCAGAGTCTGCTAGGCTTGTACCACGACTCAATGACTTTTTGGTCGGGACTTCTTGTTATTTGGCCTCACTTATCGATTGATTTGTGTCTTTTATATGCACGCGTTACTCCATTGGCAAGTGAGTCATGGTACTATTTCTCTGTGATATGAGCTCTTATCTAGACGCCGTCAATATTTCCCAATTGAGTGTACGTTAGGGGCACTTATCCGGGTCTGTGGATATCTCATAGTCGCAAGGGTTAGGGCTGGGAGGCAGGTGTCTCATCCTGAACTTGAGTCTGCTGGGCTTTTGCCGCGACTTAACGACCTTTTAGTCGGGACTCCTTGCTATTTGGGGACTTATCTCTTGATTTGTTTACAGTCTTTTCTATTCATGCGTTTCCATGTTCCTTTCTTTATATTTGCATGAATTCGAATGTTTTATTTATTTCGAAATGTTGTATATATGTCCTACTAGATTTACTTACCTAGGCTCGTCATTTTAGGGTTTGACTAAGTGCAGATCTACAGTCTAGCAAAGGGAGCTTCATAGCTAGGTGAATTTTTTGTATATCTTGTATTTACTCTCCTCTGATGACGATTATGCAGGGTTCCACATTTAGGTTGTCCTATCCTTTTAACATTATTGTTGAGTTATTTGTAGTAATTGCTTCCGCTAAATCGTAGAACTTGAAAAATACTAATAACTCAACTTACAACTTTTGAATTTACTGATAATGATGGATTGGAAGGCTGACTAGGTCTGCGTTGACCTTGTGAGATTGGCTCGGGGGTCCACGTTGGCTTAGGCCGGGCGGGGCCCGGTTTGTGGAAAATTGGGGCCATCACATTTACTTTATTTCACATTTCAATTATTCCATTGTGATATTTATTGTTGTTCATTCACTGTTCATCCACTCCCACGTGTGTATGTGTGTTTGTCGACGGGGTTGGGCATGGCACAGACTCACACCCCGGGGCTAGCTACTCCGCGTTATTCGAGTAATTGGCCATGTTAGGGCTATGTAGTGGTTATTCTCCGCGAGACCTATAGGTTGAGAGATGTTTGACGAAGACCTAAGTCTACGTCATGGGTTCCTCTCGAGAGGTGTTTGGATGAAGTTCTACCGTTCATGGGTTCCTCTCGAGAGACGTTTGGATGGGGTTCTACCGTTCATGGGTTCCTCTCATTTGACCGTGAGATGTTTGGCGAGGTGTTCGTCATGGGTTCCTCTCGGTTTAGCTAAGACGATTCTCGGATGTCGACCGAGGTTCTCTGTCAGGCTACACTCGTGTCCAAATTCGACTTCTCTACGACTTATTTTCATGCGATTACTTTATTCTTGTTCCTTATTTAAATCGCATGAATTGTAGTCATTTTATTGGATTTCGTGAATATTAGCTAACATTCTCTGGGAGTTACTCACCAGGGATTTGTCATTATTTTTTGTGACAAATCGCAGATCCTGCGACGAGCCGGGGCAAGGGCATCTTAGGCGACTACGTCTGAGTTAGGAGAGCCCGTCGGTTGTTTTTGCGTAGGTATTTTTTGTATCTATTTACTATTTTTATGAAATCTTTTGGGAGGAATTGTATACTTGATACATGTATATGCTCACCTTTTGTACTTTTGTCGCTCTTGATATACATGGTATCTAATGTCGGGTTTCTTATACAATGCAAATCTTTCATTCCTATGGTGTTTGCACGCTTCAAAGACTTCCGCTTTGATGTGTAATTTATATTAATTTAATAAATCGTGAACAACTTAACTTAGTCAATTTAATGTAAATATTCATAAAATATCCATAAATACTAAGTTAAGGTGAATAAGATATGTACAAAGGTTTAGGTCGCGGACAGTTAAAGATAAGCGTGCAGTGACGTGGCATGCTTTGTGACATGTCTGGAGACGTGGCGGTACCCGATTTGCCTCGAGTTTGGGGCCGTCACATGACGAGTAAGCAACCAAGTCATCAGTACCCACAATGTCCTTATCCATGTTAATGCATGTCATGAAATAACTAGATTAAAGGCTATGATACTTAGTTTGACTCGTAGATATTTTAAATTAATGCTCTTAATTGCTTTATGTCCTTTGTTCACATTCGGCTATCATTGACAAGCTAGTATTGACCATGTCGATTTGTTTTTATTCTTAACCACATATGTAGTTATCTTAATGAAGATTATTGCCTATTTTGAAAGATCAACCTCTCACTGGATGGGGGAAATATTCAAGAATAGAATGATAGTATTCCAAGTGAACTTTTTGGCAATGAAGATCATTTACAATTAAGCTATTGCTTTTCAAAGCGCTATAGCTTGGGTGGGGGAGTGGGGTTGGTTATTGTTTAGTTATTTCTACAAGCCTCGTAACTTCTTTAAGAATATCTACATCTATTTATACTTAACATCTATGACTTTATTAGCAGAAGTGTTGCATAAATCATAGAAGATGTCAATGAACATTGAAGGAACTGGAAATGGAACATCAATAGTACTTATAATCATCAGAGAAGTAGCTAATTGTGACGGCCCCAATTTTCCACAAATTGGGCACCGCCCGACTTAAGCCCACGTGGACCCCCGAGCCAGTCTCGCAAGGTCAACGCAGGCCTAGTCAGCCTTCTAATCCATCATTATTAATAAATTCAAAAGTTTTAAGTTGAGTTATTAATATTTTTCAAGTTTTACAGTCAAGCGGAAGCAATACTACATGAAATAACTCAACAATAATATCAAGGAGTTAGGCAACCTAATTGTGGAACCCAACATAAATATGTTATCATCAGAGGAGAGTAATACAAGATATACAAAAAATTCACCTAGCTATGGAGCCTTCTCCTCGCTGTACCATAGATCTGCACTCAGTCAACCCAAAATGATGAGCCCATGTAAGTAAAGCCAGTAGGACATATACAACATTTCAAACCAACTAAAACAGTCAAATTCATGCAATTAGAAAGAAATGAACAGGTAACGCATGAATATAAAAGACTGTAAACAATCAATCAACAAGTCAATCAATAAATGAGGTCCTAAAATACCAACAAAACAAACAACAAGGAGTCCCGATCAAAAGGTCGTTGAGTCGCGGCAAAAGCCCAGAAGACTCGGGTTTAGGACGAGACTCCAGCCTCCTAGCCTTAACCCTTGCGACTATGAGACATTCACAGACCCGGATCTAGGACGAGACCCTTGCCTCACAGTCCTAGCCCGTACGACTATGAAACATCCACAAACCTCGTGTTTAGGACGAGACCTATGCCTCCCAGCCCTAACACTCTCATATCGCAGATAACAGTAACCATGACCCATTTGCTAATGGACCACTCAACCAACAATAATTGCAAAGATAGCTATCACCAAACATCAATCAACAAGAATGAAAGGAAGCTATCACAAAGCAGTGAACAATAGCCAATAGAATGAAATAAAAACACTGTACATTTCCTCACTGGTTTACTTACCTCGAGAAATCACGAACCTCAAAACGTCTCGTTCGTGCCTCGATTTGCGCACCCGACACCCGACTCCTAAGTCCCTAGTGTCCATTTAGACATTTTAGGCTAATTTACTAAAATGATTCAAATCACACTGAAATTAGGCGAAATACACCTCACCTCCATCGCGTCGTCGACATTCGTCGATTCGCACCCCTCGTCGAGGAGCAATCGGTCCAACAACGCCATCGCGTCGTTCACTGCGCCGACGTCAAAACCGCGGCACCGCGTGCTTGCGCACCACGATCCGCTGGCTGCGGCGTCGCTGCCGTACCACCGTCGCCATCGCTGTCCTCACCGGCGCGCTTTGTCTCTCGCCGGCGCCGCCGCCGAGTCGCGACGTCTCCTCGCCGGCGTCCTCTCGCGATCGGCCGCTGCCGCGATTCGTCACGGGTGTAGGTTCGCGCCGCAAGCCGCGCCGCACGTCGTCGTCCACACAACCGCCGCCATTGTTGGTTCGTCCCGCGCCTCGCGGCCGCACCGCTCGTCCTCGCTGTCGCTTTTCGCCGCCGCCGGAATCGCCGCTGCCGGCCTCGCCACCACGCCTGCCGGTGTGCCGCGAGCCGCCGCTCGTGGTTTATCGCTCGTCCGCAAGCTGCTCGCTGCTGCTGGCCGGTGGTCCGTCAATGCTGGAGCTCCGTCGCAAGCTCCCTTGCCACCGTTGGCTCGCCGCTGCGTTGGCCGCCATCATTGCATGCTGCTGCCGATCGCCGCGGCTATCGACCACCTCTACCACTGCTGATCGTCTCTCCCCTCCACTCTCTCACACCTTCCGATTTCTCTCCTGATCTTAACTTTTTTTTTATTATCCCATTTATATATATATACATATATACTAGTCAATGGGCAAGCGCTATGCGCGTGAGGCGTAAACAATAAATGTATCAAGAAACATTTGTGAAAGTTAATATTAAAATATTATCTTAATGATATGTATCATTTATTGAATTTATATTTAGAGAGAAAAATGTGTGTCAAAATCACATTTCATTAAAAGTGCTCAATATTTTTAGTTGGGTCTAAACAATTTATTTTAGGTAAAATTAGATATTTGCAGTGCTCATGAATTTAGAGTATCTGATGACAAATACATACAAATATTTATTGTGATAAGTATTTAGACAATATTATAAATATCATTTTGATTAATTCAATTTTACGAAATTAATTTAAACATGATCCTGATTCATAACATGTATCAACATATACCATTTTCAAAAAAGCGTTTTAAAATAGTTTGACAATGAAAATGAAAGAAAAAAATAGATAAACATATTGTATGTATAACATCATCTAAAAAAAATGCAACAATAAATTATTTTTAGAAAGTAGTAGGTGTGCTCATAGAAGATATTATAATTCAAAGAATGTATGTACATGGAAGAGAGCATGTTATTCCGAATTTGTGCCACACAAGATTATTGTACAAAAGAATTGGTGCATAGAATTGGAGATGCATCAATTATTCAAACATCATCAAAGGTACAATACAATTGGCCGCAGCCAAAAATAGAGTCAAAGCTCACAACCACCTAACACATCCTACCACAATTACACCGCCAGTGATATAGAACTAAACAGATCAATGGATGAGCTAGGAAAGACATGTGGAGTACAAACTCCTATCAATGCATTGCCTCAAGTCATTCACCGTATCATCCACATTGCAACCAGATGTGGAGTAGGCAAGACCTTACAAAATATATAAATGAAGACAATGCCAGCAACACCAATCGCAATCCTTCAAAAACGCATACAGTTCCAAAATCAAGGGCAGTAAAACTCTATCGTATAGGGGCTCTGACCAGCCGAACTTCGTGGCTCCAAATCAAGACGCAATCAACACGATCTCTCTAAAATTTGTATTTACTTAAATACTCTTAATTTTATTTTCTTGCCAATTATTCCAATTAATAAGATAAGAGGATTGCCATTATATATAGTATAGATGTAGATAATAGTATAGAAGATATAGATACACACAAAAATTGTAATTACAAAAGTCATAGTTACAAAAAGAATGGGTAATATGAAAGAATACAACTACCCCATACCAAAACAGAGAACCCACCGACTACACTTAGCGTGAGATCAAACAAAAATTACAAAATCAAGGTTCTTCCAAGTCATATACTCCTGCACACCCATGTTAGCCGCCTGCTGTGGATTGAAACAACCCCCGAAGAAGCCCCCATCCAAACAACTTAAACCAACAATGTAATCACCCGGTTGCCCATATAACAAAGAGAAAGCCCTGTAACACCTTCCCACTCAAACACGGACTGAGCCCCTGTAGGCCGACCTACACCACGGACTAAGTCCTAGCGGACCCGAGACACCATTGCGGTCTATCACGGCGAGAAAGAGAGCCCAAAACAAAAAAAGAAGAACCAAAATCAAAAACCAAATCATCACGTCCCACTCCACCCAAACACAAAACAGTCCATACCGTCTAACCCCCTCAAGAGGAGATTGGTAGAAATTCCCAAATCATGACAGAGGTAGACATAAAAGGACTCAGTTGGGTGCACTACTTCATCATTAATTGAGGGCGTTTGTGGCACTAATGAATGTGCACAGGCTGAAAGTATTAGACATGCTATTACTCAAAAAAAAAGTATTAGACAGGCTCGGTAGTAGTAGAAAGCAATCAGATCATCTTCTTTCAAATTTTGAATGTGTTTGACTTTGAACTCAGTTTCATGAACTTCATCTTCCCTGATATAAAGTTTGAATAGCCTATAAAATAAAGAATTACACAGTATAGGAAAAAAACCTTTTTTAAGTCTCAACTAACCGAAAAGATTTTCATGAACATCATCTTCTATGACTATAACCTTTGAAGAACCTACTAAATCTAAAATTCTACAGTATCGAGAAAAATTCTTTTCTAGTCTCGACATCACCCAAAAACTAAAAAACAACAGTTTACAAACTTTTATCTTGCAGTCTTCCAATTTCACAGCCATGCTTCACTTCTATAGCAAATATATAGATGGCGCAAATATATAAGAAAAATGAAAGAATTAAATAATTCATGGGTGAAAAGTCAATAAAGATGGGAGAGTAATGAATGAGGGAATGAGGGAAGGGTATCATGTAAATGCTGAGAGATTGCACAATCTTGCGATCTTGTTTGAAAAAATGGTTAATGGGTATTTCTATATAGAAACTGCCTAAAAAGTGCATACTGTTTCACTCTTTAAACCACGACTCTCTCTCTCTTAACAATTTTCGTTTAAACCAAAAGTGGGAACGGTTTTAATTTTAAATTAAATATATGCAGGCTTTGTTGAATCAAATTGGGAGGGAAGAGTGCGAGATTAAGACACGTGTGAAAGAGCGGTTTCTTTTTGAGAGTAGTTGCGCATAAGAAAATCGAAAGCACCTATTAAATTGGAGTAAGTGATTAAATTACCAATTTATCCCAAATTTTAAATATTTGGATCAAAGTACTTAGGGGCATTATCGGGACTTTTAGCCAAAAAGGTTTCACGGTTAACCGTTTTGGGTTTGCTATTATAATAGTATAGATATACATATATATATATATACATTTCTTTTTATTTTCTTTTTGATTTCAAATCAAATGTGTCCTCGAAAATCAAGCAGCGCGCATCTTGAGGCACTAACCCGCCTCATTTCAAAATCTCGATACTCGCGCTACACGTATCACGAGGCATATCCAATGTACACATTAAAACCACACAGCCAATATATCCACATTAAGCAACTATCTCGGTCCCACGTCGGCACGCGACTCGAGACGCGCTCTCATTCATTTTTCGGCTCCCTGAATTCTCCACGTATACTTCTCCACTCAAGATTCAGATATACGTATTCGATGAGTGGGTCCTACATACGACCTTGACTTGGCACGTGGCACAAGTCAAATTTTCGGGCTGTTACAGTCTTCCCAACGAATTAGAATTTTGGTCCTCGAAATTGAAGCAATTCTCAAAAGAAAATGGTGTTTTATAATTGAAGACCCAAGGCCATACTCGCCCAAGGCCATACCCCATCTTACTCTGTATGGCTGGGCTCCTCCGTGACGGGCTGGGCTCCTCCGAGACCTCCAAGCAAAGAACACACCATTTATCTCCTCCCATCAATATATGCCAGGGCAACATCCTCGCAACATATATTGGAATACAACTGAATACAAATGAACATTTAAATTTCATGATCCACCGTCACTAACATACGTATATCTGTTGTATGCCCGCGAGAATATTAATCAGTCTCCTCGGCCACTGTAGGTCCTACCTATACTTGCGATATTTAAGGTGGGTTGTGAACTGTAAAACACACCCAACCTGAATAAGTAGAGATGCTGACGTAGACAGCAACAAGTTAGCCTGTGCCCTTAACAGTCGAAGAATTTCTGCAGTTGCTGGTCGCGCGATACCATTATATCTGACAGAGTATGCAGCTCATCCGTACTCGCAAAACGTAAACTTGCAGCCCCACGATCATTCCTAAACCCAGTCTGAAACGTAATCGCATTTTCTATAGCTACGAATCCTCGAATCAGGGTCTAGTTACTGATATCGTATATAGTATATTACAACATAACAAATATACCATATAGGATCAAGTGTTAATCTTTTCTTAGCAACTTTAAACGCACTTTTTTTTCTTTTTTTTATAGGTGAATTGCTAATCTTAACAACTTTACAAAGTCCCATTACTTTTTCACTCTATTCAAAGGTGCTCGTTCTTTTCAACATGCACTTCTCGCACGAGAATTCCCTTAAGTATGCTTACTAACGCATCTAAACAAATTTTAGTATGTGAGGATTCTTGATATATACAATCTCGTAGGATTTATACTTAAGTGGCATCTAACTTTTAGAATGATTCGCGGACTCTACTTCGACACGTAACTCATTTACAAGTCCCTAAAGGTGGTGGTCGACTTCACCGACCCTGAGACTATAAATGCTTAGTGTCACTATAGTGGAGTTACTTGGGCTTCTGATCCAACACTACTACTCCAAAGCTTTCGTCAAAGCTAAGGAGTCCGTACATGATGTAATCGTTAGCTCTCAAGTCATCTCAACACTCTGCTCCCTTAGAGTCTGTTTGTCTCACAAATCTTCGTCCCTTTTATTCATTTATTTTTTTCTTGATTAAATAACTTTGTGTCCTCGATGTTCGTGCAGAGCGGAACTCGAGGCACATAACTTTTTTTTTTGATTTCCTATTAAGTCAATACAACTCACTCTTAATATTTGAACTCCAATTCAATATTCAAAATCAATTTTGCATACTTTACAAATCCACTTTGGCATTTACATTCCAATTAAGACCCTCAAATTTCTCGAGTTCTTAAAAAATATTAAACTAAAAAACCAAATCCTAAAAACCTTTTAAATACAATAACAAAGTTATTTCAAAACTTACTTTTTCATTTCCACAGATCCAATCAGTGTTCTAGCATTTTAAAACTCCAAAACTCTCTAAGTTCCTAAACATTGATTTCAAGTCCCAAGTAGACTCAAAGTTATTTGATTGTCGCCATATTACCAATTTAAAATCATTTAGAGACTCAAACTTCCATTTCAAGTCTCAATACTATAGGAAATCCTCAATTTCAGTAAAAACTAAACAACTTGAAATGAATTTAATGAACTCTTTTGAGTCCTAAATAAGATCAAAACTCCTCTAAATGGCTTGAAAACCAATTCACAAGTTTGTTTGAGTCCTACATGGCATGTTAAGTTTCAATTGGAAACCATACCATTTGTAATACCAAAGTTTCTAATTGAAGAACTTAAAAGTCCTAATTATCTCATTTTACTCAAAATGAATTGTTTCATTTTCCATTGGCTTCACCAAACCAACAATGATATTTATCTCAATTTATCAATTTCTCTGAATCCGATAAATTTATCGTCAGTCTTTTTCAATTTTTCTACTCATCTTGTCTCACGCGATACACAAGAGTGAATATCATATATCTATCGATAATAATATAATACAACACATCAAATATCTCATATAGTTAAAATTTTAATTTCTCCAACTCTCCTCACTTCCCAACGAAGACTTAAGTCAGGATCATAGGGTTTCACATTAAATTCAACCATTCCTAACTTCCGCTGATTTTGTGTTTTAATTTCAAGAGTCGAGTATTTAAAACTTAGGCTCTGATACCAACTTTGACTTTGGTATCACAATGTCTTAAGCCATGAGATTTTTTAAAAAAGATTTAGGCTCTGATACCAACTGTGACGACCCCAATTTTCCACAAACAAGGCACCGCCCGGCCTAAGCCCACGTGTACCCCCGAGCCAGTCTCGTAAGGTCAACGCAGGCCTAGTCAGCCTTCCAATCCATCATTATCAATAAATTCAAAAGTTTTAAGTTGAGTTATTAATATTTTTCAAGTTTTACAGTTAAGCGGAAGCAATACTACATGAAATAACTCAACAATAATATCAAGGAGTTAGGCAACCTAATTGTGGAACCCAGCATAAATATGTTATCATCAAAGGAGAGTAATACAAGATATACAAAAAATTCACCTAGCTATGGAGCCTTCTCCTCGCTGTACCATAGATCTGCACTCAGTCAACCCAAAATGATGAGCCCAGGTAAGTAAAGCCAGTAGGACATATACAACATTTCAAACCAACTAAAACAGTCAAACTCATGCAATTAGAAAGAAATGAACATGTAACGCATGCATATAAAAGACTGTAAACAATCCATCAACAAGTCAATCAGTACATGAGGGTCTCGAAATACAAACAAAACAAACAACAAGGAGTCCCGACCAAAAGGTCGTTGAGTCGCGGCAAAAGCCTAGCAGACTCGCGTTTAGGACGAGACCCCAGCCTCCCAGCCCTAACCCTTGCGACTATGAGACATTCATAGACCCAGATCTAGGACGAGACCCCTGCGCTCCAAATTTCCTGCCCGTACGACTATGAAACATCCACAAACCTCGTGTTTAGGACGAGACCCCTGCCTCCCAGCCCTAACACTCTCATATCGCAGATAACAGTAACCATGACTCACTTGCCAATGGACCACTCAACCAACAACAATTGCAAATATAGCTATCACCAAACAACAATCAACAAGAATGAAAGGAAGTTATCATAAAGCAGTGAACAATAGCCAATATAATGAAAGGAAAACACTGTACATTTCCTCACTGGTTTACTTACCTTGAGAAATCATGAACCTCAAAATGTCTCGCTCGCGGCACATCAAAAATATATTATTCAATTACTTTCCTTAAAAAGTGGGTAACACGCATCTCGAGGCACCATAAATATTCACACCACTTTTGACAATCTCTATACTTGCGCCACACGCATCACGAGCCGTATCCAATGTACATTTTTCCTTTTATTCTTAATGTGACCACATAGCCACATTAAGTTGTTACCTCGTTCCCATGTCGACACGCAACTCGAGGCGCATCCCTGTTCGTATTTCGGCTCACCGCATTCCTCGCATAGTTAGCATTATCATCTCAAATTGGATTCGGACACATACATTTTGACGAGTGGGTCCCACATACGCCATTGACTCTGCTCGTGGCATAAGTCAAGTTTTCGGGCCGTTACACTAATTATGCTTTACTTCTTACATGGTGGTAACAGAAAATGGATTTCAGCTTGGTGAAAGCAAATCCAACAAATTTAAAAGCATCGAGATAGATGCAAGTATAATTAACAAAGATTGCAGATAACAAATGTTTTGTTAATGGAAATGGCAACTTAACATTAATTCCAAATCTCCCATCTCAAGTCATTGATTCCAATTGAAATCAAATGGTTATAGTTGTCATTGAATTATCGTGTCAAATAAATAATCTCCTCCTAAATATTAGTTGGATTGAGTTTCATATATAAGTTTGTTAGATTAAGTTTATATGTTTATGAGTAATTCTCATAAGCTTTAATTCAACCATCAATATCAATCGATAATGCCCTTTGACTAATCCCCGAGTTCATCCACCACCACAAACCCTAAACATTAAATCAAGTACAATAAAGCAAATGAACCCAAACCTAATCACAATGGTCGTCTGATGAGGGACTACGAAGAGAGACACGAGCAAACGATGGCGAGGGATAGAGCAAACGACAACGAGGCACAGAGCAGATGACGATGAGGGATAAAGCAAACGAGAGAGCGAGGGATAGAGTAGACGACGGCGAGGGACAGAGGCAAGGGATAAAGTAGATTACGGTGAGGCACAGAGCAAGCGACGACGAGGGACAAAGGTGAAGGACAAAGCAGACGACAGTGACATGGACAGAAAGCAGACATGGCGAAAAATAGAGTAGACGACAGAAAGGGCTTATGCGGCTTCGACGACAAAAGACACATGCTCCGACAGACAACAACTCAAACTCCGAACACCACAACCAAAACCCACCAAATCCAAACCCCCATTTCCAAATCTCTTCAAATAACACTAAATCTCCCAAACTAGGTCTCCAATCTCCAACCAACAAAGTTGCAACTGCCCTCGACGGTGAAGAGATCAGATTTGGAGAGCGACGATGAACAATGGCTGCCTGCGGTGAATATTAAGCAGCGATTGGGGGCTTGGGAAAGAGAAATAGTTTGAGGAGAGAGAGGGAGTTGAAGAGTTGTAGCAGGTGAAGAGAGGAGTTGTTGAGCCGCCGGTGAAGAGAGGAGTTGCTAGCCACCGGTGAGCTCGAGAGAGATTTTAGTCGAGTTCGATCGAGGAGAGAGAGAGAGAGAGAGAGAGAGAGAGAGAGAGAGAGAGAGAGAGAGAGAGAGAGAGAGAGAGTTTGATGAGAGAGAGAGTTCAAATAGATAGAAGGTTTGAATCACATAAAGTTAGCACCACTTTTTTAGAAACACATTTTAATTCCGTTTCTAACTGTCTCTATTTCGTCTCTAATTGTTTCCATCTCAATTCCGTCTCTAACTATTTTTTATTAGCAACGGAATTAAATTTCGTTGCTATTTTCAGTTCTAATTTACATTTTTTTTGTAGTGTCCCAATTTTAGTCATTTTCTTCCGAACATCGCACTTTCTGCCTTGGATCCCGATTTCACTTCATATTCACATACTTAGTCTCAATAGCCTGAAATAAACAAAGGGGAAGTTTGTCATTATAAAATAGAGAGTTAGAGTTCGATATTATACTAAACGTTAAACTAAATAATACATAAATATGGGCTAATCAAATATCTTACTAGCTGACACATGAGACATGTCTAAAAAACATCGAATACTAATTTTTCATTAAAAAACAGCTTCTGAAAAATCTAAGACACTTTTATGTATGAGATGATAAATGTATTAATTAATTTTCCATGATGAAACAATATATTTTTTTGAAGGCGATAAAACTTAGGCCTTGTTTGATTGCAAGGAAAATGTTTCATATGAAAAGAACATTTTCTTAAGAAAGTTTTCTCGAGAAAATGTTTATAAGAAACTTTTTCTATATGTGTTTGGTTGCACATATGAGAGTTTTTTCCCACAAAACTCACCGACAACAAGTTTTGAAATAAATATGAAAACTTATTATATATATTAAATATATTAATTCTCATGTTTAAAATATAAGTATAATGTGCCTTAATATGAAACTCACGTTTTTCAATAGAAAACTCAATTTGCTCACCATAATAGGTGGGAGAATATATGAGCTTTATATGGAAAATTGCAATTGTGAGAAATTATTCCGCGAGAAAGTTTTGGCTATTAAACGCATGAAAATATTATTTTTCCAAGAAATTTGTTATTTTCCTCATAACATTTTCTTTTTTTTGTCCAATCAAACATGGCCTTAATGAATATTTAAGGATGAGAATTTCATATCTGTTGCATCGATCAACAAAAAAAATCTTAAGTGACTAATGAAAAGGGTAGTGTTAATATTTTTAATTTCGAATTCATCCTCAATTAATAAATGAAACAAACACAACAACTTGTAAAATTCTTTTGATGCTCTTTGAATATTTGGAATTTTTTTTTATAAAAACATTATATGAATCTGGACTCAAGAGTCCAAATACTTACAATGTGAGGAGTTAAGTTTAAATCTATAAATTGATGTTATCCCCTACACACACACACACACACACACACACACACACACACACACACACACACACACACACACACACACACACACACACACACACACACACGTTGTAAATAACAAATTAGGCGAGTATGATAAAATGAAAGATGTTAGGTGTATATCATCAAACACACATTAGGTGTATATCATCAAACACACATCACATCACATTCTGATATGCGTGCGATGCTCTTCAACATGCACATCAATCGAACCTCGAGGTACATTACACGCACATCATCAAAATGCGATATCGTTGTGATGTACACTTAGCAGTGCCCTAATATAATTATATCTTGCAGTGTCTCTAAACTTAACATTCGGTGTCTCTAAACTTAACATTCGTTGTCTCTAAACTTAACATCCTTTGGAATGATCGATAGAAGAGGTGGAGACGGTGGTGGGGCGCCATTGATACGGTGGAATGATGGTGGTGGGGAGGGGACAACCCCTAAGGTATAAGGCATCCATACTTAGACGAAGAGTATGTGATGCAATCGAGCTCGCCAGAGAAACACTAATTCATCAAATTCATCTTCTGAAGAGCTTGCCAAAAAAACCAAACTGGGGGCTTTTGGTTGGTAACATCGACCTATCGAGGAAACCATCAGAGTCCAGTGCTTAGCATGTCGAGCATCATTTTCTGGATGAAGCCGCTTTATTAAAGGATAGGTGTTGGTCAATTTTTGGATCAGTGCACACATAGTGAAAAAGCACCAAAAGTTCCATCAGTCCTGCCAATTAGGCATGGGCTATCGAGGGACTAGGTCAAGCAGATGGTTATGATGAGGATGATCAAGTGGAGATTTATTAATTATTATAATAATAAATCATATGTGGTTTTAGATGCTCAAGAGCATGATTATCCTTCTACTCCTAGTCAACATGATTACCCTTCTAATCCTAGTAATGATGATGGTGACCAAGGTAACGATTATTATTTTGGTGGTAATGACAATGGTAATGAGGATATGACAATGGTTATAGTGATGGCAAGGACAAGGAGAGGGAGTAAGAGGATGAGGAAGATGAGGAAGTAGAAATGAGGAGGAAGAGGAGAAAAAAAAAAACTTATAGTCGTACAACACATTTTAATTTAAATTAGTAAGATAGATTATGCTTTCATTTTATTCGTTAAATAATTTATTTTGGTTTTTTAGAAGGCGTCAACTATGAGGAAAAATTGTCCATTTACTTCACATAAATAATGCGTTCAAAAAATGCCCTATTTGTGTAACTCTGGGTGGCCATGTAGTCACACAAATAGCGCATTCAGAGATAAGGCCAACATAAATATCTCATTCAGAGAATAACCTATTCTTGTTGTCAATTTAGATCAGTCCACATGGACCGAGCCATTATAAACACGCAAATAACGCAATCTCTGAATGTGCTATTCGTGTAGTCAGTGTACATGGATTGATCCACCGTGGCCATGTTAAACATTTTTGGCATGTAGTTATATACACGTATAACACATTCTGAGAATGCGCTTATATATGTAAGGCCCATCTTCATCTCCATAACGCGGAGAATATATTCTATGTATTCTTGTGAATTGGGTCTAAGAGTTTAGCCAAGTTTAAGGTACCTAAGTCAGACTTTTTCAATGAGGTGGGTGAGAGGTTGAATATGTATTTAATGGTGTAGGTGGTGTTGTTGGGGGATGGTATATTTAAAAGCCAAACCAAAGAGAAGTGGCCACTAGTTTCGTTTGAATGAGACTTTGATTGGGAGAGAGGGTATATATTGTGATTACGAGAGAGAGAGAGAGAGAGAGAGAGAGAGAGAGAGAGAGCATACATTAGTGGTTAGTTTGAGAAGGTGAGAGAGCCCACTACCCACTGTGTGTGAGAGAGAAAGAGAGAGAAGAGAAACCCCCAACACTGGAACTGTGTGTGAGAGAGACAACTGCCCATGGTGTGTGTGTGTGTGTGTGTATGAAAGAGAGAAAGAATCCCCCTGTGGTGTGTGTGTATGTGTGTGAAATAGAGATGCCCCCCACGTGTGTGTGTGTGTGTGTGTGTGAGGCCACTACCCACGATGTGTGTGTGTGTGCGCGCGAGCGTGCGCGCTTGTGTAGGTAGCCCAAAATGCACTTGTTCCAAATGTTATTGAACTGCACATAACACTTATTACTACCATTACCGTAGTGTTACAATGTGATGACCACAAATTCCAAGAAAAATCGAGCACCGCCACATCGCCGGACACGTCACCAAGCCATGCCACGTCACCTGCACACCTGTCTATGACGACCCGCGAACTTACCACCTAATACACCAACTTAGTAATTTTGATGTTTAAATGATTATTTTAATGAAATATACTAAGTTATAAAGTTTTATAACTTAATTTGTTTATCTCAATTTTGTTCAAGTTATTTTTAATAGCGGAAGTCTTAATAATATGCATATAATTAATGTAAATAAGTTATGCATTAATTAACAACCTATGGGGTGGAGACCCAGCAAAAGGATACCATGTATATCAGTTAAGGCGACAAAAATGTATAATAGGCGTCAATATACATGTATCAGGTGAAAAGTCTCCCAAAATGACCCCAAAAAGTATGTATACGTAAATACAAACACCTACGAGTAAGCTAGTGGAGGCGTTCCAAATCAGAGGTAGTCGCCAATCACCGCATTCCACCAACTCATCGTAGGATCTACAACTTGCCACCAAAAAATAATGACGAGTTTCAGGTGAGTAAATCCCAGAGAAAATCAGTTAGTATTCACAAGAAATCTAAGAAAACGGTTACAATTCTTGCATATAAAGTAAATGAACAGAAATGTAAAGCATGAATATAAGTCATGAGACAATAAAGAATATGGAACGCGAGTGTGGTGTATAGCTGTCGAGCCCTGGGACTAAATGTTGGGTTTTGGGGTTCATACGCAGCAGAGATTACAAAACAATCTTGACAAAAACCCCAACAGGATCTGAATCTAATTCCATTAAAAGATTTAAACCAAGAAAACTTAATCATACCTCGATCGCAAAATACCTTTCTGAAGGTTGATCAATCTCTAAGGCGCTGCCAACGACGAACGCCCTCTACCAAGCCCAGATCCACACGAATCTGCGTAGAGATTCGAAGTGCTCGCTTCAAGAGAATACCAAACCTTTTTGCTTCTCTCCAAAACGATCCAGAACGTACCAGAAAGCCCTAATTCGTTTCTAAACGAAAATAGAGTTTCAACACTTAATCTTTTGTACATGTGTTCTAACTTAAAGCGTCTATTTATACAACCTTTATATATAGACGGTTAAGTAAATTACACATATACCCCTACTTAAAGAAGTATAAGTGTAATACACCACAAGGACGTTTCTGTCATGAATTTTATCATATAAAATTCATTTTCTGAACCATCTTAAAATCTCGCAAAACCATTCTTAGTGTGCGACCCAATAGGCTCATACAACGTTGGCAGTGTACCAAAAACACATTTTGGTATACAAGTCATAAGCGGCTTCTAGCAAGACATTATGACTACCTAAGTTGTACGAATATCAAATCGATACAACCTTATCAATAATGTATATAACATCCTTTTGTCACACGATATCCTTTTGATAAAACATAAGGCATGGAATTGTCATCCAACATGTTTAATCGTACTAGTCTCGATCTCTAGGTAGACTGAAAACATCCAAGTGACATTGATCAGTATCAATTCACTTAGACTAGGCCTTTTAACAGTCTAACACATCGAGGGATCCACTGGATATCTCTCTTTACATGAGAGGGATAAATTATATCTCGATTACACAACTTCTTCACATTGCTCACACAATAACCAATCACAACCTTTATAATCGTCCGGTTAAAGACAACGTTTGATTGTGTCAAATCACTGTGTTCCTAATGTTGAAGTCTCTGGTAATCTCAAGTCAGAGGACTGGAATATATACCTATCATGAGAAACAACTATGACTTAATCCATGTGATGTTCTCATAGCGGGTCGGTCCAGTACTTTGTTCCCTAACAAGTACTCGTGATCTTGATTCGTATCCCTATACGTATAATCATCATATGATTATCAATCAAGACTCACACTAGTCTTAATTCATTGTAGTTCCCACTATAATGATCAACTAGGGACATTTAAGATATTTATGTAAATACCCATGGATCTTATTATAATGTAAACATACAAATTAATTATAATAAACAACAAATGAAATCCTTTATTTTATTAACTAAAAGTATTCATAAAGACAGTTAATGAATTGAACTAGGGCACATGCCCAAACACTAAATACTAAACCGAAAAGGCCCTGTAGGTGAGGGGATCAACACCCCTCTTCACGGTCGAAATGAGGAACTCTGTTGGTCGAAAGGTAGACTTCCGCCCTACACCTCAAAGGAGAGGAAATCTATGACGGAGGTGAGCCTCACGTCAACTCGCCCTCGAGATCATCGACTCACTGAGAGATATCTCACGCATAGTCTAAGGTATGACCAACATTGTAGCAACAATCGGATCATCATCAACGAGAGAGCCGGAAAGGGGTCACACCGTCTCTTCGACCATACACAGACACACGCGGGAATAGAGTAAACATCAAAACCGAACTGGTGAAAAGTAATGTGAAATAAATAATTTACAATAAAAATAAGTAAATTTTAAGCTTATTTTCTCGTGGGTTTACTTACCTCAAATAATCGCAAATATCTCTCCAAAATGTCTCGCTCAAGCCTCGAGATGCGCGCCCTACACCCGACTACGATAGCCTAAGTCCATGGTGTTCATTTATATCAATTAAATTACTTAAGTCATTTCAATCACAACTAAATTATTTGAAGTAAACCTCACCTTCATCTCGTAGTCGAACTTCGTCGAATCGCACCCCTCGTCGAGGATCGATTAGTTCGACAACGCGCCACCGAGTCGTTCACCGTGCCACCGTTGTCGATGTCTCCGCTGCCGACCGCCCCTGCCTGCTTGCTCGCCGCTGCCGATCTCTACCGCTGCCTCGCCAGTGCTCCAGCGCAGCCGCTGGTCTACGTCCAGCTCCCGAAAATGCTCCACTGCCGTTTCGCGTCGCTGCCGGTCGTCACCACTACAGCGTCCCGCTGCTAACGCCTCCATCGTCCGCGTGCCGCCGCCGCCGCCGTGCATTGCCGCTCTTCGGATCGTCTGCGCGTGCGCCGGCTGCTGCTGGTTGCAGCCGTTGGACCGTCTGCGCCTCTGCTCCTCGCGGCTGCTGACGTAAGATCTCCGCGCCTCTGCTGCACCGGCAGCCACCGTCACTCTTCACCGGAGCCTCATTCTCTCTCTCCGCCACCCTGTCGTCTTCTCTTTCTCGTTCTTCTCCTCTCTCTCATTTCTCTCTTGCTATCTCCTTTTTCACGTTTTAAATTTTTTTTAAAATTTGGAGAAAAGAGAAATAATGATGAGGGATGGTATGATGTGATGTGATGGGATGATGTGACAACTCAATCTCATACTACCCCGTACACTCGCATTACGCGCACTCCGCGGCGTCGCACACTCTCTTCACTACACACGCACAACGTAACCAAGCGAAACTCTCAATTAACGCTTAGCGAACTATTAAATAATTATAAAATAATTAAACACTCGCCACACAAAAATAACATATTTTCCCGATCATGCGTGTCATAGACTTTTTCACGACGTCCACGTGGGTCTGAGCTTATGATACTAACCCGTCATTTATCAGTTAATCGGGATTGGTTAAAACGGGTCGTTGCAATCTTCCCAACTAAAAGGGATTTCGTCTCGAAATTCAAATTTAATTCAATCTCTACTTTGGAACAAGTGGGCTATCGCCTTCTCATGGTAGACTCTTTCTCCCCAATGGGGCCTTTCGAGGGAGAAACCTTCAAGTAGATCAAATCAACCACTTCATAACTCAGCCCGTCACGGTATTTGTTCGCGTATTCCTTATGTCTGTCCAGAGCAACCTGTAACCTCTAACGAATCAGCATAATTTTCTTTGTGTGATCTACAACGATCTCAAACCCAACTGCAACTACGTCCTTGGGCTCTGCCCAACAAGCTGGTGATCTGCATGGTCTCCCGTATAGCGCCTCAAATGGTGGCATCCCAATACTAGCCTAATAGCTATTGTTGTAGGCAAACTCACAAAGTGGCAAGAACTCCTCCCATAACCCTCCAAACTATAGCATACAGTCTCTGAGCATGTCCTCAAGAATTTGAATAAGTCTCTCAGACTGCCCGTCAGTCTACGGATGAAAAGTCACGTCGAACGCAATCTGGTACTATAATGTTCCCGCATGGCCTGCCAAAGTTGCGAAGTAAGTCGGCTGTCTCAGTCTGACGTTACAGATACTAGCACTATGTGCAGTATGATAATTTCTCGCTCGAAGAGCATGCTCAGCTGTGGAAAACTATATTTCATGGAGGTTGGGATAAAATGCGTTGATTTCATCAGTCGATCCACGACTACCCAAATAGCATCGTGCTTGCGCAAAGTCGTCGGCAACCCACTAACGAAGTCTGTAGTGATGTGTTCTCATTTCCATTGTCGAATAGGTAGTGGCTGTAATAGTCATCTAGGTTTCCTGTGCTCAGCTTTAACCTGCTGACACACTTCACAACTCCTCACATACTGGCTGACATCTGCCTCCATCCCTGACCACTAAAATAACTGTCGCATAACATGGTACATTTTGGTCCTGTCGGGATGCACTGTGTACTTGGATTTGTGAGCCTCCTGAAGAATGCAATCGTATAAGTTTGCCACTGCTGAAACCCGTAATCTACCTGGGTGTATCAAACACGCATCAATGGACTCGCGCTAATCTGGGTAATCCGGACTCTGTGCCATGTCCCTGAACCTCTGATACGTCACATCAGCTCTCTGATGCTCCAAATCGCGCGGAATGGATACAATCGGTTCTCGCATATGCCCACAAATATGTGCCTCTGTAGTATCTGAAACCTTTGATAGACTCGTAGCTGTTGCGAGCTCCAGGTTGTGCATTGGACACCTCCTCACATGAGTCCCCAACTGACGCGATAAATAAGCTATCACTTGACTCCCTACATCAGCATGCATCTCAATCCGGTGTTACAAGCATCGTAAGAATAGTCAAGCCCTTGGCCGGCTCAGGCAACGCCAACAACGGTGCAGAAGTCAACTTCTTTTTCGATTCGGTGAAGGCAGCGTCACATTCACTGGACCAATGGGAGATCACATCCTTCTTGATCAATCTAGTCATCGGCACTGCAATTTTGGAGAAGTCCTGTACAGAGCGTCGATAATATTCTGCCAATCCTAACAGTTCCTGATGTCTGTCGCGTACTTTGGTGTAGGCCAGGCGATGACAACGTGAATCTTACTCGGGTCCACTGAAATACCTCTGTCGCTGATCACGTGTCCCAAAGGCTTCACCTTCGAACGCCAAAACTCGCATTTACTGGACTTGACGTAGAATCTGCTATCCCTCAATCTCTAGTCGAAGTCCTCAAATAAAATAATGAACCTGAATTCGCTCGGTTCCAACTACGTCCATCGCAAGGTACCCGGGTGTGTGAATTTCTCCATGTTTTACGCCACCGTCCTATCATCATGTCTCAGCGTCAAGAACTTATCTCTCAGTCTCGGCTGAACCTCGATCGGGATATACAGATCATAGAAGAATTTCTCGAACTTTGCCCAAGTGCTCTCCGTGGGCGGCTGTGTGGGCGATTTACCATACTGCAGCATCTCCCCTGAGCATGAATCCGAAAATCCTATCTCATATGCTGTTGTAAATCCTCAAAAGTCCGTGACGTTTCTCGTGTGAACGGATCCACTTCCCAGCCACCTCTGGGTCTCTACCTCTATGATAGTAGCCTGACTGAACACGAACGAACTCCTCGATCAACTTCATCTCAGCTGATAAGAAGGTCTCGAATGTGATCTTCAAGGGTGGAATCAGCGTCAGTGCCACGACGACGTAGTCAATTGTGTAGTGGCTGCTGGCAGTATCTCAGTTGTAGTGGTCATGAGCGAGGTCGCCGAAATAGTCGGATGCGACAACTGTCTGCTCTACAGTAGTGGTGGCAGCGAGTGTGACAGGGGCCGGTATTATCGCTACATGCGCTCGAAGCAACCGAAAAATCTCCTCGAGCTGCAAACTCTGGAGTGCGACCGTGTCGCACAATATCTTATCCGAGTTGACAAGTGTTAAGCCGCCCGGCTGGCCTCCATCATCCGTATGAAGAACTAGTCGTCCATCCATGTCGAATTTGCAAATCGCGAACGTCCGTATCAGCCTCGTATACGCATATATACGCATATATACTATTACACATCAAAATATATAACGTATAAGCCTTGGCACTTCCCGTCCCATGTTCGCTTCCCAACTAAAGTTCTAAGTTAGGATCTTCGGGTTTCCACACCTAATGTTTGTTGTTAAGTTTTATTCGGTTGTATTAAAGTTTCCCCTAGGTTCGCCCGAACCTAGGCTCTAATACCAACTGTGACGTTGGTATCACAATGTCTTAAGCCATTAAACTTTCCCCTAGGTTCGCCTGAACCTAAGCTCTGATACCAACAATGACGGCCCCAAATTCTGAGGCAAACCGAGCACCGCCACGTCGCCGAACACGTCACCAAGTCATGCCAAGTCACCTGCACGCCTGTCTATGACGGCCCGCGAACTTACTACCTAATACTCCAACTTAGTAATTTTGATGTTTAAATGATTATTTTAACGAAATATACTAAGTTATAAAGTTTTATAACTTAATTTGTTTATCTCAATTTTGTTCAAGTTGTTTTTAATAGCGGAAGTCTTAATAATATACATATAATTAATGTAAATAAGTTATGCATTAATTAACAATCTGTGGGGTGGAAACCCAGCAAAAAGATACCATGTATATCAGTTAAAGCGACAAAAATGTATAATAGGCGTCAATATACATGTATCAGGTGAAAAGTCTCCCAAAACGACCCCAAAAAGTATGTATATGTAAATACAAACACCTACGAGTAAGCTAGTGGAGGCGCTCCGAATCAGAGGTAGTCGCCAATCACCGCCTTCCCCCGGCTCGTCGTAGGATCTGCGACTTTCCACCAACCAATAATGACAAGTCCTAGGTGAGTAAATCTCAGAGAAATTCAGTTAGTATTCACAAGAAATCCAAGAAAGCGGCTACAATTCATGCATATCAAGTAAATGAACAGAAATGTAAAGCATAAATATAAGTCATGAGATAATCAAGAATATGGAACGTGAATGTGGGGTATAGCTGTTGAGCCCTGGGACTAAATACTAAACCGAAAAGGCCCTGAAGGTGAGGGAATCCACACCCCCTCTTCACGGTCGAAATGTGGAACTCTATTGATCGGAAGGTAGACTTCCGCCCAACGCCTCAAAGGAAAGGAAATCTGTGATGGAGGTGGGTCTCACATCAACTCGCTCTTGAGATCATCGACTCGCTGAGAGATATCTCACGCGTAGTATAAGGTATGAACAACACCGTAGCAACAATCGAATCATCATCAACGAGAGAGTCAGAAAGGGGTCACACCGTCCCTTCGACCATACACAGACACACGCGGGAATAGAGTAAACATGGAAACTGAACTGGTGAAAAGTAATGTGAAATAAATAATTTACAATGAAAATAAATAAATTCTAAGCTGACTTTCTCGTGGGTTTACTGACCTCAAATAATCGCAAATATCTCTTCAAAATGTGTCGCTCACGCCTCGAGATACGCGCCCGCCACTCGACTACTGTAACTTAAGTCTTTGGTGTCCATTTATATCAATTAAATTACTTAAGTCATTTCAATCGCAACTAAATTAGACGAAGTAAACCTCACCTCCATCTCGTCGAACTTCGTCGAATCGCACCCCTCGTCGAGGATCGATCGATTCGACAACACGTCACCGCGTTGTCACCGCGCCGTTGCCGCCGCGCGCCGCCGCCGCTGAAGTCGACGCGCCGCAGCCGCCGCCATCGCCGTCGTCGTCGCCGCTGCCGCTCCACCGCCGCCAATGACCGCAGCGCGCTATGGCTTTCCGCCGCCGGTGCCGATCTCTACCATCGCCTTGAATGCTCCCAGCGCGCCGCTGGTCCACGTCCATCTCCCGAAGACGCGCCATCGCTGCTTACAGCGTCGTTGCTTGCCGTCACCGCTGCAGCGTCCCCGCGATGTTTGCCATACGTTCGTTCGCGTCCGCCGCTTAAGTTGCCGCTACCTAACTGTCCGCGTGTCGCCGCTGCTGCTGGACCATCCGTGCCTCTGCTCCTCGCGGCTGCTGACGTCGACTCTCCGCACCTTTGTTGCACCGGGACCCACTGTCGCCGTCGCCCTTTGCCGGAGCCTCATTATCTCTCTCCGCCACCCCACCGTCTTCTCTTTCTCGTTCTTCTCCTCTCCCTCCTTTCTCTCTTGCCGTATCCATTTTCATTTTTTTTTTTTAATTTGGAGAAAAGAGAAATAATGATGAGGGATGGTATGATGTGATATGATAGGATGATGTGACAACTCAATCCCTTACTATCCCGTACACCCATGTTACGCGCACTCCGTGACGTCGCACACTCTTGTCACTACACACACACAATGTAATCAAGCGAAATTCTCAATTAACGCGACGCGAACTATTAAATAATCATAAAATAATTAAACACTTGCCACACAAAAATAACATATTTCCCCGATCATGCGTGTCATAGACGTTTTCACGACGTCTACGTGGATCTGAGCTTATGATAGTAACCCGTGATTTATCAGTTAATCGGGATTTATTAAAACGGGCCGTTACATACAAGCACGTTATGAACATGAAACTATACAACTAGTAAAAAAATAAATTCATGGTGAAACCACATGTCACAACGTAAGTAGTCAAGTAATAAATCCAGGGATGGTGAAACAAACCCTAACTATGGTCACTACGTAACCCTAAATGCACCCATCCACCAAAGAACAATACCAACCTGTACTAAATGTAGCAACACAACATTAACTCATGGACCATGGGCCCAATCACGCATAACAGACAAAGAAGTCTTTTTTTGAGCAAAAGGAATCAAATCCGCACTCACCTTACTACTGTTAGGACCTTGTAAAACTTCGAATCCCAACTTTAGTCGAATGTAATGGGGTCATGTGATTGTGTTCTTGTGATTCGAAACAAAAACAAAGAAGAGAATCACATATCTCGAAACCCTAAACTTTTGAATCTCAGGAGAAGAAGAACCAAAAGCGAGATATGGTTTCAGATCGGTAAGGTTGGCTTTTGTTATATAGTGCGAGATTCAAATATTTAGGGCAATTGGCTACAGTGCAAGCTAACATCCGTACGCGGCAGAGCGTCAGTCGTCTGTCAAGACAAGACCTTTTTTTGGTTTAAAAGGAAAATGAAAGAAAAGTGAGTTCGTGGGACCCACACATTGACACATTAGCAGCATGTCCCTTGCGCTTGTCACAAATGGGTTACAATAACATTTCCCTAAATTATTTTTGTTTTTTATTTTATATTTAATATTTAAGATACTAGGAAGGCTAAATAATTATATCATAAAATTTTAGAAAACTAGGTACTCATAATTTTTATTAATTATTTGTTTATTATATATTTGCGTTAAAAATGTCTATGGCGATATTTGTTGTGAAGAAAACATAGTGATGTTGTGTACCCTAGTGAAAACATTGAGAGTAAAATAAAACTTAATTTGAAATATGCACTTTTGAAATATAGAGGACTTGTGTAACTCCAAGTATGTGAAAGCTTGGTTTTTTCATGAGAGAGATAAAATTTAGATTTTTTTCCTTTTTTTGTTATCATATCCCAAGACAATTACTTATACAACCCATAATTTATATATGAAGCCTTAACCATGCTGCATAATAATATTAGCCCATCATTACAATCCATCACAAACTTAGTTTTGTTGCCCAAAGCCTCATATATGATACAGTATGACGGCCCCAACCCTACAAATTGGGCACCGCCCGGCATTGGACCTCCATCAACTCTCGATAAACCAGTTTGGAGTTAATAAAGGCCTAGTTAGCCTCACAAATCGGTCTTCAGTACCTGATAGTCCATACAACAGAGTATATATAATGAAATCATATGCAGCGAAATTTAAATGCGGTGAAAACACGATAACAAATGAATTAAACACACAATGAGTTCTAGGTGTTGAAGCTAGAATGTGGAAACCCTGTACAACATATACAATGTACAAATCATAGTGATGATGGGAAATATACATATCTCTCAACCCAAATACCCATTTATAAAATATAATAAATGTGATATAGATACACCAAATAACCTACGTATGTCGCACATCAATGTTCTGGAGCTTGGAGATTATGCCTGCGATTGTCACCAAAAGCAGAGACAATCCCAGTGAGTAAATCCAGAAGAATTCCAACAGTAATTCAGATTAAACAATAAATAAGTCTATAAATCATGTATGAAAGGAAACAAAGCTGAAAAGAACAATTAAGCGCATGATAAACAAACTACAATGGTCAACGATAGAGACCAAGTGATCCTGAAGCAAATGATAGGTGCTTAAATGGTCGTGACACT
Source organism: Stephania yunnanensis (assembly GCA_039657365.1). Taxonomy (NCBI): domain Eukaryota; kingdom Viridiplantae; phylum Streptophyta; class Magnoliopsida; order Ranunculales; family Menispermaceae; genus Stephania; species Stephania yunnanensis. The sequence goes on along the minus strand of CM077584.1, from coordinate 11,088,310 downwards.
CTACATGTGGGCTCATAGCCACTTAAAACGTGTAAGTGTTAAATACTGGTACGACAGGACCAATTCCGCTTCAAGCACATCAAATCCGTTCGGCACCGTCGACTCATTTGAGTCGCAGCCCGAGAAAATTCTAAAGGGAGCCAATGTTGCAGTCGTATGTTAAACTGCAACGGAATCCATGAAGTCTTGTGAAGAGCCACGACAAATGTCGGATGCACCTCAAAGGATTCAGTCTCGTCTAGGAGCCACGAGCGCAACTCGGATACTCAACCCATGAGTAAACAACGACTCAACTCGACCACTTGGATCCTAGGTCACTCGGTAGGGAAGTAGAGTCCAACAATAAATATAATTTTCATCAAAATATGCAAGGAGAGGAAAAGAATTAATATTGAATTTTTCACTGGTTTACTTACAATACAATCGCATAAATCGTCATAAATCGTCACGTCCAATCGATAATTTGAATAGCCTAGTTGAGTCATTCTTGCATATCTACAAACATACATAGTATAGCAAAGTTGTTTTAGAGACCATTTGCTAAATAGAGACCTTGTGTAGCTTAAATGAACTAATTCATCAATTAGTTCTATTAAAGACTCAAGTCATTACATAAAGGACTTAATGTATTAAGACAATCTTATATTAGTTTCATTCTTGCACTCAATGAATATAAGTCTAGGAATCCCAAGTTCATAAAACCTTTATTCTAATAATTTAAACCAAAACAATACAATTTTCTAAACATTTAGTTTTATACATTAAGTCTATTTAAAGGTGTTAAGTTTCTTGGATTCATCAAAATATCAAATATAGCTTCAATAAGTTGGGTTCATTTTCAAGAAAATAGATTAAAGCTCCATTTTTATGTCAAACACATTGTATGCAAAATATATATATATATATATATTACTCAACTTAATTCAAAATTCACCCAGATTATTTCAAGTTCAAAATCCATGCAATCATACTCGAATGGTCATCAAGACCCAAATTCCATAACAATTAGGTCAAATGTGACAATAATAAAAAGAAATCCATAATTCATAGCTTCGACCAAACTTGAATTAAAAAGATTTACAATCTTGTCGAGCTCAATTTGAACTTCCAAACTTTAAAGAAAAGAACAAAATTCTCATACAAGCATTTTATCAAACATTGAGAGTGCATTCATTTCTAAGACTATTCACAAAATTTAGAAGAACATAAGAAGCTCTCTTTTAAGGCATTTCAAAATGATTTTACCAAAGCCAATGCAAACTAGTCACAATCATTTCAAGACTCCAAAATCATGCCAATAACACTCGATTAATCAAATCATATAAACCAAACTAAAAAAAGGTCCGCAATGTTTAAAATCCATACTTTTCCGTGCATTTTGTTTAAAAGAGCAAGTAAATGTCTCTTTTGACAATTTCATCAAATACATGGAGTGCACGAACAAGGGTTTCCCAAACGTAACTCAATTTAGTCTTAAGTTGGCAAAATCAACTTAAAATCATTCATAGAATCATTCCTAAAATCAAACAAGAAATAACCCTTCCAATTAAATCACTTTAAATTCATCAACAACTATAATTTTCTAGATTTGACTTTGATTTAAATTTTAGATGTGGTTTAGGGTCTCACCACGACCTTCAATGGAAATCAAACAAGAAATAACCCTTCCAATTAAATCACTTTAAATTCATCAACAACTATAATTTTCTAGATTTGACTTTGATTTAAATTTTAGATGTGGTTTAGGGTCTCACCACGACCTTCAATGGAGTTTCCCAACTCCAATACTCTTTTGAGATCACAATCTAAAAAAGAATCTCTCTCTCCCTCTCTTTCCTTTCTTCTTCTCCTCCTCGTTTCGAGCAACCGCCACCGCGTCTTCATGCCACGCCGTTCACTGCGCCGATGCCGCTTATCTCTCCGTGGTTCGCTGTCGCGGCTGGCTGTCCGCGTCAAATGCTCCCCGAGCCGCTGCCCTCGCCGGCTCGCTGTCCCACCGGTCCGCCCGCACAGCTTGAGTCGTCCGCCTGGTGGAGCGCCACCATCGCCGGCTGTCCACGCCAGCAGCGCCATCCGTCCGCGATCCCTCCATGGTCGCCTCCCTCCTCCTTGCGCATTGTGTGTGTTGTGTGCGTTGGTGATGAGAACAAAACCCCCTTTTTTGTTGTGCGTTGTGTGCATGTAGATATGTATGTATTTTTTTTTTTTTTTTTAGAATTATCTCATTTTCCATTTATTTCTCAATTGAAGCAATTCTTAGGATTCATGGTTGATATCACTCACTTATGGCTAGATCTAAGGGTTGAGACTTGTCCCGATCCTTTTGTGACTCCAAAATTGACACACTTGGCACACACACCTTTGTCTTGACCCCACTTAGCCAATTTTCAATAAATTAATAGTTTAAGTCTCTGTCAACGCGCGAATATAATTTAATTAGCCTAAAACCATTTGCGATACTATATATTGCACGTAGTAGCACGTCAAACATAATTAAAATTATTTTATGTTTCTTTTATAGATGTTCAATCATTTCGAAATCACTGCGACTCTCGGTGAGGTATTAACTATTAGTAATTCAAGATTATCGATTAGTCATCAAATTAAAAATATGGATCGTTACAGTCTTTCCAACTAAAATGAAATTTCGTCCTCGAAATTGGAAGGAAGTTACGCTCGTTATTAGATTAAGTAAGGATAATGTTTGAGTGCAATTTATTTTCACCTTGATTCTATGATTTCATTACATCTTAGCATGTATGCTCTCTTATGATAGTTTGCATGACTAGTCAATTTATCTAGTGTCAATCCAACTATTTTTTTAATCTGTTTGGCTTCCTTCGTGTGATTGTTAAACAATCACCGACTTTAATATCTCAATAACATTACTTACCAGAATAAGAAAGCCTCTCTTGTAGGGTATCAAATGAAGACACATCGTTTTAGCTCAACCGCTAAAGTTATACTTACATCATGCACATAGGCAAATAGTTTTTTTCACTTGTTACTGAATTCGTAATACAAACCTGAGCCTGACCTCTATAATTTGGATCAACTACGCAGTCTAACCATCAGACTGAAAAGTCATACTTAGATTTAGTATTGTGCCCATCAATGTCTATAACCCCACCACACCCTGGTGGTAAAAGAAGACCCCGGCACAATCTGGCAATAAATATAAGGATCGCAATCCGAAATAATGGACACTGGCACACCATCCAACTCATCATCTTGGCTCCATAAATATAATTGGCTCATTCGTATTGCGAGTATTTTGGTAAAAGTTGAAAAAAATAATAATAAATAAGCAGACCTTAGGCGATTAGCGTATGATCATCTTTAAGCGTCCTCAATCGTATGATCTTCATTATCCGTGAAAGTCAATGATTAAGTTAGATTATCTAAACAAAAATTTTAATTCTTTGATTTTTTTTGTTCATTTTTAATCCAATCATGCTTATCCTCCAAGCATATCACAAACCATGCTTTAAACAATTCCACTAAGTTCAATTCCCCACAACACGATATCGTTTCTTTAGAGTCACAATTAGTCAACCTTTAAACTGTCATCAGTGTTAAAACACACCATAGTATTCGAGTTTAATAACAACTCTGGAGTAGAGTCTCGAAAGATCCTAGCCCCAAACATGATATGTGTTCTTTAAAATCTTGAAGGTACCTAGCCCTATCTATCTTCAGGTTCTCTCTCAAGCAACTCGTTTAGTTATTTACATGTAGTGTTCGTCATTTTCTATCATGATTTGTCAAGCGAGTTATTCTTGTCTCAACAACTTTACACACTCCTATTACATTTTTATGCACTACTTGCACGAAAATTCCCTTCAATACGCTTACTGGCGGATATGAACCAATTTTAGATATGTAAGAATATAGAGATAAACAATCTCGTAAGATTAACGCTTTGGTTGCCTAACCTCTAGAACAATCTGCGGACTCTACCTCTGCTCGTAACACTTAATTCATTCCTAAGTCTCCAACAGTGGTGGTCGACTTCACCAACCCTAAGACTATAAATGAAATAATATCATTAAAGTGGAGTTACTTAGGCTTCTGATCCGGCACTACTACTCCAGAGCCTTCGTCAAAGCTAGAGGAGTCCGTACATGCTTTCTTCATTAGCTCTCAAGTCATCTCAACACTCTGCTCCTTTAGAGTTTGTGATAACTAGCTCGTCTTACAAATCTTTGTCTTTTTTTTTCGCATTCCTCCATATATTATGTCACTTTACCAATTTTCTAAAATTCTACTCTTTCAAGTGCTCCTATTCCAATTATCATGTAAGGACGTATACCTAGACTAAGTTTCCATTTATTTTTTTATTATCAAACAACATCAATTTCTTTACGTAAATGATTCCAAGTATATCATTTGGAAACACGTGCAAGGAGCTTTCATGATTTATGAGTAATTTGAATATAACTCCATGTATCTATTTCAAGGACTCGTTAGAGCATTCCTTTCCTACCACATGCAACTAATATGTGCCTTAGAACTTGGAAAGTCTCAAACTCTTCAATGCGTACTAAGTATGCTTAGTTGATTTCTCAAATCACTAATATCCAACCATGCGAATATTAGGAAACTTTAACTCCTTAAGGTACATAATAAATTAAAAAAGACAATCTCGTATCACTAGTTTAGGTTAGATCATATTAGGGTCAACCCTATTCCAATTTACATCTCATGGATAAACAAATAAGTAGAACTATTGACACATTAACCAATGTATGCATAACTTTTCACTACATATTCTTCATTCAACAAGATTTTTTTTTGTTTGTGTCAATCATTAGTTCCATTAGTGCTTGAATTCTTTCTCTACGCTAGAGTGTAATTTTTTTTTACTGGTATAGTAACATCATTAGAACAAAGAATTGCATGTAGTTTAGGTGGCCCGTGAAGTTTTTTTTCTCAGATTTACATTCCTAAAATAACATTAAATTGAGAAGATAATAATGAATAACTTAAGGTTCTCTAGCGTCACGACCTTCTTTTTTAAGATTTGACAACTTAAAATCATTAAACTCTACGTTCATTGCTAGTTTTCATTTTTGACTCGATCTCATAACAAGTTCCAATTCAACATCATGAAATCCATTTTTAATTTTTTTTCAACTTTGATATCTACATGCTTTATTTCTATCCAAAGATTAATCATCACCGTCAATCTTTTTTTTTATTATCAATTTCCTCGAGTATGATAAATCTATTGTCTATCTCTTCCAATTTACTCACCGTACCTCAAGTGAAACACGAGTGAATATGGCTGTAAAAATAGTTTTATGATATATATATATCGATACTATATAATTCGTACAATCAAATAAAATATAATAAGATTTATTCACAACTTCCCCAGTCTCACCTTCGCTTACTTCCCAACTAAGCTTCTAAGTTAGGTTCATAAAGTTTCCACACTAAGTTCGTTGGTGTTCCTAACTTTACAAGCCCGAGTTCGAAAGCTAATCTGGTTGTAGGCTTTTCGAGAGCTAAAGTCAAAACCTTAGGCTTTGATACCAACTGTGACGGCTCCAACCCTACAAATTAGACACCGCCCACCATTAGGCCTCCATAATCCATGATAAACCAATTCAGAGTTAATAGAGGTCTAGTCAGCCTCACAAACCGGTCTTCAGTACCTGATAGTCCACACGAGAGAGTATATATAATAAAATCATATGCAGCGAAATTTAAATGCGATGAAAACACGATAACAAATAAATTAAACACAACGAATTCTAGATGTGGAAGCAAGAATGTGAACACCCCGTACAACATATACAATGTACAAATCACAATGACGAGGGTAATTACACGTATCTCTCAACCCAAATACCCAATTATAAAATATAATAAATGTGATATAGATACACCAAATAACCTATGTATGTCGCACATCAATGTTCTGGAGCTTGAAGAGTATGTCTGCAATTGTCACAAAAAACGGAGACAATACCAGTGAGTAAATCTAGAAGAAGTTCAATAGTAATTCTTATTAAACAATAAATAAGTCTATAAATCATGCAAGAAAGGAAACGAAGCTTAAAAGAACAGTAAAGCGCATGATAAACAGACTACAATGGTTAACGATAGAGACCAAGTGACCCAGAAGCAAATGATATGAGCCTAAGTGGTCGTGACACTCTACATCTGGGCTCAAAGCCACTTAAAAAGTGTAAGTGTTAAATATTGGTATGACAAGACCCAAGTCCGCTTCAAGCACACCAAATCCGTTCGGCAATGTCGGTTCACTTAAGCCGCAGCCCGAAAAAATTCTAAAGGGAGCCAGTCACAGCCGGATGCTCAATCGCAATGGAATCCATGAAGTCCAGTGAGGAGCCACGACACATGGCGGATGCTCACTCAAAGGATTCAGTCTCGTCTAGGAGCCACGAGCGCGACTCGGATGCTCAACCCACGAGTAAACAACGACTCAACTCGACCACTTAGACCCTAGGTCACTCAGTAAGGAAGTAGAGTCCAACAATAAGTATCATTTTCATCAAAATATACAAGGAAATGAAAAAGAATTAATATTGAATTTCTTACTGGTTTACTTACAATATAATCCCATAAATTGTCACGTCCAATCGATGGTTCGATTAGCCTAGTTTAGTCATTCTTGCATATCTATAAACATACATAGTATAGCAAGGTTGTTTTAGGGACCATTTGCTAAATAGAGACCTTGTTTAGCTTAAATGAACTATTTCATCAACTAGTTCTATTAAAGACGCAAGTCATTATATAAAGGGCTTAAAATATTAAGACAATCTTATATTAGTTTCATTCTTGCACTCAATGAATATAAGTCCAGGAATCCCATGTTCATAAAACCTTTGTTCTAATAATCTAAACCAAAACAATACAATTGTCTAAACATTTAGTTCTATAAATTAAGTCTATTTAAAGGTGTTGAGTTACTTGGATTCATCAAAACATCAAATATAGCTTCAATAAGTTAGGTTCATTTTCAAGAAAATAGATTAAATCTCTATTTTTAAGTCAAACACATTGTATGCAAAATATATATATATATATATATATATTACTCAACTTAATTCAAAATTCACCCAGATTATTTCAAGTTCAAAATCCATGCAATCATACTCGAATGGTCATCAAGACCCAAATTCCATAACAATTAGGTCAAATGTGACAATAATAAAAAGAAATCCATAATTCATAGCTTCGACCAAACTTGAATTAAAAAGATTTACAACCTTGTCGAGCTCAATATGAACTTCCAAATTTTAAAGAAAATAACAAAATTCTCATAAAAACATTTTATCAAACATCGAGAGTGCAATCATTTCCAAGACTATACACAAAATTTAGAAGAACATAAGAAGCTCTCTTTTAAGGCATTTCAAAATTATTTTACCAAAGCCAATGTAAACTAGTCACAATCATTTCAATACTCCAAAATCATGCCAATAACACTCGATTAATCAAATCATAAAAACCAAACAAAAAAAAAGGTCTGCAATGTTTAAAATCCATACTTTTTGATGCATTTTGTTTAAAAGAGCAAGTAAATGTCTCTTTTGACAATTTCATCAAATACATAGAGTGCAAGAACAAGGGTTTCCCAAACGTAACTCAATTCAGTCTTAAGTTGGCAAAATCAACTTCAAAATCATTCATGGAATCATTCCTAAAATCAAACAAGAAATAATCCTTCCAATTAAATCTCTTAAAATTCATCAACAACTATAATTTTCTAGATTGACTTTGATTTAAATTTTAGATGTGGTTTAGAGTCTCACCATGAACTTTAATAGAGTTTCCCAACTCCAATACTCTTTTGAGATCACAATCTAATAAGGAATCTCTCTTTCTCTCTTTCCTTTCTTCTTCTCTTCCTCGTTGCGAGCAACCGCCGCCGCGTCGTCACGCCGCGCCGTTCACTGCGCCGATTTCCATGATCTCTCCGTGGTTAACTATCGCGGCTGGCCGTCCGCGTCAAAGGCTCCCCGAGCCGCTGCTCTCGTCGGCTCGCTGTCCCGCCGGTCCGCCCGGACAGCCAGAGTCGTCCGCCTGCTGGAGCGCCGCCGTCGCCGACTATCCACACCAGCACCGCCATCCATCCCGTGATCCCTCCATGGCCGCCTCCCTCCTCCTTGTGCGTTGTGTGTGGTGTGTGCGTTGTCGATGAAAACAAAACCCCTGTTTTTGATGTGCGTTGTGTGTAGATATGCATGCATATTTTATTTTTCTTTTCTTTTTTTTAGAATTATCTCTTCTTTCCATTTATTTCTCATTGAAACAACACTAAGGATTTAGGGCTGATATCACTCACTTATGGCTAGATCTAATGACCTGTTTGTTTCACAAATCTAACTATCCCAAGTTCATGGGATTAACTTATGCAAATGATTGTGACTTGGATTAATTAGTTAGTCCCAATTGGTCACTTGTTAGGTTGAGTGTCTTAACATTGAGATAACATGTTTTTTGTGATGGTGAAATGACAAACTTACCCTTTTTTCTATACACCCAAATCAACAAAATTACCAACACACATAACACTTTGCCATCGATTGTGCTTGCACGAAAGTCCCCACTGCATCAAGTACACGAGCTCTATTAGTGATCTCTCCATACGAAGACCTCTGTGTTCATAGAAATCTAACCACCCACCATTACTTTTACTCCCTCTCGAGCTAGCAACCTCGATATCTCTCGATGAATCTGTCTAAGATGACGATGAGTACATAGTTCTTACTCTTGCTCCGCCACCAATTCTCTCAATCAAACAACAGTGATTCTTAAAGAATTTGCTCTTGTTATGTTAAGTGAAATCGATACATCGAAATCAAATCTAGAATACCTATACATTGAATCAATTGTTTTTTAGTGAAAATTTGCAAAAACAGAGTACATATCCATTCAATCTTCGCGTTCTTAGCCATTGGAGTTGAATGGGTTGCTGGCCATGGCGAGGAAAAAGATGTAGGTGAAGAAGGATTCGTAGGCCAAGAAGAATCATATTTTGTATGTATTGAGTTAAGTGAGGGGTATTTTTGTCACAAGCAAACTCCACCATCCGGATTAGCTAAGGAGACCAAAAAGGATGGTTTAATTTAGTCACCTGTATTGGGTCTTACATAGTCCCATGGACTACTTAATCCACCAAGCGAACACCGGATTAGCCAGTCCAGTGTAGCTAATCTGACTTAAGACCATGAAGCAAACGGGCCAGGGTTGAAACTTGTCCCCAGTCACTTTGTGACCCCAAAATTGACATGCCTAGTACACACAACCTTTGTCTTGATGCACTTAACCAATTTTCAATAAATTAATAGTTTAAATCTCGTCATCCCCCGAATATAATTTAATTAGTCCTAAATCATTCGCGATACGATATACTACACGTAGTAGCATGCTAAACATAATTAAAATTATTTTATGTTTCTTTTATAGATGTTCAATCATTTCGAAATCAGACAACTCTCGGTCAGGTATTACCTTTTAGTAATTCGAGATTATCACTTAATCATCAAATTAAAAATACCACGTTACATATATATTTACAAAAAAAAAAAAATCAAAAGCGGGCAGGACTCCAAAATGAAACACCAAAGAAAAACCTCATGCCCCAAAAAAGAATAGGAGACACCCAATCATCGCACGCTAGCCAAGTAGAAAATAAAAAATTAGCTTTAAAAATTACACGAAGCATATGAGAATAAAAAAAAAAGTAATGGAGTTAAGATGAATGAGTATGCTTTGTAGTTGTGTTATTAAGGCAATCCTCTACATTAGAAAGTTCGTTTACACTTCAAATCCCCAATTTAATCAATTCTTGGATTGATAGATATGTAATCTTATTACATTATCAATTTGCTAAATTATGTAAGTCATGGAACATAGGAACATCCGATTTCTATTTTATACGTATGGTGAAATTTTCAAAGGTTTGCATGGCATCGGGTACAACAGACTCCGATTAGCGGTACAGATGCTTAAGTTTGGGACGAGTAGATAATAATTAATGGGTCACGTGTGTAACGCGTTTGGCATCTCATTTATGGAGACTGTTGTTAGGATGACGTATCATCACTCGATAATCCTTCCAAGAGGTTCGCAATATTTCGTCCTAGTGTTGTTGCAAGACGCGACACACTTCGACTTGATATGGTCAACAATGTCGAATCTATCATTATATGCGACGGTATAGATTTATTTAACCTTCAAGGCAATCGACTCTTTCCAAAATTCTACAGTTCATTCGCAATTGGTATATGAAGATGTCGGCATGCCAAACATTAAATCGGTGATGGAAAGATTGCATGCGCAACCACCTTTCAGTGATGTCATGCAAGATGGATTTGTTAGTCTAGTAGATGGTGACATTAGTGCCTCAGTGATGATGATCCCAATGACGACATCAATAATGACACATACAAGGACGCATGTTCCCTCGAGGATGCTGCATCATATGTTGATTGGAAAAATTTAAATGTGGTTACAGATGACCTAACTTACTAACCTCTAGGGGCGAAAAACTTGCAAGATGATGATAAATTTGCTATCGATGAAGAGAATTGCATGGAGGAAGCAAATGATGATAAAGTTCACCAACCGTTGTCAGTTTATAATGAAATCCATTAGGAAGTGGCTAACTCCACTTAACCCAACATTCTCATCAACGAACTGGATGAGACATGTCTAATTTTAAGTTGGAAAGATGAATGTGCTTTTACAATAAAAAAAAGACTTACAACATGCTATCAAAGTATGAAATGTTAACAAACATTGTCAATAGCATATGATGGAGTCAACTACAACTCTGTGGGCAATCAAGTGCTGAAGTGCTCGTGACGGTGTATATGGCGTCTCCGTGCATGTTTGCGAAAGAAAACACAATTACGAAAAATCACATAATTAGACGAGCCGAACAACTATATAAATCCCAATGTAGAACGTGGTCATGCCCAACTCGAAGCCAACATGCTTGCACGAGAGATCTAAATATTTGTTTAGATAGATCAGACAATAACTATAAAGGCTTTAATGCAAATAATCAAACTAAAACACAGACACAAAGTAAACTACAAACGAATATGTGATGTCAATAGGAAGGCATTTGCAAATGCATTCGGAGATCGAAATGCGTCATATCCAAGATTGTCAAGATGGTTGTCGACTTTAAGAGCGAAAATTTCAGGAACAAAGATTGAGTGGTCTAATAGACAATGGGCTACTGATGAGATCAGAACAAATCATCCTCAATTTCATCGTGTGTTCATCACATTTGAAGCATCAATCAAAGCTTCCAAGCATTGCAAACATCTTCTACAGATTAACGCGACTTTCTTGTACGACAAGTATAGTAGTAAGCTATTGATTGTCATCTCTATTGATGGTAATAGATGCATACTTCCAGTTGCATTTGCAGTTGCAAAAAATGAATGAACGGATTCGTGAGGCGGTTTTTGAGGATGTTGTGCAAACACGTGACAGAGATGATATCTACCTTATTTCTGACCATCACCTTGACATTCTCAAGGCGGTCAACACACTACCAATGGTTTTTATCCCCTAAGTAGATACCACCGTTATTGCCTACTATACTTGATCAATAATTTCAACATCCATTTAAAAAATGAACCCTTAAAAATCTTCTTTCTCGAGCTGATGCTTAATATTATCACAAATTCATCAATGTGTTCAATACGTCAATGTAATTCCCAAAGAACTATGGAATCAATCGCACGATGGAGCCATGCGATACGGATGGATGAATCCCGATGGTGTTAGTATGTACGCAATGCTAGTTTTGCTCATTTTCTAATGATTTATTTACCACTGACCTAATATTACCAACACGACATTATTTTTCAATTGTAGAGTGTTTTAACTATGTATTGAATGGGGCATGATTCTTGCCAATAAAAGCGATGGCTCAAATGATTTACTACAGGTTGGTGACATACAACGACTAATGCAAGTAGCGACCAATAAAGCAATCTCTAACAGCCACTCATACACAAAATATGCTACAGATAAAATCAGACATTATGAACGATCTGCAATGAGGCATTAAGTCACTTTGATCAATCAAGACACTAGTGAGTTTGAGGTGTTGACTAGACGCCATGGAGATCGCATGCAAAAAAAGCAACAATACCTAAATCCTTGTCTTGAAAAATCGGGTATATAATTACAGTAAATGGTAATCATTTTGTTTCCCTTGCTCACACGTGATAGTTGCATATGCCCTTATTCGAGTGAACTCATCGCAATTCATTAAGCCATACTATAGGATGGATGTATATGTACAATGTTACTCCTCTAATTTCAAAGTCATCCCATATAAGAAGTATTGGCCAACTTTTGCGACTAATATCCTACCGTATCCAAGGTGCAGACATGGCTGAATGAGACCCGAGGGAATGCGAAGAAAAAACAAAATATATCTTCCTAATGTTTCGAGGGTCTTATGACGTGGCATATGTCATCAAGAAGGACATAGACGAACAACATATCTAAATAAAGATTATGCTCGAGTTTCTATTAGAAGGAGCCGATGCGATATTTGTCGTGCAGTGGGCCATAACATAAAAAGTCCAACTAGTGCCTATCCCATAATCTAAACCAATAGTCAATTTTGAATTTTGTTTGTACATGGCGTCAGTTGGTAATTTGATTACATCGATATTCTTTCAATATCTTGAAATGTAACATCATGTAATATTGAGGTCTTTGTTAATGTCTTAACCTATATTAATGATTCGTAGTGACTGTCCAAACAACCCCACTAATTTTCTTTAATCACCTAATTGTAGCGTGTACACCAATGGATCGAGGTTCATCTGATCCTTCTCTTTTATGTCTCCAATCCACGCATAGATCCTCGCTAGCCTAGAGGGTCAGGTAAATATTTTAATATGTAATGTATACGTCCAATGTTTAAGCACAAACTTATAATACATATATATATATATAAACAAAAAAATTTTCAATTATAAGGTGAACAAAACAATGTGGCGAAGATGAGGTGTCGTTGATCGAAGTGTGGAGTACCATTCTCGAATGGTCCCATATCTACATTCCGGTGGCTTCTATAGGGTTTCACTAGTAGGGTTTTCAACTTTGATTGGGCTTTGATTACTGCCTTTATTGAGAGATGACGTCCAAAGATACATACATTCCTCACGCGTTGTGGCATGTGTACGATTACACTCCAGGACGTTGAGATATAGCTTGACTTACCTATTGAAGGTATTCATGTGATAAGAACCACTGATATTGGCTATGTTGAGGTGTATGAGAGGCTTCTTAGTGGAAGTCCTAATAGAGAGGACCCTGTTGGGAATCGACTTAAATTCGAATGGCTTCAACATAATGAACCATCTATAGAGGACGACAACAATGAGGAAACGGTGCATCGTTATGTTCGGTCTACATACTAAAATTTATCGATGGTTATGCATTCGTCGATAAGTCAAACTGATTTGTACATTTGATGTTTCTTTTGTTGCTTGAGAACCTTCAAATAACTGGACAATATAGATAGGGAAGTACTTATTTGGCTTATTCGTACAGGGAGTTGTGTCGCGGATCTCGCTCGGGTGCGCATAAGGTCGCAGGCACGTCAATTCTTATATAGCTGTGGGTATGGGATAAGTTTTCATTTACAGCATCGATGCGCCTGGGTGTTTCTAGAGTTCGACCTCGAACAGTGGATGGAGAAAACATGCTTAATGACGTTTCACTAGGACATATGTATTAATAATATTTTTTCGTAATTTCTATATTATTATGTCATTTTTATTTTTGACTAATTTATTATTTTGTATACAGATGGATCAATGCATTTTCTGTTACTCAGACTTTGATGCACATCTTATCGGCTTACCGTGATGCATTCAACACACGTAAGGAGGATGTTGTGGTGTGGCGACCTTATGCTAATGTCATCGGGTCTCTTCCCTAATACCGTACTGAAGGTCGTGAGAGTTGGCTATTTATGTGTCCTCTAATGTTTTTCCACATAGTCGAGTGGCATCGACCAAAAAGGGTAATGAGACAATTCGAAATGATATAGGTCGTGCCACTAAACTATTAATATGACACTCGACTACACCACATCGAATTGCGATGACACACTCAAGAAAACTAGGTGGTGTATCATGCAAACTTTATACATATGTGGAAAGATCGTGGTGATAGCATAGTCACGACGGAACAAGTAGGAGGGCACGATCAAGAAGACTACATGAGGTGGCATCAATTAGTTACCAAATGATTCATTAGACGTGAAGGGGCTCTATGTGACTATTTAGTAAGCTTGAAACTATTAGTTACAAGTTATATCTTAGATCGCAGGTACTTACGCCTATTTTTGTATATAAGTTTAACTTAGTGCATCAACTGCAGCGAGTGTTCATTGAAGATGAGTTCAAGCAAGGCATTACAACTATCGATGAAGTCATTAAAGTCTTAGATGAAGATGAAAGACATAACTTTTACTCTATGAAATGATGTAAATGATGTTGACCTGAAAACAAATGATGAGACTTTTCAATAAAAAAGATAAAGAACGGGATCAAGCCCGAGCAAATAAAGGGACGAGAAAAAGAAAAACACAGACAAGGACTATGAGTGAGAGCAGAGACATTCTCCCCTACCACGTCCATATCGTCAAACAGAGACTGTTGCTAAGAGCAGCAAGTGTTCTACTCCAACATGTCCATATCATTCGAGATCGAGAAAGACATGAAGTTGGTAAGAGTAGCCAACGCTCATCCCACCACGTTCTTATTCTCATGAGTACATTCCTACATCGCCCCCAATGCAACTGGAAGCTCATATCTTTGAACCCAGAACGATGGCCATGAATCTTCATCCTTGCCATTTTGATCCTTATATAACCAGGTTGTCGTCCTCATATATGGACCATGGAATGCTTAGACATTCAATATATGGTTCATTATCTCAGTATATGTCGAGTTCATTTACTCCACCATATTATAATTACAGTATGTCATATAATGGAGATGGCTCATTCCTGAACTTGTTAAGCATTTACATACGCCGAACGCGTCAATAAAATTAAAATACATAAACCAACTATTTTGTAGAATAATGGCAAATGGTCGATCCTATAGGGATTGGTAATCTTTCTAAGGTCATAAATAATGAAAAGGGAAATCGAAGGTTTTAGAGAATGAATTAATTAACAAATGTTTAAAATAAATAAATAAAACAATGAAAATAATTTGAAAACAATTAATAAAAATACCTAGGTCAAGACATACAAGTTCAGTTCGATAAAAGATTGGATTTGGTCCTCGATTTATGTAAAATATGCAGATCAAAATACCCTAGTGTAGCTATAGAACCAGTAACGTATGCGGTTCCTCGCACTTCCTAATCTCGATAGCCAAGGTACGACGATGACTATTTCTCTAGTCACTAGAACATTTTTGGCTTTTAATAGAGGTTTTAAAACCCCTATTAAATAGAGTGTTATTAAATGTCATGTGAAAATGTGTTATGTTTTAGTTTTTAATACATGTATTACATAGAGATTTTTTAAAACTCCAATCAATTAGGTGTTATTTAATAACACCTCCCTTTAATAGGGGTTTAAAAACCTCTATTAAATACCGAAATTGTTCTAGTGAGTCAAACGTATAACCCTATACTCAAGTGCATTGTTAGCGAGTAAATCAAGATTTAAACATGAATTTAACCTCGATATTAAACAATACCAAAGAAAATAAAATATTAATGAAAAGATTGAAATTAAAATATATAAATCTCATAAATCAATTGATATGCGCTTGAACCTCCTCAGCTTGTCTAGGCTAGAGGTTTTAGCCTCGGATAGAACAAAAACAAAAAAATAAAAAGAGGGAGAGAGGGAAGTCGGCCCGAAGGGAAGATAGAAGTCCCTCCTCTGGCAAAACCCCCTTAAGTCTTTTTTATATGTCTCTGTACGTTCTCCCCTTTTTGTTCTTCACGAATTGCAATGGTTTATTAAAGTCGCACGCACTTTGAGGAGCATCAGACGTTCATGATTCTTGCCAAAATAATGTGCTTGCTTTGCTGGCTTCAACAATCAAACTATATAATCTTTTCTCATGACACATGTCATCCTTATGAATTGCAAACATCAACTTTGATGTTCCTCTCAAACACCTCATCAACTTTGCAATTGATCACTTCAATTTAGTACCACACATGCGTTCCAACGCCCAACAAATTCGCATCGAGATGCGCGCTAGCACGATTTTTGGTGTAAAATGGATTCATACATTTAATGACTCGATTTTGCGTAGTTTTTCACCCCAGATTCAACACCGCACTCCAATGACCTTGAAAATAATAAATAAACGCAATTAATTTTGCTAGTAAAAATTTAAATAACTTATATATAATATTACATAATTAACGGCAGACTTGATCCTTTCGGCCATAAAAATATATAAATAACCTTATATATTGATATAGGTGAGTCGAGTGAACCGTAAAAGAAGATAACGACTCAACGAATTCGGTGAATCAAATTGTAATGTTTTTTTTTTCATTGAATGAACTTGTTTTTCTTCGTTGGTCATTTTTTCATTTGGTTGTTAATTGATTTTATGCGTAATGTTGAAAAATGCAACCATAAATTGTTGCAACAATTAATTACATTATTTAATTGTATGTAATTTGAATGGAAATTATAAAAAGGTATGTAATCCTAAATCCCTCATATTTAATTCATGACTTGCATGTGCAGTTTTTTTCCTTCATTTTTCAGCTACTTAAGCAAACCGAATGAAAAGAAAAACAAGAAAATAAAAAGATAGAGATAGACAAAATGTTGGTTTAATTCTTAAAATATAGAAAAAAAAAGCTAAGAAATTCTACCCTATTAACTAAAAATCAGTTTTATTTTTTTTTTCTTAATTAATTCATAAGATACTACTACTTAACATAATTCATAGTAGTCAATCAGCTTCAGTCTGAAAGTTCATCAAGAGTGAGTGATCCGTCTAAGAATAATAGAATATGAAGTTAACAACTACCATCGAATCGAATCTTAGAGAAGTCTCAGTCTTCGTCCACACCTAGGGTTCAGTTTATAAGAAGAAAAAAAAACAAAAGTGTCGAGTCAATAAAGACTGATAAAATTGACTTAGGAAAAATGGAATTAGAAGCTCCATTACTAAATTCGGGCCTAGCCATTAATCAAGAAGCGATGGGAATGGCGAAACTTGTGAGTGCGAAAGATTCTATTGAAAATGAATTCTAATGATTCATTGGGTGGGATGGCGGAATGAACCAAGAAACAATTCATTTCTTCTGAAAAGTCACGGAGAATCCATGAAAAACATATTTAAAATTGGTTTTTGGTTTGTTCATTTTTTGTTGAACTATTCGATTAGTTGGTTTAGTGTATAAATCTTATTTGAATATGATATATATTTTGGATTATTCTTTTAATAAAGGATATGTCTAATTTAAGTTTAGATAATAATAGCAATGTCATGTCATTTGTTTAGATAAAGGATATGTCTAATTTAATTTGAGTCGACAGAGGTTTTGTTTTTAATCAGGATATGCTTGTATTGTTTGTCTTATTATTCAAAAGTTGATTATTATTTTATTTTAAATGAATGGATGTTTTGAAAATGTCAATTATTTTATTTTATTTTTAATTTTTAAATTTGAGAACCAAGGTGGGTTTTTGTTGCTTTAGTTATCTTACCATGTATAGGATAATATGCAAATGAGTTTTTCTTTTTTTTATTATTAAATCAATAATAATAACCATTTTCCTTCGAGTTTGTTGAAATATTAGAATTTATGTATGCATCATAAATTGATCATGTGAGTTTCAAATTAATGCAATAATAGTAATTTTAGTTTTCATTCATCCTATCATCGGTCTCTTTTTCTATCTTTGTGTTCATAATTTGTATAGTTTGCATGGGGTTTGTATGGGTCATGGGTAGGGGTTGCATCTGTATCTCTATCGCTATCTTGTGTTCACGATTTTTATAATTTGCATGGTTTTGAATGGGATAGGGGTAGGCGTTGCATTGATGTACAATTGCATGAATTACTCATTTTCAAAAGGAGTTAACCATGTACTTTATGTTTTGAACAAATTACTCCTTTTCAAAAAGTGTAAATTATGCAATTGGGGTGGAACACAATAACCACATTACTTTTTTATTTACCCCATAAGAAGAAAGAGAAAAAGAACATAAGAGTACTGCACCGGGTGACAACAAGGAGTCATGTTGTTATACAATACGTTGTTAAAATTTATTAAATCTTAAATTAGAGTATAACTTAATATTGTTTATGACAAAAAAATAATAGTTAATGATTTATTAAATATTATAAAACAAAAAAAACTTTCTAAAATTTATAAATCATTGCATATTAATTTTTTAATTATAAATAATTTTCGTTGCATATTAATTACGTATTAAATAAGTTTTAAGAAAGTAGTATAACAACATTTTTAGAAATTATAAAAACATTTTTTCATAAGTGGGCTAGCTTAGGCATTTTAAGTTTTTTCTATTAATTTACTATGTATATAAAGGAGTCACGACAAGGTGTCAAGTGGTACAACTGGCTCTACCCTTGACAATGACAATATTGGGAGAAGAGCATGTTGTAAAATTATTGAACATAAAGGAGTGGAAAACTTGTTTGTAGCAGTACATATAGTGTTAATGGGGTGAGTTCAAATTTAATTTCTTCCTACATATATTCGATTATGTTGGGTACTTGTCATAAAATTTGAGATGAAAAAAATTACCAAACCGAAGCCTAGAGAGACTCGTCAAGCAACCCAACAAACCTTATCACCACATTATTGTGTCTTGCATGCCAGGGCACAAGTCAAAAAGGTAAAAGTGATAAGAGGTGTTGTAAATTGGATGACCCTTTAACCAAGCTTATGAATAATCACATTCTCAAGCATGACTAATTGTTTGTAGTTTTAAGAGAAAAACTATATGTCACACATTGACTTTTGATTTTTGATGTAGAAGATCGTACGAGACGCAGCTACAGAGCATACTCTCGCAATCGATGACATTATAATGCATAGTATATGAATAAAGTATGCATATAGAAGTGATACATGTAATAAAAGGAAGCAACCATGATAATATAGAAATAAATTGAACTTATTTAACTAACAAAAGTTATACCTTCCTAGCTTCGTCTCCTTAACAAGCCTTCTTGAACTTCAAGATCTCCTTAATGCTAGAGCAAGCTCGTGCTTGATAACGTGTTGTAAATTGAATTGGAACTTGTTAAGAACTAGAGAAGGAAATAGAAGACTAAGAACTTCTACTACTACAAATGAGATGAGAAGAAATGAGATAGTTGGAATGAGAAGTTTTCATTCAACTTGGTGTGTGAATTACAATGGAGTTGGCACCCTTTATATAGGTCATTTGATGATGATGATAAATGTACTTATACAATGTGTACAAGTTATACATACACCACAAGTCATACAACACATCACAAGCAACATAGACAATACATGGAAGAGTTGGTGTACATTGGAGATGATTACAAGATACATGACTATACATGGATAAGTGATTATACATTGGAGTCGAATACAAGTTATGTAGAGTGTACAAATTACATTCAATGTAGAAGTCATGCTTGATGTTACAATTAATTCAATGTGAGAGTCATGCTTGATAATGTGATTATTCATATGCTTGGTCAAAGGGGTCATCCAATTTACAACAAGAGAAACCAGTATTTTCAAAAGCTGAAGTTAGTTTCTTCCTCGTGGCCTATTTTATATTCCTTTCAAATCGATATTGTTGGAAATGTTAAAAATGTGATTGAAAATTAAATTTATATTTAATTAGTTTGAACTTTTTTTATTAGGATGGGGCAGAAATGCTCGGGTTACATAATACACATGCGGGGAAAATACATCTCTACAATGTCATTACATAAAATATCACCACTGCCAGTTGGTCTAAATTGAGTCAACTGAGTTCCAATAGGAAACTTAAGGGCTTGTCCTGCCATCTAATCCGCGTTCCTGTAGAATTATACAGAGTTGTACATAGTTGTTGCTTGTACAGAGCAGTTGTTGTTTATGTAGCTGTTTATGTTAATTGATGAGTATGTATTGAATCATGTACTTTAGTGTAATGTACTACAGGTTCTAGGCAGTTGTAACTAGGGGGTACAATGTACACCATGTGAGTTTTGTACATAAGCAATACAATGTAATTTTTCAAATTGATTGAATAAGAACAGATTGATAGTTCTTATGCATTTCATTGTTTCATTGTGTTCAATGAGCACTGTTACATTGATCAATGATCTTTGTTGATCATTGATCTGCTGTTGATGTTTTTAAATTTGTTCATGGTATCAAAGCAGGTTCTACAGTTCTTGATTTGTGTTGTTTTTTATTGAATTGACAGTCTGAACATGGCATCTGTTCATGGTTCTGTAAGTTCTTCAATTCGAAATGGAGCAGGGAGAGCTCTGAAGCAGGTGATCTTGGTCGAGAATCCTTTACTTCTTCAAGGATCTGATCATCCTGGTATGGTACTTGTCTCTAATTCTCTTACTGGTTCAAATTACTTGTCTTGGAGTCGAGCTATGATGATTGCATTGGGTGCAAAAACAAAGATTGGTTTCATTGATGGTAGATGTTTAAAACCAGAATCTACTGATCCTAATCTTGATCGATGGATCAAGGTGGATTATATGGTCACTTCTTGGATCTTGAATTCTATTTCAAAGGATATTGTTGAAGCTTTCCTTTATACAACCTCTTCTTTTGATATATGGAATGAATTAAAAGAAAGGTTTGGAGAATGTAATGGTCCTCTCTTGTACCAATTGAAACGAGATATTGCTTCTATAAGTCAAGGAGATCTGTCACTTTCACAGTACTATACCAAACTTAAGAAACTTTGGGATGAACTGAGTTGTTTAGCTCCTTTACCTGTGTGTGAATGTGGAGCATCAACTGCAATGGCTGTTCTGGAGTCTAATGATAGGCTGATGCAGTTTTTGATGGGATTGAATGATATGTATGATCATATTCGTAATCAAATATTGGTAATGGATCCATTACCAAGTATAAACAAAGCCTACTCTATGGTTCTTAGAGTTGAAAAATAAAAGGAGGTACATGTTAGCTATTCACCTGTGATAGATACAGCCATGATGATGAAAACTACTAAGATAAATTCAGGTTCATCTGGTTTAGCAAATGTTCATAGGTTTGCTGGAAAAGGAAATCAAAGGAAGTTTGTCAATAAAGATGATCTGTTTTGTGATCATTGTAAGACAAAAAGGCACACAAAAGAAACTTGTTTCAAACTTCATGGATTTCCAGATTGGTACAAAAAAGACCTTGACAAGAAGTAGATGTCCAATAATTCAAAGTCTTTTATGAATTTGATGGAATCACCTCTGGACATACAAGATGCAGGATCATCTCAGTTTGAAGATTTTTAGTCTAATATAGCAGCAATGATACAACAGGGGATTGAGAATTTTATGAAAGGAAAGTCTGTTTCAGAGGCAGGAGCTTCTACTCATGTGAATTCAAATTTGTATCGATTTTACGGTAGCTCATATAAAAGATTTTCCGTTCTTGTTCTTCTTTTAATTCGGATGCTTGGATTGTGGATAGTGGAGCAACAAATCATATGTGCACTAGCTATGATTTACTTGCTAATGTCACTTTGTCTTACCTAAGCTGTTATGGTTTGTTTACCTGACGGACATACTAAAGAAGTGAATTGCATTGGAGATGTGAAGCTGAGTTCAGACTTAGTTATTTCTTCTTGTTTACATATAAACTCATTCAAGTATAATCTTTTGTCAGTTAGTAAGTTACTCTCATCTACTAAACTGACGATTGAGTTTTATCCATCGTTTTGTGCTATACAGAACATTGAGAGTTCTCAAGTTCTAGCTGTGGGAAGGATGGTTGGAGGACTATACATCTTTGGATTCAAGTTCTTTTCATAAGGATGTCATTGCTTCGTTTGTATCACCTTCGAATTATCATTAGCCTACTGTAATAATGCTACTGATAATTTTTCATGGCATTGTCGATTGGGGCATCTTTCTGTTCATGTAACAAGACAACTTGATATGTTACTTAACAGTCATTCAAGTGTAAAACATATTGAACCTTGTGATGTTTGTCGAGATGTCCAAACAATGCGATTGGTTTTTCCAGTGAGTTCTATTCAAACATCTAGTCCTTTTCAGTTGTTGCATATGGATATCTGGGGACCATATAAGCAGTCTTCCATTCAAGGAGCTCATTATTTTTTGACTATTGTGGATGATTTTAGTCGATTCACATGGACATTTTTTATGAAACATAAGTCCTTGACAGGCAACATCATCAAACAGTTTCTAGTTTTCATTCAAACTCATTTCAAGGTCTCAGTTTAAACCATTAGGGCTGATAATGGAACTGAGTTTTGTAATAAAGATCCTGATTCACCTCATGGCTACTTACTGATGCCACACAACAATTAAGTCAGTATGTTCAAGCCCCTACAGAGCAACATTGGTCTGATGCTCTTCATGTTTTAAGATACCTTAAGGGTACTCCTTCCCAGTGGTCATTTCTTCCCCGTCCAAAGAAGATCTCTCTATGGTTGCTTATTGTGATTCAGATTAGGCTGCTTGTCCTATTTCAAGAAAATCTATCACTGGCTATTGTGTGTTCATGGGATCCTCTTTGGTTTCTTGGAAAACTAAGAAACAAGCTACTGTGTCCAAGTCCTCTCGCAGTGCTGAATATCGCGGTTTATGTCTTCCACGGTTTTGTGAGCTACGTGGATTTCATATATCCTTAAGGATTTACATATTCCTACTTCACTTCCAATACCTCTTTGGTGTGATAATCAAGCTGCAATACATCTATCTGCTAATCCTGTTTTTCATGAACGTACTAAGCATTTGGAAATTGATTGTCACTTGGTTAGACATCAGTTTAAGTGTGGATTTGTTCTTCCTCAATACATTTCTACTCGGTTACAATTGGCTGACCTATTTAAAAAATCTTTATCAGCTCATTTGTTTTCTGATTTATTGTCCAAGATGGGTCTATGTGATTGGCATAGACTTCCATCTTGAGGGGGGATGTAGAATTATACAGAGCTGTACAGAGTTGTTGCTGTTTATGTAGCTGTTTATGTTAATTGATGAGTATGTATTGAATCATGTACTTTAGTGTAATGTACTACAGGTTCATGTTAGTTTGTTCTAGGCAGTTGTAACTAGGGGGTACAATGTACACCATGTGAGTTTTGTATATAAGCAATACAATGTAATTTTTCAGATTGATTGAATAAGAACAGATTGATAGTTCTTATGCATTTCATTGTTTCATCGTGTTCAATGAGCACTGTTACATTGATTAACGATCTTTGTTGATCATTGATCTGTTGTTGATGTTTTTGAATTTGTTCAGTTCCCCTCCCTGTGGATATGACTAATCATCACCTCCCAATCCTTGTCCAACATGAGGTGCGAATGCTTATTGATTAATCTCCTCATGCGCTGCTGAAGGCATGTAACCTCGTTTTTACTATCCATTTCTAACAGAACCTTGCAGTAACCCATACTTCAGGCTAATAAGTCTTACGAGTGCACCCCACACCTCCGTGTCAAATGTTGTACATCGTCCCAAATTGTTCATGAAACAGCCAAGCCATTCACCCGCATGATCTCAGATAATACTACCAGCAACTACAACCCCATCTCCTAACCGTGCTCCATCAGTGTAAGTCTCACCCAACCGAAGTAAGGAGGTGACAATCCAATTAGTGTATCCTTCCATTAGGTTTACTTCTCATTGGATTATTGAAAGTGCGAGCATCATTGAATATACGAGCCTTCGCCCAAATGGTATGTATGACTTCCTGCTCAGGCCTCTCATTATCTCCCAACACCAACTCATGGTTTCGAGTCTTCCATAACATCCAGCAAGTGGTCCCAAACAATATGTACTATTTAATTCCTTGAACTTACTTCGACTTCAAGAGATTTCTCATGAACCATGCCTCAAAAGGGAGTTATTCCCACATCTGCCATAACTGAATCCTCATAATTTTTATCCATATACTTGTAGATATGGACATTGACGAAGTGTATTCTCTATAATTTCTACATGCTCCCCACAAAGCTCACAAGTATCAAACTCTGTCAAGTGTCTTCGCTTTCTTTCGACATTCGCGAGGAGTGCCCCTTGAAAAACTAGCCAAATGAACATTCTTATTCTCTCTTGCCCCTCCCATTTCCATGCTAGGTCCCATCTACAGATGTTAGGCCTCCATGAGTCTTTATGACTCACCTTATAAACCAAAGCCATCGCGAACTCCCCTGAGTTAGATAATCCCAAGAAAAGTTCATCCTCACCACTGAACGGCACAGGTGGATGTACAACCATAATAGGTCATCGTGTCTCAACCGAGATAAGGTGTTAAAATCTGCCCTAATCCCACTCTCCGATACTTGTAACATAATCAGCTACGTGATCTTTCAATGTTTTCTGGTATAGGTTGGGTGGCAAAATCGCTTAAAGGCCCTGACATATCGCACCACCAATCAATCCAGAAGAGAACCTTTCTCCCATCTCCAAGAGCCCACTTTCTCCCTTGTAAAATAGATGGCCAAACCTTTCCCACTTCTTGCTACAAATGTGACCCCTTTCGCGTTACAATGTTATTTGGTGTATCTCCAGTATTGAGGCCATACTTAGATTGAAGTACACGGACCCATGGTGTTGTCAGATTGTGGAGGACACCAACCCACTTTCATTAAAACAACATCATTCATACCCCTCATACTTTGAAAATTGAGGCCCCCTCTACTCCTCGGCTGATATGCATCAGCCCATTTGACTAGGCTCAACTTTTTAGTTATTGTTGGAATACACGTACGCACGTAAAGTGATTTGGATAGTTTTTGTAACTAATTAAATAATTACTTAGTAGTTATCTATATTAGAGATAAATAAGGAGATTGTGTTAATCTCCCAACAAGAATTTCACACACAAACTTTCTTGTTTTTTCTCTCTAATCTCTGCAAGAGTACTTACGCTGTGATTATTTAGCATTTTTCCCTCTTGGTGATTTTGCCTGTGACCAGTGAACAAGTAAAGGCTATCTTTTGCTTCCGCTTCGGGTATGTGTTTTGTTATTTGATCTTTAGGATTTAACATTGGTATCAGAGCATGATTTACTTATTCATTGTATGTTATCATAGCGATTTAATTTTAGTGGGTATGATGACGCGAATTGATCCAAGTAAAAAACTTTGATTGTCATTTTTTTTGTTTCGTATAATATCAGAACTTGATTTTATTAAGGATCAAATTACTGAGGCTATTTAGGGGTATACTTATATTAGGATTTATACCTATCATTGATCTAAAGATTGGTTAAAAGTAAATAAAAAAAAGAAAAAAAAAGAATTGTAGGTGTAAGCCCCGTTTTTGTTAAGTCTAGAGTGACTAAGTGGATAACTCGTGCGTATTGGCCAAAGTAGGCTCGGTGCAACCGAGGCTCCACACATGTCTCAGCCATGGCCGGTCGCACGCACAGCTTTGCCCTTGACAGGGGCCGCATCACTGCGGGAAGAGGCCCGGGGACTTTCCAAGGTTTTATTCAACCTAACTATATATTAAAACAGTGCCATGAGTTAACCAATGAATATACGTACCATTTCAAACAATATATTATTTTTTTTTAAATGAGGAATACGTACTGTTTGTTAGGCATATGCAAACATGTATTAATAACTTATTATATACATGCATAGGCCATAATTTAAAAAAAAAAAAAAGCTTACGATTTTGGTTTTAAGAATGCATGCAATTAGTTGATGACTACATTGTTGAGTATTAATTGCATGCATATGCATAATAGAATATATATTTTGTACAATTCAATATGACATATTTACATGATTTTTTTTACATGCTTATGACATGTTTACATGATTGCATGCATATAGCATTTATATGTTTGTGGGAAAATGATATGATGAAATTTTGCACAATTCGATAGACTAATAATAATTACATACATAAATATAGATGATGATTGTGACACTTAATTTGTGTACTTTTGACTCTATACTATGTGAATAATTATAAATTATCTATTTGAATTGTGACAAAATAACTAAGTGTGGTATGTTAGGCATTAATTGATATGTGCATATATGTCTTTATTTAGATACATATTTCTTTGTGAAAATGGCAAGTGTTAGCAAGAACATTGTTGCTGAGCTTAATAAGGGTGAAAAATTGAACGGGGACAATTACGAAATCTAGAGTTTGAAAATCCAGTATGTCCTGGAAGAGCAAGAGGCTCTTGAAGTTCCGAACAATATCCTGACTGAGCCTGAAGATGGCAACACAGTCCAACATAGAAGGGATCGTGAGGCATTTGAGGCCTGGAAAAAAGAAAAACTCAACGGCTCGCATTACATTGCTTAGTAGCATGGAAAATGATATAATGCGAGAGTTCAAAAGTTATGATGTTGCCAAAGTAATGTGAGAGGCCTTGAAGAAGAAGCTTGGTGGAACCTCTGTCACCAAGCTTCGACAGCTCACTATTAAGTTTGACACATACAAGAAACTCCCTAACCATAACATGAGGCAGCATTTAAGGGAGCTATCAAACATGATCAGTGAGTTAAGGGAGGCCGGGCACATTCTGACTGATGAACAACATGTTCAGGTTGTTATACGATCCTTACCTCACAACTGGGAGCATATGAAGGTTAATTTGAACCATAATGAGAACATCAAGACTCTTAATGATGTTGGGCGTCATTTGGAACTTGAGGAAGACCGCATTGAGGCTTCAAGACCTGATACTGATGTGTATATGGCTAGCTCAAGTAATAAAAGGGGTCATAGTGGCTATAAACGCAAGCCTTATGGTGGCTACAAAAGGCAAGGATCAAAAATAGTTAAAGGTGATCATCATTATGCAAAATATGATCATCATGGAAAGGGTAAAGCTCATATGGCTCATCAGAAGAAGAACAAGGCTAAACTCAAGTGCTACAACTGTGGAAAAAGGGTCACTTTGCTCGTGGGTGCAACGAGCCAAAGAAGGTACAAACCCTTGATGCATTTTCTATAAATAATGTTTTTAGAAGTGCAAATTTTGTTTCTAGTTCTGTTTATTTGACTGAATCTCATCCTTTATGGATCAGAGACTCGGGAGCAACAGACCATGTAGCTAATGATCGTGATGTGTTCGTGGAGTTTCGTCAAGTTCCTCATGGAATGAAATGGATATATATAGGAAACAACTCACGTGTTGAAGTAAAAGGGATTGGCACCTGCAAGTTGAGCATGCGTGGTGGACGACCTCCTATCCTATATGATGTATTATATGCTCCAGAGATTCGACGAAATTTAGTTTCTGTGATTGTTCTTCTACAGTGTGGATTTGTTATGAACTTCTATGGTACTAGTGTGAATTTGTTTCTAGAACAAACTTATTATGGTTGTGGCTATGTGTCAGATGGTTTTATCGTATTGGATATTGACTATGTTTCGAATAGTAATATTTATCGTGATTGTTTTTCCCTTGTTACATCTTTTATTGATTCAAATGTTGATGTGAATATTTGGCATGCTAGACTTGGCCATATAGGTCAACAAAGAATGGATAGATTAGCAAAAGAGGGCCTATTAAGGCACCTTGAAAATGTTAATTTACCAATGTGTAAAAATTGTCTAGTGGGAAAAATGGCAAGAAAACCATTTGGCAAAGGAATAAGAGCTGAATTTCCATTGCAATTGATTCATTCGGATATTTGTGGTTCGATGAATGTGAGATCCCGACATGGAGGTGTTTATTTCATCACTTTTATTGATGACTACACACGTTTCGGTTATGTTTATTTGATTTCTCATAAATCTGAAGCTTTATAGTGCTTCAAGAAATACATTAATCTTGTTGAGAATCAATTAGATAAAAAAAAATAAAAATGTTGAGAACGGATCGAGGACGTGAATATTTGTCTAATAGTTCAAACAATTATGTGATGAAAAGGGAATAATAGGCAGTTAACTATTCCATACACTCCACAACAAAATGGAGTAGCCGAAAGAAGAAATAGAACTCTTCTTGAAATGGTTAGGTCTATGATGGCCCAAGCCAATTTACCAATCACCTTTTGGGGTGATGCTTTGTTAACCGCCACTTATATTCTCAATCGAGTACCCTCCAAATCAGTTTCATCCACTCCTTATGAGTTATGGACCAATAGAAAACCAGACTTATCTAATATAAGACCTTGGGGTTGTGGTGCCTATGTTCATGATTTACATCATCAACATGGAAAATTAGGTCCAAGAGGAAAAAAGAGTATATTTATAAGATACTCTGAACATTCAAAATGTTATGTGTTCATTGGTGAACATTCGAGTGGGAGCATAACTGAATTTGAGTCTCGGGATTCTACTTTTATGGAAAATGATTTTCCAACAAAGGGTGAGATAAATCAATCTTTATCTCTCTATGAGATGCAAAATCAAGAAGATTCTACTTTGATGAATCGTTTGGTTCATGTGTCTGAACAAATGCCGATAGTATCTCATCCAAGTGGGAGCAAGACAAAAGATGTTGAATCTATTTCAACTGAATCACAAATAAGGGGTAGCAATCGTGGCAATATCCCCAAACGTCATTTTCCTATTGAAAATGAGGTTTATATGATTGCACCTCAAGATGAGGATGAGCCTAAAACAGTTCAAGAGGCTCTTACTTGTCCTGATAAAAAGAAATGAAAAATTGCAATAGAAGAGGAAATGGAGTCCATGAGATCAAACAATGTTTGGGATTTGGTTGAACTCCCTAAAGGACGTAATGTTATTGGGAACAAATGGGTTCTCAAAATTAAACGAAAGACTGATGGTTCTATTGAAAGGTACAAGGCACGACTTGTAGCCAAGGGGTATACACAACAAGAGGGAATTGATTATGAAGAAACCTTTTCCCCAATTGTGAGATTTGCCTCTATAAGGTTAATTCTAGCCATAGTTGCAAATTTAGATTTGGAGTTACATCAAATGGATGTAAAAACTACATTTCTAAATGGATAACTGGAAGAAGAAATCTATATGGAACAACCTATAAGTTTCATAGTTGAAAGTCAAGAGCACAAAGTGTGTAGACTATTAAGATCTATTTATGGTCTTAAACAGTCTTCCAGGCAGTGGTACATAAGATTTCATCAAGCAATTATTTCTTATGATTTTGTGATGATTGATGAAGACCACTGTGTGTATGTCAAGAGATCTAATAGTAAATTTGTGATTCTTTCACTTTATGTGGATGACATACTATTGGCTGAAAATAATGAGGAGTACTTAATAACCATTAAACGATGGTTGTCCTCCAATTTTGAGATGAAGCACATGGGTGAAGCAGCATATATACTTTGTGTAAAAATTAAAAGGGATCGATCAAAGAAGATGCTAGCTCTTTCACAAGAGCCATACATCGAGAAAATTCTTGAGAGATTCCATATGCAAGATTGCAAACCCATTGATACTCCTATTACAAAAGACCAAGGTCTAAATCAAAGAATGTGTCCTAAGACTCCACATGAAAAGAACAAATGGCAAAAGTTCCTTACACTAGTGTTATTGGAAGCCTCATGTATGCTATGATGTGTACAAGACCTGATATTTGCTTTGCTGTTGGCGTGGTAAGTAGATATCAGGCAAACCCAAGACAGACCATTGGAGAGCTGTCAAAAGGATACTTAGGTATCTCAAAGGCACTGTTGATTATTCATTATGTTATCAAGGCAATAATTTGCATCTAGTTGGTTATACAGATGCTGATTGGGGAGGAGATTTAGATGAAAGAAAATCTACCTCGGGTTATGTTTTCTTACTAAACAATGGAGTGATTTCATGGAGTAGTAAGAAACAATCATGCATAGCCTTGTCAACAATGGAAGCTGAATTTGTAGCATGTTCAGCAGCAGTGCAAGAAGCGGTTTGGCTTAGGAGATTCTTAAGTCACTTGGGATTTGACAAAGATGCATCAAGTCCAGTTTTGGTGAATTGCAATAGTCGGGCTGCAATTGTATTCATAAAAGATCCCAAGTACCACTCGAAGACCAAACACATTGATACCAAGTATAACTTTGTCAGAGACATGATTGCACAAAAAGAAGTGAAAGTGCAGTACATATCTACGCGGAAGATGATTGCTGATCCTTTTACAAAACCTATACCTAGAGATGTATTCAATGGTCATATGAAATCTCTAGGATTGTGTAGAGTTTAGCATGTATGTATTGTACTTGATGAAAAATAATTTGTTGTTATTCTTCCTTTATATTTGTAATATACTATTTACTATATATTAATGCGTATCAAAGTTTTGTGCTTTGTCTTATCATGCATACACACACATCTATGTTATGTACATAAAAGTAAAGGTATGTCGGACAGTAGATTGGCCTTCTCACACAGACAATCGCTCCTATGACTTAGTAGTGCATAGAAATGAGATTGGATTTATGCTTTTGTGATATAAATTTGGAGAGCTCGAGCTTAAAATGGAAAATTGCCTTGATAGTGAATCAAGATGAGATCACTAAATTAAATTGTGATCGAAAGGTAAAACCTCCTATAAGTTTACCTTAACTGCCTTTATATGCCAGGTGGGAGTCCTGTGGTTATAAATTGAAAATTTAAAGTAGAGTTGTGGACTCAAGTTAGATATTGAGTATATCTGAACTATCACCTATACAATATTAGTTTGACATACGCTCCATTACAAATGGAGAATAATATTGTAGCATGTGTTTCATACCACATGTGCATTTTGCGACCAATAAAGGTAACATAATTTTTGATCTCTACTTCTAAGTTGTGTGAGCCTTAGAGATTAAGGAATCTCATTTAAGTACCCTCGTTACTTTTTGACTAATCTTGAAGTTTTATCTCAATGTTAGTTATCTTGAAATGTTACCAATGATTATGAATCATTCGATCTAACGGGTCATATTCAGATAACAATTGATTTAAAATGGAAAGATATAAGTTGAAAAGGAAGATCATCAAAGTGTCTCATTTGCTTAAGTTGTATCCACCGGTCAACCAACTATATTTATTTGTTAAATATGGTTGTGGGTGCACGAGAATTTGAAATAATCATATAAAAGAGATCTTAAGATATTCAAATGTGACTGATGTATCTAGGGTATTGCATACATACTTTACTTACAAGTTGAGTTGTTGTATATACCTAACAGTTATATAGTTATGAGCTCTCAGATATTAATTATATGTTGGTCGCACGGCCTATTTACTTGTATGAATATGTTTTTTGCAGAGATAATAAACATTGTTCTCTATAGATGGAACTTATGAGAAATTAAACCCATTATGTGTGAGTGGGAGATGTTGGAATACATGTACGCACGTAAAGTGGTTTGGGTAGTTTTTGTAACTGATTAAATAACTACTTGTAGTTATCTATATTAGAGATAAATAAGGAGATTGTGTTAATCTCCCAACAAGAATTTCACGCACAAACTTGTTTTTCTCTCTAATCTCTGCAAGAGTACTTAGGTTGTGATTATTGGGCATTTTTCCCTCTTGGTGATTTTGCCTGTGACCAGTGAACAAGTAAAGGCTATCTTTTGCTTTCGCTTCGGGTATGTGTTTTATTATTTGATCTTTAGGATTCAACAGTTATACTAGAAGATCCCAAAAGAAAGAACAAATGATTTTATCCATTTTATCACACATACTCTTTGGAAAGGTTGTTGTTTGCATTGTATAAAAAAAATCGATGCCAAGACTGACTTACATAGAGATGATACCCCAGCCCGTGATAGTCGATTTGGACTCCAACGTGTTGCCCTCTGTTGTACCTTCTCCACAAGCTTATTGTAAGTTTCTTTAGTGGCACAACGGTGTAATACAAGGACACCTAAATACTTCCCTAAATCCATAGTCTGTGAGAACCCAATGTTGGAGTTGTAATCTAAATTAGATTAGTGTTTGAGTTTGATTAGGACTTCAAGTTAGAGTATGAGTCTATTTAGGATCTCCTAGTTGGATTAGGAGTATATTTATGTGAGTCTATAAATTAGAGTTAAGCACCCGCATTGTAATTAATGAGTTTATTATAGTGAATAATAAAGTGTGTCATTGCGGTGTCTCTAAACCTAACATGGTATCAAAGGAAAATCCAGAGATCTGTGAGAGTGAGACCGAGATTTTAGATATACGGTGTGAGACTTTGTTCAAGATCGAACAAAGAATTTGGGCTTCACATCTATTGAAAGATCGAAGCGTGCATGTTTCTTATTGTTTTGGAGAAGAAACGAAGAGTTGAACAATTTGTTCAAAGTGTGTGTGGCATAGAGTTAAAATCAAAATTGAGATTTTTTATTTTCTTATTTGGTGTGAATTATGGCGACATCGGGGAACGGCCAAGTTCAACCCACTCTTCCAATATTTGATGGGAAGAAGTTTGATAGATGGAGCACTCAAATGTGAGTCTTGTTCAGTTTTCAAGACTTGCTCGCAGTCTTTGAAGATAGATTCGAAGACCCAGGGGCCACCACTATCTCGACACAAAAGGAGCTTCGCAAGAAAGATCAGAAGGCATTTTATTTTATTTTGCAAATGCTTGATGATGTGGCGTTTGAGAAAGTGCAACTGGTAAGGACATCAAAGGAAGCGTGGGACACTTTAGAGACGTCCTACAAGAGTGTACAGAAAGCTAAGAAAGTTCGGTTGCAAACTTTGAGAAGACAATTCGAGTTGATTGAGATGGATGACTTCGAAGATATAAAGAAGTACACCAATCGTGTTCAGACAATTGTCAATCAGTTAAAGATGAATGGAGGAGAAGTCGTCGATCTCGATGTGAAAGAGAAGATTTTGCGCACTTTGACCACGAAGTTCGACCACGTAGTAGCTGCTATTATGGAGTCTGGGACAGATTATGAGACCAAATCAGTTGAAGAAATCATTGGTTCATTACGAGCACATGAGCAACGAATCAATGAAAAAAGTGAAAAAGTCAAGTCTGCTGAGCAGGCATTGAAGACTACAGTTGTCCCGAAGCTAAAGAAGAATCATGGGTTCAAAGGCCGTGATAAAGTCAACAACAATGGCAGAGGTCAGAATAATAATCAGCAGTTGTGGGATAGAAATAAAGGTCATGGACGAGACAAAAGTCACGATCAACAGAGAAACCAGATTCGGTGTTACAACTTTCGCAAATCTGGGCATATAACTAGACAATGCAGGAGTAAGCAATCATCAGAGTCGGAGTCCGATGAGCAGATTGATCAAGATGAGGAGTGTCATTAGACACTAATGATGGTTTCATCAGCCCAGGAGAATGTTCAGAGTAATATGTGGTATCTCGACAGTGCATGCTCTAACCATATGTGTGGCAATAGATAATTTTTTGATGAGTTGATGAGTCAATGTTGACAGAGGTCAAGTTTGTCGATGATAGAAACTTCCAGTTAAGGGAAAATGAAGGATTATGATCCAGTTGGAGAATGGTGATCATCATTATATTTCGGATGTGTTATATGTACCAACATTGACATGCGATTTGCTAAGTTTGGGGCAATTGCTAGAGAAGGGGTACAAAGTGAATTTCAAAAATAGTCATATCACTGTGTTTGACTCTAAAGGTATGATCATTCTTAAGTCTCCTTTGAAAAATAGGTTGTTTCAGATTGAGATTCAGACTAGATCTTATCCGTGTTTTAAATCCATTGTTTCTATGAGTCATGGTTATGACATCTAAGATATGGTCATCTAAACTTCGAAAGTCTGAAGTTGCTGACTCATAAGAATTTAGTGAAAGGATTGCTTGTGATTCAACATCCAGAGCAATTTTGTGAGGGGTGTATTTTGGGGGAGCAACATAGACGAACGTTTGCTTCTAACACTCCAAGGCGTGCCAAATCTCTACTATAGTTGGTTAACTCAAATGTTTATGGTCCTCTGCAGACTGCTTCACTGGGAGGAAGCAAATATTTTATGACTTTTATTGATGACTGCAGCATGATGATTTGGGTGTATACTTTAAAGAATAAATCTGATGTCTTTAGTTGCTTTCAGAAGTTCGAGGCAACTGTAGAGAAACATAGTGGACGCTACATCAAGACTTTGAGGACAGGTAGTGGTGGTGAGTACACGTCCTTGACATTTTCAAAGTTTTATGATCGTCATGGGATTAAACACGAGATCATGCCACCACAGACAATGCAACATATAATGGTGTTGCAGAAAGAAAGAATAAGACGATTATAGACATGGCTCATAGTATGTTGAAAGTCAAAGGTCTACCTGATTCTTTTTGGGCTGAAGCAGTTGCATGTTCAGTTTATTTACTTAATAGGTCTCCCACAAAAGGTGTGTCCCATATAACCCCAAAAAGAGGCTTGGAATGGTTACAAGCCAAGTGTCAAACACTTGAAGGTGTTTGAATCCACCGCATATGTACATGTTCTTGATGCTAACAGGAAGAAGTTAGATGACAAAGGCGTGAAGGTCATATTTATTGGCTATGTTCCATGGAGGATTAGAACGTACAAATTGTACAATCCAATTACTAATGCAGTCATTGTTAGCAGAGATGTCAAGTTTGATAAGAAGAGTGCGTGGATTTGGGACATAAAAGGTAAGAGTATTGCTCAACCATCAATAATTAGATGTGAGGATGAAGCTTCCACTTCAGTTGGTATTGACGCTAGACCCCAACGTATCAGTTGCAAACCACAAAGAAGTGTGGGACAACCAGCTTCGACTTCAGGATTGTAAGATCACCCATGATAATGTCGTTGATGACAAAGGCAATCGAGTGCATTGTGCACTGTTCAACATTAAGGAAGTTGTGCGAGATAGATGGCGGGTGAACGATAAAGGATGTCATCGATGGAGGTCGAGATCTACATTCGAGAGAAGATCAAGTGGAAGATCACGACAATCTGAATTATGGGGGATGATGTTTTATTTTTTAATTCAGATAGGTAATTTAGATTATGGGGGGATGTTCGAGTTGTAATCTAAATTAGATTAGTGTTTGAGTTTGATTAGGACTTCGAGTTAGAGTATGAGTCTATTTAGGATCTCCTAGTTGGATTAGGAGTATGTTTATATGAGTCTATAAATTAGAGTTAAGCCCTCCGCATTGTAATTAACGAGTTTATTAGAGTGATTAATAAAGTGTGTCATTGCGGTGTCTCTAAACCTAACACCCAATCATATTGCTAAGGCGTGCACTTTCTTCTGCAGAGACATTTCGTGAGAAAAAAACTTGCGAGCGCCCTCACTTTGTGCCCCGAGATTAAACAAAATAGATGAAGAATACGATTCAATGTCCTTACTTGTTTTTATTAGGCTTCCCCAAATAAAACTAGATCATCCGCAAAGAATATATGAGAGATTTGAACATGCCCACATTCCAATATTAGGTGCAATCCAGTCGACATTGTTGACCGTTGAACAAATTAGATAAGGTAATCTCCTGTACATAGCACAAAAATGTATGGTGAGACGGGGTCCCCTGTTGAACGCCTTTGGATGGAGAAAATGAATCAGATGGTTCACCATTCCAAAGAACTTGTGTAGAGCTTAAGTACAGTCCCCCCATAATGACCCATGAAATAATAATGGGATTATGAGCATCCTCGAGGGTGTCTTTAATAAAATCCCAACTTGTCATAAGCCTTATCGAGATCGATTTTCACTGCCAACCAGCCTTTCCTTCCTTTCACATGTTGAAGAGAATGAAATAGCTCCTAAGTGATAGCAATATTATCCATAATAGGTCGGCCTTCCACAAAACTTGATTGTTCAGCCCTTACTAACAGTGGCATTACACATCTTAAATTATTAGCAATAACTTTCATGATCGACTTATAGTTAATTGTACTCAGGCTAATAGGTCTAAAGTTACTAAATTTCAGTATCAAAGTGATGAGGGATCGATTCATTGATGCATTTATTTCCCTAGTTTCAAAAACTTGTAAACATCATAGAATAGAGAGAGGGCCCAACCACTTTCCAATTTCTTTGATAAAAGAAAGATGTAATGTCATCAATCATTGAAGCCTTTAGTGGTACTATATTAAATAACGCGCTACTAATCTCCTTCGAAAAAACCCGACCCCCATAATGTTGAGCATATGATTAGGGATGGGTGGGAAACAATTCTTTGGCGCACACCTCATATCAACTGACCTCTCCTCCGTGTAAATTGCTTTAAAAAATAACATCGACTCCCTAAGAAGAGTCTCATGATGGTCATGCCAAACTCCATTATCAAGATATATACTAACAACCACTCGACCTTTGTTCCTTGCATTTACTTTCGCATGGAAGAAACTTGTGTTTCTATCGCCCAAGGTTACCCAGTCACATTAGCCCGTTGGAGCCATAGAAAATCTACTTGTGTCAACACTTGCTCAAGTTCCTCCCTCAAAGACTTGTCAAGATTTCTTAAGTTCTTTATGGTATGTGTTTCAAGAGCCTTTTGCAACCCATCAAGCCTAGCTAGGAGATTTATCTTCTTTTGAAATATGTTTCCAAACCATTCCTTGTTCCACGGTAACGCCTTTGAAGAAAATTCCTTAACAAGATCCTGGAGTGGGACATCCCCCTTCCAATTTTCTTTAACAAAGTTTTTCCATTTTAGATGCATCTCGTACACCACCATAAATTTGGGCCGCATAAACCAACTTCCCTCCGGTTAGCAAGAACAAGAGATATCAATAAAGGAGAGTGATTAAATCGGACTCTAGTGAGGTGTTGGACTTGAAGAGGTGTATTGATTTTTCATGCTTGCGGCACATTATCCGCAAACGTCCACCTGCGGCACTTCTCCGTGAGCTTATGATCTCTGCCAGTACCGATACTGTCTTTAACTTGACTACCTTTCATTTTATAGGTGTAGAGTTTTATCTCAAAAGGCCTCGATTCTAGTTAAGAGGAGATCACCACTTATATACTTCATTATGAAGTTTCAAATATCCAATGTGGGACTATTACACTCCACCTTGGACCGAAATCTCTCCAAGTTTTTTTTTCGACAAGCCCCGATCGAACCGTCGACTCTGATACCATGTTAATTTCTGAATGGAATAAGTATTTAGGAAGTTTCTATATTTTGATATCTAAGCAGTTTTGGTAAATTTCCTTTTTTATCCTTTGTTCAGCTCTATAAATAAGAGCACCATATTGTACTCAATAAGCCCACATTAATACAATTCTTAGACTCTTCTTTGAAATCTATCATGGTATCAGAGCTTGATTCTAGTACTAGGTCGGTCGACCTTCGAGTCGACGATCGATTCGTGGTGTTTCCTTTCATGCTTTCGTTCATGTTCACTTGTTGTTGCTTCCATTGATGCTCGTTTCAGTTTTTTTCTTGTCCTTGATCTCTTCTACTTTATGATTTCTTTGTGATGTCCACTACTCTGCTTGCTCTGTCTGCCTACTATCGACTACGTCAATTCTGTTATCTATCTGTCATCGACTACATCGATTTCGTTTTCTGTCTTGCCGTCCACTACATCGATTTCTTTGTTTGTTTGCCGACGATTATGTCAACTCCGTTGTTTACCTATCGTCAACTATGTCACCTTCGCTATCTGTCCGTCATCGACTCCGTCGACTATGATATTCGTTGTTCTATAGTTTTGTTGTTCTGACTCTGCTACATCTGAATCATTAGATTTGTCGTCTTGGGTGGTCGTCGATCTGTTCCGCAACGAACCTTAGATTTGTCTTCTTCGATGGTCGTTGATTTGTTCCGCAACGAACCTTAGATTTTTCGTCTTGGGTGGTCGTTGATCTGCTCTGCAACGAACCTTAGATTTGTCAGGTTTACTGATTCGATTGACAACCTCAAATTGAACCAACTTGAGTTTGAGGGAGGATGTTAAGGAAATTATAGTAGTCACTATATTTCATAGTTGAAGTGTTTAGGAAGTTTCTATATTTTGATATATAAGTAGTTTTGGTAAATTTCCTTATTTTATCATTTGTTTAGCTATATAAATAAGAGCACCATATTGTACTCAATAAGCCCACATTAATACAATTCTTAGACTCTTCTTTGAAATCTATAAAGGTGGACATCTATCAAGCCATTCCAAATTTATAAGAACCTTATCCAACCTCTCAAAGCATAAGCCCCTTGACCACATATATAGAGAAACACTGGGAGATATATCTGATAGCCCAGTTTGGTTGATGAATTGGAGAATCATCTACAAATTCGCGCTAGTCATACACCACCTAGCTTGTCCTCCGGTCGAAGAAGAGCATTGAAGTCACTAGCAATGAACCATGGTTCATGGAAGGTCGATGTCACTTTCTCCAATGTGTCCCATAACCGCCTCCTTATCTTATAGGTCGGACTTCCATAAATCGCCGAGAATAAAAAAGAATGTGAAGAAGAGAGGGATAGCACATATGAATGAATTGCCAATAATTTTGTATATATAATGCGTATCTCCACCTCTTTTTCCATATCACCCAAATACCATCTGAAAATCCCATTGCCTCCACCCTATGAGATTTCTCAAAGCCAATCTTGTAGAGTTATGTATTGTATAGGCATTGCAGTGTATTGTATCATATAGTTGTGTATTGTATCATAGACTTATGTTAGTTTACTTCAGTTGGTTACAAAAAGGGTGTGTAATGTGCACCTTCATTATGTATATATAAACATGTATACTATATTTTTGTAGTTAATGAATAACAGAATGTATATTGTTTAGCAGTACATTTCTTGATCTTCTAATCTTCTTATATTCTGATCTTTTGATCTGTTCATTATTGTTCATGGTATCAGAGTAGGTCTTCATTGTTGTTTGATATGTTTTTTTGAGTTTACTTGTTTTAGTGTATGATCATGGCGACCATTCATGGTTCCTCAAGTTCTTCAATTCGAAATGGAGCTGGAAGAGCTGTTGATTCAGGAGACTTTGGTGTCGAGAGTCCTTATTTTCTTCAAGGATCTGATCATCCTGGTATGGTACTGGTTTCTAACTCTCTTTCTGGTTCCAATTATCTTTATTGG
The DNA here is from genome assembly GCA_039657365.1 of Stephania yunnanensis. Classification (NCBI taxonomy): domain Eukaryota; kingdom Viridiplantae; phylum Streptophyta; class Magnoliopsida; order Ranunculales; family Menispermaceae; genus Stephania; species Stephania yunnanensis. Next base: position 11,049,178 of record CM077584.1, on the reverse strand, counting down.
AGTAGAGCAATGTTGATTGCTTTGGGAGCAAAAACAAAGCTTGGTTTCATTGATGGAAAATGTGTGAAACCAGATTCAAATGATTCCAATTTGGATCGATGGATCAAAGTGGATTATATGGTAACTTCTTGGATTTTCAATTCCATTTCAAAAGAAATTGTTGAAGCTTTTCTTTATACTACTTCATCTTTTGATCTATGGAATGAATTAAAATAAAGATATGGAGAGTGTAATGAACCTCTCTTGTATCAACTTAAACGAGATATTTCTTCTATAAGTCAAGGAGATCTTTTTATCTCACAATATTACACAAAACTTAAGAAATTGTGGGATGAATTGAGTTGTTTGGTTCCTTTACCTTCTTGTAAGTGTGGAGTTGTAGCAAAGATGGTTGTTCTTGAGTCTAACGATAGATTGATGCAATTTCTTATGGGTTTAGGTGATATGTATGATCACATTCGTAATCAAATCTTAGTGATGGATCCCTTACCAAATATAAACAAGGCATACTCTATGATTCTTAGAGTTGAGAAGTAGAAAGAAGTTCATGTTAGCTATTCACTTGTAATGGATACAGCTATGATGCTAAAAACTAACAAAGTGTATTCTGGTTCATCTGGTTCATCTGGTGGAACTAAATTTACTAGTAAAGGGAATCACAAGAAATTTGTTAATAAAGATGAATTCTTCTGTGATCATTGTAAAGCAAAAAGGCATACCAAAGAAACTTGTTTCAAGCTTCATGGAGTTCCAGATTGGTATAAGAAAGAGCTCGAAAAGAAACAAATGAATAATGGTTCTAAATCTTTGCAAACATGATGGAATCACCTCTGGATATACCAGATGCAGGAACATTTCAGTTTGAAGATTTTCAGACTAATATTGTAGCAATGATACAACAAGGCATTGAAAGTGTTTCATGAAAGGAAAATGTATTAAAGCTGAAGGTGTCCCTGCTCATGTGAACTCTGTTGTTTCTGAATTTACAGGTAGTTCACAAAAAGACCTTCTAGCTTTAATACATCATTTAGTTCAGATGCTTGGATTGTAGATAGTGGAGCAACAAATCATATGTGCATTAATTATGATTTGCTTGTTAATATCACTGCTTTGGCTAAACTTGTTTCGGTTTGTTTGCCTGATGGTCATACTAAAGAAGTTACTTATATAGGAGATGTGCATCTTAGTTCAGACATAGTTATGTCTTCTTGTTTGAATATAAACTCATTCAAGTACAATCTTTTGTCAGTCAGTAAGCTCATTTCTTCTACTAAGCTGACAGTTGAGTTTTATCCATCCTTTTGTGCTATACAGAACATTGAGCAATCTCGAAGTTCTAGTTGTGGGAAGGATGATTGGAGGTCTCTACATATTAGATTCTAGCTTTTTCAATAAGGATGTCATTGCTTCATTTGTGTCTCCTACAGAATTATCATTAGCTTGTTGTAATAATGTCAATGGCAATTTTTCATGGCATCATCGTTTGGGACACCCTTCTGTTACTGTAACAAAGCACCTTGATTAGTTACTTAACAATTCTTCAACTGGAGGAAATAATGTACCTTGTGATGTTTGTCGCATGTCTAAACAATGCAGGCTTGTTTTTCCATTGAGTTCTATTCAAACTTCTTTTCCTTTTCAATTGTTGCATATGGATGTTTGGGGACCATATAAGTAATCTTCTCTTCAAGGAGCTCAATTTTTCTTGACAGTTGTGGATTATTATAGTCGATTTACATGGACTTTTTTGATGAAAAATAAGTCATTGACAGGAAATCTCATCAAGCGGTTTCTAGCTTTTATTCACAATCATTTCAAAGCATCTGTTAAAACCATTAGGACTAATAATGGTACTGAGTTTTGTAATCAAGATTGTCAAGCCTTGTTTTCTGATTTGGGGATTGTACATTAAAGATCTACACCTTATACTCCTCGACAAAATGGTGTAGTTGAAAGAAAGCATCGTCATCTGTTACAAGTTACAAAAGCTCTCATTTTTCAATCTGGTTTATCCACTAGATTTTGGGGTGATGTTGTCCTTACTGCTACCTATCTCATCAATCGATTGCCTTTTCAGTTGCCGAAATGGAAGTCTCCTGATCATCTCTTATTTGGAAGGTTACCAGATTATCTCTCATTGAAGACTTTTGGATGTCTATGTTTTGCTACTAATGTTTCTCCAAGTAAAACAAAGTTAGATACATGAGCAATCAAATGTATCTTTCTTGGTTATTCCCCTGGACAAAAGGCTTATAGGTTGTATAATTTGGCAACACATGCTTGTTTTGTTTCGAGGGATGTGATTTTCTTTGAAAATCAGTTTCCATTTCAAACTGTTTCTTCAAATTCAGATTGTCCATTGCCTATATCTTATAATGACACATCTGATTCCTTAAGAATTCTCCCTGCGGCTTCTGCTGTTGTACCTCATTCATTTGCTTCCTCAAGCAATTTAATTGATTCTTCTGCTATGCCTCATTCTAGGGAGTCTCCTATTGAGGTTTTTCATCATGATGAAGTACCTTCTGATGTTGTAATGCCTGACTCCACTGTGCCTACTACTGATTCATTCATGCCTCCTACTAATGTTGTAGTGCCTCCTGATGCAGTTGTTCCTCGCAAAAGTCTTCGTGCTATTCACAAGCCTATTTGGATGAATGATTTTATTTTGAATAATGTTCATACAACTATCTTCATTCCTGCAGACTTGTTCTTTCTGCTAATGCACCTCCAACATTTCCTTTCATTCATTCTTCTCACATTACTGCTGATTACAAGTATTTCTTGGTTGTTGTTTCAACCATAAAGGAGCCTACTTGTTATACTCAAGCTCAACATGACCCTGTTTGGGTCGAAGCAATGAATAAGGAATTACAAGCTTTGGAGGAGAATGGTACTTGGAGTCTCATAGATCTGCCCCCTAATAAAAAGGCCATTGGTTCCAAATGGGTTTACAAGGTCAAGCTTAATCCTGATGGATCATTGGATCGATGTAAAGCACGTTTGGTTGCAAAGGCATTCAATCAAATTGAAAGTGTTGATTATAGAGATTCCTTTTCCCCCGTTGCCAAGAATGTAACGGTTAGGATTGTTTTATCCTTGGCAGCTGCTTGTAATTGGCCTTTACATCAATTAGATGTTAATAATGCATTTTTACATGGTTATCTTGATGAAGATGTTTACATGAAACCTCCTGATGGTTACACTTTGGCCTCTCCTAATCAAGTCTGCAAACTACAGAGATCCTTATATGGTCTTAAGCAAGCTTCTAGACAATGGAATCATGAGTTTACTTCTCAACATCAGTCCTTTGGTTTCATCCAATCTGCTCATGATCCTTGTTTGTTTACATACAACCTTGATGGTCAGTTTTTGGTGTTACTAGTGTATGTTGATGATGTTCTTCTTACTGGAACTTCTCTTGAGATGCTTACTAAGGTCAAGGATTTCCTACACAACTTGTTCACCATCAATATCTAGGCCAAGCTCGTTATTTTCTGGGATTATAGTTGGTTTGATCTTCGTCAGGACTTTATGTTCATCAACATAAATATGTCCTTGATTTACTTACTGATGTTGGTCTTACCTTTGCTAAACCAGCAACCACTCCTCTTCCTCGTGACTGTAAATTTGATGATGTTGATTCTCCTTTATTACTTGAAGCTGATCGATATAGAAGATTAATTGGACGTCTTCTTTACTTGGGTTTCACTCGTCCTGACATTACATATGCCACACAGCAGTTAAGTCAGTTTATTCAAGCTCCCACTAAACAACATTGGTCTGGTGCTCTTCATGTTCTAAGGTATCTTAAGGGTACTCCTTCTCAGGGATTATTCATCCCTGTTCAGTTGGATTTACATCTCGTTGCCTACTGTGATTCTGACTGGGCTGCTTGTCCTATTTCACTGAAGTCTCTCACTAGTTATTGTGTTTTTATGGGCTCTTCCTTGATCTCATGGAAAACAAAGAAACAATATCTCTGTTTCTAAATCCTCTGTTGAAGCTGAGTATAGGTGTATGTCTTCTACTGTTTGTGAGTTGTTGTGGCTTTCTTACATTCTTAAAGACTTAGGTGTTCCTACCTCTCTTCCTATACCTCTTTGGTGTGATAATCAAACTGCAATTCATTTATTTGCCAACCCTGTTTTCCATGAACGAACAAAAGATTTAGAGATTGATTGTCATTTGGTTTGTCATCAATTCAAATATGGTTTTGTTCTTCCACTTTATGTTCCTACTCGATTACAGTTAGCTGATTTGTTTACCAAATCTTTACAAGCTCCTTTGTTTTCTACCTTATTGTCCAAGATGGGTCTATGTGACTAGCATAGACTTCCATCTTGAGGGGGGGATGTAGAGTTATGTATTGTATAGGCATTGCAGTGTATTTTATCATATAGTTGTGTATTGTATCATAGGCTTATGTTAGTTTACTTCAGTTGGTTACAACAAGGGTGTGTAATGTGCACCTTCATTATGTATATATAAACATGTATACTGTATTTTTGTAGTTAATGAATAACAGAATGTATGTTGTTCAGCAGTACATTTCTTAATCTTCTGATCTTCTTATCTTCTTATCTTTTGATCTTCCGATCTGTTCATTGTTGTTCAAATCTTGTGAATAATAGCCTCCGTTTGCCATCCACTCGTACGAGTTTCTAGCAAGACATGAATTTTGACTCTGTGTACTGCAGTAATCGTTTTCGTATGTCGTAGAAAGGCTTTTCCTGCCGCTCCTTGAAAATTCCATATTAACAATGGACAAGACATTAGTAAAATAATTGAAAGGTGGTGGGGGAGTAATATGTCGTGCTCCCATTAAGCCGTGCTCCCATTAAGCCTCCATATCAGCTGGTTCATCATCTGAGCTAGCAGCCTCTACAGATGACTCATCTTCAATATTTTCGTCAAACAGAGATATCTCCTTATTACAACTAGATTTAAAGTTTCAGCTGATTTCCCTTCCTCGTACTATAGTTCTAAATCTTGAGATTGCTTCAAAGACTGATAGTCCAAGAGGTATTTGGAGGTTTCCCCCATTTCCTTATCGCTTCATCGTTGAGAGTGCGGGGTCTTCTACACCATCAACAAAGGGGTTGGGATCTCCATCCCTCACCAAAATAGCAAAAGTGTGGTCCTTTGGGTCTAGTTTCATACAACCTTTATTGGAGGACTCTTCTTGTTCGACACTTCTCAAGAACTAGGAGGTTTTTTTCAAACCCGAATTTTGCTTACTCACGGCTAGAGTGGATGCGTTAGGATCTTTATTTTCTTTCCTGGGGTTGCTACTCTTGACTTTAGTATTCAAGCCCAATGCTAAGCCCATTGCTCGTTATTTTACCTAATTTTTTCTATTTATTGATACACCATTCGAAACGGCACTATTCTTGTTGGGCCCACTGTTGACAGTTGTTGCTCGTTCATTAGTGGGATTTCCTTTGATTTGTTTGTTATCAATCATAACTACCTCGTTTGGCTCCTCCTTATTTATGGCAAGAACATCCAAGCAAGATTTCGTTCCGGTGATTTTTGGCCATTGATCTCGGAATTTCCTTTTCGAAAGATTCTGCCTTTCTTGGTCACGTGAATCTAGAGACCACTCACATTCTCCGGCGCCGGAGTTGTTCCCAACGAAGAAGAAGCTTCGTCCATTTTCTTCCCTTGCTCTTTAGTGGACGTTTGTTTAACAGCACGTGGATAATTTTCCACTACATGGCCATACTTTACACACTTGTAACAAATATTTGGGAGAGATTCATACTCCACTCTTTGATAAATACCATTAAGGTCCATACAAGTGATCAGAGGTTTAGTTAAGTCTAGAACACCCTTGCAAATTTGCCTCGAAAAGAGGTCTTCATATTGAGAGAGAAATTTTTGACGAATTCCCCGAAATGGTTTGCGATTTCCCTTATTATCTGTTTATGATAGAATTGAGCAGGGAGACCAGGAAAACTTATCCATGTCGCAATGGCGGAAATGTTCTGGCATGAAGATTAAAGGACGGAGTCCATGGCTGAACCGTAAGATAATGTCCCATAATGACCTATGGTCCACCAAGAACGGCCTTCAGATAATCTTTATGAAGTTTAAAATTAAATCGAACCATGAAGTACTCATTTTCTAAATCCATCACATGCATTAATGACACCTGTAGCCCTCCAAAGGTTGAGTAGACTTTGCTGAAGAGTGGAAAGGCCAATCCTTCTTCATAATAATTTGGTCATCACCTTGTTCTTCATGGATTCTAACATTTGGTCCATAAGCTTGTAGAAGAACACAAGTTTCAACTTTTTATCAATCCTTTCCGCCATGATATTATCATCCTTGACATCTACGTCAATGTGATGATACACGGGGTCATTTTCTCCTTCATCTCCTCGTCATGTTGTGAGAGAATGCCTGCCCTTAAAAGTACAAGTCTACGTACCTACACTAGAACATTTCAATATTTAATGGAGGTTTTTAAACCCCTATTAAAGGGGTATTATTAAATAACACATAATTGATAGGAGTTTTAAAAAACCTTTATGTAATACATGTATTAAAAATTAAAACATAACACATTTTCACGTGACATTTAATAACACTCTATTTAATAAGGGTTTTAAAACCTCTATTAAAGGCCAAAAATGTTTTAGTGCTAATACCAACTCTTGCTTGTCATTTATATTCGCACAATCGTCTATTTTGCCCTCCAACATAGCATCATTCCTTTGAACTTGATGGCTAGTACCTCCCAGTGATTTGCCTTGATCTTCCCTATTTTGCAGATGATTCTTAACGTTCTTTGTAGATCTATTCTCCTCATTGAAGAAAGAGGGGCGGCGGAGATTTCTTCGGTAGCGTGAGATAGAGCTTCGCCATTTTTTTAATGATTAAATTATATTAAAACATAACTGGTGAAGTTTTACCCTTAGTCTAGATTTTCTTCTATTAAACCTTCTTATCTATACTATATATAATGCCAACCTCCTTCCCATCCTATTAAGCCTAAAAAATTTTTTATTTCCAAAATTGTCCTCAAAAGCTTCTCTCTTACTGGTTAGAATAATTGGCAAGAAAATAAAAATAAAGGTATTTGAGTAAATCTTGATTTAACTAACTTTTTCGATCTCTTTTCTAATTGGTTGGGACTTGAGAGTTTGAAAGTGGAAACTAAAAGAGAGAAAATAGGTGAGAGTGACAGTGAGAGTGAGAGAGAGAGAGAGAAAATGATTTTCAGTTAAAGATTTCAAAATTTCATGAATTCCTCCTAAATTATCTCCATCTAACCTTTAACCATTCCCTCTTTATCATTCACGTGTAGCCACGTGTCATGCACTAGCTTCTTTAATTACTTTCTAAATATTTTGAACTTTAATGCATGATTTAATTAATGCGTATGTGTGAATCGTGAGCGTAGTCGTGAGCGTAGTCATGTAGTGAGCAATTTAGTGGAGAATGAAGTTGGAACTGTGTGTTGAGTTTTTGAAGTTGTTAACTGCCATGAATTATGTGGAGCAATTGGACAGCTAAACTGTTAGTGGATGTGTAGAGGAATGGATCAATTAAATGTTAGTGGATGTGTAAAGGAATGGATCAATTAAATGTTAGTGGATGAATAGGTCATGGTCATAGTGCATGTATATAAATAAATATGTATGTGATCAGTTGAATGATAAAGTTGTTCAAGATGTAATCTTTTACATTATTGTAACAATTAATCAAAGTATGACAATATCATTGCTCTATTTTTATTATTTTTATATTTTTAACAGATATCGACGCAGCGGAGATCTTCTAAACCAGTTGAATGAATCCATGAACAATTCGATCTAGGTCAGAACTTAAGCCAAGTTTGAAAATTATTTTATTCAAGCAAAAAAAACTGCGAATTACATCCAATAGGTCGCTTAAATAGTGAAATCCTAAAATTTGCCAAAAATAGTAAAAAGTCCAGAAAGCCCTAAAAGCCCTAAATTGGAAACTAAACGAAAAATAGAAACAAACGCCGCAAACGACAATAAAAACGGAAATTCCTAATGAAAGTTATAATCTAAACAAAACTTTCCTAAAATAGCAAAATTGTCATTTCAGAGGCCAAAACGATGGAATTTCGCCGAAAAACGTCGTCGTAGTTACGGCATAGCAGTGTGTCCTGATCTCCACGCCGTTTCCAATCAACCCATGCCCCCGGAAAGCCGAAACTCAAACGCCTTAACTTAATGATGAAGTCTAAGAATTAGCTTGCAAATTCTTGACATGATAATGATGAAGTCCAAGAATTAGTTTGCAAATTCTTGACAGGATAATGATGAAGTTCAAAAATTTGTCGCAAATTCTTGGAAAAATATGAAAAGATAAGACAGGATGACATTTTTGTAATTTCGGTGAAGTTCAGGCGCTTGAGTTTCGGCGTTCCGGGGGCATGGGTTGATTGGAAACGGCGTGGAGATCAGGAGACACTGCTACGCCGTGAGTACGACGTTTTTCGGCGAAATTCCATCGTTTTGGCCTCCGAAACGGCAATTTTGCTATTTTAGGAAAGTTTTGTTTAGATTATAACTTTCATTAGGAATTTTCGTTTTTATTGTCGCTAGCGGCGTTTGTTTCTATTTTTCGTCTAGTTCCAATTTAGGGCTTTTATGGCTTTTTGAACGTTTTACTATTTTTGACAAATTTTAGGGTTTCGCTATTTAAGCGACTTATTGGATGTAATTCGTAGTTTTTTTGCTTGAATAAAAGAATTTTCGAACTTAGCTTAAGTTCTGACCTAGATCGAGTTGTTTGTGGATTAGTTCAACTGGTTTAGAAGATCTCCTCTGCGTCAGATACTTATTACTCTGTTATTTTTTTAATGTTAGACTTCCACCTATATCGATCAAGAAATTAAGGGATGCCAAGAAAATAAAGGATGCTGATTCTTCTGAGAGCCAAAATTGCACAATTGAAGTTCCATTTTCTCATTCCAAAAAGAAGTATCAAGAATCGAAGTTACTGCATTTTTATGGTGCACCAGGTTTTTCAGTTTTTACTGCAACACATATAAAGTATAAACCATGTTAAGCTATTTTTTTTTTAAACAAGTTTTTTTTTTTTTTATCAGATCAAAAACAAGTTAATAATGTCTTGGATATTGTTTCATAGGGGAAAGCTCACTGTCAGTAAGAATCAAGACTCTCCTCTAGACCCCACTGCTCAAATTTACATGGCCAGAACTTGGTGCGACGTGTGATGAGAAAAACAGATTAAGTGTCACACAACGCCGCATCAACCAATAGCAGAAAACTTAAAATGAAACCGAGCGATACAAAAGTTGCTCATTGAGGGTCACGTAGAGCATAAGCAGAACCAAACAAGACCAGACCTATGTTCAAGTTAAGCTTTGCAATTAGAGATGCTACCTCTTGACACTCACTACATTAGAAAACACATCAGCTGTGTTTACATAGTAGAAACTCTGAACTGATTTCATATTCTCAAACAAGACTGTTGAGCTTGTCAAAACTTAGTTATCATCTAAACACACACCTGAAAGCATCTGTTAATTATAATGAAACACATACGACATTGGAACTTATTCTTCTAGTTACATAGCAGTGAGCCTACGATGCTTCGTCAGTCTTACTCCAGTCGATGATGAAGAAGATGTTGACATAGCATTAGACCTTTGAAGCTCTACTTTGTCCTTGTTGAATGCCACCGCCAACCTATCATGAATTTCTGTATACCTCTGCTTCTTCTTCAAACGTTGTTCCGGAGTGTCATTCCCTTTCCAAGCAAGCTGCGACAAGTCTTCGTCTTCCATAATCTTGCTGATTACCTCATAGCTATAAGGGAAGAAGATTTTCGCCAGTTCCACTAATCAAAAAAGAGTTGGAAAATCAGTTATTGCTAGTCCTACAAAAATCATGGCCCTTTCCATGTGACTGACTTCACAACACATATCTGATAAAAATAACAAAAATAAAACTTGGTTGAGAAAATAGTTTGAATGCAAAAAAGTCATCGAATTCACCAATGTGGCTCCCATGCTTACTATGAATTGAGACAAAAAATGAGGTTCCATTGTTCATGTGGAGAGGAAAAGAAAAAGAAAGAGACGTATAAAATTACCAGTTCTAGAGAGTGCTGTCATCCTCATCACATGTTCTTGATCAATCCTTATATTTGCAATATAAGTCCTTGATCCATTAATCAAATTTCTCAAATCAGCTGTTAATATGAACTTACGAGTGTCATCCACCTGCGCCGTGAACCTTGCAACTTTTGCTTCCTCTGGGTATAAGATCGTCGCAAGACTAACTGAACAACCAACAAACAACCCCATTAGGATAGTCCACAGAATCAAATAGTTCAAAATTAGATTAGCGAAAAAGGATATCAAGGAATGCTGAATAATTTGTCATTTCTATGGTCATATGTATAACACAAAGGCATGAAAAATATCGGATAGGAGATAAGAAGGCGTAACAAAGAAATGCATCTTGAAACTATGTAGTTTAGAATCTATTGATCAACCAACTCACCTCTATTTTCAAGGTACAATAGCTTCGCTAGCATCTCATTGCCTGTTGCAGCGCAACAAAGGGTCGCCTCTCCAAGTAGTGGTTCTCTTCTCTCTGCTTGCTCCAATATCCCTATGCACAACTTATCCTTTGAAGGAGCACTTCCCTGCTCGGTAGACCTATTATAATCCACTGACCGAGTGAGTCTTTTCGAAATTTGAAGCGCCTTCCATCCATCTGGGGTGAGATCAGATGGGTGAGCACCCTTTGTAATAAGAGCCATTATTATCTCAGGTTCCCTTCTCATGGCTGCAACATGTAGCACAGTGTGTTCCCTTAGATTCCTATGGTTAACATCAGCTACCCCGAGATCAAGAAGCTTAGTTACTGTTCTTGCGTCGCAATGCACTACCGCATAGTGCAGCGCATATGCATCGTCAATATCGGTCTTCCCCTCTTGCAGCAACAACTTTAGCAATTCAATGTCATCCGTGTCGAGAGCCCTGTGTAAGCATCTAACATGCTTACTGGGGAAGAAACTTTCTGCAACTAATCCTCTGGTTCGACGTAAATCCATAATTTCTTTCATAACATCAGGCATTAGAGTCTTCTCTAGTGTTATGGCATCCACGTCATATTCGAAAACGAATTCAATGCACTTGTTGCGTAATTTCTCACAAGCTTTATCACACTTGTTAGCAACATTGAGGATTGCCACTATGTCATTTGTCGGTACCTTGTCAAGAATGTCAAGCAAGTGGCGCTGCACCATGAATGAAAGAAGAAGATAAATAAGAAGTCCAATGGGAGAAGTTGAGTCATAAACAGAATCCTGCACACACTAGAAACAAAGTCTCAACTTGTCGCCGATTTCTGGACTCGATAAACCTCTGATCAGTATAAAATCCAATGAAATCTTGATCAGTTATCACTAAAGATGACCAAGATCAATTAGTTCCAGCAAAGAAATTCAAGCACCTGAATCTCTTCAAGAACACTCAAATATTTAAAGAAACACATATAAATTAAGATGTCCAAACATAAATTGAACCAAGCCCAATATTAAAAGAGACATAAAAAACTTGGATTAGAGACTGCAATTTGAAACCAAAAAAACTCAACTCAAATTACCTGATAAAGGTTCACCAGCTCTGATATCTGAAAAGTGAAGGAAACAAAGAGCACTTTAATCAAGTAATCGACAACCGGGCGACACCCAACATGCTCACAGGATTCATCCACACAGACACAAAACCAAGATGGCAAACGCTTCGCTTGTCCACTGTACAAGTATGACAGAACAGCAGCCAAACATTCAAAACCCACATCAAAATCCTTCACCAGATCACTCAATTTGAAGCAAACATTCCCACTGAGGAACAAATTTGCGAAAAAAGGGCTTCTCGCAGCTAGAACACATCGATGAATTGGAACTTCTCTAGATTCGTCAATGATGATCTTTGCATCGCTGTAGAAACATTGATAGCTTTGTGATTCGAAGATGGACTCGTAGTTGTCCGAGAGATGCTTCAGAGCCTTCACTTGTGGTTGTGGGTGATCAAGTTCTGGCGAGACCGGTGTTGCAGCACTGTCAGTGTTGCTGATACTGTTGTCGCCTTGTTGCTGATCAAGATCAGTATAGATAAGTGTGGTTTGAACATCCATTAATGAGTCTATGAGAGTCTCAGACAACTCCATAGAACAAAAGAATGGATCAAAGAGAGGTGTTGCAGGAAAATCCATTAATTGCTCTCTATGGATTCAGCTCTAACTCCTTGAAATAAATAAATGAATCATCACATATAGGTTTTGTTGGAGAATCCATTAATAGGTCTCTTGAGCTTTCATAAGTAATTGAAATTAAAGAATCAAGTTCTACTTGTAAATTTTATTTTTTTTTAGGTCAAATGTTCTACTTGTAAACTTTAAGTTAGTAGAAACTCTAAAAGCACAAAATGCTATAATCAGAAAGCACACAGAGCCAACAAGTGTACAACTTTTTTTTTTTCTATTTTCATAGATAATTAGTGAGTGGCTACTTTTATGATTTTTTTTACATAAATCATTTACTTTAATGTGAAAGAAGCAAGAATAAAACATATGGGTATTGACAAATTGGCCTTAGATGGTAAGTTCAATACATAGAGGAGTTAAAGAGATGTTCTTTCAACAAAAAGTAGATTCTAGTCCATTCAATCACAAAAGGAGTAGAAAAGCAAGGTTGTGACAAAAATACACATTACACCCTGGAAAGAGATTTGAGTGACACACTTTTGAGACACATTCAGTGCTAAGCAATTGATAAAAGTAGTTGGATTATGCATTGTGACGTCTAATAATCATCCAACGGACTCCAACAACTGCTTATGAAGCAAAAGTATGTCACTCCATCACCCCCTCCGAATTGGCGTACAAAGTGAGGTGGCGGCTGAGGTGGTATGAGGTTGTACGGATAGCGCCTTTTCAAAAGGCGCTATCCATACAACTTCACTGCCACCTCAGCCGCCACCTCACTGCCACCTTACAAATTTTCAATATTGGTTGTTTTTTAAGTTTGTGAGGTGGCGGTGAGTTGACTATCCATGTGTCATATCCACGTGGGCACATCCACCCCCATTAATAAAATAATAATTAAAATTAAATTAAATTAAACTGATTTATATAAACTATAAATTACAGAAAATAGATTAAAATAGATAAAGATTATGGAAAAATTCTCGAAAAATTTATACCAACTTCACGTCCCGCTCACGCCTCGATTTGCGCACCCGACACCCGACTCCAATGTTCCTGGTGTCCATTTATACCAATTAAAATTTTAGGGTCGCATTAAATGCAATTATAGTATGTGATTATAGATTTGTCATTTTTATTTTCATAAAAATTAAGTTTTTAGCACCCTTTTTCGAATTATACCGGGGTCGCCAAACGCCCGAAAAGCCTCGAACTCATTTTTTTTTAGCTTACCCTATTTTTCATATTTTTCAAGAATTTTTCAGAATTTTTTCAGAATTTTTATCTATTTTAATTTATTTTCTATAATTTACAGTTTATATAAATCAATTTTAATTTTTTCATAATTTAAATTATTTTAATTATTATTTGTGAGGTGGCGCTGACGTGGCGGTGACGTGGCGTCGATTTGTATATATAGCGCCTTTTGAAAAGGCGCTATCTATACACGTGGCTTGTCACGGTGAGGTGGCGGTGATGTGGCTGGCCACATGTATAGATAGCGCCTTTTGAAAATGCGCTATATTTACAAATCGACGCCACGTCACCGCCACGTCAGCGCCAATCAAACCAAACACACAATAACGCCTTTTCAAAAGGCGTTATTGCCTACTTCGGTAATAAAAAAAAAAAAACCTCCCTATTTTGTGAATTAAATTGTATACCCACCCTATTTTTAGAAAAACCCCCTTTCCTTAGTTGTTTCTACACATTCAAATGTGTACAGAAGAAGAACTATTTCCTTGTAGTGACCCAATTGTTCCTACTTGCTCTTCCTGTCGTCCTTGATGACTACAAAGGCAATGGTGATGGCGTTATTGCTACAGCTTCATCGAGCTCCACTTTGTCCTCGCTGAATGCTTTTGCTAGGCTCTTTAAATTTCAAGTTCCTCAAATCTCTGTCTCTTCATTAAACGATCTTCTTCTGTGTCGTTTGTGTGGTTAGCAAGCTCTTCACAGGCTCTACCACACTTTTTAGCAACTGATAGGATGATCAATATGTCATCTGCTGGTACCTTGCTAAGAATGTCTAGAAGGCGGCGCTGTCAATGAAAGACGACGTATTTTAGTTGTATCCCTCATCATAGGCTGCCATGCCTAAGTCTGAATTAGGAACTCTTTTCGAACTTCCTATAAGAATAAGCCTACTTCTTATTGAAAACGTGCAAAAAACAGCAAGCAATGATCTTATGGAAAAAAGAGACCTACATTTAAAAATCGGCCTCAAAACATTGAAAGATTTACACTTTAAGAGGAAGTCATTTGCGTGCTAAATGATAAACCAGTGATATGCAACCAACTAGAAATTGTGAACTAACACATCTTGAAGATTTCATTCTATGCTAAAACTTAAAGATATATAGTTCTGCCATCTTTTCAATAAAAAAAAAAAAAAAAAGGAAATGTTAGGGTGGCATCCTTTTACTACAATGTTGTTGAGGTTCCTTGAATCTTGCATCGATATGTGAAAAAATGGGATGGGTAGTGTTTTAGTTTACGATGGTTAAATTATATGTTTGATCTATTTTATAAAGAACGGCAAAAGTTTTAAGCTAGCTTGTCAATCAATTGCAATCTTCCCCGTTTTTCAAGTGTGGAAAATGGGATTGGGAGTCCTTAACCCGGACTTGAGACCGAATATACAATGCATATAATATTCGATATAGGTAGAGTTATTTCCGACAGTTAGATTAATATCTAATATTCATATTAATAAGTAATATTAACCCTCAAATGTTGGCCCATGTTCAGAAAACATACCATCCAACATCATAAATAGAAATCACTGTCAAGTGATTGTTCCCAGTCAAATAGTACTATAATTTGGTCTTCAAAACAATTACTTTGCCCTAGCATCATAATTCATTCTCCATTAACAATGCTCATTTTTGTCTCTCGGAGACATGTGATTAAAATAAAATAAAATAAAATAAAATAAAATAAAATAAAAATCAATGCTCATTTATTTGCAAGCGATCCAATCAATCAAGACATTGACATGGGTGTCGCTAAACACAGATGAAAATCAACTTATTTTACAACAACATATGGCCTCTATACCAAATTAATTAGGGCAGACTAGATGATCTAAGTCTTCCATCATGCTCGATTTAGTGCAAATGATGGTGAGCTTGCAAAATAATTAAATCTCTCATAATTAATGCGTCTTTATCTATTCCTATCTCGTTCAATTTATTCAGTTTTATCAAGTTGAATTTTTAACGGAGTCATTTGTAAGTCGTCTTTACATGTGTTAAAACCACCGTACAACCTTTCTAATCTTTGTGTTAATTGGTGCTACTCCAGCTTCTTTTTAATTTTTGTATTCTTATTCTATCTTTACGAGTTTTAACACACATTCACCTGAATATTCTCATTTCAACTACGCACATTTTATGTACTTACCGTGCAATACTCACTTTCATGAAGCATAGTTAGTCTATTTTTCGTCTTACACTTTGTAAAAATATTTCTATCATAGATTTAAAGTTTTTTTAAAAAATATCAAAAACAACAACAAAAAGAAAAAGTGGAGTTTTTTTTTTTATTGATCACCTGAAAAAGAGCCACTAATTCTGGAATCGGAAAAGTAGAGGAAACAAACAGGACCTCCACGAAAAAATCGACGAACGGGCGGCACCCATCGTGACGACAACTCTCATCGACACTCGCACAAACCCCACTCGGCAGCGCCCTCACCTTCCCACTATAGAAATACCCCAACAAGTCCCATCAACGTCCGCGATGCGTCGCTGTTGGGGACGAAGTCTGGGGATTCGAACACCGATTCCAGATCGTCCGAGACACTCCTCAGCGCCGCGATTTCCGGAGAGGAATTGCAGTATGTGTGAGAGACAGATGGTTGAAGGGTGGGTGTACACGAATTGCACTAATTCGAGAATCCAGTCCAATATGAAACAATTATCATTAATTGGATTAATTTTTTAATCCATTGAATTGAACCAGACTAAAAAATCACTAATATAAAAAGATTAGATCGGATTACGTATCCTACATTAAAAATCTGCCGATCCAATCTAATTCAATCTGTTTATCACATCAACACATATACATACTAGTCAATGGGCACACGCTATGCGCTTGATTTTGAAGAAGAAATTAGTTTTCAATAAAAAAACACATGGAGGAAGAAAAGGAAGAAAATTACGTGAATAGAGTGGAGAGAGAGAAACGTGGAGGGGAAAAAGATAGTAGCGAAACGTGAAGGGGAAAGAGAGAGTAAAAAGGTGGAGGAAAGAGAAAAAAATTATCCAAATCCCATTTGATTAGAAACTGACTACTAATTTAAAAAATTTTGAAAACTAATAATTTAAAAAATTTTGAAAACTAATTGAGTTTTCATCGGCACATTTAAAATCAAAACCGCCTATTAATTTGTAATTATCAATTAAATTACTATTTTATCCTGAATTTAAATATTTGTATCAAAACAATTAGGGGCATTGTTGAAAGTTTTAGTCAAAAAGACTTCATGGTTAACCGTTTTGGGATTGCTATTATAATAGTATAGATATGATCATATCTATTATAGTATATCAAATAACATTAACTCGAACTATCAATTATAACCTTTCTTATCTTAGACTATGTTTATTCTTAACTATTTAATTACAGTCTATACTTTTTTTGTAGATTGTATATTACAACGTGCACATTTTATTTTATTTTTTGTAAATGTGTATAGTGCGTATTTGTGGATAACATATTTATTTATGTAAGAAATTGTATTTTTTAAAAGTTATTGTGACGACATGTTTGTGGAAAATATGCTATCTATAAATTTGTGCGAAAAATATGCTATTTATAAATTTGTAGAATGTATGTTACAAATTTTTCATTCATGATATCCATGATTTTTGTGATTTATATGATAAAGTTTAATTTCATGAGTTTTCGGATAAAAAAACGTTACTTTGACTTAGTAAACAAGTAAACAAGTAGAGTTTAGAGAAAAACTACTAAAGAAAAATGTTTGGAATCTTGACTTAGATGCTAATACAATGTGGCTAGAAATGAGTAGTTGCATAAGGAGGGTGGGATCAAACATATTAGGTATATCTAAGGGCTTGGGACCTCCAAAGAAGGAAACATGGTGGTGGAACGAGGATGTCCAACGAGCAATTAAGACTAAAAGAGATATGTATAGGAAAATACCTAAGTGTCAAGATGACGATGCGTACAATCAATATAGAGAAGCTAGAAAACAAGCTAAAAAAGTAGTTAGTCAAGCTAAAACAAATTTCATGTAAGATCTATATACAAAGTTAGGTAATAGAGATGGCGAAAAATATATATATATAGGCTAGCCAAATTAAGAGATAAAAAGAAACAAGACCTAAGTCATGTAAGATGTATTAAGGACGAAAATCAAAATGTTTTAACGCGCGAGGAGGATATTAAGGAGAGATGGAGAAGTTACTTCGATAGTTTATTTAATGATGGACAAGTTGATGTTATAATAGATGAAAACCCACACCAAGAAAGAAATGTAAACTATACACGCAATATTAGAATTGTAGAAGTTAAAGAGGCATTGAAAAGAATGAAAATAGGGAAAGCATGTGGCCCAGATGAAATACCCATAGAGGTTTGGAAATGCTTAGGAGAAATCGGATTGACTTGGTTGACAAAACTTTTCAATAAAATTTTAAAATCAAAACGGATGCCAATGGATTGGAGAAGAAGCACGCTTGTGCCAATCTTCAAAAACAAAGGAGACATTCAAAGTTGCTCAAACTACCGGGGAATTAAACTCATGAGTCACACTATGAAACTGTGGGAGAGGATAATTGACAATAGGCTAAGGAGAGAAACAACAATATCAAAGAACCAATTTGGTTTCATGCTTGGGAGGTCAACTATGAAGGCGATTTTCCTTGTAACACGATTGTTAGAAAAATATAGAGAAAAGAAAAAAGATCTTCATATGGTATTCGTAGATTTAGAAAAAACATATGATAAGGTCCCTAGAGATGTTCTTTGGTGGGTTCTAGAAAGAAAAAGAGTGCACGCTAGATACATAGACACTATTAAATATATGTACGATGGAGTAGTAACGAGTATAAAGACATTTGGATGAACTACAAAAGAATTTCCCATTACGATAGGACTACATCAAGGATCGGCTTTAAGCCCATATTTATTTAATTTAGTTATGGATGAATTAACTAGACATATTCAAGAGGATATACCATGGTGTATGCTATTTGCAGATGATATTGTCTTAGTGGATGAAACTAAAGATGGAGTGAATAGGAAATTAGAACTACGGAGAAATACATTAGAATCTAAAGGCTTTAAGTTGAGTAGGACGAAAACGGAATACATGCATCTTGTGAGTTTGGAAACACTAGACATCGAAATGACGGAGTGGTAAAATTAGGGGAAGTAGAAGTTTCTAGGGTAAACCACTTTAGATACCTAGGTTCAATCATACAAAATGATGGTAACATTGAAAATGATGTCACACGTAGAATCCAAGCTGGATGGAAGAAATGGCGGAGTGCAACGGGGGTGATTTGTGATCGACATGTTCCTACTAAGTTAAAAGGAAAATTGTATAGGACCGCAATTAGGCCAGCTATGCTCTATGGAAGTGAATGTTGGGCGGTAAAGCAACAACAATTACATAAAGTGAATGTAGCAGAAATGAGGATGCTTAGGTGGATGTGTGGTAAAACTCGTAAAGATAGAATAAGAAATATAGAAATTCAAAGACAAGTAGGAGTAGCACCAATTGATACAAATATTAGGGAAGGGTGGTTGCGATGGTTTGGTCACCTGCAAAGACGGCCTACAAATACCCCAACTAGAAAACTCAACTCAATATAAACGGTAGAAATTCGACGAGGTAGGGGTAGACCAAAGTTAACATGGGATGCATTAATTAAAAGAGATTTGAATGCTTTGCAAAGCTCACCATCAATTGCACTTAATCGAGCACAATGGAAAAGTTCGATCTATGTAGCCGACCCCAGTTAATTTGGGACTGAGGCTATGTTGTTGTTGTTGCTCGAGAGTGAATTAATCGATGCGATTGACGTCGAATACTAGATAAAAAACTCAAAAAAGAGTAAAAAATAGATAATATTAAAATATACTTTTTGTTAATACTGATAAAATTTGAAAAATGTTAAAATGACACTCCAAAGTCACACTCGGTAATGTGATGTGCGGGCTCGCGTCCTTTGAGAGCATTCATGCATACTTCGGGATACATACCCCGCTTGTTTTGCATAAAAAGTCCACACTTATTTTTAATTAGGGTACACTCATCACGTCATTCGAGTGTAATTTTGAGGTACCATTGTAATATTTGTGTTTAAAAACGTCGCTAGAAAGCCTAAAATAACTATCCTAAAATGCACGCTTCACTATTCAACCGTTTGCGTTTATATAAGGATGTGAGCTTCCACATCTAAATTAAAATACATTTGGAGAAGAGGACATGTGTTTCGGTATGTGCTATAGGGGAATGTGTATTAAGGCTCTGTTTGGTAAGACTAGCTGATAATCTAGCTGATAACTGATAAACTAGGTGATAGCTGATAATCTACTGATAGCTGATAATCTACTATCTGGTAGCGGAAAGCTGATAATCTAGCTGATCAACTAAAAATTGTTTGGAATGATAGCCGATTGATTAGCCGATAAATGCAAAATGACAATAAAGGACATATGACATAATTAAGTATATTAATTATATAATCATATAATTAATTGTTATAAATAACTTTGTATTTTATTTACAAAATACAAATTAATATCATAAAACAATTTATATTATTTAGAAAACTAAATTATGTATGTTCATAAATGCTTACATGAAAATAACTCTATATTAATTTATAAGAATTCCCAAAAAATAAACACAAGTAAATAAAAATACAATAAACGACTTAGATAACTATACATATACCTAACGCATCATCCATAATTGAGAAGCAATGTTATTGCGAATATTCTTTATTTCTAGAGATGTCTCTCTATAACTTAAAAAATATAGTAGATTAGTAAAAAAAAAAAAAAAATATGTAGAATAACTCACCACTCGAACACTACATTAAAAAATATTTTTATAACATCTAAAAATATTTTTATACTCGACGTTGTTAAAACTTATTTAATATGTAATAAATATCTAACAAGATTATCTATAATTAAGAAATTAATGCGTAATGATTTTTAATTTTAGTGAAATTCTTTGTTTTATAATATTTAGTTAATTATTAATCACTATTTTTTTCATTAACAATATTAAGCTATATATTAATTTTAAATTCAATAAGTTTTAATAACGTATTATATAATTGTTGGTATAGCCTAGAAGAGGTTGAAATGATGGTTTCGTCTCTGCCAACTCTACCGAGCTACTAATATTCGTGGGGTTTATTTAAGTATTTGCATATTTTGTTTCCACTAATTTGCAAGGGCATTAATTTATTAATACAATAAAAATAAGAGTATAATCGAGAGAAAAAATTCAAACGACGGATTCTTGATTCAAACGCTACTAAGAGTAGTATTTGAATTAGTAGCTTATCATCTATATTATTTTTAAAATAAGCTACAAACTAAACACAACTTAACAAATAAACTAGCTTATCAGCTGATAAATTAGTTGATAAATTAATTTGTGTTTACCAATACCAAACAGAACCTAACACTTTTTTTTTTTTTTTTTAAGAATAGACAAATTCAAAAAAATAATATAAAAAAGAAATGTGTGTCGTTTGGGAGAATGTGATGCTTGAAGTGTTTTGTGGGGTAAAGTTGGCAAAACAGAAAAATAAATTGTTGCAAGAAAATTGGACACGTGGAGATATTTGGAGAGAGGACTCGAAAGACTTTATAAACGTCCTCCCATAAGCCGTTCCCCTCTGTCGCGATTGCTTCACGTGTGTCGTTTGTGTTTTCACTACTTGAGTAATGATTCGGTGGATTCGCATTTATAACAGATCGCCTAAGATTCAATTATGGTTTGCACGGTAGGAAAATGATTTTTTGAGAAATGTGTGTCGTTTGGGAGAATGTGATGTTTAAAATGTTTTGCGGGGTAAAGTTGGCAAAACAGAAAAACAGGAAATTTTTGCAAGAAAATTGGACACGTGGAGGTATTTGGAGAGAGGACTTGAAAGACTTGAAAAAATGCTACTGTTTATAAGGAAAAATTTACAAAAGTACAAAACTTTTTACTTTAAAAGAGGTAAGTAGGGGTGGTTAATTTTTTTTTCCCAAAACTAACCAATAATGTCTATTCATTAGGCATTATTGATGACGTGGCAACAGAGAGACACAATAGCGCCTTCTCAGAAGGCGCTATTGATGCCACGTGGACGAAACCAGATTCGGTCAGTCCACGTGGAGCCACGTGGCAATAGCGCCTTCTCCGAAGGCGCTATTCCTTGTTGCCTTCTGATCCACGTGGATCCACGTGGATTAGTTGAAGGGTTGCAATGATAGCGCCTTCTGAGAAGGCGCTATCATCGCAAATGGTTTTCTTCTTCCCGTGACCGACTGCAACGATACATGGGTAGGGATACAGGGGTAGGGGAGCTAGGTACGGGGAGGTAGGGGTCACGGGATTGTAATCCCGTGATCAAAACAGGGAAACGCAGCGCCTAGAAAAGGAGGGGACGGGGAGGAGCAAGGTGGAGAGAGGCCGGAAGAAAAGAGAGACGCGGCGGAGAAGGAGGGCGTACGTGCAACTGTTCGCGGCGGAGAAGGAGGAGAAAGAAGGTTGTGGGCGCACCGGGATCAAAACAAAGGCCGTGGGACGTGGAGTGAGCAATGCGACGTGAAAAGACCCAACATAGGCGACGGAAGAAGGAGCAAAGAGGAGGAAGGAGGCCCGACGGCGTAGGCGGAGGAAGGAGGCCCGGCACATGGCAGAGGAGAAGGTCAAGCGTAGCAGCAGAGGAGAACGGTGGAGGTTAGTGTAGTTTAGTAAGTTGTGGTTGTTAGTTTTGTTTGTTAAGTTATTTTAGGTTATATGTAAGTGGTTAAATTAAGTGGTTAGATTAGTATGTTTGTTTATGTTAGTTTAGTTAGTTAATTAAGTTTGTTTAAGTGAGATAGGTTTAGTTTAGTGAGTTTGTTTACGTTTGTTTAGTAAGTTGTGGTTGTTAGTTTTGTTTGTTAAGTTATTTTAGGTTATACGTAAGTGGTTATATTAAGTGGTTAGATTAGTATGTTTGTTTATGTTAGTTTAGTTAATTTAGAAGGAGGAGGTATGCTTAGTTAATTAAGTTTGTTTAAGTTAGTATAGGTAGTTTAGGTTAGATGCCTAGGTTAGGTATTGGTGGTTAGTTTAGTTTATGTAATGAAGTTTGTTTAAGTTAGTTTAGTTAGTTAAGTTTATGTATTAGTTTAGTTAGTATAGTTTCTTTAGTTTAGTTTAGTTTAGTATATGTATTTATGTTTGTTAAGGTAGGTAAGTTTAAGTTTGTTTAAGTAAGTTTAGTTAGTTTGTTTTATTTTAGTTAGTTAAATAAGTTTGTTTAAGTTAGTTTTAAGTTTGTTTAAGTGAGTGTAGTTAATTAAGTTTGATTAAGTTAGTTTAGTTAGTTAATTAAGAGTGGTTAGATTAGTTATGTTTAGTTTAATGAGTTTGTTTTAGTTAGTTTAGTTAATTAGGTTTGTTTAAGTTAGTTTACTTAATTAAGCTTAGTGAATTATGTTTAGTTAATTAAGTTTGTTTGAGGTCTTTTAGTTAATTTACCGAAGGAGGAGGTATGTTTAGTTAATTACGTTTGTTTAAGGTAGTTTAATTAGTTTAGGTTAGATGTTTAGTTGAGGTATTTAACTTAGTTAAGGTTCGGTAATTTAGTTTGGTTAGTTTAGTTTAGTTACGTGTTAGCAGCATGCGCGTTTGTTCGAGTGAGCTACGCGCAGTTCATCGAGCCATACTACAGGATGGATGTGTACGCACAATACTACTCGTACAATTTCAAGGCCATCCCAGATGAGAAGTATTGGCCGACTTTTGGGACGAAGATCATACCCGACCCAAGATGCAGACGTGGCCGAGGGAGACCTAAGGGATCACGAAGACATACCGAGATGGATCTGCCTAATGTCCAAAGACCTTTGCGATGTGGGATATGTCATCAAGAAGGACATAGAAGAACAACATGTCCAAATAGAAACCGTGAACGAGTCCAAACTAGGAAGAACCGGTGTGGTATTTGTCGTTTAGAGGGACATAACAAAAAAAATTGTCCAAGGAGACCTCAGCCATCCAATGAGAACCTATAGTCGATTTTGTATAATGTGTGAAGTAACTTAAGTTCGTACATATGTTGCTTTTGAACGTTTTCGTCGTGTGTTTTTGTGTGAAAATTTAGTAAATACTTATCGATTGGTTTCGTACAACACTCGGTTTCTTTTTATAACCTTCTTTTCAGTTGTACTGCAATGGATCCAGGACCTTTTGATCCATCACTGTTGCAACTCCAATCTACACACAGATCAACGCGAACTTGAAGGGGCGAGGTAACATGTTTTTCCTCAATACGTCAAATTTACAACAACAATGTATCAAAAACATAAGTTAATACATTTTCAATTACAAGGTGTACGAAACAATGCGCGTACGTCGAAGACGTGGGGTCGTCGATCGAACGATGCAATATCATTCTCGGATGATCCCATATCTTCGTTCCAGTGGGTTTTATGGGATATCTCGGGTATCATTTTTCAGCCTTGATTGGGCTTTGATTACTGCGTTTGTAGAGAGATGGCGCCCTGAGACGCATACGTTTCATATGCATTGTGGGGAGTGCAGCATTACACTCCAAGACGTGCAGGTACAGCTTGGATTGCCTATCGAAGGTATGCCTGTGACAGGAACGACGGACGCAGACTATGCTTTGATGTCTGCGAGAGGTCGCTGACGAACTCCTGGTGGAGATGACGTCGCCGGTTGTAAACTTAAGGTCGATTGGCTCGAGCGTTACGTCAAACAATAGATGATGATAGCGATGAGGAGTCGGTCCAACGTTACGTTCGATCGTACATACTACAACTCATCGGTGGTTGTCTTTTCGTCGACAAGTCCAATCGGTTTGTACATTTGATGTTCCTACCTTTCTTTGGAGGATTTCCAAGTAGCGAGCCCAATATAGTTGGGGAGTGCATGTTTGGCTTATTTGTACGGGGAGTTGTGTCGCGGATCTCGCGCAGGGGCACATGAGGTTCTTTGGCGCCTCCATTCTTGTACAACTTGTGGGCATGGGACGATTTCCATTCATAGCACAACGACGTGCACGTGTATCTAAAGCTCAACAGCGAACGGTGGATGGCCAAAATATGCTTATGGACGTTCCACTCAGACACAAGTATTAAAGTCGATTTATCATTACTTTGCAAATAATTCTTGTCCATGTTCATTTATCATAACTTATTGTTTCCTACACAGATGGCTCGATGCATTTTCGGTTTCACAAAATGCGACGCACGTCGTATCGGCATACCGTGATGCACTCGACTCTCAAAGGCATGAGGATGATGTGGTGTGGCAACCATATAATGAACTCATGGGGTCTCTTCCCGAGTACTGTACAAATGGTCAAGGCAGTTGGCTCTCGACGTGTCCCCTTATTTGTTTCCACATTGTGGAGTGGCATCGACCTCAAAGGGTCATGAGACAATTCGGCATGGTACAAGTAGTGCCACCTAATTGTGCTTACGATGCCCAACTGCACCGCATCGAATTGCGTGAACATCATCATGAAAATTGGGTTACTTTTCACGCAAGCTACATAAACATGTAGGAAAATCGTGGGGACACCATTGCGACGGCGGCACTGAATGAAGGGCATGACCATCAAGACTACTTGACGTGGTATCGATCGGTCACTAGGAGATTCATAGGACACGACATGGCGTTACGCGACTACTCGGTAATCTTCTAACTCTAACTTTTCCTCGAACAGTTAATATTTTTATATTGAGTGATTTGAGGTCTTATTTTTGTTATATCGGCGTAACTTGGTGCATCGACTTAGGCGTGTGTTTATTGAGGATGGTACGAGCGAGGTCTTGCTGCCTCTTGATGAAGGGATTAAAATTTTGGACGAAGATGAAAGACAAAGGTCTAATCTTTCGCATGACGGAATTGACGTCCAACAAGACATAGATGAGGATATTGAACAAGAAGATGAAGAAGACGATCAAGGCGAACCAAACATAGAGGTGAGAAGAAGACGAACACGACCGAGATCGCTGTGCGGGAACGCACCGACGTCCTCGTCCCCCACGTCCATCTACTCGGGCGAGGTTCTTTGCAGAGAGTAGTAGACCTTCTCCTCCAAAGACGTTCATCTCGTTCGAGAGTGAGTAGAAGAGAGAATGTTGGCGAGAGTAGTCATTCTTCTCATGGGTATATACCGCATCTTCCACACCCCAACCAACCTCATATGTTTGTACCCGTGCCGCCGAGCGTGAATCTTCCTCCTTACCATTTTGATCCGTACGCACACAGGCCTTCGTCTTCATATGTGGACCATGGAATGCCTCATCATCAAACGTATCCATCACTCCCTCCATACATGCATAGTCCATACACTCCTACTCCGTATAATTACAATATGGCGTATAGTGGAGACCCTTCATTCATGAACTTGTTGACCATACCGCAGCCTCATGTTCCATTCCCCCAACCCCATGCAGGAAGCCAATATTTCGGGATGGTTCCACCTCCTATTTTTGGTAGCATCAGTAGCAGAGGTGAGTCGAGTCAAGAACCAGAGGAAACGCATCAATCTACTCAACTTTATTCATCGCAAGACCAGCTACCTCAACCGGATGTACAACCACATCGTCTAACTAGACAAAGAGTACGTCCGGTTTGCTTCACCGAGGAACAACGTCAACGGAACCGCCGAAATAGACCTGCATGATGAGTTTACTTGATGTCATAGTGATTTGTAAATAACTTATATTTTGGGTTGACGAAGTACGTGTATTCGACCTTCTCATCGAATAAACTTATTTCTCATGTTTTCCATATTATTATAATGTCGTAGATTTGATTACTCTTCAATAGTTAGTTTAGTTTGTTAAATGGGTTTAGGTTATATGTTTAATTTAACTTAAGTGGTTAGCTTAGTTAGTTAGGTGTCGGTGGTTAGGTTATATTAGTTTAGTTTGGTTAGGTTAATTAGGTTAGTTAGTTAAGTTAGTTTAGTTTAGGTGTTGAGGTTATGTTTGTTTAGTTTCGTTTGGTGGTTAACGTGGATCCTTTTTGGTTGTTTGTTTAGTTAGTTAAGTTAGTTATTTTACTCTACTAAGTTTGTATTGTTTAGGTGGTTAGGTTACTTAAGCTTAGTTAGGTTATTTAATGTTAGTTAGTTTAGTTTGGTGAGTTCCATTTAGTTAGTATGTTTAGTTTGCAATTAAGCTAGTAAAGTTAGTTATTTTAGTTTACTTAGTTTGTATTGTTAGGTGGTTTGGTTAGTTAATGTTAGTTATTTTACTTTGTTAGTTAGTTTAGTTTCGTTATGTTAGTTAGTTAGTTAGTTAGTTTAGTTGAGGTTAGTTAGTTACTTAGTTTAGTTTGGTTTTGTTAGGTTAGTTTAGGTTATTTAGTTTAGTTTATTTTAGTTAGTTAGTTAGTTAGTTAGTTACTTAGTTAGTTACTTTGTTAGTTAGTTAGTTTAGTTAGTTAAGGTTACTTACTTTAGTTTGTTAGTTACTTTAGTTTGGTTATGTTAGTTAAGGTTAGTTAGTTTACTTTGGTTAAGGTTAGTTAGTTAGTTTAGTTTGGTTTGGTTAGTTTAGTTAGGTTAGTTAGTTTAGTTTACTTTAGTTATTTACTTAGTTTAGTTTGGTTGGGTTAGGTTACTTAAGCTTACTTAGTTTAGTTAGTTAGTTAGTTAGATTAGGTTAGTTAAGGTTAGTTAGTTTAGTTTAGTTTGGTTAGTTAAGGTTAGTTAAGGTTTGTTAGTTTAGTTTGTTATTAAGTTTAGTTTGGTTAGGTTAGTTAAGGTTTGTTAGTTTAGTTTGTTATTAAGTATAGTTTGGTTAGGTTTGTTAAGATTAGTTACTTTAGTTTACTTTGGTTAGTTACTTAGTTAGTTAAGTTAAGTTAGTTACTTATTTATTTAGTTAGTTAAGGTTAGTTACTTATTTAGTTTAGTTTGGTTTGGTTTGATTAGTTAAGGTTTGTTAGTTTAGTTTAGTTTAGTTGTTTATAAGTCCTTCCTGTCTTGTAAGCCGTTCCCCTTTGTCGCGATTGCTTCACGTGTCGTTTGTGTTTTACTACTAGTAATGATTCGGTGGTTTCACATTTATAACATAGAGCCTAAGATTCAATTATGATTTGCACTCTATAGTTGGTTCAGAACATAATATTAATGGTAGGAAAATGATTTTTTGACATTCTTTTGCTACGTACATTTGCTACAAAATAATGTAGATTTCTTTAAAACTTATAAAGTCCATATATTTCAATCAAATTTACACCATTGTATAATAAAATGTGTGTCTTTTAGAATATTAGATTATCATATTCTTTAAAGATATGCAAGATCGATTAGATGACTACACCAATTAAGGTTGTCAATTTATTATTCGGCCTGCCAGTCGGTTTAGGTTTGGCCTAAAAAAAACTTTAGATAATAATTTTTTAAATCAAAGTCTGGTAAGGACAAGACTCTTTACCGGACTCAGATTTCAAAAAATACCTATTTAATTTTAAAAATATACTTCCATACATTGTATAATTCATATAAAAAACAATAGAAATAAGGAAGCTACGTAGCTTGTATTGAACTGTACTATTTTAATTTTGAGACTTAGATAAATTGCTGGAGACAACATTATGTGTATTGTCTTTTGACAAACATTATTATGTTTTGCGATTCAAAATAATAAATACAACTTGAACATCACTTCTTAAAATTATGTTAGAGAAGATTATATTAAGACTTTCCGAGGAATTTAGAATAATTTTAATAATTAAAAAATATTTTAAATGTACAAATAGTTTTTTACAAACTCAACAAATCCAAACATTTGGACAGCTCGAATTAAAAGTAAACTGGGTTTGGACAATGCATACTTGTCTGAATTTACAATTGGGCCGGGTTTGGACAATGTAAATATTCGTTTATATTAAGGGTGGCCCATACTCATACCCATTTGGACCTACAAAATTGACACCCCTAACATCAGTAACCATTAAACCAAAAAAAAGTGGAGGTGAGTTCTAAGACACATTTACTATGAAATCCAAGAATTTCATTGTGACGGCCCCAAACTCAGAGGCATATCGGGTACCGCCACGTCACCAGACACGTCACCAAGGCATGCCATATCATCGCACGCTTGTCTTTGATGGTCAGCGACTGAAACATTCGTACGTATCTTATTCACATTTAACTTAGTATTTATGAATGTTTTTATGAATATTTACATTAAGTTAACTAAGTTAATTTATTCGCGATTTATTAAATTAATATAAGTTGAATATCTGAGCGAAAGTCTTTAAAGCATGCAAATATTATAATGAAAAGTTTACATTAATAAACAACACTATAGTGTGGACATCCGGCATAAGATACCATGTATATCAAAAAGCGACAAAAATATAAAATAATCATATACATGTATCATGTATATAAGTCCACCCAAAGATCACATAAAAGCAGCAAATAAACACATACAAACACCTACGCAAAAAGTTGATAAGGCTATCCTTGCTCAGAGGTAGTCGCTTAAAACCTCATTGCCCTGGATCGACGTAGAATCTGCGATTTTTCACAAAAACAATGGCAAATCCCAATGATTAAATCCCATAAAACGTTAGCTAATATTCATGAAATCTAATAAAATGACAACAATTCATGCAATTTAAATAAGGAATAGAAACTAAGGTAGTTGCATGAAAATAAGTCATAGAGAAGTTGAAAAATGGACGCGAGTGTAGCGTGATAGAAGCCTTGGTCGACATCTAGGAATCGACTTAGCTAAATCGAGAGGAGCCCATAACGATCACCTCGCCAAACATCTCACAGTCGAATGAGAGGAACCCATGAACATTAGAACCCCGTCTAAATATCTCTCGAGAGGTAACCCATGACGGAGACTTAAGCCTTCGTCAAACATCTATCAACCTAACGGGTATCACGGGATATAATCACCGGTTAGCCCCGACGTGGGCAACTACTCGAAAAGCGCGGGATAGCTAGCCCTAAGGTGTGAGTCTGTGCCATGCATGAGCCCGTCGACAAACACACATACACACGTAGGAATGGATGAACAGTAAGTGGATAGCAATAAATAGCACGATGGGATAATTGAAGTTAAAATAAAGCAAGTGTTATAAATGAATTTTAACTAATTTTCTTGTAGGTTTAATTACCTCAAGCAATCACTAATCGCCTTCAAAATATCCCGCTCGCATCTCGAGATGCGCACTTGACGCTCGACTATGGTCTCATAAGTTCATGGTGTCCAATTGTACTATTTTAATTATTTTAGAGTCACATTAATTGAATTTTGTTGGGTTTTGGGGTTCATACGCAGTGGAGATTACAAAATAATTTTGACAAAAACCCCAACAGGATCCGAATCTAATTCCATTAAAAACGTTTAAACCAAGAAAACTTAATCATACCTCAGTTGCAAAATACCTTTCTGAAGGTTGATCGATCTCTAAGGCGCTGCCAATGACGAACACCCTCTACCAGCAGTCCACACATGAACGGCGGTCGAGATTCAAAGTGCTAGTTTCAATAGAATATCAAACCTTTTTGTTTCTCTCCAAAACGATCCAGAGCGTACCAGAAAACCCTAATTCATTTTTAAACGAAAGTAGAGTTTCGGCCCTAAAATTTCATCCGTGTGTTCTAACGTAAAGCGTCTATTTATACAACCCTTGTATATAGACGGTTCAGTAAATTACACATATACCCATACTTAAAGAAGTATAAGTGTAATACACTACAATGACGTTTCTATCATGAATTTTATCATATAAAACTCGTTTTTCTTAACCATCTTAAAATATCGCAAAACCATTCTTAGTGTGCGACCCAATATGCTCATACAACGTTGGCAGTGTACCAAAACACATTTTGGTATACAAATCATAAGCGACCTCTAGCAAGACATTATTACTACCCAAGTTGTACGAATATCAAATCGATACAACCTAATTAATAGTGTATACAACATCCTTTTGTCACACGATATCCTTTTGATCAAACATAAGGCATGGAATTGTCATCCAACACGTTCAATCGTACTAGTCTCGATCTCTAGGTAGACTAAAAACATCTAATTGACATTGATCAATATCAATTCACTTAGACTAGGCCTTTTAACGGTCTAACACATCGAGGGATCCATTGGATATCTCTCTTTATATGAGATGGACAAATTCTATCTCGATTACACAACTTCATCACATTGCTCACACAATAACCAATCACAACCTTTATAATCGTCCAGTTAAAGACAACGTTTAATTGTGTCAAATCAGTGTGTTCCTAATGTTGAGGTCTCTGGTAATCTCAAGTCAGAGGACTGAAAAATATACCTATCATGAGAAACAACTATGACTTAATCCATGTGATGTTCTCATAGCGGGTTGTTCCAGTACTTTGTTCCCTAACAAGTACTCGTGATCTTGATTCGTATCTCTATATGTATAATCATCATATGATCATTAATCAAGACTCACACTAGTCTTAATTCATTATAGTTCCTAGTATAATGATCGACTAGGGACATTCAGGATATTTCTACAAATACCCATGGATCTTATTATAATGTAAACACGTAAATTAATTATAATAAACAACAAATGAAATCTTCTATTTTATCAACTAAAAGTATTCATAAAAAAAGTTAATGGATTGACCTAGGGCACATGCCCCAACATGTCCCACTTGCACTAGGGCCAATCATACGTGCATCTAATGCCTAATGATCTAACATGACCATCATGTTTTTCTTGTGGAAGAGCTTTTGTCAATGGATCTGTAACGTTGTCTTAGTAGGTACTCTGCAAATCTTCATGTCTCCCCTCTTAATAATTTCTCTGATGAGATGAAAACGTTTGAGTATATGTTTGGACCTGTGGTGTGATATAGGTTCTTGGCATGTGCTATTGCCCCGTTATTGTCACAATACAAAAAAACAGGGTTAGCAATACTTGAAACCACACCTAGTTCAGAAATGAACTTTTTGATCCAAAGCGCCCTCCTTTCCTGCATCGGAAGTTGCAATATACTCGGCTTTCGTTGTAGAATCTGCCACAGTCTCTTGCTTCAAGCTTTTCCAACTTACTGCACCCCATTCAAAGTAAACACATATCCAGACTGCGATCTAAAATCATCTATATCAGTTTGAAAACTTGCATCTGTGTAACCATTTACAACTAGATCATTTTCAAAACCTCTATAGACCAAGAACACTTCCTTAGTCATTCTTAAGTATTTAAAAATGTTCTTTACTGCTATCCAGTGACTCTCATCAGGATCTGACTGATATCTGCTTGTAATTCTTAAAGCATATGATACATCTGGTCGAGTGCATAGCATGGCATACATGATAGATCCAATAACCGATGCATATGGAATCTTATTCATACGGTCTCGCTCATTATTTGTCTTAGGACATTGATTCTTGTTGAGACTTATGCCATGAGACATTGACAACAATCCTCTTTTAGAGTCTTGCAAACTGAACCTATTCAGCACCTTGTCTATGTAAGCACTCGGACTTAGACCGATTAGCCTCTTAGATCTATCCCTATAGATCTTTATCCCCAAGATATAGGCCGCATCTCCTAAGTCTTTCATTGAGAAACACTTCCCTAACCAAAACTTGACATTCTGCAATGTTGGGATGTCATTTCCAATGAGTAATATATCATCGACATACAATACCTGAAAAATAACTACACTCCCACTGACCTTCTTGTATACACAAGGCTCATCTTCGTTCTTAATAAAACCAAAATCCTTGATTGCTTCATCAAAATGAAGATTCCAACTTCGAGAAGCTTGCTTTAATTCATAAATGGGTTTTTGAAGCTTGCATACCTTCCTAGAATTCTCAGGATGTACAAAACCTTCAGGTTGCGTCATATATACGTCCTCAAGCAGCTTTCCGTTAAGAAATGTTATTTTTACATCCATTTGCCATATCTCATAGTCATAATATGCAACAATGACAATTAAAATTCTTACAGATTTAAGCATGGCTAATCGTGAAAAGTTTCATCATAATCAACACCTTGAGTCTGCCTGAAACCTTTTGCTACAAGTATTGCTATAAAAGTATGCACTTTGCCATCCATATCAGTTTTCTTCTTGAAAACCCATTTACATCCAATGGCCTTACCACATTCAGGTAAATCAACCAAGTTCCAAACTTGGTTATCATACATGGATTGAATCTCGGAGTTCATGGCACTTATCCATTTATCTGAGTCCGGTCTAGGCATAGCCTCCTGATAAGTGGTAGACTCATTTTGATCCATAAGCAACACATCGCGACTATGAGAAATTCAAATCTCTCTGGCTCATGTCTTACCCTTCTAGATTTACGTGGACCTTGTATTACTTGTGGAGGTTCAACTAGTTCAAAACGTTGTTGAGCTTCCAATAGCGGTTCAGGGTTTATCTGTGATTCTTGGACTTCTTCAAGATTTATTTCTCTCCCATTTGTGTCTTTTGAAATAAACTATTTTTCCATGAAGGCACCATACCGAGCAACAAACGCTTTGTTTTTAGCGGGATTATAAAAGTAATATCCTTTTGTTTCCTTAGGATACCCCACAAATAAACACTTGTCAGATTTAGGTGCTAGTTTTTCTGAGACTTGTCGCTTTACGTAAGCCCCACAACCTCAAATCTTAAAGAACGATAAACTAGGTATCTTCCCGTATCATATCTCATATGATGTTTTATCAACTGCTTTAGAAGGAACTCGATTTAGAGTGAAAGCTGCAGTTTGTAATGCATAACCCCAAAAGGATAATGGAAGATCTGCACGACTCATCATAGATCGAACCATATCTAATAAGGTTTAATTTCTCATTTCAGAAACTCCATTCCACTGTAGAGTTGCTGGTGGAGTCAATCGAGAGACAATCCCACAATTTTTAAGATGATCATCAAATTCTTGGCTCAAATATTCACCACCTCGATATGACCGAAGTGTTTTAATAGTTTTACCAGGTTAATTCTGCACTTCATTTTGAAACGTTCGAAACATCTCAAATGATTCAGCTTTATGTTTCATTAGATATACATAACCATATCTCTTTGAAATCATCGATAAATGTAATGAAGTACTGATAACCTCCTCTAGCCATTGTGTTTATAGGACCGCATATATCAGTATGTATTAGACCCAATAAATCACTTGCCCTTTCATTGTGTCAAGTAAATGGAATTTTAGTCATCTTGTCTAGTAAACAATATACACACGTTTCATATGTTTCTAAATCAAATGAATCTAGAAGTCCATCTTTATGGAACTTCGTTATGCGTTTCTCGTTTATGTGCCCAAGACGACAATGTCAAAGATAGGTTTGATTCAAATAATTTGACTTGAATATCTTTGTATTCATGTTAAAGACTGGAGTATCAGTGGACCTTTTCATCATTAGAATATAAAGACCATCACACAAATCAATATTTGCATAAAATATTTCTTTACGAGAAATGGAACATCTATTATTCGCAATAATAATATCAAAACCATCCATATCCAAGCATGAAACATAAATGATGTTTCTGCTCAAGTCAGTTAGTCTTCATCATGTGCCTAAAGCTCAAAACTATTTTGATAGCTTTATTAAGTCGGACTATTTTAAACATTTAGGTAACTCTTATCCAACTTGTCTCATCTAGGAAGACCCGTACGACGACTATGAAACATTCATGGACTCGGATAATATCGACGGACGACCAGAAAAAACCTCGGGTTTAGGACGAGACCCCTGCCTTCAGCCTTAACCCTTTCGTATCGCACATAAACAGTAACCATGACTCACTTGTCAATGGACTCACTCAATCGACAATAATCTCAACGATAGCTATCATCACAAAGCAGTTAACAACAATAAAGCTATCACAAAATAGTAAACAACAACAACTAATGGAGAGAAAATGAAATACTGTATAAGTCCCTAGCTGGTTTACTTACCTCGAGAAATCGCGAATCTCAAAACGTCTCTCTCGCGTCTCGATTTGCGCACCCGACGCCCGACTCCTAAGTCCCCGGTGTGCATTTAGATATTTTAGGCCTAATTTATTCAATTCATTCACATCATAACACATTTGGAGAAATAAATCTCACCTCCATCGCGTTGTCGCGATTTCGTCAAATCGCGCATCCGAACGATCGACAACGCACCATCGCGCTGTTGGTGCGTGGTGTCCCCTGGGGGCCGCCCCTGCTCGCGCCGGCCGTCGGCTGCTCGCCGCCAAGCTGCGTCGACCACCACCACGACCGCTTGCCGACCGCCGCGGCCGCCGTCCCACCACGTTGCGTCGCGTCGCCGTGCTCGCACGCCATCGCTGCTGATCCAACCCCTTTGCCGCGCGCTGCCGCCGCTGCCTCGGCCGCGCCGCCGCTCGCGGCTCATTGCTGAGTCCGCTTTATGCTGCTCGTCCGTCCGCATTGCTCACTTGCCGCGCGTCACATCTCGCACAGCATGCTGCTTGCTCGGTCGTCGCTCCGTACCACGCCACCTCCGGGCTCGAAACCGCCGTCCGATCCGACCACCACCTCAGCTGCACTGCTGGTTCGCCATTGCGTCACCTCCCGCGGCCTCCGCGTGGACCACCACCGCGACTGCGCCGATCTCGCCGGAGCCGATGTGCCGCAGCTGCCTTTCTCCTCTCCGTTGCCGCGCCGGGAGCCGCCGTCCATCCGCGCCGGCGCTCTCCGCTATCTCTTTGTCGGTGGTCTTCTTCTTCCTCTCCTTCTCCCCCATTTTTTCTTCTCATTTTTTTTTCTCTCTCTTCTCTGATTCTTATCCAAACAAATTTTTTTTCCTTATATATATATACATATACATATATATACATTTCCTTTTTTTATTTTCTTTTTGATTTCAAATCAAAAGTGTCCTCGAGATTCGTGCAACATGAATCTCGAGGCAAACTCAACAACTCGAGCAGTGTACATCTTGAGGCACCAACCCCGCCTCATTTTAAAATCTCGATACTCGCGATACACGCATCACGATGCGTATCCCACATTAGCACGTGACTCGAGGAGCATCCCTGTTCATGTTTCGGCTCCCCGAATTCTCCGTGTATACGTTTCTCAACCATTAGCATCTCCACTTGAGATTCGGACATACGCATTTTGACAAGTGGATCCCCCAAATAACCCTGACCTGACACGTAACACAAGTCAAATTTTCGGGCCGTTACAATTTTCCTAACGAATTAGAATTTCGTCCTCAAAATTGAAACAAATCTTACAGACAATGGTGTTTTATGAATGAAGACCCAAGGCCATATCCGCCCAAGGCCATACTCGCCCAAGGTCATACCCCCATCTTACTCTGTAGGTCTGGGCTCCTCCGCGACAAGCCGAGCTCCTCCGTGACGAGTTGGGCTCCTTGTGACCTCCAAGCAAAGAACACACCATTTGTCTCCTCCCATCAATATATATCAGGGCAACATCCTCGCAACATATATTGGAATACAATTGAATACAAATGAACATTTAATTTTCATGATCCACCGTCACTAACATACGTATATCTGATGTATGCCGGCGGCTAGAATGTAAATCAGTCTCTCTGATCGAGTAAGTTTCAACCCAACTCGAACCCTCTATCAAGTTACGATGGATCGTAGTCGGACCTGACTTGACAATAACATACATATGTTTCTAGCTCTATTGTACTTGGCCATCCATACACCCATGCAGATATGCTGAAATCCCAATCCAAATGGAATTGTCCATGTCCTTGTCCCTGTGCATGACAAGATCGTTGTCATTGTCAGTGCACTCGACTGGATCTCTGACCCTGTCTCTGCGCTTGATTGGAACCCTGACTTCGTCTCTGTCTCTGGCCATAGCCTCTGCCATCAGCCCTCTGATGGTATTGATGCCGAGGATCTGACGGTGCTGGCTACTGCAGTGCACTAGCGTAACTCTACGCTGAACCAACTAACTTTGGCGCCGTATACGCCTCTTATGATGGGAAGGCAATAAAGCTCACGCTCTAAGCTCGTTCTTTTAGCCACGACCGTCTCACTTTCTTTTTCCTCCAATCATCTCCAGACCATCGCACCGACTATAACAATGCCGATAACGCGACTGGTACTCCGATGCGTATGCTCTCAAAGCTCTCGCCAGCCATAGCCTTCGCTTAAGCCTCTTGTACTGTGCTCGGAGCCATCGTCACCCAACATAACCAATAAAGTTCAGGAAATCGTGTACGACATGATACGCTTGGCCAGTGTCCATGTCAACCATACTCCCGACATAAGCTGATGTGGCCAATACATCATGTATCTTCTCATGGCTCCTTATATACCCCTCTGCAGCCTCGAGATTAGTATCACCGTGGAACTTCTCCGGATAATGCCACCGAAACTTGCGCGTCTGCCTGTTGAAACATGATAGGTGTCCTTTAAAATCTTCGAGAAACCTCTCCCGAGTAACCCGTTCATTCGATTCACAAATGTTTGCCCCCTTTTTTATCATGATTTGTCAAGTGAGTTACTCTTTTCTTAGTAACTTTAAACGCACTTGTTTACTTGCAAGAGAATTCCTTTAAAATGTGAGAATTCTTGAGATGTACCATCTCGTAGGATTTATCCTTAGGTGACCTCTAACTTTTAAAATGATTCGCGGACTCTACTTTAACTCGTAACACTTATTCCATTTACAAGTCCCTAAAGGTAGTGGTCGACTTCACCAACCCTAAGACTATAAATGCATAGTGTCAACAAAGTGGAGTTACTTGGGCTTCTGATCCAACAATACTACTCCAATGCTTTCGTCAAAGCTAAAGGAGTTCGTACATGATTTAATCGTTAGCTCTCAAGTCATCTCAACACTCTGTTCCTTTAGAGTCTGCGTAATCCCACTTGTCTCACAAATCTTAGCTATTTTTTTTATCAAGGAATTAAATATAGTTTGGGCGTCCTTGCAGTACTATACCAAATTTACATGAAATCCTCTAACTTTATGAATTCCTCTAATCTTTACCACGGATTTGATTCCCGTATCACATTCAAATTTCATTTGGGATTCCTTTTTTTTTGTTAACTTTGCTTTCTCGAATGTTCCTATACATATTATAATGCAGAGGCGTATGCCTAACATCCCTTTCCTTACATTAATTATTTCAAGCGGATCCTCTAGAAATACATGCAGGGTGTTTTCAAGATTTATATGACTTGAATCTAACTCCTTAAGGTACACAATATTTTTTTTTCCTCAAGAAGAAATCAAATGTGTCCTCGAGATACGTGCACCCAATAATTTCACCCTTTGTCATCCGCCTTTATATTTGACCAAAAATTGTCTCGAGTCTTGCAATTTGCGTATCTCGAGACACATCCAATGCATTTTGTTTAAGTGTTCAAACTATATGCCAATATGCCGATGTGCCGCAACTGCCTTTCTCCTCACCGGGAGCCGCCGTCGCCGTCCATCCTCGCCGCGCGCGCTCTCCGTCATCTCTCTCTCGGTGGTCTCGTTCTTCCTCTCCTTCTCCCCATTTTTTCTTCTCGTTTTTTTTCTCTCTCTTCTCTGATTCTTATCCAAATCAATTTTTTTATTTTTTTCTTTATAAATATATATATACATATACATATAT
The DNA here is from genome assembly GCA_039657365.1 of Stephania yunnanensis. Taxonomy (NCBI): domain Eukaryota; kingdom Viridiplantae; phylum Streptophyta; class Magnoliopsida; order Ranunculales; family Menispermaceae; genus Stephania; species Stephania yunnanensis. The sequence goes on along the minus strand of CM077584.1, from coordinate 11,011,114 downwards.
ATACATTTCCTTTTTTTATTTTCTTTTTGATTTCAAATCAAAAGTGTCCTCGAGATTCGTGCAACACGAATCTCGAGGCAAACTTAACAATCGAGCAGTGCGCATGTCGAGGCACCAACCCGCCTCATTTCAAAATCTCGATACTCGCGTTACACACATCACGATGCGTATCCCACGTCGGCACGTGACTCGAGGCGCGTCCCCGTTTATGTTTCGGCTCCCCGAATTCTCCGCGTATACGTTTCTCGACCATTAGCATCTCCACTCGAGATTCGGACATACGCATCTCGACAAGTGGATCCCCCAAACGACCCTGACCTAACATGTGGCACAAGTCAAATTTTCGGGTCGTTATAGAGGCCTTGACAAGTGTTTAAAATGGATGGCATGAGACTTAAAATTTAATAGAAGGATTTTATTCAATTTTAGTGTATTTATGTAAACAATGGAATATCATATATTTTATTGATTTGTTAAATCATCAAACAATTTGAGAATTTTTATACTGTTCACTTATAAATGAATTTCCGTGCGCTAGGATTAGTTAGATGGCGGTCCCTCTGGCGGGTCAGACCGATCAGCGGACAGGGGTACAGGGGGCAGCGCCCCCATTTTTATTTTTTTTGGAGACAAATAAATAATTTCAAAAAATAATTATTTGCAATTTCGGTCCTCATCCAAATAATCAAAAACATGTAATTGAATCACGAACTACTATCCCAATCGAACCTAATCATATTAGATTCGAATTAATATTAAGACTTATACAATTTAAGAAATTTAAAACAATGTAACCTAAATATGCATGTTGAATTACAAAGATTCCATCCATGCATCAATACACGAAAATTAAAGATTATACCTAATGGTGTCATGGATCACAGAACACGAAATTCAATTCATTAAAATTATTCGAATTAACCTAACATGGTTACTTGCATGTACAAAACTGATTTCAATTAAACCACGAATATATGTATCATATACACAAAACATGATAATAAATCTCATAGAAAACTTATATATATCACATGTACATCAACTATTAACATGCTTTCAATCATATATCATGTATATATCAGAAGAAAACATGCAATGAATTTAATAGAATCGAACTCGATGGCTCCGATACCACTGTTGGGTTTTGGGGTTCATACGCAGCGGAGATTACAAAACAATTTTGACAAAACCCCCAATAGGATCCGAATCTAATTCCATTAAAAATGTTTAAACCAAGAAAACTTAATCATACCTCGGTTGTAAAATACATTTCTGAAGGTTGATCGATCTCTAAGGCGCTACAACGACAAACGCCCTCTACCAGCAGTCCACACACGAACGGCGACCGAGATTTAAAGTGCTAGCTTCAAGAGAATATCAAACCTTTTTGTTTCTCTCCAAAACGATCCGAGCGTACTAGAAAACCCTAATTCATTTTTAAATGAAAATAGAATTTTAACCCTAAAATTTCATCCGTGTGTTTTAACTTAAAGCGTCTATTTATACAACCCTTGTATATAGACGGTTAAGTAAATTACACACATACCCCTACTTAAAGAAGTATAAGTGTAATACACTACAAAGACGTTTCTGTCATGAATTTTATCATATAAAATCCATTTTTCTGAACCATCTTAAAATCTCGCAAAATCATTCTTAGTGTGCGACCCAATAGGCTCATACAACATTGGCAGTGTACCAAAACACATTTTGGTACACAAGTCATAAGCGACCTCTAGTAAGACATTATGACTACCCAAGTTGTATGAATATCAAATCGATACAAGCTAATCAATAGTGTATACAACATCCTTTTGTCACACGATATCGTTTTGATCAAACATAAGGCATGAAATTATCATCCAACATGTTCAATCGTACTAGTCTCGATCTCTAGGTAGACTGAAAACATCCAAGTGACATTGATCAATATCAATTCACTTAGACTAGACCTTTTAACAGTCTAAAACATCGAGGGATCCATTGGATATCTCTCTTTATATGAGAGGACAAATTCTATCTCGATTACACAACTTCATCACATTGCTCACACAATAACCAATCACAACCTTTATAATGGTCCGGTTAAAGACAACGTTTGATTGTGTCAAATCACTATGTTCCTAATGTTGAAGTCTCTGGTAATCTCAAGTCAGAGGATCGAAAAATATACCTATCATGATAAACAACTATGACTTAATCCTGGTGATGTTCTCATAGCGGGTCATTCCAGTACTTTGTTCCCTAACAAGTGCTCGTAATCTTGATTCGTATCCTTATACGTATAATCATCATATGATCATCAATTAAGACTCACACTAGTCTTAATTCATTATAGTTCCTAGTATAATGATCGACTAGGGACATTTAGAATATTTCTGCAAATACTCATGGATCTTATTATAATGTAAACATGTAAATTAATTATAATAAACATCAAATGAAATTCTCTATTTTATTAACTAAAAGTATTCATAAAGACAGCTAATGGATTGACCTAGGGCACATGCCCCCAACAAATTCATAATGTGGGACCAAAATTTATAATTTTATTTCAAAAAGTTTGATTTTTTGGCACACTTTTCGAGTTATATTGGGGTGCCAAACGCCCGAAAAAGCCTCGGAACTCATTTTACTAACTTTTTATATTTTTTTGGGATTTTCTAAAATTCTCCATAATTTATATCTATTTTTTGTAATTTATTTTATTTTAAAACCATTTTTATTAAATTTAAATTAATCTTAAAATTTATTTAATGGGTTAGGCCCGGTTAGGCCCAACCGCCTGGACCAAGGTCGACCTGACCCGGTCTAACCGTAGTCGGGTTGACTCGATCCATCCATCCGGGTCAGGGTCAGTCCGACTTGGCCCACCCGGGCCTGGGTCGGCCTAACCCTGTGGGTTAACGGTAGCCAGGCCTAGCTCACCTGGCTACCCCTCCCCTCCCAAATTTGTCTATGGAGAAATGTGGTTAACTTTTTTTTAAAACAACCAATTAACAACAACAACCAACAAATCAACAACTAACAATATTAACAAGAACACATAACCACCATTAAAAACTCTCAAATTTCTCCACCAAATCAACAACAAAAGTAACCAATCACTTCGATCTATGGAGGTCGCCGCAAAGGCCGCCGAGAGGGAGAGACTTTGCGATAGCGACAACAAGACTGTGGAGGATTGAAAAAGCTTGTGAATGAGAGCTTGGTGATGGAGAAAATAAGAGGGGTGTCAGGAGGAAGAAGGTGAAAATCGGTGGGGAGGGAGAGTGAAGTGTGGGTTTTGTTTGGAGAGGAGAGAGAAAAGTAAAGTATGAGATGATGTATTTTGATGGATGATGTGACTTTTAAACCCGGGACTATCCCATATACGAGCGTTACGCGCACCACGCGATGTTGTAAACTCTCATCACTACATGCGCACAACGTGACCAATAAAAATATTAACTAGTGTGATGCGAATTAATTAATAATACAACAATTTAACATGCATATACAAAAATAACAGTTTATACCTTGGTTGGTGTGTCATAAACTTGTCGATGGTGTCCATGTGGGTCCGCGCTACAGATCCTAATTTGTAATTAATAATTTAATTAAAATTAACTAATACGGGACGTTACATTCATAAACTTGACTAGACGACTTATTAAATATTCTCAAATTTTAATTGTGTTTAGGAATCTAAAGTTAGATGTATGTGTTCGGACTTGAGATAATAATGCAATTTTGTTTTTATTTGTTATCGTGCCTAATTTGTATATTATATTCTATTCGTTGTGAAATAAGTTAGTTAGTTTGAAGTCGAGATCCCATTACAAGTTTCGTCATTGTGTGTTGAAATTATTCCTCAAAGTTTTCGAAATATGTGTAATTTTTTAGGGTTTAAAAGTGATTAAATTCGGTTGAATAAATTAAGAAAAATGAAATAATAAAAAAGAGGCCCGCTAAGGGCACCCCACCGTTTAATGAAGGCACCCAAGTTATTTGTAAAAATTCCAGCGAAAATGGAAAAGCCCATTTTGCCCCTGTATATATATATTGATTCAAACCCCACAAACCATTTTGAGAAAGAAACAGGGGCCACCAAGATTGAACCATAAAGCGACATTGCGTTTGGCGAGCGTTTATCGATTCTTGCGGCTTGACATCATCCGACAACGAGGTAACAATGTTTGACAACCATATGATGCTTTGTTGGAACTGTTAATTTGAGTAAAACTGTGAAAATGATGATTTGTTTGTCAACGTAGGGTTTGGTAATTTCGACAAATCCGAACTTGTTTGCACTATATAATGGAAGATTGTACTGCTACGGTGCAAGAGGAGGTTGAACTTGAGGTAATTTTTCAAATTTAATGTGTTTTTTTATGCGGTTATTCGAAGTTTCTATCGATGTGCGCGATTGATTCGGCCTCGCATGACCGAGATGTATAGCAACGTCTCGGTCATAGAGGACCGAGATGTGTACGTAGTTCACGGTATGGGACGACCGAGACTACTGAGTAACTCTCGGTCGTACGTGAGCGAGACGCTGATTAAAGTATCGGACCTGTACAACCGAAAACCTATTTTTTGGGGTTTTTTGGTGATTGTGCTGTACATTTTGGTTGATTATAATGTTACACTGTTTGTATTGCAGGTAATGCCGGTTTCTACCTTATTTCCGGACTACAAGGGCACGTTTATACCTTGTAGGCCATTCCCCTCTACAGAAGTGGCTATTTCATGGCTTCAAATGATAGGCCGTGAGAACATGTTTGTGCTAGTGACAAAACACTTTGATGCGGGGGCATTAAGCGCAGGGGGGGTGAAACTTGCATGTGAGAGGTCTGGAACATATAGGGGAATGTCTCAGAGAGTAGGGAAGGGGAAAGCGGCCAAAATTTCTTTGAAAGCAAGAAATGATGAAGAAGAGGAAAAGGCGAGGACTCAAATTGGTAGGAAGAAATGTGGATGTCCTTTCCTTATTAACGTAAAGGAAAATGTTGACTCCTTGTGGTATGTCACTGTCATATGTGGGAGGCACAATCACGACCCCGCAAAAACTTGGACGACCATTCATTTGCTGGAAGATTGGATAAGGGGGAACATGAGGTTGTGGTGCAAATGACAAAGGGGAATGTGAAGCCAAGAGACATCCTAAATACGTTGAAGCAAAGAGATGTTAGAAACGTATCGACAATGAGGACAATATATAATGCAAGACAAAAAGTCCGAAATGAGGATGCGGGTGGGAGGACTCAAATGCAACAAATGTTGCACATCTTGGAGAAGAATAAGTGGATGTCCTGGCATAGGAAGCATCCCGATACGAATGTTGTCACCGATTTATTTTGGTCACATCCCGACTCAATAAAGTTGCTAAGGTGTTTCTCATCGGTAATTTTGATGGATTGCACGTACAGACAAATAGGTACCAAATGCCTTTGTTGGAGATTGTTGGCATCACTTCTACGCACTTGACGTTCTCCGTTGGGTTTGCATTCATATCATCAGAGAGTCATGCGAATTATGTTTGGGCACTTGAGAACTTGAGATCCATATTGGATGGGTGGCCTAAACCTGACGTGTTTGTTACCGATAGGGACTTAGCCCTTATTAGTGCCATTGAAGAAGTATTTTCGTCATCGTCTCACCTCCTTTGCTCTTGGCACATCAACAAAGTAGTATTGGCCAAGACTAAGAAGATGTTTGGGGAGAACGATGGTTTTGCGCGTTTCATGGATAGGTGGACGAGCGTGATGTATGCCAACTCGGAGGGCTTATTCGAAGTTATGATGAATGACCTGCGTTGTGAGTTTGGGAATGTCAAGGGTCTTACTGAGTACTTGGACAACACATGGGTAAAGAACTACAAGGAGAAATTTGTCCCCGCTTGGACAAATAGAATTATGCACTTTGGGGAAACAACAACGCAGAGGGTGGAGTCTGCGCATTCCATTCTAAAGCTACACCTTGGCAACAGTCAGGCCGATTTTGAGACTTTGTGGAATGTGGTTGATGGCCTCCTTAGAATCCAACACAACAACATCAAGGAATCGTTTGAGCTAAGTTTGAATGTGGTCCAACATGAGTACATTGATGAGTTATATCGATGATTGCGTGGTTATGTCTCTCAACGGGCGCTTAGGCTAATTAGAGATGAATTGACACGCGGAGAGGATGTTGGTCACGACTCCACTCGTTGTGGTTGCAAGATACATACCACATATGGCCTTCCTTGTGCACACGAGCTAAACCATCATATATTTGTTGGGTCGCCCATCCCTCTCGAGGACATTCATGTTTACTGGCGAAAGTTGAGTATGATACCTGAGAATCCTGTGGATCGGTCTGGATACAACGTGCACGATGAGATTGAACGGGTGTTGGAAAAGTTTCATGCTTGCACTGATGAGGACGATCGACTCAGGATTATTCAGCAGCTCAGGGAGATTAGTCGACCTTCGTCTACACCGAGTGTTGTGCCGCCGGCGAAAATAAAGACAAAGGGAAGGACACCGGGGTCTTCAATCGGAGGCAAGGCAGGATCGAAGAGAAAACACGATAATGACGATTCTTCCACGACTAGATTGCCGAGCGGATTTGAGTACGTGCTTTCCACAGAAGAGGCCTCTACTTCGAGGAATAAGAAAAACAAAGTTGTTCCTAAAATGCGTCGTGTCAGTCGACGCACGCAAAGTGCATCTAACATGGCTTATGGTCATTGCATAGAACTAGATTGGTTGCCACATGTTGAGGGCACTATCGATGTGGTTGCCGATGAAAATTGTGGATATCGGTGTGTTGCCTCTAGGCTTGGACTTGCCGATGTAGATGGTTGGAGGATTATTCGTAGAAGGATGTATGATGAGATTATCGGGTATGATGACCTTTGGCGGGAAGTGCTTGGCACGAGTTACGAGACTGTCAAGATTGTAGTGCATTGTCCAGATAATCAAGTTGGTGCATCTTTCAAAGAATGGTTGACACTTCTAGACATGGGATTGTTAGTATCCACTGCATTCAATGTCATTCTTGTAAACCTCTCGCATGGGAGTGCCTCGACATTTCTACCTCTACGTAGTGCTCCACCGTTGTCATTGCACAACAGACTTATCATTGCCATGATAAATGACAGGAATATCCATTGGGTTAGGGTAAGTTCTATGAATTTTTTTGAATTGTTATGTTTCCCCCATGATCGGGTTTGTGACAATATCTTCTATGTTATACTGTTCACTCTGACAGGTGAAGTTGCGTGTGAATGCAATGTTGCATCCTTATATCCATCGTGGGACCGGTATGTTGAGGACTGCGCCAAAGGTTGGCGAGATGGATTCGTATTTCGAGATATCGCGCCCCTTGCAACTGTTGATGAAGGCACCATATCCGTTGTAGATTTAGGTACACCGTAGTGTAAAACTTGTACATATCAATCTTGATGGTTGTACATTTTGATTATTAGAAAGTTAGTTTGAATGTTATATTGATATACAATGAGTTAAGTTTCGGTGCAAATTGTTGTATTGTTGTACATTTTGATTCTTGTAGAGTGAGTTTGAATGTTATATTGATATATAATGAGTTAAGTTTCGTGTACATTTTGATTCTTGTAAAGTTAGTTTGAATGTTACGGAGGATCTATAATGAGTTAAGTTTCGGTGGAAAGTGACGTGTCGGCCCTGAATGACCGAGACCGACGGTATAGTCTCGGCCATACTCCACCGAGAACTAACGTGACGCATCGGCCGCGCAATGCCGATTTTTATGCCTCTCGTCGACCTATGCGCGACCATACTCAGGGATTCTCGGCCATGAGTAACCGCGAGTTTGTCACCCATCTCGTTACCATCGCACCGAGAGCATTTGGTCGCCATGTTCAACAAATGCACAGAATAGCTCGTCGACCAATGCCCGAACGCACGGCATAATGTCGGTTACGACTCACCGATAATCTCAAAAAAGTTTCGTCCGTTAGTGACCGACACATTGGAAAATACAGGATCGACGGACATTCTCGGCCAGGCCCCACACGAGAATCCAGCGTTTGTGTCGGTTGGTCGGAACCGACAATTCAAAATAAGTGTCGGACTTGCTTGACCGAGACACCCTCTGAATCAAATAAAACCATGTATTCTAAACCAAAATTGACCAAGATACAACTATAACACTCACCAAACATACAACTACTCTACCAAACTGTCACCACAAACATTAATCAAATGATCCAAACTGTCATAAAACACTCATCAAACATACAACTACTCTACCAAACTGTCATAAAACATTCATCCATGTACTTAATCGTATCAAGCTGTCATAAAACTGTCATCAAACATTCATCAAATATTCATCAAAGTAGGCCAAACAATAAAATAAATTTCTATGTTCCTCGAACACTCATTGCTCATTGCTTTGGTTTCTTCAAATTCTTCCTTTGATATTCCTTCCCAAGCATTCTCTTCGGAGGGCGAGCATCGACCGTGGCGGACGGAGCATTGGCCGGGGTGGAGTGTGTAGAAGTGCTACCATCTGGGACCGCATCGGGTCTGCTTCGGTAGGGGCGGATGTGGCGGTTGTGCCGGTTGCGGTCGCCGGAGTGGTAGTCGTGGTGGTGGGACCTATACTCCTCCCCGAAAGGAAATTGACGATATCACTCGCCATTGTCCTCGCAGACTCAAACGTACACAACTCCGGCGGGAGGTCCATCCATCGCAATGCCGCGTCCAACGCACGCCTATTACGCTGATGAAAATAATCGGGTTAGTGTTAATGTAAAACATATCGGGATGAAAACAAATGGCATGTGGGCATGCATAATACATATAACCATTTCAATACCTCCGGTAGCTCGTTGTCCGCGATGGTTGTGGCGACCATGTCATGGTCCTCAAGGCTCGGATTGGTGATCACGGGATGAGACACTTTGAGGAACCAAGGTAGGTAGTCCGGTGTAGCCAAAAACTCGAACTCTGCCTTGTCACCACGAACTTCGGGAGCCAACAAATGGTTCCTCCATCGCTCCCAATTGTCTTGTTGGAACCCATACTTGACCGAGTATTTGTTCGCAGATGGGCCTCGGTGTGCTTCCAATGGACGATACGGAGGATCTGGTATAGATTGCACGTGGCCAAACTGTTTCAGAATCCTCTCCGGATGGTAGGGCTCCACCACATCCATGTACTTGATCGTCCCACTGTAAAAGGCCATCGCGTGCACAACTCCATTTTCCCTGAAATTCACATATGGGTCCCAAGTGACCTAATCAAAATGCAACAACCATTGTTAGCAACCAAAAATACAAAAACATCATTCATCACAGGATATGGATAACCATCTCACCTCACTTGGGCGCAACCTATCCAAGGTTCTCCTAATGGACCCGAGCTTGTCAACATTCGCCACGGTCTCGTGCTTTTGAATCCATCTGCAGACACGAGGTTGCACGTAGTCCATGTATTTCGCATTGGGTGTGGCGAGACCAAGTTTGAAATGGTCGTACACCCATCCCTGCAAATACATACAACGTTAGTTAGTCCACAAATGCAAGTTGGCGTAATTATTATACCAAAAAGAAAGTAAGTCTATTTTATAACAAACCTCAAGCAATGTGAGGTAGCTAGCAATCTGAGACACTTGCACTCTCGTGGCAAACCCCAAGTGTCGATACAAGTAGGCCAACGCGGCCGCCCCATGCATACTTTCTCACGTCGTCCAAGTCTTCAAGAAGCTTCAGTAGCGCGATAGACACCCGAGACCTACTCTTATCGGCAAATAGGGTGCAAGACAAAAGATACAACAGGTACGCTCGGGCTGTGCATTCCACAGGAGGATAATTTGTGGGTCTCGAACCAACTTTGGGGCACCATCGACTCTTCAACCAACATTTGCGCACTGTGAGCCCCTTGCTGATATTCACCTCCTCCTCAGCCTCATCGACGCTAACCCCAAGTAGGTTCGAGACCATCTTAATAGCGTCCGAGCGAGATTCCTCCGTGTACCTCGCAAAGTTCTCCACTACCACAACTTTGCCCGTCACATGAATCTTTAGGAGAAAGCTCACATCCTCTAAGGAGATAGACATTTCACCAAAAGGTAAGTGAAATGTGTTCGTCTCCGTGTGCCACCGCTCCACAAATGCAGAGATAACCTCCTTGTTGGCCTTGCGGTATGAACAGTCTATCAGCGTATTCAACCCAGAACGCTGAATAATCCTCTGAAGTCCCTCCATGTCAGGGTGGCACGACCATAAATCCCATTCTTGTATCTGAGCTCCGTGATTGATACACTTGAGAATCGGACGCTCCTACAACAAAAAAATACATCTCGTCATATTTGTGAAAACCCTAGTTTTAAATTACTCCATTCAATGAAATTTTAATTACCTCATTGCTCCAAATCGCTAATGGGACATGATCCTTAAAGCTCTTCAACAACGCCTCGTCTATAGGACCACCGGGGAAAGGAGCACGAACTTTAACACGCACTTCTGGCTCTCCTTCATTATGGCCAGCTCCACCACTACTACTCCCGTGTACATTACGATCAGTTTTGTCGTGTTCCCCGCCGTGATGAGTCACTGCTACTAGACTCCGATGCATGACCCTCCTCTTCCTTTCGGGCAACAACAAGATCCTTAGGTCGCCGAGCGTCGATGTTCGAACCCTCATCGTGCAATTCTAACCTTGCACGATTTCCATCTACCTTAGCCTTTCCCTTAACATCTTCATTCTCCTTCTCTTTCTCTTTCCGGTAAGATGTTGTCGGGGGTCTCCGGCCGCCTCGCCCCCGGTTAGGCCTCGACACCTCAACACCAGCCTCCTCCCTAGTCATCGGTGCCTTCGAACGAGCCATACCTGAAAACAGTACAACATATAAGCGCATGGAACAGAACCCAAAAAAATTTACTAAAAAAAATGTTAAAATTCATCCATTTCTGATGTCTCGGTCAAGCAAGTTCGTGAAACAACCCATATTTTCGGTCACTCCTGAACGAAAAGGGGTCAACTATCTCGGCAGTGTACAACCGAGAGCAATTGAACGTTCTCTGTTGTACACCACCGACACGGCTTAACCAATTCAATTCACCTTACTCTCGTCCTGTGCCGATCGAGGCGACTCTAACCCTCTCGACATTGTACAACCGAGAGATGGAGTACATTCTCGGTTGTACACCACCAACACAACATTACCTAACACTAATTGTAGCTCTCGTCATGTCTCGCCCGAGATAACGCAAGTAATCTCGGCCATTCGTAACCGATACTCTATGAACTCTTCCGGCCTTCCTGGCCGAGACGACGAGTTGCCCAAAATTTACTTTCTGTCTCGGCCATGCTTGGCCGCGACAGTAAACACACTCTCTGGCTTGTGTGGCCGAGAATCGCGATTTTCCAATAATGGAACCATTGAACACACCGCCACACACACATTACAACTACTCTACCAAATGTAACTTAATTAGACTATAAACGTACCTTCAAACGATCGATTTTGCGCCAAATGTGTGTGTACGACGAACTTCAACCGAGCCCTAATTCGGAGACGAAATCGCCCAACAACCCGAGCCTACACACTGGAAAAACCTCCTACAACGAAGGAGGAACACACGGAGAAGGACGGAATACACGATTTTCGGGAACCCTCGCAATGGCCATCCTCAACGAATTGGTTCTTCCACAATGAGTTCGCTGGTGGTGGTGGTGGGGTGCGAGAGTTTTGAACGAGGGGTATTTTGGGAATTTCGGGTCCAATTTTTGGTGCCCCGGGTAAATTGGTTAGTGCCCTCATTAACGGGTGCCTTTATGAAATGGTGGGGTGCCCTTAGCGGCCCTCTAAATAAATGGGAAAAGACACAAAAGAGCATGAAGGAGAGGAAGGGCATAGATAAGTATAAAGGGTACTTTAGTCATTTTCTTATAAATACCATCTTCTTCTCGACTCTTCCATCCAACGAAACCCGGCCTCGGCCCCTCGTACCTTATTCGTTTCAACGAAACACAACCCTCCCTCTCGACTGAATCTCGATCTTCCTCTCGTCCCTCATCTTCCTTACCCACAATTCTCTCTCCATTGCATCTCTAACTTCCATATCTATTCCTCCATTATTAAAGAGAGAATAGAAAAGGAACTGCGAAGTTTCAAAAGGTGAGCATGATAGATCTCTATTGATTAAATGTGCTAATTTAATAGAAATTTTGAGATATGGTGATTGATGAAAGGATCAAGGGTTTGTGATGGGGATGGTGTTTGATAAGCTCAATCCACTGCGGTCATGCAAAAATAGTAAAGGAAATAAGAAAGCAAACCATAACACATGGATTGTTTACGCAGTTCGAACTTTTCATCCTACATCTAAGGGGCTGTGTCCAGATGTAAGATTCACTATGAAACGTAATGTATATATTTACACAAATTCTATAACTAGTTAATCCTCATGTAGCTACTGATCCCTCATTGAACTTTGTTACACTTTTTCCAATTCTCTTACAATGAACCTACACTAATCCAATATCCCCTTGGAAATCGAGATCCCTTCGGTGGTGTGTGTAAACTCAAAAAATGGACCAATGTCAGATCTATCTTATAATAGATTGGAATTGCAAAACCCTGTAAGTGATGAATTCCAATATGTGATAACATACATATATAAAAGAAAACATACAACGAAAATATCAATTAAGTTGCCTTGTACGTCTTCAATTATAGGCTGACAATCTTTTCTTTCTTTCGATCTCCATTATGTAAAGGAAAGACTGCTTGGAGAGAATATCTCATGAATTTTCAACGATATACTTGCTAGTCGTGGAGAATGTATCTTGTAATCTATGTCCAGCTGTCATGTTTAGCCGTTGGAGATTATGCGTGGATTCTGTTGAGGACAAGTTTCGTGCCCACATAGTTGTCTGTGGGCACATAATCAATAAAGTAGTTGTGCATAAAACTTACGAATTATACATAACTTTCCATATCTTTTTCTTACTAACCACATGTTAATTTTCTCACTCACGGGTACAACACTCACAATTGGCATGTCTGTGGAAATACTTCATGAGCATGTGGATCATGCTAGTACCAATATTATCCCCGACTTAACCACCTTCAACTCATAGGTGTCGGGGCTTAACTCATAAGGCCCCGGTACTAGCTGATGGGAGATAGTCAATTATATACTTCTTTATGAAGCACTCTTTAATTAATGTGGGATTAATTTTGGTCCACACATCTTCAACACTGCACCTTGGATCGAAATTCACATGATCCAAGAGGTTTTCTCTTAACGGGTCCCACTTGAATCGTCGCCATGATACCTTGTTGATTTTCTCGCTCGCAGGTGCAAAACTCGTAACTGGCCCACCTGCTACATTACTCATTTGTTACTTTATTTTTCATTGTGCCTGATTATTTGGTTTTTCAAAGTAAATGGACTCACCATGGTTCTACAATCAATTTGCAGTCATCGTAGCAACAACAAGGATTCTTACTTGACATATATACACATATATATATATATATATATATATATATATCTTAAATGAATTATATTCCCTAAGTTTCTCTTGGGTTATGAGGTTGGGGCACTCAGCTAAGATCATCTCCAATGGGATGTTGATTGGATGTCATGTTTGCCATCTAGGACTAAATAGAAACTGGGATGAAAAAAAACCTCTCTAATTAGAATATGCATTTTGAATGTCGAGCCGACGTGAATAGGTATTATCTATTTTGAATGTCTACTTCTAAATGTGTATAGACATTCGAAATACACATTACTCATTTGTTTCTTGATTTACACCGTCTAAAATTAGACATTAAAAATAGATAACTTTCCATATCTTTTTCTTACTAACCACATGTTAATTTTCTCACTCACGGGTACAACACTCACAATCGGCATGTCTGTGGAAATACTTCATGAGCATGTGGATCATGCTAGTACCAATATTATCCCCAACTTAACCACCTTCAACTCATAGGTGTCGGGGCTTAACTCATAAGGCCCCGGTACTAGCTGATGGGAGATAGTCAATTATATACTTCTTTATGAAGCACTCTTTAATCAATGTGGGATTAATTTTGGTCCACACATCTTCAACACTGCACCTTGGATCGAAATTCACATGATCCAAGAGGTTTTCTCTTAACGGGTCCCACTTGAATCGTCGCCATGATACCTTGTTGATTTTCTCGCTCGCAGGTGCAAAACTCGTAACTGGCCCACCTGCTACATTACTCATTTGTTTATTTATTTTTCATTGTGCCTGATTATTTGGTTTTTCAAAGTAAATGGACTCACCATGGTTCTACAATCAATTTGCAGTCATCGTAGCAACAACAAGGATTCTTACTTGACATATATACATATATATATATATATATATATATATATATATTCTTAAATGATTATATTCCCTAAGTTTCTCTTGGGTTATGAGGTTGGGGCACTCAGCTAAGATCATCTCCAATGGGATGTTGATTGGATGTCATGTTTGCCATCTAGGACTAAATAGAAACTGGGATGAAAAAAACCTCTCTAATTAGAATATGCATTTTGAATGTCGAGCCGACGTGAATAGTATTATCTATTTTGAATGTCTACTTCTAAACGTGTATAGACATTCAAAATACACATTACTCATTTGTTTCTTGATTTACACCGTCTAAAATTAGACATTAAAAATAGATAATGCTCATCCTAAGTGATTTGAATAGACATTGAAGTTCAAAAGTGTTCTCCGATTATCAATATGAATTGCATTTTTTTATTTTAAAAACTTATTAATTTTTTATATATTTTGGAGAGAATTGCCGACGTGGCAAACATGACATCCGATCAACATCCCATTTGATAATTATTATTTAGTGGTACTGATAAACATTTATTAATTTTATATATTTTGGGTAGTCATTATCTATTTTGACATGGATAGACGTTTGGATTAAATATAAATAACAACTTTTCTTCGACTTCGGTTCATTGACTTTTGTTCTTTAGCACTCCATCTACAAGTGGTTGGCATATCCATTCTGAATGGCTCTTCAGGCTTTGAAATCAATAGAGAGCATGTAACCCTCTTTATATGCCTTACAATATGTGTAATTTATATTGGTAAGCAGTGGTGTCCTTGTGTTTGATACACCTTCTGGTTGATATGACTGATTTCCTTGAAACATTATGGTTAGTACACAGATCTCACTTATCTTTACAAACAAAGATTTCACAGCACCAACTCTGATACCAGCTGAAATTACCAAATGATGTTAAAACGGATATGAATAATGTTGTAACGGGAAACAAATAACAGTGCAAGTACTTAAACAAAATAAGCAGTGAGTTAATCAAACCACGACATAAGGAATTTGTTCATGTAGTTCGATCCACGACCTACATCTGCGAGGCTATGTCCAAATATAAACATCCGCTAATCTAAAAACTCAAACTTACACAAGTCCCTTTTCCAGTGAATCCCTTACCAGTCTTGAAGTGCCCCTTCTCACAGTTACAATAGATTATTTCCCAAGTCCCCTTAGTGAGTCGATCTCCCCTTGACTGAACTACCATATATCCCCTTATTGGTAGTTTTATACAAGTCTCTCACTTACATTATGAGGCTTCCCTCACTGAAATACTCAAGTCCATTTGGTGATCACATCTCAAAGAAAGAAGTGAATAACACGTTCACAAATACAAAGTTAAACGAGATATAGACTATATCAACTTTGGCAAATATATAGACACATGAAGGACACATAATCTCAATAACATATCCTAAGATTTGGTGCATCTTTATCTTCAAATAACCACCATTCATCAGCTTTATCACATGGTTAATATCATCTCCAACACTTATCTTTAATGTGGATAATAACAAATCTACAACAAACGACAACACACGATCTTCTTGCATTCTGGTGTGTTTCGATCTTTAAATCTTCACGTCTCATCAAACCGATCATGTGGTAATGATGTCTCAGAACCTCAACCACATATCTTTTGTTGAAGTGGATGAGATCAAATTCACAACAAATTGATTCTGAGATCCTGTTGCGACAGCATATTGAATCCTTGTTGCAACTGCAAATCCTTGTCCATAACAAAACTGATTCGGGATAAATACCAAACCGATTCAGATATCAAATAACAAACTAATTTACAGTTGTTTTCATGAGCACGTGAAATATAACATTGAAGAGTCATTTACCAAAACAACTAATGACAACAAATCAGATAATAACACTAACACTAATAAAAAAACTAAAATACACGTTAGGTTCCTATATATATACTATTTTAATATACGTGCTTCGCATGTTCGCATAGATTTAATTATTATTTTTGATCTCTAACCTCTACTACAAAAAATACAAATATTCAAATTGAAATAGTAAAAAAAAAAACCGTTACACATTAGCTTGCAATTTTTCAATTTTTTTTTTTTAAAAAGTTTGCAACTTTCAATTCTTAATTTCTAACTAATAGAAGCTTAGTAAAAATGATTAAAACTTAATTTCCTAAATTCATAATTGCTTTCAACTAATAATATAAACTATTCTAAATTAAATAAATCCTTATAACTAATATAAACTTATTAATTAAAGGGTAAAAACGACAATTCAAGTGAAGAATGAATCTTTAGTTATTGGTGCTTATTATATTACTTAGATATATGTGTGTATATATATATATATATATATATATCAAAATGGTTATTTTTGTAACTACGCATGATTTTTTAATGATAATGGCTAAAAAGACCCCAATTTTTACTAAACGAACCCCAATTTTGAAATTTTAATTAATTATTTAGAACTCATTAGTGAAAGGTCCTTATTGCCCCTTATATATAAGGGGTTTTTGTGCAATCACGCCCCAACCTTTTGAAATAAAAAATTTGTGCCGCTCCCCTTTCTCAAACCCTCTCCGACCTTAACTCCCTCTATTCTCATTTTTAGGCCAAACAAGGTTGAATCCTCACGAAATCGACCAAGTAAGTCCATTTTCTCATTGTTTTGTTGTTGTACTGGCATGTTTAGTGTTATTTTGAGTACTCACATTGTTTCCATTTTTGTAATTTCTAAGTCATCAAATTTTGGGACAAATCGAGCTACCGAAGATAAAAAATGCAGAGGAAGCCCCAAATCGAAGCGAAGCATAGCAGAATGAGGTGAGTGCTCAAGTTTTTTATCGATTTACATGGAGATTTTAATGTTTCATCGTGCTCGTGTTTTTCGGACTCACGAGGCCGAAACGTCCAACATGCATCTCGGCCCTACTACGTCGTAAGTAGTAAACACTACTCGGCCAATTAAACCTAATATGATTATTTAGCTTTTGGTTGTTATGCTCCATTATCCATATATACCTTTCGGCTTTATGTGTCCGTTACTTACACTATAAGAATCGATTAGGGTAGACCAAAATTTATATTGTGTGTCTTGGACCTGTTGCTCCATACAAATTATAAATGATGCAATTCAATTTTTTTGCCATTGTTTTGTGTTTAATTAGTGGTTCTTTTCGTCCTTGTAGGTTCCTACGAATGACAAAAAGAGTACATCGAGTGATCCCTTCCTAGACTTCACCGATACCTTAACATCGTCTATGTCATTCGATAGTAGAGAGGAAGTATTAGTTGGGCACAGGCTACAGCAAAAGAGAATGGATTTTTGTTCATTATATTGAAATTAGATGTTCCCATTGGTCGATGAGGTAGGTTATCCATTGTATGTGAGAGGTTCGGTTCTTTTGCTCCTAAGATTTTTAAGGCGAAGAAATTAAAGTATGATGCTAAAAAAAATGCGTAAAGAAAAGGGTGGGGTCGAGGCTGAGAATAAGCCTAAGGAGACTGCCTCGAAGAAGTGTGGTTGTCAAATCAAGATGAATGTGAAACATGAGGTTGATGAGAAATGACATGTGCGTGTTGTGTGTGGGGTGCACAACCATAAATTCTCAAACAACTTGATTGGCCATGCATATCCTAGAAGGCTTACCAAACTGGGAGGGTTATTCTTAAAGATTTAAGCAAGACTTGTGTAATGACCTAAATTAATTAAACTAGAAATTAGCGTTAATCTCGGGGATTAATGATTGTAATTCGGGCATTATGTGGACAACTCAGTTGACTCAGACAAGAGAACCAAGGAAATATATTATTTTTGGATGGTGGTTTTGTATACGTAGTGTTTAAGATTATTATTATATTGCACCGCATGTGTGTATGTTGCTATCGGGCGAGTTTGTGTGACAGGTGTTCGCCTCAAAAGGCGTGTCAACACGGGTATTGAGTAGGTGAACTATGGGTACAATAGGAAACTCGACTAATTCACGTTAATATGACTAAGTAATTCATTTAAAATGGGTAATGTAACTATAGGCTAAGATGATTCAATTAAAACAATAGGCTATGGCGTACCTTGAAACGTGTGTTGAGACACGAGGCATGGATTGCCGGGTAGGTGAAATTTAGTAGGTCCATAAGTTGGTTAATTTTGATAAATAAAACACTAACCATATGGTTTGATAAGGCTTAAGATAATGTGAGTTAATTAAATAATGAAAAGCCTATAGTTGGAACTAAATAATGAGAACCATAAGATGGACATCAAGATGATCATTGTAAGTAGTTCTAAGATATGAGTATGTTAATGAAGTCATCAGGTTGTGTGGACTGTTGGGTATATGTGACCTAGGCCAATTCTGTAAACGTTGTTTAACTATTGTAAGTAGATGCATGTTTCTTTTATAATAGTATCCATGAATAATTATTCTATTATTCTAAATGTCCCTAGTCAGTTATTATTGTGGGAACAATAATAAATTAAGACTAGTATTAGTCTTGATTGATAATCGTGTGATGATTAAGCGTATATGGATATGGATCAAGATAATGGGTATATGTTGGGAATAGATGTTGGACTGACCCGCCATGAAAACACTACATGGTCAATGTCATAAGTGATTCTCATGAGAGTTATATCATTTAGTCATTTGACTTGAGATCACCAGAGACTCCAACATTAGGAGCACGATGATTTGATACAATCAAAAGTTGTCTTTAACCGGATGATTATAAAGATTGTGATTGATCATTGTTCGACTAATAAGTGGATGTTGTGTGATCAAGATGAAATTTTCCCTCTTTTTTAAAGAAAGATATCTATTGGGGCCCTCGATATGTTAGACTGATAAATGGCCTTGTCTACTCAGAGATCGAAACTAGTGGATTGAATTATAAGGGTGACATTCCATGTCTTATGTTCAATCAAAAGATATCGCGTGATAAAGGGATATGATATACAATGTCTATTAGGTTGTATCGATTTGTTGATCTTCATGCTCCTTAGGTAGTCATAATGCTCGCTAGAGCCCGCTTATGACTTGTATACCAAAATGGTTTTGGTTCACTGCCAACGTTGTAAGAACCTATTTGGTCGCACACAAAGAACGGATTTGCGGGATTTAATATTGTCTAGGTTAATGAATTTTATTTGATAAAATTTATTTTGAAGATTCTCATTAAATGTCCTTGTTTGACTAGGATTCAAATTCTCATACGTTTCTAGTGTGACAAGAAATTGACTCTTAGTAAATCCTATTTTGAATAGGATTCTAATTGGAATTATAGTATGACTTTAATTCTTATTTGAGTTTTAGCTAAATTACAACTCTTATTGGATTAGTAATTGTAGATTCCCTATGACTCTATCCTTTTAGAGTTGGACTTTATCTAGGACTCTATTTGGAGTGTGACTAAGAGATGAAGTTCTTTTACAACTCGACCTAATAAATAAGACCTTAAGGTCACAGTTCTTGAAGGGAATTCCTGAGAGAGATTTTCTTGGAGGTTTTTTGTGAGAATTTTTGTCCTAGGATTTTTAGGGCTAGCACTCCAGGATCATGATCGTCCGTTCGATTGTGGATTTCTGATAGAGCACGTTCGTCTCTGACAACGTCTTGAAGGAATCAATCAACACCAAACAAGGTAGACATGAAGTTGTTCTTTTTAAGATATGATTTTTATTGGCACATCAATTTAATGGAATCGATAGGATCTTTGTTCGGGGATGTTCGAAAAAGGTTTCAAAACTTTCGTGCACATGATCCCCGAAACTCAATAGTGGTATCAGATCAACTAGGCTTAATTTTGTTAAACTATAATGTGCCCTTATTTTATGATATATACCTATACTAATATAATGAAAAACCTCAAACAGTTAACTTTGAAGCCTTTTCAGCTAAGATTTCCAATAATGCCCTTAATTAATCAATCCAAATTTTTTGGTTTTGGGTAATGTAGTAAATTAACATAAATCCCTTTAAAATTGGCGGTATCTATTGCGGATTGCTCTTGAAAAAATTGGAATGGATTAATTAACATTTTCCATTAAGTGAGGAACCATTGATTAATAAGCAGTTTTCTAAAATCAAGGATTCTCTTCTTACTTAAAAACAACACTTCTACATAAAAAAAAAAACCTACGTTCACAATATTATTATTTTTTTCAATCCAAAAATTAGATTTTTCAAGATTTATATTTATATTTATATTTAGTAGTGTATGGCACATGCATTGCACGTGGATGATAAAGAGAGAATGGTTAAAGGTTAGATGAATATAATTTAGGAGTAATTCGTGCAATTTTGAAATCTCAAACAAAAAGGTAACTAACTAAAAAGTATGTTTCTCTCTCTCACGTTATTTTCTCTCTTTTAGTTTCCACTTTCAAATTCCAAAGTCTGAACCAATTAAAAAAGAGAAAAAGTTAAGTAGATCGAGATTTACTCAAATACCCTTAATTTTATTTTCTTGCCAATTATTCCAACCAATAAGATAGAAGCTTTTGAGGACATTTTTAAAATAAATATGTTTTAGGATGAATAAGATGGGAAGGAGGTTTGACATTACATATAGTATAGATATAGATATAGATATAGATATAGATATAGATATAGATACTATATATAAATTTAAAAAATTTATACACTTAAAAATCAAGTTCTTATTAAAGTCAAAATAGACTTATTGACAAAATCTCCCTTAAATAATAAAATCTCATTGGATGATAATTCAAAATACTTAAATTTCATGGTAATGTGGTAATTTACTTGCATACGACAAATTAATAGGTGATTATCTAATATCTCTACGAAAAAAACATAAATACTCCCACGATTAACAGTAGTTAAGATAACCACTCCCTCTACTTAATATGATTTCAAAACTGCTATATTTTTCTCCCTTCTTCTCTTTTCATACTTAATATGGTGCATTCGATGATGCAGGTTTCTCTCGGTTCTCTTTTTTTGGTGGTTTTGATGTAGGGACGTGTTGGTTGAGACTACTTCGGGACAATTATTGTGGGTGTAGAGTTTTTGTTGATATTGATTGATGTTGACAACGTGCATGTATTCTATCTATTTCGCCTTAGTGAAAGAGAGCCCTTTGCATGTGATGTTAATTTTATTCTCGAGGGCATAACGAGGCTACAATGTGATGAATGAGGGATCCTGACTGGAATGGGTGTTTTTCTTAATTTGTAATCCTTTTATGGGCCGGTTATACTTGCTTGCTAATATGTGTTGAGTTATATGTGTTCATAGAATAAGTGTTCTCATTGTTAGTTATTGGAAAAATAAAATCTTCATTTTTCTTTTTCACTTCCCACTCAACAACGTGAGTAATGCAACCAAAATCATGCCCCAAAATACTAAACAAGGGAGAAAGCAATTGCCAATATATAGCATAGAGAATCCTAGGAAGGGAGATAAAGCAATTGTGTGATAAGGAATGACAATGGCTTAAAGATTAGTGTGGGTGTAGCCGTATGGGCTTGGGTGTGGGTTGTGTCAATGAAGCGCTTGAAGGCTTGGTGGTAGCGACAATGACAACTTTAACATCCTTACTATTAGATATAAGTGTCAATATGCATACGTTAAGGTTGAGATTTGGCTATAAGCCCCTTTGGTCTTAATTTTTGTTTCTGTTTAAGCATTAATATTAATGCCATGTTAATTCTGACAGAAATCGTTCAAATATTTTATCACTTTTTCCTTAATTTCAATCATATAATTTATTCTCTTGATTAAGGCTTTGAGAAAAGCCCAGCACTTGATTTATCTCATGTTATTCTATTTTGAGACATGAGTTGTTTTCTTATTATTTGAAACCATTAGAGAAATTTTCTTTGTAAGTATTTTTTAGTCAATATAAGTATTGTTTTACTTTGCAAATGAAGATTGTCAAGATTAAGTTATTTTAATTGTGTTATTGAATGAAAAATCATCTCACGTTCCTAATTGGATGTATTTGATGGTATAAGGAATAAAGGTGGATTTTACTGCAATTCATGGTTATAACTTCTATATTAAAAACATAAATCAAATTACAATATGTTTATATATCGAGGATACATAGTTTTCCACGATCATATCCATCAATATTTTGATAACTTTTTTGGGTGATTCAGCGGTAAAATGTGTTCAACTACCTTATGAATTGAGTACCTTACAGGCACTGGATGCAATAGAGATGATGGTAATTTTGTTTGATTAATTTTTTCTTTGATTTTAGGATTAATTCTTCATTTGTTGTGTTTAATTGAAGACAATAACTCTCTATTTGATTAATG
Organism: Stephania yunnanensis; assembly: GCA_039657365.1. Taxonomy (NCBI): domain Eukaryota; kingdom Viridiplantae; phylum Streptophyta; class Magnoliopsida; order Ranunculales; family Menispermaceae; genus Stephania; species Stephania yunnanensis. The sequence goes on along the minus strand of CM077584.1, from coordinate 10,988,497 downwards.
GGATAAGAAAACACTAGAATGACAAAATGTATGTCACACCAAAAGATATGTTATATATCGGGATTTATGTATGCCCACATCTTGTTGTGCACATGAACTACTCAAAGGCCAATTGTGACTTCGATGTGACATACCGATTGTCATTCTACCATTTTTCAACAACATAACATATATATTAATTATGCCTTAAAAGCCACCCAAATTATTTTGTCAGTGAAAAAATAAAACTCCTAATCGCTTATAATAATGCCTTTCCAATTCACTCGATGAACAAACAAAATGCACTCGAAATTATGTTCATGTGCAGAACGCATGCCCATTGACTAGTGATATATAAGACAATTATGATATTTTATATATATGGTTGCATCATTGCGTTTAATAGAATTAATCTATACGCAAAAGTGTGAAAGTATCGACATGGTGTAGTTGATGTATTCGCACCGTCACAGACATATATGCACAAAACATGTGCACATCAAATTTAGCGGATAAGATCTCACTATTTGTGTACATAGATATGTGTATTTTAATATGTTGGTGGTTGTATGGGATATGAAAGCCATAATATTGATAAAAAAAGGTAGAGATATTTTGGCTAAGATGGGATTCAATCCTTGCCATTCAACTCTTTTTGGAATGCTTTAGCCATCCCAGCTAGCAATTCAACTTGTAACATGATTACAAAATTATATTTAAAGGCAAATCTATTTGTAATAGGATCTATATATATATATATATAAGTCAGAGGAGAGAAAGTTCAGAAGCTACCTCCTCTTACCATTCTAGTTTTCTAATTTTTATTATTTATTTATTTCTATTATCGATTGTCCCAAGATATATAATTATATATTATTTGTGCATCTATTAATAATTAATAATGGTTATATTATCAACGAATGGATTAATAGAATTAGTACATTCTACTCGAAATGATGGACAAATACATGGGCAAATACATGAAATGGAGTGTAATAAAAGTTTTTAAAAATTATGGGCAGATACATGGAATTGAGTGTAGTGCAAGTTATATTCCCCTTATAAATTTTACCTCCCATCCATTTTTCTATGTTGTAATTCTCTCACATCCATTTTGAGGAATTTTTGGGGAGTGCTTGGCCATCATCTAGATTTTTGTTTGGGCCTCAAAGTGCACATGTTTGTAGGGTTTTTTTGTGTTTGAATGGATGCACAAGTACCATGGGTTGGCTTATGTAAAGGGTCGAGAAAGACGATCTTTTTAATATATAATTTTTGCTTGACATAGGGGTCAACTACGACACCCATCATTTTGTAACTTTCCTATTTTTTCGCCCATTTTCATACATATAAACCATGAAGGTCTTCACTGATAACTGCGCGAAGTGCAGGGAAACAACTAGTTACAAAATAAAATAAAAGGACTTTTTATGAGAGTAGGATTCAATCTTATTACATCAAACGTCCCGTTGAAGAGCTTAATCACTCCAACTAGCAAGTAAAACTTATCTTATTTGTATTATGATTACAAAATAATGGCTTATATTATTTGTAATAGAATTACAAATAAAAGGAGAGTTTTTAGGAACTGGAATTCGATCCCTATACCTCAAAACGTAGGAGTGCTTTAGCCATCTAGGCTATCCATTCCAAGTTGTAATAGGTTTACAATTTGTTTATATTAATTAGGTTATATATTAATTGAAAGAAGTTTTAATTAATTAATTATCAATTAATCGGATGGGGTTATTGTTCATCAATTAGATTGAATTTATTTAATTAGAAGGTGTTTTAATTGAATTAATATCAATTTAATTAGTGGGACTATTATTAATATTAACTAGAATATTTAATTAAAACGGGTTTTAATTAAATAAAGTCCGATAAAAATTATATGGAGATATATTTAATTAATGAGATTAAATAAAATATAATCTTTGAAGCACTTGAAAAATTTGAAAGTATTTAATTTTCTTGATTTGTTTTATGATGCCTTGTTGATATATGAATATGTTTATTCTTGTTTTATATAAATGATATTTATTTTATGCATATTGGGTATATATAATATTCCATAATTAAATAGATGCTAGAATTAATCATTGTAAAAACATTAAATGGATCATAAAACTTGATGAAAATCCCTTCACTACAAGAATATGATGGATTCGCAACAACAAATAGCAACAACCTAAATTTGTTACTAAACAACAACAATCAACATATATGCTTCAGATAAGTCGTTTAACCAAGTTGACCATAAAACATCTATTCAACGACAGATTTGTGACTAAACTTTGTGATAGACTGTTGGTTGTCACTGATATGTTGTTAAATTTCATTAGTTGTAGCTAATATGTTGCTAATTTTAGCGACAAATTAGCGATGAACCTCGAGATATGCATAAGAACACATGACGTTTGATCTGAGGCAAAAAACAAGTCAACGACAGATTTTCTACAAATCAGCGATAGACTTAATGTCTGTTGTTAATCCGTACCAAATTGAAAAATTAAAGAAAATGAAGAATTTACATCGTCTTTCGTCGTAGGGGTGTCAGTTTTTCGAGTCCGGGACAAGTCCGGGTCCGTTCTGCCCTTTATATAAACAATCATTTGCATTGTCACACTCAACCCGATTGTAAATTCGGACAAGTATGTCTTGCCCAAACCCAATTTACTTTTAATCCGAGTTGTCCAAATGTCCACATTTTTCGATTTCTTAAAAAATCATTTTATGTTTAAAAATATTTTTAATCATTAAAATCATTGTAAACTCTTTATAATATAATCTTCTCTAACATAATTTTGTAAAGTAATGTTCAAGTTGTATTTATTATTTTAAATTACAAGAAATTATAATATTTATTGTTAAAAGACAAAACACATAATGTTTCTCAAGCAATTTAGCAAGTCTCGAAACTAAAATAGTACATTTATATACAAGTTATGTAGTTTTCTTATTTTTATTGTTGTTTTTGTGAATTATACTATGTATGAAAGCATATTTTCAAGATAAAATAGGCATCCTCTGAAATCCAGGCTGGATCCGGACTTAGAGGGACTTGTCCAAACCCGATCCGGATTTTAATTTGTATATCAAAGCCTTGTCAAGACCCGGCTCGAATTTAAAAAAATTATTGTCCAAACCCTTTTTTTTGGGGCGGACAAAAAATTAACACCCCCTAGTTTTCCCCATTTCACAAATGCTCACACCTTTGACCAAAACTAAAATATTGAACTTATAATTAATTACGAATGAGTTGGTTTACCTTTTTCTTTTTTTAATCTCACTACGTGCATAAGATAAAATTAAGGTCAAAATGTTTTGAGTGGTCTATAAAAATAAATAAAATTAATTTTATATGAAAGATCAATAAAAAGATTATATATATTGCTAACATTACTTAAAAATAAATAAAAACTAAAAAAACACATATTTATTTTTTGAAACAATATTTAATTCAACAATTTAAGTCAAATATCTTATAATTTATTTGAAGCTAACTTTTCAAATTTTTTCTTATAATCATTTTATTGCTCAATGCATGTTAATAATGAAAAGAGAAGATTTGGGTGGGCAACCACGGTCCCTGTTTTGCTAGTACGTCTGTCCATTCCTTCTTAAATGAAAAATACTACAACCATCACAACACAAACAAAACTCTCAAGAACTCACCGACCAGCATGTGACTCGAGGTAGATCTTGGCGCTTGCAAGACCCGTAGTGACTTCTCTTGTGACTTATTAACGTCACTCTAGCACTCTCCTTAGATTCACGAACGCCCGTTTTGCCTGACTTCTCTTGTGACTTATTAATGTCACTCTAACACTCTCTTTAAATTCATGAACGCCAGTTTTGTCGTTCCTCTCTTCTACTCCTCCCCCACAACACCAATCCTCAACATATCCTCACCCACCTAAAGACCTCCCTCTCCAAAACCCTAACCCTATTCCACCCCTCCTTGGCCAACTGAACGACTCCAACCACCACCACATCCTTTGCAATGATTAGGGCATGAAGTTCGAGACGAGCCATGGAGTTGAGCCCATCTCTACCTTCAACGAGATGGGGATACGAGACGACTTCTTCCGTGGCATCTACGCTTATGGATTCAAGAAGCTCTTCGCCATTTAGCATAGAGTCGTCTTCCCCATCATCAAGGAACGCGACGTCATCGCCCAAGCCCAATCTGACACCAGAAAGACCTCTATGTTGCCCTCACTATCTGCCAGATGGTCGACACCTCCTCCCGAGTTTGTTGCCTCGCCATCTTCTCCTTCTTCTCTTTGCATTCGATTAAGGTGGCATTTTTTCAGTTTGTTTAGTGTTGTTTGTTGAGATTTTTTTGTGTGAAATTTTGGGGGTTTTGAATTTTGTATGTTCTTTATTTCTCCCTTTTTGTTTGGTTTGATTTTTTGGAGTTTGAAATGTTTGTTGTGAATGTGCAGGCATTTGATACTTTTATTGGAGCTGATTTTCTTAGAAGATTCACAAGGTATGTTCAAAGGATTTCAATAGATATTTGTTTTTTTGTGGTTTGTCATGAATTCCTAAATTATTGTAGGTTAATTCAACTTTTCGATTTTCTTATACTTGAATTTACTCATCTTCTAATGCTCAGTTGTACTCTCAATGTGTTGGTTCTATTTGTTTTATATATGTGAAAATGTAATTTTGAATGTTGTCCTAGTTTTATTCATTTTAATTTATTATTTTCTTCTTCTTCTTCTTTTCTCCAATTTCTTCTTTTCATATGATCTTAGACTTATGTCCATATTTATGTTGCAACCATGAGTTACCAGTGTGTCAATGTTAAGGTAATTCTTTTATAAGAACTCTAGTTGTTGCCATTGGTTTTGTTTTTAGCCATAATTTCAATTTCTCATAGGCTTTTAAGTTGTTGTTTTGTTTGGTTCACATTTATGTGCTTTTATATCTTTACTTGATTCCATCTAATTAATCACCTATGTTCTATTTTGGATTTTGTATTTTGTCAATTTTGCGAATGATGAGGAAATGTTCCTTGCCTTTTCATAATATATTTATGAGAACTAGAACTAAGTCAGTGTTAGTTATTTGATTAGGCAAGTTTTAAAGTTCTCCATTTGAGTTTTGTGAGGACTTGTTACACCATATCCTAATTAAATATTATAGTTGTAGATCTAGAGTTTAATATTGATTACAACATATCCTAAATACTATAGTTGTAGATCTAGAGTTTAATATTGATTACAACATATCCTAAATACTATAGTTGTAGATCTAGAGTGCAATATTGATTAGGACTTGCATTTCTATTCTATTTAATTTTTTGTTTGCTACTTTTGGTTTAGTTAGGAATAATTATGAACATGGAATCATAAATCTACTAGAACTATAGTTGAATGTTAAATATAGTGCTTCAAATATATCATCTGAGATGCTCTTCAAAAAATTGTTAATTGATTCTAAATTTTCGTGGAGATTGATAAACTTTAGTTAAGAAATAGCAAAGATTTTGTGAATTTATTGGAGCACTGGCATCATCAATACTATTTGTTTAGCTATGGAATTGAAGCTTTTTACTATTTTTACTATTTTTACCGTTTTTATTGTTTTTTTATTAATTCCATCATATAAAGTTTTATTTTTTTTTCTCCAAAACTTAAATGTATTCAAAACTTCATGTTGATTTTTTCTAGCTTGAAAACATTCACTCGGTCCTTGCTCTTTTTACTATAACTTGGTTAAAAGGAAAAACTAATGCTAGCAGACTCACTGATTCAAATCATCATCAAATACCTAACATACAGACCGTTACTAGTACAAATACTACTATCACTACACATTACGTAGCAATCTAGCAAAATATATAAGGCAAATTAGTTTGGACAAAATGTGACTAGGTAACTCCCACCAGTACAAATGGCAATGCTAGTAGGATCATCATAAGCATATGAGTATGCCCTTGGACATGCAATTTCGAAATACCTAGATAAGTAGTTGGCTTGCAAGATTTAGGATTCCCGTAAACCCTTTTATTAATTTCATTATTTAAAGTTTTAATTTTTTTTTTCAGTGAATGTTTTTCTTTTACTCATACTCGAAATTGTTTATAAATGCAGGTTTTTTGCATCTTATGATTTGTTTTATGCTTCATCTAAGGATTTCAAACTTAAGTATTATTGATCCAAATTAAACTCATCGGGTTAGTGAAGCTCAAGGTAGCTGGTTGAGAGACAGATTCCAATTTATTCACATTGGCCTCATTGTACTAGGTGAGCTCAAGATACATACACTATTTTATTGTGTTCATCTCTTTCTCTAATGTATCTTTGGACCCCGAAGAAACTAAGAAAAAAATAATCCATTTATTCTAGGATCATGAAGATTTTTTTCTGCATATATGTAATGATATTTCACTTCTATTAACAAGCTAACACATATAAACACCTACTTGTAAGGACTGCTAACGTATGTTAAATAATCTAATAGTCTTACGTTTTTATGCATGTTCCTAATTAACATGGGTTGGCTGCAAAATGGTGTCAGAGCGCGAATGCTAGATACATATGACTTTGACGATGATATATGGTTGTCATTCTTTCGAAAGGAATATGTTTTTCATTTACTGTATTTGTAAGAATTTCTTGAACTTCATATTTAACTTGCATGAACTTAGTATTGTTAGTTCATATATGGTACTATTACAGATTAGACACTTTAAAGCCATAAAAGAGTATACATAAATGCATAGCTATTTACAAGCTAATGTTCCCATTAATCAAATAAGAGTTTTATATATGTTACCTGTCTGATCACCTTGGCCACCCCTTCTCTTGCAATCCTTCCTTCCTCACCATCTCCTTCACATCCCTTCACTATATTTGCTTCTAATCCTACACCCAACTCCACCACCAATCTTGCATTCATTAGCTGATCAATGTGCTTAGACATAGCTATAATTGGCACTCCAAACTTGCAGGTGATATATAATTCAAGTCCTAATTTTTAACATGATAGAAATAAGTTGAGTCTCCTTAATGTGTAATAAATGTTAAACATATAGGTGAGATAAAATCCAAGTCCTTCATAGTCTTCAATTGGATCAAAATTGGTTGTGATCATCATGCATATAAGAAGGAACTAAATCAATAGTGAATAGATCGAAATTGATTGTGAATATGTGATGTTGTTTGTGTTGAGTTATGTTTGTTGGTTGTTGATTTGTTTAATAATATTCAATTTAATTGTAATTTTCTGGATTTGGATGGGATACACACTCTGCTATTGAAAGACTTTATTTTTTTTGTGGCCTATTTTGTAGTAGTAATTATGAAATGTAATAGTATCATTCTTTTGTACACATTGTATTAGGTAGTGCCTACAAAGATTTACTACTTTATTTATGTAAAATTTTGATATTATACATTTTTTAAAACAAAAAAACAAAACATTCTGCTTTGCAAATGTTATTATAGGATGCATGTTGTTTGTTTTTACTTTTTACTGTTTTAAATATAAATTATTTATTCCAGGCAGCGACAGGATTGCAACAAATTGGTCCGTGCTGACTGGATTCTAGTCAGCGACAGACAGATCGGTGTTCGTCATCGCTTAATTCGGCGAAAATTGCAACAAACTCGTATGTGCTGACTGGATTCATGTTAGCGACCGATGACAATCTGCACTGTTCAGCGACAGATGTTTATTGCAATTTTTTTTCTGTTCAGCAGCAGATAGACTAATCCGTTGCTAATTCTAATCAGCGAAAAAGAAAACAATGACATACGCTTTTCTTGCGGATCTATCGCAAAACCCATTAGCGACAAAATCATACAAATTTAGCAACAGAGTTGTCTGTTCTTGAATTTGCTTTTTCTTGTAGTGCTTGATTAAAATTTAAGTTAATGTCACCCATTTTAAACACTTGTCAAGGCCTCGATCACATTAATATGGGCCTCCTTCATAGGGTGTATTGTGTTATCTTGGTGAGGCAAGCTAGGTAATGGTTACCTAGATGTTTTTAATTGGTTAGACTTAATAAAGCTATCAAAACGATTTTGGGCTTTAGACATAGATGAGACGTAACATGTTGTGACATATGATGTCTAGGTCTCACAAAGAACTTAAGATTTGCATATGATGCAATTGGTAGTGGTTACCTACCTAAATAACTTGATTTTGAGGGTCATGTCTTAGTTGTCTCAAAATTAAATGAAATATGGATCTTAGACCACTAAATTAATATTTACGAGGCTTATTGATGTAGTGGGAGTTTAATTACTCACTAATAAATTATTTTGCATAATCTTCTAGGTGTAGTTGTTAAACGTCTAGTAACACTAATCCAGAGTTACTGCGATCAATCCTTGATAAGGATAAAATAATTTCTAAGACTAATTTCCCTGTTTTGATTAGAAAATTGATAAATGTTATCAATAATAAAACAAGGGTGTACGTCTTAGATTAATGATTCCTTTAAACTACCATCTATTAGTACAAGGATTATATGTCATGTTAGCAAATATAAAATCAGGCTTTAGAAAAGATTTGGGCCATGAAAATTAATGACATGATAGTGACACTGAAGGAAATCTTCCAACAGTAAGTCACACGGGAAGGGGTTAAGATTGTAAAATTCCTAGATTATTGTAAAATGGTTGAGAACCTATTAATATGTCTTTTTTTTTTTTTAGAACATGAAAGAACTATATTAATTATCTCGAAAAGTATGAATCTTCATGTACCAAAAGTTGACAACATATTTGATTTATAATTCATCAAAATAGTTTTAAACTACATAATTTGAAAGACATGAAGAACATTGTTTACAGTTGCATATGATTTTTAAAATTGTAAGACAAAATAATAAAAAAGGGCCTTAGACATATATTTGATGGTTCGTAACATAAAGGAATTTAATAAAGAAAGATAAAGGAAGGTAAAAGCTACAAAAGGTGTTTGTGTCGGACACATAAACCTTAGTTGTGAGCTAGACTTTGCCAAGTTCTAAAGAAAGTCTTAAAAACGGATTTTGTTTTTGATAGAATGAAATTGTTCATGTTATAACGAATTACAAATCCTATCAGGAAGACATGATTTTGAATTATTACGAACATTTCAAAATGAGTATAAGGAAAAAAAAGTCACTTGGCAAACTATTAACATACTTTGATGAGATCAAGGTGGATAATATTTGAGCCAAGAGTTTAAGTGATCATTTTTGAAATTGTGAGATTGTCTTGCAATTAACTCCACTAGGAACGTCATTTGAGAAACGATGTTTTAAGAGGAGAAATCAAACTATATAGGATATAATTTGATTCAAGATGTGTCACACAGATTTTCCTATGATGTCTTATTGAAGCTATACATTAGAAACCAAGGCACTTGCACTAAAACTTATTTTCGTAAAGTGGTTGATAAAACTCTATATATGATATGGAATAAAAAGACTTAGTTTTTCTTTTCTTTTTTTGAGATTTGAGGCGGCGAGACTTGCATAAGAAGTTAAGTCATATAAAGTTTGATGCCTAAATCTTTTGTGTCTAATTGAGATTGAACACTATGATACTATTTTATACAATTGAGAACAAATTGTTTGTTGCTAAAAAATGATGTTTTTCTAAGTAAAGTGTTTATTTTAAAGACATTATTGGGAATAAAACAAATCTTGAAATGTTTAAGTGCCACAAATGAGAACCGAACCACTTTAGGAAGATCAACAAAGTTTTGAACTAGTTGAGTATACATAAGTAACATATATTTTTTGAAAATCTAGAATAATTAGAAATTGGCCGAGAAACTTGGAATTTCTTATTATTGATAGTTGTGATGTATTTTTGATATTGGATCAGAATGAATCACTACTTATCAAGAGACATGTCTTGTCTAGATTGAACGAAGAAACTAAGTGTTATTAACTCTAAATTTTAGTTCGGGTATGTTAATCAAGTTTGGAACTTGAGTTATTTACCCGAAGATGGTATGACCATTTGATGTAAATGAGTTAAAGTGACATGAAAAAGAAAAAATGCATACTTAAAAGCATGGGCGTATTGAGAATTCCAATCTAAATCAAGGTGTTGGTTATGATAAGATTTTCACTAGTAGCTAAGCTCAAGTTCTAGTATTCTATTGTCATTACTTCATAGTTTGACTATAAGAGATGACAAACGGATATCATAAATAGCATTGCTTATGCTCCTTAAAGATGTGTATGATACAACTTAAGGGTTTTTTTTATTATTTTGAGAATTTGAGAAAAGTATGCAAGCTTAAAGGATCAATTTATGGATTATAATAAGCTTATCAGAGTTAGGATCTTTGTTTTGATGAAATAATTAATGAATTACATTCATTGAATCGAAACTAAAGCTTGTGTATACATAACGGTTAGTGTGAGTGCAATTATCTTTATGAATCTGAATGTTAATGATATATTATTTATTGAAAACGATGTCTTAACCTTGCAGAATGTCAAGTCTTGGTTAAGAAAGTTTCTCAATGAGATTCTTAGCTAATTAGGCATATACCCTTGTGATATAGATCTATTGAGATAGATCTAATAGGCTAATTGTTTTAAATAAGAGTGCTTATATAGACAAATAACAGAAAAAGTTTCAGTGTACGAGATTCTTAAAAGAATTCGTACTTATGTCTTATAACATAACTCTCTGCAAGACTTAACATCTTAAGACAAATGATGAGAAAATAATATGAATAAGATTTCATACGCATAAGCTATGAGAATCATCACATATGTTATACTTTGCTCTCAACTTGATATGTCAGATGCTATGGGCAAAACGTACGTACATCTCATAGATTCTAGTGAAGGTCACTGGATATTTATTAATAACATTCTTAAGTACTTCAGAAGCACTTGAGAGATGTTATTAGATTTACAGATGTTTGAAAGATATGAGTCTTGTAAATGGTTACACGATGCATACTTTCAAATTAATATAAAAGATCAATGATTGCAATATGGATATGTATTAACTTCGTAGGAATGAGTCGGAAATGTTCTAAACTCACTCTAACAAGTTCTATAACATAAAATAAGTTTTTAGCATCATTTGATGTAGCCAAAGAAAATGTTTAGATCGTAAGGTTCATGATTGAATAAGGTGTGGTTCCAAGTATTGTAAATAATGTTGGTTTTTATTGTAAAAGCAATGGGCAAATTTAGGTTATGGAACCTAAATCACACTATAGATCTAAACAATCACTTAAGTGTTTTTGTCTTATAAAAGAGAGAACATAAAGATTTGCAGAACATCAATAACAAATGATGTAGCAGATACATGAATAAACTTCTTCGAATGCATTAAGGTTACTCAGTATTGGATACGTGTAGGATCAGACCTAGTGCAAGTGGGAGATGTTGGGGTATATGTGCCTTAAGCCAATTCTGTTAACGTTATTTAACTTTTATGAGTAGATGCATGTTTCTTTTATAATAGTATCCATGAATAATTATTGTATTATTCTTAATGTCCCTACTCAGTTATTATTGTAGGAACAATAATAAGTTAAGACTAGTATGAGTCTTGATTGATAATCATGTGATGATTATGCTTATACAAATATGGATCGAGATAATGGGTATCTGTTAGAAACAGATGCTGGACCGACCCACTATGAGAACACTACATAGTCAATGTCATAAGTGATTCTTATGAGAGTTATATCATTTAGTCCTTTGACTTGAGATCACTAGTGACTCCAACATTTATATCATTTAGTCCTTTGACTTGAGATCACTAGTGACTCCAACATTATGAGCACAATGATTTGATACAATCAAACATTGTCTTTAACCAAATGATTATAAAGATTGTAATTGGTCATTGTTCGACTAATGAATGGATGTTCTGTGATCAAGATGAAATTCTCCCTCTTTTTTAGAGAAAGATATCTATTAGGGTCATCGATATGTTAGACTAATAAATGGCCATGTCTAATGAATTGATTTGATTAATGTCACTTGAAAATTTCAGTCTACTCGGAGATCGAGACTAGTAGATTGAACTATAAAGGTGACATTCCATGTCTTATATTCAATTAAAAGATATCGCGTGACAAAGGGATATGATATACACTGTCTATTAGGTTTTTTCGATTTATTTATCTTCATGCTCCTTGGGTATCTTCATGCTCCTTGGATAGTCATAATGCCTTGCTAAAGACCACTTATGACTTGTACACCAAAATGGTTTCGGTTCACCGCCAACGTTGTATGAACCTATTGGGTGGCATATAATGAACTGATTTGTACGATTTAATATTGTCTGGGTTAATGAATTTTATTTGATAAAATTGATTTTAAAGATTCTCATTAAATGTCCTAGTTTGATTAGGATTCAAGATTCTCATACATTTCTAATGTGACAAGAAATTTTGTCACTTAGTAAATCATATTTTGAATAAGACTCTAATTGAAATTATAGTATGACTTTAATTCTTATTCAAGTTTTAGATAAATTACAACTCCTATTGGATTAGTAATTGTAGATTCTCTATGACTCTATCCTTTTTAGAGTTTGGCTTTATCTAGGACTCTATTTAGAGTGTGACTAGGAGATGGAGTTCTTTTACAACTCGACCTAGTATATTATAAATAAGACATTAGGGGTCACAGTTGTTGAAGGGAATTCCCGAGAGATCTTTCTTAGAGAGTTTTTGTGAGAATCTTGTCCTAAAATTTTAGGGGTAGCACTCCGGATCGTGATCGTCTGTTCGTATGCGGATTTCTGATAGAGGATGTTTGTCTCTGGCAGCGTCTTGAAGGAATTGATCAACACCAAACAAGGCAAACATGAAGTTGTTCTTGTTAAGGTATGCTTTTTATTGGCACATTAATTTCATGGAATCGATAGGATCTTTGTTCGGGGATGTTCGAAAAAGGTTTCAAAACTTCCCTGCGCATGATCCCCAAAATCCAAGAGGGATAGCATGAAATGAGACCACAAGATAATCCTCGGGATACGTACCTACATTTGATTCCAACGAAACATATAAAAACCAAGTTAGTGTGGTTTTTAATCAAACCACTTACAAACTCTCATGCGAAAACCAGAGAACCTGAGATTTAAAGGAGAATCCAAGTTGAAAATGCAACACTTTAGAGGATAAATCAAGTGATCCAACCTAGGTAATCATCTTCTTCATCTCCTACACTCTTCAATGAACCCATTTTTTGGTATGTTTTAGTAAAATTGAGTTTGATGATTATATCTCTAATTTTTAGTGAAAACTTGATGAATTACATTTATAGATCATTTTCATAAAGAATTTACAATTGGTTTAGCTGGAATTGGCGTTTAGATGAAATTGGAAAGTTGGTGAATGAGATTTAAAGGAATTTGGGGTCAAATTGATGTTTTGAACTCTTTTGATTTTTGTTTTGGAGATAATTGTGTATGGAGAGGGTATAAACCAGTTAAGGTAGCTAATTAGGGAGTTTGGGATAAAATTCTCGAGTTGAGAATTATGTCACAGAGGGTAATTAGCGCGCTAACTAGACCAATTAGTGTGCTAGTGATTCTGGGCACTTAACTATTTTTCAAAATGAAAAACAGTAGTGCGGTAAAGAGATCCCACAACACGCTAACTTCTCTTAGCGCGCTATTGATAGATAAAAACTGAATTTAAGGGACTATTTTAGGATTTTTGATTTAAATACATACTCAAACACCTATAATCATACTAGATATGTAAAATTGGACTTCAGGGACTTAGGGGACTGTTGCTCAGGTATCAAGAAGCTAGTCGGGTTGGATTTCAAGAGTCTGGGAAAGTTGGAGTGTGGATTAAGGTGAGTAAACCCATTAGAATGCCTCAATGAATTCTTGGTTTGTTTTATCGAGGTCGGATTACATGTATGACTGTTGGTGGGCACACATGGGGCTTCACTCTTATTTCAGTTTGCATATATATTGGTTGTGGCTAAATCGCTTACACCGGTTACTTCTATTAGTGCTCGTGTCGACGGCAGTAGGATATACTTACGACCGTTGGGAGGGATTTAAGGTGTTCCCTTAACTTGAAATAGCGTCTGGAAGGGTTCATCTGGTAACTGAAAGTTAAGATTTAGTCATTGTAAGCTTATAAGTTTTTACGTGATTCTTATTCGATTTTATCGATTACAGACTGGTTTAGGCCAGGGTTATCTCGTGATTATACAGTTGTTTACTTATTAATGCGTTATTTTCGAGCATGTTTAGTTAGTATATATTGTTTGTTTATTTCACACTACTGCTTTTTCTTGTTGTATGTCACCTACATTCATGAGAATATGATGTACTGTTGTCAAGTGTTACATTCGCATTTCTCGTAGTTTATCAATTTTATTTCATGAATATTGTGTAGACTTCTTTTGGGATTTTACTCATCGGACTCGTCACTATATTTGTTGGGTGACCGAGTGTAGATCATTCGACGAGCAAGGGCAAGGGCAAGGAAGTACCGGACGACTACCTTTGAGATTGTGGAGCCAGCTCGTGTGTGATATTAGTATGTATTTATTTTACTTTTGTTGGGTTTTGGGGACCATAAAACACTGATTACAAGTATATGGAACTTTTTTTATACATATCTTCTCCCTGGTATATACATGGTATCTTTTGCCTAGTTTTTCCACTACTTAGGATTGTTAAATACTGCATAAGTTGCTCATTAAAAGACTTACGTTGTAAAATTATAATATAACTTCATAAATTGAGTAACTGGCTATATAAATTATTAATACTTATGTAAAGATTAATTAGCGTAACTAGGGTTAGCTGGAAAAGTGTAAGCAACCAAGTGGGTCGTGGGGCGTCAAAGATAAGCGGGTTATGATGTGGCAAGACTTGGTGACATGGAATGCGATGGGGCAGGTCCTAAGGTGGCCTGGAATCTGGGGCGGCTACACTAGTGCTAAACCTCAACATATTCTAGCCATCATTAAAGAGAAGAATCTGACTAATGTGATTGTCATGAAAACAATCTATAATGAGAGAGCCCGATTAAGAAAGATTGAAGTTGAAGGAAAGACAAAAATGCATATGTTATTTTAGAAACTGGATGAGCATCGGTATATGGAGCAGCATGTGTTTTGGGAAGGATCAGACATCGTTGGGGACATGTTCTTTACTCACCCTACTTCATTGCAGCTTCTTCAGTGTTTTCCTCATGTATTGATTATGGACTGCACCTACAAGACTAACAGGTTCAAGTACCCTTTGCTCGAGATTATCGGCGTCACTTCTACTAGCATGACTTTCATTGCGGCGCATGCATTTTTAGTAAAGGAGACGGTGCTTGATTATGCATGGGCTTTGTGGCAATTGAGGGATTTGTTGGATGAGTAGACATTCCCTGGGGTCATCTTGATCGATAGAGATCAAGCCCTCATAGGGGCAGTAAAGGAAGTATTCCTAACTTGTGCGCCCTTACTATGTGGTTGGCACATAAATAAGAATGTCCCTTCCAATACAAGAGAGTTATTCTCCAAGGAGAAGGATCGGGAGTGATGGTATAGGAAGTGGATGGATGTGGTACACGCTCGAAATAATTACCATACAAGGGTAGGGTAAAGGAGCTTGAAGATGAATATTGAGAAGTACCAGGTTTAGTAGATTACGTTCGGGACACCTGGTTGTGTAATAAGGAGAAGTTTGTTACGGTGTGGACAGATAAGGTGATGCATTTTAGGAATGCCACTACTAATCGAGTGGAGGGTGTGCATTCTATATTGAAAAAAGAGTTGGGGACCTTGCATGGACACTTCGGGGATGCGTGGAGGTCCATACACCTAGTTTTTTTTACCACTAGCAAAGAGTTGTCAAGACTTCATTCAACCGATCGATGCATCTCATTGCACATAAGTTTGAACACTGTATTTTTAGCTCAATTATTGGATTTGTTTCACTGTATGCACTGGATGAGATCAACAAGGAGTTGAAGAATGTTAACGAATGTGTTGGGCTTAATAGATCCATTTGTAGATGTGTATTACGAGCCACTCATGGGTTGTCGTATGCCCACGAGATTGCATCACATATGTTGGACGGTAGCCCAATTACTCTTGAAGAGGTGTTACCACATTAGAAGAAATTGAACTTGCACTCTATCGAAGTTGGTGAAGAACAAGAAAATCACTTTGAGTATCGTGCTAAAATGGAAGCAGTTGAGACTAAGTTTTGAAATGGCGGTCTCAATTTGAGGATGAAAATTGTCCAAAAGTTAAAGGAAATCACATGCTCGACTTCAACTGTAATTTTCATACCCAAAGAGAAAGTGAAGACTAGTGGTTGTCCGCGTAATGGTCCATTGAGTCCGAAAAAGAAGAAGACCCGAAAAGAGAGAAAAAATGAAAAACTATAGAAATCTACTATGATGACTCCAATCCTGGGTTTGAGTTTGCCGAGGCTCGAGCTAGGTCTACTGATGAGGTTCGGTCTACTTCCGTTGAGGATTAGTTTGTTGCCGAGGAGGTTGGGTTTGTTTCCAATGAGGTTTGGCTTGTTGCTGAGGATGTTCGAACTGTTGTTGAGGAGATTCGGCCTATTGTCGAGGAGGTACGAACTGTTGCCGAGGCTCGAACGAACCTAAAGTTTGTTGTTAGTGATTCCAATTCTATCGAGCTACTAATTCAATCCCATTTGTGCCACCTAGGCAATCAAAGACTCGATTTCAAGTTTTAGTTGGGTTTGTTGATCAAGTTTCGGATATGTGGATACCATACAGGCTCAAGACGAGGAATGTCGAATCCGATGACAACTATGGGTATGAGCAATAGGCGAGGCATTATGATTCGAACCTATTTCTAGCTGGATGAGGGTGAGAAGGGATCAAGTGTAGGAGCTTGATAGGAACAGGGATTTCTACATCCATTTTTTCCAGTTGCCAGCCCCCTTCGAAACTATTAGAAATGTCATTAACACTTTTGAGACCGAATTTGCACCGGGCTCTTCTGGGCTTACATTACTGGACATGGGATTAATTGTTTCCAATTGTTACAAGACTGTTTTTGTTTCTTTATTTCATAGCGGGTCTGCGACTTGGTTTCCTACTATTGGTTCACCCCTTTTCGTATCTAAGAGACGAATCATCTAGTTGCGCTTGGTTAACATTTCTCATTTTGTTATGGTGAATCTTTCGTATATCTCTTTAATGTGTTTATAATGTTATTTGTTCATTTATAACTGAGTTTTACTACTTTGGAATTGTAGTTACGAATGATGGGCGACACACCTTTATGACATATCTCGAGGCAATGGGATGTACATGCCTTGGAAGAAAGTGGGTCATGGCCTAATGAGTTGAACGTTCTACCTCGACCATAAGCTACTAGACCTACCGAATGCTTTTTTTTATATTGATACTTTGTCTTGACTCTTTGATTTTTGGAACTTGATTGAATGATTGAAAAATGGTACATGACCCTTTTCTTGCATGTATGTGTCATGTATTTTTGGTACACACGGGTATATATGGGTGTAAATGGATGGGTATAGCATTGATGGACAAGTTTAGTTACTATTTAGATTTACATGATGTGTAGTTGCTATCTATTTTGGTCGGAACTTGAAACATGACTTCTCATTTTGTTGTTACTTTCAAATATTGAGCGTAATGAATCTTTTTTGAATAATTGCGTTCTTAATTTTGTTTATTTGTATGTGGAATGATGTACAAAAGGTGTGTGGTTAATGTCCAGTGAATGTTATGTTGGTTGTCGTTAGCTTTGTTGATAAACGAAATCTATTTTGTAGGTTTTGCGTGCTTTCGGTCTGACGGGACCATTATCTCTTCCTAGGTCACGATACTGCATGTCCGAGACTAAAAGTCCCACTTCGGCCACATACCATCGTTATACTAAGCATACTCCACCATATTGCTAAACCAACCCCGAAAATAAATTTCTGACTCGAGAACATGACCTACGGAGATTGAAGACCGAAATGCTTCAATAGACTTCAGACATACAACCATCTCACTACACATACTCCTTCAAGTTTTAAAACATACCCTACATTAAATTTCAACACATACCCTGCATTTGAGAAAGGTAACTATATTACATGAATGTTCGGAGGTAGTTGTCTGAAACGCAATATAAACTCTCAACCATACTGCACCGTAACTTAAGTACAGTGAACAGACAAAAAAACACCATATTGAGAATCATACCCATAATATTTCGATGCATACCCCACATTAGAGAACTTAACTAATTAGAATACCATTAAAGCAAGTGTTTCGATAGACTTTCTTGACTATCAATAATAGGTGACTGTAACTTATCAAAGAAGGACGAAATTAGAATTTCGTACCATCGAGCGTACCCCATTATGTTACGAAGCATACCCCAAATTTGATAACTAAAGTAACATATATGAACATTCGACTAACATAGTCCGAGAGGCTACACATACTATCTGCTATACATGGTTGTACCTCATTGGAAACCCTGCAAAGTTTTGGGCATACCCCATAAATTTAGTATGCATACACCACATTACAAAAATTAACAAATTTTTTAGTAGTATTCAGATATCTAATGTCGAGCACCATGACCAACTATCGGCTACGTCCTGCCGATGTTGTAGAATAACTTTTGGATGTATTTGACTGTCTTGGTCTGTTACTCTTCAATACCTATCGGTCCTGCAAGTCTACATGCAATATTTTTTGCAAAACAGACACACAAACAATAAGGAGCAACATTTCAATAAGGTAGCGAATTATCCAATTTGAGAAAGTTATGTGAATAACAACACTCAAGCACAAACAATCCAAATTTATCCATAAGTTTAAAAGATAAGAGAAAAAAAGTCAATGGGCCAAACAACTAAAGATCTTTCTCGACTTCTGAGCCATGTCCAACGACAGTTGATGTTGTAGCTTCATCGCTGTGGGCGATCATGGCGGTCACCATCTCTTCTATTTCATCTTCAACACCAGATAACAAGGCGATTATGACATCCGCCATTATGATTGCATTTTCGGGTGTAATGTTGCCCTCAGCATGGATCTGAACCGCAATGTAATGTCAAGTGCACGACGCTTATGCTCTCAATAAAATAAATTAAGTAATTGATAACATATACCCAATCGACATAAAAGAAGATAAAATATAACATAAGTAAAATTTCTACCAAAGTTGACTCTTTTTCCTCAACCACCCTAGATACATGTTTAGGATTTTCTGCAAATGAGTTACTCACGGACTAAAACCATTCAAGGTATCCTAGTGCAGCTTGCTATGGAAGGTTTGCCCTTCAACCGCATCGTTCTTTAGCAGTGAGATGGTCTTCCCATTCCTCCTAAAATTGGGGGTCATAACTGTACTTCATTGTGTAAGTATGGGCTAGGCTACTCCTATCAGCAGAAATGGATCGGCATGGTTATTTTAGAATGCCTTGAACATATCCCATTTTCTTTAAAACCCCTTACAGGATTGTGTGGTTCAATAACATCCAAAAACCTCACTGAACCTAAATAGAATGCCATTTCATGGACTGGAGGTGCATTCTTTTTCGTGGTATACCGAAGTACCTAGGAAAAAAATAATTTATAAATATTCCATATATTAAATAAAGTTATTTTGTGGTTGTAGCGTATTGTAGGGTCATAAACTCATGGAGTCGCATCCTATCAAGTTGCCTCCTAAATTCTATGAGAATATCCAACATTAGCCTAGACTCTTTCTTATGGTGCATTTTCATCACTCAGGCCATTCCCACCTTGTAGTCATTACGCAGATGCGGCTTGATGAATGGAAAGCGATAGTACATCCAGCCTTACATAAAACAAATGTTATGAAGAAAATAATAAACAATCTAAATAAAATGGTTAAATACTTTATCGCTAACAATGTCATGTATCCGCAAACTTGAGTGACCCCGGCGTGGCATGTAATGTCAAGCTGAAGGTACATGTAAGCAAGTGTCGCACCACCCCATGCGTACTCACCGATCATGTCCGCATCTTCCAAAAGCTGAATGAGAGTACGGGGGACTCTTGTACCAGACTTATTAGCAAAAAGGATGGCCCCAAGTAGGTATAGGATGTATGCTTTGACCAAGCACTCAACGGGAGGGTATAAATATCCTTCTTTTTTCCATCATACTTTTCTTCTTCCTCATCTTCCTCTTCTTTTTCTCTTTCCTCTTCCTATAAAAGTCTTTTAGTTAGGACTACAAATCGTTCCTTCAACCATGCCAACCTTACGGTGAGGCCAGACATAGTCCTAATCTCTTCATCGACTTCACTGATTGAAATTCATAGCAAACGATTTACCATCGAAGTGACCTCAATGCGCTCTTTCGACTTGACAACAACAGTCTTTTCGGTGACATGAGTCCCAAGAAGAACACGCACATCATCTAATGTGATAGCTATCTCGCTAAATGGCATATGGAACATGTTGGTCTCAGGTTGCCATCTCTCAACAATGCCAAAGATTAACACCCGGTTACTTCCATCATATGAGACATAACTTAAGGGTTCCAAGCTGGAGCCCTCGATCAAATTCTTTACCATTTCCTTCTCTGGATGTCCCTGAATAGTTTCCCAAACTAAAACTTGAGAACCATGGCATATGCACTTTAGGAATCCTCGACTCTACAAAACAAATTGTGCAAGAGATAGATAATAATGAACCTAAACATTTCAAAAATTAACTAAGGCATAGAAATATGTACTTTGTTCCTCCAAATGTCTAGCAAGACATGGTGTCGAAATGAAGGTAAGAGCGATAAATTGACCAGACCACCAGGAAATGAAGTGGTAGTTTCATCTTCCACATATATGGATAAACCGGAGGAGTCATCTACACCCTCAATATCTGCAGCATTAGCCTCAATAGCTGCAGCATCACCCAATTGTGTACGTCTAAGCTTAGTATCTCCCCTAATCCTAGCCTCAACCGGAAGTATACCTCTATCCCTAACAGAAGAAGTTGCACCCCCATCATCGACACTAGTCTCCATCAGGCGCGTTTCACTCTCATTGGCCTATTTTACCCGTTTGCGTTTAAGGATATGATTATTCTGATCTACTTTCTTCCAGTTCGATGAAGTCGGGTGCTTCCTTTAAGGAAAGGTAGCTTCCACTTGGGAGGTTGTGGTACTTCCATCACTAGCCTTGCTACCCCTCCCACCCTACCTAATAGTCGGAGACCTCCCTGTTTGGCTTTTTATTCTCCCCATAACTAAAAACGAAATAAATAATGGTCAATATAGTTCCACTATAAAAGCGCTATAAGCAGGTCTAAAAAATGTAAGAAAAACGTAAATTTCAGGGTGTTCGAGTTGCAAGGCCAATATCATTAGCTTGGGTTTCGATCAGATGAAATTGAAACCTTCATATCGGTTACAGTTATGAATGTCTGAAACCATTCGAACAAAGAGTATTGAAAGTAAGTAAAGCTCTTCGTTCATACAATTTCGAAAGTTAAGAAAAACGTAAATTTCAGCGTGTTCGGAGTTGCAAGGCCAATTTCTTGATTTGGGTAGTGGCAGATTCGCAATTCTTAGCCATGTGAGCCCGTTTGTCACGAATCACACTACTTAAAATCAAGAAAATTCACACCCAAATCATACCAGCCAAAATCGACCGAAAGACAACCCAAAAGATGCAAAATCTCATTACGATAAAAACACCTAACGTTTTAATGGTAAAAACCTACCCAATCGACCGAGAAAATGCGATGACTCCGGCGAAGCTTCCCCCTTGCTTGTTGACCTCTGCCAGGCATGTATCCGCTGGGGTTTGAACAAGACGAGCCTTCCTCGTGCACCCTCTACCTCGATATAATGCTCAAATTTACCAACTAGTGAGGAAATTGAGTATTGGTGGATTCAAGTTTTGGGATTCGAATAGAATGCCTGGGAGAGGTGAGAGGGGCTTGTTTGGTTGAAGATAAGGGTAATTTAGGAATAAATTCAAAAAGTGGGGTCCGTTTAGTAAAAATAAAATAAAATTTGGGGTACATTGTAGTAATGAGGTCCGTTTAGTACAAACCAGGTATGCATATGTAATTGTAAAACTATATTTAGGAATCATAAATATAAACTCCTAAATTGCACTTTTAATCCTCAAAAAAAAAAAAAACTGCTCTTTTAAATTGACGGTCTTAGTTCTGAATAAAAAAAAAAAACTACGAAATAGTGGAAATAATTGAAAAAAAAAGAAAACAAAAATAGTTCACAGGACAAAAATAGTTCACGGCATAATTGTAATTATATTGTGAAAATGATATCAATGTCACTGAATATTGGACAAAAAAGAGTGATCACTAGATTCACTACTATTATTAACTAAATTGACTATTGGGAAAAAAAAGGAAAAAAAAAAGAAAAAGACAATTAATGTTTTAGTGCGATAGATTTGCTGGAACAAAGTAAAGTCATAAATTGTGACACATATTGAAAAATTTGAAGGAGTAATTTATATATGTGTGTTCTGATTGTCACACAAAAAGCTTAGCTTCCAAAAGCCAAAAAAAAAGGGGTTCTATCAAAAGTCAAATACATTGAATCATTTATTTATTTCAATTAGGTGGATTAGCTGTTCGTCGGTATATATAAATACAACATGGCTTAACTTAATTATTTGACAATAGTCGAAGTTTGTAAAACTAAGTGTTGTTCACCAAATAGGACCTTCATTAAGTTTAATGGAGTGCTCTTTACAAATCAAAGATTATAATTTTTTTTTTGGAGAAAGCCATAATTTCAAAGTTAATAATGACTCGTAAAAGTTTAATTTTGTCTCCATATATCTTTTTTTTTTTTTGGGTCATATTTGGCTTCTCTTGGCCTCATTTCACCTAATTTTGTTTTTCCCAAAATGTATACTAGCTAGGCTCATCCACTCAAATTGAGATTTCAATTCTGAAAATTTGCTAGAAATCAAATACAGTATATAATTTGATCAAATCTACATATTAATAAAACGAATATATTTTCCGAAGTTGTTTTATTAGTTTATTAAAAATGAGCTTTCAAGGAGTCAAAATAAAGGTTGAATGTTCAAAGAGGAAAAGTAAAGTATGGAACTTAGCTGGATACAAAGAATGTTTTCGTGAGTCAAAGATTTTGGGCAGGAAGTCAAAAGGTTTGTATGCCAACATCATCATTACTTGAAATCTTGCATTAGTTTTAGCAAGCATGCACTTTCTCAGCTACCAACATACATACTTATCTTTCACACTATCATCAACCCATCCCTCTTTCCAATGTAATGTAAAAAGCGAGACAGTCAAATATTGGTTGATCAAGTCCAAAAAAAAAAAAAAAAAAAAAAAAGGGTAGTACGGACCCTTTGAGTCCGGACTTTTAATTTTTATGTATTTATAAATCCTCTTTGTAGACCTTTGTTATGGGCAGTGTTATTTGGACTCGTGAGTCCGGACTCAAAACTTTTTAAATTTTAAATACATCCTCGAGCAATTAATAAAACAATTATAATCACTTGTAAAATTTCTATTATACTCTTTAAATATTTACAAAAATCTTAAAAACATCCCTATGAGTCCGGACTCATGAGTCCGGACTAATGAGTCCAAGTAGATTTATTGCTTTGTTATTATGGTGAATGTGTAAAGCAAGTAGAATTTTTTGTCATAAATTTTTGTTGAGTTCAAAGATTAAAGAGTCTCACTTCCTTTTCTCTATCATAATGTGTCATAAATTCTCTCTCTCTCTCTCTCCTAATAAATGTTGAGATGTTAATTACTTATCTATTTTCGTACTTACATTTGCCATACATTTGTGAAAGTCTTTAGATAAACATCGTTATTACCACCCGTACATCTCAATGCAAGAAATTGAAGTAACAAAAGTATTCCATACATCTTTCTAAATATTATATATTTTTATTTGTTTATATATATGAGTATTTTTTAAGCACAAATTAATTTGTTTTTTATATTTTTTGTAAAAATTTATTTTTGTATTTCAGTTTTATTAAACTCAAAAACTTCGTAAAAAAGCTCTATACTAATTAATTTAATTAATAATGATAGAATGACTCATTTCCAAAATAAATAAATAATGATAGAGTGATGCCACAAAAATCATATACTTAACTTCTTTTTTTATCCAACATATCCTTAAATCCGATTACGCATATATTATCTCAAAAAAAAAATCAACTATATATCAACGATTATATAAAAAAAAATGAGAAACATAAACATACTAACAAAAAAATATTGTTAATACTCGTCAATTATATGTTATTATCCTTTTATTTGCATCCCATTTTTATTATTTATATTTCTTTATTAAAATTAATTTAAACTAGTCAATTATTGAGACCCTGATTTTTTGTTTTGCCCTAGGCCTTAAAAATGTCAGAAACGACCTTGGAGCTGGAGGCAGTGCTTGAACAAGATGGGGGAGACTCTGGAGAAGACAACGTGATGTTAGGGTTAAGTGAGTTGAAGTTTTAGTTTTGAGTTGACAATACTCCTCGAGATACTATAATAATAATAATTATTATTATCATGCTTAGTTTGTTGTTGTTGTTGTTGTTGTTATTATTATTATTATTATTATTATTATTATTATTATTATTATTATTATTATTATTATTATTATTCTGAATGAAGGCAGAAAGACTAGTAGCGTAGACGAGTACCTCATTTTGGCTATCTTCGTGCTCACGCAATAATTAATTATGATGTTCATCTTATATTTGTTCCTCAAAGATCATCATTAGTGATATTGATCACATATTTTCAAGTTCGGGCCTGCCTACACATACTTGAGTACGCACATCAAGAAATATTTTGGAAAATTTAAGGGTGCGATATCAAGAGGCGAGAGTACTTCTACACAACTTATTATGCCCTTAGGCCAGACCTACGCTTGTTTGGGTCCTCTCCAGGCACGTCTTTGGGCAAATCTTGACAAGGCTTTCAGTACAACAATGGCGAGACATAGTCACGTCTTGGGCCATTTTCATATACACCTTGATTATGGTTAGAGCACACGAAATGCTTAGAGTTTAAAGTGTAAGGTTAATATTTTTATTGAGCTTGTGCTAGCTCCTTTCACAAGAATCATGACTCCCTTAATTCAATCTCATCTCCAAATACGCACAGATCTCGAAACAAAATTCATTCTCATCTCCATGTATGCACGAGTCTCAAGAATTAAAGAGCATGTATGCACGGATCTCGAGATTAAATGGCATGTACGCACAGATCTCGAGAATTAAATAACACGTATGCATGAGTCTCAAAAATTAAATAGCACGTGTGGATGGATCTCGAGAATTAAAAAACACTTAACTACGGATTTCGAGAATTAAAGAGCACGTATGTACGTATCTCGAGAATTAAAGAGCACGTACTCATAGATCTCGAGAATTAAAAAGCATGTATGCACAAATCTTGATAATTAACAAGGATAGTGCTAGATGGACTCAAAAAGTCCGGACTCAAACAATCAAAAAGACATAAAGACCTTTAATTTAAATTCATTATTGGTGTTTGGGGTAGAGGGTAATTAGGTCTTTTACTTAGGTAGATATCTTAAATTATTAATAAAAAATCTTTGAGTCCGAACTCAAAGAGTCCAAATAGATTTTTTGAATTAACAAATCAAGAAAATTAAAGAGCATATACGCACGGACCTCGAGAATGACAAGTAAAGAGAGAGAATTAAGGAGACAAGTAGAGAGAGGGAATGAGAGATAATTAGAGAGAGAACGGATATGGTCATCTGGAAAATAGTGCTTCCTAATTGAAGAGAGAGAGAGAGGGATAATGAGAGAGAGAGGATCTCGAGAATAACTCCAATGTTACATGTGTCTATGTTAAATGACCAATTTGCCCTTGCTCATTTAATTTGACTCACTCTCCATTTCAGATTAGATTGAGACCCACTAGAGTTTCTAAATTATGAAAACACCTTTTGAGTCTAGACTCTTTAAGTCCAAATAGATTTTTTGAAAAAAAAAAAAAAAAAAAAGAAGAAAAGTAATGTATTAAGTTCTCAATTATTTGGTCTACATTCCTCTTTCCTAGGTGTGCGAGCATTTCTTTCGCTACCCCAGACTTAGACTCGCTTACCTGGGTGTACGAACTTTTCTTACTTTTCTTTTGCTCATCCAGACTTAGACTCGCCTACCTGGGTGTACGAACTTTTCTTTCGCTCTTCCTGACTTAGACTCGCCTAAATTCTCATGAGTTAGTCTCGACCTCATCCGTAAAAAATAAAAATAAAAATCAAAACCAATATATTTAAAGTTGAATGAGAGAACTTGTTTCTATGAGTTTTTAGTCATCAATTAATGCAATATCTCGATGGCTTTGAACTTTGCCACGACACCAATTCCATTGACACATGAGAGTAATCTTTTTTTCTTTGATGTTAACAGGAACTAAATTTCCTACTTGATATCCAAATCCAACCGCCTTGACTAATCTGAATCAAATCAAATTGGCTTACCCTTATATCCCCTTTACATAAGCTTTCAGCTACACATGATGTTGCCAAACAAACTTTCAGGCCATCAACACAAGACCAAACTTTTGTTCTCACACTGCATGGTTATTCAATCAGCTTTACATTCATCTTGTGTAGAAGAAATTGCTCTGTTTTATTCAAAATTTCTATGAACACACAGTGCCAGACCATGGTGTTATCTGTGTACAGAATTAAACAAATCTGAAGAAAAGAAAAAATTAAATAAAACAAATGATTTTCAATAAACAACCTACAAAAGAATTTGTTGGGTCAGTCACTGGATTCTCTTTTTCTCTAGTCAAGAAATGCCACCTTTTGAGCTCAAGATGAGCAGCTCTGGAAAAACCTTTTCCAACCAATTATGCAGAGATGGGTATCCTTGGACTAGGGATGGGAACTCTAGGGCTTGGGAGTCCCATGTAAGAAAGCCTTGGCGAAAGGCGCACATTTGGGCTTGGCCGGGGCGAAGGGATTGGACCGGCATTCCTATAGGCACCAGGGTGACCCTCGGTGATAGGTTGACATGCTCAAGAGCTTGGAATTGTAACTCGGTTGGGTAGTCCCTGACGCATCCAATTCGAGGGCCGGCCCCTGTGCTCCATTTGCAGGACAAGCGTTTGCTAAAGTCGAATTCTGGTACTTGCACCTTAGGCGCATTTGTTTCCGTTCTCACTCCACGATTAACAATGGGTATGGCATTCTCCTCGGATAACTTGGTGGCGTCCTTAGCGCATAAATCTGATGATGATGCCCTTGACGGGATACTGTCAACCAGTTGTGACCCTATCGATGGATCATCTTCATCTGTTGCGCACCTCTGGAGATGGAAGAATAAAACGCGGGAAACGATTAGCTATTCAGATTGTTACAAATTTCATAGACTTCATGTAGATTTTAAATCCAATATGTTTCACAAAATTTACCTTCACATTGCTAAGGTCCACATTGTGCTCCAGAAGAAAGCTAATGAATTCTGCAAAGTTCTCCTCAGTGGGAAGGTAGTGTCCACTATACGGCCATACTGCCTCGAGAACCCCTTCATGAGCAACCAATCTCCCAGCAGATGTCGTAGCTGCTCCAGCGAGAAAGCTGGAGTGCTGGAAGACTCCTTTCTTCTTCTGTCCGACATATAAAGACCTTGATGTACTGAGAACAAAGATCCATTTAGATCCTCCGACGGTGTTCACAAACTCCCCGCTTTGTTTATAAGACAAGCTTGCCGCTTTCTACAGTGACTTCATAAGCTTCCCTCTCATTCTGCAAAAACCATGATATCGTCATTAATAGAATTTCACTGCATATGCATATATATATACATGCATTAATAAATTATACAATGTTGCCGATGTTCAGATAATCGTTGTGAGACTTACTGGTCCCAGATATTTTATGCATTGCCGCTGTAGAACGCTCCTAGGGCACTTCTCAAGGTTCAGTTCTTTTCCATCACCCACATCCAACCTTCATTTTGACAATAAAAATTAGACGAAAGCAACGGTAGAAATTATGAAAATAATAATTGTACAGATACGTTGATATGAAATCATACCAGTAGAAGAATGGTTGCGCGCTCTCGCTATCAAACCAGACATCATAGTAGATGTGAAGATTGTGACCATAACGATGTCGAGGGTCAATCTGCACAAACAAAAGCAGACATAAGCAAACTTGATTGCCAACCGAGAAATATATATAGTCAAACATTTAGAAAGCCCTTAAATTGATTCATTAACTAGAATATCAATCAATTTAAGCTTCTTATCAACTCAAAATTCAAAATTGGATTTGTCAAAGTAGGCACAATTAATTTTTTGGTGAAGGTTTGTGGCCTTACAGCTTCGAGCCAGTGTTGCAAGGCAAG
Source organism: Stephania yunnanensis (assembly GCA_039657365.1). NCBI lineage: Eukaryota > Viridiplantae > Streptophyta > Magnoliopsida > Ranunculales > Menispermaceae > Stephania > Stephania yunnanensis. Next base: position 10,960,195 of record CM077584.1, on the reverse strand, counting down.
CTTCTGAGCTTTCTCATCCTTAGATAAACCCTTCCCTACCTGCAGCCAAGTTTGATATTCAGCAATGATCAACCAAAGCAACCAACATATTAACTATTTGATAAAAATTTCGCAATGTCAGTTTTGCGAGAGATACCTTAGCAACTCTTGTCCTTGCCCTCGCCCATCGTGAAACCGCTGTTTCTGGTTTCTCAATGTTGAAGAATGATACAGAACTCCGCTTCAGAGCCGCAAAGTCCAATGCCTTCCACCTGCAATGTGTCAATGCATATGTTTCATTAAAACACTAATAATTTAACAGGTAGACCAGCACACAAACTTGATTAGGAATTCAATAGAAGAGAAAAATCAAGAGACAAACCAGAGTTCTTCGATGACAACCGCGCAGTCAGCAAGGTTTCTCCGAGTTCGATAACTCTTATAGACCTTCTGGAGTTTAATGGCAGCCTCATCGCGGGAGCTCAATGGTGGCTTTGGAGAAAAAATTAAAGCTGGCTCCGGAAGGGATATCATGGGCTTTGATTTATGAAACAACTCCTCTTTCTTAACCTTCAAAGAAACCGGGCACATGTCCGCGCTGTCTAGAACCAAGTTCTTGAATGAAACATTCATTTCGAGCTGCGGCTTCTCGGGTTCCCAATTCTTGAAGCTGAGTGACTTCTCAATAACAATTTCACCAGACTTACTGATCATGTCTGAATCACTCTCCTTGAAGCTAACAGTTCTCAAAGTCATCTCTCTATCCTTCCCATCAAAACTAATGGTTCTAACTACAACTGATTGTGCGTTATCAGCTGGAGCACTGAACAACTTGTCTTCCAATATCACTATGCAAGCTGATAATAGCTTGGACAATGACAAGCCCATTGAAGCACAATCAGCAGTACAAACTCTTTAGTATTACAATCAATCTGCACCCAAGAAAGAAAAAAATCAATTTCAGCTTTCTAATCCTTCAAGTTCTCAAGAATTTAAAGCAAAAAATAAACAAGAACAATCATTACACATCCCAACCACTAAAACTAAAGATTTTATTATGAGCCCACATGCCCCTTGTCACCAAATTATCAAAATTAATCTCTTTTTTAAGATGTCAAATTTGAGTCTATATATTATTAAAAAATGAGGAAAAAAACCCAATTTCAGTTGATCAAAACTCATGAGACCCCCAATCAAGAACTTCCAATCAAGATCAAAATCACAACAAAATCAAATACCCACCAAGAAAAACAAACAAAAAATCAAACCAAACAGTCCCCAAATCAAAAGAACACCAATCAAACAAATTATAATACCTTAAAGTACACAAAACCAAAGTACCCTTCACAACTCCTCTCCAAGAACCAAACTTTAATTGCAGAAATCCCTTTGTCCCCAAAAATTAATGCAACTTAATGGATAGCTCCCTTGTTTATATACACCCCCCGAAAAAAAAAACAAATATTTGAAAGAAAGAAAGAAAGGAAAGATTGGTTTGAACCTTGCAGTCACGTTTGTGGCAGCAGCAGTAGTATTTGAAGAAAGAAATGTGTCTTTCAAGCTTCTTAGAGAGAGAAAGTTTGGATGTTTTGAATGGAAATCCGAGGTGGGTTTTCAACACCAAGAAAGTTTTCTTGGGTAAAACTTGTGCGCTTTGAAGAATTCAACAAAGCTTGGGAACTACTCTGAAAATCAACTATTGATGCACAGATTATGCTCTCTATCTCTATATAAGTATAATGTACTATTGTACACCAACTTTAGAGACAGCAAGGCTATGGTGGGTGGTCAAATAGAGAGGGTCTTAAAAGTCCAAATTTATAAGGTCATAATGTGAGATTTTAGAGAGAGAAAGAGAGCTTCCATGTAACTAACCCAAAAAATGACATATTGAGTTGTGTCACTACCATTTATCAGAAGTTTCAAAAATTCGAGTTTTAGGCATGGAGTACTTTTAAAACTTATTTTTGTTGTTATTTAGTGATCCTACTTCGTTCTAGCTTAAATTAATTAAAGATTTATGGGAGTCCAACTCACGATCCTTAAATCATGTGTTTTGATAAGTGTTGCATCATCTATCTCTCCAAAAATATATACTTAAAATATTAGGTGGCTTAGACCATAAAAAAAATAGAAGATGCTTTAGAGGACTTTTTGAGACATTGAGAATAAACACTCGGTAATTTGTGTTCATTCAATGCACATCAACATTAATGCATAAATGAATGAACACCAACAACAAATTTTCATTTTGGGTGTCTCAAAAGAGAAACATCCTAGTAGCATGTTTAGAATTGTGGGTCTCATGAGTTTTTAAGAAAAAATGAGATAAGCATCGAGGATGTATTTGAAATAAGTTAATCCACAAGTGAAATTTAAAGGAAGATTAAATGAATTTTACAAGTGATTATGGTTGTTTCATTAATTGCTCGAGGATGTATTTGAAATAAAAAAAAAAGTTTAGAGTACGAACTCATATGGATGTTTTTAAATTTTTCGTAAATATTTAAGGGATATTAAAAAAATTTTACAAGTGATTATGGTTGCTTCATTAAATGCTCGAGGATGTATTTCAAATAAAAAAAAATCGTGTCTGGACTAATGAGTCCAAGTAGATTTATTGAATAACAAAACAATAAATCTACTTAGACTTATAAGTCCAGACTTATAGAGAGGTTGGTAAAATTTTTGTAAATATTTAAAAGGTATAATAATAATTTTACAAGTGATTATGATTGTTTCATTAATTGCTCGATGATGTATTTTAAATTAAAAAAAAATCGAGTCTGGACTCACGAGTCCAAATAACACTACCCATAACAAAACACAAATTCTCTCTCTAAAAAATGTTCTTCATTTTGATCCAAATTTTGTATAGTTAATTAGGTCAACATCTCTTTAGTCCGAGACGCCGTGGAAACTTGTCAGGGCGCGTGTAGGTTTTAATGTTGTGTGGAAAACAAAAGATGGAGTTGGTGAAATTACGGCAATGTCCTTTTGACCCTTCTGTTACGTACACGTACAAACGGTCACGGTCGTCGGTCTGACTCGTTTTCATTTATTATCCGTAACACTAGGACGAATGTCTAACACGATTGTGGCACACGATGTTAGAGATAAGCAAAACGTATATCGATGTATGATGTTGCATGATTGCATTGAAGCTCCGTGCTTTACTGTTCCGACTTCCGAGTAAGCAACTAAGCACTCACGTCACGTGGGACTCACGCCCCGTCTTTGACTATGGGCACACACTTGGCCACTTGTTAATAAACCTAATTAATTAGTTTAAGCTGGGATTAGAAATATTTTTTTTGGGGTTCAGACGTACGTGATCAATATTAAATGGTTTAGCTTTAAATCAGCAAAGGCTAAAAAAAATTGAGTACAAGGGAACTGTAATTTGAACGACGACTTAGTTGAGTCTCGTTTAATAAGAATGGAAGAACTTTGATTTTGAACGTGTTTTCAAGTTGAGTAGCATTCCAAGATTCTACTTAAAAATAAGTTAATGCGCATGTTTAGAATTGTGGAGAAAAAATGAGATAAGCATCGAGTCTAAATAAATATCCCAAAAGCTTTTAAGAAAAAAAAAAAAAAACACACATCCCAAAAGAAAAGTAGTGTGAACTTTTTGATGGCATGAGATGTTCAAGAAATTGTTTTTTTTTTTTTTAAATGGATCGATACATGATCAAATATATAATCAACCGTCATTATAAAAATACATTGAGACACTAATTTTATTTGTTGAAAAAAAATGTGCGCCATCATGAATTTGGTAGTGAATAAAACAGTAAAATTAAAATAGTGTGACAATCAAGGACTGCTCTCTATAAACATACGAAATGCAGTACAGTACACATACACTATTAGAACCACATAACAAAAAACATAACTTCCAGATAATAAAACTTAAGACTTTCAACAAAGGGAAGACAAAAAATTATGACTTCCAACAAGAGAAGACCTAATCAAAACTTCCAATAAAGAAATACAAATAAACTACCAAAAAATAAAAACTAAAAAGAGGACCAACCCAATAGCCGCACAAATCTACGAACAATCGTTGAAGAAGATGTAACACATCAAGAATGAATCAACTTTTCACAAATCTAAAAAGATATACATGTTATTGAACAAATAAAATGTAGAGAAAGAAATGTACTAATTGGAACTACCTCCGATCAAAAGAGAAGATAAATTGCGGTTCAAGATCTTGAATCACAAGATTAAAAAAAAAAAAAAAGAAGAAGGATTTTTCGGGTTTAAGTTGCTGCCTCTCAAATAATGTAATACATAAATTAATTCAACAAAAATCTTGATTCAAAAATATAGGAAGCTTAGTAGACTCAAAGCATAGCGGCATTCGGAGCAAGACGTCAAATCTATGAATAGTTGAACTTTATACAATTTAACTTCAATTAACTTTTTTTTTTTTTTTTTCAAAAATTCTCAATAAGTTCCAAACATCCAATAAGTTGTTAATTAATTGACTACAACCATTAGTTATGGTTGTATTTATGAAAAATTTTTAATTGCCTCGTAATATTCATCGAGTATTTTTATAATCAGCGTCATATTTGTAAATTATTTATTAATTTTAAGACACGAAACAATATATATTATTCAAAAATTTGTTTGGACTCTTTGAGTCGAGACCCAAATTTTTTTATTAATAATTTAATATATTTATCTAAGTAAAATACCTAATTACCCTCTACCCCAAACATCAATAATAAATTTGAATTAATGATCTTTATGTCTTTTTGATTGTTTGAGTCGGATTTTTTTAGTCCATCTAGCACTACCCTATATTATTTATAAGAAATATCTGAAAAAATCTACATTAAGTTTTTATTTTTTTTAGTTTGTTTAGTTTTATTAACATTTTCACTAAATTTACAATGTTTATAACATCAAATCAAAATTAATTATGGGACAAAAATCAAAAGGGCCATCGCAAAGGGCACGTGACCCAAACAATCAGTTACCTGCTTGAAGTGGCACTTTAAATGCGACGATGAGCGCCGCGAGAGGGACAACACCACCTCACCACCCAACAACTCGTAAGTGGCATTAAATTGAGGATAATAGTTGGAATCACTCACTTTTTACGTATATTGGTACTCATTCACCGAGGCCCCTCGAAAGTCGCACCTAAAAATTCACTTTAAATCTCGAAGTAAATCTAAAGGACTCAAACAACTAAGTGGAAAAGAAATGTATAAAATAAGTGAAACCTGACGCTGTACACCACGACCGTACGAGATGGGCCCGTGAATTGACGTTCGCGCCGACGTTGCCGGAGTCAAAATATGACAGTTTTTTGTCTCTTACGCGAAAGTTGACAATTGACAAACTAATCGGGCCTTTTTCAAATAGAAAAGCTTACTTTAAAATTACAAAATTAAGGGGTATTTCTTTTTAAAAAGAAGCTATAGATGATGAGGTGGATGAATGACATGATATGGCGTGATGTAATTTGATGATGTAGAAAGAAAATTGTATGAATAATTTATTTTGAAAATATGCAATTCGTACAAAATATTAAAGTGTATGAATTACTCATTCTCAAAAGGAGTTATTTGTTCAACTCATCCATCACACGCACGTATCGAGGTGGAGAACCCATGCAAATGACACGCACATGTCTCAAGATGGACAACCCGCGTTACGCACGTATCTCGAGGTAGACAATATGCATCACACACATATCTCGAGGTAGACAACTCTGATAAACGACACGCATGTATCTCGACATGGACAACCCATGCAAACGTCACACATGTATCTCGAAATGGACAATTCATGCAAACGCCACGCATGTATGTCGAGGTGGGTAGCACATGCAACCTCGCGCAATTCATGCAAACGTCACTCACGTATCTCAATGTGTGCAACTCATGCTACCTCGTGTAATCCATGCAAACGTCACACACGTATCTCGATGTGGACAACTTATACAACCTCGTCTAATCCATGCAAACCAAGCAAACGTCACGTATATATTTTGAGGTAGACAACCCATGCAACCTTTATGTCCAAGTAAACCATACAAACGTCACGCACGTGTCTCGAGGTGGACAACCTATGCAAAGGTCACATACGTATCTCGAGGTTGACACCTCATGCAAACGCCATGCACGTATGTTGAGGTGGACGACCCATGCAACCTCGTGCAAACCGTACAAACCATGCAAACGTCATACACGTATCTCGAGATGGACAACTCATGCAAACGACACGCACGTATCTCAAAGTGGACACGCACGTATCTCGAAGTGGACAATCCATGCAAATGTCACGCACGCATCTCGAGGGGACAACTCATGCATACCCACTACAAACCATGCAACACATGCAAAACAATAAGGAACTTTTGAAAAATAAGTTCATTCCATGAAAAAGCTTATATACAACTTCATTCACCTAAGATATAAATTGAAGAAAAAATCACACGAGATAAAAAAAAATCATCATACGAGTATATCGACGCTTACGTTGATGTTGTTGCTTCGTGATGCAAACCGGACGTACTCTATGTCAAGTTGGACGTTGTGTTTGTACATCCAATTGAGTTTGTTGAGGTTGCTGATCTTGCATTGAATGAAAATGAGTCGATTGATCTTCTTCCTCTGGTTCACTCGACTCTCATCTGGTACTAATGCTTCAAAAAATAAGAGGTTAAATCATTCTAAATTACCGACTTCCTGTATGTGGTTGGCCGAAAGGAACATGAGGCGGTGACATGCTTAACAGGTTCATGAATGAGCTATCTCTGCTATATGACATATTGTAATTATAACATGGTGGAGTAAATTGACTCGACATGTATTGATGTAATGAATGATACATTGGATGTCTAAGCATTTTATGATCCATATATGAAGACAACGGCCCGAATGCATAAGGATCAAAATGATAAGGAGAAAAATTCATGGTCGGCAGCCTAGGTACTAACATTTGAGGTTCTGGTTGCATTGGGGATAATGTAGGAATGTACCCATGAGAAGAATGACGTGGTGGGGATGAGCGTTGGCTACTCTCACCAACAGTTTATGTTCTTTTCGCTCTAGGACGAGATGAACGTGTGGAGGAGAACATCTGCTACTCTCAGCAGGAGTCTCTGTCTCACAAGATGGACGTGGTGGACGAAGACGTCTAGTGCTCTCACCCACAATCTCTGTTTACGTTCTTCTTCTTCTCATATCTCTATTTGATTTGCTCTGATATTCTTCTTCATCATCTTCTTTATTCTCATCATTTTCTTCCTGTTCGACATCAATTCCATCATTCCATAGAGTAGACCTTTGCCTTTCATCTTCATGTAAAATTTTAATGCCTTCATCAAGCGTAATATGACCTTGTTCGTACTCATCCTCAATGAAAACTCGCCGCAGTCGATGCACCAAATTACACTGATATAAAAACATGAGTTTAATACATGTAATTTAAGATGTAACTCGTGAGGAAAATAAAATAATAGTTTTAAGCTTACCGAATAGTCACATAAAGCCCCGTCGTGTCCAATGAATCGTTTAGTGACTGATCGATACCACGTCATGTAGTCTTGTTGATCGTGTTCTCCTTCTTATTCCGTTGTGAGTATGCTGTCACCACGATTTTCCTACATTTGTATAAAGTTTGCATGAAAGGCCACCAAATTTTCTTAAGTGCGTCCTTGTAATTTGATGCGGTAAGTAGGGTGTCATAATCACAGTTTGGTGGCACGACCTATATCATTCTGAATCGTCTCATAACCTTTTATGGTCGATGCCACTCGACTCTATGGAAACAAATTAGAGGACACATCGATAGCCAACTCCCATAACATCCTCATTCTGCAAGTCAAGCGCATCACGGTAAGCCGATAAGAGTGTGTCTCACTTTGAGTAATCGAAAATGCATCGATCCATCTGTATACAAAACAATAAATTAGTGAAAATTAAAATGGAGTTAATATTATAGAAATTACGAAAAAATATTTTTATTACCTGTGTCTTAATGGAACGTCAATAAGCATGCATTTTCCATCCACTGTTCAAGGTTGAACTCTAGACACACCCAGACGCCTTGGTGTTATATATGGAAATTTATCCCATGCCCATAACTGTATTAGAATTGATGCGCTAGCAATCTCATGTGCACCTGCGCGAGATCCGCAACACAACTCCTTGTACAAATAAGCCAAACAAGCACTCCTCCAACTATATTGTCCAGCTGTTTGAAAATCCTCGAGCAACGGTAGAAACATCAAATGTACAAATTAGTTTGACTTGTCGGCGAATAGACAACCACCGATAAACTGAAGTATGTACGATCGAACATAACGTTGCACCGATTCCTCATCACTATCGTCATCTATAGCTGGTACGTTACGTTCAAGCCATTCGACTTTAAGTTTATTTCCAATAATGTCATCTCCAACAATAGTTCCACAAGTAGCCTTTCACACACCTTAACAATGTTTGTATCGGTGGTTTTCGTCATAGGCATACCTTCGATAGGTAAGCCGAGCTGTAACTGCATATGTCTTAGAGTGTAATTGTGCACTCACCACATTTCATGTGAAATTTATGTGTCTCTGGACGCCATCTCTCAATGAATGTAGTAATCAAAGCCCAATCAAGGCTGAAAAATGATATGCGTGAAATCCCATATAACCCATTGGAACGTAGATATGAGATCATTCGAGAATGGTACTGCACCGTTCCATCAAAAACACCACGTATTCGATGCACGTGTAATGTTTCGTACACCTTATAATTGAAGATGTTTTAGTCGATATATATTATAAGTTTATGCATGAACATTGGACTTATACATTTTAGAAAGTTTACCTGATCCCTCCAGGTCTGCAAGGATCTGTATGTAGATTGGAGATGTAAAAGTGAAGGATCTAATGGACCTGAATCCATTGGTGTACAAACTACAATTGACCGATTTAACAAAATTAGTTGTGTTGTTCGGAAAGTTACAATAATTCATTAATATAGATTCAAACAATAATAGACACAAACATTTCACGACGTGAGATTTTCGGATACTTCAAAAATTTCAATATAATCAAATTACCAATTTAAGCCAATGGAACACTATACAAAATCGGCTATTAGTTTTGATTGAAAGGTTGAGCTCTGGTTGGATTATTTTTTGTTATGTCCCTCTGCATGACAAATGTCGTATCGGTTCTTCCTAGTAGGGACTCGGTCACGGTCTTTATTAGGACATGTGGCTCTTCTATGTCTTTCTTGATGACATATGCCACATAGAAAGGCCCTTGAAACATTAGGAAGATCCATCTCGTTTTGTTTTCACGTTCCCTTTGGTCTCCCTCGGCCACGTTTGCACCTTGGGTCCGGTATGATCTTCATCGCAAAAGTCAACCAATAGTTCTCATCTAGGATGACTTTGAAATTAGAGGAGTAACATTGCGCGTACACATCTATCCTGTAGTATGGCTCAATGAATTGCGAGTAGCTTACTCGAATAAAGGCACGTGTAGCTAACACGCGTGAGCAAGGAAAACCAAACGATTACCATTTATTGTAACGACACACCCGGTCCTTCAGGATGATGACTTGAGTATTATTGCCTTTATGCATGCGATCTCCATGTCATCCAGTTAGCACTTCAAACTCACCTATGTCATGATTTATCACATTGACTTGATGTCTCCTTGCAGATTGCTCATAATATGTGAGTTTATCCGTGACATTTTTTTGTGTAGGATAGGCTGTTTGAGATTGCTTCATTGATTTCCTATTTACGCCAATCATGGTATATCACCAATCTGTAGTAAATCATATGAGTCATCACTGTTATTGGCAAGAATCGAACCCCCTTCAATACACCGTTAAAACACTCTGCAATTGACGATAACATTCGTGTAAGTAATATTGGTTTGACAATAACTGTGTGTATTTGAGTGCAAAACATAAATTGTATTTTGTTCATACCAACACCATTAGAATTCATCCATTCATACCGTATGTCTCTATCGTGCGATTGAGTCCATAGTTCTTTAGGGACGACATTGACATATTGCAGACATTGAGGCATTCGCGATGATAAGTATGCAAAACGCTCCATGCACGCATTAAATTTTCGTTCTTGATGTTGAACATCTGCTCGACCAAGGAGTATTTTGCGACCGAGGTATGATTAAGTTTTCTTGGTTTAAACGTTTTAATGGAATTAGATTCGGATTCTGTCGGGGTTTTTGTCAAAATTATTTTGTAATCTCCGCTGCGTATGAACCCTAAAACCCAACACCATTACCATCAACAGAGATGACAATCATTAGCTTACCACTATATTTACCATATAAAAAGTCGCGTCAATCTGAAGAAGAGGCCTGCAAAATTTTAAAGCTTGTATTGATGCTTCGAATGCGAAAAACACATGACAAAATTAAGGATACTCAGTCCTTATCTCATCAGCAGCCCATTATGTATGTGACAACTAGATTTTTGTCCCCTGACTCTTATTCTTCAAAGCCGCCAACTATCTTGCAATCTAGCGTATGACTCATCCCAATCTCTAAATGCATTTGTAACTGCCTTCCTTTTAGCATCCCACAATCGCCTGTAGTTTACTTCGTTTTTGTATTTTCCCTTAATTATTTAATGCCTTGATAGTTATTGTTTGATCTATTTGGACAATGTTTGGATCTCTCGCGCAAGCATGTTGGCGTCGAGCTGGGCATGACTGCGTTCTACGTCGGGATTTATACAGTTGTGCAACACGTCTAATTGTGATCTCCCATAATTGTCTTTTCTTTTGCAAACAAGTACGTAGACTCCATATGCACTCGTCTTGCGCACTTCTGCACTTGATCGCCCACAGAGTTGTAGTCGATTCCATCACAAGGTATTGGCAATGTCTGTTAACATGCCACACTTTGATGACATGTTGTAAGTCTTTTTTGTTGTCAAAGCACATTCCTATTTCCAACTCAAAGCTAGACATGTCCCACCCATTCTGTTGATGAGAATGTTGGGTGCAGTTGAGTTAGCCACCTCCCAATCGATTTCATTATACGCCGACAATGGTTGGTGAACTTCATCATCATTTTCTTCCTCTATGAAAGCCTCTTCATCGATAGAAAATATCTCACCATCTTGTATGTTTTCCACCCCTGGAGGTTCATACCTTGGGTCATCCGTAACAACATTGAGGTTTTCCCAATCGACAGATGCTGCACCATCCTCGGGGGGATGTGTGTCCTCGTCTGTTTCATTGTTGTCATTGTCTTCATTAACTTCATCGTCACTAGAGGCATTAATGTCATCATGTACTGGATGAACAAATCCATCTTGCGCGACATCACCTTATGGTGATTCCATATGCAGTCTTTCCATCATCGCTCTAGTTCTGACATGCCGACATCTTCATCTACCACTTGCAAATGAACTATAAGATTTCGAAATGAGTCGATTGACTCAAATGTTAAATAGATATTTACTATTGTAGTTAATGGTAAATTGGCTACTGTGGCCAACATCAAGTAGAAGTGTGTCGCATCATGCAGCAATACAGGGACGAAATATTGCGAACCTCTTGGGAGGATTATTACGTGGCGATAAGTCATCCTAACTAGAATCTCCATAGTGAGATATTGAACGCGTTGCACACGTAATCCATTAATTCTCGTCTACTCGCCCTAAACTTAACAATCAACACTTATGATGGGGGTGCGTTATACATGATGCTATTCAAACCGTTTACAATTTCATCGTGTGCATAAAATAGAAATGGGATGTTCCTATGATCCGTGACCTATATAATTTATTGGACATTGATGTAAAATGATTACATATACATCAAGCGAAAAAGTTGATTATACATGGGATTTAAAACGCAATCGAACTTTCTGAAGCAGAAGATCGCCTTAACAGCACAACTATAGAGCATACTCATTCGTTTGCATGAAGTACAATTAATAACTCATATTTACATCCCAAACGATGAGTACTACTAAACTAATTAAAAAGGAGCATGTATTTCATCAAAGCAAGATCATACTAATTTGTTCCCAAAGACTAACATATATATTATACTTATCATAAATAGTAGTTGTACTTATTTAAGTTTTCTTTTTCGTTCTTTTTTTCAAATATCAAGCAAAAAAGTTTATCAAATTGGGGATTGAAAGTGCAAACGAACTTTCTGATGTATAGGATCGCCTTAATAGCGCAACTACAGAGCATACTTATTCGCTTGCTTGAAGTACACCCTCTTTTTGAGTTAGTTAATGTTTTATATTTTTAATTATAACATGATATATATATATATATATATATATATATACACATAGATAAGACACGACGTAGTTAAAAAATGTTTTTTAAGCACAAAAAATGTTTTTTAAGCACAAAAAATTAAAACACAGTTCAAGTACACATATCATGCATTGAACAACTCAACTATTATTTTTAAAGCTATGTAACTACATAACATGAAAATAATAACAAAACCAAATAAGAAATAATAGAAAGAAAAAATAATTTCTTGTACTTACTATTTTCCTCTTCTTTTGATTTTCAATTTATTATTCCTGCAATAAAAAATAAAGTTAGTTCTTTTATTTAAATGAAAATTAATAACTAAAAAATACTCTTTAACAAAAACAAATCCTAACCTAACACCTCCTGCAAAAAAAAAGTATTTTGCATCGATCAAATTATTTTGTATTATTGATCGATCAAAAAGTTTAACAACAAAATAAATCCTAAACTAACACTTCAATCAAATTCCTAAACTAAACCAAACACATATGAAAAAGTTTAACAAAAAGTTTAACAAATCAAATAAATTAACTACAAAATCAAATTTCGAATTAGTATAAGATTTTGGACGATGGAAAAATCACACCTTAAGAGATACACAAGGCATGTAATTAAGTTTTCTCCACACAAAGTTATATGAAATCATAATGATTTCAAGTTTATTTCGTAAGATATAAAAGATTCAATTTCAACTTTTTGTGCTTAATCTTATGTTTTCAGTTGTATATATTCAATTAATAATTGACAATAATTACATAAATATAACAATTAAATGTAAGATTCTTAATTTAAGAAATTACATAAAGATTCTATAAAGAATTACAAAAAGGAAAAAAAGAAAAAAAATCATAAATTCATAATGTTGTAAGGTGGCATGTTATTATAAGATTCCATAAGATCTTACCTGATTTTATTACTTAGAAGATTGAGATTCTACCTTGATTTTCTAATCTATATTTAGAATTGAAATCCATAATGATTCTGAGAACAAGAGTAACAAGTGACCATCAACATAATATCATTACCATAAGCACAATGTTAAAAACTTCAAATGTTAAAAACTTAAAAAAACTATAGATCATACTCACCTTCTCCTTCTCTTTCAAGCCGTGACCTCTCTATTTCTATCAATCAACCCGTCTCTTTCTATCTCTCAATCTCATTTTCCTTCAACAGCCCAAATATCTCAATCTCCTTCTCTTCTCCAAACAAAAAACTCTCAACCCGTGACCTCCTTCTCCTTTCTCTTTCTCTCTTAAACCGATTACCAATTAAACATTTCCACCACACCATTAAATAAAGAACTAACCCTCACCCACCTCATTCAAACCCTTGTGACTTACACCCCTACTATAATAGTACTAACAATACCTATACTCTACAAAACGCGGAGAATATATTCTCTGCATTTTGTGGATTGAGAAGACGACGATTGGATACGCAGATAATGCCTTTTCTGAAGGTGCTATTTGTGTTAACCCGCCAACATGGAAAGAGTAACACGAATAACACATTTGGAGAATGCACTATTCGTGTTAATCTATTTGAATCAATCCAAGTGGATTGATATATCCTAATAACACAAATAACACATTCATTAAATGCACTATTCATGTTATGTTACCAACGTGGATCATAAACATGGATAACGCCTTTGGAGAAGTGCTATTCATGTGTCCACGTGGAAAGGCAATTTGTCTCCTATTGATAATGCATTTTGAAAAAGCGAAATATAGTAGTTAACTAATAAAAAGAAATCCTAACTTATTTTACTCATTTAAACTATTTTTTGCAGTACTAATGCAATTCTCTTGTGGATTGGGCTTATTTTTTATTCTTTTTATATCCATCCAGAATCAACACCTAATGTCTGAATGTAATCTAGCAACTTGAATAATATTGACGTAATGAAAAATGAATATGAGACTTTGCGTCTAACTCAAATAATCTCAGCTCACCCTTACTATTAAGTCAACCCATCCAAGTTATGGATCGAGTTTAATTCGAGATAATAAATTGAAAAAATATTGACCAACTTTAAGAATTGAGATAAGCGCACCTACTAGGTGGGCATCATTTGATGCAAGCGTGATATTGCATCTCAAGGTGCATTGTGGGGTGCCCATTTGGTAGGTATGCTATCTCGGTACCCAAAGTAGGTCAATCGAGCATTTCTCAATTAATCGCTAAGCAATTGTTGCACAATTACACTACATTCGTCATTGATGATTAATCCCTTCGTGCTCCCAATGGATTCATTAATTAACTTATGTCGTCGCAGTCTTTTTGTTAGAACAGTCTTACATGGAGGTTTGATTATAGCTAATTGTTCAAGGGAGGTGAACTTTTACCTATAAAGAGTGTAAGTCGAAGAGATTAAGAGAAACAATTATAAGTATACATAAAAAATGTAAACATAACTATTTAATTAGCAAGTTTCTCCAAAAAAAACTATTTAATTACCAAGGTGTAGGGCCAATCCGTATACGAAGATGCAAATCGCATAAAAATTACTCCATCAGGTCACTTTTTTAAGTATTCCTAAAAATCTTTTTGTCAAAAAATATAAGTTATTTTCAAAATTTTAGAGAACTATTTTACTTCCACCCATTTTACTCATAAATATTTGATTGTAATTAAATATTTAACAAAAAATCTGTTAGGATTCTTTGACTCCAGACTCAAAGGATGTTTTGATAATTTGGAACATTCTTGAGGGTTTCAAACTAATTTGAAATGAGGAATGGGTCACATTAAATAGAGAAGAGCAAATTGGTCATCTGACTACAAATTTTATAAACTCAAACTAATTTGAAATAGGGAATGGGACACATTAAATGTGGAAAGGCAAATCGGTCATCTGACTACAAATTCCATAAATTGAAACTAATTTAATTTAAATGGGGAATCAGTCACATTAAATGGGGAAGGGAAAAGGGGCCGGCTATGTGCGCCCCATAAAACTTTATAGGCAAATTACTTAAATATTTTCACACCCTTTCTAAATTTGCTCTAAATTGAAATGACCTATTTACCCCTCTCAACTCTCAAAACGATTCCCATGCCCTTTATCACTTTCACGATTATGCACCCCACAAGAGCCAACGCTCGTCTCTGACGATCCCCTTCGACCACTGGCGAGCACCGACAACACGAAGTTGCATTTCGGAGGCCATTACCATCATACGAACTAATCTCTTCATGCATTTTAATGGAAGTTGATGGTTTCAAAATGTTGTTGGTTTGTTTTAATGGGGTTTGTACAATTTTTTTTGTGTTGTATTACTTTATTCATTGTTATTATTCGGTGTCTTTTGAGCTTACAAAATGGAGGATGAACATCAAGGGGGTGTGAATATGCAAGACGAAAAGAAATTTCTTCATTTTTTCGTTGTTTGAGTAAATTTTATATTTTTTTGTTCTCATGTTGCCTGTCATATGGCTCGGTCACACAAGACCAAGCAAACTCGGGCTGTTTGGTGTCGACCCACTAAGCAGATGAGCGTAAGTTGATGACACCTGATCAAACAGTACCAATATTTTTGGTTGGATCTGACCGAATCATACAATTTCCTTATTTTTTGTGATTATTGATTGAAGATCGAATTGTGATGATGTGATTTATCATTTTGCAGGGAATTTTGTCTTCTTCTAACTTTGTGGACTACACTAATGACTTTATCCCCAATGCCCCATTTCTAAGTAGGGATAAGTCGATCAAATGAGTTCAAAGTCGGGGATTAAGTAAAAGATTCATTATTGTCATGAAGAATTCTAATGCAAGGGGTGATGGTCGTCGTCGGGGAAGGGTCAACATGGCATGCGAGAGGTTTGATACTTATAGGGGTGACGTCCAAAGAGTTGAAAAATGAAAGCTAGTAAAGAAAAAATTATTGATAAGAAACCAATCATGACAAATGATAAAGGGGAGGTTTTGAAGGGGACATCAAGGAGAAAATCTAGCACAAAAAAAATGTGGTTGTCCATTTGCTATAAACATAAAGGAACATGAAGACCATTTATGACATGTGACAATGGCGTGTGGGCGGCATAACCACAAAATTGGTCTTTATAAGGCGGGCCACTCATACGTTGGTCGGTTAGTTCCGAAAGAGCGCGTTGTGGTCGTACAAATGATGCAAGGAAACATTAAGCCCCAGGAGATTTTGGACACGCTAAAGAAAAAAGATGAAGAAAATTCATCAACCTTGAGCAAAATATACAACACGAGGCAAAAACAAAGGTAGCCGAGGCTAGAAGGAGATCGCAAATGGAACAACTCATGTATTTGTTAGACACACATGGTTATCTTTCGTGGCATAGGAAAGACGCGGAAATCAATGTTGTGACAACTTGTTTTGGTCTCATCCTGACTCCATCAATTTACTATGATGTTTTCCTTTGGTTTTGATTATGGATTGCACGTACAATACCAATAAGTATCACATTCCCTTATTTGAGATAATCGGTGCGACGTCAACCGAGCTTACGTTCGTCGTCGAGTTTGCATTTTTTTTCAAGAGAGACGAAAGACAACTACATTTGGGCGTTGGAGAATCTTAATAACGTCATGGATGGGTGGGCTAAACCAAATGTCATTGTAATTAATAGGGATTTGGAATTGATGAAAGCAATTGAGTCGGTCTTTCCTATGTCCACTCTCCTTCTTTGCATTTAGCATATTAACAGAGGTGTTGCATCGAACACGAAGAATTTTTTTGCACGGAATGAAGACTTCAACCTTTTCCAAAGTAGGTGGAATGTTTTGATAAGTGTCACTTCTAAAGGTATGTTCAACACAAGGATGTCGAGTTTGGCTATCGATTATGCTTGTCTACATGGATTGCTTGATTATTTGATGGAGAGATGGGTTAGGGATTACAAGGAACAATTTGTTAGAGCATGGACTAACTAATCATTGCATTATCTACAAACTATGAACGTCAGAGTAGAAAGTGCACATAGTACCCTAAAAAGCATCTTGGACATTTTCAAGGAACGTTTGAGGATTTATGGCAGGTAATTCATAGCATGGTTGTTGGCCAACATACAAGAATTAAGGTGTCTTTTGAGATGAGTTTGAATGTAGTTCAACATGAATTTAGTGATACCTTGTACTGTATGTTGCGAGGTTTCGTTTCACAAGCGGCATTTGATAAAATCTAGAAAGAGTTGAAACTCGAAGAATATGTTGGGACCCATCTAACAAGATGCCATATTTTGCGCAAGACATTTGAACTTCCTTGTACCTACGAACTTGCAATTCACAAATTGGTAGGTTCACCAATCCCATTTGATGATATCCATATTCAATGGCAAAAGTTGAGCATAAATCCTAAACAAGCAGTGAATCAGACATAGTACAATCTTAAAGTGGAAATTCAAAAAGGTGATTGAGAGATTTCAAAGTGTCAAAATTGAGGATATGCGCACGGGGATTGTGCAAAAAATTTGAGAAATTAGTTGCCTTCATCTATGTCCGTGGTTGTCCCGGGGAGAAAGTGAAGACAAAAGGAAAGCCATCACAACCGGGTAAGGGAAAGAAGAGGAAGGCAAGTGAGGCCGAGCTAAAGGGCGAGAAGGATGACACATCCATGAAGAGAAATCCACCTCACTTTGAAAATGTACTTCCTCCAGAGAATCACCAAAGAAGATTACTCATCCAGTGGCACACAAGGTTCATAGAACGTGTACATTAATGCATGATATGTGTAGGGATGGTTATTACGATGTAGCACCGAAAGTCTGGCTTCATCACATTGAGAGGGTTGATGATGTCAGAGGAGATGATAATTTTGGATACCGTGTAGTTGCAGCCCGTCTTGGACATAACAAAAACAATGCATGGAAACAAACTCGGAGTGATGTATTAGGAGCTTCATGGACACCAAAGGTGTGCAATCCTTGGAGAGGATCATTATGAGACCATTCTACTATCCGTCCAACACTACGATGATACGAAGGATGCTCAATTTGACAAGTGGATGTGTATGCTTGAATTAGGTCTCGTGATGGCCAATTGTTACAATGTCATTCTTGTGTCTTTATCACCCTTAGGTAGTATGACATTCCTTCCACTTAGAGACGTACAACCAGATTCGCTGAGTGATAGGTGTAATTAGGATTATACATGTTAATAACAACCATTATATGTGCTTAAAGTGAATTGATTGTATTCCTATTTATATGTTTTTAATCATTGCCCTTAGTTCACCTGTTCATATTTCTTTTACATGTGTTATTCAAGGCGGATGCCCTTTTTCCTCAACTGTATCCAGGGTGGCAAAAAATTATACAGACATAGGCATTACCATAGTGTGAGAACTTGAATTGGAAAGTCCCAACGACACCTGCTAATTCCCAAGATGGTACTCCTATTGCTGTTGACTTTGACATACCATGATTGTAAAAATGTATTTAGTACAAGTGTGTAAATGCCCATTTTGTAAGTTGTCAGTCCTTTTTTGTACATCAAATAGAAGACAATGGTGGTATTCTTGTTATAATGGTCATTTTTTTGTACACCCGTTACATTACACATAGTTGGATGATAAATTTGTACATCGTCAAACAACTTACTTGTAACCTTCGTAAATACATAAGTGAATTACTATCAATTATGTTGTGTTACCTTTCACCATTCATTATTTTAGCCCATAACGTGTGTAGATCCATATAGGTCTTCATCAACAATCGAGCTTAATCAATCTGTTCAACTATGTATGATCGAGCCTTGTTGTACTACTCGGTGGTGTCTCAGTGAACATACTTAATAAATATAATAATATATAGTACGTCGTACGCGACCGACCGAACTCACTTTTTATGGTCTTTCCTTATCGAACATCAAAAGTTCAATCGGGGGTAATATACTAAACTATAGCTTTTAGTTCAGTATATTACAACCTAATGATCCGATTGTAATACTTTTAATTTGTTCGGTTGTTTAATTCTTAGGTGATATGTAACTGTTCGATCTAGCAGGACCGAACAATTGTTGTTCAGTTGGTCCTGCATGAAAAAATGACTTAGTTTTCCTAATTAAACCCTAGTTTTGTCAACTATAAGTTAAAAGGCATACCAAACTCAAGAGAACAAAGCCTAGACGAAAACACAACACATATATAAAAATGTCAATTCAATTCAACAAAAAAACCTAAATTCACTATATGTTCACCATATATTCACAATTCAATAACAAATATAATCAAAATAGAACCAACTCATCGTAGAACATTTCAATTATTGGTCTTCTCACCCGGCCGTTGGGATGTTGCTGGTGCCTTGCCCTTGCGTTTTGACGAACCGCCGTTTCTCAGTTTGCTTGGACGTAGGGATTGGGTAGCACCGGATGTGGGGTTGCCTGACGGAGCAAGAGCACCAATGATTGTGAGGTGCTTTAACAAATTATCTGACATCTTCAATGCGGATGCCCTATCTCCTTCACCCAGGGGCGACGTTTTCCATGTCCCTACGACATCCAAAGCCCATCGTACTCGCTACATAAACGACATAACATGAATCATCCAAAAGAAATTATTGCAATGCTAAATTATAATTTATAAGAAAATACAGTTATATTGAGAACTCACATTGTAGATGTCATACTCATGGTCGTTACCGATAGTGGTTCCCGCGGGATTTAGAATGATCGGGTATGCAATGTCGTTGAACCTCCTGATGTAATCCTCGGTCGCGTCCCATGGCACACTAGCACGCTGTCCTCTTGATCTAGCGGATAAAAATGATCTTGTCACCTTTCCTAGATCTTGGCTTGAAAATTATACTTGACCACGTTACTAGCCCCCACCTTTCCTCGTCGTGCTTGTGTAGGATTGTATGAAGCCGAGGGATGTGCTGTACATGACTGAGCTGTTGCATGAACCTATCGAGATGATATGGCTCAACAATCCCCTTGCACTTGATGGTTCCCATGTGTGGCGGCCTCAACCGCCCCGGGGTGACATATCTCCATGTATTCCTTGTCGGCTGGCCCAACTACACATGTTTGGTACCTGACTGTCCTCTTTATGTCTTGTAAATCGTGTCCACCAGTGTATTATCCGATAAACTAGTATATTATCCTTATAGCTTTTTCCATTCCCAGTGGGAAATCTAACCGTTTCAATTGTTACCTAGTTAGCAATTTATAGATATCCTAACCATATTAATGGGTTGTATTTGATAGGTTAACATATTCAGCGGAAGAATTACTTAATATCATTTAAACAAGATAATTTAGCATGATAAACATTGTTCAAAGGCAAAACCTACTATGGAAAACCCTAGAAAGTAATCTGTATATAAGCGACATCACCATAACATGTATATATACATGTATTGTGTTATCTCAAGTCTCCCAATACCCAAAATATACAAATTATTAAGAATAAACACGTACAAGTAGGTCCTCGATAGTGGGCAATCAGATGTAGTCGCCTAGGATCCCCTCTTGCCTCTACTAGTACTAGGATTTGCACTCAATCATCAGAAAAAGATAGATGATGAGTACAATAAATAAAATCCCAAGGAGCTCCCTTGAGCATTCATATAATAAAGTAAAGGAAATACAAGGAATGATGTCAAGTAAACATGTAGAATATAAAACATACAACTATAAATGACTCTTCGCATGAATAAACAACAGACAAGCTAACAAATGTGTATGCTCGCTCCAGAGGGACTACACTATACCTCGGGTCACCAAGTTCCCACCAGTGATCGCATCCAACTAGCCCAACACTTGGTCCCTTGTGGCGCTGGCCAAATCTGCTGAGTCACAGACACGTACACCGTGGCAATCCCAGGCCGCCATTCACTGATGGCCGGGTCACACGTGCTATAGTCCAGTACCTCATGAACACACAACAAGGAAATTCGGGGAGTAACCTCAACCCAAGTCCAAATAACCGAATAAAATGATGAAAAGAAAGGAATAATAGAAACAACATGTATGCAAAATAAATACTCGAAGTTTTTCAGTTGGGTTTTACAAACCTCACACCACTCTTCGACCTCCCCGGACTCTCGAATTCGACCCGACAAGCTTCCCAATACCAAGCTACAGCCCACTAAGTCCCTGAAGTCCAATTTTTATAAGTTTAGGTTGTTTATAAGTGTTTAGACATGTATTAAGCCGAAAATAATCAAAACAACCATTAACTTCATAGTTCATCCGTCATTAGCGTGCTAATTTGTCCATGTAGCGCGCTAGTTTTGAGTTAGCACGCTAAGGTGTGTACCTAGTGCGCTAGAAATTTTAACTAGCGCGCTATTGTTTTTGTTGTGAAGAACCGCTGCACACTCGGGATAGTTAGCGCGGTAATAGTTCCAATTAGCACGCTAATTGCCTTCTGGAATAGAATTCTCAATTCGAGAATTCTATCATAGCCCTCTAAATTAGCTATTCTAACTGGTCTATTACCCTCTCCTCATCTAAATAACCTCAATCCATGAATCAGAACACTCCAAACATCAATGTACATCAATATTTCACAAATCATGCATTTACTACCATCTCCATTAACAACTAATTTCATCAAAACTAACTAAACAAGTGATAAATTCTCCTTATATACGATCTAATGACACAAAATGCATCATATTTACACAACAAACCAGAGGCTAAATCATCAACTCGAATTTCACTAAACACACCCAAAAATGGGTTCATTTGCAAGCTTAGAAGGTGGAGAAGGTGATTACCTAGGTTAGATCACTTGGTTTGATGCCTAGGTCGTTGAATTCCCAGCTGGAAGTTTCTTCTCCCTCCTCAAAATTTTCTGGTACTGCATGACATGGGTGAGTGTTTGTGGTCAACACTCCACTAACTCTTCTATATATGTGTTTATGGAATCAATTGTACTTACGTATCTCGAGGCATATCTTATGGTTCACAAGTATGCTGTCTAATGCCTCCTGGTGACTCCAATAACACACTTCATCATCTAATACCACTCACTATGCTAATCTAGATGTCCATCCATGGTCCCTTTTATTTAATGTAAACTATAGGCTTCCATTTATTTTATTAATGTCACATTACATTAAGCCTTATCCAACAATATGGCTAGTGTTTTATTTATCAAATTAAACCAACTCATTATCACACTAACCCTCGGCTACCCATACTCGGTGCCACGCGTCTCGACACGCATTTTGAGGTACGATAGCCTATTGCTCAAATTAACTTAATAAGCTTATGGTTACATTACTTATATCAATTTGATAACCTAGACATGTTTATGTAAGTTTATTGAGTTTTCTCTAGTGTACCTGTATTTTGCCTCTCGATACCCACGTTAGCATGCACTTCGAAGTAACCCGTCACACAACCTCGTACGCTCTCGTGATTCAACATACATACATATGATGTATTTAACCAATAATTGAGTAATTTGCACCGCAATTAAGCCAACCAACACACAATTAAGCCAGTGTACCTAGGCCGTGTGTCATAGCCTACCCGAGGCGTCCACATGGATCTGAGTTGATGTCCATGTCTGCAATTTCGAGATAATAACGACATTCATAAAATAAGCCGTTACACCATGTAGAAAGCGAGCTCTGCAATATCCTCGTTCTTCCAGATAATAAAGTAAGGGTCCCATGTAACCTAGCAGACGTAAACAAATTCATTTATAAGTTAACAAAGTCATATAAATTCTAAATAATTAAAGATAACAAACCCGCCTTATTAGACAGGGCATTGTTATGTGTTTTGCGAAGCCTTGGGAGATGGTCAACATTAAGCACTTCTCTTTCTTTACGACCCACCTACAGACACGCGAGAGGGTGTCAACGTACCCCGTGTCCTTGTGCGCTTCGTGAAGATCGAAGTGGCTGTACACCCATCCCTGCAAAAGAATAACAAAAATAAGTCATTACATATAACTAGATATAAAACCTACCACCTTCAGAAATCGACAAATAACAGAAATACTTCAATCAACGCCAGATATCTCGTAATTTGACAAACATCCACTCGAGTTGCCATCCCAAGTTGTCGATACAGGTAGGCTAGAGTTGCAGCTCCCCATGCGTACGTGCTAATGTGGTCCAAATTGTAACGACCCAAATTAATTAAAATAGGATTAGCATTAATCTTAGGGTTTAATATAAGGTGAATTAATCAAATGAATACTAAGCCTATAATTTACATTAAATAATGATGACCCTAAGATGGACATCAAGATGTTCATATTACGTCATTCTAGGGGATGATTGTTCTATTAGATTCACCAAAGGGGGTGTAGGACAGCATGCTCATGAACCACAAGATAATCCTCGAGACCCGTACGCCTACTTGATCTTAATCAAACATATATATATATATAAGTTAGTGGAATTGGTGATCAAACCACTTCCTCTACACATGCAATTATGGGAAAACAATGAAGAAGAGAGGATTTAGGATGGAAAATCAGCACATTAGAGTCCAAATCAAGAGCTTGAACCTAGGTAATAATTTTCCTCATCTTCTACACTTTCCAATAAACCAATTTTTGCTATGTTTTAGTGAGATTCGGGTTTGGTGTTTAGGTGTTTGATTTTTAATGGAAACTTGAAAAATCACATGTTATTATATCACATGTATAGAGAATTTATCACTGGTTTAGCTAGATTTGATGATTTTGAAGAAATTGAGAAATTATGGTGAATGCATGAATTTGTAGGAACTTAGGTTAAATTGATGTTCTGGGATGTTTTACTAGTTGTTTTGAAGATAATTATGTATAGGTAGTGTGTATAAACCAATGAGGTAGCTAATTGATAGGTTAAGACAAAATTATTGACTTGAGAATTCTGTCATAGAGGATTGATAGCGCGCTACCTGGAACGATTAGCACGCTAATCGTTCTGGGTTTGTAACTGTTCTTCGTCCTGAAGAACGGTAGTGAACTGCATAATTCCCTTAGCGCGCTACCATCAAATAACACGCTATGCATATTCCTTAACGTGCTAACTACAGATCACAAATGGAAATTAAGGGACGGTTTGTATATTTTAAGTTTAATACATGTCTAAAAACTATGAAATAACCTAAACCCATTAAAATTGGACTTCAGGGATTGGGGTACTGTAGATACGGGAGTCCGGGGAAGTCAGAGCACAGATTGAGGTGCGTAAACCACTTGAGAATGCTTCACGGAATTCACTTCATTTTTCTTATACGTGTGATGGGTGCTGAACTATTTTCCTTTACTGGTTTGTCTAACTAATTGATTTATCGGGGCTTCTACACCTGGATGTGTGGACAAACTTAGGTACACTATACCATAGCATGTTTGATCGCGCCCTCGGTGAATGGCGACCCAGCTGCATTAAGGCGCACATGTCGGTGAGTTAGCAGATTTGGCCAACATCGCGAGGACTAAGGTAAATGGGATTGTGGAAGTTGTCGGAGAAGCCCACATGAGCGACCCTTAGCTCCGATGTATGGTATTTTCTGCTACAAGAGACATGTCTTTGGGTTTTCATCAAAGACATTTATATGCATATTAACTTAACTATTGTATATTTGTGTTCTCGTTTATCTTGTTAACTGTTACTTTGTTGATTATTGACTATTGCGCTGTGTTACTATCATTGTATGCTGCTTGAGTTTTCTGTATTGCCCTATATTCATGTAAGTATATATTTCTGTTGCTAGATAGCATATTGTTGGGGCATGTGCCCTAGGTCGATCCATTAACTGTCTTTATGAATACTTTTAGTTAATAAAATAGAGGATTTCATTTGTTATTTATTATAATTAATTTGCATGTTTACATTATAATAAGATCCATGGGTATTTACAGAAATATCATAAATGCCCATAGTCGATCATTATACTGGGAACTATAATGAATTAAGACTAGTGTGAGTCTTGATTGATGATCATATGATGATTATACGTATAGGGATATGAATCAAGATCATGAGTACTTGTTAAGGAACAAAGTACTGGATCAACCCGCTATGAGGACATCACATGGATTAAGTCGTAGTTGTTTCTCATGATAGGTATATTTTTCAGTCATCTGACTTGAGATTACCAGAGACTTCAACATTAGGAATACAGTGATTTGACACAATCAAACATTGTCTTTAACCGGATGATTATAAAGGTTGCGATTGGTTACTGTGTGAGCAATGTGATGAAGTTGTGTAATCAAGATAGAATTTGTCCCTTTCATATAAAGAGAGATATCTAGTGGATCCCTCGATGTGTTAGACTGTTAAATGGCCTAGTCTAAGTGAATCGATATTGATCAATGTCACTTGGATGTTTTCGGTCTACCTAGAGATCGAGACTAGTACGATTGAACATGTTGGATGACAATTCCATGCCTTATGTTTGATCAAAAGGATATCGTGTGACAAAAGGATGTTATATATACTATTGATTAGGTTCTATCGATTTGATATTCGTACAACTTGGGTAGTCATAATGTCTTGCTAGAGGCCGCTTATGACTTGTATACCAAAATGTGTTTTGGTACACTGCCAACGTTGTATGAGCCTATTGGGTCGCACACTAAGAATGGTTTTGCGAGATTTTAAGATGGTTCAGAAAAATGAATTTTATATGATAAAATTCATGACGGAAACGTCCTTGTGGTGTATTATACTTATACTTCTTTAAGTAGGGGTATATGTGTGATTTACTTAACCGTTTATATACAAGGGTTGTATAAATAGACGCTTTAAGTTAGAACACACGTACGAAAGATCAAAAGGCCAAAACTCTATTTTCGTTTTAGAAATGACTTAGAGTTTTTGGTATGCTCTGGATCATTTTGGAGAGAAACAAAAAAGATTTGGTATTCTCTCGAAGCTAGCACTTCGAATCTCGGCCGACGTTTGTGTGTGGACTACTGGTAGAGGCGTTCGTCGTTGGCAGCGCCTTAGAGATCGATTAACCTTTAGAAAGGTACATTGCGACTGAGGTATGATTAAGTTTTCATGGTTTAAACGTTTTTAATGGAATTAGATTCGGATCCTGTTGGGGTTTTTGTCAAAATTGTTTTGTAATCTCCGATGCGTATGAACCCCAAAACCCAACACATACATACATGTCTTGTAGTTTTATTTGATTTCTTGCTGAATATTTTGTAGACTTCTCTTGAGATTTACTCACTAGACTCATCACTGTATTTGTTGGGTGACTGAATGCAGACCTTTCTACTAGTAGCGACAAAGGAAAATCTTAGGTGACTATCTCTCTTTGTTGAAAGTCTTGGACATACTCGTAGGTGTTTATATTATTTTGATATTTCGGTTATTATTTTGGTTATTGGGAGACTTGGGATGACTTTGTACATGTATATACTATGTGTTATGATACTATCACTTATATACAAAGTGTTTTTTTGGGTTTTCTATGGTAGGATTTGCTCTAATTAAAAATGTTTGACATGTTAAATTACTTTACCTAATTATATCATTTAAGGATTCCACTGATTTATGTTAACTTGTAAGACACAACCCACTAGTATGGTTAGGAATATAATAAACTACAAATTATTGAACCTATTAAATACTTAAAGAGAATAAGTTAAGAAAATACAGATAATCCACTAACTAATTTAATAAAATGCCCGTGGACACAAAGTTTGAGATATGAGAAAGATGGGCAGGTGCCGGACAATTGTAGCTAGGCCCACCGGGCAAGGAGTGCACGGAGAGACGACACCCCAATGCGGCAAGGCTACCACATAAATCCTCTAACAACTATAGAAGGTGTACCGACCACTTCATTTTGACTTGTCAACAAAAAGGGTGCACCTGAACATGTACCACAAGTGGCTCGAGCTGTGCGCTTAACCAGGGGGAACAATTGCCTCTTTAAGTTGAATTTCTTCGATTGCTTTGGTTTCACCCCCATCGCCCCTTTAGCCATAATTTGGTCACTTTCAAATCTTTGTTCAACTACTTTTCAGCCTCGGCCTCCGGTACACCCAAAGCTCGAGACACGAACTCTATTGCCTTGGCTGTGGAAAGAGCTTCACACTCAACCACTTTTTAAGATCACTGGAATATGCAACAACTTGCTAATGTCCTCTAGTGTGATTGACATTTCACCGAAGGGGAGGTGAAATGTATTGGTCTCCGGGTGCCATTTCTCCATGAAGGAACATATGAGCGTCTTGTGTGCCTTTCCGTATGAGCACTGGGTGAGTGCACTCAGCCTAAACGCTTGAATGATCATACCAAGCCCGACTGCATCTCGGTGATACCTATGTAAATCCCAACATGCCAATTGGAAACCTTGATTGATGTATCAAAGCAATGGACGCTCCTAAAATATCAAAAACTTTATGATTAAACTAATGGAATTATTGAAACAACATATAGCCAAATTAATTCGTATTATAATTGAGAAAACTAAATACCTTGTTGTTCCATATGACTGCGGCGATGTGATAGTTGAAACTTTTTAATACACTCCAATTTGTTAGCCCACCAGGAAAAAAACGTTGAAGAGTCATCAGCTGCTGGCTTTTGGACTAACTTCTTGCCTGATGTTGTAGCATTGACAGTACTACCACGACCATTGGCACTTGCCCTTTCTCTGACCACTTGCTCAAGGATATCCTCTTCCTCTTCTTTTTTTCGTTTTCCTCTTCCTCTTGTTCTTCTTGCTCTTTATTCTCACCTTCCTCATTTCCTTCACTTTCACTTTGTTCATCTCCATCTTTTGATGCATTATTCTTTTTAGTTTCTTGTTCAGTCGAACATTCTTCATAAATAGCTTGTTCCCTATCTTATTTTCTTGAATCCGATGAAGAATATTCAACCCGAGGAACGAGGGTCTTGTGAATAGACAATTCCCTCCCTTATACATCCTCGGACTATGCTACGGATCTTCATTATGGTAATTAGCTTTCTGTCCTAACTCCTTTGATTTCTATATGAAGTCGTATGAGTTCTTCGGCCAAGACGGTTGCCCATTGGAACACGAGTATCCTCTCCATTGCTAGTCATTTTAGTGCGAGCCATACATACAAGAAAGTCGCACAAAGATAACCCAAATCAATAGACAATTATTCATTAAACAAAATAAACTCACATAAAAAAAAATTAGCTAAAAAAGGCATGTTCGGTAGGCACTGATTGACTAAACTGTATGTAGTCGATTGTTAGTGACCGAGCTAATTTATATAGTTTGATGGTTACTAATTGAGCTGAATAGATACCTTCAGTTGGGCACGTCCTAGCAAAGCCTATTACATAAATTACCTAAACTATTCGGTGGGGTATGACCGAATGAACAGTACATTGTTCGATCACCCTGAACTGAATCGGTCATCGCACTAGAGTCGACCATATTTCAAGCACAAATAGACAATCAAATTTGACCACAAACAACAAAAAAGACATACGCATCAACCAAAACTCATCGAGTGATGGATAACAAGGTGGTATCCTAAACTCAAATAAATCATCTTTGTTTGGTCACCTGCAACTCGAGCTAGTGTATTATGTTCGGTCCTGTGTGACCGAACTAGAGGCGAGCCCTAGAATGGCATCAAACGCCCTCACACTTCCATCCTAAACAAAAACAGAGGTATACAAATCACAAACTTCATGAGTAACATTACAAAACACCAAAAATCTCACCTTCTAAACGTAACTTTAATAAACACCCAAATTGGAACCACCACAGTTGCATAAACAACCTACGTGCTCATCCTCTCCTCCACAAAATCGACTTGCAAGGCTCATGTTCATGCTCCCTCGCCTCTTTCCCATCTACAGATCGACCAAAATCAACAACATAGGGCTCGTGCTCGTTCTCCCATCTCTTTACAATTCAATTTTTTCGAGATCTGTGTTATGGGGTGCCTTTCTAAACATAGAAGAGCATTTTAGGAAAGAAAGTTTTTTTGGTTGATGCTCTTAACAATCGATGGGGTGCACTTATATTGTGGCTTACCCATAGAGTTATGTGGGGTGTACATAGCCGACCCCAAGGGTAAATTGGTCATCTGACTACAAATTCTATAAACTCAAACTAATTTTAAATGTGGAATCAGTCACTTTTAACGATGGAAGGGCAAATTAGTCATTTGACTACAAATTCTATAAACTCAAACTAATTTTAAATGTAGAATTAGTCACATTAAACAGGGGAAGGGCAAATTGGTCACATGACTACAAACTCCATAAATTTGTTCATCTGCCAATAATCTATGTGACTTTTAATGAGATTGGATTTGTATTTTCAAGATATGCATCGACATTCGTGTCAATCAAGATATGGTCTAATGCTATCTCGACATTCGTGCATACGTGGAGATGAGATTGGATTTTTCTCGAGATCCATGCGAATTTAGATGGTGGATCTCGCCTCGAGATGCTTGCGGGCGCATCTCGAGATTGCCTCGAAATTCGCATTGAAAATAACATAAAATTCTTAAAAATACAATAATAATAATATTCGTCACCCAAAAAAAGAAATTCTCCGTCCATTAGACCTAAATCAGAACCTTAGTCTGATTTTACCTATTAATGAATTTTTTTTTTCAATTTTTGTTTTTGGGCGGCGTAGTTAGCATCGACGGCTCCGAGGTGGCATTTTGCGTCTGAGTCGTCTTCTTCTGCCACAACATCGATGATGCACTCTGAGAGCTCGGCCACTTGTTTTTAAAACGGTTGCGATGTGCCTCTCTAATATATATTACACATTATTTATTAATCTTATTCTTAATAGTACTTAATATTAAAATAAAATTCTATTTAATACTATTAAATATATTTTGTTATAATATTTAATGGTAACAATAATCATCTATTAAAGATTTATATTATAAAATGTATAAATATAATTATGAAGTTTCATATTATTATATTTGCATTCACTCCAACATTACATAAAGCGTAGAATAATAATAATAATAATAATAATAATAATAATAATAATAATAATAATAATAATAATAATAATAATAATAATAATAATAATAATAATAATAATAATAATTTTATATTGATATTATTGAGATACATAATGCATATCTCGAGGTAGATCTTATGGTTTTATAACAAACCATACAATCATCTCTATGCACCTCTTGCTTTTTCTTGAGATGTGGTTGCATGTATCTTGAGGCATAAATACACCCTGCAAAACCAATCGTTCAACCCATTCTCTTCTTCGATGCTCACACTATGTGTATCTTGAGGCGAATCCAATATGTACTTTTTAATTTGAATTAAACTATAAGATTTATTTTTATATATATATATATATATAAGTCGGAGGAGAGAGAAAGTTTAAAAGTTATCTCATCTCATCATTCTATTTTTCTATTTTTCTCTATTTTCTTATTTTTTCTTATTTATTTATTTATTATTTCAAGAGACATAATTATACATTATGTGTACATTTATTAATAATTAATAGTGGTTATCTTATCATTAATAAATTGAGTACGTTGAACTTGAAATCATAGGTAAATACAAGGAATTGAGTTATTTTTTGTTATTTATTTATTTATTATTTCAAGAGATATAATTATACATTATGTGTACATTTATTAATAATTAATAGTGGTTATCTTATCATTAATAGATTGAGTACGTTGAACTTGAAATCATGGGTAAATACAAAGAATTGAGTGTAGTGCAAGTTACATTCCCCCTATAAATTTCCATTCTCATCCATTCTTCTTGCAATCGACTTGATTTTGTTTTTCCTTCACCATTCAAAAAATCACAAAAAAATTAATTTTCTTATACCTAACCTTAGATTCTTCCAGTTCTCAACCAATTATCACCCAATAAATTCAAGATAGGATCGATGGATTTCAACATCGCTTGTACATTCAAAAGTTGTTCTACTTACCCATAGCTTCATGCATCCAGTGATATAACAACCATTCACAACGCTTATAAGCTAAACCACTTTTGATCGCCCTCCTTTATGTATGTTTGTCCTATATTGGATCTAATCGTTTGGTACGTTTTCCATAAGTTCAAGAATGAAGTGAATCATTATATCTATAACACAAATCAATAATCACGTGACCTTTATGCTGCCTTTGTTATGTTGTCCGTCGGTTTAGATTCTTCAATTGGAGTGAACAGACGATATGGAGGAATTTATATTTAACGGTTATAGTGGATCAATATATACTACTGCATGAGATTACCATTGCTTAAAGATGTTGTTCAGTCCATAGAATGTTACAAAAGCTAAAAAATGCAATATAGTGTTTTGCTATTTCTTATTATTATTATTCTTTTATGAACCTTTTGTTTGACTCGATGAGAATAACTATGAATATAATGTTTTATTATTATTATTATTATTATTATTATTATTATTAAACACCGAAGCGCAGGGAAACAACTAGTTTATATATAAACTATATTATATATGTATACACCTATGTATTCTCGCGACTATAAATTCGCCATGCGCGCTAACGACCACCCTTGGGCGTGTACATTATTGTACATCCCACGCGTGTCACCCTCGACCCTACGTATCACTAGGAGCCCATCAATTTATTAATTATTATATTTAATTTCATGATTATCTTTTATTTTCAGGTCCAAATTAAATCTCGAAAATACTCTAATTTTGCAAAAATTGGAGAAAATTCCCCAATGCGCTCTAGAACTCACGAACACCGCGTATACAATTCAACTTGACCCTATTTCGCGTCGAATAGAGTATAATACGTCAATTAGTCACGCGATACTCAAAAATAATATTTAAACTTATGATCATTGGTTTGTAATGCGTGGTTCTCACCTCGGATACTTAAATAGAAATTAAATTCGAAAATACTTAATTAGCATCTTAATCAAGTTTACGAAATTCTCGAATGTCATATTTCTTGAGGGGGGGTGCTCAAGTTTGTAAATATGCAATCAATATCACTAATGTTGATCTTTTAGGAGCAAATATAAGATGAAGATCATTATTAATTATTACGCAAGCATGGTGATGACCAATAGGAGGTATTCGTTTACGCCACTAGTCTTTCCGCCTTTATTCATACCCATATAATAATAATAATAATAATAATAATAATAATAATAATAATAATAATAATAATAATAATAATAATAATAATAATAATAATTGTAATGACCCGTTTTATTAACACCGTTATTTATATCGTAATTGCAAACATGGACGCTAGCTCAAAATCCACTTGGATGCCGCGAGTAGACTAGGACACAAGTCGGCCTAGGTACATTAGTTGATTGTGTGTTGGATTGCTTATTTGCGATGCAATTTAACCAACTCATGGTCCTACTAACCTTCGGCTACCTGATACCCAGTGCCCCGCATCTCCACACGTATTTTGAGGCGCCCCATAACCTATTGTTTGAATTTAATTTAATTAGCCTATGGTTACATTACCCATTTCAATTTGATTTCATAATCATATTTCATGAATTTGTCGAGTTTCTCTAGTGTGCACGTACTTAGCCTCTTGATACCTGCATAACACATCCTTCAACTTGTTACAAAAATCTATCGTAACGAACCTCTCCACTATAATGAACTTTGACAAAATTCATTAGCCTTCACCCAGCACGTCTTGCTCGTCCTCCACGCCTTAGGCCAGTTGATTGGCCTTGGCCTTAACCTTGATTGCCCTAGCCTTAACTACTATTTCTTCTAGTTCCTCCTCTTCTCAGACTTATTTGAAACGGTTCGACCTCGACCTCCCTCGACATTGAACGTAGTTAAGATCTCGAATAGAGACGTGATTAGGATCTTGAATATAAGCAACATTACACAAATGCTGCGATTGATCCACTTGGATGGCATCATTATGATTGTTTACCCTTTCGATTAAAGCATCCTTTTTCATCTTAAGGAAACCTATCCGTTTAGGTTTGTCCGTGCACAGGTCGACTACTTCATGAAGTGAGCACTTAATATCTTTAAATTCCTTGTACTCATCTGTTATTTGTAGATAACCTCAGAGTGCAT
The DNA here is from genome assembly GCA_039657365.1 of Stephania yunnanensis. Classification (NCBI taxonomy): domain Eukaryota; kingdom Viridiplantae; phylum Streptophyta; class Magnoliopsida; order Ranunculales; family Menispermaceae; genus Stephania; species Stephania yunnanensis. The sequence continues at coordinate 10,926,979 of CM077584.1, read as the reverse complement.
TATACTCAAATGCATTCATCACACATCCTTTATCCATTTTCTTATAATATATCTCTCGTGAACCCTTGTAATGCCATTCATTTTTATCACTTCAAATATGTATATGTATATGCAAAGGAGGCCACTTGATTCAAATTTTCTACAGTTGCAATCAAAGTAGTGCCCATTTGCTATATATTTCACTGTGTACAAGAACTCCTTGCACTATCAATTCGTGATATTTCATTCCTTGATATTGAATCTCTCAACACTAGGAACAGATGAAGTGTCGCTCTCGTTATTTGGATCTAAATGAAAATACACAATTCCATTACTTTCCCCTTGAACTTTCTTGAAGATATTTCTAGTGTAGGCATCATAGAATTGACTTTCCCATTGGGATTGTGGGTTTAATCGCACTGCGTCCTTTTTTGAGTCAAATTCAACTTGCAACTCTTTCCAAATTTTGTCCTTGATTGCCGCCTCATATTTCTCAACAAATTGCCTCAATGTTGTAATGACCCGAAAATTCTAACTCGTGCCACGTGTCAATTTTAGGATAGTGACGTGGACCCGACCTGACGTAGCCAACGTAGTCAATCCTCCAGAGTTGACACCGATGTATATTATTCATGAGTAGTGTATATAATACCTATTTTATACTCAGGAAATGCCAAGTTTTAGTAAATTATTGGTCTATTTACGTCAAAATGCTTGAAAAGACTCCCCGAGATGCGTGCGACGTGAGTATGAGGCTATTTAGAACATAATAGTTTAAATGTACAAATTACCAATTTATATAACAAGATACTGAACTAAGTGATTAACAAACTTGACCAAGTCGAATAAAACCACCAATAGGCCGAATATGGTCCTGACATGTCTCGAGATGCATGCTGACGTGTGGGGCACCAGGTGCCGGGTAGTCAGGAACTAATATGAGATCAATATACAATGATAAGTCATTAATAGACTAACCAATTGAGTCAATGTGCCTAATTTTTTCTAAATAAAACTAAGTAATTACATAAGGCTATAGTTGGGAATGATTTATTGTGGCTTTTGATCCTTCTAGAGATGATCCTAAGAAGTGTCCTACTAGGCAAGATGAGTTAAAAATGGTGTCAATTAAGTGTAGGGCTGAACTAAATAAGGGCCTTGGATGTTATAAGGATTGGAAAGTGATTGAGGATGAAATTAAATAGTATAAATGTGAGACTTAACTCATTTGAGCTAACTTAGGTTCAGAAGAAACCAAGGGGAAATTATAGAGAAATCAAGAGTCCTATGTTAGGTGGAGAAGAAATCAAAACTAGGTAATCCTTATTCCTCATTTTTATACTAAAATTAGGTGTTTTTTTATTCATAGTGAGCTGAATTTTTAAGGATTTTACTTCTCACATCTTAGTGAGATATTAATCTAGAATGTAATGATTTCAAGCTCTTGAAAGACCCAAGTAATGGTGTCTAGAAATTATCAAGAAACTCAATGCTTTTATATCTCAATTTAGGGTTTTTAGTGTTGAATCATGCATGGACTGAATTGGTTTATAAATGGAGGTATTATGCTTAGATTTTTACTTCTATATGAGTATCTAAAGTTGGTTTATAGTGATGAAAAGAATCAAAATGAACTTATGTTTCATGGTCTTGGTGTTCTTGATGATGATGATGAAATGAGTTTAAATTATTGATGGGTTGGTTCCTTGTATTCTAGTTGTCTAATGATTGAGGTTTCACTCCTATTTGGGTATGAATTTCTTAATTATGGACATACCTTGTGTGGATTAAATCAATGTTAAGTTCAAGAGGTTCTCTCAAGTTTTCGATAAAATGCCAACTAAAAGAAAGGAACAGTTTTGGGTAAATTTTTGACGAACGCTTAGTAACTTTTCTGAGGGTCTACACTTATCTAAATGTCACCAAAATTTGCAAATAACATAAAAGTATTACAAATTTAATTCTCTAAATTCTCAACCGATTTCGATGAGTTTTGAATAATTTTTGAAAATTGTTTTGAAATAGGAAAAAGGTGATTTCCTAATTGAGCTGAATTTTGCTGGAGTACATCCCGACCAAATGTGAAATTCGAGAGTTTTATAAAATTGATTAGGATGATAAATAATTATTTTCAAATTTAATTTGGAAGTTAAATATCCGAGGTGGGACTCACGTGTTATGGATTGGAAATCACGAGTTTAAAATATTAGTTTTGTGTGTCATGTGCCTAGTGGATGTATTATAATCTATTCGATGCGAAATATGGTTAAGTTGAAGATGAAATCCGGTGTTCACGTGTTTCGAGAGCGTTGATAATTTTGTTTTCAATTTTTGACGAAATTGAGGTATTTTTTGGGGTTTAAATTGATTTAGAAATTGAAGAAAAACATGCAATAAATAAAAAGAAAAATGGTAAATGACAAAGTGGGGCATTTGTTTTCCAAAGAAGAATAGATAAGTTTAAGGGAAAAATAGTAAATTGCATATCCAAACCTATTCAATTCAAGTGAGAAAACGAAATGGGGTTTAACCCTATCAGTTCCTTCAAACTCATATCCTACCTTTCAAATCTCAATGTCTTTTTCCCTCCCGATTCTCAAGCTCATAGCCTCTCTTTCTCCCTCTCTCTTGCGATATCTCTATTCCCTTTCGGTGTTCTCTCTCCCCTCTCGATTCTCTAATCTGCTGCTTTCTCTCTCTCTTAATGATGGTGATGAATAGGGATGATGATGAGCAACTTTGGACAACTCACATGTCAAGGTTAGCTCAATTCGAGTTTCATGTTTATTAATGAAATTTATGATTAATGTTTATAAGGTTTTTGATTGTGATGGGGGAGTTGAGGAATCGTGAATTGATGAACTTATAGGCTCATTAGGTGAGGGGGTTTGGAAGTAAACGGAGATGTGGCAGAGCAAGAGAGGGCTAATGTTGTTGGTATTTTCGTGTAGTTGTGTTTTGTTGTTACTTGAGATTTAGTTAAGGAAGAAGAAAGGTGGCACTATTGTTAAGAAGTTATTATTGATCGATGATTTAAATCAATGTTTGTATATCAATTTTAATATGCTCATTGCTATTTGGAACTTCGAAAAAAAAATTTTTGAGGGATTTGGGAAGGTTTAGAAAAATCAGTTCATATGTTTGATATTATGTAGTTTTATTTTTGTGCGATGTTTGATTGATGATTTAGGCAACTAATCGAAGGCTTTTGATCAAGACTTTTGGTCTTATTAGTCCTTGTATATGAAATTGAATTCGTTAGAATCAGATTGGGGTTTGGTAGAAGTTTTGTAGGAAATCGGGGTCAAATTGGTTGCATTTTTGTAGAAATATTAGCAGTGCAGTCTTAGTTTTTAGCGGTTTTGAGGTGCAATTTTGAGCAATTAAATGGACAATTTTTCAGTGAGATTTTTTATGGTTTTTGATCCTTGTACATCAATTATGATGTGTGAGAAACAAATTTTGATTTGGGAAGGTTTGTAGCATTTTGAAGGCTTGAAAGGAGGCCAAAAAATTGAGGCTGCACTGTTCTTTTTTATTTTTTTGAATAGACATGTTGGTGAATTGATTTGAGACATCCCCATAATTGACTTGTGAATAGGTTCTTTTGAACCATAGTATAACATACTTTGATGATTAATAAAGATTGTGGCCGTTGGAATTTGTTTAATCAATGAAAAACAAGGTAGAACATAACATATTTATATGGTCCAAAATCGTCCCCTTATCACAATTGCGACTTAGCAACTTTGGGTAATAATTTAAATGAGAATTTGTTATCCAAGCTAACTAAAGTTGAGCTTTTTGAAATCCTTATATATCCTACTTTGAGTAGCACTTAAGCTCGGACCTTGGTACAACTTTTAAATTGGTGAAAAATAGTTGTGAAAATGGCCAAAAACCAATGAACTAAATTAATTAGTTAATAAAATAAATGGTATTGATTGATGATTAAATAGATTTGTAACTCTTAAAATGTGGATTTTATGATTTAAATAAAACTTTTTGGAGTACGTGAAAGCCGGGAAAATGTTGTGCGAGGCTTTATAGCCAAATTTGAGTTGGTTTAGTTGAAAGTAAACCGTACAATGATCTTTACTATTTATGGAAATTATCTTTGAACCTATAATTGTATCATAGTCTGCATTACATTTTATTATTCTTTGTCATTCATACATATAGTGAGTGAGGGGAATAAGCTTCTTTCGGAGTCTGGTTTGATTGAAATTAGGTTTTAGTCCCGCCTCCTTGCCATCTAGTAAGACTAGTAGAGTCTAACGTCGACAAGTTATTTCTGCATTTCATGATCTCTTTATACTGTCTCTACACTATTTCTGGATGTCGACGTTAGCTTATAGTTACGAGACAGCGACATAGTGGATTGCATGTCATGTTGACGCATTAATCTTATTGTTTATTTGAAAATGCAATTACATGTTTCCATGTATCAAATTAACAATTGTAGGAGTAAAGACTAATGTATGAATTTACTTACTTTACATCTTCGAGTTGTTTATGATGATGTTAGATTTTGTATGACGACAAGGGAAGAATGGACAAGACTCGAAGATTGTGGTGATTGTTTTGACAAATTAAAGTAAATTCTTTTTTTTAAAAAAAAATTGTTTATATTTATTGTTTTAGGATTCTTTTTTTTAATGGTTACGAGAGTCTCCTAAGTTAGTTTAAAATATGTTGAGAGATTTCTATTCAATTTCGATCTATTTGAGATTGTGAAGTTATGATTAAGCTATTTGAGACTCTAAGTTAATTCTTTAATTTGAATTTGATATATATCATGAACTGCAGGGAGTTATGAGTCCTTCTAGGTCTCCCCTCAATTTTGATGTCTATTAGGTGAGTTTTTTCGGCAGGCCATATTAGGGAAGATGCTGTGCCGAGATTTTTACAAAATACGGAGAATAATCTAAATGATTTCTGAATTTGCCCAAATCGAACAAATCATGAATTGAGTTTCATTGAGGATAAAATTTAGTTTTGGAGCTTGTAAGGGATTGAAATAATTATTATTTTGAGTTCAAATTGAAAGAATGGATTAGACTGACTAGATTATTAAAAGAATAAGATAATCTAGGCCGGTCGGTAAACTTAATGATGAGGGGGCTGACAAACTTGGTATCAGAGCCTAGAGTTGGCTCATTTGAGGGTAAACTTTGGTTGAGAAACAAAAGGCGATTGAGCGCGATTAGTTAGGAAGTGACTATGAGCTGGGATTTTTTGTTATCGTGTTATATTTGTGATGTTTAATTATGTATTATCACTAGATAGGAGATATGAAGTTTATTCTCCTCTTCCGTCAATATTTAAATCTTGATTCAACTAGTAAGATTAGAAACGGATAAATAAAGAGAGAATATACTTATGAAACAAAACTGAGCGTGATTGGATGTAAAATAGAGTTGTGAAGTCTGAATTCACAAAAGTAATGTAAGTAGTTCGATACAAATATAACTGATGAGATTTATCTGTTATGAAACCAATAGGAAATTGGTTGAACAAGAAGTAAATGATTCAGGTACATAAGTACTGAACATGGATTTAGAAATCGAAAGTATCAAACTATTATAATGATTAAATGTTTAAGTAAATGTTAAAATAGTCTTAACAAGGAAAATGGAGACACGTGGTTTCAAAAATAGAAATTGATTAGGTAACTGGACTTGACTGGAAAATCACAATGGAATTGTAATTGGATCGGTCAAGTTGTCTAAGTCGGTTTCTATGCAAATAAAATACTTTAAAGTAAATTATTGTCTCCTTTCAGAAACAAAAAGTAAAAATTGAATAGAACTATGATTTAAAATAATCAAATGACTTCTAAAAGAAGTACTGAAAGTTTTGATTGTTTATTACTCAAGTTACTTATTCATAAGCAATGTTGAGTATAATGATTCTATCAGTCGAATAAAGAACTGATAAAACAAATGAAAATACATGATTTTGAAGTAATCTTTGTTAACATCAAATTACGTGTTGTCATGAAGCAAATATAAAAAAAATACTACTAACTTAAAAATGAAAAATGTAGTGATAAGATCAATGTGTAAGAAGTTATGGCATTAAGGAATTGGTCTAATAATAGCTTGGATTAGCTATTAAACATCAAAACATGCGATTGTGTTTTGAGATTCAAAGTATCCAATAATCACTTCTAACGACATTGAGTAATGATGCATATCACTACAACCTAAAATATAATAAATGAAGAGATAAATGTACTGATTGAATAGATAAATGTACTGATTGAATATCAGTAAGTGATTGGTATATGATGTCAATATGAATTAAAGGATTGAAATAACATCTTTTAAGAATTTGATTAGTCATTAAGCTAATCAGAGTTTAAAAATTCAAATTCTTTTATCTCTTCAATTAAACAACAACGGACAAGTGAATTCATCAAAAATGAATTAAGTATTAGTAAGATATAAAGTTATCTTACACAATCTCTTGAAAAGTACCGAATTTCTTTTTGAGAATAAGAAAAGATGGGAAATATGAGACTTATGGAAACAAATCAAGGCAATAACAAACAATTTAGTTGTTTGAGTCGCAAAATCTTTATATTTCTAATAAAGGCTAGCCAAGGAAGACTTCAATTGATTGAATGATTATAAGAACTTGCACCGTCCTTAGATATATTTTTGAATAGAGAAAAATATAAATTGCCTTTCTAAATAAAGATTAAGGAGTTTTAAGTGGCACGGTTGTTGAGTGAAAGTCGTGGTAAGTTTATAAAGGGACCAAGATTGAGATCAATGTGAGAATAACTAAGATTGACAAAAATGAATGGAATAGACTTTGTGTAGAAAATAAAATGAGACGTAGAGATGACTTATTGCTGATGGAAATCACACGAACGGACTCCTTTAGTCAAGGTCAGACACTGGAGTAGTTGTGCATAACCAAAAGTCTGAGTAACTCCATTTCATAATCATGATTCATTCATAGTGTAGAACATCGGTGTGATGTCCACCATGTTTGAATAATCAAATGAATTGATGATAGTCGGAATAAAAGAGTATTTGAAGTTTCGTTAGAGTCAATTGAAAGTTTAAGTATAAGCAACTAATGGTCAATAAATTCTCACATTTATATGAAAAAAGAATTTCAAGTTAATAAGTCCCGATTAGATTTAGGATATCAAATTATAAGCTTAATGAAACTTAATTTATCTTCATAAAGATCTTATGATAAATTAAGCTCAAGATGTTGAAAGTTTTGAACCAAAGTAGTTTACTACTAATATCAACAAATATGTTGTTCATTGGTTTAGTTGTAGTGCTACACTATCTGATTGGTCGGTGGTGGTGTTTTAAAACACCTATTATTGCAAATTAAAGTTGATGCAAGATACATCAATGACGGTGAAGATATAAATGAAATAAAAAGAGATGTACAACTTACAACTCAGTTAGTCAATATTATCAATAGTGGTTTGAATAATTGAATAGAGTATAATGTTTCTGACTTGATACGCTTAAAGAATTGAGTATTCTTCTACTATAATTGAGTAGAAATGAAAAAGAGAAATAACATATTCATTACTTGTATGAGATTCAAGTTAAAAGTTGTACTTTGGGAATAAAATCCTGAAATATGTTGATATCTGTTTAGAAACGTATATCTACTCAAGTTAAGGATAACTGTCTCTATTCAGACAATGAGAGAAGTTTACGAATAGTAAGTGAAAAGAATGTGATTTTTAGTGAATTTATTAATAGAGAATGATTTGACGAAGTTAAAGAGGTCGTGAATTTCTCTTACCAGTCAAATAAAAAGTTAAGTGAACCGGCTGACGAGTTGGAATTGGTAATAGCTTTCTAGTCCACAATATAAATAATATTATGAGTAGACATTTAGAGAATGGGTGAGAGTGATGTGTCAAGTTTCATTTTTTGATCGAATTGTAATTTGAGATCTCTTGTCATCGGATGACAGATGTAATTAGAGATCTATAGTCATGGGATGACTCCGTAATTTTAGGTTTCTGTTGAGAAACACTGGAGTGGTGATGGATCAGATTGACACACAACTCTACTTTGTTTCTAATGTCGTACTCATATATTATTTGCATCACTTATATTTAGACTAATGATAGTCTAGGAATTGGTCGATCGACAATTCAAATAATATGATATGATTAATGATGAGAAAGCAAACTAGTATGTATGTACAAAGTTTGGTGGATAGGGAAAGAATTATCGACGATTAGTAGAATTGTTATCAGTTAAGAATGAAAATGGTGTTATGGAAGAGCAAGATAGGGTAGATCTTGCTAAGTGTTAATGCTTGAATGGGATTAAAGACATGAGATGAGAAATGAAATAAGGTTATTGGACATTCCACAAAGTTGATCGTTGAACTCATTAGAATTTCACAAATCACCCGGATTGGCAAAGTATTGGAGATAACTTTTCATTAAACCAATGATTTGGGGTATGAAAAATTGAAATATTTATGATCTCTAGCATCGAGTTGTCGAATACGTCGAAAGTGATTAGGTCCACTTAATGGTTCACCCTGAAAATAGTTTTATAGTTTTAGATTAAAAGAGTTAAATGTGAAGAATTATTTTCTCATATCTCTTTTAGTTCAATAACCTGTAAGTTTAAATTTCGAGGATGAAATTTTTAATTAGTTGGAAAGATTGTGAAATATGAGAATTTCATAAATTGATTAGGAAACTAAATAAGTATTTTTGAATTTAATTTGAGATTTAAGTATCCGAGGTGGGACCTACGTGTTATGGACCGGAGATCATAAGTTTAAAATATTAGGTTTTATGTTTCGTGTGCCTAGTGGATGTATTATAATCTATTCGACATGAAATATGGTTAAGTTGAAGACAAAACGCGGTGTTCGCGTGTTTCAGAGAGCGTTGATATTTTTCTCAGTTTTTGACGAAATTGGGGTATTTTTCGGGGTTTAAATTGATTTAGAAATTGAAGATAAACATGAAAAAAAAAGAAAAGAAAATGCTAAATGACCAAGAGGGGCATTTGTTTTCCAAAGAAGAATAGATAAGTTTGAGGGCAAAATACTAAATTGCCTACCCAAATGTGTTCAATTCAAGTGAGAAAACGAAGTGGGGTTTAACCATCTTAGTTCCTTCAAACTGATATCCTACCTCTTTTAAATCTCAACGTCTTTTCCCCTCTCGGTTTTAAGCTCACATCCCCCTTCTTTCTCTCTTTTTCTCTCTTTTTCTCTGGTGATATCTCTCTCCCTTCTTGGTTCTCTGATCTACTGCTCTCTCACTAAATGATGGTGAAGCATAGGATCGATGATGAGCAAAGGTGGACAACTCACATGTCATGGTGAGTTCAATTTGAATTTCATGTTTATTAATGAAATTTATGATTAATTTATATGAGATTTTTTATTGTGATTGGGGAGGTAAGGGATTGTGAATTGATGAACTTATAGGCTCAGTAGGGAGGGGGTTTTCGAAAAAAAATGGAGATAAGGCAGAATAGAAGAGTGTTAATGTTGTAGGAATTGATGTGTAGTTGTGTTTTGTTATTACTTGAGATTCAGTTGGGGAAGAAGAAATGGGGCACTATTATTAATAGGTTATTGTTGGCTGATGATTTGAATAAATGTGTGTATATAAAATTTAATATGTTCATTGCTATTTGGAATTTGAAAAACTTTTTTTGAGGGATTCGGGAAGGTTTAGAAAAATCAGTTCATATGTTTGATATTATGCAGTCTTATTTTTATGCGATGTTTGATTGATGATTTGGGCAACTAATCGAAGGATTTTGATCTAGATTTTTGTTATTTTTAATCCTTGTATATGAAATTGGATTCCTAAAAATGAGATTATGTGGCGGCCCCAGGCATCGAGGCCGCCCTAGAGTGTCATCGTGTCGTGCGCTCCTTGCCCGGTGTCCCAGCTTCACGTGTCTGGCACCTTCCTGTCCATCTCATGTCTTGATTATCGTGTCCTCATGTATGTTATCGTTATAGTTAGCGGATTATTCATATTTTCTTGAGTTATTTCCTTAGGTAATTAAAGTTCCTTAAGCTCAACTATTTATAGTTTATTCAAGTTCCTAGCCATGCTAGTGGGTTTTATTTTCCAAGTTAATAATAAGTCAGTGGAAGTCTTATTTTTATGCAAATAAAATATCAAATTAAGACTTCCGCTGACTTATTATTAACTTGGAAAATACAACCCACTAGCATGACTAGGAACTCGAATAAACTACAAATAGTTTAACTTAACAAACTTTAATTGCCTAAGGAAATAACTCAAGAAAATATGAATAATCCACAACTATAATCATAACATACATGTGGACATGATAATCAAGACATGAGGTGGACTGGTAGGTGTCGGACATGTGTAGCTAGGCCACCGGGCGAAGAGAGCATAACACGGCGACACCTCGAGGTGGCCTCGATGCTTGGGGCTGCCACAGTTGGTATCGAAGCAAAAGTTTTGGGAACTTGGGAAATTTATAATGAAAGGTAATAAAACTTAATAAATAAAAATTAGATATGGAAACGTGATGTTATTTCCTTAGAACTTTAGTTGGAACGTGATGTGAGGTGGGTAGAGTTAGGGGTGATATACGTGTTATATTTTGTTATATATATGATATACGTATATAACGAGGCTAATCTAGAGCATGCTTCTCGATGCAGATCATGGACGGATAGTCGACTACACCTCATAAGACTGGACAGATTAGCGTTGTACTAGGGATCCCCTAGTACAACGAGTTTAGAGGATCGAATCTTGGCCTATAAGACTCAGATGGCTGAGGTGCTACGGTTACTAAGGGATCAGACCGTTGCACTGATGGCACTTGTTACAACAGTCACAACACCCCGGACCCTTTAGTAGTTACAACACCCATGGGGACAACCTCGTATTGGTTATTCCTTAAACACCAATCGAGAGAGTAGCTATTGAGACACAGGCAGAGAGAGCTACAACGGTTGTCGTTCCATTAGAGATGCGGACTTCTATGCCTCCACCTTCGACTATGGAGCAGTTGATGACTACAACTGCCATTGCTATTACATCCAAATTTGTTTTGGCCTCAAAGGTGAAGATGTTGAGAGAGTTCATAAAGGTCCAACCATGCTTCTACTTTAGAGGTGGTGACCTAGAGGCTGCAGGGAAGTGGATTGTGTTACATCAGCATTTCCATAAGCTAATGAGGAACGATGAGAGCGTTCATGCACGTCTTCCTGGAGCATATTTGAGAGGCCACGTAACATTTTGGTGGACTACCTATCAGGACACCACTCAGAGTGGACGACATGGGCTGAGTGGAGAAACTTGTTCTATGATCAGTAATACCCATAAAGGTGCAGTTGTGATTGAGGGAGGAGTTTCTGACCCTGAGACAGGGTAACCGGACACTAGTACAATATATGGAGCGATTCCGGTAGCAACTTTAGTTTTCTAAGGATGTAACAGGGAGAGAGCCGCAAAAAACATATTACTTCACCCGAGGAGTTGATGATTGGATTGCTGCGGCTGTGGTATCATTTGGGGCACCCTTCTGCAGGATATATTTGACCGAGGCTCGCCACACTAGACCTAGTTGATGTAGAGAGATGGTAGATGTATGATTGGGATTGTAGTATAGACTGGGCAGACTTCTCGACTGGAGTGGAGGTCGAAGAGACAGGGGGATCATCTCAATAGAGGTTGAAGGGATGACAGATGAAACAGAGAAATCGGGGATGATCACCGAGACAATCAATTCTAATATGAGGAGAGACAACCAGTACATGCCATCGCACCAACACCCATCAATCAGAGTAGGCCGCGCTCCCAGATGTACCATCGGGGTCGGGATTAGGGGGACATGATAGGCGTTAAAGAGACCGGGGTCAGGGTCTGAGATCTGGAGATGGCCAGGCTGACATGCCGGATAAACGCATATGTCATAAATGTGTTTAACGAGGACACTTGAAGGTAGATTACAGAGCATCGCCGTCGCCACGACGAGAGCCAGATCAAGCCAAGAGGGCCCATGCGGTAGTGCAACCAGATGGCGAAGCAACCAAACAACTCTTTAAAGGTTTGTTACATATTTATCGTAAACTATTCATGCTATGTTTGATTCTAGTAGTACTTTATTATTTATTGATGGGCGGATTGTTGGAGAGTTAAGGTTAGTTGCACAAACACTAGACACACACCTTGTTCTTAGTATGGCCGCTGGGGACAAGATATGTCTTAACCAAATATGTAAATATGAAATTATAAAGGTTGAAGGACATCAATTACCGACATATCTCCGAGTATTAGAGTATTTATAGTTTGGTGTCGTTCTCGGGATGGATTGGTTATCACCCTACCATGCACAGATAAATTATTTTAGTAAGAGAGTCGAGTTTTGCATTCCTGGGATACCAAAGTTCTCACTAGTTGGATCCGCGACCGATTTCCCTATCACTAGGGCCGACTAGCTACAACATAATAGATTAAGGCATTTGCAGCCTTAAAGGAGCTGGAGGTTAGGACTTAGGTCATGATTGAGGATGTTCCGGTAGGTAGAGACTTCGTCGATGTATTTCCGGATGATCTACAAGGATTTCCATCGTCACGAGCAATTGAGTTTATCATCGAGCTGATACCAGGGACTTAGCCGATCGTCAGTAGACTTATAGGATGTCACCATTGGAGCTGGAGGAGGTTAGGTGACAGTTAGATGATTTGTTCGAGAAGGGTTTCATCCACCCTAGTATGTCCCTTGGGGAGCTACAGTGTTGTTTATGAAGAAGGATGGTTCGATAAGGATGTGCATAGACTGAAGGAAGCTAGAATCAGGTGACGGTTAAGAACTATTACCCACTTCCTAGGATAGACGATTTGTTTGATCAGTTAGTAGGCACTATATTGTTTTCGAAAAATGACTTTCGCTCTAGTTATCATCAGTTGATTATTCAAGAGGAAGACTTCTACAAGACTGCTTTTAGGACGTGATACGTGTTGTTCGATTTTCTAGTCATGCCATTTGGGCAGACTAACACCCCAATGATCTTCATGGATTTGATGCACGGGGTCTTAAGGCCATATCTAGATAGATTTCTCATAGTCTTCATCGGCGATAGTTTGATCTATAGAAGGACTCGTGTAGATCACGAGAGACATCTTATAGTAGTTTTGATGGCACTAATAGAGCACAGATTGTACGCCAAGTTCAGTAAGTGTGACTTATGGCAGAGTGTAATGAGATTTTTGGGAAAAGTCATAAGTGATCAAGGTATCTTTGTGGAGTCAAAGAAAACTCGGGCCATTATTGACTAGAGGACGCCTGAGTTTGTTCCTGATATTTAAAGTTTTCTATGACTGGCAGGATTTTACCGGCATTTTATACATGGCTTTTCCTAGATTGTAGCGTTGATGACAAGATTGACCAAGAAGAATGTTATATTTGATTGGTTGGAGGAGTGTGAGGAGGCTTTTTGTGAGTTGAAGAGGAGATTGACTTCCGCACCAGTGTTGACATTTTCGAAGCAGGGCAAGACATTGTCATTTTACACAAATGCATCAGGCATTGGTCTTGAATGAGTGTTGATGCAGGAAGGTAGACTAGTTTCATACCTTTCCAGACAAATGAGACCCCATGAGGTGAACTATCCAGTGCACAATTTGAAGTCGGCAACAATCGTCTACGCTACATTTTCACTCAGAGAGATTTGAACTTGTGTTAGAGGAGATGGCTTCGAGCTTGAGCTTCTGAAGGACTATGATTTTGCTATTAAGTATGACCATTGAGAAAGCTAGCGTCGCAGCAGACCTATTGAACAGGAGCAGGATTGATAACAAGACAGTTTTATGACATATGACTTACGAGCATGACTTGTTATATGCAACATCAGTTATGTGCACGATAGAGGTATCTACTACAGCTGAGCAACACATTTATGCTCAAATGAGAGTTCCGACCGTATTGATTGAGTGAGTTGTTGAGTGTCAATAGGCCGATGGGCTTTATGAGCGGTTCAGTGGTATGCCTTTGGATCTATAGTGCACTGATTGGGCAGAGATGACAGATTGGTGCTTGAGACACTGAGAGAGGTTGTATATACTTGCATATTAGGAAATATGGGACAAGATTCTGGAGGACGCATAACGGTCTTGGTACACAGTCCATTCTGGTCAGACTAATATGTATTATGATTTAAGGAGATTATTTTGGTGGTTAGGGATGAAGAATGACGTGGGAGAATATGTCAGAAGTTGTCATATTTTCCAGTAGGTGAATGCTAGACACATGAGACCTGGTGGATTACTACAGCCGTTGTTCATTCTACAATGGATGTGGGAGCACATCACAATGGATTTCGTCGGTAGATTATCGTAGACATCAAGGCGTCACGATGCGGTTTAAGTTATGATTGACAGGTTGATAAAATAGCTCACGTCATTCTGATTTTGATGAGATACACATTCCCACAATTGAGCATATTGTTTGAGTGAGAGATTATTAGATTCCATGGGTCTAGTCTCTATTGTGTCAGACAGAGATCCTAGGTTAACTTCGAGACTTTGGGAGGCTATGCATGAGTAGTTTGGCACTAGGTTGCAGTTTAGTATGGCTTACCTACCTCACACCGACGGACAGTCTGAACGGTTGATACAAGTTTTGGAGGATATTCTCAGAGCTTGTATATTGCAGTTTGGGGGTTCGTAGGAGGATTATCTACCTTTCTATGAATTTGCATACAATGACAGCTATTAAACGAGTATCGAGATGCCACTATTTGAGGCATTGTATTGGAGGCATTTTATTGGACCATTCGGTATCGCAGCACGGGTTAGCGGCGTCGCATATCGCTTAGATTTACCTGCTAAGTTAGCTGGAGTTAATCCGACATTTTATATTTCTATGTTGAGACTGGCTAGGTCAGGACCGAGACTGATGGTTCACTTTCAGATTAAGGTTCAACCTAACACGACTTACGTGGGGGACCGATAGCGATACTTGACTGCAGGGTTTAGGTTCTCAGGAATAGGGAGTTCTATAAGGTCCTAGTTCTTTGGTAGTATCATGGGACAGAGGGACTCACCTGGGAGCTCGAGTCAACTATGCGGCAGTGACATGCATCGAATGCGTCAATAAAATAAAATACTTTAACCAACTAGTAGATATGTTATGCATTATTTAACAACCTATGGGGTGGAAACCCAGTACATGATACCGCGTATATTATTTAAGGCGACAAGATGTATAATATGCCTTAATATACGTGTATCGGGTGAAAAAGTCTCCCAACATTATCCCAAAAAGTATATATACGTAAATACAATCACCTACGAGTAAGCTAGTGGAAGCGTTCCGAATCAAAGGTAGTCGCCAATCACTGCCTTTTCTCGGCTCGTCGTAGAATCTGCGATTTGTCACCAAAAACAATGACAAATCCCAGGTAAGTAAATCCCAGATAAATTCAGTTAGTATTCACAAGAATTCCAAGAAAACGGCTACAATTCATGCATATAAAGTAAATGAAATGAAATCTAAAGCATGAATATAAGTCGTGAGAAAATCAACAATACGGAACGCGAGTGTGGTGTATAGCTGTCGAACATGGGACAAAAACTAAACCGAGAAGGCCCTGAAGGTGAAGAAATCAACACCCCCTCTTCACGGTCGAAAGAGGAAACATGTTGATCAGAAGTTAGACTTCCGCCCAACGCCTCAAATGTGAGGAATCTGTTGAACGGTAGACTCCGTCCAACACATCTCTCGAGATCACCGTCCCGTCGACCATACACAAACACACACGGAATAGAGTAAACATGAAAACCGAATCGCGAAAAGTAATATGAAATAAATAATTCGCACGGAAAATAAGTAAATTCTAAGCTGACTTTCTCGTGGGTTTACTTACCTCCAACGCCTTTAAAATGTCCCGCACTCGCCTCGAGATACGTACCCGACACCCGACTATAGCCTCCTAAGTCCATGGTGTCCATTTATATAAACTTAATTTATCATGAAAATTTACAACAATTTCCTAAAACTTTTTAAGACAAATTATTTATTTTGCGCTTTTCGAGGCAAACCCCCGCAAAAAGTCGCGTCCAAAAAATCCAAATATTTTATTTTTCATATATTCTATATATTTGGTCGCAATATGATTTTTCCATAATTTTTTTCATTTTTCCGGAATTTTCCATGATTTTTCCCAATTTCCCTCTCTTTTTCCCCTTTTTTCTGTTTTGTACTGTAGCACCGGGTCGGACCCGACCCGTCCCTGGTTTGGGTTGGGTCGGGCCGACCCAAACGTGTCGGACCCGGCCCTCGGGAGAGACGCACACACGCGCGCACGCGCTCGTGTGCGTCTTCTCCAACTGATCGAACACACAGTGTTCGATCAGTGGATTTTTTTTTTTTTTTTTTTTTTTTAAACAACAACAATCCGAACATCAACACCACACAATCGATTCAAAGAACGGCAAATCGAAGAGAGAATGAGCGAAACTCACTTGATTAATGGGGTCGAGCTCGCCACCGCCGAGCTCGACACCGCTGTCCCGCCGAGTTCTCCACTGCTGTCCCGCCGAGCTCGTCGCCGCTTGCTGCCCGCCAAGCTCTCGCCGGAAGCTTCCTCTCTCGCGCCACTCACCTTCTCTCCTGCCTCTCTTTCTCTCTTCTTTCCCTTCACCGTTTCTTCTCCTCCATCTCTCTCTCCCATTTTTTAAACAAAAACACTTCTTTTTTTTCTTTTCTTTTTTTGTTATTTGGTGAGAAAGAACAAAAAGCAATGATGATGAATAGTTGATGTGACTTTTGATGTGATGTGTGATGTGACAACTCAATCGCATACTACCCCGTACACCCGCATTACTCGCACACCGCGACGCCGCACGCTCTCGTCACTATAAGCGCACAATGCGACTAAGCGAAATTCTTAATTCACGCGGCGCGAACTATTAACAATAGTAAAATAATTAAATATTCGCCACACAAAAATAACATATTTCCTGATTAGGCGTGTCATAGACTTCTCCCACGACGTCCACGTGGATCTGAGCTTATGATATTAATTCGTAATTAGTCGATTAATCGGGATTAATAAAAATGGGCCGTTACAATCTTCCCAACTAAGGGGAATTTCGTCCCGAAATTCAGATTTTATTCGATTTTTACCTTGAAACAAGTGGAGTATCGTATTCGCACGGTAGAGACTTTTTCCCCAATGGGACCCTTCAAGGGATAAACCTTCAAGTGGAACAAATCATCCACTTCATAACTCAGCCCGTCACGGTCTTTGTTCACGTACTCCTTTTGTCTGTCATGAGCAGCTTGTAACCTCTGATGAGTCATCCAAATTTTCTTCGTGTGATCTACAACAATCTCAGACCTAACGACAGCTACATCCTCAGGCTCTGCCCTTCCTTACTTGTTGCAACATTCAAACTGGTGGCGCACTGACCTAGAAAGTCATGGCTTACGTAAATATTTTCGGCAATTTTCGTTTGCCAACCAAAAATATGCATCCTATGCCAATTTGGTTATGGTAACATCTTACATTCGGCTGTCATGCCGATAATGACATGTGTTGGCTCAAAATATGGTCGAGCCCTAACTCACCTATCGGGTGGCTAGGTATAAAATGATACGACGTCACCCTCTCCAAACATTTATTATTTGAACTAATAATTAAATTTTGTAAAGGCCCAGTCCCACCTCGCCGGTCGCCTACCTCGTGGGTCTAATCCCACCTCGCAGGTCTCACTCTGACCTCGCAGGTCGCTGGAACCCCAGGTAGCGAAATTTTGTGAAGGCCCAGTCCCACCTCGCCGGTCTCCTACCTCGTGGGTCTAATCCCACCTCGCAGGTCTCATTCCGACCTCGCAGGTCGCTGAAATCTCATGTAGATTAATTTTGTGAAGGCCTAGTCCTACCTCGCCGGTCTCCTACCTCGTGGGTCTAATCCCACCTCGCATGTCTCATTCCGACCTCGCAGGTCGATGGGACCCCAAGTAGAGTGGGTCAAGACCACCCACTCCATCCACACTCCCCACGCGCGTGGTTTGCCGCCAACCAATCCATTCCCAAGAGTATATCGAACTCTAGGTACTCTAATACTCGGATCTATGGGTAACTGATGACCACCAACCTCGGTTGGACAATCTCTACAAATCCGATTAGGACATATCTTATCTTCAGCGGCCGTGCTGAGGATAAGGTGGGTGCTAACGCTCTCGGGTATCAACCTAACTCTCCTACCATTCGTCTCGAAATAAATGATAACGTACAACCAGAATCTATCAATGTATGCAAAGGGCGACCAAAAATAATCAACATACCCTCGATGAACTACCGAGACGCGTCGCGATCTGGTGCGACAACTGCGTGCACCTGCTCCCTTGCCTGCACTGGCCGAGCTGCTAGTGGTGGTGTTGACTCCCTGGTACATTCACTCTTATAGTGCCCCTTCTGCCTACATCTGAAGCACGTGACATTCTGCTTATGTCCGGAGCCCTGGCCCTGTTGTTCGCCAACCTTATAATCCTGACTATGACCATACGTCCTCCGTCCCGCTCCCTGATCCCGGTGGTTCTTCGCCCGATCATGCGGTGCATAACCACCACTTGACGATGTGTGCCGACGTGCAGTACTATCGCATGAGAATTGATCGCCCGGTGGTCCTCATGCTTGGGCCTCTGTCCTCCCCTATCTCCGTGATCGATGATCCTCTTCCTTTTCATGTCGGACCCGGTGCCTTCTTTGGGACGACCCCGATGCCAACCGTGGCATGGGCATCGCGCACGAAAGATAAGATATGTCTCATGGGCTAAGGCCCTCTCGTAGATCTCTGCCGAGGTGTACGAGCTCCACCTGATACCTCTTTGCGCTCGCAATCTCATCTCTAAGTCCGACTTCGAAGTAGTGAACCTGGTCACGATCTGTAGAAGCTAAATCCCCAGTGAACTGTAATAGGTAGCGAAACCTCTCCATGTACGGGACCACTGTACGATTACCCTGCCTAAAACACAAAAACTCCTGTCTCAGACGTAACCGTATCTCTCTCGGTATGTACTGGTCATAAAAGGCCTGCCTGAAACCGGCCCAAGTAGTCGGCTCTCCATGAGTCTCGGTATGAGCGGTCCACCAAACCCCGGCCTCACCTCGGAGCATATATCCAGATATCCTAGCGCAAATACTGTCGTGGATCTTTAGAAGATTATGTAATTTCTCGTGTGCAAGAAGCCATTTCGCAACTGCCTCCGGGTCTCCGCCTCCAGTGAAATATCCCGGCTGAAATCTCACAAACTCCTTCGTCAGCTTAGCTTCAGCTGACAGGGAAGCCTCAAATGTGGTCTCCTTTGGGGTCTGTGTTAGTGTCACTGCATGTGTAGACGCCGGGGTGGTAATCTCCGTACGAGTCTCCGCCATAATCTTGCGTGAATCGCATACCTTGAATAATCGGCGCATGGCTTAAGCTCGGTGGCGCTCGGTGTGATGGCGGCTGTAAGCATCGCGATAGCCGCTGTTTGAGCACGGAGCAAGGCCATTATCTGCTCGAACTGTTGATCGTGTGCCGCAATCCGATCGAGTACACTCTGATCAGTCGCGATAGGCGTAGTATTACTCGTTTGTCCACCATCCTCTGAAGGTGGAGTCGGCTGTCCGTCCATGTCGTATCTGCAATAGCGAAGTCCTGTATCAGCCTCGTATACGCGTATATACTATTACACATCAAAATATATAACGTATAAGCCTTGGCACTTCCCGTCCCATGTTCTCTTCCCAACTAAAGTTCTAAGGCAAGTACATCGGGTTTCCACATCTAAAATTTTTGTTGTTAAGTTTTATTCTCTTTCGGTTAATTTCTCGAGGTTCCTCGAACTCTCGCTTTGATACCAACTGTGACGTTGGTATCACAATGTCTTATGCCATATGATTTTCAAAACCTTCCCCTAGGTTCGCCTGAACCTAAGCTTTGATACCAACTGTGACGACCCCAAACTCCGAGACAAACTGGGCACCGCCACGTCACCGGACACGTCACCAAGCATGCCACGTCGCCTGCACACTTAACTTGACGGCCGACGAACTTACCACTTAATTCTCCAACTTAGTAAATTTTGATACTTAAACGATTATTTAACAAAATATACCAAGTTATAAACTAATTTATTTATTCTGATTCTCTTCATGTTATTTTGAATAGCGGAAGCCTTCATAATATGCATATAATTAATGTAGATATGTTATGCATTATTTAACAACCTATGGGGTGGAAACCCAGTACATGATACCGCGTATATTATTTAAGGCGACAAGATGTATAATATGCCTTAATATACGTGTATCGGGTGAAAAAGTCTCCCAACATTATCCCAAAAAGTATATATACGTAAATACAATCACCTACGAGTAAGCTAGTGGAAGCGTTCCGAATCAAAGGTAGTCGCCAATCACTTGCCTTTTCTCATTGTCGTAGAATCTGCGATTTGTCACCAAAAACAATGACGAATCCCGGTAAGTAAATCCCGAGATAAATTCGCTTAGTATTCACAAGAATTCCAAGAAAACGGCTACAATTCATGCATATAAAGTAAATGAACTGAAATCTAAAGCATGAATATTAGTCGTGAGAAAATCAACAATACGGAACGCGAGTGTGGTGTATAGCTGTCGAACATGGGACAAAAACTAAACCGAGAAGGCCCTGAAGGTGAAGAAATCAACACCCCCTCTTCACGGTCGAAAGAGGAAACATGTTGATCAGAAGTTAGACTTCCGCCCAACGCCTCAAATGTGAGGAATCTGTTGAACGGTAGACTCCGTCCAACACATCTCTCGAGATCACCGTCCCGTCGACCATACACAAACACACACGGGAATAGAGTAAACATGAAAACCGAACTGGCGAAAAGTAATATGAAATAAATAATTCGCACGGAAAATAAGTAAATTCTAAGCTGACTTTCTCGTGGGTTTACTTACCTCCAACGCCTTTAAAATGTCCCGCACTCGCCTCGAGATACGTACCCGACACCCGACTATAGCCTCCTAAGTCCCTGGTGTCCATTTATATAAACTTAATTTATCATGAAAATTTACAACAATTTCCTAAAACTTTTTAAGACAAATTGTTTATTTTGCGCTTTTCGAGGCAAACCCCCGCAAAAAGTCGCGTCCAAAAAATCCAAATATTTTATTTTTCATATATTATATATATTTGGTCGCAATATGATTTTTCCATAATTTTTTTCATTTTTTCGGAATTTTTCATGATTTTTCCCAATTTTTCCTCTATTTTTCCCCTTTTTTCTGTTTTGTACTGTAGTACCGGGTCGGACAGGCCCGACCTGGGACCCAGAATGGTCCAGGCTCGGCCCATGGGCCGAGCCTGGTCCATTCTCGGGCCCGCTTTGCGCGAGAGACGCACACGCGCTCGTGTGCGTCTTCTCCAACCGATCGGATTTTTTTTTTTTTTTTTTTTTTTTTTTAAACAACAACAATCCGAACATCAACACCACACAATCGATTCAAAGAACGGCAAATCGAAGAGAGAATGAGCGAAACTCACTTGATTAATGGGGTTGAGCTCGCCACCGCCGAGCTCGACACCGCTGTCCCGCCGAGCTCGCCACTGCTGTCCCGCCGAGCTCGCCGCCGTTGCCCGCCAAGCTCCTCGCCGGAGCTTCCTCTCTCGCGATCACTCACCTTCTCTCGCTCTCTCTTTCTCTCTTCTTTCCCTTCACCGTTTCTTCTTCTCCATCTCTCTCTCCCGTTTTTAAACAAAAACACTTCTTTTTTTTCTTTTCTTTTTTTGTTATTTGGTGAGAAAGAACAAAAAGCAATGATGATGAATAGTTGATGTGACTTTTGATGTGATGTGTGATGTGACAACTCAATCGCATACTACCCCGTACACCCGCGTTACTCGCACACCGCGACGCCGCACGCTCTCGTCACTATAAGCGCACAATGCGACTAAGCGAAATTCTTAATTCACGCGGCGCGAACTATTAACAATAGTAAAATAATTAAATATTCGCCACACAAAAATAACATATTTCCTGATTAGGCGTGTCATAGACTTCTCCCACGACGTCCACGTGGATCTGAGCTTATGATATTAATTCGTAATTAGTCGATTAATCGGGATTAATAAAAGCGGACCGTTACACAACTATTTGCATAATAATGGCAAAGTGTCAATCCTATAGAGACTGATATTCTTTCTAAGTTAAAAACAACAAAAAGGGAAATCAGAGGTTTAAGAAAGTGATTTAATTAACTAATCTAAATGCTACGGAAAATAAATAAACACAAAAAATAGCTTTGAAAACAATTAATAAAAATACCTAGGTCAAGACATACAAGTTCGATTCTATAAAATATTGGATTTGGTTTTCAATTTATGTGAAATATGTAAATCAAAAGTATCATAGTGTAGCTATAGACTTGGTAACATACGCGGTTCCTCGCACTTCCTAATCTCGATAGCCAAGGTACGACAATGACTATTTTCCTAGCCAAACGTATGACCCTATACTCAAACGCATTAGATTTAACACGATGACTGCATTGGATTTTGTGAATGCAATGGACCTAGACAACCAGATCACTAGTGTGTCCGATTTTGCCTAGATTCCTTAGGTACTTGACCACTCCCAAAAGGGGTGAATCAATTGGTAGGATCAATTGCCACTAGTGTAGTCTTATTGCATACAGACGGATGCTTACGACTCGAGTTTAAATATAAATTTAACTCTAATTATTCAATCAATACCAAAAGAAATAAAATAACAATGAAAAGCAATGCAATTAAAATAAATAAATCTCACAAATCCATAGATGAGCACAATCGAACCTCCATCGGAGTCTTGTCTAGGCCATGGATTTAGTCTCTCATAGAAGAACATAAAAAATTAAAGAAAAGTGAAAGTGGGAGAGAGAGTCGAAGATTAGCCGAGGAGAGAAATATCGAAGTCGAACCCCATCATTAATACTCTAATGGCCTGTTTGGTTCGTGGGATTAGCCCGGATTAGTTACACTGGACTAGTTAATCCGCTGTTTGCTTGGAGGATTAACTAGGCCATCGGATTAGTTAAGAGGCATGGTAGTGGATTAAACAATACCACCATTTTTTGTGGGATTAGCTAATCCATTGTAACTGAAAGAGGAGATTACCACTTTACCCCTCACATTAACCAAATCACAATTCTCCAAAACTCTCGACGCCCCTGTTTTGCTCTTCTAATTTGTTCTCGCGACCTGGTTTTTTTTTTTTTCTTCTCTTCGTTCTCTTCGTCGTTCCACCCACGCACGTTGCATCGACGCCCGAAGAGGAAGCGAGGAGGAGGAAGCTTAGGGTGTGTTTGATAGCAGGGAAAATGAAAAAAATCATAGAAATTTGTTTTATTTTTTAGTATAACTGTTTTTTTTGGTGTTTGATATATTTGTAACCGCACAGAGAAAAAAAAATCCACCCCCTAATTTTCCTCATTTATTTTATCTTATTTCAACATGGAAATTGGAGATTTTCTCTCACGCAATACCCAAACTCGGACTCCAAGTTCCTCTGATCCTGTCTCGGATGGACCGTATTTCGTCGGGGATTGTATGATTGTGGTCTTTCTATTTCTGGCAGTTTCTTTTTTCATCTTTCTGTCTTGGTTGTAGGTTATCGCTTCATGCAACAATACTAAAGATGAATTGGTGCAAGAGGTGGAGATCTTCAACCAAAGAAGCATCAGTACTTCCTCAGAAGTAGAGGCAGCGAAGGATCAAGAAGTGCAAACCAATGTCCCTCCATTTAGATATCTCGGTCATGTACGCACTTATCCGACATTCATGTTTGGAGGATCAGAAGGATCACGAGGAGCAACCGTTGCATTCCTTCAGAACTAGAAACATTTTGGCTAGTTGCTCTTTTTTGCGGTTTTTTTATTTGTTCCTTCTCTTTGTTTTCCCTCTTCTGAAAGTGCAAAAAGTTTTTAATGTGGAGATCTGTCTCTCGCTTCAATCTGCGTGAGTATAAACAGCTGATAATTATCACTTTGGAGGGTCGTTAATTGGTATGTTTCGTTTTTCGTAATATTAATTGGTATGTTGTGTTGAGTCATTCCTAAACTTAAAAAGGAGCTCTAGACAGTTTTAGAGAATCTATGCACTATTTGTAGTCATTCAGTAGTCTTTGTTTAATGGTAAGTCGCGTTGATTCTTAATCAATTAGTTATAGCTTGGAAAAGTTAAGGCATCATCCTTGTAAGTAATGAGGTTTGTTGCTTATTTTTTTTTATTTCCTCATTTATTTTCTCTTATTTCAACTTTTAGGGTGTGTTTGAATGGGGTTATTATTTTGATTATCGAAACTAGGTCGAATATAGTGGTCAATTCGTGGTACTGCAAAAAATGAAAAAAAAAAAATTACATTAGTTATCAAACAGCAGAAAATTGAAAAAAAAAATTCTCACGTACAATCAAACAGCAATGGGAAAATTCTTTTAAAAAAATTTTCTACAGAAAATTTGCCAAAGTAAATACTTTTTCTCATTGAAAATTCTTTTTGCTATCAAACACATCCTTAGTGTTGCTATTTCAAAAGATTAATGCAATTTCCCGCACACAAAAGATAATTTTTAAAGATGTTTAAGAATCTGGTTCAGTTGATATTTGGTAACAACTTAGTGTTGCTTAGTGAAATTGAAATGAATTGGTGACTTATTCAGTTGGTGAAGGTTGGTTTTAAGCCAAAAAATTCTTACTGTCAGTCAAATGAATAACTTGATATTCGCTTATTCCAAACTTTTCAATATTGTCTTCATTCGCGTTGAATGATTGCAGATTTGTAGTGGTTGATACCCCTTATCATGTATTCGGTGCGAGCTTTTTGGAGTGGATCCTTTACAAGCAGAAATGTTGTTCACCAGTGCTTGGTTTTGGGGCTAACGGTTGGATGGATTTCAACGTATTTATCTAAAGGGTATTTTTGTAAATGTACATGTACAACCTCATTTAATCTCAACCTTAAAACTCTCAACCAAACAAGATACACAAATGAGACTAAACTATCTAAACTCATGTGTTAGTTCCATCACTAATTAATCTCATGTGTTAGGATTCACTAAAATGTGAACCAAACAGGCCATAAAGTCCTAATATAAGAAACTACTAAAATTGGTCACGTGAGAAGAAACTGCATCTCATTGGCTTTTTTTACACGTGCACCGAGGACAATCTGGTGGCTATTGGGCATTTGATGCACGGGTCAAGACACGTGGCAGCAGCTAATTTGCTGTATTACTTGGATCGCTGACGTGGCGGCAGGCGATTGCGCGAGAAGACGTGCTGGCAGGGGAGAGCGCGACACGTGGTGGTCGCGTAAGGGATGGGAAACGCTCGAAAATGCGGCGAAGACTTGGGAAACCTCAAAGCAGACCCGAGGCTTCATCAACAGCTGCTGATGACGAGGCACAACACGCACGGAGATATGATGGACAATGGCTACCACGTGGCGAAGGCTGGTGGGAAGAAAGCTCAGTCAAAAGAGCGAATAAGTGGGAGACGGTGCCCGCACAAATCCCGAGGCCTGATCGAATAGCTCTCCGAGAACAGTGGCATAAACGCATCCGGTTTGTGCGTTACTTAACCTACTGTCCATTAGTACACCCACTATGGAATGTGTGTCTCGAGGCATGATCTAGTGGCTCTGGAACCGAGTGACTCATGTGAGTTGGTTTCCTCCATTACTTGGCTTGTTGGTCACTACTCTATATGCTGTTCAATGCAAATTTTGAGACAAAATCTTTAGGGCCGCTAAGGGCACCCCACCTCTTAATGAAGGCACCCAAATTATTTGTAAAAATTTCAGTAAAATTGGAAAAGAGTATATATAATGATTCAAACCCCACAAATCATTTTGATAAAGAAAAAGGGCACCCCACCACAAGGTTGAACCACAAAGCCAGATTGCGTTTATCGAGCGTTTATCGATTCTTACGGATCGACATCATCCGACAGCGAGGTAACAATGTTTTACAACCATATGATGGTTTTTTAGAACTGTTTAGTAGTGAAAAACTGTGAAAATGATGATTTGTTTGTCAACGTAGGGTTTGGTAATTTCCTCAAATCCGAACTTGTTTCCACTATATAATGGAGGATTGTACTGCTACGGTGCAAGAGGAGGTCAAACTTGAGGTAATTTTGTAAATTATTGTGTTTTTCTTGCGGTTATCCAAAGTTTTTGTCGATGTGCGCGATTGTATCGGCCTCGCAGGACCGAGATGCATGGTGATGTCTCGGTCATAGAGGATCGAGAAAGGTGTACGTAGGTCACGGAATGGTACAACCGAGAGTACTCAGTAACTCTCGGTCATACGTGAGCGAGACTCTGAAGAAAGTATCGGACCTGTACAACCGAGAACCTATTTTTTTGGGTTTTTTTGTGATTGGGCTGTACATTTTGGTTGATTATAATGTTACACTGTTTGTATTGCAGGTAATGCCGATTTCTACCCTATTTTCAGACTACAAGGACACGTTTACACCTTGTAGGCCATTCCCCTCTAGAGAAGCGGCTGTTTCATGGCTTCAAATGATAGGTCGTGAGAAACATGTTTGCGCTAGTGACAAAGCACTCGATGCCGGGGGCATTAAGCGCATGGGAAGGGTGAAACTTGCCTGTGAGAGGTCTGAGACATATAGGGGAATGTCTCAGAGAGTAGAAAATGGAAAAGCGGCCAAAATTTCTTTGAAATCAAGAAATGATGAAGAAGAGGAAAAAACGAGGACTCAAACTGGTACGAAGAAATGCGGATGCCCTTTCCTTATCAACGTAAAGGAAAATGCTGACTCCTTGTGGTATGTCACTGTTATATTTGGGAGGCACAATCACGAGCCCGCAAAAAACTTGGACGACCATTCATTTGCACGAAGATTGGATAAGGGGGAGCAGGAAGTTGTGGTGCAAATGACAAAGGGAATGTGAAGCCAAGAGACATCCTAAATACGTTGAAGCAAAGAGATGTTAGAAACGTATCGACATGAGGAAAATATATAATGCAAGACAAAGAGTCCGAAATGAGGATGCGGGTGGGAGGACTCAAATGCAACAAATGTTGCACATATTGGAGAAGAATAAGTGGATGTCATGGCATAGGAAGCATCCCTTTACGAATGTTATCACCGACTTATTTGGTCACATCCCGACTCAATAAAGTTGCTAAGGTGTTTCTCATCGGTAATTTTGATGGATTGCACTTACAAGACAAATAGGTACCGAATGCCTTTGTTGGAGATTGTTGGCATCACTTGACGTTCTCCGTTGGGTTTGCATTCATATCATTAGAGAGTCATGGGAATTATGTTTGGGCACATGAGAACTTGAGATCTATATTGGATGGGTGGCCTAAACCTGACGTGTTTGTTACCGATAGGGACTTAGCCCTTATTAGTGCCATAGAAGAAGTTTTTCCGTCATCGTCTCACCTCATTTGCTCTTGGCACATCAACAAAGTAGTATTGGCCAAGACTAAAAGATGTTTGGGGAGAACGATGGTTTTGCGCGTTTTATGGATAGGTGGTCGAGCGTGATGTATGCCAACTCGGAGGCCTTATTCGAAGTTAGGATGATTGACCTGCGTTGTGCGTTTGGGAATGTCAAGGGTCTTACTGAGTACTTGGACAACACATGGTTAAAGAACTACAAGGAGAAATTTGTCTCCGCTTGGACAAATAGAATTATGCACTTTGGGGAAACGACAGCGCAGAGGGTGGAGTCTGCGCATTCTATTCTGAAGCTACACCTTGGGAACAGTCAGGCCAATTTTAAGACTTTGTGGAATGTGGTTGATGGCCTCTTTAGAATCCAACACAACAATATCAAGGCATCGTTTGAGCTAAGTTTGAATGTGGTCCAACATGAGTCCATTGATGAGTTGTATCGATGATTGCGTGGTTACGTCTCTCAACGGGCGCTTAGGCTAATTAGAGATGAATTGACACGTGGAGAGGATGTTGGTCACGACTCCACTCGTTGTGGTTGCGAGATACGTACCACAAATGGCCTTCCTTGTGCATATGAGCTAAACCATCATATATTTGCTGGGTCGCCCATCCCTCTCGAGGACATTCATGTTTACTGGCGAAAGTTGAGTATGATACCTGAGAATCCAGTGGACCCGTCTGGGTACAACATGCACGATGAGATTGAATGAGTGTTGGAAAAGTTTCATGCTTACACTGATGAGGACGATCAACTTAGGATTATTCAGCAGCATAGGGAGATTAGTCGACCTTCGCCTGCAGCGGGTGTTGTGTCGCCGGCGAAAATTAAGACAAAATGAAGGACACCGGGGTCTTCAATGGGAGGCAAGGTAGTATCGAAGAGAAAACACGATGATGACGATTCTTCGACGAAACGTTTGCCGAGCGGATTTGAGTACGTGCTATCCACAAAGGAGGCCTCCACTTCTAGGCAAGAAAAAAGTAAAGTTGTTCCTAAAATGCGTCGTGCCAGTCGACGCACTCAAAGTGCAACTAACATGGCTTACGATCATTGCGTAGAACCGGATTGGTTGCCACATGTTGAAGGCATTATCGATGTGGTTGCCGATGAAAATTGTGGATATCGGTGTGTTGCGTCTGGGCTTGGACTTGCTGATGTAGACGGGTGGAGGATTGTTCGTACAAAGATGTATGATGAGATTATCGGGTATGAAAACCTTTGGCGGGAAGTGCTTGGCTCGTGTTACGAGAATGTCAAGATTGCAGTGCATTGCCCAGAGAATCAAGTTGGTGCATCTTTGAAAGAATGGTTGACACTTCCAGACATGAGATTGTTAGTATCCACTGCATTCAATGTCATTCTTGTCAACCTCTCGCATTGGAGTGCCTCCACATTTCTACCTCTTCGTAGTGCTCCACCATCGTCGTTGCACAACATACTTGTCATTGCCATCATAAATGACAGGAATATCCATTGGGTTAGGGTAAGTGCTATGAATTTTGTTGAATTGTTATGTTTTCCCCCTGACAGGGTTGTGACAATATCTTTATGTTATACTGTTCACTTTGACAGGTGAAGTTACGTGTGAATGCACCGTTGCCATCCTTATATCCTTCGTGGGACCGGTATGTTGAGGACAGCGCGAAAGGTTGGCGAGATGGATTCGTATTTCGAGACATCGCACCCATTGCAACTGTTGATGAAGCCACCATATCCGTTGTAGATTTAGGTACACCGTAGTGTTAAACTTGTTCCTAAAAATCTTGATGGCTGTACATTTAGCAATTTTGAAAGTTACTTCGAATGTTGTATGCATATACAATGAGTTAAATATCGTACCAGCTTTGGGGTATTGTTGTACATTTTGATTCGTGTAAAGTTAGTTGGAAAGTTAGTTGGAAATGTTCGCTGGAACAGACGTGTCGACCCTGAATGACCGAATGACCGAGACATACGATATAGTCTCGGCCATACACCACCAAGAACTAACGTTAAGTCTCGGTCGCACAATGCCGAAATTGCCTCTTCTCGTCACCTATGCGCGACCATACTCATGGCTTCTCGGCCATGAGTAACCGCGAGTTGTTCCACCACGTTCATCAAATGCACCGGCTTATTTAGTCGAGCAGTGGCCGAACTCTCTCGTATGATGTCGGTGACGAGTCATCGACAGTCTTCTAAAGGATCCGGCCTTCAGTGACCGAAACATATTTAAATAAAAGAACCAGCGACATTCTCGGCCGGGTAACACCGTGAATCCTGCATATGTGTCGGTTGTTCAGAACCGACAATCTCACATGAGTTTCGACCGCTTGAGACACACTCAGAATAAAAATAAACAAGTACCCTAGAACAAAATAAGACCAAAATACAACTATATGCAATGTAAAACATCGACTAAAGTAGCACAATGGCCGAACAGTGACAAGTACTCATTAAGAATCATAAACCAATCATGAACCAACAAGTACTCATCAACCAACATGTAGTCATCAACCAACAAGTACACATAAAACATTACAAAACTTTCATAAAACTATCTCCGCAAACATCATAAAACTCATACAGAATGTCTGTGTTCCCCATCCCCGCTTGGTCATTGCTTTGGTTTCTTCAGATTCTTCCTTTGATACTCCTTCCCAAGCATTCTCTTCGGAGGGCGAGCATCGATCATGGCGGGCTGAGATGTGGCCGGGGTGGAGTGTATGGAAGTGCTACCATGCTGGGACTGCCTCGGGCCTCATTCGGTAGGGCCGGATGTGGCGGTTGTGCCGGTTGCGGTAGCCGGAGACGTATTCGTGGTGGTGGGACCTATACTCCTCCTCGAAAGAAAATCGACGATGTCACTCACCATTGTCCTCGCAGACTCAATCGTACACAACTCCGGCGGGAGGTCCATCCATCGAAATGCCGCGTCAATGCACGCCTATTACGCCGATGAAATAATCGGGTTAGTGTTAATGTAAAACATATTGGGATGAATAAGACATGCATAATACATATAACCATTTCAATACCTTTAGTAGCTCGTTGTCTGCGATGGTTGTGGCAAGCATGTCTTCGTCCTCATGGCTCGGATTAGTGATCACGGGATGAGACACTTTGAGGAACCAAGGCAGGTAGTCTAGTGTAGCGAAAAACTCAAATTCTGCCTTGTCGCCACGAACTTCAGGAGCCAACAAATGGTTCCTCCAGCGCTCCCAATTGTCTTGTTGGAACCCATACTTGACCGAGTACTTGTTCGCAGATGGCCCTCGATGTGCTTCCAATGGACGGTACGAAGGATCTGATATAGATTGCACATGACCAAACTCTCTCTGAATCCTCTCCGTGTGGTAGGGCTCCACCACATCCATGTACTTGATCGTCCCACTATAAAAGGCCATCGCGTGTACAACTCCATTTTCCCTGATATTCATATATGGGTCCCAAGTGACCTAATCAAAATGCAACAACCATTGTTAGCAAAAAAAATAACTAAACCATAAATCATCAGAGGATATGGATAACCATCTCACCTCACTTGGGCGCAACCTATCCAAGGTTCTCCTAACGGACCCGAGCTTGTCAACATTCGCCACCGTCTCGTGCTTTTGAATCCATCTGCAGACACCAGGTTGCACGTAGTCCATGTACTTCGCATTGGGTGTGGGGAGACCAAGTTTGAAATGGTCGTACACCCATCCATGCAAATACATACAATGTTAGTTAGTCCACAATTGCAAGTTGCCCTAATTATTATACAAAAAGAAAATTAAGTCTAATTTATAACAAACCTCAAGCAATGTGAGGTAGCCAGCAATATGAGACACTTGCACTCTCGTGGCGGACCCCAAGTGTCGATACAAGTAGGCCAACGTAGCCGCACCCCATGCGTACTTTCCTACGTCGTCCAAGTCCTCAAGAAGCTTCAGCAGCGCGATCGACACCCGAGACCCACTCTTATCAGCAAATAGAGTGCAGGACAAAAGGTACAACAGGTACGCTCGGGCGGTGCATTCCACAGGAGGATAATTTCTGGGTCTCGAACCAGCTTTGGGGCACCAGCGACTCTTCAACCAACATTTGCGCAATGTGAGCCCCTTGCCGATATTCACCTCCTCCTCAGCCTCCTCGACGGTAACCCCAAGTAGGTTCGAGACCATCTTAACAACATCGAGCGAGATTCCTCCGTGTACCTCGCAAAGTTCTCCACTGCCACAACTTTGCCCCGTCACAGGAATCTTCAGGAGGAAGCTCACATCCTTTAATGAGATAGACATTTCACCAAAAGGTAGGTAAAATGTGTTCGTCTTTGGCCGCCACCGCTCCACAAATGCAGAGATCACCTCTTTGTTGGCCTTGCGGTATGAGCAGTCTATCAGCGTATTCAACCCGAAACACTGAATAATCCTCTGAAGTTCCGCCGCTCCACGACTGTAAATCCCGTTCTTGTATCTGAGCTCCGTGATTGATACACTTGAGAACGAGACGCTCCCGCAACAAATAAATACATCTCGTCATTTTGTGAAAATCATGAGTATTAAGTTACTTCGTTCAATGAAATTGAAATTATATCATTGCTCCAAATCGCTAATGCGACATGATCCTTGAAGCTCTTCAACAACGCCCCGTCTATAAGACCACCGGGGAATGGAGCACGCACTTCAACGAGCACTTCTGGCTCTCCTTCATTATGGCCAGCTCCACTAGTACTACTCCCGCCCACATTACGATCAGTTTCTGTCGTGTTCCCCGCCTCTGAAGAGTCACTGCTATTCGACTCCGATGCATGCCCCTCTTCTTCCCCTCGGCAATAACAAGATCCTCAAGTCGTCCGGCATCGATGTTCGAACCCTCATCGTGCAAATGTAACCTTCCACGATGACCATCTACCTTGGCCTTTCCATTAACATCCTCATTCTCCTTCTCTTTCTCTTTCCGGTACGATGCTATCAGGGGTCTCCGCCACCTCGCCCCTGGTTAGGCCTCGACACCTCAACACCAGCCTTCCCTCCCTAGTCACCGGTACCTTCGGACGAGCCATACCTGAAAAATTACAACATATAAGCGCATGGAAAAGAACCCAAAAAAAATTTACAAAAAAAAAATGTTCAAATTCATCCATTTTTTATGTCTCGGTCAAGCAGGTTCGTGAAACAACCATATTTTCGGTCACCCATGAGCGACAAGGCCTTCAATATATCGGCGGTGTACAACCGAGTCCAATAGAAAGGTCTCGGTTGTATACCACCGAGATGGATTGACCATTTCAATTCGCCTTGCTCTCGTCCTATAACGATCGAGCCTACTCTAACCCTCTCGCCAGTGTAAAATCAAGAGTAGGAGCAAATTCTCGATTGTACACCACCGACACCACATTACCTAGCACTAATTCTAGCTCTCGTCATGTCTCGGCCGAGATAACTGAAGTATTCTCGGCCATGCGTAACCGAGACACTGTGAACTCTTTCGGCCTTTGTGGCCGAGACTTCGAGTTCCCAAAAATTTAGTTTTTGTCTCGGCCATGCTTGACCGAGACAGTTAGCACAGTCTCTGGCCTGTGTGGCCGAGAACCGCGAATTCCCATTTTTTTAACCATTCAACAAACCGCCACACACACATTACAACTACTCTACCAAATGTAACTTAAGTATACTAAAAACGTACCTTCAAACGATCGATTTCGCGCAAAATATGTGTGTTCGACGATCTTCAACCGAGCCCTAACTTGGAGACGAAATCGGCTCATACCCCGACCCTACGAACTGCAAAAAACTCGTACAACGAAGGAGAAACACAAGGGGAGACACGGAAAACACGATTTCGGGGATTCCTCTCACAGGTCGGTTCAAAAGAAATGAATTATTCCACAAGATTTCGATGAAGGTGGTGGTGGTGGGGGTGGTGGGGTGCGAGAGGTTTGCACGAGGGGTATTTTGGGTATTTCGGGTCTAATTTTTGGGTGCCCTAGGTAAATTGGTTTGTGCCCACATTAACTGGGTGCCTTCATGAAAAGGTGGGGTGCCCTTAGCGGCCCTCCAAAAACTTTGGTGGCTGATCACTGCTTGGAAATACACTACTTTGAGTAGTTTTCCACCCCGGATTCAATCGCACACTCAGTTAACCCCGAAAATAACAAATAAATATAATTAGACTAATGTTTTGGAGACAAAACAAAAAAAAAATGTAAATAACATATATAAAATTACATAATTAACGACACATAAGGGAGCGTTACCCTCAACTATTTCATGGTATGCTGTTAAGTAATATTCATATTTCGTGACGAAATTTTCTTTAATTGGGAAGAACTATAACGACCCGTTTTATTAACACCGTTATTTATTTCATAATTTCAGACATGGATGCTAGCTTAGATCCACATGGACGCTGCGGGTAGGCTAAGACACATGCCGACCTAGGTACACTAGTTAATTTTATGTTGTATTGTTTATTTGAGATGCATTTATGAATTTAATTGTTGGTACATCGCATGTGTGTATGTCGTATGGTTATATCATGCGAGGTTGTGTGACGGGTAGCCGCCTCGAAATGCGTGCAATGCGAAAATCAAGAGGTAAATTATGGGTACATTAAAAAACCCGACTAATTCACGTTAATATGACTAAGTAATCAAATGAAATGGGTAATGTAGCCATATGCTAAGCTAATTAAATCAGAATACTAGGCTATAACGTGCCTTAGAATGTGTGTCTAGACGCGGGGCACCGAGTACAGGTAGCTGAAGGTTAATGGGATAATAAGTTGGTTAATTTTGGTCAATTGAAACACTAAACATATATTTTAATGAGTCTTAATGTTATATAATCCAATCAAATGAAAATAAGCATATAGTTTTAATTAAATAATGTGGACCCCAGATAGGCATCAAGATGAATCTAGTGAGTAACTCTAAGATAATAGTGGGCTATTGGAGTTATTAAGTAGAATGTGAGAGAAAACAAAAGAAAAAGAGAATATTGAAGGCTAGAATTGAACCATTTGGAGGTCAATTTGAGGATCAAACTTGAGGTAATCTCCTTCATCATCTTTTACTCTATCAAATGAAGGGTTAGATCCCTTGTTTTTGATGAAATATTGACGAATTATATGTTTAATGAATATTTTCAATGAAGATTTACCACTGTTTTGCATGAATTGAGGTTCTGATGAATTTGGGAAAGCTAGTGAATGTGTGGGATTTGAGGATTTTGATTTAATTAATGTTCTAAGATGGTTTTAAGTGATGTTTTGGAGTCATCATTGTATGTAGAGTGTGTAAACTAGGTTAGGTTAGCTAATTAGGATGGGAAGGACAAAATTCTCGACTTGAGAATTCTGTCGTTGAGAATTATGTCACTAAGGGCAATTAGCTCCTTAATTGTAGCATCCCCCACCCGATTAGGGCAATACCCACCGAAACCATAATTAAGCCCAGATTACCTTTACCAAAATTAACTAGAGCCATCAGCCTTACCACCTACACCTGATAAGCAGTATTGTATATCGATTATCGAAATAAAACAAATCATATATGGAGCAAAAATTTAAAACCTTTTTCGATAAGTAAAATATGATATACAATATTAAAAACAAATCGAAATAAACCTCGATTATATAATCACCCATCCTATGTGATATTACAAAACTGTAATTCAATACAAATATATAAGACCAGAGAAAGTTATTACATCAAAGAGAAGTTCAAAACTCCTATAACTTCTCCATCCTGTAGTCGTAGCGCTCGTCGAATCTACCTGTAATGTTAATTAGAGTGAACGCTCCAACTTGCTCAGTAAGTAGGGATTCACATAACCATCAACATTTCATATAATAGTCAAGGATATCATGCAATAACAACATGCACCAATGATACCTAACAAGAATATGGAAAGCATATAAATTCGATACATAAACGAATGCAAAGCAAATGTCTTTGAACTATTACACTGTGATCCCCATTTTATTTATAAAACTAGGGTCGATTACCTACTGGCACCATTAATATGAGTGCTAAACCAACACACCGCGCATATGTGATGTTTAACCAATCAATTAATGCCCAATGGTTCTATCCTAAACCCTCTAGTGAATATATAACCCACGCAACCTATAAACTGAGTAGGATGTTGCATATAGGCCGGGAAGCTAACCTATCTCCTATACCACATCGTCTCAATTCCACGATCTTACTCTCGTGAATACAGTAAACATCGTTTTCCTTTAATCGAAAACAATCACAATATAAATAGTCCCCCATTCCATTCTAACAACTGTATGCACTATATATATTTAAATGGTCAGACAATGTTGATAAATAAGTGAATTTGCACTTACCTCGGGTTTAAGTCTTCGTTTCCCAAATTCCTTAAGTTTTTAGTCATCTTACGTTTCCTCGGTTTTCCTCAACTTATCACCAATCATTTGTTGTCAATTCTAGTATACTATAATTAGAACCCTTAGACCCAAAGCTCTCGACAAACCACCCAAATTCAATCAGTTTTATATTGATCAGAGTATGGATATCTTGTTATTCGCACTACTGAACTTCATATGCACTTCTGAGGTCTGATAGTGCGCTACCTAACATTGATAGCACGATATCCGTATGTCAGTCATCTTCCCCAGTACGCGTAGCGCGCTATGACCAATGTCTAGCGCGCTACGCGCATCAGACCTGCAACACCAGCACACTTCGACCGATCCTAACTTGACCCAAAACACATCCAAACTCAACAATTACACTCCCAAATGATCCAGGAGGACCTCAATGAGGTTATAAACCAATTCAAATCAACAACTACCTTAATTTATAGAGATTTGATCATCACAAGATAATTGAATATCCAAAAACTCAAAAATCAAACTTACCATAGTGATGATCACTAGCGTCTAATCTGTTTAAGCTCCTCGACTTGATTGAATTCGGCTCCCGGAACGACCTCCTTTCATCCAAAATCGAACCAACCTCCCGAACCCTCTCGAATTATCGATTGAATTGGACTAGAATGAATTTTTATTTTATATATAGATTTTCTCGAGATACGCATCTCGAGACCACTCGAGTGGTTGACATGTTAAAATGACACAGCTTAAAGTGATACGAAATTTGACACATCAAGCACTTATGATTCGTTAGAGACGATTCGATAATCCATATATTTCTAATATTCTTTTATTTTCCAATATATATTTATATGTTTAAAAACATATAAATATATATCACGTATTATTCACTAATAAACTCACCCGACATACCTACAAATGTCCTTGATCGTGCACACTCTTGCCACTAGATCGATTCTTTAGCACACTTACTCCACCTAGCGCACTAGTTAGACCCATTAGCACGCTAATGACAGTTGAAACATGAACATTAAGGGTTAGTTTGATTATTTCCATGTTAATACATATCTAAACATTTGTAAACAACCTAAACTATTAAGATTGGACTTTAGGGACTTAGTGGACCATAACTCGGTGTCGGGGAGCTTTTCGGGTCGGATACGGGAGTCTGGGAGGTCGGAGAGCAGTTTGAAGTTCGTAAAACCCAATTGAAAAAATCTAAGTATTTGATTCTGTTTTTGATTCCATTTTTATCATTTCCTGTTGTTTCTACTATTCCGTTCCGTTAGTTGGACATGGGTTGAGTTTACTTCCCCGACTTCTTTGTTGTTTGTTCATGATGCGCTAGATTGTAGCACGTGTAACCTCGCCCTCATTGAATGGAAACCTGAGCTTGCCGTTGGTGCACGTGTCGGTGACTTAGTGAATTTGGCCAGCACCATGAGGGACCAGGTATTGGGCCAGTCGGGCGCGTCCACTAGTGGGAACCTGGTGACCCGAAATGCAGTCTAACATGAATTTTAATATTACCAACTCTGATTATCAATAAAGATTGTGGCCATTGGAATTTGTTTAATTAATGAAAAATAAGGTAGAACATTGCATGTTTATATGGTCCAAAAATATCCACTTATGACAATTGCGACTTAGCAACTTTAGGTAATGATTTAACTGGGTATTTGTCATCCAAATTAACTAATGTTGGACTTTGTGAAATCCCTAGATATCCTACTTTGAGTAGCACTTAAGCTCGGACCTTGATACAACTTTTAAATCGATGAAAAATAATCGTGAAAATGGCCAAAATCCAATGAACTAAATTAATTAGTTAATAAAATGAATGGTATTGTTTTATAGTTAAATATAGTTGTAACTCTTAAAATGTGAATCTTATGATTTAAATAGGACTTGTTGCAGTACGTGAAAGCTAGAAAACGTTGCGTGGGGCTTTGTAACCAACTTTGAGTTGGTTTGGTTTTAAGTAAACCATACAATGATGACTACTATTTGTGGAAATTATCTTTGAACATGTAATTGTATCAAAGTATACATTGAATTTTATTATTCTTAGACATTCATACATAGAGTGAGTGATGGTGATAAGCTTGTTTCGGAGTTTGGCTTGATTAAAACTAAGTTTTAGTCTTGCCTCTACGCCGTCTAGGAAGACTAGCGGAGTCTAATGCCGACAAGTTATCTTTGCATTTCATGATCTCTTAATATGTTCTCTGTACTATTTTTGGAACTCGATGTCTAATTATAGTTACGAGACAATGACATAGTAGATTCCATGTCATGTTGACGCATTTATGTTGTTGTTCATTTGAAAATGCAATTATATGTGTCCATGTATCAGATTAACAATTGCAGAAGTATAGATCAATGAAGGAATTTACTTATCTAACATCTTTGAGTTGTTTTTGATGATGTCAGATTCTGTATGCAACAAGGGAATAGTGGATAAGACTCGAAGATTGTGGTGATTGTTTTCACAGCTTAAACTAATTTTTTTTTTAAATTGTTTATATTTATTGTTTCGGGATTCTTGGGGTGAGTGTAGGATGCGAAGTTTATTTGAATGTTTAATAGAGTCTCCTAAGTTAGTTTAAAATAAGTCGAAAGGTTTATGATTCAATTTTGGTCTATTTATGATTGTGAAGTTGTGATTAAGCTCTTGGAGACTCTATTTAATTCATAAATTTGATTTGATATACATTATAAACTGAGGGGAGTTGTGAGTCCTTGTAGGCCTCTCCCCAATTCTGATGTCTACTATGTGAATTTCCCGGCATGCCATCTTTAGGGGAGGTGCTGTCGAAATTTTTAGAAAATATGGAGAATAATCTGAATAATTTTTGAATTTGCTCCAATTGAACGAATCATGAATTAAGCTTCATTGAGGATAAAAACTTAGTTTTGGATCTTGTAAGGGATTGAAACAATCATTATTTTGAGGTTAAAGTTGAAAGAATGGATTAGGCTGACTAGATTATCAGTGGATTAAGATAATTTAAGCTACCCAGTCGTCTCAAAGACGAAGGGGCCGACAGTAACGAACGATGCCGGAATTGGGCCAAACTTTCTAGATCATATATTTATATCGTAGGAAAGTTTTTCACCGATTTTCATAAATTTTTAGGTGTTTTGAATGGTTTTCTAAATGGTTTTTGAAATAGGTGAAATTTACTCACTTAATGAGCTGATTTTTTACTTAAGGTGTTCTGGGGAACAATTGATATCGTAATTAAACCAAAATTTCTAGAATGTGTTAATGGATCAAAGTAATGGTGTCTGCCAAGTTTCGTGATTTTTTGATGTGGCTAACTTAGTTTTCAAGTAATGTTTCTGAAAAAAGATTGACACTTACAAATAAGGACTTAAAGTTTTTCTTAGAGTCCCAAATTTGGTTATTGATTATATTAATAAGATGTTATTACTTGACAACCTTGGTTTCAAGTGTTTGAACTTTGCGGAACTAACCTCAAGAATTTTAAGAAATTCTATTTATTTTTAAGCCATTTTCCAAATTGTAGGAAAACTACATTTCAAGTTATTATTTTGAAGTCCTAGAGGGATTGTTTTGCAAACTAATGCTTTAAACCAACTTGAAATGGTTTCTAATGATCCTAAATAGTTCAATAACACCAAAAAAAATTAATAAAGTATGTTTTACAATATTAAACAAGTCCGAACATTTTTGACCGAGTTAAGTGCCCAATAAGGACTCGAAATGAATAAAATGAGCCATTATACCTTTAATTGACTTAGAATGATTGTAGGTCTATAAATGGGGTTGTTTAGCACCAATATTTCAAGTTATTTGGTCACACAATAAAAACCCTTAATTGCAAAATACCAAGAACACAAAAGTGTAAAAATTACAAATGTCCAAGTTTGATTACAATTAAACTAAATTAGCAACAATGATGTTAAATGAAACTTAATGAATCTAACACGTATATAACCAATCAAAATGGACACCAGATACCTCGCTAGCTAGATTTGATCGTCGGAGAGTTGATTGGGACACGTGTCGGAGCCACGAGAGTGCATGTTAGTGTTAATCAAAAGTAAGTAAACCAACTGAGGATCAATTCCAACTCTTATCATTTTCTTGAGTTTATTTTTTGTTATCTCATTTACTAGGACTATATTCTATATCGTTGAGTGTCTAAGGCTTTAATGTATCAGGAAAGTACTCCTGGGTTTGGTGCTTGATGGACAAACGTGACCTAACCCCGAGTACTTTATCGTATGTTGCAGACATGGGCGAGGTATACGGGGCACCGTTATGCCCCATGCTACACCAAACTGAGCTTGTCAGCTTGGAAAGTCGTGGCTCTAGGAAGTCAAGTAATGGCACCTGCTCTCCATGGATTTAGACCACATTGACACCTTCCCTTGACTTATGAGCACTGTTTAATCATTGTAACAACTTTCTAGTTCATTTATTATGCACTTTCGTTTGCTTTTATGTCTTTTAAATTCCCGCATGATACTTAGACTTATTTATTTAAATTCATGAATTGTGATTGAAACTTTATTGGCTTTACTCATTGGAATTGCCTCATTTAGTTACAGTTGCAGATACATAATGAGCAAGGGCAAGAGGCTGGTGATTGGTGACTTTCTCTGAGCACTCTCAGAGTGGCTTCTCCTCTTGCTCACACTTATAGGTTTTTGTGCTTTTATATTGTAAATATATATATATATATATATGATTGTTGTTGATAACACTTGGGGATCTCTTTGGGACTTGAGTGACACTGATACATGTATATTCATGATTTCTCTCTTACTATCACCATATATCTACATGTTATCTATACATTACAGGGTTCCAAACCATTAGGATGTACGACTCTATATATATTTTAATCGTTTAAATTTGTTTATGTTTTGTTCCTACTATTAAACTTGAAAATTAGAATAATTCAGCTCTAAATCATAAAATAACTTATAATAATGGAAAATGGTACTGACTAGGCCTGCGTTGACCTTGCGAGGGCCGACTCGGGGGTCCACATAGGCTTAGGTAGGGCGGGACCCAGTTTGTGGAGACTGGGAACATCGTGAATGTGTTGTTAGTTGTGATGTAGCTATCAAAGAAATAATGCATCCCTTCACTTCTTTGAGTAAACACCATTTCAAACCAAAAGTTATTATTTAGGAAAACTGGGACCTAACTCTCTATCTCTCTCATCGTACAAATAATTCAGCCACTCGTGATTTTTCAAAGAATTTCTTATGTTTAGGTTATCATACCCATGTTTTTGAACTCCTTTGTCGTCGTATCGTAATTTGGGACATTCTTGAACTTCAAAGGAATTTTGCACATGATGCACCACAAACAAAACTTCTAAACCGAGTTAGGCATAAGTTCCCTCACAGTTGCCTTAATGCTCTCACATTGGTATTTTAAATGCATTAAGGATGAGCATTTCCCATACCTCGTAACTAGTTTCTAAACAACCACTTAAAAGAGTTGGAGTCCTCATGAGAAATCATAACACAACCTAACAGTATGAAATGACCATGATGGTTTACTACGACAAATGTAGAAAAATGCATCTTATATCTATTCACAAGATACATAGTGCTAAAACTCATTACGTCGTGAAATTCTTTGAATGATGCTTTGCTGCATGAATGGATCCATAATATGTTCGACTGCCAGTTATCAGTGTCGAGGTACTAGGTATGGAAAAATCTTTGTCTCTCTCTTGCATTGGTAGAAATAGCTTTTGAATAGTTCAACATCCCCTTTTTCCATTCTTAATATTTTATTTGCATCAACAAAGTTACGACAATCTTTAAAAGTACACCCAACGTTTTCTAGCCTCCTTCCTGAATTTGAAGCATTCTTATGCTCTTACTAGACCTGATGCATTCTCTCTTGTTCGCCTCCAACTGGTGTTTCATGCGCACATTCACTTCTCGATGACCTCTCATAAAAAATGATAAATCATATATGAGTTTATGGCTGTGTTTAGCAACCACCTTTGAAACCAACTAATGATTATCACCTCGTCTAACTGCACGAACCTTAGCATGGCAATTAACTCTATTCAAATGCTTCTCAAAGTATTTGTTTCATCCCCTATCACATGAAAGCTACACATACTTAAGTTGACCATCTTCATCTTTGGTACTAGATCTTATCACAACGGTAAAACCCTTTTCCTTAGCATAGTCTTTATAAGTTTCTAGTGATTTGTCTACGTTTATAAATGACATGCCTATTGCAGGAATCGGATGAGAACTAGTGTTGAAATCTTGTTCAGGGATAACATTCGATATCAATACTTCATCAACTAAAGGAACTAAGTTATATTCATAACCAATAATTTCATGGGATGAGCCTTCATTATCACTCAAACAAAATATGTCCCTAATAAAAGCTGCTCTTACTATTTCTAAATCATTCATCTTAAGTCACTAAGCGCGTGCCTAATCATCAAAGACATATATATGTTCAAGTAAGCTAATGATGCTCAATAATCGCATTCGAATTCACCCTTCTTTATAAGTATAAATAAATAACAATAAATAAAAAACTCTCAATCAAGAAGACCCAATTGAACAAATGAATGAAAACCCAGTTCAAGGACTGAAATTATTAGGCAGTCTTATATTTTGGTATCTTCATAAAATTCAATGGTAATTCAATTAAGTGGATTTTATAAACCTCATCTGATGTTTAGTCGAGAATCAATAACATACCTAAGCTTAAAACCCTGTTACTCCCTTTTTGAAAGGTTTGCAATATCAAACTTTTGCTTACTATTTAGAATTGTCTCATAGTGCCCACCTTATGTTTTATGTTTTATAGATTAACTTGATTTTTGTAAAATAAAAATCTAATGTTTTCAGATTGGAATATAGAATGAACAAGCAATTATTCTAAGCTTCAACTCCAAAAAGGGTTTTTTTTTTCTTTTTTTTTAAAGGCCTCAAAGGTGTTTGTGGCCCATGAAATTAATCATCACTCATCATAGACAAGAAAAACAAAGAACACCTGCATAATTAAGAAAGATAGATAAGAACTTCAAATTTCAGAGCAAATTCGCAATCATATTCATTCCAAACAAGTGTAGTTGCTAATTTACCAATTTCTTCTTGAACTTAGTTGTGTTCTATCTAGCAAGTTATAATTCATCATTCAATGACATATAGCATTACTAGGTGTTCTTGTGTATTATATATTTTACTATTTGTAAACAATAATAAATCCATATTCTTAAATTAGTTAGATCAAGCTCTTCCAACAGTTCTCACCAAAAAAAGGGAAAAAAAGAGTGAAACCCAATATTCGCCATTCATATGTTTGTCTCAGTGAATCAGAAAAACCATATTTACGAAACTCTCAATCAATAAGACCCAATTAAACAAATGAATCAAAACCAACGATCCAAACAATGGTACAAATTCCTTTATTATAATGGCCTGAAATATTTTATTAGTGAATGGTGACATATATTACTTATTTACACTTGCATGCACAATTTTAATTATTTTTAACGTCGAATTTACGCGCTATAGTTGCATCAATATGTGTGCGCGGGGGCAAATGGGTAGGTCAATGTATGGAATAAAGTTTTGACTTGTTTATCACTTAGGTATTATATCAAATTAAATAAGCATCTAAGTTAATTAATGAGATAGATTCAATTAATTGAACTAGCCGAAGCTAATTGAAAAAATACCTAAGTTGATGAATCCAAATTTAATTAGCCTAAGTTAATGAAATAATAAAAATGCCTAAGTAGGCTAGATGAGAAAATAACCAATTTACTAAGTACATAAGTGAATTAATGAGATCAAATATTAAATGAAAACTAGCCTAATTGACAAATAAATTCATAGGGCCTAACTAATTAAATGGGTATATAAGCTACTTTGATTTACCTAAGTAAGCTAACCAAGGAATTTACTAATTAATGTACTTTATTTAATGTGGATTTTCATATGACTATAGATTCATCTAATACTGATAGAAGAAAATGAAAATCCTACAATAAGTTTGTAGATATTTATGGGTACACGAAGTGGTTGAAAACCAATCATAGGTAGACTTAAAATTTTACACAAATAAAGAATGCTCTACAAGCGTCTCGAATTGATGTTCATGAACCACAAGTGTCCATATATGATATAAATGGCAAATTTATGAGTTAATTATACATGCATCCTTAATTATGGAGAAAATAATTTATATGCGAAGCCCATGTCATTAAATATTTACAAGAAAGTCCTTCCATATAACTAGAGTACCTTAATTCTCTTAACTCATAACTAGTTTCTCATCTTCATCAAATAAAGAAAGAGAAGAGGAAGGAGAAAACTACCATTAATGGAGCTATATTTAGGAAAGCTTGAGTACATTAGCTAGGGGAAGCAATTAAAGAGGCAAGTGCTACTCCTTCTTCTTT
The DNA here is from genome assembly GCA_039657365.1 of Stephania yunnanensis. Taxonomy (NCBI): domain Eukaryota; kingdom Viridiplantae; phylum Streptophyta; class Magnoliopsida; order Ranunculales; family Menispermaceae; genus Stephania; species Stephania yunnanensis. The sequence continues at coordinate 10,882,759 of CM077584.1, read as the reverse complement.
ATACTCTATTTCTCTCTTAATTTCTAATTCTAGTTTTAGGTTCTTAGTCTTGATCATCTTATAATTGGGCAACTATTGTTTGAGACATTCATCAAGTTGTGTAACATGAAGTGAAATTAAAAGTTCATTAGCTATAGCAATTTGCAAGATTACAAAAAAAAAATAAAAAATCTTCTAATAAGTTTGTACCTTTGGTAAAAATCTAAGTACTAAAAAACTTTTTAATCATTGAATTAGCTAGGTACTTGTCATCATCCCATATTGAGTGAAATAGTTGTGTTTTAATTTATAGTACATAAATTTTAATAGTATATGGGTAATGCAATGAAATCGAGATTACAAATTATTAGTAAGCTAATAGGAAAAGGAGATGCCACCAAAGCATATGCATGGTTAAATTAGGAATTTAATTAGAAGATTAATTTGGATATCTTCAAACTAGTGTCTCAAATTAATTGTGCATATGTCTACTAGGTGACAAACTTAAGCCACACAAAAGTTGATCAAAATATACAAAGTACTCATAAGTTACTAATAGCGTAAATTGTAAATTATCCTATTTAGTAACTAAATTATTCATCTTATTTAGAGAAGTTATCCTAATTAGTAACTAAATTACTTCATCTTATTTAGAGAAGTTCATTGAGTACAATATAAACTCATAATACTTAACTAATTTCTTCATGAGTTGATTACAATGTAATTCCTTGAAATAAAATGTTATAACTTTAGTTAGTAAATTAAGATAAAACATTAACTTAGAAAAAATTTTAATTGAACATTACCTTGACATATCTAACAAGATATAAAAGGTATAGAATGTGGTCCATATAAGTAATTGATACTTATTTAAGAATAATTTCTAATTAATTGGATTTAATTATTTATGAACTATTTTATTGAATGTTCACAATTGAAGTGTTAAAGTGTAGGAATCTAAACCCTAACCTAACGACACTAACACACCAAACTCGACATATATATATTGACACCAGGGACTTAGCACACTAGCATGGGTGTCAGAGATTGGTTTGCGTTGTGTGTTGGAGCCGCGAGAGCCAATTTTTGCGTCGATCCGAGGTACATAAAATCATATAGGGGATATTTAGCAATTTATTATCTATTATGCTTCTTATTATTCAACATGTTTATTCTTTAGATTTCAATTCCTTATTTTGAGTGTCTAAGACTTAAGTGTGTCGGGAAGGTACTCTAGGTTTAGTGCTAGATGGACAAACATGACCTTAATCCGAGTACTGGATTGTAGGTCGTAGACGTGGGTGAGGTATTCGAGGCACTGTTGATGCCCCCATGCTACATCGAACTGAATTATCGACTTGTAGATTCACAATTCTAGGAAGTCGAGTAGTGGCACCTGCTCTTGATGGATTTGGACCACTTAGTTGTCTTCCCTTATTTCTAGACACTCTTTATCGTTGCTATTACTTTTCAGTCTGTTTATCATGCACTTTCATTTACTTATATGTCTTTTAAACTCCCACATGATATCTAGACTGCTTTGTTTATTCATGAAATATTATCTACATCCTTCTGGCTTTTACTTATTGAACTTGACATTTTCATGTTGATGACTTGAACTGGTTCAAAATAATAGAGAGTTGGATCCGCATCGGAAGGAGAAGAAAGCAGTTACTTACTACTTTGTCACTAGATATGCATGGCTATTTATATATTTGTTCCACGCCTTAGGTTGTCCCAATTCTATTTTTTGAGTTATTATAATTGCTTGAAGTTTACTTCTACTTTAATTACTTTAAAAACTAAATATCTTAATAACTCAACTCTAAAACATGAAATTTATAAAAAAGAAAAATAGAATTGGAGGCTTACTAGGCTGGTGTTGACTTTGCAAGGGCTGACTCGAGGGTCCACGTGGGTCTAGGCTGGGCGGGGCACAATTTATGGGAACTGGGGACGTCACATTTATCTTCAAAAAAGAAAAAAAACACAATAGCAGCAACACCAACGATCCAAACAACATAAAGCAAACGATCTATATAAATTGGGGTCAGAATTGTGAATGTACAAAGAAAACAAAAAGAAATATGTATAAACTGTACTAGCACATACTAATTTTATGGGTTTTTCAGGATGTCCAGTAGCACAATCAATAACTTTATGGATGCCAACCAACATTGTAGGTATGGACTCTTATTTGCTCAAGTTTGCATGTACATATTAGAGTTGAAACTATTAAGCATATAAGGATTAGGATAACACTAGCTCAAGTGACGAAAGATAAGGACACAACTAATTTCATGTATGTTTGAAGCAACATGTGAAGTTACATTAACAACATTTGCGCCCTAATTACGAAGGAAATAGGCGCGAGCTGGTCGAGGCCTAACAAGGCATCTAACATCATAACTTTCATCTAACGCCCGCCTCACAATCCGGTGACATAAAGGCCTAGTGGCACCAATAACCAATATACTTGTTGGATTAACTAGCATTCCTAGATCCACATTTGTTGCAATTTTTGTTTGAGTTGTGCATTTTACAATTGACTAGGTGTTCGATCTCCCCGATGAACCAAGTAATAGAGACAACAATTAAACACTAACTGAGTAATTAAGCAATAACTCAATGAATAAATGATACACATTTACGAGTGCTTTCCATGGGAGGAGAAGTGGAGTGCCAAAGATATTGAAATGAGTTATGGTGCTAATGTGTTTTCCAGGACATAGGTGAATTTCAATGATAATAATGAAGATGGTGGTCATCTGTGACGAAAGTGAGGTTCGAGAAAGGCAACCAACCGCCGATGAGGTGAGGTGAGGTGAGGGAAAGGCAACCAAACAACAACAACAAGCAACTCTTTGTTCCTGCGGGTTGTCTTCTTGGGAATCGGTGAGACTTCAAACGGTGGAAGATGAGGAGTTTGCCGAAGACGAGGAGTTTGAAATGTTTCCTGGATTTCCAAACTATGATTTGGACCTAATATCTCTGGATGCTTGAATGATATAGGTGAAAGTAGAAGAAGTATTTACAAATAAATAAGATTTACAAGTCCAGACTCATCGAGTCCGTCTAGTACTGCCTTTTTATATTGAATAAATTAAAGGGTTAGTGTAATGAATCACGTAATTAATACATGAGTTTGGATATAACTTGAACTTATAATTAATGCATTTCTTAATACTATGTGTGTTTTCGATAAAACAACTTACATTATTTCTTAGGCAAAGTATATAAAGTTGTTATGTGATGGCCCCACTTGGCACAAACTGGCCCCGCCCTGCCTAAGCCTATATGGATCCCCGAGTCAGCCCACGATCAGTCAATGTAAGTCTAATTAGCATTTCTTTCCATTATTTTTAGTTAATTTGAGATTTTAAGTTGAGTTATTAATATTTTCCAAGTTTATAAGTTAGCGGAAGAAATTAAACCTTACAATTTAAATAAGTAAGTTAGAAAGGAGTCAAGACAACCTAGAGTGTAGAACCTAGCAAAATATATATAAACATCATGTATACCGAGTGACATGTGCATAAGGCATGTGTAATATACATGTATCGGTATCTTTCTCAAACTCAAAGTGTTCCGAATGTATAAAAAAATATAGATATGTAATACAAAAGCCAAAAACCTACAAAAGTGAAGAAGGGAGGGTCGTTCCAGTGTCCTCACAGAAGATAGCCAATCACCGACACCTTACACTTACTCTTATGCAGATCAGCATTCATGTCATAATGACAAATCTAGTAAGTAAAAGCTAGTAGGGTCTAAACCGTAATTTATGATAGAAATAATACAGTATAAAGATCTAGCAGGAAAGTAAATGGAATTGGAAATAAGAAAATGCATGATAGTGAGACTGAGAAGTATACAACGATACATTAGTGTTTATGGAGTCAAAGGAGAGGAATCCAAGTGAATCTAAAACCCGTTAGATATTATAACCACCTCACGATAATCCTGAGTCGCGACAAAGCCAAGGTGACTCCTATCTCAGGAACGTGGCAAAGTAAGCTAAATTTAGACTATCCTAAATGAAGGGTGTCAACGATTTACCTCGGATAACTCACACTTATCTAAACCTGTAATGACCCATATTTAATAAAACTAGGATTAGCGTTACTCTCGGGGATTGACGGTCTTAATTCAGGTGTTACATGGTAAACTCGGTTAGCACGGAAACGAGAACTGAGGGAATATCTTTTTTTGTGGATGATGGTTGTGTATATGTTGTGTTTAAAATAATTATTATTATATTGCACCTCATGTGTGTACGTTGTTATCGGGCGAGTTAGTGTGATGGGTGTTCACCTCAATAGGTGTATCAACGCTAGTATTGAGTAGGTGAACTAAGGGTACACTAAGAAAGTCAACTAATTCACATTAGGATGACTAGTTAATCAATTAAAATGGGTAATATAACCGTAGGCAATGTTGATTAAGTTAAAATAATAGGCTTGGGCATACCTTGAAATACGTGCCAAGATGCAGGGCATCGAGTGCCTGGTAGTCGATGGTTAGTGGAATCGCAAGGTTTTTAACCGTAGTGAATAAACCACATGTATTATAATGGGCCTAAGCTAAGTAATTAAACCAAATAAATAAAGGCCTATAGTTTGGTTAATTAATTAGAAACCATATGATTTGTCTTGAGTTTGGGAGTTAGTAGGCTAAGTGGCGAGAGATTGACCATTAGATAAACCTCGAGATACATAAATCATTAAGATCGATGGTCATAAATACATATCACCTTAATATATAAGATGGTTAGATCAAAAGCATGCAAATGAAACCAATTTGATTTTAACTTGCTGGAGAAAAGAAAAGGAGATTGGAAAGCATGAATTCAACCATTTTGGAGTTCAATTGGAGGATTTAAACCAAGGTAATCATCATCATATTCATCATCTATCTTGTCTAATGAACCCATTTTTATATGTTTTTAATGAAATGCAAGTTAAAGGGTAAGATCCCTAGTTTTGATGAAAATTTGATGAAATATAGGTTTTATGATTATATAAATGGAAGAGTTACAACTGATTTTGAAGAATTAAGTTTGTAAAAGAATTTGGGAAAATTTGAGGATTCATGTGATTTTGTGAATTTTGATCAAATTGTTGTTTTGAGGTTAATTTATTGTTGTTTTAGGGTTAGTTACATCTTAAGAGTGTGTAAAACAAACTTAGGTAGCAAATTTGGAGGGAAAGGATGTTAGGGCATGTGCCCTAGGTCAATCTACAAACATTGTTTATCTTATAATTTTAGTTAATAAGGTTTTATTTGCTGTTTTATTATAAGTGATTGCGTGTTTACCTTATAGTAAGATCCATGGGTATTTGTTGAAATATCATAAATATCCCTAATCGATCATTATACTGAAAACTATAATGAATTAAGACTAGTGTGAATCTTGATTAATGGTCATGTGATGATCATGCGTATAAGGATACGAATCAAGATTACGAGTACTTATTATGGAATAAGATACTGGACCGACCCTCTATGAGAACACCACATGGATTAAGTCATAGGTGTTACTTATGATAGGTATATCATTTAGTCCTTCGATTTGAGATTACCATAGACTTCAATATTAGGAGCATGATAATTTGACACAATTAAATGTTATCTTTAACTAGAAAATTATAAAGATTGTGATTGGTTACCATGTGAATAATATGTGAAAGTGTGTAATCAAGATAGAATTTGTCACTCTCGTATAGAGAGATATCAGTGGATCCCTCGATAAGATAGATTGATAATGGCCAAGTCCATGTGAATTGATATGATCAATACCACTTGGATGTTTTTCAATTTACCTAAAGATCGAGACTAGTACGATTGAACATTAAGGGTGAATTTTCATGTCTTATGTTTAATCAAAGGATATCACACGACAAAAGGACATAATATACGTTATTAATTGGGTTGTATCGATGTTGATATTCATGTTACTTGGGTAGTCATAATGCCTTGCTAGAGACTGCTTATGACTTGTGTCCGAAAATGGTTTTTGGTTCACTGCCAACGTCGCAGAACCTATTGGGTCGCACACAAAGAATGGCTTTGCACAATTTCAATTGGTCTAGATTAATGAATTTTATAAGATAAGACTCATGACATAAAATCCTTTACGATTTGTTATATGATAACTTATTAATAGGGGCGTATATGTAATTTGCTTAAATTGCGTAATACAATAATTGTATAACGAATAAGATTTTAAGTGAGGACTTACCTACACATAAATAAAGGGTGGATCCCTTTAAACCACATAATATTTTGTTTTACAATTTTTGAGTTCTCTGGATTTAGGGAGAGAATTTCATAAGATGAGAAATCATAAGTTGCATATGGTTTGTATGAAATGAATTTTGGTGGATAAAACCAAGATTGAGGCTATAATTGGTTAGTCAGAACCTATCAAAGTAATGGAGAAACAGAGTTTCTGGGTTTAGTTGACGATTATTGTCGATTTATGAAAGATTTTCAAAGATTGTTGCACCAAGTTACTAAATTAACTCAAAAAAATATCCCAATTGTTTGGTTAAACAAATATAATGTTGTATTTTAAGAAATTGAAGAAGCGTTTGACTTCGACACTAGTTCTTGTCAATTAAATATTCACGAGAAGAATTATTATGTTTATGAGTTGAAACCAAATCATAGACACATTTTATGGGATGACTCGTACTTATGGAAATTCTGCTCCGACTAGGTTATCCGGCGTTGTGTTCCTCAGACTGAGAGTCACTCCTTATTGGCTTTTTGTCATACTTACGCCTGTGGTGGGCATTTCGATCCCCGTCGGACAGCTAGGAAAGTTCTTGAGAGCGGGTTTTACTGGCCAAACATTTTCCATGATTCATACATGCTTACTAAGACTTGTCCTAACTGTCAGAAAACTGGTAACCTTGGTCATCGGGACCTAATGCCACTTACCCCGATTCATATTTGTGAGATATTTGACGTATGGGGTATAGACTTCATGGGACCTTTTCTAGTGTCATTTGGTAATGTTTACATACTCTTGGCAGTGGACTACGTGTCTAAGTGGGTGGAAGCTAAGGCTACACGCACTAACGACTCTCAAGTGGTATGTGAATTCCTCAAATCAAGGATTTTCACAAAATTTAGTACCCAACGTGCCATGATCAGTGATAGAGGCACTCACTTCTACAACGTTTGATTGAAAGTCTTCTGAGGAGGTACAATGTCACTTATCAAACGTCTGTAATGTATCATCCCCAAACAAGTTGCCAGGCAGAGGTCTTTAATAGGGAGATCAAACTCATTTTAGAAAAGACGGTGAATCCTATTCATAAAGATTGGAGTACACATCTTGATGATGCAGTTTGGGCTTATCGAATGATGTTTAAAATGCCAATTGGGTTGTACCCATATCGCCTTGTGTTTGGTAAAGCTTTCCACCTGCCAGTCGAGCTTGAGCATAAATCCTACTGGGCCATGAAACAACTTAATACGAAGCTTGATGAAGTAGGAAAAGAGAGAAAGCTCACTCTCCAAGAATTGGAGGAAATTAGGAACGATGGGTATGAAAATGTGCGGATTTATAAAGAAAAAACATAAGCGTTCCATGATAGCAATCTCTTTAGGAAATCTTTTCGTGTTGGTCAGAAAGTGCTTTTATTTCAGTTAAGTCTTAAGATTTTTGCAGGTAAGCTGAGATCGAGGTGGACATGACCATATGTTGTGACTGCGGTGTATGATCACGGAGCAGTGGAGATTCAGAGTTTGGAGACTGGTAATGCATTTAAGGTGAACGACAACAGATTGAAGATCTTCTATGAAGAACTTACCGAGCCATAATGTGGAGGTCGTCCCACTTGCAACCCCAATCTATATTGATCGACAGACTCATACCAAGTCGAACCGACTTTAACCAAAAGCGCTACTAGAGGCAGCCCAAACTTTGATAAGTATCATTTGGTTTATTTATTTTCATATTTATTTTTATCATTTTTCATGAGTTTGTATCATTTCCTTCATCTTATATTTATCATGGTCTTTCACCATCTTGTTTGTTTTCTATGTGTCGACCTCTCTACTTGTTTTGAGCCTTGAGGACAATGTTCAAAATAAGTTAGGGGTTGGGTTGTTTTGGGATTGTGGATTGTTTCATATGGATGGATTCTTTTTCTTGTCCAAATACCACATTTTATTAGAGATCATTTATTTTTTATTTATATAGTTTTTATTTCTTATTAGTTATTTAGAGTCACTCAGTATTGATATTTTGACCTTAGTTTATGGTTGGATCGATAATAAAAGGGAGTGATTTGCTATGATTATACCCACATCAGGGGATTTGCTTGATTATAGTGAAAGTGAGAATGGCTAACAGAAGTTTTTCTAAAAAATAGAGAGTCCCAGAGGTTTCCACAGGAAATGGAGCAGGGGGTCTTGTGGTGGAAAAAGCGAGAAAAGCAGTCCACATGAAATGTAGCAGGGATAGTACTACTTGAAAGAAAAAGTCGAGGAAAATAGAGAAAATAAGATGAATAAATGAGGAAGTTGTGAAACTCCTCAAATAAAAGATTTAGCTCGAGTGCTTTCACTGGTTAAGTAAGATTTTAAACCTGCGTGCTTAAATGTATAGACAAAAAAACTCGTGAGTAGATGATGACCTTTGTCTTGACCGGATCTATGTTTTTAAAGTGTGATCTTAATTGTGTTTGGGTTGCGAGTCTTGACATATCACAACTCTGAAAATTTTTGAGTTACTTGTTGATTTGGAGACTATGTAAATCAAAGGGACTCCATGAATCTTGAATCGGGTGTAGGTATAGGTATATGCATAGGTTAGTTTAGTTTATCTTTTCATTTACACCTTTGCTCGATACGTTCAAAGTCTTAAGTTTGGAGGTATTTGATAAGTTGATTTTTATATGCTTTTATTAGTCTATTTTAGTATATTTAATGTGAAAAGTTTTCAAAATATATATTTAACTATATTTTTTGTCATTTTCAGGTGAAACAGAATGCGCGGTCGAATTCGTGGCGAAAACACACTCAAAATGGAGTATTTACATGTTTTGATTGAAAATCAAACAGTTTGCCTCGAGTTACGCGTTGCGTGATAGGCAGGATTGTTGGTCCAGCTCGCCAAGCAACTCAAACTGTTTCCAAAGCAAAACCACGTGTCACAATATCACTCGTCCACAGCATCACCTACTGCCACAATGCTCCGATCGCGTGCTGCTACCTCATGCATCACGCCACATCATCCAGTATGTCCCCATTCCTTTTGTTGCGGCAGCTGTTGAGAGGGCCGCTAAGGGCACCCCACCATTAAATGAGGGCACCAAACTTATTTGTAAAAATTCCAACAAAAATGGAAAAGACCATTTTGCCCCTGTATATATATAATGGTTCAAACCCCACAAACCATTTTGACAAGGAGTTAGGGCACCCCACCAGCAAGCTTGAACCACAAAGCCACAACAACATTGTGTTTGGCGAAGAGCTGATCGATTCTTGCTCGTCCGACAGCGAGGTAACAATGTTTGACAACCATAATCGGGTTTTTTAGACCTGTTTAGTTGTGTATAACAGTGAAAATGATGATTTGTTTGTCAACGTAGGGTTTGGTAATTTCTTCAAATCCGAAGTTGTTTCCACTTTATAATGGAGGATTATAATGCTTCGGTGCCAGAGGAGGTCGTCCTTGAGGTAATTTTGCAAATTTTTTGTGTTTTTTTTTAGGTTATCCGAAGTTTCTGTCTCGGGTGCGCGATTGTTTCGGCCTTGCAGGACCGAGATGTATGGTAATGTCTCGATCATAGAGGACGAGAGAGTTTCACACAGGTCACGGTCTGGAAAGACCGAGAAATCTTTAACTCTTGCTCGTACGTAAACGAGACTCTGAAGGAAGTTTCGGAACTGTACAACCGAGAACCTGTTTTTTTGGGTTTTTTTTGTGATTGTGCTGTACATTTTGGTTGATTATAATGTTACACTGTTTGTATTGCGGGTAATGCCGTTATCTAGTAATTTTCCTGACTACAAGGACACTTTTACACCTTCTAAGCCATTCCCCTCTCGAGAAGCGGCCACTGTATGGCTTCAAATGATTAGTGGTGAGAACAAGTTTGTGTTAGTAATGAAGCGCTCGGATGCCAGGGGCATTAAGCGCCGGGGAAGGATGAAACTTGCCTGTGAGAGGTCTGACACGTATAGGGCACTGGCTCAAAGAGTAGGGAAGGGGAAAGCGGCAAAATCTTTAAAGAAATCAAGGAATGATGAAAAGGCGAGGACTCACACTAGTACGAAGAAATGTGGATGCCCTTTCCAAATTAACGTCAAGGAGAATGCTGACTCCTTATGGTATGTCACTGTGATTTGTGGGAGGCACAATCACGACATCGCAGGTACATTGGATAAAGGGGAAGAAGAAGTTGATGATGCGGGGGGGACTGAAAGTGAGCAGCTCAGGGAGATTAGTCCACCTTCCTCTTTTGTGGAGTGCGAGCAGGAAGTTGAGGATGCGGGTGGGAGGACACCGGGGTCTCCAATCGGAGGCACCCCAGTGTCGGAGGCACCCCAGTCTCCAATCGGATTTGAGTCCTCCCACTCTACAAAAGCTTCTAGGTAAAAGAAAGGCAAGGTTCCACAAATGCGTCGTGCCAGTCGACGCACGCAAAGTGGATCTAACATGGCTTATGGTCATTGCTTAGAACCGGATTGGTTGCCACATGTTGATGCCATTATCGATGTGGTTTCTGATGGGAATTGTGGATATAGGTGTATAGCCTCTGGGCTTGGACTTGCCGACGTAGACGGGTGGAGGATTGTGCGTAGACGGATGTACGATGAGATTATTGGGTATGAAGACCATTGGCGGGAAGTGCTTGGCTCGAGTTTCGAGACTGTCAAGAATGCGGTGCATTGCCCAGAGAAGCAAGAGGGGGCATCTTTCAAAGAATGGTTGACACTTCCAGACATGGGATTGTTAGTATCCACCACATTCAATGTCATTCTCGTCAACCTCTCGCATGGGAGTGCCTCCACATTCCTACCTCTACGTAGTACTCCAACATCGTCATTGCACAACAGACTTATCATTGCAATGACAAATGAAAGGAATATCCATTAGGTTAGGGTAAGTTCTATGATTTTTTGTGAATTGATTTGTTTCCCCCTTAATCGGGTTATTGACAATATCTTCTATGTTCTACTGTTCGCTTTGACATGTGCAGTTGAGTGTGAATGCACCGCTGCCATCCTTATATCCATCGTGGGATCGGTACGTTGAGGACTGCGCCAAAGGTTGGCGAGATGGATTCGTTTTTCGAGACATCACGCCTATTGCAACTGCTTATCATGCAGCCACCATACCTGTTGTAGATTTAGATACACCGTAGGTTAAAGCTTGTACCTAGACGGCTAAACATTTAGAAATTTTTCCAATTCGTCCGAATGTTCTATGAGGGCACCAAATGTTTGTGCTGTGTTTTGATTGTTGTTGTGTTTTGATTATTGTTTACTTATGGATGGACCCTTTTCAGAGTCAGTTTGAATGTTACGGAGATTTATAATTAATTAAGTTTCGGTGCAAATTGTCGTGATGGATTTTCAATCTTGTATTGTTAGTTTGCCGATTTCCCAATTTTTTTGAAACTGTAATGTTCAAATTCATCCATTTCTGATGTTTCGGTCAAGCAGGTTCGTGAAACAACCCATATTTTCGATCACCCATGACCGACAAGTATTCCATTATATCGGCCGTGTACAACCGAGTCCTATTTCAATTTCTCGATTGTACACCACCGAGATGGATCGACCATTTCAATTCGCTGACTCTCGTCCTATGACGACCGAGCCTACTGAGACCCTCTCGGAAGTGGACAACCGATACGCTGTCAACTTTTCCGGTCTACGTGGCCGAGACTGCGAGTTCCCAAAAATATTAGCTTCAGTCTCGGCCATGCTTGGCCGAGACAGTTGACACCGTCTCTGGCCTGTATGGCCGAGAACAGCGATTTCCCAATTTTTTTACACTTGAACAAACCGCCACACACACATTACAACTACTCTACCAAATGTAACTTAATTCGACGATCTTCAACCGAGCCCTAATTTGGAGACGAAATCGGCTCACACACCAAACCCTACAAAATGCAGAAACCTCGAACAACGAAGGAGAAACGCACGGCGAGGGACGGAGAACACGATTTCGGGGATTCCTCTCACTGGTCGGTTCAAAACAAATGGATTCTTCCACAAGGAGTTCGGTGAACGAGGGTGGTGGTGGTGGTGGTGGGGGGGGGTGGTGGGGTGCCCTGGGGTTTGCAATCGGGTGGTGGGGTGCTCAGGGATTTGCACGAGGGGGTATTTTCGGTAGTTCGGGGCTAATTTTTGGGTGCCCCAGGTAAAACAGTTTGTGCCCACATTAACCGGGTGCCCTCATTAAATGGTGGGGTGCCCTTAGCGGCCCTCGCTGTTGATCCGTTCTCCAGATACGCAAAGTGAAGTCGTCTTATGCAGCTAGTTCGCTCGAGCGAACCAAACACCACCTCCAGGCTGCCACGTGCCGTGCTCCCACTACACCCGTACGTCAACATATCCTCTTCTCCTCTAATCCGCTTCTGCCACGTCTCCATCTCATCAGACACGCCAACACAACAACCATCAGACCTTCCTCGTGATACATAACTACACGTTTGTCTGATCTCGAGACGAAACCGACGCAGAGAATCTCTGCGTCGGTTTCACTAGGATGCGGGGGGAGGGGACGGGGGTAGGGGACGTAGGGGTCACGGGATTACTAGTAATCCCGTGACCATACATGATCCTTGGAGCTATATAAGGAGGGACGGGGAGCTCGGTGGAGAGAAAGCGCGACGAGCGGAGGACGTAGCAAGCGCGGAGGACGTAGCAATGCGGCGGAGGAAGGTCGACGCGAGCCGAAGCAGCCGAGAGCGGACAGACGCAGGGGAGCAAGGAGGTCCGTGGCAGAGGTGAGGTGAGAAGAAGAGGCAGCTGCTCCTTCACATTTCTTGCGCTGGTCCAAGAAGTGGAGGGGAGCGGGGAGCGCGGAGCGCATGCGCGGCAGCACCATCATGTCATCGGAGGAGAAGGAGGAGGTCCAGTGAAGGAGGAGGAGGAGGTATATACGGGAGGAAACCATAAGTTTTTGTTGTTAAAGTATGTGTTTTTAGTTTGTTTAGTTTAGGTTTGTGTAGTTTGGTTTAAGTTTGTTTAATAAGTTTAGTTAGTTAGGTTTAGTTTGTTAGTTAATTAAGTTTGATTAAGTTACTTTGATTAAGTTAGTATAAGTTTGTGGAAGTGAGTTTAGGTAATTATGTTTGGTTTAATTAAATTACGTTTGTTTAAGTAAGTTTAAGTAGTTTGTTTGTTAAGTTTGTTATAAGTTTGGTTAAGTAAGTAAAGGTAATTTATTTGTTATAAGTTCATTTAAGTTTGTTAATAAGTTAATTACGTATGTTTAACTTAATTTCCTATGTTTAAGTTAGGTTAGTCATTTATGAAGTTTGTATAAGTTAGTTTAGGTAGCTTGTTTTTGTCTAGTTAGTTTGTTAAGTTTGTTATAAGTTTGGTTAAGTGAGTAAACGTAATTTACTTGTTATAAGTTCATTTAAGTTTGTTAATAAGTTAATTACATACGTTTAACTTAATTTCCTATGTTCAGGTTAGGTTAGTCATTTATGAAGTTTGTTTAAGTTAGTTTACGTAGCTTGTTTTTGTCTAGTTAGTTTGTTAAGTTTGTTTTAAGTTTGGTTAAGTGAGTAAAGGTAATTTACTTGTTATAAGTTCATTTAAGTTTGTTAATAAGTTAATTACGTACGTTTAACTTAATTTCCTATGTTTAAGTTAGGTTAGTCATTTATGAAGTTTGTATAAGTTAGTTAAGGTAGCTTGTTTTTGTCTAGTTAGTTTGTTAAGTTTGTTATAAGTTTGGTTAAGTGAGTAAACGTAATTTACTTGTTATAAGTTCATTTAAGTTTGTTAATAAGTTAATTACGTACGTTTAACTTAATTTCCTATGTTTAGGTTAGGTTAGTCATTTATGAAGTTTGTTTAAGTTAGTTTACGTAGCTTGTTTTTGTCTAGTTAGTTTGTTAAGTTTGTTTTAAGTTTGGTTAAGTGAGTAAAGGTAATTTACTTGTTATAAGTTCATTTAAGTTTGTTAATAAGTTAATTACGTATGTTTAACTTAATTTCCTATGTTTAGGTTAGGTTAGTCATTTATGAAGTTTGTTTAAGTTAGTTTACGTTATTATGTTTGTTTAAGTTAGTTTACTAAATTTATGTTAATAAGTTGGTTTAGTTAATTACGTTTAGTTAATTAAGTTCGTTTGGCATATTTTAGTTAATTAAGTTCCTTACATTTATTTCATAAATTTAGTAAACCATACCAATGTTGAAATGCGAATTACAACCTACCTGCATGGAAGCTAATAAGAAGCTAGAATTAGTATATGATATGAAAGTAATAGATAGGCGCCAGTTTGAACACGGGCAACCATATGCATATATGTTTCAACGCATGGTTCCCCCCATGATGGCCCTTCCGCCAATACACAAAACTGCACAAACATACCGTGATGCACTTTAGAGCACTCGAACATATCTATAATTATGCGATTTAATTATGTTGGAAATGTGTACGCTAAATTTGGTAATCTTAGGTCATTAGATGGTTCACACATTAGGTTTAGGTTGTTAATAGATAGTGACATTACACTCCTAATTCGCAACTGAATATTGAATTGCAATTACACCAAACACATGCATGCTAATAAGAAACTATACTTACTATATGATGTGAAAGTAATAGAGAGACCCAAGTTTCAACAACGACCAACTATATATGTTATATTTTAGTTAAGGTTAGGTAAAGCCCAAAAATTTATTAAACCATATATTTAGTATACTAAGCTCATTTAGACTTTGAATTCGTTACGATCCACGTAAGTTTCATGAACATAACTTTCTTTTTGTTAGCCGATTTATTACACTCTTTGTGGTCCACAATAATGAAAATACAAGGTATTGCAGGAATATTACGTTGCGGAGGAAAATGAGAGGAAACAAGTAAGTTCCTTAATTTAGTATTTTCATATTAATATATTTGGGTTATGGTTTGGGTTTGCATGATATATAGGGACTTTCGTATTATGTTTATGCATAACGGTTCATATGTTTATTTATTGAACATTATTACACTGAAAATGTCATTGTGAACGAATGAGTATGCTCGTAGTTGCGCTATTATTGCGATCTTCTACATCAGAAAGTTCGATTGCGCTATATAACAACATGATTGTTTAATGAATATTAGTACACAGAAAATGTCGGTGTCAAAGAATGAGTATGCTCTGTAGTTGCGCTATTATTGCGATCTTCTACATCAGAAATTTTGATTGGGCTATATAACGACATGATTGTCAACTATTTTCTTACAAAATTGACGCGCCATTTGTCTGTTACATTTTTTCATCCAAGTTTCCAAACTTCTGTAGGTCATGTCACAAAGAAACATCCCTTTTCTATTCTATGCTCACGGCTCCATTGTTAATGGGGCCAATGGCATCGCGTACAGCTCATCGCCATCAGTAGTGTTGTGGGTTAAGTTTGGGTCGAGTGGGCGTGAAATGATTGACGCCATTTGTGACGCGTTCCATATCTCATCAACGGATAATATAGTTCATATGACGTATCGCCACATGATAGTCCTCCCCGGAGGCTTACATTATTTCGTTCCTGTCTTGTTGAATTATGCGACACAGATGGACTTCATGTGGGAGACGGTGGACACTTTGCCAAAAACTGCTACGGTTGATATATATTTAACATTTGAGTCAGTCGACTCAAATCAACATCGCACGGTTCATTCGTCGCTTGACGAACGTAGCGGCATTACGCCGACGCGACCTTAATGATGGAAAGGCTGCGTATGCAATCCCCACAGGCTGAGGTCGTGCAACAGGGGTTCGTGCAACCATTACATGAAGAGCATAATGCATATACTGACGATGACGATGACGATGACGCTAACGACGACGAAAATAACGACACTACTGACGAAACGCATAGTTTAGGTTATGTACTTTGGTTAGGTTAGGTTAGTCGAGTTTAGTTCACAAGTAACTCTCGAGCTACTTGGATGTTTGTGTAATTTCGTTTGGTGGTTAACGTGGATCGTTTTTTGGTTGTTTGTTTAGTTAGTTAAGTTAGTTATTTTACTTTACTTAGTTTGTATTGTTTAGGTGGTTAGGTTAGTTAGGTTAGTTAAGGTTAGTTAGGTTAGTTAATGTTAGTTAGGTTAGTTAATGTTAGTTAGTTTAGTTTGGTTAGTTCCATTTAGTTAGTACGTTTAGTTTGCAATTAAGCTAGTTTAGGTTAGTTAGTTTAGTTTGGTTAAGGTTAGTTAGTTAGTTATTTTAGTTTACTTTGGTTAGTTAGTTTGGTTTTGTTAAGTTAGTTTAGTTTGGTTAAGGTTAGTTAGTTTAGTTTGGTTAAGGTTAGTTAGTTAGTTATTTTAGTTTACTTTGGTTAGTTAGTTAGTTAGTTAAGTTAATTTAGTTAGTTTATTCAAGGTTACTTACTTATTTAGTTTAGTTTGGTTTGGTTAGGTTAGGTTAGTTAAGGTTAGTTTAGTTAGTTAGTTAGTTAGTTAGTTAGTTAGTTAGTTGGTTAGTTAGTTAGTTAGTTAGTTAGTTTAGTTTGGTTAGGTTAGTTTAGTTTAGTTTAGTTTGGTTAGTTTAGTTTGGTTAGTTAAGGTTAGTTAGTTTAGTTAGTTAGTTAGTTAGTTTGGTTAGGGTAGTTAAGGTTAGTTTGTTTACTTTCCTTTGGTTACTTAGCTAGTTAGTTAGGTAGTTATTTAGTTTAGTTTGGTTTGGTTGGATTAGTAAAGGTTTCTTACTTTAGTTTAGTTAGTTAGTTAGTTAGTTAGTTAGTTAGGTAATGTTAGTTAGTTTAGAAAAGAGAGTTGAAGGTTGAAACCAATATATTCAAAATTGGTTTTTTTTTTTTTTATACAAATATAAACTTCTCGTATGCATATTCAAATTTGGTTGTAATTGTCGAAATCGCTCGACGACGACGACGCACAACTTGCCGGTGGACGAGCGGGCGAGAATGTCGCGGACCACGGCAGCGAGAGGACAGATCGGCGAGTCGGGTTGGTGATGGGCGGTGACATGGGTTTGTCGATGAAGTTTGAACAACTAAATCGAACCAATCTTGCTTCCTTGCTTGCCACGTATCATGACACGGTTGGCCAAACTACGTCACACAATCGTTCTCCACCAATAACACGCTGCCACGTGGCGGTTGGCAGCCCCAATGATCAGCCGCTGCCACGTGTACGAAACCCATTTTCACCCCAAAAATAGTCCCTAGATGCTCCTCGGCGTAGTGTTACGAGACCAACCCCCAAAATTAGTTTCTCTCACATCCAAAGAGCAATTTTTAGTAATTTTTTAATTAGGAACTAGGGTATTCATACGAGGGAACACAATGGAGTAGCCACGCACAACTTTTCATACTTAGAGATTGTAAAGATGATGTCCGGCTAGACCAATCTTCACCTAGGCTGAAGGGGAAACACGTGGGATTCATGATTCATGACAAATACTATGTGAGATCTATGATTTTTATTTAATTTCACTTAATTTCTCCTATTTCATTGTTGTTGATTTTAAAGTATATGGTTTAGATATAAGGTGTGTATGTTGTCAGTGCTTGCTTTTAGGGGGACAATCTATAGTTATTTGGACCATTAGTATTCGTGTAATTGTGCTTTTAGACCAATAAAGTGACAAACACTCACCTTTTGCCATAAAACCTTTTTGGTTCTTGAGTGTGCAACAATTGAATCTAGGTTAAATCGGAAGTGGATTCGATCCGGTTATTTAGGATTAGTGTTCCCATAGACCCGAATTACTGCGGTTTGTGTGTTAAACCCGATTGGCGGATGTCTAGGGTTATACATTGATTAGGGAAGTAGTTAGTGGCGGACGTCCTAGTTATCGAGATTATGTGAACTAGGAGTTTCGCGGATGTCGATTTTTCATAGCTAATCTAGGAGAAATTGAATTAATGACTTTTCGGAATGATTGAGGACCATTAAATGCTATTGAATCTTGATTCTTGCTTTTGGAACCATAGACTTAGGTAATTTCTTCTAATTGATATTATTTTTGCAAACTTTTTATTTGTGCTAGTTTAGTTAATTATTTCCTTGAACTTTCTGAAAGCCCCCCATTTTTAGTTAACTTGGAGTAAAACTAAAGTCTTGTGGATTCGACCCCGTATTTACCACAACTACACCCTTATGGTTGGTAACTCGATAGCGGGTTATATTTGGCATGCACGACACTTAACCACCAAAAATCAAACTTTTTGGAATAAAATTACAAATTTTGATCACACGTTGTAAATTCACTTAATGTGACTCTAAAATAATCAAAATAGTATAATTGGACACCAGGGACTTGGGAGGCCATAGTCGAGTGTCGGGTGCACTTCTCGAGGCGTATGCATGACGTTTTGAGGGCGATTTGCAATTGTTTGAAGTAAGTAAACCAACGAAAAAATTAGTTAAAATTCATTTATGGTACTTATTTTATCTCACATTTCAATTCTTCCATTGTGCTTTTTATTGTTGTCCATTTATTGTTCATCCACTCCCACGCGTGTATGTGTGTTTGTCGATGGGGTCGGGCATAACACGGACTCACACCCGGGGGCTAGCTACCCCGTGCTATTCGAGTAATTGGACATGTTGGGGCTACGCGGTGACTATTTCTCGCGATACCCGTTAGGTTGAGAGATGTTTGACGTAGACTTAAGTCTCCGTCATGGGTTCCTCTTGAGAGATTTTTGGACAGGGTTATATCGTTCATGGTTCCTCTCGTTCAACTGTGAGATGTTTGGCGAGGTGATCGTCATGGGTTCCTCTCGGTTTATCTAAGTCATTTCCCAATGTCGACCAGGTTTTTTTCTTTGTCACGCTAGACTCGTGTCCAGTTTTGACTTCTCTGCGACTTATTTTCATGCGATTACTTTATTTTTTCTCCTTATTTAAAATTGCTTGAATTGTATTTGTTTTATCGGATTTCGTGAATATTAGCTAACGTTCTCTGGGATTTACTCATTGGGATTTGTCATTGTTTTTAGTGACAAATCGCAAATCCTTCGACGTGCCGGGGAGTTAGACGATTACCTCTGAGCTAGGAGAGCCATATCAGCTTTTTGCGTAGGTGTTTGTATGTATTTTTTACTGCTTTCATGGGATTTTGGGGGACTTGTTTACCCGATACATGTATATAATCATCTTTTGTACTTTTGTCGCTTTTTGATATACATGGTATCTCATGCCGAGTTTCCACACTATAGGGTTGTTTATTAATGCAAATTCTTCATTTTAATGTTTGCATGCTTTAAAGACTTCCGCTTAGGTATTCAACTTATTTTAATTTAATAAATCGCGAACAACTTAACTTAGTTATCTTAATGAAAATATTCATAAAAATACTCATAAAATACTAAGTTAAATGTGAATAAGACACGTATGAAGGTTTAGGTCGTGGACCATCAAGGATAAGTGGGCGGTGATGTGGCATGCTTGGTGACGTGTCTAGCGACGTGGCGGTACCCAGTTTGCCTCGAGTTTGGGGCCGTCACATGGCACGAGTTATAATTTTTAGGTCATTACATGTTATATTTATGCGATTTCGATATTTAAGTATTAATATATTCATATCGTATGTAATAGCCCCAGTCTCCAAAAATTGGGCCACACCTGACACTAGGCCTATGTGGACCCCTAATCAAACCTTGTAGAGTAAACGCATGCCTATTCAGCCTTCTTTTACCATTTCTTTTACCGTTTGTTTGCTTATCAAAGTTGTTATTAAGTTTTGCAAGTTTTAATAAATTGCATAACATAAATAAATAATTAAAGCGATAATAAATTAGAAATATCACAAACCGAGACAACCTTATGTGTGAACCTTGCAAGGTAGATCTCATACATATCAGGTGATAAAAATGAGGGAAATAACATATACATGGACTCTTAAGATGGTCGATGGACTTAGCTAAGTCATTTGACCGACAATTTAGATCGGGTCCATCAACTTAAACAAACTACAACCACTTCTACCAGCTTGACTTTACTTAATCATAAATTGTGGGCTTAGGTAATTAAGTCCAACAGTCCATCTAGTCACGGTGGAGGAAAATATCACAAAGCATTTCCACCGCGCCTGTAACTACCATATCGGCCACTTAGACCCTAAGACACTCATTACGAAATCAAAAAAATGCACAACCAATGATTTAACAAGGATAGCATAATTTGAATAAATAAGTGAACTTATGAATAACGATATCACAAAGATAACAATATAACATAAAGATGTCAATTTACAAAAGATATCATGAAAGGAAATTCAATTCAATCGATTCCAAAAGATATAACTCAATAAGAGGTCATCAACCATCAAATGCACAAATGAAATCACGTGAAGGCCCCAACTGGTCTACTTACCTGTCCGCGACAGTGTTTGCAGATTTGCTTGTTTCACCTGTCTTGCATGTTCACTGCGCCTTCTTCTCATTGCGCCCTAGCGTAGCCTGTCCTTGGTCATCATGTGCGCATGTCCGAAGTCCTGCCCGAACTCAAGCCTTAATTCAAATATGAACTCAATGCCGAATTTCTACCAGGTTTTAAGGTCTTTTTGTTTTTCAAACTTAAACTGGTTCCATTGTCACCACTTTGAGTTTGAGGGATGTTTGGCAATGTATATGAGACTATTATATTTATATGTTATTTTTGTATTAAGGTATTACTATATTCGGATCGTTGTAACTTTTCTTATTTATGCATTGTTAAACTCTATAAATATGAGCTGGTTTTAATTTACCTCGATTAATACAATTCAATTATATTAACATCATTATTGACCAGGAGAGAGTATTTCTTAATCACTTCAAGAATATGCCACATAAGAAATACAATAAAGTGGGGCCAAATGCTACGTTGTCCGGAGGAAACATGTGGTATGGCCTTTCACTACAAACCAAAAGGCCCCTAATACGCGAGGTAACACAACATGCATATCTGACCTTTCACAACAAACTAAATGGCGCCAACACATACAAATCACACAGGCAAAATTAAATAGTTACATTACAAATATTTATTTTATTTGAATGTGATAGTTTGTTTTGATGGTTTGTTTTTAGTCCTTTTCACATAAGAGCATCTCAAGACTGACAAGACATTGGAATAAATAAGTCATCTTCAATATAGATGTATATTTCGAATGTGCAACAAACGACGTAAAAAAAAAGACAATTTCTATTCTCGATGTCTACTTTATACGGTGCAATCCAATCACCTCAACAATTTTCTTTAAAGAGCATTTTTGAAATTTAATATTTATTCAAGCCGCTTACCATTAGAAATGCTCTAAAGCATGTGGAGGTGGAGAATATACTGTACAAACTCGATTTGATGATTTTCATAAAAATAAATAAATAAATAACTCCACTTGATACACAATATATATTTCCTCTCAATATATACTAAGTATTGAAGGTGGGGCCAAATACCACGTTATGTTAGAATCATTTGTGTTCACGTATTGCGATGTCAATCTAATGGTCTTTGTTAACTCTTACTCTACTAACTTTCATCTTGTTGACACAAATTTCCAACTTACATCTCTTAGGATTCCATTTTAGTGCGAATTTCGAGGCAAATTTATGACATTCATTTTTCATCCAACTATAGGCATTTGTAATCAATTGATTCTATTAATTTAACTTAGGCAATTTTATACATATGTTGGCTATTTAGGGTCTAAAGTTTGTGCATTACCCCTTCCCATAATATCCAATTATTAGGCATTTGCCCCGCGTATCTACACACATCTCAAGGCGTGCTAATCCTTGATGTACCTAATTATTATGACTTAGCCTAAAGTTTGATTATCTATTTTATACGATATTCACCCTTGTTCTAGGCCTTTTATTTAAGTTAGCATTATAACTCACTAGGCATTTACTCGTCACATAACCTTACATGATAACAACGTACGCACATGAGATGTTACAATAATATAATGTTTTAAACATCACACATAAGCAGCCATCATCCACTAATAATATATTCCATCGATTCTCGTGTTTGAGTAAACCAAGTTGTCCATATAACATCCGAATTATGATCGTTAATCTCCGAGATTAACGCTAATCCTTATTTAATTAATTTGGGTCATTACATAACCTCTTAGTCATTTTCATGATACATAATTGTAGTAGTTTCCACCCAACCACCAACCGAAAATGAGGTGAACCACATTTTAAATCATCCTGCTATTTAAATCCACATCCCCAATCATTCCCTAATTTCTTTCACCCCTAATGGTTATGTAATAATGCAATCGGAGCTACCTTCTACACTTCTTTTAGTATAACAGAGTCCATTTCCTTTGGCCTCAGACAACCATACATGCATTCCTTTAGGAGAGGCTCACATAGTTTGTGTCAATAACATCAAAAGTTGTTTGTAGACTTTGCCTCAACATAATGTTCAAAGAAAGAGAAAAGAGGATGCAAGATGACTTTGGGATATGTAAGAACATCAAAATTTGTTTAATTGGGTGTTTACTTTTTTTAGTCATTGTGTTTTTTGCAATTAGTTGTAAAACTCTTCCTTTCAAATCATGGACTACAAAGATTATGGACTGACTGGTGTGTTTTGCAGCCTCTCTAGGACTTCAATCATGTAGCTCTGTAGTTGTTGTTGTTGTAGCTACATATATATTTCTATTTCTGCTTTCAATTTAGAAGCACCGATGTGGAGATTACAAACACAAAAACATGTCCCACTTGAGTACTTGAGCTTACAAGCAATAATTAAAAAAATAGCTTATTTATGATCGGTAACAAACTCGTGTAAATAGAAGTTGTTGAAAACTAGTTGAGGCATTTTTACAAACAGACGTGTCGTCTCTTCTACCAGCTCCAACAAGAAGATCATATAGATAAAAAAAGCTTGAATCATGGACTTCATTAAAAAGTTGAAGAAAAAAAGCATTGCGGAAAAAGAATTTCCAAAATAAAGTCATCTTGTTCTTCACAACCATCGAGTTCAGTCCCCTCCTTAAACTTCCCTTATTCCAATATTCTTAGCTTAGAGTTAGTTTCGTTCTATTTGAATCTCCGACACGAGTTCAGTTATAGGGCGGTATCAAACCATCATTAAATAAACATTAGGCAAAGGAAATGTTTAATTGATGAATATATAGAAAAATGAAGTGTTAGTCACTATTTAGGTCGGCTGTAAAGGGTAAGATTCCTATGCAAGACAACTAAAACTAGATGTACACTCCCTTATATAAAGTTGTATAAGTGGTGAAGTTGTTCAATAGCAAGGTAAGGCAGTAGCTAAGACTCCTTCACTTAAGGAAAATGTCTCGAGGTCCTCCTACTAAGTTGGCCTTCAAGGACGGAGGATCGTAGTCCACACCATCTTCTAATTATATGAGGACAATATTCTCCATAATAGAAGACAAGTTTGATACGCTCTGTAAAGAGATGAAATAGCTTATGGTGCAGATTCTTGCATCGAATGAGGAGGAAGCTCTGGTCGCTGTCATTTTGGATGATGAACCACTCTTAGCATGTTATGATATATTTCATGATGTTGCGAAAGAGATGAAGAAGACCATCTGCAAAAGAAGGGATTGTTATTTCTGATACTACTGACTTAAAATGTCATTTAGTTCATGTTTTTGTAATTTCTCTTAGTTTTCAATCGATTTTGAGGTCTTATAGACTAGTTTGTTTTTTGCATGTCTGAATAAAAAAACATTATAAACTATTTCGTATCCTCTAATTAAGATGTCGGCAATTAATTAACCTAAGTATATTGATGCCACACATTACTAATCAACTCAAGTTTCGAGTGGCAACCTATTTAAAGCCATAATTAGAAATTCATGCTCTATATTACAGAGGTGCATCTACTTCAAAATTTAGAATGATGAACATTGTTCTTACGGCAAGGTGGAACGGGGGATTTATCAATAGAAGATATGGGTTAAAGTTATTGGTAGTATGCATTAGAAAATTTTGAGAACGACAATCATTTATAATAAAAAGAAAGTTGGCATATAATATTATTGATTCTCACTCTTTTTTTATTTCTCTACCTCTATTTGCCTTTCTCTAAAGGTAAATTTAGTGCACTTATGTCTTAGTCCTACTAGTTCCTTGACATTAATAATGCATGTATCATGGGGAAAATGCCTATTCCATATTTAATTAGCATTGGGGAGTGAGGTTTTCAAGGCCAAGGAAGATGAGAGAGTACATGAGTTTTGTGCATGATTTTGAGAATAGATTGTTGTTGTTGGATCACAATCACAAAAAGCATTGATTACAAGGATGTTGCGATGGATGTCATCATGCTTTCCCTTAGAACTACAAGAGGCCTTGATGTGAAGTCTTATAAAGAATCCTTTGGAGACATTCTTGGTATCTCTCCTTGTGAAAAGTTTAAGCCATATGTAGAGAGTGGGCATGTCATTGCCCGGGATAAAGAGAGAAGAGCCTTGTTTGCAAATGAGTTCAGGTTATTGTTATCCAATGCAGAGAAACTCGATGAGGTTGAAAGAGTGGCGTTTATATGACTAAGTGATCTAGAGGATTTCCTCTTATCAAATGAGCAGATATCCATGGGATTTGAGGATGTATCTCCATAGCAATTCAGATCAATTCATGCTCAAATTTCTGGAGCTGATGAAATTCAATCTAACAAATACTTTCATGAGCAACTCCAGCAAGGTGTGGCAAACTGAAATACCTTACTGCATACCAAGAGAAACATTGACCATTTCAAAATAATAAAAAGATCTCCAAGGCATGACATTGCAACTATTTCATAATTCCAGCGAGCATTATCAGTAACGATGATAATGATCAATAGTAAGATCTAAATTGTATTATTTCCACCAATATCTTAAGTCAAATTACAGCATGTCAATCTTAACTGCAACACTACAATGAATTTTGTGTTCGCCAATGTGCCTTAGGATACAACCTTTAAGTTTCTTTTACTCGCAAAATGATACATTATAAACTGAGCTTACTGCTACAAGAATAACTTGCGTTGCAAATCATTTGATTATTTCCACATATAAAATACCCATCCTTCAAGAGAGATGACTGAGTGAGTAAAACATAAACAATTTCAGAAGCTTATACTTATCAATTTCGAGTTTCCAGCCGTTCGCCTCAAGGTAGCCATAACTGCTTGAGAATCCTTTATTAATAAATAGCAATTACAGGGTAGGTGCCTGTAAACAATAGTTCTTCCATTAAGATTCCTAAATGAAAAACCACATGATGTTAGTTGTGAAGGAAGGAATTATGTACATAACAAAACTTCATGTCCATAAGTCTTCGAGTTCGATATTGGTTCCCACCGAGGGAACAAACATTTGGAATGTTCAAAACTCAAATTGAGGATACAATACCAATTAAAATGGTATTGTTTTATGTTTCTTTCAAGGAATGTGCTTTAGATCATGGCCTTTTGCTATCATATTCTTGGATTTCCACATTTAAATATTATTTTAACATTCATACAATTACGTGAAATTAATGGAAACAATGATTAAAGAAGAAGTGGTACCACTAGTGCAAGTAGACAATGAAATAGAATAATGGAAGCAGCAGAGGAGGCATGGCGGAAATGGCAATATAAAATGTACTAGTCTACTTCTGCAGCTATGAAACATTACAAAATAAGATTAGAAAGATAGATGAATTATCATCCAATTTCATTCAGTAATTAGTTTAGATTTGAAGTGTTATCTTTCAATCAAAAAGGAGACAAGAAGGTTCAATTGCTGATTATCTAAAGTTTCAACCTAATGTTTAATTAATATGATGTTAGGCTTCAGTCCTTGTGCAAAATGAGTTGTCATGTCCAAAAAATTATAATAAATCCTTTCGACATCATACTTCCACTTATGAGAATGGAATCACTAAGGTTGCTTACCTTTCCCCTTCTAGAAAAAGGTTTTGGCTATCCACCGCAAGTATGTGAATCACAAAATTGGCTCCAGAATAGTTTTGCAATTCAGAAATAACTACTAACTGCTTGCATAAATATAAAAAACTATCGCTATTAAAATACCAAACAACATAATGACATTGGTGATCACATACAACCTCAATATTTCGACATAATCATCCTTCCCTACAAAGAAGATTTACACAACAAAAATTATATCATGAAAATTAGTGTCTGCTTATAGATCCTTCAACTACCTAATTTCCTAATGACGCGATAACTAATCATACCCTCAACCCATATAAGACATCTAATTCTATTGCTACTAATGAAATAAGGATAAATGAATAAACATTCAAGTTATTTACATTACGAATTATAAGAACAATCACATTAATGGATAAAGAAGAAGACAACTTAAATCATAAGAAAACGAGTAAAGTGTACCATGAAGACGGCTAGCTAAAGATGATCAATCACAGGAAAAAAACTACCAGCATGACAATATATATATATATATATATATATATATATATATATATATATATATATATATATATATATATATATATAAACAAAAACCAATGAAATTTACCTTAATAAAGATTTAGTCTCTTGGCATTATTGTTTTAACTTTCCACAAATGGCTCATTCCCATATATGAAGTCATAAAACAAATGTGAAAATGCATATAATAAGGCCCACAAAACCACCAAAAAAAAACTTAATGTACAACATTCAACTTGTTACAAAAATTTGACGTAACAAACCTCTCCACTATTATGAATTATGACAAAATTAATTGGCCTTTGCCCACTGCGCCTTGCTTGTCCTCCATGCCTTAGGCCAATTGATTGGCCTTGGCCTTGGCATTGACAATTATTTCTTCTAGTTCATCCTCTTTCCCAAACTTATCTGAAACAGTTTGACCTCGGCCTGTTTCGATGGTGAACGTAGTTTAGATCTCGAATAGAGACATGATTAGGATCTTGAGTACAAACAGTATTACCTAAATATTATGTCTGATCCACTTGGATAATGCCATTATGATTCCTTACCCTTTCAATTAAAGCATCTATTTTCATCTTAAGGAACCCCATTCGTGCAAGCTATTCGTGCAAAAGTTGACTACTTCATTAAGTGCACGTTCAATCTCTTTAAATTCCTTGTACTCATTTGCCATTTGTGGATAGCCTCCAGAGTGCACTATACTCAAATGCATTCACAACATATCCTTCCTTCATCTCCTCATGATATATATATCTCGTGACCCTTGCAATGCCTTTCATTTTCATCACTTCAAATATGTCCTTAAAAAGAAGGCCACTTGATTCAGGTTTTCTATAGTTGCAATTAAAGTACCGCCCATTTGCTATATACTCCATTATATGAGAACTCCTTGTAGTACTAATTCTTGATACTACATTCCTTGATATTGAATTTCTCAACCTCGGGAATAGATGAAATGTCGCTTTCGTTGTTTGTATCCAAATGAAAATAAGTTATTCCATTGATTTCCCCTTGAACTTTCTTGAAGATATTTCTAGTGCAGGAATCATAAAATGAACTTTCCCATTAGGATTTTATATTTAATTGCACCGTATCCTTTTTTGAGTCGAATTCAACTTGCAACACTTTTCGAATTTTGTCCGTGATTGCCACCTCATATTGCTCAACAAATTGCTTTAATATGCTGTTAGATGTGATGTAACTATCAAAAAAACATGCAACCTTTCACGTCTCTGAGTAGACATTATTCTAACCCAAATGTTATTGTTCAGGAAAACTGGAACCCTACTCTCTCTCATCATATAAGTCATTCAGCCGCTCGTGATTTTTCAAAGAATTTTTTCTTATAAAATCATTCCAATTTCTTTCAAATATTTGGATGCTCAGGTTATCATACACCACATCTTTCAACTCCTTTGTCATCGCATCGTAATTTAGGACATTTTTGAACTTCTCAGGAACTTTGCATATGATGTACCAAAAATAAAACCTGTGAATCGAGTCAGGTATAACTTTTCTCATAACTACCTTAATGCACTCACATTGGTATGATAAAATGCATTGAGGATGAACATTTCCTATACCTTGTCACCAGTTTCTAAACAACCACTTAAAAGCCTTAGAATCCTCATGAGAAATCAGAGCACAACATAATAGTTTGGAATGACCATGATGGTTTACTTCGACAACTATAGCAAAAGGCATCTTATATCTATTCACAAGATACACAGTGTTAAAACTCACTACATCATGAAATTCTTTGAATGAAGCTTTGCTGTGTGAAAGGACCCACTATATGTTTGATAACCTATTATCGGCATCAACGTATAAGGTATGAAAAAAATCTATGTCTCTCTCTTGCATTTTTAGAAAAAGTTTCCAAATAGCTTCAGCATCCCTTTCTTCCAATCTTAGTCTTCTACTTGCATCAATGAAGTTATGACAATCTTTAGACGCACATTCCAAGTTCTCTAACCTCCTTCTTGAATTTGAAGCATTTTTCTTGTGAAATCTAAGAATTTCATAAACTTGATCAGGCAGCTAACTAAGTATTTTTGGATTTAAATTGGCGTTTAGGTATCTATGGTGTAACTAACGCATTACAGACCTGAAATCATAAGGCAAAATGTTATTTTTCAATGATGAATGTCTAGTGTATGTATTATATGGTATTTTGTTGCAAAATCAGGTGTGTTGAGCTGTATCCTTAATTCGTCATAAATAGGGTTATAAGTGTGTGTTTGAAGGACAAGAGTGAAAATAAATTGTTAGTTGCTTGAAAACTAATTAAACAAGTGTTAGGTTTTTACCTTATTTTAGTGTAAGTCGGGATCAGTGGCAATGTAAAATAAAAGTACAGTTGGTGCAAGACCTTGCTTCGAGTTTCAAATCAATTGGTGATGGTCGAGATTGAGATTGAGTCCATATTGGTGTAAGTTTAGCAACAAAATTAGTCTGATAGACTTTGGTATGTCATGGACAAAGTCAAAATTCTTAGAATTTAGCATGACCAAAATTAGTGTTGTGGATATTTTATAGAGTTGGACTGTTTCATCGAGAGTTTGGTTCAATTTGGTGAAAAAATTGGATCAAAAACAATCGCTAAAAGCCAAAACACGTCAAAATAGAGATTTCAAGAATTAATAAATAAAAACAAATTAAGCTATTATCTGAGGTTTTATATGTAAATATATTAAAACAAATCAAATAAATCAATTTCACACAAACGTTCAACATAACATTTTATTTATTCAATCCCTAAACCTTCTTCCCTCCTACTTTCGCTCCGTGAGCTCCCGACGTCTGATTTTCACCATGTTTATTGCTTTTAAGCTGTTGAGCATCGCTAGATGGTCAATTTGAGCCAAATTTTCAAGGAGGAAATGATGTATTCAGCCTGTGATTTGTTAAATACTCAATTCATGGAATTTTACTCAATTCAATTTGAATTCTCGCAATTTTTGATTTCTTTCACTGGGTCTTGATAGGACATTGTTGAGAATAGATGGATAAGGTTGATTTGCACCAATTTGAAATAAATCCCACTGACGTGGGATAAGGTTTAGGGGAAATGAATTGATGCATTTCAATAGTAAGTATTTTGGATATGTTTTTATAGTTGATATTGATTTACATTGGGTTTCTTGATAAATCGATTATTTGTTTTGATCTAATTTGATTCCACGGGCTGTGAAAATGTTTTAATGTTGGTAACGAGTGGTTTTATGGTGTTTGTTGTTGAGTTTTAAGGATTTAATTTCGAAAACATTTATTTGGAGAAGTTTTCAGTTCAAAATAAATAAAGTTTGTGTAGTGGACATGCTATATTGAAAAATTTATAACTTTTCCTTCGATGATCTAATTTGAATGTTCTTGGAGTCTATGGAAAGTAGGACATGAGTATTACAAGTTTCTTTATGTCATCATGAAAATTATTGAGATTTTCAATGTTTAAAAGTTACCCTAAGTTGGCTAGTTGAAAGCTAGTTAAAACAACCATATAAATTAATATTTTTGGAAACTGCTCTCAAGCCTACTTTGATCGTAGATCTCATTTGGTATAATGATTTGGTTTTGCTTAAAGCTTGACCCTTAATATAATTGGATATGTAAGGAAGCTATTTGAGCCATTTTTAAGGTGATCCGATGTTCTGAGTACCCCGGGAACTTATTTCCAAGTCGGTTGGTTGAAAGTAAATACTACAGTGGTCTTTACTATTTATGGAATTTATCTTTGTACATATTTGCTTTTGTCTTTAGTTTGCATTACATTTTGCATCAAGCTTGGTCATGCGTACATGACATCCAGATAGAGTTGCCATGCTTCAGTCGTAAGAATGTGAGGTATTCCACTCCAAACTAGACATACTGCATGCGTCTAAGGCGAGTAATGTCGATTTTAAGTTTGCATGCATTGAACTTAGAGGACTATTCTATGTTCATCGTGAGTGGGCCCACATGTTATAGGCTTAAAACAAGAAATAAGGGATCCACGTTGTTCTATAAATTTGTTATTATTTGGAAATGCAATTACATGTCTCCATGTATTCAGAGTAACATTTGCGGGAATACAAAGCAATGCAGGAGTTAACTTACCTGACATCTTCGAGTTGTTTTTTATGATGTCAAGTTCTCTGACTGGAGATAACGAGAAAAGCTCGAAGATCTTTGGTGAATGTTTTAAGTGTAAAGTTTAACTTTTTTTGTCGTAATCACTATATATATTGTTTTGGGCT
This sequence comes from Stephania yunnanensis, assembly GCA_039657365.1. NCBI lineage: Eukaryota > Viridiplantae > Streptophyta > Magnoliopsida > Ranunculales > Menispermaceae > Stephania > Stephania yunnanensis. Next base: position 10,851,949 of record CM077584.1, on the reverse strand, counting down.
TTGGGGTGAGTGTAGGTCTTGAAATACTTTTCAATAGGTTATGAGAGTCTCCTAAATTAGTTTGAGGTAAGTTAAGAAATTTATGATTCAGTTTCAGTTTATTATGGGATTATAAAGTTGCAACTAAGGTATCGAAAACTCAAAGTTAGTACTTAAAGTTTGAATTTAATATATATTATAAACTGCGGGGAGTTGTGAACCATTTTAGGCATTTCCCCAACTCTGCTCTCTATTAGGTGAAAGTTTTCTTGTAGGCCACTTTCAGAGGAGGTGTTGCCAAGATTTTTGCAAAATTTGGATATTTGCTCTAATTAAACAAATCATAAATTATGTTTGATTGAGGATAAAAATTTAGTTTTGGAGCATTATCAAATATTGTAATAAAAAATATTTTGTGGTTGAAGTTAATTGAATGGATTAGATGCCTAATTAGGGGAATTAGGCTAAGTCAGGACTTATTGAGACGGACCCTGACAGACTTGGTATTGGAGCAATGGTTAAGCTCAATCAAGGATATGTTAATGATGAGGATTTTAGGATTGAGTCAATAAAAAATTTTGGGTTAAGGCTCTCTGATTATATAAATTCACATGAACTCGAGTGATGGTCTTGAGGAACAAGGTTCAGTAATAAGGTCGCGATTAGTTAGAAAGTGATTGTGAGCTGGCGATACTTTGCTATTCTGATATGTTTGTTGTATATTATTATATTACCGCTAGATATGCAATAAGAAGTTTATTCTAATTGTCTGTTTCATACTTAACACGTAAGTTATGACGAGTGAGATCAGGAACGGACAATTAAAAGATAATAGACCTGTGAAACGAGTGTGATTAGATATAAAATGAACTTGTGAAGTCCGAATTCACAAAGGTGTTTTAAGTAGTTTGGTACTATTATAACCGAGAAAAGTTAGCATTTATAAAACTAATGTGAAATTGGTTAATAAAAAAGTGCAAATGACAAAGGTACGTACTGAACTTTGACTCCTATAAAAATTGAAAGTATGAAACCATTAAAAATGTAAAACGCTCATGAAAATGTAAAACATGAAAAAAATGAAGTTGAGACTTATGGGAGCACGAGATATGTAATATTTTGAGTTTTAGAATGAGGTAAGTATCAGTTGAATTAGTAACTTGGGAAAACCTATTCTTTAAAGTATTGGTTGAATTTATAACGAATCGAGGGTTGCTTTAAAAAAATAGCCTCAATAAGAAAAAGGAGACACGTGGTTTTAAAATACAAATTGCTTAGACAAATTGAGTATTGACTTAGAAATTACAATGAGATTGTATGATAAGTCAAGTTGTCTAAGTCATTTTCTAGAAAAGTAAAATACTTTGAAGTAAAGTATTGTCTCATTTCCAAAATAAAACACAACAGTTGTGTTTTGAAATTCAAAGTATCAATAGTCACTTATAACCAAATTAAGATAGGATACCTATTACTATGACTTAAAATATAACTAATGAAGAGATAGACGTACTGATGGAGAATAAGTAAATGACTTGTATGGAAGTCTATATGAAATCCCATATATCAAGAATTTCGATTGATATGAAATAAAGGGTTGAAACAATATCCTTTACAAGTTTGATTAAATGTTAAGTTAATCAAAAGAGTCTAAAAATTCAAATTCAGTGATCTCTTCAGTTGAACAACAATGGATAAATGAAATCATATAAAAATGAATTGATAATCAATAAGCTACTTTGATATCTTACATAGTCTTTTTAAAAGAGGAGAAAATCAGAGACAAATAGAAATAACTTAAGGCAATAACAAGATTGGAGCTGTTTGGTTGTAAAGTTTCTCTATTACGAATAAAGATTAGTTAAGGAAGAATTTAAATTATCAAAGGTTATATGAAGTTGCACCATCCTTAGTTATATACTTCAAAAAAGTAGAGATATAAATTGTCGTTATATGTTAAGAATCAGGAGTTGTAACTGGTTTAGGTGTTGATTGAAAGTTATGAAAAGTTTGAAAAAAATGGTCCAATATATGAGATCAATGTAAGAATAGCTAAGATTGACAAAAATTGGAACTGAGCAGACTCTGTATTGTAATCACGATTGATTCACAGCGTAAAAGACTTGTGTGGCGCTCACCTGTCTTTGAATAATCGAATGAGTGGTGAGGTTTGATATAAAAGAGTTTAAGAATTTTCATTGGAGTCAGTTGGAAGCTTAAGTATAGGCAACTAAATGGTCAATAAGTTCTCTCACACACATGAAAAGGAAAAGAGATGTGTGACTTACAGCTCAGTTAGTAAGTATTATCCATATTGGTTGAAAATATTGAATAGAGGATAATATAATTGACTTGATATGTCAGAAGAATTGAGTATTCTTCCATTATGATTAGGGAAAATCATAATTATAAAATTGAGTATACCCAAAAGCATATATTGGGCAGTGGTGAAAAAGAGATAGCATATTCATAACTTGTATGAAATACAAGTTAAAAATTATATTATGAGATTGTAATCGTCGAATATGTCAATATCTCTATTTAGAAACGTATATCTACTCAAGTTAAGGATAATTGTCTTTGTTTAGGTAATGAGGAAAGTATGGCAAACGGTAAGTGATTAAAATCGAGATGATGGAAATCTAAGTAATCGGAGAAACGTAAAAACCAATGTGAGTAAGCTGGTAATGTAGAAAAAGAGAAGTAGTGAAGAAAGCAATCTTAAATAGATTGACAGTTAAATGAATAAGATGAGGTTCGTAGTGAGCTAATGAATGGATAATGATTAAATAAAGTCGATAAGTTATTAATTTTCTAATTAGTCAAAAGAAAAGTTAAGTGCATTAGCTGACAAGTTGGAATTGATAATTGCTTTCTTGTCCACGACTTAAAAAATATATTGGGTAGACATGTAAAGAATGAGTGAGAGTTACAAGATGTATTAGATTTCCTTTTTTAATCAGATTGAAATTCAAGATCTCTTGTCTTAAGATAACAAATGTAATTAGAGATCTATGTTCATGGGATGACTTTTATAATTCCAGGTTTCTTTTGAGAAATGCTCTGGAACAGTAATAGATCGATAGACATGCGACTCTACTTAGCATCTAATGTCATGCTCAATTATTATTTGCATCATTATACAAATGTTTAGACTGATGATATTCTAAGAATTGGTCGGTCGATGATTCTAATTGAAAATAATTAGTGACGAGAAAGGAAACTGAGATGTGTACCAGACTTTAGTAGATAAGGAAATAATTATCAATAGTTTATAGAATTGTTATCAGTTAAAAATTGAGATTGTTTTATGAAATGCAAGTTAGGCTAGATCTTGCTAAGTATTGATGCTTGAATGAGATTCAAAGTATGAAATGTCAAATAAAATAAGGTTATTAGATATTTTCATAAAGTTGATTGTTTAACTCGTCAGAAAATTACAAATTATCACCATTGGAAAGGGAAATTATTATTACTTTTTATTAAACCAAGAAGTTGGAAATGAGAAGTTGAAATGTGTATGATCTCTACCACTGAGCTGTTAAATACTAAGAAAGAAATTGGATCTACTTAACGGTTTCACATTGGAAATAGTATTTTCAGGTTTGGATTAAATGGGTCATATATGAAGGACTATTTTCTCATGTATCTTTTGGCTCAACTAACCTATAAGTTAAGATTTTAAGGACGAAGTTTTTAATTAGTTGAGAAGAATTGTGAAATATGAGATTTTCATAAACTTGATTAGGCGACTACCTAAGTATTTTTGGATTTAAATTGGAGTTTAGATATCTGAGGTGGGACCAACGCATTACGAATCGGAGATGATAAGATAAAATGTTATTTTTTAATTATAATAGCATAGTGTGTGTATTATATGATATTTTTTCGTGAAGTCAACGTATGTTGAGGCGTATCCTCAATTTTTCATAATTAGGGTTATAAGTATGTGTCTAAAGGGCACGAGTGAAAATAAATGATTAGTTTCTCAAAAACTAATTAAAAAAATATTAAGTATCATGCGGGATTATGCCTCGATTTACGTGCAAGTTGGGATCAGTAGCAGTGTAAAATAAGAATGAAGTTGGTGCAAAACTTTGCTTCGAGTTTCATATTAATTATTGGTTGTCGAGGTTGAGATTGAATCCAAATTGGTGTAAGTTTGGCTAAGTATAGCAACAGAGTTGTTTGGGTATACTTTGGTATGTCATGGACAAACCCAAGATTTTTGGGTTTTGGAATGACCAAAACCATTTTTATGGACATTTTATAGTGTTGGTCTATTTTGCCGAAAGCTTGGTTCAATTTGATAAAAAAGGGGATCGAAAATGAGCGCTAGAAGCTAAAACATATCAAAATATGAATTTCAAGAACTAATAAATAAAAAGAAATTAAGCTGCTGAAAAGCAGCTGACGGTTTATATATAAATATATTAAAATATATCAAATGAAATAAATTTCATACAAAGGTTCTACATAATGTTTTACTCATTTGATCCATAAACCCTCTCTACTACTACTTTCACTCCACGAGCTCCTGACGTCTAATTTTTGTTCGATTTCTCTTTGCTAAACTGTATAGCATTGTGAGACGGTCAGTTCAAGCCAAGTTTCCTTAGATGAAACGAGGTCTTCAGCCCGCAATTTGATAAATACTTAAAACATGGCATTTTCTTCAATTCAATTTGAATTCTCGTAATTTTTCAATTTCTTTCGTGAGGTTTGATTGGATATTGTTGAGAAAATATGTGTCACGACTCGAATTTTAATCTCCCTTATTATTCATAATCTAGATTACCGACCTATGATGTGAGACCCGCACCATGATATGTGCATCGACCGCGACAAGAATGCCGAGGTATATGTTAGATCTTTCGTGGTATATGTCTAGTGTATTGTATATGTGTACATACCTCTAGTTGCATGCCAATGTGGGATCGGGGTAGAGAGTGATGTGGTAAGTCTATTTTAAGTTTAGTATATCTTATATAGTGGTTTTAATGTGGCCATAGTAGATTTTGAATTAAATGTAGCCTTAGTTAGCATTTAAAAACAATAATAATGTGATTTGCATTGATACATGTATTAGCACATATAGAAATGAATTAAGTTATACATCGGTGTTACTTAGGTTTAATTAGTGGAAGTAAGTGGAACATGTGTTAAAAGGTGTTCCATTAGATAGGTCTCGAGATACGTATGTATAATTAAATCAATGGTTATCATTCATCCATGTCCATTTCATATATATAGTTAGAGATCAATTTGCTTAGAAGCTAAGAAATCATGCTGGAGAATAAGGGAAATTGAAGAAATCAGTTGATTGGGAGGATTTGGTGATAGGAGAGTTGGTTTAGCTAGTGTACATCAACTTGGTAATCCACTTACACTAGTTTGTTTGGTTTAATTTGATAAATTCATGAATTTGTTAGTATGCGTGGTTGTTTTCTGTTGTTAATGATGTCTTAGGGTCTTTAAGGTGTTTGTGGAGGTCCTCAAGGCATTGGTGAAGCCTATGTGTAGTGTAAACTCAGAATTTTGGGTTTTCCTACATATAGCGCAGGAAGTAGATCAGCTGGCACACTTATTTCGGTTAGCGCGCTAGGGACAGTGGTTAGCGCGCTAATGAGGCCACTAACGCTCTAATCAAATCACTTAGCGCACTAATTGCCTTGACAACATGAAATTTGCAATTTTTCAAATTTTCCAAAACACTATAACTGAGCTTAAAACCCTAAGTAAAGGTCTAAACACATTCAAACACATGTAATATAATATCAAGAACTAAGGAAAGCGTCTCGAGGGTTCGGATACAAGATTTGAGCTATCGAGAGGCCGCTAAAGCTAGGACTTTATATTGCTTGATGTTAGTATACCCATTAATTATTTATTTACATTTTATTTCTAGTTTTAACTTGTTTGTTGTAGTATATATTGACTATGTCTAACTTTGTACTCTCATATCATTGACTTATTTGTTATTCCTCACTATTTGAGCTTGGTTTCCATGATATTTTAATAAATTGAATTCTTTTGAATCCATTTATGTGCAATATGTCATTCCTTGTTGTTTTGCAGTAAACATAGTATAAATAGCATGCTATTAAGGATTTGTGAGTTGTAATTGACTTTGTGGACTTGTATTCTTTGAAGAATTTTGTGCTTTTGTAGCATAGCCAATTCTTGGAATCCTTAATGAGTTATTTTCTTAGATTTATAAAGTAGTTATAGGATTTAGAGTCCATTGCACCATGACTCGATAAGCACTTGAGGTTAGAGTCCCAGGGGATGTTGGCACTCGCCACTCTGATGAGGCATACGTGGTTAGAGTCCTTGGGGTTGCTCATATACGGGGTTAGAGTCCCTGATGATATTGGGATTAGAGTCCTATGATGACACATGGGTTAGATTCCCTAGTGATATTAGACTGTGTGACACCACGCACATCCTTTAATGGTTAAGGCTTCACAGACGTAGATCACAAGACCGAATCTAGATCATAGCTACTTAGCCTTGTGTCACTTTAACTTGTTGAACCGTGATATTTCTTCGCATAATTGTGGTACTAGTATTTCTTTATGGAATTTATGCTTTTAAATACCATTTAGTTTGTTTTGGATATGTGAATGAGTTTGTCAACATAGATTAATGTTATTGTTTATACTCACCGTCCTTCTTATGACGGTAGGTGCAAAGCCGTCGACGAGCAGGACGGGCAAAGAGAAGATCGGCGACTACCTCTGAGCCAGCGGCGTACCTCTGCATTGTCATTTTGTAGTTTTTGATGTGTACTTTATAGTTATCTTTTTGATACATTTTGGGGTTGTATATTGGGTTGAGTGTTTAGTTTCTTGACTTATGATGACATCATAATGTTTATATTCTCCATATTATTATATATGCATGTGATCATTGTTTTCCTGGTTTCCACACACTTAGGATTTTGAATAATTGCTTCTACACAATTTGTTAAGACTTTCGCTAAACTTTATAACTCTTAAAAAGTTCTAATTAACTCTGAAACTCAATTGTAAAATGACATGTGTTTTATTTATCCTAAACATAAGTAGTTGAGGAGATTTGGATAGAAAGGCCGACTAATACATAGTTAAGTCCTAGGTGATTAGGGATTTGGGCTTAATTATGGGATTAGGCTTGGGATGCCCTAGATTAGGGAAGGGGACGTTACAAATGTATTGGGTTAATGTGCACCAATTAAATAAATCCCACCGATGTGGGATATGGTTTTGGTGAAATGAATTGATGCATTTGAGTTGATAACTATTTTAGATATATTTTTATAGTCGATGTTGATTTACATTGGGTTTCTAGATGAATGGATTATTGGTTTTGTTCCGATTTCACTCCATGGGCTATGAGAATATTTTGATGTTGGTATCGAGTGATTTGGTGGTGTTTGTTGTTGAGTTTTGATGATTTAATTGCTAAAATATTGATTTGGAGAGGTTTTTCAATTCAAAATAAATAAAGTTTGCATAGTCGACATGTTATATTGAAAAAATTATAACGTCTCCGTCGATGATCCGATTGGAGTGTTCTTAGATTCTAGGGAAAGTAGGACATGAGTATTTCAAGTTCCTTTAGGTCATCGTTACAAATATTGAGGTTTTTAAGGTTCGAAAGTTACCCCAAGTTGGCTTGTTGAAAGCCAGTTGAAATAACAATAATATTTTTGAAAACTACTGTCAAGCCTATTTTGAATGCAATTTTCAATAAGTATCGTGATTTGGTTTTACTTGAAGATTAGCCCATAATATAATTGGGTATGCAGGGCAGCTATTGTGTGGCGGCCCTCGCGCCCGGAGTGACATGTCTCCGTGTACTCCTGCCAGCTGGCCCAACTACACGTGTACGGCACCTGCCCGTCCTTCTTCTGTCTCGAATTTCGTATCCACGTGTGTGTACAGTGTATATATGACATATGCAGCGGAAGTTGTAAGTAAATGCAAAACAATATTAATTAATTCAACAAATCCTACTGTGGAAAAACCCTAAAAAATACTGTATTATACTATGTAAAGTAACTATGTACAATGTCATATCACTCCCCAATTCCTAAAAGAATCAAAATATCAAAATAAAAACACACGTACAAGTAATTCTCAACTGTAGGCAGTTAGAGGTGGTCACGTAAGATCCCCTTGCCCTTACTTGTAATAGGATCTGCACTCAATCATCACAAAAGAAATTGGATGACGAGTCCGGTAAGTAAAATCCAAAGAACTCCTCCGAGCATTCAAATAAGCAAATGGAATTCAATAAATACTGTTAAATAACATGTGGAATGTAAACAAACAACGTAATTAGAGCATCGCATGCGTAAATAATAATAAAGTGCAAATGTATGTGCATGTTCAACTCAGACTAAACCATACTCCGGGATTTCCTTTCCGGGATCCCACTAGTGGGGGCACCCAACTAGTTATCACCTGATCCCTCTCGGTGGCCGACCTAGACCTTTGACGCATCGACACATGTAGCAGTTCCCTCGTGTTGTTATCCACCGAGCACACCTGATACACATGCTATGGTCTAGAATGCAGAGACACATAACGGAAATCGGTGGGAGTAACTCAACCAACCGTCCAAAAGATGACAATATATGAATGTAATTAAAAGCACAAGGAATACTGGAAATGAATGAAAATACAAAAAAATAAATACTCGAGAGTTCTCCCTTTGGGTTTTACAAACCTCACAACGCCTCTACTACCCCGTAATCAACCCCTGGGTCCAAGTCCACTGGGTCCTTGGTCGCCAATTGATCACCCTGTTGGACTAAGTGGTTAGTCATTCACATTCCTACCGAGATTTTGATGGAAACAAACAAAGTGAAAATGTACTAATCAAGTATTTCAGTTTGTGTTAAAGGATGCAATGCAACACATCAGGGATATTCAAGAAATATGGAAAGCTTGTTTGAATAAGTGATGCAATACAACACTTCAAGAGTATTCAAGAAATACAAGTTCAAGCCATGGCAAAAATGAAGAAATGAAGAAGAAAAGTCCAAACCGCAATTTGTAAAATCAATGTAAGGTATACAAATTCTTTCACGCAAGCCAAATGCATTAGTTCATGCATACATCAAGTTTCCTAAATCATTTTTCAAAGTTATAAGTTTACTTCAAAGTTTCAAAGTGGAATTTAAACACATAACTAGGTCAATGAGTTTAAACAATGTGAAAACTTTGTGTGAATGGTCATCTACATATTAGAAGATCATTATAAATGTTTTTGAAAAAGGAAAACTCGTTTTTGAAATGTATTTAAAAAGAAAACTGAAAATTTGCGGAAAAGCCCCTAATACATTATGAAATCATGAATTTCCGTTTTCGGGATTTGTAAAATTATCCGGACCACCTAAATAGGCTTAATGACTCATAATAAACATGTATAACATGTTATATAAGGGTTGGTTAGGTCCCGGACAAGTTTAAGAGTTGCTAACACAAAGGGACAAAATGAAAAATTCTGAAGTCCCTGCAGTTAGCGCGCTAATAATGTCATTAGCGCGCTAAGACAGTGTTAGCGCGCTAACTCACAGTATTAGCGCGCTAATTGCACTCTGCCTGCAATTTTTGACTTTTGGAAATCAAGCTTTGAAATTGGAATTCCTACCACTATAAAACCACCTCAAACTTGGTTTTAAACAAGAAGAGCAAACACACTCAAAATCAATAGATCTACAAGGTAGAAATCAAATTTTTGTGAAGAAACAAGAGAGATCTTAGTTGCTGTTCTTTAGTTCACATATCCAGCACATTTGAGGCTTTCAAAAGGAGTTCAAGAATCACTCCAGAGCTGATCTCTTCTGTCATTCTTCTGGTTGTAAGAAATTTCTAAATCTACAATCTTACTTGTGCTTAATCTACATATTTTGAGTATTTGATTGGAAAATCATTGTTGTGTGTGTTTGAACATATTCTCTGAGTTTTTGTACTTAAAATTTATATTATCAAACTCTGAGATTGATTAGAACAAAAGTGTTGCACTTAAACTTGATTCTTGTCAAACTTTTGTTCTTAGCCTTGAAATCGGTTTTCATACAAATGTATTAAGTTTTTGAAACGATTTCAAATTTGGAATTTGTAACAACATCTTCTCTGAGCTTTTGCACTTAAATTTACATTATCAAACTCTGAGATTGATTTGAACAAAAGTGTTGCACTTAAACTTGATTCTTGCTAAACTTTTGTTCTTAGACTCGAAATCGGTTTCACACAAATATATTAAGTTTTTGAAACGATTTCAGATTTGGAATTTGCAACAACATCAGTAACATATTTGCATATTCCATTTATACTCACACTTGCATGCATAAGAGTTAGGCTCTAGGTGGCTTGCTTGTGTTTGAATTTGATACCACTTTTGTTGTAAAGTGTATCTTTGTATTTCCAAAAAATTGTTGTATTTGAATCATTGTAAGACTTAGTGGAATCTAAGTCGAAAGGTAAAATCCTAGTTGCGGCTAGGTGGGTAAAATCCTAGTTGAGGCTAGGTGGGAAAAATCCTAGTTGCGGCTAGGTGAGAAAAATCCTAGTTGAGGCTAGGTGGGAAAAATCCTAGTTGCGGCTAGGTGGGAAAAATCCTAGTTGCGGCTAGGTGGGAAAAATCCTAGTTGAGGCTAGGTGGGGAAAATCCTAGTTGCGGCTAGGTGGGAAAAATCCTAGTTGCGGCTAGGTGGGAAAATCCTAGGTGATGCTTAGGTTGTAACACTTATTGGTAATATAAGTGGGTTGAAATCCTAACTGAGGAGGTTAGGTAGTGGACGTAGATCGTTGGATCGAACCACTATAAATCTTGTGTCACTTTATATTTCCAAAGCATTTCTTTTACTTGCATAGCTTATATATACATCATAGTTGTAAATTGCGCACAAAGTTTTTAAAAGGGCAAAAACTACTCTAGTAACCCAATTCACCCCCTCTTGGGTGACCTTCAATTGGTATCGGAGCGGGTTATTGCTCAAAGTGTTACTAACGTATCTTTGAGTGTTTTTGTGCAAGGATGCAAACTTTAGATCCAAATTTCGCCTTCGGGAAGGTAATTCTTCGGTTAGGCCTCCATATTTTGATGGAACCAATTATGCTCATTGGAAAGTAAGAATGAAATTTTATATTAGAGCACAAAATAGATTTTTATGGGATGTAATTGAAAATGGTTACACTCCACCGGGTAAGCCATTGAAAGAATACACCACTGAGGAGATAAAGCTTGAGCTTTCAAATGATAAGCCGTAAATCACTTATTTTGTGCATTAAGTGAAAATGAATTCAACAGAGTAAGTGCTTGTCAAACGGCAAGGGAAGTATGGGAGAAGCTTGAGGTACATTATGAAGGTACCATGCAAGTAAAGAAGACCAAGCTGAGAATTCTTGAAGAACATTATGAAACTTTCCGAGTTGGGGCTGATGAAGACATAGCCACCGCCATCACTAGATTCACAAAGCTACTAAATGAGATCAAGAATCTAGGAAAGAACTATGATCAAGAAACCTCAGTGTATAAATTCCTTAGAGGTTTGCCTAAGGAATGGGATGCCAAGAAATACGCTATCCAATCAGCTCAAAATCTTGGAGATTATACATTCGATGCATTATGCGGAGAGCTAACAGTTCATGAATTTGAACTAAAAGACAGAGCAAGATTGGAAGCACTAAGTGGAGGGACTAAAAGCTCAAGAAAAGAAATCGCATTAAAGGCAAGTAGCTCCCCAAGTGCATCAGCAGAGGTCATCGAAAATGAGGAATCATATGATGAAAATGATCTTGAGAAAGAAGTAGCAATGATTTCAAGAAAGCTAAATAAGGCCGTGTACAAACGAGATAAGTACAAGAAGAAGCTGCGAAGTGGAAGCAAGGAAGGAAAACCAAACGAAATAATATGCTACGGTTGCGGCAAACCGGGTCACGTCAAAACGGAGTGCAAAGCCAAGAAGGTGTTTGACAAAGGAAAGAAAAGTTTCAAAGCAACTTGGGATGACTCATCATCATCAAGTTCTGAATCCGAATCAGAAAGTGAAAAGGCAATATTTTGTCTCACGGCACAAGGCGAGGTAAATTCTAACTCTTTCAATTCTGATAATGTTAATGATTTAAATGATGTTCCAAATATTGATGAACTTAGAAAAGAGTTGAAAAAGGAGGTCAAAAACACTAAACAACTCAAAAAGAGTTTGATCATTGCAATTAGTGAATTAGAGTCACAAAATGAGATTATTGATGATCTCCAAAATGACTTAAATGAAGTCATAAAGGAAAGAGATGCTTTAGTCAAGGAAGTAGAGGACTTGACTAGCACGGTGCATAAGTTTACAAATGGTAAACAAATGTTTGACATGATGTTAGGAGCACAACGACGTGCACTTAATAAAAGAGGCATAGGTTAGGGAGCAAATTTGTTAAGCTATAAAAAATTGCTAAATGATGATCGTAGATGCTATAAATGCAACAAAACTCACATGGTTGGGAAATGTTCATTACAAAAGGTAAAAATGGGTAAACTAGCATGGGTAGCTAAAAATGTTTATGACACTAACACTCTCGGACCCAAAGGTGTTTGGGTACCAAAATCTAGTGTGTTTCCTATAGTATAGGATGCGAGGAAAAGCACCCCATGGTACTTGGACAGTGGGTGCTCAAGACCAAAGATGCACATCAAGTTATTGAACTAAAGCGGCATGATGGTGAAAAGGTTACAGTTGGAGACAACAACAAATGAAGAGTTATTGGTCTCGGAACTGTCGGTAACAATTTATTTTCTATTTCTAACGTTTATCTTGTTGATGGTTTGAAACATAATTTGCATAGTATTAGTCAATTGTGTGACAAACGATTTCATGTTATGTTTGAATCATCAAAATGCATTGTTAGAAATGAGAAGCATGAAACCTTGTTTATTTGCATATATAGATAAAAATGTTTATGCCATTAACGTTGATGAGATAAATATGCAAAATGTTTCATGTTTGAATGCATAAAGTAATTGTGATGCATGATTGTGGCAAAATAGATTAGACACCATTCTTTGTGTGATCACATCCAAAAGGGGAAATGTTAAAACTCATCCATGTGCCCATATAGGATTAACTAGCCAATATACTCACTAAGCCTTTGCCTAGAAAATAAGTTTTTAAAAAATTCGGCGTGAGTTAGGCATGTCTCGAAAAATGGACCTTCTACATATGTTCTAGTTATTCCAAACATTTTTATATGGTGTTAGTGAAGTGTCCATGAAGTTTGAGAAGAATCGGAGCTAAATTGCAAAAGTTCAAAATTTCTGTGTCAAAAATTCCAGAGAGGAATTAGCGCGCTAATAGCGCAAATTAGCGCGCTAATAGCCCTGCGACCGAAAAATTCCAGAGAGGAATTAGCGCGCTAACAAGCATTATTAGCGCGCTAATGTCGATCGGCCAGGGTTTTATAATCTAAATTTTTCTCACCTCAAACACAAGTATCTCGTCTCCTCTTGCCAAATCCACTCTCCGTGTACTCTCCACCGTGATCTCCACTCCTTTAAGGTACAAATCTTCTCCATTCTTTGTTGATTCCTTCCATTTTCGTTTTGAATATGTCATCACGTCGCCCCTCAAACCGCCCTTCTTCTCGAACGGGTGCACCTACCGCTCCAAATCCATCTCGACCTACCCAAGCAACGTCCTCACGACGTCCTTCTAGCCGACGGATTGTTCATTCCTCTTCATCTAGTGATGAATCCACTCACCTTGTTTCACCTCCGGCAAATGCCCCACTCCGTGAGGGTCGTGCCAAAGCCATCCATGAGTCTTCGTCCGTCCTAGAATTAGTAGTTCCACGGCTAACGGACGCCAAAATTATACGACCCGCAATTGTCGATGTTGCCTTCTTTGATAAGGCTCATCTCCCAATTCGGGAAATTCTTGACGCGGCGGGGTGGACTACTTTCTGTACGCATCGGTCTAACTATAACCCCCCTCTAGTTAGAGTCTTTTATTCCAACCTTGAAACCACAAATCAATTTGTCCTTCGTTCATCCGTTGGTAGCCGAGCAATTGAGATTACACCGGAAAATCTCGCTCAACGGCTTAACCTTCCATTGCACCCTCCATCGACCACGGTTGTGTGCAAATTCTTGAGTTGGCCATTTGACCGTTTAGAAGTTCTTAATTCCTTTCTACGGTCCAAAAGTAACTTAACTGTCTATCCGACCGGTATCACGGATACCGACTTTAAGTTAGTACCTCATCTTCTTCACAAGGTACTTCATAAGGTCATTCTTCCAAGAGGTGGTAGCAAGAACTATGTCACTCTTCTTGACATGTTCATTCTTGGCCATCTATTTCTTATGCTACCCTCCAGTCTTCCTCACATTCTCATCGGCTATATGACTAGCACATGCAGCGCCGGTCGTCATCTTCCATACGCCCATGTTATTACATCCTACTTGGAGTCTGCCCAAGTAGATCTCGCATTAGGCGGTCGTCCTCTCAGTATCTTTGATTCCATTGACATGGCCACACTGAAAGCCATGAAATACAGATATATTCGTGAGAGGAAGCAGTGGACTAGGGATGATGCTATTCCATATAATCAGCATCACGGCGGTTACGAGTCTCCTATCTCTACGGACTATCCTTTAGATGCGCCAGATTATTTGGAGTATAGCTATCACCTTGAGGATGATAACCAGGCTGATGAAGAGGGAACTGCAAGCCACGATGATGGAAGAGCTCAAGATTCTACAGTTCCGGAGCAGCAGCACGAGGAATCAGCACCGCCTCCACACCCTTCTACATTCGGCGGCTTAACACCTCCTCCTAATATGTCACCTTCGTTGGCATATGTATCGGCACAGCTGGGCTACTTGCACGATTACATGACTCAATCCTTCAATGCCGTCGAAACAACTCTTCGGAGTCATAGTGATCGGCTACGTCGTATTGAGAGTCAACGGCTTCCGGCTCGGCAAGTGAGAGATGACAACGCTTCTAGTTCTGACTATCCACCACCATCATCTAGAAGAAGCGTTTAGATACACCTAGATGAGCATTAGGCTCCCATATGTTAGTCTTAGGTGTTCTAATCAGTCAAACTCATGTTAAGCCACAATTATGCAATCTCATTACTTTTGCTATTTATATCATGATTCTTTTGCGTATCTCTGAGTTTTCTTTATGGCTATTTTGTGCTTCACTATGTTTTATAATCTATACATGTGTCTCGCTTCCGTATGTTCTTTATCGATTTGCATAAAGTGAGGGGGAGAATGTTTTTATCATGGTATACTATGTTGTTGATATGCATAAAGTAAGGGGGAGAATGCTTTTATTCTGGTATATTGTTTATTGATATGCATACAGTAAGGGGGAGACGTTTATTTCTCTCGTATTTGTTTAAATCGTGTCTATCTTTGCTGATACTTGACCCCATTGTTTAATAATATCGAACGGGGGAGAAAAGGTTGAACTTGATATTGTAACATTGTGATATCTTTGATATTGGGATATTTTTTGAAAGGATGATATGAAAGGGTGATATTTTCATTGGTATATATTGGTATCGGGTTAATAATTCTCATTTTTACTGGTATCGAGTTGATAAGTTAATATTATTGATTTTTGTAACTGGTATCAAGTTAATAATTTTAACCTGCATATATTGGTATACTTGAACAAGTTGTTGGTTTTTATTGGTATACTTGATAGGGGGAGAAAAATTGTGGATGCTTGATCCCGCTTTTTGATAATATCAAAAGGGGGAGAAAAATGTGGTGAACTTGAAAGGTTTGAAGTTTGAAAAATGTGGTGTTGAACTTGAAAGGTTTTTATCTTGGTACATTTGAAACGGTTGTTGGTTTTGAACTTGCATATTTGAAGTTAAATGTGGTTAAACTTGAAAAGATTGATGTGTTGAATGTGATATACATTTAGATTGTGTTTTCACACCTTTAAAGTTCACATTGTTTGTTATCATCAAAAAGGGGGAGATTGTTGGACTAAGTGGTTAGTCATTCACATTCCTACCGAGATTTTGATGGAAACAAACAAAGTGAAAATGTACTAATCAAGTATTTCAGTTTGTGTTAAAGGATGCAATGCAACACATCAGGGATATTCAAGAAATATGGAAAGCTTGTTTGAATAAGTGATGCAATACAACACTTCAAGAGTATTCAAGAAATACAAGTTCAAGCCATGGCAAAAATGAAGAAATGAAGAAGAAAAGTCCAAACCGCAATTTGTAAAATCAATGTAAGGTATACAAATTCTTTCACGCAAGCCAAATGCATTAGTTCATGCATACATCAAGTTTCCTAAATCATTTTTCAAAGTTATAAGTTTACTTCAAAGTTTCAAAGTGGAATTTAAACACATAACTAGGTCAATGAGTTTAAACAATGTGAAAACTTTGTGTGAATGGTCATCTACATATTAGAAGATCATTATAAATGTTTTTGAAAAAGGAAAACTCGTTTTTGAAATGTATTTAAAAAGAAAACGAAAATTTGCGAAAAGCCCCTAATACATTATGAAATCATGAATTTCCGTTTTCGGGATTTGTAAAATTATCCGGACCACTTAAATAGGCTTAATGACTCATAATAAACATGTATAACATGTTATATAAGGGTTGGTTAGGTCCCGGACAAGTTTAAGAGTTGCTAACACAAAGGGACAAAATGAAAAATTCTCAAGTCCTGCAGTTAGCGCGCTAATAATGTCATTAGCGCACTAAGACGCAGTTAGCGCGCTAACTCACGATATTAGCGCGCTAATTGCACTCTGCCTTTGCAATTTTTGACTTTTGGAAATCAAGCTTTGAATTTGAATTTTTGATTTCCTGGATTCCTAGAACGGCCATAAACGGCTATATTGGAATTCCTACCACTATAAAACCACCTCAAACTTGGTTTTAAACAAGAAGAGCAAACACACTCAAAATCAATAGATCTACAAGGTAGAAATCGATTTTTGTGAAGAAACAAGAGAGATCTTAGTTGTTTGTTCTTTAGTTCACATATCCAAAGACATTTGAGGCTTTCAAAGGAGTTCAAGAATCACTCCAGAGCTGATCTCTTGTCATTCTTCTCAAGTTGTAAGAAATTTCTAAATCTACAATCTTACTTGTGCTTAATCTACATATTTTGAGTATTTGATTGGAAAATCATTGTTGTGTGTGTTTGAACATATTCTCTGGAGTTTTTGTACTTAAAATTTATATTATCAAACTCGAGATTGATTAGAACAAAAGTGTTGCACTTAAACTTGATTCTTGTCAAACTTTTGTTCTTAGCCTTGAAATCGGTTTTCATACAAATGTATTAAGTTTTTGAAACGATTTCAAATTTGGAATTTGTAACAACATCTTCTCTGAGCATTTGCACTTAAATTTACATTATCAAACTCTGAGATTGATTTGAACAAAAGTGTTGCACTTAAACTTGATTCTTGCTAAACTTTTGTTCTTAGACTCGAAATCGGTTTCACACAAATATATTAAGTTTTCGAAACGATTTCAGATTTGGAATTTGCAACAACATCAGTAACATATTTGCATATTCCATTTATACTCACACTTGCATGCATAAGAGTTAGGCTCTAGGTGGCTTGCTTGTGTTTGAATTTGATACCACTTTTGTTGTAAAGTGTATCTTTGTATTTCCAGCAAAATTGTTGTATTTGAATCATTGTAAGACTTAGTGGAATCTAAGTCGAAAGGTAAAATCCTAGTTGCGGCTAGGTGGGTAAAATCCTAGTTGAGGCTAGGTGGGAAAAATCCTAGTTGCGGCTAGGTGAGAAAAATCCTAGTTGAGGCTAGGTGGGAAAAATCCTAGTTGCGGCTAGGTGGGAAAAATCCTAGTTGCGGCTAGGTGGGAAAAATCCTAGTTGAGGCTAGGTGGGGAAATCCTAGTTGCGGCTAGGTGGGAAAAATCCTAGTTGCGGCTAGGTGGGAAAATCCTAGGTGATGCTTAGGTTGTAACACTTATTGGTAATATAAGTGGGTTGAAATCCTAACTGAGGAGGTTAGGTAGTGGACGTAGATCGTTGGATCGAACCACTATAAATCTTGTGTCACTTTATATTTCCAGCATTTCTTTTACTTGCATAGCTTATATATACATCATAGTTGTAAATTGCGCACAAAGTTTTTAAAAGGGCAAAAACTACTCGGTAACCCAATTCACCCTCCCTCTTGGGTGACCTTCACACCCGTGTCAACCTATGTCCATTTATCAATAATTTAATTTAGCATGAAAATTTACAACAAATTTCGAAAAACTTTTAGGCCAAATTGCCTATTTTGCGCTTTTCAAGGCAAACCCCCGTAAAAAGTCGCGTCCGAAATATCCAAATATGGCATAGAAATTCATACATTTCTATTTATTTTATGGAATTATATTTTTTTCAGAATTTTCCCAATTTTCCCAAAATCTTCAAAAAAATTTCCAAATTTTCTTCAATTTTTCTTCTCTTTTTCTCTTTTTTTTTTTTTTGGTTTTACTGTTTGGGTCGGGTCGACCCAAATGGGTCGGGCCAACCCGCCTGGCCCGGCTTGGGTTTGGTTTGGGTCGGGTAGACCAAACGGGTCGGACCCGACCCGGTCTTGGACCAAAATGGTCCAGGTTCGACCCATGGCCGAGCCTGGCTTATTTTGGGCCTGGCCCAGGTCCAGTAAGGGGTGCACACATGCGCGCATCTTCTATCCTCACTAGTTTGTTTGAACCATTTTTTTTTCTCCTTCCTTCTTTCCTCCGGTGATGGGTTGGGGTGGCTCTCCACCCCAACCCCGATGGAGCCGATGGCAGGGGAGGCACCCCTGCCATCCCACCGTGGCCATGGGGTTCGGCCATGGAGGCCAAACCCCACGCTCCACCCAACCGTCAACCACCTGACACAGCAGCCACAACCCATGGCCGAACCCCACGCTCCACCCCACCATCAACCACCCGACACAACATCCACCACCGAGACTCACCTCGACCGTGATGTCTCCTCTCGTTCCTGGCGCGTCCCTGCTTCTCCTCCTCTTCTTCTTCTTCTCCTTCCCCATCTCGACTCTATCGGTTCTGGGTGTGTATGTGTGCATGGGGTGTGTGCGTGATGTGTAGGTGTAGGTGGGATGGTGGACACGTGTAGGTTGGGAAAGCTGTTGATTAGGATTGTACCACTGTAACACCCAGTCGTGACACCGTTAAGACACTCGCCCATGTTTTCAGGCGTTTTGACCCCCGATTTTTGCGTCCGAACCGTGATATCCACGTACCGTCGCGTCGTTAGTCACTCAATATATATTCCATATTTGTTACGTACAAATTCTCATTTAATTTGTGTATTTTCATTTTTTCCCGGCCCAATAGTCGGTTTCGTCGACTACTCGAAACCCGTGTTGACACGTATATCGAGGCGAATATAGTTTACACAATCTCATTGTTTGTTAGTTTCCTCATCCTAATATTTGGTCGCGTCAACTACCCGACACCTGCATCGACACGCATATCGAGGCAAATACCGTTCACACCCTCACACATAATATTTTTCAACATACACACATGCGATGTATTTCAATACATTTCACCGCAAATAAGCATCCAACACACAATAACTAGCATACATAAGTCCCCGTGTGTCCTAGCGTACCACATCGTCCACGTAAATCCGAGCTGGCGTCCACGTCTGTAAATTTAGAGGCATTAATAAAATGGGCCGTTACAATTCTTCCCAACTAAATAAAATTTCATCTCGAAATTTAACCGTAAGACATAGCTCAACCCATCGCGATACCTATCCGCGTATTTCTTTTGTCTATCTTGTGCAACTCGCAGTTTCTGACGAATTTGTCGAATTTTCTCTGTGTGATCAACAATTATCTTAGGCCCTACTTGTGTACCGAGATCGATGAGCATCTTCTAGAATCCCGTCCCGTATCTCCTGATCCGCAGGTATCCACAATCTCCCTCGGTATCGCAACATCGATCTGTGGTTTCTGCCCAATCAGTGCATTCCAGATTCCTTGACAGACCACTGACCCGCTCATAAAGCCCATCGGCCGTCTGACACTCGGCAACGCGTTCAATCGATACGGTCGGTATCCTCGTCTGATAACAAATGTGATATTCCGCCGTAGTAGACAACTCGGCCACACACATAATTTATGTTGCCTGTAATAAGTCATGCTCATGTGTCATCTGTTGTAGAACGGTTTGATTGTCGAGTCCACTCCTGCTCAATGTGTCTGCTACGACGTTCGCTTTGCCAGGGTGATACTCAATAGCGACATTGTAGTCCTTCAACAACTCCAGCCATCTTCGCTGACGCATATTCAAGTCCCTTTGAGTGAAAATGTATCTTAAACTCTCGTGATATGTATACAACACAAATCGCTCTCCATAGAGATAGGGCCTCAACGCCTTCAGTGCAAAGACGATTGCTGCAAGCTCCAAGTCGTGCACTGGATAATTAATCGACAAAATCTCGAACCACCAGAACGTCTTCGATCCGGACCTCCGTTTGAAACTTCAGGCTCAACTATCGCCGAAAACGCCTCCATCTCTGCGCGTTGTAGCTAGTCGACCTCTCGTGATGGTAAGTCAGTTGCCAATCCAAATAATATGAACTCCGGTATTCCAGAAATATGAAACTCTATCGTCTTGCCGTAACAATCTATCCGTGCATGATAGGATGCTACCCAATCCATTCCGAGCAGTGTGTCAAACTCTAAATACTCCAATACTCGAAGATCCGCTAGTAGCTGATGTCCATCCACCTTTATCATCACGTCTCGACATATTCGGTTAGGGTATATCTTATCCCCATTAACCGCATTGAAAACAAGATGTGACTCTAGTGTCTGTGTAACTAACCCTAACAATCCAACAATACGTCCAGCAAGAAACAATAAAGTATTACCAGAATCGAACATAACATGCATATGGCGACCAAATATAAGTTATGTACCTTCAACGAGCTGCCGAGTCGCCCCGCTATCTGGTTGTGCTAACGCATGTACTCTATCTCTGGCCTGGTCCAATGCTCGTCGTGGCGATGGTGTTGTCCGATAGTCAGGCCTCAAGTGTCCCCTCTGCCCACACTGGTGGCATCTTCGGCTCTCCAGTCTACCCGTCTTTCTGTCTCCAGATCTCGGACCCTGACCCCGGTTTTCCTGACCCATGTCATAACCCCTATGATCTCGACCCTGACGGTACTCCTGTGGTTGTGCCCTATGTCGATCCACTGGTGCTGAGGTGATAACATGAACTTGCTTTGGTTCCTCGTATCGGAACTGACTGCCCTGAAACTTGTCCCGACGACCCCTCTCCCGTCTATCATCTCTCAAGTCTCTATCCGGATGATCCATCGGTCTCTTCTACCTCTGACTAGACCGAGAACCCTACCCTGACTGTACCTCCCTACCAATCACACGTCGGCCAACCCTCTGCAGTAGGTATGTCTCATGAGCCAATGCCATGTCAAAGATCTCTTGCGATGTCGTGGCTCCGGTCGAAACAACTGCTGACGCAATCCTATCATCAACCCGTCTAGTGAAATAATAAATATGCAAGCGCTTTGTCCCGGCAACATCTAGAGAGAATTGGAGCAAATGTCGAAACCTCTCCAGATACTGCATCAAAGTTCTATTCCCCTGTCGCAGGGCCAAGAACTCCTCCCTCCGTCTCAACCTGACTTCCATAGGTATGTACTGATCGTAGAATAGCTCCCTAAACTCAGCCCATGTCAGTGGTTCCGGATGAGTATCCATATATGTGTCCACCAAACTGCCGCATGTCCTCTCAAACAAGCTCCTGAAAGTCGTGTCTGTATTGTCTCATCGTTCCTTATCGGCTTATGGAAACAATGATGGGACATTATCCATCTCCCAGCAGCCTCGGGGTCACCGCCTCCATAAAAGAATCTAGGCTGGAACTTCAAAAACTCCTTCAATAGCTTCGCCTCTGGTGCCAGGACGAATGCCGATGTAGTAGGAGTATCAACAGTGGGGGTGGCAGTAACATGTTCCGTAGTCATGGGTGGAGGTGTAAGAGTCGATGTCTTCAAAGGAACGACAACTGCGGTAGCTATCTTTGTAGGTGCCTCTGCCGCTACCTCTTGAACTGGCGTCTGGGTTACCATCTGAACGACGGTTGTCTCCAATGGTCCAGTCACAGCTACTGGCAATCTAGCTGAAGTGAGTGCCGCCAGTTCTGCGGTCTGCTCTAGTAGTAGCCGTAATACCTCCGCCATATGTGTCTCCTGTGCCAAGAGTCTATCCTCCACAATCGTCGTAACCAAGACATCCCTAGCTGCATCGTTCGTCTGTCCCGTCTCAAAAATGTACCAGACTGTCCGTCCATAATCTTGATCGAGAATGTGCTCGATCAGTCTCGAGGTATATACGTATATCATATAATAACATGAAAATATAACACGTATATAAGTTCTAAGGCATTAACTTCGAGTTTTCCACATCTACGTTTGTTGATTACGTTTTAATGTCATAAGACTTCCTCTTTTCTCTAAGACCAACTGTGGCATTGGTGTTACAATCTCCTAAGCCAACCTTTTCTCTGATACCAAATGTGGCGGCCCTCGCCCCCGGGGTGACGTGTCTCCGTGTACTCCTTGCCAACTGGCCCAACTACACGTATACGGCACCTGCCCGTCCTTCCTCTGTCTCGAATTTCGTATCCACGTGTGTGTACAGTGTATATATGACATATGCAGCGGAAGTTGTAAGTAAATGCAAAACAATATTAATTAATTCAACGAATCCTACTGTGGAAAAACCATGAAAAATATTGTACTATACTATGTAAGGTAACTATGTACAATGTCATATCACTCCCCAGTTCCCAAAAGAATCAAAATATCAAAATAAAAACACACGTACAAGTAATTCTCAACTGTAGGCAGTCAGAGGTGGTCACGTAAGATCCCATTGCCCTTACTTGTACTAGGATCTGCACTCAATCATCACAGAAGAAATTGGATGACGAGTCCAGTCGGTAAAATCCCAAGGAACACCTCCGAGAATTCAAATAAGCAAATGGAATTCAATAAATACTGTTAAATCAACATGCGGAATGTAAACATGCAACTGTAAGTAGGGCATCGCATGCGTAAATAACAATAAAGTGCAACTGTGTGTGTCTGTTCCAATCAGACAAAACCATATTCGGGATTTCCTTCTAGGATCCCACTAGTGGGCGCACCCAACTAGCTATCACCTGATCCCTCTCGGTGGTCGGCGTAGACCTTCGATGCACCGACACATGTAGCAGTTCCCTCGTGTCGTTATCCACCGAGCACTTCTGATACACATGTTATGGTCTAGAATGCATAGACACACAACGAAAATTCCGATGGGAGTAACTCAACCAACCGTCCAAAAGATGACAATATATGAATATAATTAAAAAACACAAGTCATACTGGAAATGAATGAAAATACGAAACAAAATAAATACTCGAGAGTTTTCCCTTTGGGTTTTACAAACCTCACAACGCGCTCTGCTACAATCCCCAAAGTCCAAGTCCACTGGGTCCTTTGTCGCCAATTGATCACCCGTGTCAACCTATGTGCATTTATCAATAATTTAATTTAGCATGAAAATTTACAACAAATTTCTAAAAAAAAATTAGGCCAAATTGCCTATTTTGCGCTTTTCGAAGCAAAACCTCGTAAAAAGTCGCGTCCGAAATATCAAAATATGGCATAGAAATTCATACATTTCTTTTTATCATATAAATTCATACATTTCTATTTATTTTATGGAAATATATATTTTTTCAAAATTTTCCCAATTTTTTCGAGATTTTCCAAAAATTTTCCAAAAATTTTCCTAATTTTCTTCCATTTTTCTTCTCTTTTTAAATTTTTTTTTTCTGGTTTTACTGTCGGGTCGTGTCGACCCAAATGGGTCGGACCCGACCACCCGGCCGACCCGGCCTGGGTTTGGTTTGGGTTGAGTCGACCCAAACGGGTCGGACCCGACCCGACTTTAGACCAGAATGGTCCAGGCTCGACCCATGGGTCGAGTCTGACCCATTTTGGACCCGGCCCAGTCCAGTAAGAGGTGCACACTCGCACGCACCCGCGCGTGTGTGCACCATTTCTTCCTCACTAGTTAGTTCGAATCAGTTTTTTTTTCTCATTTCTTCTTTCCTCCGGTGATGGGTTGGGCTGGCTCTCCACCCAAACCCCGATGGAGCCGATGGCAGGGGAGGCACCCCTGCCATCCCACCGTGGCCATGGGGTTCGGCCATGGAGGCCGAACCCCACGCTCCACCCCACCGTAAACCACCCGACACAACAGCCACCACTGAGACTCACCTCGACCGTGACGTCTCCTCTCCTTCCTGGCGCGTCCTTGCTTCTCCTCTTCTTCTTATTCTTCTCTTCCTCATCTCGGCTCAATCAGTTCTGGGTGTGTGTGTGTGCATGGGGTGTGTGCGTGATGTGTAGGTGTAGGTGGGATGGTTGACACGTGGTGTAGGTTGGGACGGCTGTTGATTAGGATTGTACCACTGTAACACCCAGTCGTGACACCGCTAAGACACTCGCCCGTGTTTTCGGACGTTTCGACGCCCGATTTTCGCGTCCAAACCGTGATTTCCACGTACTGTCGTGTCGTTAACCACTCAATATATATTCCATATTTGTTACGTACAAATTCTCATTTAATTTGTGTATTTTCATTTTTTCCCGACCCAATAGTCGATCTCGTCGACTACTCGATACCCGTGTTGACACGTATATCGAGGCAAATATAATTCACACAATCTCGTTGTTTGTTAGTTTCTTCATTCTAATATTTGGTCCCGTCAACTACCTGACACCTTTGTCGACACGCATATCGAGGCGAATACCATTCACACCCTCCCACGTAATATTTTTCAACATACACACATGCGATGTATTTCAATACATTTCACCGCAAATAAGCATCCAACACATAATAACTAGCATACATAAGTCCCCGTGTGTCCTAGCATACCGCATCGTCCACGTAAATCCGAGCCGGCGTCCACGTTTGTAAATTTAAGAGACATTAATAAAATGGGTCGTTATATATTGGAACCATTTTTCAAGTTGATCTGACGTCTCGAGAACCCCGAGAATTTAGTTCCAAGTTGGTTGGTTGTAAGTAAACCCTACAGTGGTTTTTACTATTTATGGAATTTAACTTTGTAACTACATTTATGTTTATTCTGCATTGTATTTTGCATCATTCTTGGTCATGCATATATGACATCTGGATAGAGTTGCCATTGTTTCGGTCGTAAGAGTGTGAGGTGCTCCACTAAAGACTACACGTGTTGTAGGCATTTAAGGCAGGTAATATTGATTCCGCGGTCGTATGCATTGAAATTATAGGACTATTCTAGGTTCATCGTTAGTGGACCCACTTTTTATGAACTTGAAAGAAGAAATGAAGGATCTACATATTATATAAATTTGTTATTTGAAAATACAATTACATATCTCCAAGTATTCAGATTAACATTTGCATTAGTACAGAGCAATGCATGAGTTTTCTTACCTAACATCTTTTAGTTGTTTTTTATGATGTCCGGTTCTTTGTGAAAACTATATAGAACGAGAAAAGCTCGAAGATCTTCGGTGAATGTTTTAAGTTTAAAGATTAATTTTCTTGTTTTAATCACTTCATATGTATATTGTTTTGGGCTTTGGGTGAGTGTAGGTTGTGAAATACTTTTGAATAGGTTATGAGAGTCTCTTAAATTAGTTTGAGGTAAGTTAAGAAATTTATGATTCAATTTTAGTTTATTTTGGGATTATAAAATTGTAACTAAGGTATTAGAGACTCTAAGTTAGTACTTAAAGTTTGAATTTAATATATATTCTGAACTGCGGGGAGTAGTGAGTCCGTTTAAGCCTCTCCCCAACTTTGATGTCTACTAGATGAAAGTTTTTCGATAGGCTACTTTTAGGAGAAGTGTTGCAAATTTTTTTACAAAATATGGATATTTGCTCCAATTAAGCAGACCATGAATTGAGTTCGATTGAGGATAAAAATTAAGTTTTGGAGCATTATCAATGATTGAAATAAAAATTATTTTGAGGTTGAAGTTAATTGAATGGATTAGATGCCTAATTAGGGGAATTAGGCTAAGTTAGGACGTAGTGAGACGGGCTCTGACACTTATGCTCTTACTAGGCCTAATGTGTGCTCTCTCATTTGCCTTTAACTGGCGTTGTATGCGCGCGATCATTTCTCGTTGACCACTCATAAAAAATGATAAATCGGGTCTAAGTTCATGGTTGTGTTCAACAACCACCTTTGAAACTAACCAACGATTATAATCTCGTCTAACTGCACTAACCTTAGCAGGGCAATTAACTCTTCGAGTGTTTCTCTAATTATGTGTTTCGTCCCCTATCACAAGAAAGCTACACAAACTTAAGTTGACCATCTTCATCTTTGGTAGTAGATCGTATCACAACAGCAAAACCCTTTTTCCGTCGCATGGTCTTGATAAGTTTCCAGCAACTCGTATACACTTCCAAATGACATGCCTACTGCAGGAATAGGATGAGAACTAGTGTTGAGATCTTGTTCATAGATAACATTCGAGATCGATACTTTATCAACCAAAGGAACTGAGTTGTCTTCATGACTAAGAATTTCATTAGATGAGTCTGCACTATTACTCGAACCAAAGATTCCCCTAATAAAAGTTGTTTTAACTATTTCTAAATTATCCATCTTAAGTCATTAACTACATGCCTAAACATTAAAGCCATATATATGTTCAAGTAAGCTAATGAAACTTAATATTCACATTCGAATACACCCAAATTTATAAGTATAAATAAAGAAGTATAAATGATAAAACTCTCAATCACGAAAACCCAACTAAACAAATGAATCAAAACCCAGTTCAAGAACTGAAATTAATAGGCAAAGTCTTATATTTGGCTATCTTCATACATTCAATGGTGATTTAATTGGGTGGATTTTTATAAACCTCATCTGATGTTTGGTTAAGAATCAATATCATACCAAACATAAAACCCCATTACCTTCCTTTCTAAAAGGTTTGCAGTATCAAACTTTTACTTACTATTAAAAATTGTTTCATAGTGCCCACCGCATGTTTTAAGTTATATAGATTAATCTGGTTTTTTTCTAAAAAAAATCTAATGTTTTCAAATTAAAAGAGAGAATGAACTAGTAATTCTTCTAAGCATCAAGTCCAAATAGGGTTTTTCTTTCTTTTTTGAGGCCTCAAAGATGTTTTTGGTCCATGAAATTAATAATCACTCGTCATAGACAAGAAAAAACAAAAAAAACACCTACATGACTCGAAAAGAGATAAGACCTTCAAATTCAGAGCAAATTTTAGTAATATTAATTGCAAACAAGTATTATCACTAATTTACCAATTTCTGCTTGAACTTAGTAGTGTTCTATCTAATGAGATATAATTCATCATTCAATGACATAAAACATGCGACGGCCCCAGTCTCCCAAACTGGGCCTCGCTCGGCCTAGGCTTAAGTGGACCCTTCGCCAACCCCCGCAGAGTCTAGGTATGCCTGGTCAGCTTTTTATCCAAATTAATCATCCATTGGTTACTTACTAAGTTTGCCAATAAGTTTAATAAGTCTTAATACTCATTACAAAGTGGAAAGTAATTAAAAGCAACTAAAACATAAACTGAGTTTGGGACAAGTCCTAGATGTGGAAATCTTGCATAATATAGATCTCATGTATATATATCAGGTGTTGATAATATATATAAGCATTATATACATGTATCTCAAGTGTATTTTTCAAAATCCATACCCAAATGTGTAAAAAATCAAGTATAACATACAACAACAACAACAACAACATAGCCTCAGTCCCAAATTAACCGGGGTCGGCTACATGGATCAAACTTTTCCATTGTGCTCGATTAAGTGCAATTGATGGCGAGCTTTGCAAACCATTCAAATCTCTCTTAATTAATGCATCCCATGTTAACTTTGGTCTACCCCTACCTCTTCGAATTTCTACAGTTTCTATTGAGTCAAGTTTTCTAGTTGGGGCATTTGTAGGCCGTCTTTGCAGGTGACCAAACCATCGCAATCGCCCTTCCCTAATCTTTGTATCAATTGGTGCTACTCCTACTTGTCTTTGAATTTCTATATTTCTTATTCTATCTTTACGAGTTTTACCACACATCCACCTAAGCATCCTCATTTCTGCTACATTCACTTTATGTAATTATTGTTGCTTTCTTGCCCGACATTCACTTCCATAGAGCATAGCTGGCCTAATTGCGGTCCTATAAAATTTTCCTTTTAACTTAGTAGGAACATGTCGATCACAAATCACCCCCGTTGCACTCCTCCATTTCTTCCATCCAGCTTGGATTCTATGTGTGACATCATTTTCAATGTTACCATCATTTTGTATGATTGAACCTAGGTATCTAAAGTGGTTTACCCTAGGAACTTCTACTTCCCCTAATTTTACCACTCCGTCATCTCGATGTCTAGTGTTTCCAAACTCACAATGCATGTATTCGGTTTTAGTCCCTACTCAACTTAAAGCCTTTAGATTCTAATGTATTTCTCCAGAGTTCTAATTTCCTATTCACTCCATCTTTAGTTTCATCCACTAAGACAATATCATACACCATGGTATATCCTCTTGAATATGTCTAGTTAATTCATCCATAACTAAAGTAAATAGATATGGGCTTAAAGCCGATCCTTGATGTAGTCCTATCGTAATGGGAAATTCTTTTGTAGCTCCTCCAAATGTCTTTATACTCATTACTACTCCATCGTACATATCTTTAATAGTGTCCATGTATCTAGCGTGCACTCTTTTTCTTTTTAGAACCCACCAAAGAACATCTCTAGGGACCCTATCATATGTTTTTTCTAAATCTACGAATACCATATGAAGATCTTTTTTCTTTTCTCTATATTTTTCTAATAATCGTCTTACAAGGAAAATCGCCTCCATAGTTGACCTCCCAGGCATGAAACCAAATTGGTTCTCTGATATTGTTGTTTCTCTCCTTAGCCTATTGTCAATTATCCTCTCCCACGCTTTCATAGAAGTCAAGTATAACATAATAGCGACAATTAAATATTTACGATAATAACAAAGGAAAAGCTGGCTCTGAGGAACAAAGGTAGTTGCTGATCCCGAGCTCCCACCCTTGCTACTTGAGGGACCTTTAATAGTCACCAATAACGGATACAACTCCAGTGAGTAAAGCCATAAGAGATTCAAAAATATTTGTGAATAATAAATGACAACATTCTCTAAATCATGAAGGTATTTAAAGAAACTTATAAATGAATGGTAACGTGCATGATAAACATACTAATCAAGTAAAGTAGTGAAAGTCAAATGGTGAGGAATAAAAAAGATAGGCAAATTGGTAATCCTATCCAAACTATGGGTCATCAAACCTTAACAATGCTTGAAGTGAACACAGCATGCCTAAGGCCACTCCCAACTGCCTCAACACTTAGGCACCTTGGACTCCTCTAGTCACTTCCAATAGCCTTTTTAAAATATCAAGGTAAGCCATAGTGGCGTAAGTATAGTCCTCAGTGAGAAGCCATGGTGACTTCGGATGCTTAACCCACGAGATACATGACTAGTGGATTACCTAGACCATAGGCCACTTGAAAAAAGAATGGAATCCAAGTATGGCTAGCTTTTCAAGATATTAACTATAAAAAGTTGAAAAGAAATCACGTTGAATCTCTTACTAGTTTACTTACCTCAAAATGTAGTAATATATGAGATAAACACAGCTCCAACATGTCCATAAAACACTCCTTATACCTGGCTTTATCCACTTACTTCATGCCATCCATTTTAGTTGGTCTTGGTGTGTTAGAGTCCATTTAGTTCATTTCAGTCCATATTTAGTTTATAGTCATTCGTCAACTTTTAACTAATCTAAATGAATCTACAAATGACTCAAAACACCCAAAAATGACTTCGAAAGACTCTAAGTTTTAGTTTCAGTGTTAGTAAGTATAAACCAGATATTATAACTCAATTAAAATTTAATTAGGTGGATTGGAGATCCACTAACAAAAATTAGTCCAATGTATGTATGTTTTAGAAACATGACTTTGATAATTCAAAACGTGTTTGGAAACACAAGTTAATCCGGAATGATATGAAAATTGACGGGCATTGAAATGACACAAAGAAAACTTGGTCTAGAAAAATCGAGCTAAATCTGATGCGTGGAAAGCTTCAGAAAGTCAAAATCGAAAATCATCTCAAAATTATAACAAAAGGGATCCCCACGGATGAACTCTGAATCTCAACCCATTTTTGACAAATTAAATGACTTGATTCACCAAATCTAATTAATCTATTTTTTTCTTTCTCCAAGCTTTCCAACGATATGCAGAGCGTCAAGATCGGAGTTAAAATGAAAAAGTTATGATCATTTTATAGAAACGTGTCGAACTATCATGTCTGCAGAAACAATAGTGCGCTATCTATGCTAGATAACGCGCTAACTACGTTGTAGAGTGCAATTCTTAATGTTGGGACCTGGGACTTTTGACCCCTAACCCCACCTTGGCCATCTTCATCGCAAAAACATCCACAATGCGGTACATCTACCTTAACAACATAAAAATACAACAATTACACCAATTCATGCATCGATTCATTGAATTTACCATTGCACACATGCATTTAAAAAAAATCAAAAATTTCATTTACATTTGAAACCCATTTGGTTTTGAGATTCAGAGCTCGTAATCATCCAACAACCCATAAAAGCCTCTAAATTCATCAACACACACCTAATAGAAAACTCATTCAATGCGCGACATTTATTCTTAATTTGAATTGATAGCTACCTGGGGTTCATGTTTCCCACATCTTGATCTTTACATACTAAATGATTAGATTTTGCCTCTTATTCTCTATTTTCTTTAAAAGTCCAGCCACTCTTAGCTCTTCCTATTATTCTTCTTCTTAAACTTTGAACAACAACAAAGAAAACAGTGTTAGAGTGGTTTTATTGAGAAGTGTCCCTTTTATACTAGTGGCTTTCTTAATTCTAACTTATGTATCACTAGAAGGATCTAGGGCCCTAACTTCTCCTAGCTATGCATCCCTTTATGTGGTTTAACCTTAATACTCACACAAATCTCTAGGTCATCTTAATAGTTCCTAAGTTGAGCGTGTGACCTTTGAGTGTTATTTCATAAGGTTAAGCCCAAATTTTTGTTACTTGGTTGTTAAATTTAGGCTAGATACAACTTAGGATAAACTCTCCTTCTTTACTTAGGACACTTACTAGTTATATGTAAGCTAACTTGCCTAAACCTCATCGATCTGCTCGCCTATACTTGTACCTGGCGCAATACACGTTTTTTAAAACAAGCACTACTTATTAATTTCTACTAATTAATAATCTTAACTATGCATTCGATTATGAATAGGATAATACACACACCAAAAAAAAATATAAAACACCTCGGGGTCGACTTTCGAGGGTTGACCAAGTACACAACATCATAATGAGTCCCCTTCAGATTCATGTGATGACGTGTGGCATGAGTTAGAAATTTAGGGTCGTTACATAACATTACTAGGTCTCAAGTATTACATATTTTACTATTTGTAAACAACAACAAATTTATGTTCTCAAATTAGTTAGGATTGGCTACATAGATTAAGATCTTCCAACAGTTCTCACCAAAAAAGGGAAAAAGAGTGAAACCCAATACTCGCCATTCATATGTTTGTCTCGGTGAATTAGATAAACCCGATTTATAAAACTCTCAATTAAGAAGACTCAATTGAGCAAATGACTCAAAACCAACGATCCAAATAATAGTAAAACTTCCTTTATCTTAAAAAAAAAAACACGATAGCCGCGACACCAATAATTCAAACAACATAAAACAAAGGATCTATATAAATTAGTATCTGAATTATGAATGTACAAAGAAAACAAAAAGAAATATGTATAAATTTCATAGGTACATATTATTTTTATGGGTTTTTGGGATGTCCAATAGCAATATCTATAACTGTATGGATGACAACCAGCATTGCAGGTATGGACTCTGGTTTGCTAAAGTCTATATATACATATCAGAGTTAAAACTATCAAACATCTAAGGATTAGGATGGCACCAGCTCTAGTGAAAAAAAAAATAAGGGCACAAGTAACTTCATGTATGTTTGAAGTAATATGTGAAGTTACATTGATGATAGTTACAGCCCAATCACGAAGGAAATCGGCGAGAATCGATCGGGGCCTAACAAGGCATCTAACATCATGACCTCCATCTAACGCCTGCCTTACAATCTTTCGACCTAGAAACCCAATGGCACCAACAACCACTATTCTTATAGGCCTAACTGGCGTTCCTGGAGCCACAATAACTACAATTGTCGTTTGAGCAGTGCATTTTACAACTGACTCCTTGTTCAATCTCCTCGATGAACAGATTAATTGAAAGAATAATTAAACCCCAAATGAGTAAATTGAGCGGTAATTCGATGAAGAAACGATACAGATTTACGATTGCTTGCCTTGGGAGGAGGGGTGAAGTGCAGAAGAAATTGAAATGAGTTTTTTTTTTTGCTAACATGCACTTCGAGGGTGAGGTTCGAGAAAGGCAACCAACCACCGACAAGGTGTAAGCGATGTGAGGTAGGTTCAGAGCAGGTGAGGGAAAGGCAACGAAACAAAACAATAACAACAACCAATTCTTTGTTCCAGCAAGTTGTCTCCATAAGGAATCTGCGAGATTTTCAACGGTGGAAGATGAGGAGTTTGCCAAAGAATAGGAATTTAAACCGTTTCCCAGATTTTCACACTATGATTTGGACCTAACATCTATAAATGCTTAAATGATATATGTGAAAGTAGAAGGAGGATTTGCAAATAAATAAAAGGTGGGAGTATGGACTCATTGAGTCTGTCTAGCACTACCCTTTTCTATTAAATAAATTAAAGGGTTAGTGTAATTAATCACATAATTATTAGATGAGTATTGCTATAACTCGAACTCGTAATTAATGCATTTCTTAATACTATGTGTATTTTCGATTAAAAAACTTATATTATTTGTTAGGCAATGTATATAAAGTTGTTATATTTATGTGATTTCAATATTTAAGTATTACTATATTAATGGCGTATGTTACAGGCCCAGTCCCCACAAACTATGCCTCGCCTAACATTAGGCCAATGTGGACCCCAAGTCAATCGTTGCAGAGTCAATACATGCCTAGTTAGCTCTTTTACCATTTTTTTATTGTTTGTTCACTTATCAGAGTCAAACGTTGTAAATCTCATGTTTATCAGGTGACAAAAATGAGGAAAATAACATATATATGTATCTAAGTGTTCGCTCAACCCATTAACCACTTTGAAACCAAAGCGATACATACATATCTACATAAAATATACCTACGAGTAGCAAAAGTAGATGTTGATTCTGAAGGAAGCTCAGAGGAAGTGACCAAGTATCGGCTACTTAGCTTTGCTAGTAGATCAAAGGACCTACAATTGTTACTAAAATGGACACAATTCCATTGAGTAAAGCCATAGAAGTCTTAACAGTATTTCAAATGTCAAATAAATGTTTATTCGAATAATTATACAAGAATCACCATGAAATAATGAATAAAGCATGATTTCTAATTTAACAGATATATCAAACAAATAATTAAGTGTCGTGTATACAAAGCAAAGGCATCTAAGCTCGCCAAGTCCATCAAATGCAATAAAGTACCACAACTTGACTTTTAAGACGTTTGGTGGACTTAGCTAAGTCACTTGAATGACAATTTTGATCGGGTTCATTAACCGTAGCAAACCACTACCACTTCTACTAGTTTGACCTTCCTCAATTCTAAACTATGGGCTTAGGTAAGTCAAACAATCCGAGTAGTCTCGCTGGAGGAAAAGATCACAAAGCATTTCCACCGCGTCCGTAACTACCTTATCGCCCATTTAGACCCTAGGTTACTCATTACGGAATCTAAAGAATGCACAACCAATGATTTAACAAGGATAACATAATTTAAATAATAAGAGAACTTATGTATAAAGCTATCACGAGGACAATAATATCATGAAATGAAATTCAATTCAATCGATTCCAATGAATACAACTCAACGAGAGGTCATTAACCAATAAATGCACAAATGAAATGATGTGAAGGCCCCAACTGGTTTACTTAGTTGTTTGCGGTTGTGCTTGCGTATTTTCTTATTTCAACTGTCTTGCATGTTCACTGAGCCTTCACCTCATTGTGCACGAGTGAAGCCTGTCCTTGGTTGTCAAGTGCGCCTATCCGAACTCAAGCCCCAATTCAAGTATGAACTCAAGCCCAAATTTCTTCCCGGTTTTAGGGGTTTTTTTGTTTTCAAATTTAAATTGGTTCCATTATCACCACTTTGAAATTGAGGGGATATGTTAGGCAACGTATATAAAATTATTATATTTATATATTATTTTGGTATTTAGGTATTACTATATTCGGATCATCGTTACTTTCCTTATTTATGCATTGTTAAACTCTATAAATAAGAGCAACTCATTGCTTTAATTTACCCTGATTAATACAAGTCAATTATATTAACATCATTATTGACCTGGAGAGAATATTTCTTAATCATTCCAAAAACACGCCACGAAAGAAATACAATAAAGTGGGACCAAATGCCACGTTGTCTGGAGGAAACATGTAGTATAGCCATTCACTACAAACCAAAAAGCCCTTAATATGCTAGGTAAGACAACATGCATGTCTGACCTTTCACAACAAACTGAATGGCACTAAAACAAACAAGTCACACTGCTCAAAATTAAAGAGTTACATAACGAATATTGATTTATTTGAACGTGATAGTTTATTCTAATGTTTTTTAGTCCTTTTAAAAAAAAAATGCTATAGTGCACCGTAATGGGCACATAGCATCCACAAAGGTGACACTTCCTCAATCGACTATTAGGTCATCGTACTGTCAAGTTGTCAGTCAACCGAAGACCAAAAATTTGAAACTACTTGCTTTTTCATTCTTTTTCTTCCTTTCTCTCATCCCTATCTAATTTTAGCCACTAGAGCATGGACAAACCAAAAAGAGAGCCAGAGCTCAGACAAACCATTTTGTTCCAAAGAAGAATCGAACTTCGATAGCACTGCTGCTCGTGAGCTAGCCACCACAGAGAAGAGTCGAGCTCGGACAACATTGTTGCTCGTGAACCAACCACAATTTCTCCAAGTAATTTGTGCTCTGGTCATGGTAAAAACTTTATAGCTTGTTGGTCAGGTCGGTAAGTAATTTATTCTTCTCAAAGATTAAGCTCTAACATTTCGATTGTCCTAGGGTTGAATATGTGAGATTTTATTCATGGCGTGTTCCTTATCGTGTTGGTTTGTTGTTCTTTCTTTCTCTATTACCTATCTCCGCCACAGAAAATCATTTTTGCTATAGAGAGGAACATGTGCTGAGACTGCATTGTTGCTCGTGAGGGAGCCGAAACCTGTGAAGAGAGTGTGCATTGTTGCTTGTGAGGCAGGCACTAGTTCTCTAATATTTGAATTCTCTACTTACATTAAACTCTGGATGTTGCTACTTGTAATTTTTGTTGTTAATGTTATAATATTTAGTGTTTTTTATTCATACAATGTTATTGATATTGGTAAATAAAATTTTCCTACAATAAGAGAATGCTTAAACATTTTTTTGTTAGGACTTATTGAAGGGAGAGATGGTGAAAATGAGAACACTCTATACAAATTCCCTTTTTAGTGATTTCCATTATTAACGATGATTTTGATAGGGATAATGCAACCTTGCTATCACTTTTTGGAATTATTCTCAATCTAATTTGAGGTTCAAATAAACTTGAGGTTATGCATGTCGACTTCATTTTATTTCATGTTCGTACTATATTCTTTGTATTCATGGCTAGCAAAGGCAAAAAATTAGTAAGTTATATTTAGCGAGCGGGAAACAAATGTGTTTGAGACATATGAGGAATGTTGTTGATCCATACAAGGGTATAGGGGTTGTAGCTACAAATCTTACACAACCAAAGAAGAGGCATTCGCAGTCTTGGAGAGATCACAAGCAGGAAGGTCTAGATTTATAGGTGATGTTTCTACCTCCCGAATGGACAATGCCACTACTCGAGAACTGGTAGTGCCAAACTCTTGGGATAAGTACAAAGGCATTCCCCCACTCCCGCATCCTCATGGCCAATGGATCATTAACATCTTACAAGTTGTTTGGTGTTGTAATCAGCGTGGAAGTGATGAATATGTCTCGTTGCATGGTGGAAGTTG
Source organism: Stephania yunnanensis (assembly GCA_039657365.1). Taxonomy (NCBI): domain Eukaryota; kingdom Viridiplantae; phylum Streptophyta; class Magnoliopsida; order Ranunculales; family Menispermaceae; genus Stephania; species Stephania yunnanensis. The sequence goes on along the minus strand of CM077584.1, from coordinate 10,815,649 downwards.
TGAAGGAACGTTGTGATGTGTGTGTTGATTTTGTAATGAAATATTGACTTTAAATTGGATGTATGTGTTGGTTTTTTAGTTATATATGTGCATATGTGCTTGTGGCTTTAAGACATGAATACTATATATTCCAGTGACTGTGAGACATGAAGACCAAATGTGCATTGGTTGTGAGCCATGAAGACTATTTGTGCTTGTAGATGTGAGCCACTTATGAATGATGTACGATCTACATGCATTTGTGTTATTAACTTCATTAGAAATATCAATGTTTTTTTCTCTTGGTTTTGTCACAAGTTGATCAAGGTTTCACAAACAAATGAAATATAAACCTTGCGTATGAAACTAGAAAAAAAGATAAGTAAATAACCAACCAACGTGACTATCTATTACATAGCAATGATCCCTATCACTTTTCCATGCAACTAGACATTAAATACTACGAATAAGTTGAGCAATCAACATAATCAATACTATGAAAGAGGCATTATCATCCCACAAAATAAGTAAGTTGTACTTGTTGATAAAAAATTTAACATACCATAAAGTTCAGATGCCACAAAATCTTAAATGATCAACTTAATTGCGTAACCATGTTTATACATAACCTATCTATGAAAAAATCAAACCACCTGTGTAACCAAGTTTATGCCCCTTAGGCTCAAAGTACCATACCAACATAATCTAACCACCACTTGAGTAACTAGTAGTTTAAACTGTGCCACCTCTCACTTCAACTCCGACCCCTGGGAATTTATGTTCTACTCTAGCCTCCCAACAAGCATGTCAAAAAGGGTTTCATTTTGGGCTATAGCAGAAATGATATTATTTTGGCAACTTTCAATTGTATACTTTACCATGGTTTCAATTATCGAGCTTCAGGTTTGCTGACGAGGCTAGCACCAGCTGCTTCAATTCCTCAACCCGATTCTTTTTCGTTGCTAATGAGGTATGCATCATTTGGTGTATATTCTATATGTATTGTTGCAACAAAGATACGATGGAATATTGTATTGCCAATTCCACCACATTTCGATCTCTTCCATTTGTTGTTGTTGCACCGTGACTGAGTTCGATGACTTCACCAACATCTTCGACTCCTCAAATTACTTCTTCATTATCTTCATCTTTACATTGACCTTGTGGCGGACCCGCGCCTTGATGCTGCCCCAGGGTGTCGTATTTACGTGCACTCTATTCTTGGTGGGCCTAGCTACACGTGTCTGGCACCTACCCGTCCACCTCATGTTTCGATTATCATGCTTACTTGTATGCTATCAATGTGGTTAGTCGATTATCTACGTTTCTTAAGTTATTTCCTTATGTTTTTAAAGTTCCTTAAATTCAATTATTTGTAGTTTATTCGAGTTTATAGCCATGATAGTGGGTTACATTTTCCAAGTTAATAATAAGTCAGCGGAAGTCTTTATTCGATGCAAATAAAGTATTAAATTAGCATGATAAGCATTATTCATAAGAGCCTATCCTACTGTGGAAAACCTAGAAAAATACTATGTATATAGGCGGCAATACCATAACACAGTGTATTTATACAAGTACAGTATCACTCTAGTCTCATAATACCTAAAATAATACAAAATATCAAAATAAACACATACTAGTAGGTCTTCGACGGCGGGCAATCAGATGTAGTCGCATAGGATCCACTTGCCCCTACTGGTACTAGGACATGCACTAAATCATCACAAAAAATGACGAATACAATAAGTAAAATCCTAAGGAGCCCCTCTGAGCATTCGGATAATAAAGAAAGGAAGTACAAGAAATATTGTTAAATAAACATGCGAAATGTAAAAGATAGGCAACTATAATTGGCTCATCGCATGAATAGATAACATATAAGCTAAACAAATGTGGGCGTTCGCTCCAGTTGGACTAGACTGTACTTCGGGTCACCAAGTTCCCACTAGTATAGACGCGCCTAATTGGCCCAACACCTGGTCCATCATGATGTTGTCCAAATCAACTGAGTCATCGACACGTGTACCAAGGGCTAGCTCGGGTTGCCATTCATCAAGGGTTGGGTCACACGTGCTACAATCTAGCGCATCATGAACAGACGACAGAGAATCCGAGGGAGTAAACTTAACCCACATCCAAGTAACGAAATAGAATAGTAGAAATAGCAAGAAATGATAAAAAATGGAATTAAAAACATAATCAAATACTCAAACTTTTTCAATTGGGTTTTACAAACCTCTAACCGTTCTCCGATTTCCCCAGACTCTCGTATCAGACTTAACAAGCTCCCCGACATCGAGCTGTGGTCCACTAAGTCCCTGAAGTCCAATGTTATAAGTTTATGTTGTTCAAAAATGTATAGAAATGTATTAAGTTGGAAATCATCAAAATAACCCTTAATGTTCAAGTTTCAACTGTCATTAGCGCGCTAATGGGTCTACCTAGCATATTAGGGAATCGATCTAGCACGCTACTATTCTTCATTTGGAAAAATAGTTGAGAGCCCAGAATGATTAGCACTAACCAACCTAGTTAGCGCGTTAATTGCCTTCCGTAAAAGTAATTATTAAGTCAAGAATTTCGGCCTTCCCATCCCAATCAGCTATCCTAACCTAGTTTACACATTCTCCACACAATGGTGACTCCAAAACATCAATTAAACCCATCTTAGAACATTAATTAGATCAAAATCATTTAATCTTATGCATTCACTATTTTTTCCCAAATCCGCCAAAAACCTAATTTATTCAAAACCAGTGATAATTCCTCATTGGAAATGGTCACAATACATATAATTCATCAACACACATAAGAAATTAGTGACCCAAACCCCCAAATTCGAACTACACAACAATACTAAAATTTGAGCTCTTTAGAAAGTGTAGATGATGTAGAAGAATATTACCTCAGTTTTGGTCACTTGGTTTGCTCTCCAATTTTTTGATTTCAGCTCTTAATCTCCTTTCCTTCTATGGTTTCTACTCAGAATTTGCATGTAAATTGAGTTGGTGTAGATAAAAATCCAACATTTGATATATATATATATATATATATGTGTGTGTGTGTGTGTGTGTGTTTGGTTAGGATCAAGTATGATACGAGGATTATCTAGTGGACTTTATTCATGCTGTCACCACTACTTGATGACTCCAACGACCCACTCACTATCATGGATTCACACATTAGGATCATCTAGATGCCCATCAAAGGCTCATATTATTTAAATCAAACTATAAGTTTATTACTATTTGATTTAAATTACATTACATTAAGCCTCATCAAACCATATGGTTAGTGTTTCTATTTATCAAAATTAACCAACTTATGGTCCGACTAACCTTATGCTACCCGGAACTCGGTGCCTTGCGTCCCAACAAGCATTCCAAGGCACGCCATAGCCTATTGTTCTAATTTATTTGATTTAGCCTATGGTTACATTTCCCATTTTAGTTGATTATTTAGTCATCTTATCATGAATTTGTCGAGTTTTCTAGTGTACCTGTGATTCGTCTCTCGATACCCACATTGATACGCATTTCGAGGCGACTACCCATCACACAACTTCGCATGATATAACCATACAACATACACACATGCGATGTATTAGCAAATAAATTTATAAAATGCATCACAAATAAGCACTACAACACAATTAACTAGTTTACCTAGGTCGATATGTGTCCTAGCCTACCCACGGCATCCACATGGATCCGAGCTAGCGTCCAAGTCTAAAATTATGAAATAAATAATGGCGTTAATAAAATGGGTCGTTAAAATATTAATCTAAACGTCGTACCATGAAATAGCTGAGGGTAACACTCCTGCAAAGTTAACTCGTGCTCCCAGGTGAGTTCCTCTATCTTGTGATGTTGCCAACGAACTAGTACGTTAGAGAACTCCACGTTCGTGAGCATTTAAATAATGCAGTTAAGAATTGCAATTGGCTGCTCCATGTAAGTCGTGTTAGGGTGAACCTCAATCTGTCCTAAGTCAACCATCAGTCTTGGTCCTAACCTAGCCAGTCTCAACATAGAAATGTGAAATGTTAGACGAGCCCTAGCTAACTTAGCAGGTAACTCTAACCAATACACGACACTATCAACCTGTGCTACGACTCTGAACGGTTTAATAAACCTCGGTGCCAATCTCCTCTTAATCCCAAATCTTTACTGACCCTTCCAAGAGAAAACCTTCAAATATACCATGTCGCCCTCCTTATAGCTCAGACCCTCATGATACCTATCAACATAATTGTTTTGTCTGTCGTGCGGCTCATAGCCTATGACGAATATGTTTGATCTTCTCTATGTGATCAACAACTATCTCAAGCACAACAGTCACTATATCTTCCAACTCTGCCCAACACGTAGGTGATCTACAGTGCCTCCCACATAGTGCCTCAAACGATGCCATCTCGATACTTACCTGATAGATGTTGTTATATACAAACTTGAAAAAGGTAAATAATCCTCATAGGAACCCCCAAACTGCAATATACAAGCCTTGAGCATATCATCCAGAATCTGTATCGACCGCTCTAATTATCCATCAAACGTAGGATGGTAAGCCATACTAAACTGCTCCTACATAGCCTCCCAAAGTCACGAAGTCAACTTGGGATCTTTATCTGACAAAATAGAGACTGGTACCCCATGCAGTCTAACAATCTCCCATTCAGACAATATGTTTAGCTGTAGCAATGTGTATCTCATTGACACTGGAATGAAGTGAGCCAATTTTGTCAGCATGTCAATCATAACCCAAATTGCATCGTGACACCTCAATGTCTGTTGTATTCTACTAACGAAATCCGTGGTGACGTGCTCTAATTTCTATCGTGGAATAGGCAACGACAATAATAATGCACCAGGTCTCATGTGCGCAGCCTTCACCTAACGGTATATATGAAAACTCCTGACATATGCTCCCACGTCAGCCTTGGTCCCTGACCACCAAGATAATCTTCTGAAATCATGATACATCTTGGTCCAACTAGGTTGAATTGTGTAGCGAGACCGGTGTATGTTCTCCAAAATCTCGTCCTATATCTCTTGATCCGCAGGTATCCACAACCTCCATTGGTGTCTCAAACATCGATCTATTTTCTCTGCCTAATTAGTACACTCCAGATCTCAAACTAGACTACTAAACCATTCATAAAACCCATCAACCATCTGATACTCGGTAACCTGCTCGATCGATACGGTCGAAACTCTCATTTGACCACAAATGTATTGCTCAGTCAAAGTAAATACCTCTGTCGTGCACATAACTGATGCTTCTTATTACAAGCCTTGTTTTTGTGTCATATGTCGCAAAATTGTCTGGCTATCAATCTCGTTCCTGCTCAATGCGTCTGCTATGACGTTCGATTTCTTAGTGTGATACTTAATAGCGATGTTGTAGTCCTTCAACAGCACAAACCATCTCCTCTAACGTATGTTTAGACCTCCTGCCATGCACATAACTGATGTTTCTTATTACAAGCCTTATTTGGTGATCTATATATAACAAGAATCTCTCTCACAGTAGAGATAGTACCTCTAAACTTTCAGTGCAAAGACAATCGCTACAAGCTCCAAGTCGTGCACTATATAGTTCCCCTCTTGGGGTATCAACCGTCTGGACAAGTATGCAACTGGTCTATCCTCCTACATCAACATGTATCCAAGCCCAATGCCTGACGCATTTGTGTAAATTAACAATGTCTTAACCGTCTCCGCAATGTCAACACTGGTGCGAAAGTCAATCTCCTCTTCAACTCATAGAAAACCTGCTCAGATTCCTCTAACAAATCAAATCTAACATCTTTCTTAGTCAGTCCATCATTGGAACTGCATTCAAGGAAAAGTCTTATATAAACCGCTAGTAGTATCCTGCCAGTCCCAGAAAAAATGAATATCAACAACAGGCTCAAGCGTCTTCCAATCAATGATAGCCCGAATCTTCTCTAAATCTATAGAGATACCTTGATCGTTGATGAGGTGTCCCAAAACTCTCACTGCACTCAACCAGAAATCACACTTACTAAACTTAGCATACATTCTATGCTCTTTCAGTGTCGTCAAAATTGCATTGAGATGTCCTTCGTGCTCCTTACGAGTCCTGCTGTAGATCAAAATATCATCAACGAAGACTATGATAAAACTGTCCAAATATGGTCTCAAGACCCTGTGCATCAAATCCATGAAGATCGTTCGGGCATTAGTCAACCAAAATGCCATGACTGTGAACTCAAACAACCGGTATCTCGTGCTAAAAATGGTTTTTGGATGTCCTCTTCTCGAATCCTCAACTGATGATAACCTAAGCAAAGGTCGATCTTCGAGAAGAATCTGGCGCATACCAACTGGTCAAACAGAACGTCCATCCTAGGACATGGGTAACGGTTCCTAACTATCACTTGATTCAACTTCTTGTAGTCGATGCACATCCTCATTAAACATTTCTTTTTTCTTCTCAAACAACACTAGAGCTCCCTTGCTTGAAATACAAGGGTGGATGAAACCTTCTTTAACCAATCATTCAGCTGTCGCCCAACCTCTTCCTGCTCCGATGGTGACATTTTGTAAGGTCTGCTGGCGATCTGCTGAGTCCCTGGTATCAAATCGATGATAAACTCATTCACTTGTAGTAGTGGCAATCCTGGTAGATCATCCAGAAATACATTGATTAAATCTCTAAGTACCGAAACATCCTCAATCCTGACCTCAGTCCTAACCTCTGGCTCCACTATGGCTGCAAATACCTCTATCTATTATGTTATCGCTAGTTGTCCCTTAGTGATAGGTAAGTCAGTTGCAGATCCAACTAGTGAGATCTCTGGTATCCCAGGAATGCGGAATTATAATCTTTTACCAAAATAGTATATTCGTGCATAATAGGGTGGCAACCAATCCATCTTGAGAAGAGCGTCAAACTACAGGAATTTTAACATTCGAAGATCTGCTGGTAGCTATGTCCTTGAACCTCTATCATCAATTCTCTACACATCCAGTTATTGTATATCTTGTCCCCTGATCCTGACCCAAACGGTATGTCTATGGCTGCAACCTACTCTGATCGACGGGTGCTATGCGATGGCATGTACCAGTTGTATCTCCTCATACTAAAACTAACTGTCCCAGTGATCATCCCTATAGTCCATGTCTTTTCTACCCTCCCTCCGCTCTATCCATATGATCCTTATATCTCTTCGTCCTCCGATCCGGCTAAGAACTCTGCCCAATCTATACCACAATCCCAATCACACGTCTACCATCTCTCTGCATCAAATAGGTCTCGTTTGTCAAAGCTCGATTAAATATATCTTGCAGAGCGGGTACCCCAGATGTTACCACTACCGTAACAATCATATCATCACTCCTCATGTGAAGTAATATATATGTAGCCACTTTATCATCGCTACATACATAGAAAATTGAAGTAGGTAACGGAATTGCTCCATATACTGTATCAGTGTCTAGTTACCTTGTCTTACGGTCAGAAACTCCTCTCTCAGTCGCAACCTCACCTCCATGGGTATGTATTGATCATAGAAAAACTTTCTAAACTCTGCCTATGTCGTCGACTCTGGGTGGGTGTCCTGATAGCTAGTCTACCAAACTATTGTGTGAAAATGCTCCTAAAAGATGCACTTGAACGCTCCTCATTCCTCATCAGCTTATGGAACCGCCGATGGGACCCTATCCATTTCCAAGCTGCCTCAGGGTCACCGTCTTCGTAAAAGAAGCCTGGCTAGAACTTTAGGAACTCACTCAACATCTTCACCGCTGGGGCCAAAATAAATCCTGATGTAGTAGCAGTATTAGTGGTAGTCGTCAACTGCTTCGTAGTCGAAGGTGGAAGCGTCGGAGTCCGCGTCTCTGGTGGAACGACAACCGAATAGCTCTCTCCGTATATGTCTCAGTCGCTACTCTCTCAACTAGTGTCTAAGGAATGACAGGGGCAACGGCTATCCCCGTGGGTGCTGTAACTACTACTGGGTCTCGGGGTGCTATAATTGCTATAGCAAATGTCGTAAGTGTGGCGGCCTAATCTCGTAGTTACCATAATACCTCAGCCATGTGAGTCTCCTGGTCCGAGAGTCGATCCTCCATACTTATTGTATCAGGGGGATCTCTAGTTGCAACACTAATTTGTCTAATCTCATGAGCTGTAGTCAACTGTCCGTCCATGATCTGCATCGAGAAGTGTGCTCCGGATCAGCCTCAATATATACGTATATCATATATATAACAAAATATAACACGCGTTTAACCTCTAACACTACTCGCCTCACATCACATCCCTACTAAAGTTCTAAGACAATATCATCGAGTCTCCACATCTAAAGTTTATTTATTAAGTTTTATGCTCTTTCATTTTAAATTTCCTAAGTTCCCAGAACTCTTGCTCTGATACCAACTGTGGCGGCCCTGCGCTCCAAGGACGCCTTAGGGCGTCGTCTCTTCGTGCAGACCTCTCCCGGTGGACCTAGCTACACGTGTTCGGTACCTACCTGTCCACCTCATGTTTCGATTATCATTCCACGTGTGTGCTATCAATGTGGTTAGTTGATTATCTATACTTTCTTGAGTTATCTCCTTATTCTTTTAAAGTTCTTTAAGTTCAACTATTTGTAGTTTATTCGAGTTCATAGACATGCTAGTGGGTTGTGCTTTCCAAGTTGATAATAAGTCAGTGGAATTCTTAATTTGATGCAAATAAAGTATTAAATTAGCATGACATTATTCATAAGAGCATTTCCTACTATGGAAAACACGGAAAAGTATTATGTATATAAGCGACAATACCATAACACGGTGTATATATACAAGTATAGTTTCGCTCCAGTCTCCCAATTCCTAAAATAATACACAATATCAAAATAAACACGTACTAGTAGGTCCTCGACGACGGCAATTAGATGTAGTCGCCTAAGATCCCCTTTCCCCTACTAGTACTAAGATTTGCACTCAATCATTACAAAAAAATAGATGACGGGTCCAGTAAGTAAAATCCCAAGTAACCCCTCTGAGCATTCGCATAATAAAGTAAGGAAGTGCAAGAAATATTGTTAAATAAGCATGCGAAATATAAAAGACAGTCAACTATACTTTGCTAATCACATGAATAGTAACATATAAACTAAACAAATGTGGGTGTTCGCTCCAGATGGACTAGAGTGTACTTCGGTCCCATGTAATGGCCTAAATTAATTAAACTAATATTATCATTAATCTCAAAGATTAACAATCGTAATTCGAGCATTACGTGGATACTCGATGACTCGGACATGAGAACCGAGGGAATATATTATTTGTGAATGATGTTTGTGTATATGTGGTGTTTAAAATTATTGTTATTGTATTTGCATCGCATTTGTGTACATTTCTATTAGGCAAGTTGTTGTGACGGTGTTCGCTCGAAAGGCGTGTCAATGTGGGTATCGGGTAGGTGAACTATGGGTGCACTTGAAAACTCGAATAATTTATGTTACGATGACTAGTTAATCAATTAAAATGGGTAATTTAACCATAGGCTAAGTTGATTCAATTAAAATAATAGGCTATGGCACACCTCGAAATGCATATCGAAACGCGGGGCACCGGGCGCCGAGTAGTCGAGGGATTAGTGGAATCATTAATGTGTTTATAGGAGGTTCTAAAAACACTAACCTCATGTACTATAATGGGCCTAAGCTAAGTTGATTAGACTAAATAAATCAAGGCATGTAGTTATTTAAATTGGAACTATAGGACTTTCCTAGAGATTTGTATTGACGCATCTAGGAACCATGTGAGTAGTTCATCAATGTGACTTGGATTGAGATAGTGGTTAATGGGATGCATGTCAAGTTGTGGATCATTAGATGAGCTTCGAGATACATATATACATAGAGATCAATGGCTAGGAATCAATGTTACCTTAATATATAGGATCAACACATGCAAGCAAACCATTTTCATTTTCAACTTATGAATCAAAAGAACTTGCTGGAGAAGAAGGAGGTTGATGGAGAGAAGGAACCCATAGAAGATTGGTGAAAATTTCTCAAACTAGGGCGGTACATCAACTAGGGACACATATCTCTAGTTCAAATCGAAACAAGTTTTGGTTTTTGGCTTACTTCAGAGGTTAGATGATTAAGTATTTGAAATTGGTTTATATATTTGGGTTCCTCATTTTAAGCTGATAATCCAGCTTTATTGAAGTTCTTAAATTGATTTTGAAATCAAATAGATATGAATTTTGAAATTGTAAGACCAAAACTAGAAATCAGCATGTTGTTTTAGGAATTAGCCTATGTAATTTGGTCATAACTTGCTTATTTTATATCCAAATCAAACCAAACTGATGGCATTTGACATTTTATTCAAAGAGGAACAACTTTATTCAGCTAAAGATCATGTAATTATAATGTTTTCATGTCCAAAAGCTCTACGCAAATAGGTAATTGAATGCAGTATGAAATTTTTGACACTAAAATTGTTAAAGGCATAACTCCCTAACTACTTATCTTAATAAGATGAACTTTAAATATGTTGTTATTAATATGTTAGCTGCCTTGTAACTAAAAATCACATTTTTTTAGAAGAATAGATTGAGAGAAATAAGTTTTCTAAGTATGCTGATCAGATTAGGTTCTAATTAGAGCTTTGTTTAGTAGAATTATGATATCTCTTTCGTTTTAAATCAGGATTTTGCAAACTAAACCTTTTCTGAAAGCCAAGATAGAGACCAACAATATTTTTACTAATGGAAGATTTTGAGATTTGGACCATTCCAGGCCTAAAAATATGTTGTAACATAAGATTGAATTTGAGACATAGTTTAATCTTTAAGGGCTGATTTGGGAAGATTGATTTAAAACCTATTCAACCAATTCGAATACACAATAAACACATTTAACCGACTTTAGGGACTTAGGGGCCAAAGCTCGGTATCGGGAAGCTTGTTGGGTCGAATACGAGAGTCCGAAAAAGTCAAACCGCGGATTGAGGTGCGTAAACCCATTAGAGTGCCTCACCGAATTCATAGTTTCATTTTATCGGTATCAGATTACATTTGTGACTTATGGTGGCAACACATGGGGTTTTACTCCTATTTTGGTTTGCACATATATTGGTTGTGGCTAAATTGCTTGCATGAGTTACTTGTGATAATGCTCGAGTCGACAGCAGTATACCTGTAACCGTCGGGAGGGATTAGGGTGGTCTTTACAGCGTCGGGAAGGAACCATGCCATTTATCGAAGTTGGGGTTTAGTCAATATAAGCCTGTAAGTATATATGTGGCTCCTATTTGGTTTTATCGAGTAATGTCTGGTTTAGATCAGGGTTTTATCGAGATTATACATTTGTTTATATATTATTGCTTTATTTCCGAGCTTGTTTAATTCGAAAATGTTGTATATTTTACGACACTATTTTTGTTTGTCATGTGTTGCCTACATTCATGAGAATATGATGTATTGTTATTAGATGTTATATTTATAGGTCTTAAAATTTATCGTTTTTATTTCACGAATATTGTGTGGACTTCTCTTAGGATTTTACTCACTAGACTCGTCACCATATTTGTAGGGTGTCCGAGTGCAGATCCTTCGACAAGCAAGGGTAAAGGCAAGGAGGTAATGGGGGACTAGCTCTGAGATAGAGACGCCAGCTCGCGTCTAAACACATATATATGGAACTATTGTTATACTTATCTTGCCTTAATATATACATGGTATCTTTTGTTGGGTTTTTCACTACTTAGGATTGTTAAATATTGCATAATTTACTCAATAAAGACTTCCACTGTAAAATTGTAATATAACTTGATAATTGAGTAACTAACTAACTAAATTATCAATACTTATGTAGAGATTAACTAGCGAAACTATGGTTAGCTAGAAAAGTGTGAGCAACCAGCTAGGACGCAGCGCATCATGGGTAAGCGGGCCATGATGTGGTAAGGCTTGGTGACGTGGGATGTGACATAGCGGGTCCCAAGGTTGCCTCAGGATTTAGGGTCGTCACACACCAAGTCCCCACTGGTGGACGCGCCCAACTAACCCAACACCTGGTCCCTCATGGTGTTGTCCAAATCCGCTAAGTCACCGACACATGCACAAGGGTAAGCTCGGGTCGCCATTCACAGAGGGTCAGGTCATACGTGTTACAATATAGCGCATCATGAACACACAACAGAGAATCTGAGAAACTAAACTCAACCCACATCCAAGTAACATAATGGAAGAGTAAAGACAACAGGAAATGATAAAAAATGGAATTAAAAATTGAATCAAATACTCAAAGTTCTCAATTAGTTTTTATAAACCTCAAACCGCTCTTCGACCTCCCCGGACTCCCATATCTGACCTGACAAGCTCCCCGACACTAAGCATCGATCCACTAAGTCTCTAAAGTCCAATTTTATAAGTTTAGGTTATTTACAAGTGTTTAGAAATGTATTAAGTTAGAAATCATCAAAATAACATTTAATGTTCAAGTTTCAACTATCATTAGAACGTTAATGGGTCTACTTAGCACACTAAATAGAGTTAGCGCTCTAGGGATCGATCTAGCGCGCGACTATTCTTCATTTTGAAGAACAATCGAGAGCCCAGAATGATTAGCGCGCTAACCAGCCTAGTTAGCGCGCTAATTGCCCTCTATGACAGAATTCTCAAGTTGAGAATAATGTCTTTCCCATCCCAATTAGCTATCCTAACCAGGTTTAGTCACTCTCCATACAATGAGGACTCTCAAACATCAATTAAACCTATCTTATAACATCAATTAGATCAAAATCATTCAATCCCATGCATTCACTAGTTTTTCCCAAATCTACCAAAAACCCAATTTATACAAAATCATTGATAATTCCTCATTGGAAATGGTCACAAAACATATAATTCATCAATACACATAAGAAATCACTGGCCCAAACCCCCTAAATTCGAATTACAAAACAACACTCAAATTTGAGCTCATTAGAAAATGTAGATGATGGAGAAGAAGATTACCTTACTTTTGGTCACTTGGTTTACTCTCCAATTGTTGGATTTCAGCTCCTAATCTCCTCTCCTTCTTTGGTTTCTCCTCAGAATTTGCATGTAAATTGAGTTGGTGGAGATAAAAACCCCACTCTTTGATATGTATTTGGTTAGGATCAAGTGTGTTATGCGTATCTCGAGGATTATCTTATGGTCTCTATTCATGTTATCACCACAACTTAATGACTCCAATAGCCCACTCACTATCCTAGATTCACTTATTAGGATCATCGAGATGCTCATCAAAGGCCCACATTATTTAAATCAGACTACACGCTTATTACTATTTGATTTAATTTACATTACATTAAACTTCATTAAACCATATGGTTAGTATTTTTATTTACCAAATTAACCAACTTATAGTCCTACTAACCTTCGGTTGCTCGGTACTTGGTGCCTCACACGCATTCTAACGCACGCTATAACATATTGTTCTAATTTATTAGACTTAGCCTATGGTTACATTAACCATTTTATTCGATACTTAGTTATCTTATAATGAATTTATCGTGTTTTCTAGTGTCCCCGTAATTCGCTTCTCGATACCTTCGTCGACATGCATTTTGAAATGACTACCCGATACACAACCTCGCACGATATAACCATAAAAACACACACATGCGATGTATTAGCAAATAAATTCATAAAATGCATTGCAAATAATCACTACAACAAATAATTAGCTAGTGTACCTAGGTCGACATGTGTCCTAACCTACACATCGCGTCCACGTAGATCTAAGCTACATCCAAGTTAGAAATTATGAAATAAATAACGGCTTTAATAAAACGGGTCGTTATATGCCTCTTGTTGGTGTTTCAGGGTCTCCATTTGCAACTCAAGTTGAGGAGGAATAGTTGTACCTCTGTTTGTTCCTCCCACCTCAAAATGCTTTTGCAGGAGCACCTCTAGTTCTTCCTCTACGTACTTATGTTGGTCCTCCAAATTATGCTCCTCGTGAAACTCATTTGTCTACTACATGACATGGTCCTGTGGCTCTGGCTGCTCTATTACATAGTCCAGTGGCTCTTACTTATCCATTTATTCATTCTCGCCCTCTTTGGTTAATGACCCTTCCTCAACATAATTTTTGGTGATGAAGGGTACGTATGGGGGGATGAACGTATCATCGAATGTGTCATCAGCAGCTTCTCCCCTCGAGCCTTTCCACTTTCATTGCATACAAATAAAGTTAACAAGTAGATACAACCAATGAGTCAGTAATGCTACAAGAATAAACTAAATAAAACCTTGAATAAAAAGAAAGAATGAGAAGCTAATGACATTGCTTTCATTGTCTGATTGATATGCATCTTCTACTTTGAGCCACTTGACCTTCATTTCCTACAAATACAGTTAGCTAGTATATAGTAATGCAAAAATAAGTAACTATAAAAACTTGAATGAAAATATTGACAAGCTTATACTATTGTTTTCATTGTTTGATTGATCAATAGGTTCATCAACACCTTCATCAACAGCCTTATCATCATCTTTTTCATCAGCTCCATCAATTAAGCTCTTATCTTCTTCTTCCGTGTTTTTGTCTGAGTCATCTGGTAAATTACCTCTTTCATCATTAAAAGTATCCATAAATCCTTGACCAATAAGGATATCCTCTTCATTCTCCTCACTTCCTCCTTCATTTCCTCTTTAGAGGATATGTCTCTTAATGCAGTAGTCTCCTTCCCTGCATTTCTCATTGCACCCTTCCTATATTTTCCTTTCTAGCCTTTTTCGCCTTCTCGGACCGTGCAGTCACCCCGCTTCCTTTCCTCGAGTGACAGGTAATTCACTTACTATCCACAAACTTGTATTGCATTCGGGGCATATTTTGTTCGCCAATCATATCTTTCTTGTCATTCAAACACCTCTCATACTCTTTCTTGGGAAAGGAAGTGAGACCGACATCATCAAAAGGGGCGTAAAAGTGACGGGCATGTGGCAACCCTTATTTGGCCTTTAGGGTTCCTTGTATATGAGACACTATAATGTGGGCTAGATCAATCTCCACGCCACCTAGCACAGCCCAAGTCAGGAAAATATCGTAGTGGTTCATGCAAGTCCGTCAACTAGTCTTAGGGCAGATCACATGGGCCATTTGGCGATGGACCAACCAAGACAAAAGTATTAGCTCTCTAATAGTGGGTTTTCTTTGGGTTTTTAGGGGAAAACCCACCACACAGTTACACCAAAGCCTTGGTTACATCAAAACTTTAAACTTTGACCAACTGACTCTCGCCATAACACTTAACTTTACTTTTTAGCAAGCTAAATAATTGATGAATGTAAGGTTTGGACACTATTATAATAAAGCCCTCAATGAAAGTGTTTAAAATAGAGATGTCATTTAGGCCGTGGGGATACAAGTGAGCATAGAATGCCCTCACCCGTTTGGAGTTAATGGGGAGCTTGGTGGACAGGAAGTTAAACCACCTTACCTTCTTAAACAAAGCCTTACCATTCACATCAATAGAGTCGAAATACTCAAAATCTAACCTCCTAGTTTTAAGACACTCCTTTGTGGAATATGTGGCATCGATAGTAGCTAAAGTGATCGTAAACTTATTGGCCTTGCTTTTTGCTTTGGATTGTCCTTCATCATTGTATATGATTACATAAGGGGTATCATATGTGTTTGGAGGAAGCTTTGCTTTCTTCGACATCCCTGCCACCTTTAACCTCATACTAGATCTGGTGGGCTTAATATTCTCCTCATCGATTAGAGAGCCCTTCTCCAAGAGCTTATGTTTCTTCTTGGGTCGATCATGTGACAGATCAGCAGCCTTTGCTTTCTCCTTACCCTTATCGGAGCCTGCCCGAACTTTAGACTTTGGGGAAGTCTTAGTGACCCAAGTCACCTCCACCATTGTTATGGTTTTGTGAGAGAGAAAGGAAGTTGGAGCTTGCATAGTGGAAACAAGAAACCCTTATCTGGTTGTGGGTTGCATTTGCTAAAGAGGGAGATTCGATGTGTAGATGCATTAGTGGGCAACATGGCAAAAGTGTGTAATGGTTACAATCATAATGAATTCCCAAGTTTCACGATATGGCCTCATCAAGTAGAGCCGCCAAATGCCTAGCCTCATTTAACCTGCATCAAAACTGCAAACCAATGTCACTAATCCAATTTTTATCATATATCATATCATACTCTAAAATCCAATTTAATCCATTAATTTACACAAGCTTGTAACCTTATGCACTCTAGTAATAATAAATAACACAAAATGAAGTAAATTAAATATCGATAGACACATATAAGTTTAGCCAAGCAAATTAAAGTTATAAGTATAGCCAAGTAAATTAAATTTTTAACAAGGAAATTGAATAACACTTGCATAAATCTAGTCATTCATTTCTTGCACTCGGGTGAAGAAATCTTGAGAAAGCAATGTCCATGTCCAATTTACAGTGTCGATGAAAACTGAAGTGTTCCTATGTCCACGCCACTACTACATCTCAACTCATCCACTTGCTTCCTTCATTGTCTTTTTCTTCTTCGTTCTCCTCCTCACTTAGACAAATTGATTTTCTTGTCTTAATACAAATGCACTTAAAAAATACCATACTTGTGTGGAACCCAAAAAAATAAATTACCGATTTTTTCTTATTGTGGTCATTCTTAACAAGTTGTTGCTTCTCATTGCCACCTTGTACTGGTTGTTGTTTGTTGGTGGCCTGCCGTTTAGGCTCATATGGTGGTTTCTCCCTACTTACCTGGGCCTACCCTTACGTTTAAGGTTCTTTGGCTATTTTATTTGTTGAGTTGGGCCAACTGATGTGCCCTCCGATGCCTTGGTCCATACCATCTTCGAAGGATGCACCTTAGACATAGGGTCAACATCGATCGTGTCAACAAGCTTGTCCTCCAACTTCTCAATTATTTCAAATACGAGCTTGAACTTCTCAACTGATGTGCAAACAAAGTCAGTCATGCGAGAACATTGCGATATAATGGCATCATATCGATCTAAGAATGTGAATGTATTACAGTCCAACTCGCTTATCTGCTTTCCACGACCATAATAATATTTGAAGTCCTTTTTACATGTATCCAAAATGTACTAAGACGGGACACGAAGAACTTCATGCTCACGTAATACAATGAGGCATGACAACAAAGGATTCCTCTAAACTCAAATGATTGAAATATGCAATTTATTTCTTATGTATCATCCCGAAATAAGATTGCATGAACTTTTTTTGTTGTTGATCGCTTTCATCTTCAACCGTAAAGTCCTGCACATCATAGTAACAAAATTCATCCCCCTCCAATTCACCACCTTCATAACTTCTTGAAACTTTGCAAAAATATTGTTTGTGTATATATCATGGAGTTGTCGCTCATATGGAATCTTTGTGATCAAGTCTCGCTCTTAATGGTAACGTTCAAAATTAGCCATCTCTTGGTTCTCAAACTTCCTATCCACTGCCACCCCGTACTAAGTGATAAATTATTTCAGTATGGTCTTGGAATTACTGTACCTATAAAAAAAAAGGTTCATTCCTTCAGTTCTCTATGTGGTTAACATCCTAGGCCTAAATATACCCTTCACAAATACTGAACCCCATTTTTGTCTCATTTCATAAAGACTTTTCAACTAATGTTCACTTCTTCCTTGAATATGTACTTCTCCATCATGACACTCCATGCATTCTCAAACTAGTCTATCGTGAGTGTCTCATAGACTTTTCTTAAGACTCCAAGTAATTCTTTGTCGATCGTTAAGCCCAGAAAGCTTCTCCGACACCTTCATCATGATGTGCCATAAGCAAAGTCTACATTATGCATTGGGAAATACCTTGGCAATAGTGCCCTTTATTGAGGAACATTAGTAAGTTAGTACAGCCTTAAGCTCACCCAGCATACAATCATGCCAAGCCTTGAATAACCATTCATAACTATAAATTGTCTCATCGGCTTGTAATGCACATCCTATTAAAACAAATTGACTGTGACGGCCCAAATCTCTAACCCTGGTTTAAATTCCTTAATCAAGATCACCGACCTTTGATGTGGGACCCACACTGTGATACGTGCACCGACCGAGGCACATGGCCGAGGTAGATTGTATTTTTGTATTGATGTGTGCCTAGTGTTATGTAATATGTAGACTTACTAAGTCATTTGGTACGGTTGTAGACGTAGAGACGAGAGCGGGGACACGTCTCGATATGCGTGCCGACGCAGGTGTCGGGTAGTTGACAAAAAAATTGAATATTATGTCGAGGAAAACAAATATATTTTCGTAACTATCGACACGACGTTATGCGGACATTCCGTTTCAGACGCGAAAACAGGCATCGAAACACCCGAAAACGCGGCGAGTGTCGTAGTGGTGTCACCAATTGGTCTCACCACAACAACACCCCAACACATGGCCAAACAACAAATCAACAGCTGTCCACACACCTGTCCAGTTGCCAAGCAACACCTGTCCCACCTTCCTCCACCACGTGCCTTCTTCACCCAAACCATCCCCACCTACACCACATATAAACACACTACACACGCACACAGTTTTGAGAAACTGAGCTGAGAGAGAGAAGGAGAGGAAGGAAAAAATGAGAGGAGGAAGAAGAGAGCCAGAGACACAATTGAGGTGAGTTTTTGCAGTTGTTGATGTTTGTTGTTCGGGACCAAGCATGGAAGGGGGGTTCGGCCATGGAGAAGAAAAAAAGGAAAAAAAAGAGCTTCTTCTTCCTCCCGATCGAACCAGTCGATCGATGCACGCGTGTGCACCCCCTTGCTGGGCCGGGATCCTAGGTGTGGAAAACCAGGAAATGCCATCGCATAAATATATATAGTCTTCAAAATTCATTGAAACGATAAAATGGTCTAAGTCAAGTCGGGGAACTAACGCTCAACCCAATATACAACCCCAAAAAGTATATGAAAGACATATATAAACTATACAATCAAAATATCAAAAGAAGACCTACAATCGATGTAGTGATGCGTCGCGGGCTCAGGGATAATCACCGATCTTCTCCTTGCCCGGCCTGCTGGTAAACGACTCTGCACCCACCGTCATAAAAAGGACGGTGAGTACAAGAATAAAACAGTAATCCCCAATGACAAGTTTAATTTGCATTTTCAAATATTCAAATGGTATTTAACCTCCTTCCTCCCGATCGACTGGTTCGATCGGGAGGAAGAAGAAGCTCTTTTTTTTTTCTTTTGTTTCATCTCCTCCGGTGAGGGGTTGGGGTGGTTCTCCACCCCAACCCGGTGGGACGATGGCGGGGAGGCCCCTGCCATCACCACCGTGAGCATGGGGTTCGGCCATGGAGGCCGAACCCCCCTTCCATGCTTGGTCCCGAAAAACAAACATCAACAACTGCAAAAACTCACCTCAATTGTGTCTCTGGCTCTCTTCTTCCTCCTCTCCTTCTTTCCTTCCTCTCCTTCTCTCTCTCAGCTCAATCGCTTCTCATAACTGTGTGCATGTGTAGTGTATGTATATGTGGTGTAGGTGGAGATGTGTAGGGGGGATGGTTTGGGTGAAGAAGGCACGTGGTGGAGGAAGGTGGGACAGTGTTGCTGCAATTGGACAGTGTGTGGACAACTGTTGATTTGTTGTTTGGCCATGTGTTGGGGTGTTGTTGTGGTGACACCAATTGGTGACACCACTACGACACTCGCCGCGTTTTCGAGTGTTTCGATGCCCATTTTCGCTCTTGAAATGGAATGTCCGCATAACGTCGTGTCGATAGTTACAATAATATATTTGTTTTCCTCGACATAATATTCGATTTTTTTTTCAACTACCCGACACACCGCGTCGCAAGCGCGCATATCGAGACGTGTCCCCGCTCTCGTCTCTACGTCTAAAATCGTATCAAATGACTTAGTAAGTCTACACAATACATAACACTAGGCACAGATCAATACAAAAATACAATATACCTCGGCCACGTGCCTCGGTCGGTGCACGTATCACAGTGTGGGTCCCACATCAAAGGTCGGTGATCTTGATTAAGGAATTTAAACCAGGGTTAGAGATTTGGGCCGTGACAAATATTCCCAACAAAATGAAAATTTCGTCCTCGAAATTAAGTTTAAGTTACGGTTCCACCTGACTCGAACCGTACGAGAATCTATCTCACATGTATGCCATTTTCCCAACTCGTTTCTTAATCATGAAAGGCCCGATATACCTCGGTGCAAACTTGCATTTCACCCCAAATCTCTGAAAACCCTTTCGAGGGGAAACCTTTAAAAGACAATGGCTCCCTCGGAATACGCGAGATCACTGCGATACTTATCCGCATATCTCTTATGTATCTCATGTGCTCCTCTGAGTCTCTGACGAATCAGTTTGACCTTTTTCGTGTGGTCAACAACAATTTCAGGCCCCACTATCTCCAGGTCCTCTGGCTCAGCCCAACACAATGGCGAGCGACACGGTCTGCCATACAAAGCCTCAAATGGCGCCATCTCAATGCTAGCATGACAACTGTTGTTATAAGCGAACTCACATAACGGTAGGTACTACGCCCAAGATCCGCCAAACTCCAACACACATGCCCGCAACATGTCCTCGAGGACGTAAATCAATCTTTCAATCTGCCCGTCGGTCTAAGGGTGGAAAGTTGTACTGAACTGTAGGCGCGTACTGTACTACTTTCTTGCATACTCCGCCACATCCTGGACGTATACGTAGCATCTCGATCTGACGTGATCGTTAATGGTACCCCGTTCAGCCTGATAATCTATCTCTCGAACATTACGCTCAGCTGATCAAACGTGTAATGCGATGCCACTGGAAAGAAAATGAGCAGACTTCATCAGTCTATCAACTATAACCCAGATTGAATCATGTCTCCTCGCGGTCCTCGGCAACCCTCTGACACTCGATGTGTATACACGGTTTGTAGTCACATCTGTGCGCAAATTATCACCTGAGCATCGGTAGGAATCTATGTCTGACATGCGACATCTGCGTTGTCTCATGTTCAACTCTTTCTTGTGTGAAGAGATATTTCAGACTTTTGTGATCAGTGAAGAATGTGAATCTCTCTCCATACAGAAGGTGTCTCCAAGTCTTCAGCGCAAATACAACCGCTGCCAACTCTAGATTGTGAGTGGGGTAGTTCTTCTCATGTATCTTTAACTGTCTCGATGTGTATGCCACGACATCGCTACCCTGCATCAGCACACAACCTAGACCCATATGAGAAGCATCAGCGTACACTAAAAATCCATATCCAGCCTCTGGCAATACTAACACGGCGCGGTAGTTAATGAACTCTTCAATTGAGGAAATGCACCCTCGCATTTCTCAATCTACTCAAAAGCAATATCATTCTTCGTCAGCCTCGTCATCAGTGAAGCGATCTTCGAGAAATCCTTCACAAATCCATGGTAAGAACCTGCTAACCCCAACAAACTCCTGATCTCCGGTCCTGATGTCGGTGTCGGCAAGTCCGCCAAACTTCAACACACATGCCCGCAACATGTCCTCGAGGACGTAAATCAATTTCTCAGTCTGCCGTCGGCCTGAGGGTGGAAAGCCGTACTGAAATGTAGGCGCGTACTGTACTACTCTTGCATACTCCGCCACATCCTGGACGTATACGTAGCATCTCGATCTGACGTGATCGTTAATGGTACCCCGTGCAGCCTGATAATCTCTCTCTCGAACAGTACGCTCAGCTGATCGAATGTGTAATGCGATGCCACTGGCAGGAATTGAGCATACTTTGTCAGTCTGTCAACTATAACCCAGATTTAATTATGACTCCTCGCGATCCTCGGCAATCCTCTGACAAAATCCATAGAAGATGTCTTCCCACTTCCATCGAGGAATGGGAAGTGGCTATAGTAATCCCCCCGGGTTTGCGATGCTTGGACTTCACTTGCTGTCAGATACCAGAGTTCCTGATGAATCTAGACACATATGTCTTCATCCCAGGCCACCAGAAATGTCTAGCTATATTTGGCTTTAGTCCATCTCCAAAGTAGAAGGCGTCATCTGTGTCATTCTTCACCAAGTCTCCCGCGAACAGCCTCGTGTAACCATGTCGGTCGCGCTACTTCATCACTGTCTCCCCCTCGACCTGTTTCAAGCTCATAAACTTATTCTTCAACCTCTGCAACATCTAATCCGGAAAATACTGCTTGTAGAACTCCACTTTGAAATCTGCCCATGATGTGAAACTTCCTCAGCTCGCTACTGTTGTGCGCCACCAAACATCAGCATTGTTATCCAGGGTATAGTATGAAAGAACTGGCTGGAGTTTGTCCTCAATACCCAGTAGTAGATGTAGCTTCTCCTGCGATAGGATCCACTTCTCAATCTTTCGTAATCCCTCTCTCCCGAAAAACACGCTGGCCTGAGTCTCGTGGTCGGGTCTCTGTAATAGTAGCTGTGGTGACGGGGCGATCGAAACTAGTGCAGTCATCTGCGCCGACATGCAAACGATGAAATCGACGATCTTTCGCTCTTGAGCGGTCGTCCGGTCACACATCCTCTAAAACTTGTCAACTGATACTGTTGAAGGCTGACTGCCGCTAGCTCCGGTGTCTCCAACCTCGCGCGAATCCCTCATCGATGTCTTCAAGTAGATAGCGAACGCGAATCAACTACTACGTGGAATAACGCATATATATACACAGAGAAACTAACACGTACATATAAGAAATTCCCATCTCACCTCCACTCAATTCCCAACAAAATAGTTCCTAAGCAAGGATCATCTGGTTTCCACCTCTAAGGTTTGTGTTTTATACGAGTTCATGTTTTTCATATTTATCCCTAAGGTTCTTATACCTAGTCTTTGATACCAACTGTGACGTTGGTATCACGATGTCTTAAACCATGAGATTTTCAAAACTTTCCCCTAGGTTCGTCTAAACCTAAGCTTTGATACCAACTGTGATGGCCCATCTTCTAATCAGGGCACCGCCCGGCCTAATCCCGAAATTAAGCCCTAATCATATCCACGCAGGACTTAACTACGTATTAGTTAGCCTTTTCTAATTAAACCTTTTATTAAATGAATTTATTAGCGGAAGTCTTATTGATTATGCGGAAGCAATTTATAATATCCTAAGTGTGGAAAACCAGGAAATGCCATCGCATAAATATATATAGTCTTCAAAATTCATTGAAACAATAGAATGGTCTAAGTCAAGTCGGGGAACTAACGCTCAACCCAATATACAACCCCAAAAAGTATATGAAAGACATATATAAACTATACAATCAAAATATCAAAAGAATACCTACAATCGATGTAGTGATGCGTCGCGGGCTCAGGGATAATCACCAGAGTTAAACAAGTGTTACTAAAACTAGGCTAAGTAGTAGTGATTTAGGTCCGGTCGGCAGTGAAACGTGTCACCCCGACCCAATAATCATATAGCACAAGGGACTCTAACCAAAGTGTTACCAGGGACTCTAACCCCGGTGTGTAGACCACCTCAAGGACTCTAACCCCGAGTGTCATACTGTGTCAAGTAACAGGTGTCGACATCCCCAGGGACTCTAACCCCGTGATTCGCGCACACCTTGATCAAGTACGGGACCTAAATGCAACAACTACTTTTTAAATTTTCAAGAAATACCAAACATGGATTGTCAAGGCATAAACACATCTACACGCCTAAACAAATAATTAATAAAAGTCCTCTTAAATATTTTATAACATATTCACTAGCCTAATAGCATGCTATTTATCATTCAATTCACATTTGAAACAAAAAATAGACATAGCACGGAATACAGTCAATGAATTAAATCAAATAAATGGATATCATGCAAACTAGACTCATCAAATGAGCATAGACACAAATAATCATATGATATAAGAGTACAAAGGTAAATAGTCAAAAGGACTATGCAAGGACAACAATTTATAGGAATGAAATACCAAGTAAAATTGTCAATGGGTATACTCACTACAACAAAGTAACGTCCTAGCTTTACTTGCCTTCGCTCTCCCGTGCCATTTTCCTAGGTTCCTGAGTTTGGTGTCTCATTAGTTCAAGTATAATGGGTTTATTGTGTATTCAAATTGGTTCAATCAACTTTATTTTATTGAAATATAATTTTTCCAATTTTTTCCAATTTTTCCAGAATTTTTCCAAATTTTCTTTCATTTTTCTTCCCTTTTTCTCTTCTTTTCTTTTTTTTTTTTTTATTTATTTATTTATTTGTTTGGGTCGGTTCGACCCAAACGGGTCGACCCGACCCGTTCTCGGGCCCGACCCGATAAGGAGGGGGTCGGGTCGACCCGTCTCGGCCCATGGCCGAGCCCCCGGCCCGTCTCCGGCCCGGCCAAGTGTGCACCTTCTTCCTCCCGATCGACTGGTTCGATCGGGAGGAAGAAGAAGCTCTTTTTTTTTTTTTGTTTCTTCTCCTCCGGTGAGGGGTTGGGGTGGTTCTCCACCCCAACCCCGATGGGCGATGCGGGGGAGGCCCTGCCATCACCATCACCACCGTGAGCATGGGGTTCGGCCATGGAGGCCGAACCCCCCCTTCCATGCTTGGTCCCGAACAACAAACATCAACAACTGCAAAAACTCACCTCAATTGTGTCTCTGGCTCTCTTCTTCCTCCTCTCCTTCTTTCCTTCCTCTCTTTCTCTCTCTCTCGGCTCGCTTTCTCAAAACGTGTGCGTGTGTAGTGTGTGTATATGTGGTGTAGGTGGAGATGTGTAGGTGGGGATGGTTTGGGTGAAGAAGGCACGTGGTGGAGGAAGGTGGGACAGGTGTTGCTTGAAATTGGAGTGTGTGGACACTTTGTTGATTTGTTGTTTGGCCATGTGTTGGGGTGTTGTTGTGGTGACACCAATTGGTGACACCACTACGACACTCGCCGCGTTTTCGGGTGTTTCGATGCCCGTTTTCGCGTCTGAAACGGAATGTCCGCATAACGTCGTGTCGATAGTTACAAAAATATATTTGTTTTCCTCGACATAATATTCGATTTTTTTTGTCAACTACCCCACACCCGCGTCGGCACGCATATCGAGACGTGTCCCCTCTCTCGTCTCTACGTCTAAAACCGTATCAAATGACTTCGTAAGTCTACACATTACATAACACTAGGCACACATCAATACAAAAATACAATCTTCCTCGGCCATGTGCCTCGGTCGGTGCACGTATCACAGTTTGAGTCCCACGTCAAAGGTCGGTGATCTTGATTAAGGAATTTAAACCAGGGTTAGAGATTTGGGCCGTCACAAATATGAAAATTTCGTCCTCGAAATTAAGTTTTAAGTTACGGTTCCACCTGACTCGAACCGGTACGAGAATCTATCTCACATGTATGCCATTTTCCCGACTCGTTTCTTAATCATGAAAGGCCCGATATACCTTGGTGCAAACTTGCATTTCACCCCAAATCTCTGAAAACCCTTTCGAGGGGAAACCTTTAAAAGACAATGGCTCCCTCGGAATACGCGAGATCCTGCGATACTTATATGCTCATTTGATGAGTCTAGTTTGCATGATATCCATTTATTTGATTTAATTCATTGATTCCATTCCATGCTATGTCTATTCTTGTTGTTTCAAATGTGAATTGAATGATAAATAGCATGCTATTAGGCTAGTGAATATGTTATAAATGTTTAAGAGGACTTGTATTCATTATTTGTTTAGGCGTATAGATGTGCCTATGCCTTGACAATCCATGTTTGGTATTTCTTGAAAATTTAAAAAGTAGTTGTTGCATTTAGGTCTCGAACTTGATCGAGGTGTGCGCGAATCACGGGGTTAGAGTCCCTGGGGATGTCGGCACATGTTACTTGACACTGTATGACACTCGGGGTTAGAGTCCCTGAGGTGGTCTACACACCGGGGTTAGAGTCCCTGGTAAAACTTGGGTTAGAGTCCCTTGTGTTATATGATGATGGAGTCGGAGTGACACGTTTCACTGCCGACCGGACCTAAATCACTACTACTTAGCCTAGTGTCAGTATCACTTGTTTAACTCTGGTATTTACTCGCATATGGTTTATTTTCCGGTTTTCCATTTATATGCTTTTAAATACCATTTGAATATTTGGAAATGCAACTTAAACTTGTCATCGGGGATTACTGTTTTATTCTTGTACTCACCGTCCTTTTTATGACGGTGGGTGCAAAGCCGTTTACCACCAGGCCGGGCAAGGAGAAGATCGGTGATTAACCCTGAGCCCGCGGCGCTCATTACATCGATTGGAGGTCTTCTTTTGATATTTTGATTGTATAGTTTATATATGTCTTTCAGATACTTTTTGGGGTTGTATATTGGGTTGAGCGTTAGTTCCCCGACTTGACCTACACTATGTTACAGTTTCAAGATATTTTGAGAACGATATATATATATATATATATATATATATATATATATATATCAATGTTATCATTTCCCTGGTTTTCCACATTTAGGTTATTATAAATGATTTCCGCATAAGTATTAATATTTCCGCAATTATTTAATGAAAGGTTTAAGTTGAAAAGCTGACTAATACGTAGTTAAGTCCTGTGAGGAGATGATTAGGGCTTAAATACGGGATTAGGTCGGGCGGTGCCCTAGATTTGAAGAGGGGCCGTCACAGTTTGTATCAGAGCTTTTGCAGTTGTTGATGTTTGTTGTTCGGGACCAAGCATGGAAGGGGGGGCTTCGGCCTCCATGGCAGAACCCTATGCTCACGGTGGTGATGGCAGGGGCCTCCCCTGCCATCAGCCCACCGGGGTTGGGGTGGAAAACCACCCCAACCCCTCACCGGAGGAGAAGAAACAAAAGAAAAAAAAGAGCTTCTTCTTCCTCCCGATCGAACCGGTCGATCAGGAGGAAGGTGGTGCACACGCGCGCATCGCGCGCGTGTGCACCCCTCTGCTGGCCGGCCCACCGACCCAAACAGTAAATAAAAAGAAAAATAGAAAAGAAGAAAAAAATGAAAGAAAATTTGGAGAAATTCTAGAAAAATTGGAAAAAATTGAGAAAATTATATTTCAATAAAATAAAGTTTATTGAACCAATTTGAATACACAATAAACCCATTATACTTGAACTAATGAGACACCAAACTTAGGAACCTAGGAAAAGGCACGAGAGAGCGAATCTAGTTTGCAGGCCAGAAAGCTAGGACTTTACTTTGTTGGTGTGAGTATACCCATTGACAATTTTACTTGGCATTTCATTCCTATAAATTGTTATCCTTGCATAGTCCTTTTGACTATTTACCTTTGTACTCTTATATCATGTGATTCTTTGTGTCTATGCTCACTTGATGAGTCTAGTTTGCATGATATCCATTTGATATCCATTTATTTGATTTAATTCATTGATTCCATTCCATGCTATGTCTGTTCTTGTTGTTTCAAATGTGAATTGAACGATAAATAGCATGCTATTAGGCTAGTGAATATCTTATAAATGTTTAAGAGGACTTGTAATCTTTATTTGTTTAGGTGTGTAGATGTGCCTATGCCTTGACAATCCATGTTTGGTATTTCTTGAAAATGTAACAAGTAGTTGTTGCATTTAGGTCCCGTACTTGATCGAGGTGTGCACGAATCACGGGGTTAGAGTCCCTGGGATGTCGGCACACGTTACCTGACATTGTATGACACTCGGGGTTAGAGTCCCTGAGGTGGTCTACACACCGGAGTTGGAGTCCATGGTAACACTTGGGTTAGAGTCCCTTGTGCTATATGATTATTGGGTCGGGGTGACACGTTTCACTGCCGACCGGACCTAAATCACTACTACTTAGCCTAGTGTCAGTAACACTTGTTTAACTCGGTATTTACTCGCATATGGTTTATTTTTCGCTTTTCCAAGTTATATGCTTTTAAATACCATATGAATATTTGGAAATGCAAATTAAACTTGTCATTGGGGATTACTTGTTTTATTCTTGTACTCATCGTCCTTTTATGACGGTGGGTGCGAGAGCCATTTACCAGCAGGCCGGGCAAGGAGAAGATCGGTGATTATCCCCGAGCGCGACGCATCACTACATCGATTGTAGGACTTTTGATATTTTGATTGTATAGTTTATATATGTCTTTCATATACTTTTTGGGGTTGTATATTGGGTTGAGCGTTAGTTCCCCGACTTGACTTAGACCATTCTATCGTTTCATATACTTTTTGTAACTATCAACACGACGTTAGGCGGACAGTCCGTTTCGATCGCGAAAAGGGGCATCGAAACACCTGAAAACGCAGCGAGTGTCGTAATGGTGTCACCAATCGGTGTCACCACAACAACACCCCAACACATGGCCATACAAAAAGTCGACAAACACACACACATGTCTAACCACACTCACCACCGTCCACCCTCCTCCACCACGTACACACACACACTCACCACCTCCATCTCCACCTACACCCACTACATACACACAGAAACGATCGACCAAAACAGAGAAAAAAAATCGAAGGAGAGGAGGGAAAGAAGGAGAGGAAGAAGAAGGGAGCCGAGAGACACGAATGAGGTGAGTTTTTGGCGCTTGTTGTTGTTTGTTGTTCGGGACCAAGCATGGAGGGGGGGTTCGGCCTCCATGGCCGAACCCCATACTCACGGAGGGGATCGCAGGGGACCTCCCCTGCCATTGGCCCACCGGGGTTGGGGTGGAGAGCAACCCCAACCCATCACCGAAAAAGAAAATCAAAAAAAAAAAAAAAAGTTTTCTTCTTCCTCCCGATCGAACCCCGATCGATCGGGAGGAAGGAGGAGGTGCACGCAGGGTCGCGCGCGTGTGCACCCCTTGCTAGGCCGGCCCGAACGAGCCAGCTCGAGCTCGGCCCGGCCGGCCGGGTCCGACCCGTCTGGGTCGACCCGACCCCCCTCCCTTGCCCACCGACCCAAACAGTAAATAGAAAGAAAAATAGAAAATAAGAGAAAAATGAAAGAAAAATTGGAGAAATTCTAGAAAAATTGGAAAAAAAATGAGAAAATTATATTTCAATAAAATAAAGTTTATTGAACCAATTTGAATACACAATAAACCCACTATACTTGAACTAATGAGACACCAAACTCGGAACCTAGGAAAAGGGCAAGGGAGAAGCGAAGGCCGGTAAAGCTAGGACGTTACTTTGTTGTTGTGAGTATACCCATTGACGATTTTACTTGGCATTTCATTCCTATAAATTGTTATCCTTGCATAGTCCTTTTGACTATTTACCTTTGTACTCTTATATCATGTGATTCTTTGTGTCTATGCTCACTTGATGAGTCTAGTTTGCATGATATGATATCCATTTATTTGATTTAATTCATTGATTCCATTCCATGCTATGTCTATTCTTGTTGTTTCAAATGTGAATTGAACGATAAATAGCATGCTATTAGGCTAGTGAATATCTTATAAATGTTTAAGAGGACTTGTAATCTTTATTTGTTTAGGTGTAATCACGGGGTTAGAGTCCCTGGGGATGTCGGCACACGTTACCCGACATTGTATGACATTCGGGGTTAGAGTCCCCGAGGTGGTCTACACACCGGGGTTAGAGTCCCTGGTAACACTTGGGTTAGAGTCCCTTGTGCTATATGATTATTGGGTCGGGGTGACACGTTTCACTGCCGACCGGACCTAAATCACTACTACTTAGCCTAGTGTCAGTAACACTTTTTTAACTCTAGTATTTACTCGCATATGGTTTATTTTTCAGTTTTCCAAGTTATATGCTTTTAAATACCATTTGAATATTTGGAAATGCAAAATAAACTTGTCATTGGGGATTACTGTTTTATTCTTGTACTCATCGTCCTTTTTATGACGGTGGGTGCAGAGCCGTTTACCAACAGGCCGGGCAAGGAGAAGATCGGTGATTATCCCTGAGCCCGCGACGCATCACTACATCGATTGTAGGACTTTTGATATTTTGATTGTATAGTTTATACATGTCTTTCATATACTTTTTGGGGTTGTATATTGGGTTGAACGTTAGTTCCCCGACTTGACTTAGACCATTCTATCGTTTCATATACTTTTTGTACATATCAACACGACGTTAGCCGGACAGTCCGTTTCAGTCGCGAAAACGGGCATCGAAACACCTGGAAACGCAGCGAGTGTCGTAATGGTGTCACCACAACAACACCCCAACACATGGCCATACAAAAAGTCGAACAGCTGCACACACATGTCTAACCACACTCACCAGCTGTCCACCCTCTTCCACCACGTACACACACGCACTCACCACCTCCATCTCCACCTACACCCACTACATACACACACAAACGATCGACCAAAACAGAGAGAAAAATCGAAGGAGAGGAAGGAAAGAAGGAGAGGAAGAAGAAGGGAGCCAGAGACACAAATGAGGTGAGTTTTTGGCAGTTGTTGTTGTTTGTTGTACGGGACCAAGCATGGAGGGGGGTTCGGCCTCCATGGCCGAACCCCATGCTCACGGTGGGGATGGCAAGGGACCTCCCCTACCATTGGCCCACCGGGGTTGGGGTGGAGAGCAACCCCAACCCATCACCGGAAAAGAAAAAAAAAAAAAAAAAAAAAGTTTTCTTCTTCCTCCCGATCGAACCAGTCGATCGACGCGCGCAGTGCACCCTCTTGGCCGGGCCCAACCAAGCCGAGCTCGGCCAGCCGGCCGGGCCCGACCCGTCTGGGTCGACTCGACCCCCCTCCCTTACTGGGTCGGGCCCACCTACCCAAACAGTAAATAA
Source organism: Stephania yunnanensis (assembly GCA_039657365.1). Taxonomy (NCBI): domain Eukaryota; kingdom Viridiplantae; phylum Streptophyta; class Magnoliopsida; order Ranunculales; family Menispermaceae; genus Stephania; species Stephania yunnanensis. Next base: position 10,784,995 of record CM077584.1, on the reverse strand, counting down.
AAAGAAAAATATAAAAGAAGAGAAAAATGAAAGAAAATTTGGAGAAATTCTAGAAAAATTGGAAAAAATTGAGAAAATTATATTTCAATAAAATAAAGTTTATTGAACCAATTTGAATACACAATAAACCCACTATACTTGAACTAATGAGACACCAAACTCAGGAACCTATGAAAAGGGCACGGGAGAGCGAAGGCCGGTAAAGCTAGGACGTTACTTTGTTGTTGTGAGTATACCCATTGACAATTTTACTTGGCATTTCACTCCTATAAATTGTTGTCCTTGCATAGTCCTTTTGACTATTTACCTTTGTACTCTTATATCATGTGTTTCTTTGTGTCTATGCTCATTTGATGAGTCTAGTTTGCATGATATCCATTTATTTAATTTAATTCATTGATTCCATTCCATGCGATGTCTATTCTTGTTGTTTCAAATGTGAATTGAATGATAAATAGCATGCTATTAGGCTAGTGAATATGTTATAAATGTTTAAGAGGACTTGTAATCTTTATTTGTTTAGTTGTAACTATCGACACGACGTTATGCGAACATTCTGTTTCGGACGCGAAAACGGGCATCGAAACGCCCGAAAACGCGGCGAGTGTCATAATGGTGTCACCAATTGGTGTCACCACAACAACACCCCAACATATGGCCTAACAACAAGCCAACAGATGTCCAATTGCCAGCAACACCTGTCCCACCCTCCTCCACCACGTGCTTTCATCACTCACACCAGCTCCACCTACACCACCCACACCATCTCCACCTACACACACCACACATACACAAACGAAGCCGAGAGTGAGCCGAGATAGAGAATGAGAGGAAGGAAAGAAGGAGAGGAGGAAGAAGAGAGCCAGAGACACAATGGAAGTGAGTTTTTACAGTTGTTGTTGTTTGTTGTTCGGGACAAAGCATGGAGGGGGGGTTCGGCCACCATGGCCGAACCCCATACTCACGGTGGGGATCGCAGGGGACCTCCCCTGCCATCGGCCCATCGGGGTTGGGGTGGAGAGCAACCCCAACCCATCACCTGAAGGAAAAAAAAAAAAAAAAAAAAAAAGGTTTTCTTCTTCCTCCCGATAGAACCAGTCGATCGGGAGGAAGGAGGTGCATACATCGGGCGGGCCCGAACGGGTCTGATCGACCGTTTGGGTCGACCCGACCCAAATAGTAAATAAATAAATGAAAAAAAAACAGAAAGAAGAGAAAAAGGGAAGAAAATTGAAAAAAAAATTGGAAAAATTCTGGAAAAATTGGAAAAAATTGGAAAAATTATATTTCAATAAAATAAAGTTGATTGAACCAATTTGAATACACAATAAACCCACTATACTTGAACTAATGAGACACCAAACTCAGGAACCTAGGAAAAGGGCACGGAGAGCGAAGGCAAGTAAAGCTAGGACGTTACTTTGTTGTAGTGAGTATACCCATTGACAATTTTACTTGGTATTTCATTCCTATAAATTGTTGTCCTTGGATAGTCCTTTTGACTATTTACCTTTGTACTCTTATATCATGTGATTATTTGTGCCTATGCTCATTTGATGAGTCTAGTTTGCATGATATCCATTTATTTGATTTAATTCATTGACTCTATTCCGTGCTATGTCTATTTTTGTTGTTTCAAATGTGAATTGAATGATAAATAGCATGCTATTAGGCTAGTGAATATGTTATAAAATGTTTAAAAGGACTTTTATTAATTATTTGTTTAGGCGTGTAGATGTGCCTATGCCTTAACAATCCATGTTTGGTATTTCTTGAAAATTTAAAAAGTAGTTGTTGCATTTAGGTCCCGTACTTGATCAAGGTGTGCGCGAATCACGGGGTTAGAGTCCCTGGGGATGTCGGCACCTGTTACTTGCATAGTATGACACTCGGGGTTAGAGTCCCTGAGGTGGTCTACACACCGGGGTTAGAGTCCCTGGTAACACTTGGGTTAGAGTCCCTTGTGTTATATGATGATGGAGTCGGATTGACATGTTTCACTGACGACCGGACCTAAATCACTACTACTTAGCCTATTGTCGGTATCACTTGTTTAACTCTGGTATTAACTCGCATTTGGTTTATTTTTCAGTTTTCCATTTATATGCTTTTAAATACCATTTGAATATTTTGAAATGCAACTTAAACTTGTCATCGGGGATTACTGTTTTATTCTTGTACTCACCGTCCTTTTTATGATTTGTGGGTGCGAGCGCTTACCAAAGAAGCCTCGGGGCAAGGAGAAGATCGGTGATTATCCCTGAGCCCGCGGCGCGTCATTACATCGATCGTAGGTCTTCTTTTGATATTTTGATTGTATAGTTTATATATCTCTTTCGGATACTTTTTGGGTTTGTATATTGGGTTGAGCGTTAGTTCCCTGACTTGACCTACACTATGTTACAGTTTCAAGATATTTTGAGAACGATAGTTATATATATATATATATATATATATATATATATATATATATATATATATCAATGTTATCATTTCCCTGGTTTTCCACATTTAGGTTATTATCAATGCTTTCCGCATAAGTATTAATATTTTCGCAATTAAATTTATTTAATGAAAGGTTTAAGTTGAAAGCTTGACTAATACGTAGTTAAGTCCTGTGAGGAGATGATTAGGGCTTAAATACGGGATTAGGTCGGGCGGTGTCCTAGATTTGAAGAGGGGCCGTCACAGTTGGTATCAAAGACTAGGTATAAGAACCTTAGGGATAAATATGAAAAACATGAACTCGTATAAAACACAAACCTTAGAGGTGGAAACCAGATGATCCTTACCTAGGAACTATTTTGTTGGGAATTGAGTGGAGGTGAGATGGGGATTTCTTATATGTACGTGTTAGTTTCTATGTGTATATATATGCGTTATGTCACGTAGTAGCTGATTCGCGTTCGCTATCTACTTGAAAACATCGATGAGGGATTCACGCGAGGCTGGAGACACCGGAGCTAGCGGCAGTCAGCCTTCAACGGTATCAGTTGACAAGTTTTAGAGGATGCGTGACCGGACGACCGCTCAAGAGCGAAAGATCGCCGATTTCATCGTTTGCATGTCGGCGCAGATGACTGCACTGGTTTCGATCGCCCCGTCACCACAGCTACTACTACAGCACCCCGACCACGAGACTCAGGCTTGCGTGTTTTTCGGGAGAGAGGGATTGCGAAAAGATCGAGAAGTGGATCCTATCGCAGGAGAAGCTACATCTACTACCGGGTATTGAGGACAAACTCCAGCCAGTTCTTTCATACTATACCCTGGATAAGGATGCTGATTTTGGTGGCGCACAACAGAAGCGAGCCGAGGCAGTTTCACATCATGGGCGGATTTCAAAATGGAGTTCTACAAGCAGTATTTTCTGGCTTCGATGTTGCAGAGGTTGAAGAATAAGTTTATGAGCTTGAAACAGGTCGAGGGGGAGACAGTGATGAAGTAGCGCGACCGATATGGTTACATGAGGCAGTTCGCGGCAGACTTGGTGAAGAATGACGCAGATGACGCCTTCTACTTTGGAGATGGACTAAAGCCAAATATAGCTAGACATTTCTGGTGGCCTGGGATGAAGACATATATGTCTAGATTCATCAGGAACTGTGGTATTTGTCAGCAAGTGAAGTCCAAGCATCGCAAACCCGGGGGATTACTATAGCCACTTCCCATTCCTCGATGGAAGTGGGAAGACATCTTCTATGGATTTTGTCAGAGGATTGCCGAGGATCGCGAGGAGTCATAATTAAATCTGGGTTATAGTTGACAGACTGACAAAGTATGCTCAATTCCTGCCAGTGGCATCGCATTACACGTTCGATCAGCTGAGCGTACTGTTCGAGAGAGAGATTATCAGGCTGAACGGGGTACCATTAACGATCACGTCAGATCGAGATGCTACGTATACGTCCAGGATGTGGCGGAGTATGCAAGAGTAGTAAAGTACGCGCCTACAGTTCAGTACGGCTTTCCACCCTCAGACCGACGGGCAGACTGAGAGATTGATTTACGTCCTCGAGGACATGTTGCGGGCATGTGTGTTGGAGTTTGGCGGATCTTGGGCGGAGTACCTACCGTTGTGTGAGTTCGCTTATAACAAAAGTTGTCAGGCCAGCATTGAGATGGCGCCATTTGAGGCTTTGTATGGCAGACCGTGTCGTTCGCCGTTGTGTTGGGCTGAGCCAGAGGACCGGGAGATAGTGGGGCCTGAAATTGTTGTTGACCACACGGAAAAGATCAAACTGATCCGTCAGAGACTCAGAGGAGCACATGAGAGACAAAAGAGATTTGCATATAAGTATGGCAGTGATCTCGCGTATTCCGAGGGAGCCATTGTTTTTTAAAGGTTTCCCCTCGAAAGGGTTTTCAAAGATTTGGGGTGAAATGCAAGTTTGCACCGAGGTATATCGGGCCTTTCATGATTAAGAAACGAGTCGGGAAAATGGCATACATATGGAACCGTAACTTAAACTTAATTTCGAGGACGAAATTTTCATTTTGTTGGGAATATCTGTGACGGCCCAAATCTCTAACCCTGGTTTAAATTCCTTAATCTTGATCACCGACCTTTGACGCGGGACCCACACTGTGATACGTGCACCGACCGAGGCACATGGCCGAGGTAGATTGTATTTTTGTATTGATGTGTGCCTAGTGTTATGTAATGTGTAGACTTACGAAGTCATTTGGTATGGTTGTAGACGTAGAGACGAGAGCGGGGACACGTCTCGATATGCGTGCCGACGTAGATGTCGGGTAGTTGAAAAAAAAATCGAATATTATGTCGAGGAAAACAAATATATTTTTGTAACTATCGACACGACGTTATGCGTACATTCCGTTTCAAACGCGAAAACGGGCATCGAAACACCCGAAAAAGCGGCGAGTGTCGTAGTGGTGTCACCAATTGGTGTCACCACAACAACACCCCAACACATGGCCAAACAACAAATCAACACCGTCCACGCACTGTCCAATTGCCAACAACACTGTCCCACCTTCCTCCACCACGTGCCTTCTTCACCCAAACCATCCCCACCTACACATCTCCACCTACACCACATATACACACACTACACACGCACACAGTTTTGAGAAACTGAGCTGAGAGAGAGAGAAGGAGAGGAAGGAAAGAAAGAGAGGAGGAAGAAGAGAGCCAGAGACACAATTGAGGTGAGTTTTTGCAGTTGTTGTTGTTTGTTGTTCGGGACCAAGCATGGAAGGGGGGGTTCGGCCTCCATGGCCGAACCCCATGCAGAGGCCGAACCCCATGCTCACGGTGGTGATGGCAGGGGCCTCCCCTGCCATCAGCCCACCGGGGTTGGGGTGGTTCACCCTAACCCCTCACCGGAGGAGAAGAAACAAAAGAAAAAAAAAAGCTTCTTCTTCCTCCCGATCGAACGAGTCGATCGGGAGCGATGCGCGCATGTGCACCCTCAGCGGCCGGCCCAGACGGGCCGGGCTCGACCCATGGGCCGAGCCCGGACTCCGTTCCTCGGGCCAGCCGGCCGGGTCCGACCCGTCTGGGTCGACCCGACCCTCCCTTACAGGTCGGCCCACCCAAACAAGGCCAAACAAGAAAAAAAAAAAAAAAAGAAAAGAAGAGAAAAAAAAATGAAAGAAAATTTGGAGAAATTCTAGAAAAATTGGAAAAAATCGAGAAAATTATATTTCAATAAAATAAAGTTTATTGAACCAATTTGAATACACAATAAACCCACTATAGTTGAACTAATGAGACACTAAACTCAGGAACCTAGGAAAAGGGCATGGGAGAGCGAAGGCCGGTAAAGCTAGGACGCTACTTTGTTGTTGTGAGTATACCCATTGACAATTTTACTTGGCATTTCATTCCTATAAATTGTTATCCTTGCATAGTCCTTTTGACTATTTACCTTTGTACTCTTATATCATGTGATTCTTTGTGTCTATGCTCACTTGATGAGTCTAGTTTGCATGATATCCATTTGATATCTATTTATTTGATTTAATTCATTGATTCCATTCCATGCTATGTCTCTGTTTCTTGTTGTTTCAAATGTGAATTGAACGATAAATAGCATGCTATTAGGCTAGTGAATATCTTATAAATGTTTAAGAGGACTTGTAATCTTTATTTGTTTAGGTGTGTAGATGTGCCTATGCCTTGACAATCCATGTTTGGTATTTCTTGAAAATGTAACAAGTAGTTGTTGCATTTAGGTCCCGTACTTGATCGAGGTGTGCACGAATCACGGAGTTAGAGTCCCCGGGATGTCGGCACACGTTACCCGACATTGTATGACACTCTGGGTTAGAGTCCCCGAGGTGGTCTACACACCGGGTTAGAGTCCCCGGTAACACTTGGGTTAGAGTCCCTTGTGCTATATGATTATTGGGTCGGGTGACACGTTTCACTGCCGACCGGACCTAAATCACTACTACTTAGCCTAGTGTCAATAACACTTGTTTAACTCTGGTATTTACTCGCATATGGTTTATTTTTCAGTTTTCCACGTTATATGCTTTTAAATACCATTTGAATATTTGGAAATGCAAATTAAACTTGTCATTGGGGATTAGTGTTTTATTCTTGTACTCACCGTCCTTTTTATGACGGTGGGTGCAGAGCCGTTTACCAGCAGGCCGGGCAAGGAGAAGATCGGTGATTATCCCTGAGCCCGCGATGCATCACTACATCGATTGTAGGTGTTCTTTTGATATTTTGATTGTATAGTTTATATATGTCTTTCATATACTTTTTGGGGTTGTATATTGGGTTGAGCGTTAGTTCCCCGACTTGACTTAGACCATTCTATCGTTTCAATGAGTTTTGAAGACTATATATATTTATGCGATGGCATTTCCTGGTTTTCCACACTTAGGATATTATAAATTGCTTCCGCATAATCAATAAGTCTTCCGCTAATAAATTCATTAAATAAAAGGTTTAATTAGAAAAGGCTGACTAATACGTAGTTAAGTCCTGCGTGGATATGATTAGGGCTTAATTACGGGATTAAGTCGGGCGGTGCCCTAGATTAGAAGAGGGGCCGTCACAGTTATGTCTTTCGGATACTTTTTCGGTTTGTATATTGGGTTGAGCGTTAGTTCACTGACTTGACCTACACTATGTTACAGTTTCAAGATATTTTGAGAACGATATATATATATATATATATATATATATATATCAATGTTATCATTTCCCTGGTTTTCCAAATTTAGGTTATTATCAATGCTTTCCGCATAAGTATTAATATTTTGGCAATTAAATTTATTTAATGAAAGGTTTAAGTCGAAAGGCTGACTAATACGTAGTTAAGTCCTGTGAGGAGATGATTAGGGCTTAATTACGGGATTAGGCCGGGCGGTGCCCTAGATTTGAAGAGGGGCCATCACAATTGGTATCAAAGCTTTAGGTTCAGACGCACCTAGGGGAAAGTTTTGAAAATCTCATGGTTTAAGACATTGTGATACCAACGTCACAGTTGGTATCAAAGCCTAGGTATAAGAACCTTAGGGATAAATATGAAAAACATGAACTCGTATAAAACACAAACCTTAGAGGTGGAAACCAGATGATCCTTACCTAGGAACTATTTTGTTGGGAATTGAGTGGAGGTGAGATGGGGATTTCTTATATGTACGTGTTAGTTTCTATGTGTATATATATGCGTTATGCCACGTAGTAGGTGATTCGCGTTCGCTATCTACTTGAAGACATCGATGAGGGATTCGCGCGAGGTTGAAGACACCGGAGCTAGCGGCAGTCAGCCTTCAACAGTATCAGTTGACAAGTTTTGGAGGATGTGTAACCGGACAACCGCTCAAGAGCGAAAGATCGCCGATTTCATCGTTTGCATGTCGCGCGCAGATGACTGCACTGGTTTCGATCGCCTGTCACCACAAGTACTACTACTACGCACCCCGACCACGAGACTCAGGCCAGCGTGTTTTTGTCCAATTGCTAGCAACACCTGTCCCACCCTCCTCCACCACGTGCTTTCATCACCCACACCAGCTCCACCTACACCGCCCACACCATCTCCACCTACACACACCACACACACACACAAACGAAGCCGAGAGTGAGCCGAGAGAGAGAAGGAAAGGAAGGAAAGAAGGAGAGGAGGAAGAAGAGAGCCAGAGACACAATGGAGGTGAGTTTTTGGCAGTTGTTGTTTGTCGTTCGGGACCAAGCATGGAAGGGGGGGTTCGGCCTCCATGGCCAAACCCCATGCTCACGGTGGTGATGGCGGGGCCTCCCATGCCATCATCGCACCACGGGGTTGGGGTGGAGAACCACCCCAACCCTCACCGAGGAGGAAAGAAACAAAAAAAAAAAAAAAAAAAAACTTCTTCTTCCTCCCGATCGAACCGGTCGATCGGGAGGAAGGAGGTGCTCAAGCGCTTATCGCGCGCGTGTGCACCCCCCTCGTCGGGCCCGAACGGGCCGAGCTCGGCCGTCTGGGCCGAGCTGGACTGTTCTCGCCTGTGCCGGCCCGGTCCGACCCGCCCGGGTCGACCCGACCCCCTCCCTTATCGGGCCGGGCCCACCGACCCAAACAAGAAATTAAAAAAAAAAAAGAAGAGAAAAATGGTAGAAAAATGAAAGAAAATTTGGAAAAATTATGGAAAAATTGGGAAAATTATATATGCTTTTAAATACCATTTGAATATTTGGAAATGCAAATTAAACTTGTCATTGGGGATTACTGTTTTATTCTTGTACTCACCGTCCTTTTTATGACGGTGGGTGCAGAGTCGTTACCAGCAGGCCGGGCAAGGAGAAGATCGGTGATTATCCCTGAGCCCGCGACGCATCACTACATCGATTGTAGGTCTTCTTTTGATATTTTGATTGTATAGTTTATATATGTCTTTCATATATTTTTTGGGGTTGTGTATTGGGTTGAGCGTTACTTCCCCGACTTGACTTAGACCAGTTTATCGTTTCAATGAATTTTGAAGACTATATATATGTGATGGCATTTCCTGGCTTTCCACACTTAGGATATTATAAATGACTTCCGCATAATCAATAAGACTTCCGCTAATAAATTCATTTAATAAAAGATTTAAGTTGAAAGGCCGACTAATACGTAGTTAAGTCTTGTGAGGAGATTATTAGGGCTTAATTACGGGATTAGGCCGGGCGGTGCCCTAGATTAGGAGAGGGGTCGTCACAGTTGGTATCAGAGCTTAGGTTTAAACGAACCTAGGGGTAAGTTTTGAAAATCTCATGGTTTAAGACATAGTGATACCAACGTCACAGTTGGTATCAGAGCAACAAGTTGAGATTACAACATTGTGATACCAACGTCACAGTTGGTATCAGAGCCAGGTTATAAGAACCTTAGGGATAAATATGAAAAACATGAACTCATATAAAACACAAACCTTAGAGGTGGAAACCAGATGATCCTTGCCTAGGAACTATTTTGTTGAGAATTGAGTGGAGGTGAGATGGGGATTTCTTATATGTACGTGTTAGTTTCTATATGTATATATACGTTATGCCACGTAGTAGCTGATTCGCGTTCGCTATCCACTTGAAGACACCGAAGGGGGGATTCGCGCGAGGGTGGAGACACCGGAGCGAGCGGCAGTTAGCCTCTCACTGTGTCAGTTGACAATTCTTAGAGGATGTCTGACCAGATGACCGCTCAGGAGCGACAGATCGTCTAGTTCATCGCGTACATGTCAGCACAGACGACTACACTAGTTTCGACTGCCCCTATCACCACAGCTACTACTACAGCACCCCCGACCATATAGACTCCTACTGCACCAGCCACTACTACTATCGCAAAGGCACGAGCACCAGTACCACCCGTAGAGCCAGCGGCACCGTGTCCACTAGCACTACCGATCGTCACAATACCGACAATAGAAGCAATAGTAGACACGCCCACGCCCGCTTTATCTGAGATCATTGGCTTGTCGAGGGATGCCAAACTAGTGAAGGAGTTCATGAGACTCAGGCCGGCGTATTTCTCGGGAGAAGGACCACGACGAGATTGAGAAGTGGATCCTATCGCGGGAGAAGCTGCATCTACTACTGGGTATTGAGAACACGTGAGGATCACGAGCAGCACCTCAGAGAGACGGTGCAGACATTGAGGGAACACTGACTTTTCGCTAAGTTCAGCAAGTGTGAATTCTGGCTTGCAGAGGTTGAAGAATAAGTTTATGAGCTTGAAATAGGTCGAGGGGGAGACAGTGATGAAGTAGCGCGACCGATATGGTTACATGAGGCAGTTCGCGAAAGACTTGGTGAAGAATGACGCAGATGACGCCTTCTTTTTTGGAGATGGACTAAAGCCAAATATAGCTAGACATTTCTGGTGGCCTGGGATGAAGACATATGTGTCTAGATTCATCAGGAACTGTGGTATCTGTCAGCAAGTGAAGTCCAACCATCACAAACCCGGGGGATTACTATAGCCACTTCCCATTCCTCGATGGAAGTGGGAAGACATCTTCTATGGATTTTGTCAGAGGATTGCCGAGGATCGCGAGGAGTCATAATTAAATCTGGGTTATAGTTGACATGACTGACAAAGTCTGCTCAATTCCTGCCAGTGGCATCGCATTACACGTTCGATCAGCTGAGCGTACTGTTCGAGAGAGAGATTATCAGGCTGAACGGGGTACCATTAACGATCACGTCAGATCGAGATGCTACGTATACGTCCAGGACGTGGAGGAGTATGCAAGAGCAGTACAGTACGCGCCTACAGTTCAGTACGGCTTTCCACCCTCAGACCGACGGGCAGACTGAGAAATTGATTTACGTCCTCGAGGACATGTTGCGGGCATGTGTGTTGGAGATTGGCGGATCTTGGGCGGAGTACCTACAGTTGTGCGAGTTCGCTTATAACAACAGTTGTCAGGCTAGCATTGAGATGGCGCCATTTGAGGCTTTGTATGGCAGACCGTGTCGCTCTCCATTGTGTTGGGCTGAGCCAGAGGACCGGGAGATAGTGGGGCCTGAAATTGTTGTTGACCACACGGAAAAGGTCAAACTGATCCGTCATAGACTCGGAGGAGCACATGAGAGACATAACACTAGCCTAATAGAATGCTATTTATCGTTCAATTCACATTTGAAACAACAAGAACAGACATAGCATGGAATGGAATCAATGAATTAAATCAAATAAATGGATATCAAATGGATATCAAGCAAACTAGACTCATCAAGTGAGCATAGACACAAAGAATCACATGATATAAGAGTACAAAGGTAAATAGTCAAAAGGACTATGCAAGGATAACATTTTATAGGAATGAAATGCCAAGTAAAATTGTCAATGGGTATAATCACACCAACAAAGTAAAGTCCTAGCTTTACTGGCCTCCCGATACACCAAGTCTTGTATTCGCTCTCTCGTACCCTTTTTCCTAGGTTCCTGAGTTTGGTGTCTCATTAGTTCGAATAGTGAGTTTATTGTGTATTCAAATTGGTTCAATCAACTTTATTTTATTAAAAATGAAAAATAAACCATATGCGAGTAAATACCAGAGTTAAACAAGTGTTACTGACACTAGGCTAAATAGTAGTGATTTAGGTCCGGTCGGCAGTGAAACGTGTCACCCCGACCCAATAATCATATAGCACAAGGGACTCTAACCCAAGTGTTACCACGGACTCTAACCCCGGTGTGTAGACCACCTCAGGGACTCTAACCCCGAGTGTCATACAATGTCAGGTAACGTGTGCCGACATCCCCGGGGACTCTAACCCCGTGAATCGTGCACACCTCGATCAAGTACGGGACCTAAATGCAAGAACTACTTTTTACATTTTCAAAAAATACCAAACATGGATTGTCAAGGCATAGGCACATCTACACACCTAAACAAATAAAGATTACAAGTCCTCTTAAACATTTATAAGATATTCACTAGCCTAATAGCATGCTATTTATCGTTCAATTCACATTTGAAACAACAAGAACAGACATAGCATGGAATGGAATCAATGAATTAAATCAAATAAATGGATATCAAATGGATATCATGCAAACTAGACTCATCAAGTGAGCATAGACACAAAGAATCACATGATATAAGAGTACAAAGGTAAATACTCAAAAGGACTATGCAAGGATAACAATTTATAGGAATGAAATGCCAAGTAAAATTGTCAATGGGTATACTCACAACAACAAAGTAACGTCCTAGCTTTACCGGCCTTCGCTCTCCCGTGCCCTTTTCCTAGGTTCCTGAGTTTGGTGTCTCATTAGCTCAAGTATAGTGGGTTTATTGTGTATTCAAATTGGTTCAATAAACTTTATTTTATTGAAATATATTTTCTCAATTTTTTCCAGTTTTTCTAGAATTTCTCCAAATTTTCTTTCATTTTTCTCTTCTTTTCTATTTTTCTTTTTATTTACTTGTTTGGGTCGGTGGGCCGGCCCCAAGAGGAGGGGGGTCGAAGTCGACCCGGACGGGTCGACTCGACTCCGGCTGGGCGAACAGTCCAGGCTCGGCCCACCACGGGGCCGAGCTCGGCCCGTTCGGGGCCCGCCAAAGCAGGGGGTGCACACGCGCGTGATGCGCGCGCGTGCTTTCCTTCCTCCCCCGATCGACTTGTTCGATCGGGAGGAAAAGAAGCTCTTTTTTTTTTTTCTCCTCCTCCCGGTGAGGGGTTGGGGTGGTTCTCCACCCCAACCCGGTGGGGCGATGGTGGGGAGGCCCCGCCATCACCACCGTGAGCATGGGGTTCGGCCATGGAGGCCGAACCCCCCCCTTCCATGCTTGGTCCCGAACAACAAACAACATCAACTGCAAAAACTCACCTCAATTGTGTCTCTAGCTCTCTTCTTCCTCCTCTCCTTCTTTCCTTCCTCTCCTTCTCTCTCTCTCAGCTCAGTTTCTCAAAACTGTGTGCGTGCGTAGTGTGTGTATATGTGGTGTAGGTGGAGATATGTAGGTGGGGATGGTTTGAGTGAAGAAGGCACGTAGAAGAGAAAAATGAAAGAAAATTTGGAGAAATTCTAGAAAAATTGGAAAAAATGAGAAAATTATATTTCAATAAAATAAAGTTTATTGAACCAATTTGAATACACAATAAACCCACTATACTTGAACTAATGAGACACCAAACTCAGGAACCTAGGAAAAGGGCATGGGAGAGCGAAGGCCGGTAAAGCTAGGACGTTACTTTGTTGTTGTGAGTATACCCATTGGCAGTTTTACCTGGCATTTCATTCCTATAAATTTTTATCCTTGCATAGTCCTTTTGACTATTTACCTTTGTACTCTTATATCATGTGATTCTTTGTGTCTATGCTCACTTGATGAGTCTAGTTTGCATGATATCCATTTGATATCCATTTATTTGATTTAATTCATTGATTCCATTCCATGCTATGTCTGTTCTTGTTGTTTCAAATGTGAATTGAACGATAAATAGCATGCTATTAGGCTAGTGAATATCTTATAAATGTTTAAGAGGACTTGTAATCTTTATTTGTTTAGGTGTGTAGATGTGCCTATTCCTTGACAATCCATGTTTGGTATTTCTTGAAAATGTAACAAGTAGTTGTTGCATTTAGTTCCCGTACTTGATCGAGGTGTGCACGAATCACGGGGTTAGAGTCCCTGGGGATGTCGGCACACGTTACCTGACATTGTATGACACTCGGGGTTAGAGTCCCTGAGGTGGTCTACACACCGGGGTTAGAGTCCCTGGTAACACTTGGGTTAGAGTCCCTTGTGCTATATGATTATTGGGTCGGGGTGACACGTTTCACTGCCGACCGACCTAAATCACTACTACTTAGCTAGTGTCGCAACAACACTTGTTTAACTCTGGTATTTACTCGCATATGGTTTATTTTTCAGTTTTCCAAGTTATATGCTTTTAAATACCATTTGAATATTTGGAAATGCAAATTAAACTTGTCATTGGGGATTACTGTTTTATTCTTGTACTCACCGTCCTTTTTATGACGGTGGGTGCAGAGCCGTTACCATCAGGCCGGGCAAGGAGAAGATCGGTGATTATCCCTGAGCCCGCGACGCATCACTACATCGATTGTAGGTCTTCTTTTGATATTTTGATTGTATAGTTTATATATGTCTTTCATATACTTTTTGGGTTTGTATATTGGGTTTAGCGTTAGTTCCCCGACTTGACTTAGACCATTCTATCGTTTCAATGAACTTTGAAGACTATATATATTTATGCGATGGCATTTCCTGGTTTTCCACACTTAGGATATTATAAATTGCTTCCGCATAATCAATAAGACTTCGCTAATAAATTCATTTAATAAAAGGTTTAATTAGAAAAGGTTGACTAATACGTAGTTAAGTCCTGTGTGATATGATTAGGGCTTAATTACGGGATTAGGCCGAGCGGTGCCCTAGATTAGAATAGGGGCCGTCACATTGACCATGGTCGTTCACACCTATAAAAAGTGCAAAAAGCATATCATACTTATTGGTCAAGTACATAATATCGAAAGAAACCACATCCCCAAGTACTTGAAAAATAATCTCGACTTGCAATCTACCTAAAAAACGTGTTGGAGGTGGTTTTCAACATCAAATTTAATACCCACAAGAAATTCACGTTTTGTTTTTGCTTTTTGAAACATACTGTAATATGGCCTTCGCGTTACCACAGCAAGCATCGGTCTACGTAAAGCTTCTGTATAATTCCTAACATCCTTCTCTCCAAACGTCAACTGATTAATCCCACATGCACGAACGAACTCTGCCATAAAGGATTTGCAAACTGGAATTCCCACACTATCATTGAACATGATTCTTTATTTATTTACTTCAGAAATACTTTTATTGCATCTGTAGAACCGAGACTTTGATGGGCTAATATCATGGTTATGCTCAAGTATTGCCTTTGTAATGTGTCATCTTCCATCCAGGCTTAAGCGAGCAGACATTTGAGTTTTGCAACCACATCATGATAGTAAGTTCTTTACATATTTGCCATTTATTCAAGCATAACCTTGCCTAGCACATATAAGAACGTACTTCTAAGTTACTTTGCCTTTCTTATGGGTAAACCTCAGTCTTAACCCAAATCCCTTGGCCTTTGCGTATTGTTTAAATGGTGTTTTAACCTCATTAATAGTTTCAAAAGTCATTCCTTCCTTGGGGCCTTATGGAAGATCAATTGCTTCTATTTATTTATCACTATCATCGACACTATCATCGCAATCATTTTGGTTGTTAACAATCTCCACATTATCCTTTTCATTGTCAACAATATCCACATTATCATCATTGTTGACCATGTTTTCATCAATAAATTCAACATGCTCCTTGTCCCCATCAAGTGTAGTGTAACTTGTCTCGCATTGATCATTAGATGGGTCCAAATGGGACATTGTTGCATACAAAACAACGGAAATTTCAAAAAATAAAAATTTCTCTGTAGTCGACTATATGAGTCTACACATAACATGAAAGATTTTCCTTTGTATAGTCAACTAATTTTCCTTTGTAGTCGATTAAATGAGTGAAGCCTTAACAACACCACAGTGTTCCCAAGCGGTCACTACAGTAAGTGAATAATTACTGCGTGTACATAAGGTACAGTCAAAATGAAAGCAATGAAGCTCCATTGAGACTAGACTACACTAACTTTTAATGCTTCTAACTACCATTAGTAAAGGACTTGAAGTGAAGTCATTCCAATCCATAAATACATGGTCAACCCTAAACTCCAAATGCATTTGACACATTGCCCTAAATACACTACCAACTAATTCTTAACAACATCTAAATGCAACAGACCCTAAACCACTAGTAAATGTACCCTAACCCCCATCATTAACTCATGTACTCAACAACACATAGCAAACAAACATACTCTTTTAAGAGACAAAACTAATAAATATGTTCACTTACCACCTCTAGTACTTCGAATCTCAACATTTCTAATCTCCAAAGGTGGTCCTTTGAGCAAAGAATCTGAATCTTGAAATAGATCATATTTTTGGTTCACTTTTGCTCTAGTTCGTGATGAAAAGCTCCAACATGGTTGCGTGGCTGAGAGTAAATAAAGATGAGAGAAAGGAAGAAAAAGAAAGAAAGACCAGGTAGTTTCAGATTTTTGGACTTTAGTCGATTGACAACCTAAAAGTACGGTGGCCTAACAGCAGACTGAGGCAGCGTTAGCTTTGCAGTTGAGTTGACAAATTTATTTTGTGTTTTAATAAAAAGCAAAGAAAATGGGGAGTCGCTAACATGTTGGGCCCGTGCGTGCTGACTGGGGCCCACGTCAGGTGTGGTTGGTGTGTGCCCATTGTGGAGCACTCTAGCATTTTTCTTTCACATAAGACCATCTCAAGACCGAAAAACATTGGAATAAAGAAGTCATCTCCAACAACAATGTACATTTCGAATGTGCAACATATGTGGCATGAGAAAATAGACAAAGTTTATTCTCTATGTCTAGTTTTTATACGGTGCAATCCAATCACCTCAACAATTCTCTTTAAAGAGCATTTTTGAAATTTAATATTTATTCAAGCCACTTACTATTAAAAATGCTCTAAAGCATGTGGAGCTTGAGATTATGCTATACAAACTCGGCTTGATGATTTTCATAAAAATAAATAAATAACTCCACTTGATACACAATATATATTTCTTCTCAATATATACTAAGTATTGAAGGTGGTACATAGTAAAATTAGTTGTTATTCTTGTTTTTTTTCTAACTATGCTCTCTTTACTAATTAAACTTAATTTTCTTTTCTGGGATTGTGCTCAATATATATTAATTTCTATTGTTACAGCTTACATGTACAGCGTGTCTCGTCTAGGTATAAATATATAATTACCTATCTCAGGAAAAGAACAAAAAAATGAGACTACACGTGATGATGGTAGCTAGACCTGGGTTGGCAGGCCGTGGAACTCGTGACTTGCGCATTGAAAAAGCTGGTTAGCCTAATAATTAGGCCTCGTTTGGTTCATTTTTGCTAACTTACAGTGTTAATTGGGAGTTATCTCCTTTGAGTTGATATTTTCATGTTTGGTTCGACTTTAAACTTATAGGGAAGTTTCAAATTTTTAAACAATAAAAAATATGAATTGACATAAATAGCCTTCAAACAAGAGAGATATGAGTAATAAAATAGTCATTAATGAGGGTTAATTGTGTCCACAACCCTTGGGAGATAACTTTCTAGGGGAGGTGGTGGGAAGATATCTTGCACCTTAGGGTGTAAGCTAGGAGACAACTTGCAGACAAGTTGGAGAACCAAACAAGATTAGTTCCCAACTCCCTGGAAGTTATCTCCCAGGAGATAACTCCACCCCTAACAAAATAAGGCCTTAATTGAATCATCAATCGAAGACGAGCCCATGTTCGATTGGCCCAATCTTTTATCCCTGCATATACTACGATTCCATAAGGGCAACCACAATGGGATGCCCTAAGTGTGTAGTGGACTCAAAAAAGCTGCACGAGGGTCCCACAATTTTTGTTGTTACAAAAAAATTGAATTCAACCAATTCATCCCATCAACTATAGTTAATTTCATTTTTTGAGCATTTTTTAGCGTTCTTACATTGCAGTACGTTTTTTGCCCATTTTTATATGTTGCAATTTTTTCAAAATTTAATTTAACCTATATAAATATCATCATTCATCTCTATTATGCAGAACTACTCAAAACTCTGATTTTTCCAAACTTCATCATCCTCTACAACTTCAATATCTTTTTCACTTCACCATCTCAAAGCACCAGCTTCTCATACATGGATAATAACAATTATCCATTTTATCAAAACACTCAGAGTTTTCAAAATTAGTTTTTTCTACCAAATATGCCTAATTTTCAAAACCCCCAACATCTTCAATTTCCCCAAAATCTTCAATATTCCAAATAATGCCAACCTTCCATATCCTTTCATTCCACCAAACATCTACAATTTCTCAAATACTCTTAACTTCCCATTTCCTTACTTCCCTATAAATATCTAAAATATCTCTCAACTTATGGATGGTACTAAGGGGTAGGCAAACCACAATTTGGTGGTGAAAACCATCAAACTAAGACCAAACCACGAGTTTACAATTTTGCCATTTTGCAAACCACCACTAAATCATGAACCCTTAAAACCGCACCCAAATTGACTGCGCAAACCATGGTTTACTCAGTTTGGTTTCACATTTTTAAGGTTTAGGGAACATTTTCAACCAAAAAACAAATGGTGATAGCCATTTGTGGTGGGATGGAGCGACTGCTGGGGGAGGCAACCACCATAGTGGGAGGAGCGGTGGGAGGCGGCCACTAGTAGCGGCCACAAGTGGCGGGAGATGGCGAGGGAGGCATAACTAGAAAGAGGAGCGGCGGTAGGAGGGGCGGGACTGGTGAGAGGCGGCCATAACGATGAGTGCTAACCACTGGGTGATAAGAGTTGGCGGTAGGAGGCACAATTTGAAGGGCGACAGATGGGAGGCACAGATGTGGAGGCACGGCGGTGAAAGGCGCAACCAATGGGAGGATTCGACTGGCACGGTGGGAAGCAGTGGTGACTGGTGAGATGTAAAGGCAATGGGAGGAGAAGGCAAATAATGGTCTTTAGATAGAGGGAGAGAAACAGCTGATGAAGTGATAGTATCGAGTACCTAGTCTATATTGTTAGGATTTTCATATGTAAATTAAAGGAATTTACTAAACTAACCTTGGTTTTGTGAACTGGGGTTCAAAATGAAAACCACCACCAAACTGCAATTCTGCGATTTTCAAGTTATTCAAACCACCCTCGCACTGTGAGTTTTAAAAACCAGGTCAAACCACACGATTTAGGCGGTTTGGGCGATTTTGCAGAGACCGCTGCCCACCCCTAATTTGTACTTCCTGAAATAACGAAGATAATGCAACCGAAACAATTCGTTATTGCGATGACCTTACCACCCTAAGGTGACATGTCTTCGTGCACTCCTTGCCTAGTGCGCCTATCTCCACGTGTCCGGCTCCTGCCCGTCCTCCTATTAGCTCGAAGTTCATGTCCATGTGTGTTTCATTAAATTTGTTAGTGAATTATCCGTATTTTCTTAAATTATCCTCTTTAAGTATTTAAATATTTATTAAGTTCAATAATTTGTGGTTTATTCAAATCATAACTATATTAATTGGTTGTATTTCACAAGTTAACATAAATCGGCGAAAGTCTCAATTGATACAACTAGGAAAGGTAATTTACCATGGTAAACATTATTCGTAAGAGCAAATCCTACTATGGAAAATCCCGAAATAGTACTATGTGTATAAGCGACAGTATCATAAAACATGGTATATACATGTACACTGTCACGACCTAAACCTCTAACCCCATTTTAATTCCAAAGTTTCCAAAACATTATAACAAAGTCTAAAACTTTAAGTAAAGGTATAAACACATCCAAAAACATGTTATATGATATCATGAATTGGAGTATTTTGGAGGCTAGTAAATCTAGGACTTTACTTTGTTGTTGTGAGTATACCCAATGACAACTTTACTTGACATTTATTTTTTATTAATTGTTGTCCTCGCATAGTCTTTTTTACTATTTTGCCTTGTATTCTTATATAATGTGTTCTTTGTGTCTATGTTCACTTGATGAGTCTAGCTTGCATGATATCCATTCATTTGATTTGGTTCAATGATTCTATCCCATGCTATGTTTATTCTTGATGTTTTAAATGTTAGTTGAATGATAAATAGCATGCTATTAGGCTAGTGAATATCTTATAAATGTTTAAGGGAACTTGTATTCCTTATTTGTTAAGGTGTGTAGATCTGTCTATGCCTTGACAATCAATACTTAGTATTTCTTGAAATTAAAAGTAGTTTTCGCATTTAGGTCCCTTTGTCTCATGTATTCTAGCTATCCTAATAAGACTTTATCTACAATATCCCAACCACCTTCCCATAAGTCGTATCCTTATTGTCTATCTAAAGATCTTCAAATCAAAAGCACCCTCAACTTATAACTAGTGGCTTGTATGAATTCACCATCATACCTCCAATGTTATATCGATATCTAAGCTAGGTGTCCCATACCGACTAGGTTGAGAATTGTCATGTCCTCGATAGTCGTGTCATAATCTGCAATACCCATAAATTGCATAGTCTCTAACTTAAATCATCACTTTCCTCTTTAGCATAAAATAACCACATATAATCGCCTGCATTCACCATTATCTTCTTAAACATGATGTCTACACGTATAATGTAGCAAAAACATCAACTTCTCATTAACTATACAAAAATGACCTGACATTCAAAATCTTCATATCTACATATTACGTATCAACCTCCTAAACTGGGGCTTTAACCCATAATGGTATCGTTAGTATCGACGACATAAAGACCCAAAGGCAATTGAAATGATGATTCCACTCCACTCCACATTGAGAACATACTGGAAGGCACTCTTGTCCCAATGATGTAGGCTCGTCACCCTGCAAATCTGGCTCTAGCGCAGGTGTCGATGTAGTAACTGACACTGGTCTCCAAAGACAGTCTTTCTTATCATGTCCATACCGGCCACTTCGAAAACACGAACGTTGTCCTTTTGCTTTTCCCTGTCGTCTCCTTAAACTCTATCTCAAAATCCTCGCGTCCTGTGTTCGAGGTGTGTATGCTCAGTCATGCTCTCTATCTGCATGAGGACCTAGCAATGTTAGAATGTACCCCTCTTGTGTCCTTTGTCTGATTCTCCTATGTTCATCACTAGTGCTATGCTCGACCCACACTGGCTCTGGTTAGGTTGGGGTGACTACTATTAGGTTTTGAGATGTTGTAGCCACATCTTTAGCGAGTGTCGTAAGTGCGGTGGCCCGATCCCTTAATAGTCGGAGTACCCCGGCCATCCGAGTCTCCTAGACTGCAAGTGGATCCTCCACACTCACTATAACTGGGAAATCCCTAACTATAACACTAGTCTGTCTGATCTCTGATCACGTGTCGTGCATGTCAAATATAACCCGCAATCGAGTTACCAACCACAAGGGTGTAGTAGTGGTAAATACGGGGTCGAATCCACGGGACTTGAGTTTACTCCAAGTTAACTAAAAATAGGGGGTTTTCAGAAAATTCAATAAAATAATTAATTAAACTAACAAAAATAAACAATTCTCAAAAATTAATATCAAAAATGAAAAATCACCTAAATCTCCAGTTTCACAAATCAGAATCAAGATTCAATAGCATTTAATGGTCCTCAATCTTTCCCAAATAAATTATTAATTTAATTCTCCTAGATTAGCTGTAGAAAATCGACATCCGCCAAGAATTCCTAGTTCCCCTAATCTCGATAGCCAGGACATCCGCCACTAACTAACTTCCCTAATTAATGTATAACCCTAGACATCCGCCAATCAGGTTTAACACACTAACCGCAGTAATATAGATCTATGGGAACACTAATCCTAGATAATCGGGTCGCAACCGCTACCTATTTAACCTAGATTCAATTGTTGTACACTCAAGAACCGAAAAGGTTTTACGGCAAACGGGTGAATGTTTGTTACTTTATTGATCTAAAAGCATAATTACACGGATACTAATATTCAAAATAACCATAGATTGTCAATCTAAAAACATGTATTGGCCTCATACATACCCTAGATCTAAATCATAATCATTAAATCAACAACAATGAAATAGAAGAAATTAAATTAATTAAATAATAAAATAAAAAGATCTCACGTAATATGCTTTGAATCCATAATTTCGACTTGCTTCCCCTTCGACTTAGGCAAGAAATTGATTAGCCGGACATCATCTTCAAAAATCAATACTAAAAATAATAATTGATCTCTAAAAAATATTAATTGGTTCTTCTCTAATAATACCTAGGTTCCTAATATATAAAAGTACTCCAAATTGTATTCGTATACTAATTTTAGGGGTTATGGACGTGACTCGTGCGTCGAGGAGCATCGTAGGGGTGTTTTTAGATCAAAAATGGATTCTGCCACGTGCCTGCACGCGATTCGTTGTTTTACCTTGACGCGCCACGTGTCTGCACGCCATTGGACCGCCCCTGTCATCACCGATTACTTGGCGCCACCTGATTCGCCGAGAATTGCGCGTTCTGCTATGATTCGCAGCGCTGACGTGTCATCACCCGATTGTCAAACGATGACGTGTCATCACCTTTTTGGCTGAAATATTATGTATGCTTTTCGACACACTACACAATGCGTATTTCGAGGCAAACCGTCCGGCATCCGATCACTGCAAATAAAAACTTCATTTTGAGTATTTTTTCGCCACGAATTCAACCGTGCGCTCCGTTTCACCTAAAAATGACCAAAAAATATAATTAAATATATATTTTAAATATTTTCTATAATAAATATACTAAAATAAACTACTAAAAACATATAAATACTGACTTATCAAATACCCCCAAACTTAAGACTTTGCAAGTCCCGAGCAAATGTGTAAATGACAATAAAAACTAAACTAGACTCCTAATATAATAATGCGCTGATTGAATTAATCATATACCCGACCCAAATTCATGGAGTTCCTTTGGTTTACATAGTTACCAAATTAACAAGTAATTTAGAAAATTTCAGAGTTATGATATGTCAAGTCTCGCAAGTCAAACACAATTAAGAACTCACTTTCAAAACATAGAATCAGTCAATACAAAGGCCATCAACTAATCACAAGTTTTATTGGTCTATACAATTAAACCACGCAAGTTCAAAATCTTACTTAATATAGTGAAAGCACTTGAACTAAATCTTTTATTTGAGGAGTTTTACAACTTCCATCTTCTTCTTTTTCTTTTTTTTTCATTATTTTTCATCGACCACTTCTTTTTTCAAGTAGTACGATCCCTTCTCCATTTCCTGTGGACCATTTTTCTCACTTTTTCCCTCCACAAGATTCCC
Organism: Stephania yunnanensis; assembly: GCA_039657365.1. NCBI lineage: Eukaryota > Viridiplantae > Streptophyta > Magnoliopsida > Ranunculales > Menispermaceae > Stephania > Stephania yunnanensis. The sequence goes on along the minus strand of CM077584.1, from coordinate 10,762,121 downwards.
TGCTCCATTTCCTGCGGAAACCCGTGGGACTCTTTATTCTTTATTTTATTTTTATGAAAAACTCATGTTAGTACTTCTCACTTTCACTATGATCAAGCAAATCTCCCAATGTGGGTTAAATAATATAACTTGCATAAATTTGTCCGTTTACTCATTTTCGTTATCTAGCACTAAGTTTAACCATCATCTAAGTCTCTAATCATGAAATCATAAAAATGCTGAACTACGAACTTGATTAAGTGTTTCTCCTAATTTTCTCTAAGTTTCAATTTAAAAAGGCAACTGTAATTTACTCATCCACAACCAAAGGTATGAACAAAGTTTCGAGTGACTCTAAAATAAATAAAACATACTAAATATATACATGAAAGTGTATCAATTCCTAATGAAATGAGAAAGGAATATGAATAGACAAGAAATGAGAAAAATGATATAAAACACCACCATTACCATCCAATATCCACATATAACCGCATAATAAAAAAAATTAAAACAATCTCACCTGCGGTCTTTCGCAAGAGAATCCCTCCAAAACAATCCATAATCCCTAAAACACCCTCAAACTTATTCCGAACCTTGCCCTCAAGGTTCAAAATAAGTCAAGAGGTTCACACATATAAAACAAACAAGATGGTGAAAGAATATAATAAAAATAAAAGGAAGGAAATGATACAAATTCATGCAAAATAATAAAAAATATGAAAATAAATAAACTAAATAGTACTTATCAAAGTTTGGGCTGCCTCCCAATAGCGCTTTTGGTTAAAGTCGTTGGCTCGACTTGGTCGGAGTCTGTCAATTAATATAGATCGGTAGCATCGAGATCGACCTCCAAATCATGGCTTGAAGTCTTCATACGAAGTCTTCAATTGGGCGTTTTGTCTTAAACACATTACCCCCACACGCATTACTCAATCTCATTTATGGGCGACATGCCATCATACACCGCATTCACAATATATGGTCTTGTCCACCTCGATCTCAGCTTACCTGCAAAAATCTCCAGACGTGACTGAAATAAAAGCACTTTCTGACCAATATGGAAAGATTTCCTATATAGATTTCTATCATGGAACGCTTTAGTTTTTTCTTTATAAATCTGCGCATTTTCATACTCTTCGTTCCTGATTTCCTCCAACTCTTGGAGATTGAGCTTTCTCTCTTTTCTTGCTTCATCGAGCTTCATATTAAACTGTTTCACAGCCCAATAAGATTTATGCTCAAGCTCGACTGGCAGGTGGCAAGCTTTACCAAACATAAGGCGATATGGGGACATCCCAATTAGCATTTTAAACGTCGTTCGGTAAGCCCAAACAGCATCATCAAGACATGCACTCCAATCTTTACGAGTAGGATTCACCGTCTTTTCCAAGATTGATTTGATCTCTCTATTAGAGACCTCTGCCTGGCCACTCGTTTGGGGATGATATGTTGTAGAAGTTCGATGAGTAACATTATACCTCCTCAGAAGACTTTCAACCATACGGTTGCAGAAGCGAGTGCCTCATCACTGATCAGGGCATGTGAGGTGCCAAATGTTGTGAAAATCCTCGATTTAAGGAATTCACATACCACTTTGGAGTCATTAGTGCACGTAGCCTTAGCTTCCACCCACTTAGACACGTAATCCACTGCCAAGAGTATGTAAACATTACCAAACGACACTGGAAACAGCCCCATAAAGTCTATACCCCAAACGTCAAATATCTCACAAATATGAATCGGGGTAAGTGGCATTTGGTCTCGATGACTAAGATTACCAGATTTCTAACAGTTAGGACAAGCCTTGGTAAACATGTATGAATCATGGAAAATAGTGGGCCAGTAAAACCCACTCTCAAGAACTTTCCTAGATGTCCGACGGGGACCGAAGTGGCCTCCGCAGGCGTAAGTATGACAAAAAGCCAATATGGAATGACTCTCGGTCTGAGGAACATAAAGCCTGATAACCTGGTCGGAGCAAAACTTCCATAAGTACAAGTCATCCCATACATAGTACTTAGCATCACTCTTTACTTTATTCTTCTGAGCCTTTGAAAGGTAGATCACCCGAAGTGATATAGTTCACCAAACCGGCGTACCAGGTGAGATCGTCCATAACAGCATAGATGTGCTCGTTAAGGAAATCATCCATAAGAGGGGTAGGACTCTCGCGGTTTTTAATTCTGCTGAAATGGTCTGCGACTAGATTCTCTGCACCACTTTTATCTTTGATCGTGATGTCAAACTCCTGAAGTAGGAGTATCCATCTAATGAGCCTAGGTTTGGCATCCTTTTTACTCATCAGGTATTTCAAGGCAGCGTGATCAAAGTAAATGATAACCTTGATTCCTAAAAGGTAAGGCCGAAACTTCTCAAGTGCGAAGATAATAGCAAGGAGCTCATTCTCAGTAGTGGTGCAGTTCATCTGAACCGCGTCTAGAGTACGAGAAGCATAGTAGATGACACGTGAAACTCTCCCGACTCTCTGTCCTAAGACTGCACCCACAGCATAATCACTAGCATCATACATAATTTCAAATGGAAGCTCCCAATCAGGGGCTTGAATCACTGGTGTGCTAGTAAGTGAGTCTTTCAGTGCATCAAATGCACTCTTACATGCCTTATCAAACTCAAAAGGTATGTCCTTTTGAAGTAGACGACATAGAGGTTATGCTATTTTTGAAAAGTCCTTGATGAAACGACGGTAAAAACCAGCGTGTCCAAGGAAAGATCTAATCTGCCACACATTAGTAGGGTAGGGAAGTTTCTTGATAACATCAATTTTAGCTTGGTCTACTTCTACACCGCTGGCTAAGACAATGCGTCCCAAAATAAGACCTTGTTCCACCATAAAATGACATTTTTCATAGTTCAAAAACAATTTCTTCTCGATACACCTGCTGAGAACTTTTGTCAGATTGCTGAGACAACTATGAAATGAATCACCGTAAATGGTAAAGTCATCCATGAAGACTTCAATGAAATGCTCAACAAAATCTGAAAAGATACTCACATGCACCTTTAAAAGGTGGCAGGGGCATTGCATAACCCAAAGGGCATGCGCCGATAGGCAAAAGTGCCAAACGGACAGGTGAAAGTCGTATTTTCCTGGTCTTCAGGTGATACCGGTATCCGATGAAAATCGGAATAACCGTCAAGACAACAGTAATGAGAACGTCTAGCGAGTCTTTCCAACATCTGATCAATGAATGGTAGGGGAAGTGATATTTCCCGGTGGAAGCGTTTAATTTCATGTAGTCAATGCATACCCGCCATCCATTTTGAATACGGGTTGGAACCAACTCACCATGTGAATTGGTGACTACTGTGACTCCCATTTTCTTAGGAACCACCTGGATAGGGCTTACCCATTTGCTATCAGAGATGGGAAAGGAGCTTCAATATCTCCTTCTTCACTACATCCATCATAAGCGGATTGAGCCTCCTCTGGGCTTCTCTCGTAGGTTTTGACCTTTCTTCCATATATATATGATGCATGCAAGTGAAAGGGCTCAAACCTTTGATATCCGTTATGGTCCACCCAATAGCTTGTTTAAACTCTCGGAGTACTCGAAGGAGCCTCTCTTCCTCCAAATGTGTAAGTTTGGCTGAGATGATCACACGGAGTGTGTATCACCCAAAAACATATACTTTAAGTGCTCAGGTAATGGTTTCAGCTCAAGTGTGGGAGCTTTAACCAATGAGGGAGAAAGTTCGGAGTTTGAAGTAAGTAGCTCCAAATAATGGACATTTGGGGGCAAGGGTTGGATCGAATCCAACTCAAAAACAACATCTTCGACATCAATATCGAAGGTCAGATCATTCTCGTGGATTTGAGTAGTGTCGAGATGATGCTTTAACACTACTTTAACTTCATCATCGCCACTCGGAGCAAGGTCTTCTCAACGAGTGGGTCCACGTAGTCCATGGTATATACCACAGAAGACACATCGTTGGGGTATCGCATCGCATCGTAGATGTTAAACTTGATGACTTCACCGTCGAACTCCATGGTAAGAGATCCATCATCAACATATATCTTCTTCTTCGCCGTTTTCAAAAATGGACATCCAATGAGTACTAATGAAGCATTGGGGAATGACTCCTCTTTCGTATCGACTACATAGAAGTCAGCAGAAAACACAAACTCGTTCACTCGAATTAGAACGTCCTTGAGAACACCGACAGGTATGACAACGAAACGGTCTGCTAACTGAGATGACACCAGTCTCCTCCAATAGGCCTGCGTGCAAGGTGTCATAAATAGACAATGGCATAACATTAATGGAAGTGCCAAGGTCGCACATAGCTCTCTGAATGCTTACATCACCTATAACACAAGGTACTGAGAACATCCCAGGATCCTTGCATTTATGGGGCAATTTCTTTTGTAGGATAGCCATGACGGTTTCTCCTTTTTGGGCTTTTTCATTGCCATTCAGTTTTTCTTTGTTAGTGCATAGTTCCTTAAGAAACTTTGCGTAACTAGGGACTTGCTTCAGACGTCGAGGAGTGGAATATTGATTTTCACTCGCTGAAAGGTCTCGAGAGTTTCTTTCTCTTCCTCCTTTTTCTTATCTAGGAAGTTTCGTTGTGGAAAATGAGGTTTGACCTTAAATGTGGGTAGTGTTTCCTTTTGAGTAATTACCATATGTTTAGGGGCAGATGGAGTCACTACTACCTCGTGTTCTTCCTCATTTGCCTGGTTTTAGGCATTAGATGACATATTGTCCCGTTTGGGTCCCTCCAGCTTTGTACCAATACGGAGTGTAACTGCGTTAGCACTCACGTTAGGAATCGGGTAAGGATGCGAAGGCAACTTTCCCTTATCCTCGAGACGTCCAATCTGTTGTGCATGTTGGTCCACTTGAACTTGAATAGTTCGGACCATCGATTTGAGTTCGATGAAGGATTTCTCGGTGTTAGCCCTGAACTGGTTCAGTTCATTCATAACTTGGCTTTGTTGGCTCATAAGGGCTTTAATCATATCCTCAAGTGAAGAGGAATTATTGGAGGGTGCAGGCAACGGTTGACCTCTGGGGATGAAGGTCTTATAATTCTGATTCTGAGGCCCATAACTGAAGTTTGGGTTGTTCCTAGCCGTGGCATGATTATAGGTATTCTCGAATGGGATTTTAGATGGCCCTTGGAACTGATTACCCATGGAATTGGTCTGTTGATCATCATCAAAGAGTGTAGGACATTCATCAATTGCATGATTTGTGGCAGCACAGAAGCCACAAGCTTTGGCCTCCACTTTACAGGATGAGAGGTGACGTTCCATCATAGAGGCTATTTGGTCAATTTTTTGGTCAATGGAACTCGAGATATTGCCTGTAGTCAGACTTCGGTAAGCAGTAGCATCGAGATCACCATAAAGGCGTGACTATTGTGCGATGTCCTCATACAGTTGTTTCATTTGGGCCAAAGTTTTATCTCAAATGTGACCCCCACACGCATTATCGATCATGCGTCGTTCTATGGGCGACATGCCAACATAGAAGAATCAAGTTATGGCCTTCTCAGATTGGCCATGTTGCGGGCAACTAGCAATCAATCGCTTATAGAGATCCCAATATGCGCCAAATAATTTGCCCGGCCTCATTTTGATGCTGCAAATTTCCTTGATGAGCTGAGCAACTCTATCCTCAGGGAAATATTCATTCAAAAACGTGGTTGCCATATCATTCCAAGAATTAATGCAGCATGCGAAAGGTAGAAAAGTCATTCCTTGGCTTTGTCTTTAAGGCAGAACGGAAAAGATCTGAGCTTAACTGTTTCCTCGTTCGCATTAGAGGGTTTCATTGACTTGCAGATAGTATGAAACTCCTTCAGGAAAGTGATAGGGTCTTCATTCTCGCCACCATGGAAGGATGGTAAGAGATGAATGAACCCAGACCTCAAACTCAAAGTCTTCAGCATTAACCGAATAGTTGATGCAGAGGGGTTGTTGCGCCAAAAGAGCTTGAAGCTCATAATTGGCGTGACCCATGGAGATTTGGCGATTTGCAGCCATGTCCAAAGGATTTTGGCCTTCATGTTGCCTAAGTTGGGTCTCTCTAATCCACCTATGAAAAGTTCTCTCTGGTTCAGGGTCGAAAGGTAATAATGAACCGGTTGATTTTAACCGAGTGAGGTGTGGTAGCATAAAACTAAAATAAATAAAAAATAAATAAAATAATAATAAAAAAGAAAAGAAAAGAAAAGAAACCTAAACTCAAAGTAAATAAAAATAAATTAACTAAACTAATAAAAATAAATTAACTAAAATAAACTAATAAAAAAAATAATTAATTACTAATCTAACTAACAAAATAAATAAATTAACTAAACTAATGTTAAAAATAATTAATATAACAAACTAAAGCCTAACTCGAGTAAAGACTAAGTCCCCAAGAACGGCGCCAAAATTTGATCACGTGTCGTGCGTGCCAAATATAAAATCCACAGACTTGAGTATACTCCAAGTTAACTAAAAATAAGGGATTTTCAGAAAATTCAATAAAATAATTAATTAAACTAACAAAAATAAACAATTCTCAAAAATTAATATCAATAATGAAAAATCACCTAAATCTCTAGTTCCACAAATTAGAATAAAGATTCAATAGCATTTAATGGTCATCAATCTTTCCCAAATAAATTATTAATTTAATTCTCCTAGATTAGCTATAGAAAATCGACATCCGTCAGAAATTCCTAGTTCCCCTAATCTCGATAGCCAGGACATCCGCCACTAACAACTTCCCTAATTAATGTATAACCCTAGACATCCGCCAATCAGGTTTAACATACTAAGATCTATGGGAACACTAATCCTAGATAACCGGGTCGCAACCGCTACCGATTTAACCTAGATTCAATTGTTGTACACTCAAGAACCGAAAGGGTTTTATGGCAAACGGGTGAATGTTTGTTACTTTATTGATCTAAAAGCACAATTATACGGATACTAATATTCCAAATAACTATAGATTGTCAATCTAAAAACATGTATTGGCCTCATACATACCCTAGATCTAAATCATAATCATTAAATCAACAACAATGAAATAAGTGAAGTAAATTAATTAAATAATAAAATAAAAAGATCTCACATAATATGCTTTGAATCCATAATTTCGACTTGCTTCCTCTTCGACTTAGGCAAGAAATTGATTAGCCGGACATCATCTTCAAAAACCAATACTAAAAATAATAATTGATCTCTAAAAAATATTAATTGGTCTTCTCTAATAATACCTAGGTTCCTAATATATAAAAGTACTCCAAATTGTACTCGTATACTAATTTTAGGGGTTAGGACGTGACTCGTGCATCGAGGAGCATCGTAGGGATGTTTTTAGATCAAAAATCGGATTCTGCCACGTGCCTGCACGCGATTTGTTGTTTTACCTTGATGCGCCACGTGTCTGCACGCCATTGGACCGCCCCTGTCACCGCCGCTTACTTGGCGTCGCCTGATTCGCCGAGAACCGTGCGTTTTGCTATAATGCGTAGCGCTGACGTGTCATCACTCGATTGGTCAAACGCCGACGTGTCATCACCTTATTTGCTGAAATATCTTGTATCCTTTTCGACACACTGCACAACGCGTATTTCGAGGCAAATTGTCCGGCATCTGATCACTTCAAGTAAATACTCTATTTTAAGTATTTTTCCGCCAGGAATTCAACCGTGCACTCCGTTTCACCTAAAAATGACCAAAGAATATAATTAAATATATATTTTAAATACTTTCTATAATTAAATATATTAAAATATACTACTAAAAACATATAAATACTGACTTATCAATCTCCTATAGAGTAGTCGACTGTCCGTCCATGATCTGCATCAAGACACGTGCTCTGCATAAGCTTCAATATATATATATACACGCGTATGGTGTATAACATACAGTAAAAACATAATACGTATAGAACCATAACTCTACCTGCCTCACATCACTTCCCAATTAAAGTTCTTAAGCCACAATATCGGGTTTCCACATCTAAGATTTTTGTTGGTGAAGTTGATCAAATTTCTTTTAACTTTTCCCAAGGCTTTATCGACTCTCTCTAATACCAACTATGGCGTTGGTATAAGGTTAAAGAACAAACTAAACTTGATCCCTTATGATCCATCAACCTTACTCTGATACCATCTGCGATTGTCTTGCCACCCCGGGTGACGTGTCTTCGTGTACTCCTTGCCCAGTGGGCCTAACTACACGTGTCCAGCACCTGCCCATCCTCCTATTAGCTTGAAGTTTGTGTCCACGTGTGTTTCATTAAATTTGTTAGTGAATTAGCCATATTTTCTTAAATTATCCTATTTAAGTATTTAAATATTTATTAAGTTCAATAATTTGTGGTTTATTCAAATCGTAACCATATTAGTGGGTTGTATTTTACAAGTTAACGTAAATCAGCTGAAGCCTTAATTGATACAATTAAGTAAGGTAATTTAGTATGGTAAACATTATTCATAAGAGCAAATCCTACTATGGAAAACCTAGAAAAGTACTCTATGTATAAGCAATGGTACCATAAAACATAGTATATACATGTACACATCATCTCAAATCTACCAATACCCAAAATAATATAAACACCTAGGAGTAAGTCCAAGACCGTCAACAAAAAAAAGATAGGGCCTAAGATTGTCCCTTACCGCTACTCGTAGAAAGATCTGCACTCAGTCACCCAACAAATAAAGTGACTAGTCTAGTGGGTAAATTCCCAAGAGAAGTCCACACAATATTTAGCAAGAAAACAAATAAAACTACAAGACATGCAAGTGTGTTATCTGGCAACAGAATACATACTTCAATGAATGTAGGGCAATACAAAAGATTCAAGCAGCATACAATAATAGTAATACACTACAATAGACAATAATCAAACCAAGTATCAGTTAATGAGGTAAATGAGAACATAAACATACAACAGCTAAGTCAATATGCACATAAATGTCTTTGATGAACACCAATGATGTATCGCGTGTCAGACTATACCATACTTCAAAGCTAATGGTCTCTCGTGTGGCCTTCTCCGACAACCTCCACAATCCCATTTCCTTAGTCCTCGCAGCACTGGCCAGATCCGCCGAGTCATCGACACATGCATTTGAGTGCAGCTCGGGTCTTAATTCACCGAAGGCATGATCACGCGTGCTATGGTATAGTGTACCAAAGTTCATCCACACATCCCGATTTAAAAAACCCCAATAAACCAATATATCAGTCAGATAAACCAGTAAAATAAATAGTTCGGCACCCATTACACGCATAAGAAAAATGAACCAAATTCTATTAAGCATCCTCAAGGGGTTTACGCACCTCAATCCGCGCTTCGACTTCCCGGACTCCCGTATCCGACCCGACTAGCTCCCCGATACCTGAGCTTTAGTCCACTAAGTCCCTGAAGTCCAATTTTACATGTTTAGTATGTTTATAGGTGTTTGGGATATGTATTGAGTCAAAAGTCCCAAAACAACCCTTTAAATTCAGTTTCGGTATGTCATTAGCACGCTATGTAATGGTACCGCACTATGGAATTGATGTAGCGCGCTACTATTATTCATCTTGAAGAACAGTTGGAAACTCAGAATGATTAACGCGCTAACTGTTCCAGGTAGCGCGCTATGTAGTTTCTGGGACAGAATTCTCAAGTCGAGAATTATGTATTTCCCCTCCAATTTAGTTACCTAAACCTGGTTTATACCCTCTCTATATCAATCGACTTCAAAACAGTAAGCAAACAACCTCAGAACATCAATTTGAACTAAATTTCACAAAAATTGGTTTAAATGAAAGCGTAGATGATGGAGAAGATGATTACCTTAGTTTGAGTCCTTAAATTGACCTCTAAGGTGGTTGAATTCTCCTCCAATTTTTGATTTTTCCCTTATCTTGCATGAGTTTGTAAGTGGTTGAAGTAAATATTCCACTAACCTTGGTTTATATATGTTTGGTTAGAATCAAATGTGCGTATGTATCCCGAGGATTATCTTGTGGTATCATTTCATGCTGACCCATAGCACTTGATGACTCCAATAGTACACTCCTATCCTAGATTGTCTCATTATGATCATCTTGAAGTTTATCTAGTGTCCACATTACTTACCTCAAACTATAGGCTTTCATTTATTTGATTATGAACCTTACTTAAAGTCTTATCAAACCATATGGTTAATGTTTTACTTATCAAGACTAACCAACTTGTGGTCTCACTAACCTTTGGCTACGTGATACTCGTTACCCCGCGTCTTGACACGCACGCCAAGACACGACATAGCCTATTGTTCAAATTTTATAATTTAATTAGCTTATGGTTGCATTACCCATTTTAGTTGATTAATTAGTCATATTAACGTGTATTAATCGAGTTTCCTAGTGTACCCATAGTTTGCCTACCCGATAGCCGCATTGACACGCCTTTCGAGGCAAACACCCATCACACTAACTCGTTTGATAATAATGTACACACATGTAGTGCAATATAATAGTAATAATCTTAAACACCACATATAAACAACCATCATCCATAAATAACATATTCCCTCGGTTTTCGTGTCCGAGTCAACCGAGTTATCCATGTAATGCCCGAGAATTACGTCAGTTAATCCTCGAGATTAACCATAATCTTAGTTTTAATTAATTTGAGTCATTACAGTTATCGGACTCTCAAATTCCGCCATACTCTACGCAATCGAAAGTCCATAAAAACATTGGTGACAAGACGAAAGGTGTTGAATAACGTGTGTTATGGTCCATTTATGATGACAAGCGGCTTACTAGTACCTGGCACAATTTTAACTGATTGCATCGTGGGCAATGACCAACATGACAAGTTATTTTGGGAACTAATCATTGCCTACTACAACAACAATAGAAGGTAGACTCATCCGAAAAAATGGTTTTTTGTGCCAAGTCACGTTGGTTCTGGATGCAGCGACAAATCAATTACTTCAATGAGCATTTCAACAAATTATCAGGTGAAAATCACATTGGATTGAATGACGAGATATTGAAGGATCGTGCTTGAGCGTTATATGAGCAAACTAGAAAATAGAAACTTTTGCATGAACATGTATGGACAATGTCGAAGGACGACCCTGTAACCGCCCAAATTAATTAAATCGGGATTTACGTTAATCTCGGGGATTTACGATTATAGTTTGGCCGTTACGCGACAACTCAGTTGGCTTGGATACGAGAATCGAGAAAATATGTTATTTATAGATGGTGGTTGTGTATATGTGGTGTTTAAAATTATTATTAATATATTGCACAGCATGTGTATATGTTGTTATCGGGCGAGTTGGTGCGACAGGTGTTTGCCTCGAAAGGCGTGTTAATGCAAGTATCGGGTGGGCAAACTATGGGTACACTAGGAAACTCGATTAATTCACGTTAAGATGACTAATTAATCAACTAAAATGGGTAATGTAACCATATGATATATAAATTATAAAATTTGAACAATAGGCTATGGCGTGCCTCAAAATGTGTGTCGAGACGCGAGGCACCGGGTACCAGGTAGTCGAATGTTAGTGGGACCATAAGTTGGTTAAATTGGTCAATAGAAATACTAATCATATTATTTAGTAAGGCTTAATATAAGATGAATTAATTAAATAAATAATAAGCCTATGGTTGAACTAAATAATAATGACCACAAAATGGGCATGTAGATGATCAAAATGGGAGAAACAAAAAGGGAGTGTGTTATTGGAGTTACCACTAGAGTCACCAGGTGGTATGGGACAGCATGCCTATGAACCACAAGATAATCCTCGAGTCACACTTGATCAAGATCAAACTATATGTAACAGTGAGTACAATTTTCATCTCTACTAATGGTGAAATTCATGCAAAAACCAGAAAACCAAAGGAGAAGAAGGAATCCAAACTAAAGATTTAGCACACTAGAGACCAATCCAAGAGCTCAAAAGAAAGTAATCACTATCTTCATCTTCTACACTCTTCGATGAATCCATTTTTAACATATTTTAGTGAAATTCGATTTGATGATGAGACCTCTGATTTTTGGTGAAAATGCAATGAATTACATATTATTAGATCATATTCATCGGAATTTATAATTGGTTTAACTAGATTTGATGATTTTGATGAAATTGGAAAGTTTGGTGAATGCATGAATTTGGAGAATTTGGGCTAATTTTGAGGTTTTTGAATGTTTTAATGGTTATTTTGAAGTTTGATATATGTGGAAAACATGTTAGATCAAGTGAGGTAGCCAATAGAGAGGAGAAAGACAGAATTCTTGACTGGAGAATTATGTCCTAAAGGACAGATAGCGCGCTACCTGGAACAGTTAGCACGTTAATCGTTCTAGGTTCCAACTGTTCTTCATCCTGAAGAATAGTAGTGCGCTACATCATTTTCATAGTGCGCTACACCATTCCCATAGTGCGCTAAGGATAGACAGAAACTGAATTTAAATGATTGTGTTGAGATTTTTGACTTAATACATATCCCAAACACCTATAAACATACTAAACATGTAAATTTGGACTTCGAGGACTTAGTGGACCGTAGCTCAAGTATCGGGGAGCTAGTCGGGTCAGATTCGGAAGTCCGAGAAAATTGGAGCGCGGATCGAAGTGCGTAAACCGATTAAGAATGTTTCACAGAATTTGGTTCATTTTTCTTGTACGTGTGATGGGTGTCGAACTGCTTATTTTACAGGTTTGTCTGACTGATTGATTAGTTTATTGGGTTTTTACACCAGGATGTGTGGACGAACTTGGGTACACTATACCATAGTACGTGTGATCATCTCCTCGGTAAATTATGACCCGAGCTGCACTCAGATGCACGTGTTGGCGACTCAGCAAATTTGGCCAGTGCCACGAGGACTAAGGAAACGGAACTGTGGAGGTTGTCGGAGAAATCAACAGGAGAGACCTTTAACTCCGAAGTATGGTATAGTCTGCTATAAATGATACATCCTTAGGTGTTCATCAAAGACATTTATGTGCATATTGACTTAGTTGTTGTATGTTTACGTTCTCGTTTACCTCGTTAACTGATACTTGGTTTTATTATTGTATGTTGTGTTGTATTACTATTATTGTATGTTGCTTGAATCTTTTGTAGTGTCTTACATTCATAGAAGTATGTATTTCTGTTGCCAGATAGCATACTTGCATGTCTAGTGGTTTTATTTGTTTTCTTGCTGAATATTGTGTGGACTTCTCTTGGGAATTTACTCATTGAACTTGTCACTGTATTTGTTAGGTAACTGAGTGCAGATCTTTCTATGAGTAATGGCAAAGGACAATCTTAGGCGACTATCTCTTTTTACTGACGATCTTGTACATACTCTTAGGTGTTTATATTATTTTGATATTCTGGTATTATTTAAGGTATTTGTAGATTTGAGATGACGTGTATATGTATATATCATGTTTTATGGTACTGTCGCTTATATACAGAGTACATTTTCGAGTTTTCTATAGTAGGATTTGCTATTATGAATAATGTTTATCATGGTAAATTACCTTACCTAATTGTATCAATTAAGGTTTCCGCTGATTTATGTTAACTTGTAAAATACAACCCACTAATATGGTTGGGATTTGAATAAACCACAAATTATTGAACTTAACAAATATTTAAATACTTAAATAGGATAATTTAAGAAAATATGGATAATTCACTAATAAATTTAATGAAACACACATAGACACGAACATCGAGCTAATAGGAAGACGGGCAGGTGTCGGACACGTGTAGTTAGGCCCATTGGGCAAGGAGTACACGGAGACACGTCACCCCAGGACGGCAAGGCCGTCCCAGACCCCAAGTTGAAAGTAACTATTTTCCTTCCTCAAAGTTTGAAAAGAGCAAAGATTAAAGAAGCGAGAACTTCTCATCCAATTCAGATACAAGTTGCAGTGAATTTGAAAGTCGTCTAATGGGCTAGAAAGTAGAAAAGGCAAAAGAGAAAGGAAAAGGGAAAATAAGATGAAGAATAGTGAAGTAGCTTGACTTAAGGATCAATAGAATGTACTTCAACTACAACATGAGGAAAAAATGGCTAGAATTAACAAGTTCACGACGTTTTTTAGCATCATAGTGGATCATCAAATATTAGCCATGGATACTAACCACATAAATGAGCAACAACTTGAACATCATCTTCAATTCTATGAAATGATAAGAGATAAATATAAGAAGTAGCTTTTATTATTATTTTTGTTTTCCCTAATGTAGTAGTAGTATTGTCGTTATTGTTGTTGTTGTTTTCATCGTTGTTGTTGTTGTTGTTGTTGTTGTTGTTGTTGTTGCATAGCTGATATATCAATGTGCATACATATTTTACTTGCTTGTCAAGTTAGAAGTAGTTTTTACCAACTATCAATTGGAAAATAGCCGTTGAAAAGTAGCAGTTGGAAAACATCCGTTGAAAAGTATAAGTTAAAATGATTTTATATATGTAGTAAGATTTTATGCAAACCTAATTCATTCAAGCTCCCACTACTCTGCTCATCCGCCATCTTTTTTCTCCTTACAATCTACTTGCGTCTTACAAAAATGAATTGCAACGAGCTTTTAGAAGCAGCGAAGCAATTTATGATGATAGAGTTCATGGATGACTCGGATGTACAGGGGTTCATGTGGTATCAACAAGCTACTTTAGCTTTACATGGTGAAACCTCCATTCGTCCTAGAAGGATTTGAAGATTCACGAATCGTTATTGCAAAACTGGGCATGAAAAACTATTTAAAGACTACTTCGCAAATGAGCCAGGTTATCCTGCTCATATATTTCATCGAAGATTTCGAATAAGGAAGGGATTATTTGCTTGAATTTATGATAACCTTGAAGATCATTTTGAATATTTCAAATGGAAAGTTGATACAACTGGTAAACGAGGACTTTCTCCCCTTCTAAAATGCACAGCTGCCATTTGTCAATTAGTGTATGGAACGCTAGCTGATCACTATGATGAATATATAAGGATTGTGAGCATACTGTACTTGCTTATTGAATTATTTTTTGCAAATGTGTTATTAAAAAATTTGGGCCTAAGTATTTGAGAAGACCAAATGGCGATGATATTCAACGTTTACTTCACTTTCATTCTGAATGTCATGGCTTCCTCGGCATGCATGAAAGTGTTAATTGCATGCATTGGCGCTGGAGAAATTCTCCGGTGGCATGGAAAAGACAATTCACTCGAGGTGATCACGGGGTTCCGACTATTATGCTAGAAGCTATTGCTTCGGCCGACTTATGGGTTTAGCATGCTTTTTTTGGAGTTGCAGGATCTAACAATGAACATACATGTGTTGAAACAATCTACTTTGTTCGATGATGTCTTGCACAGATATGCTCCAAAGATTTAGTTCTCTGTGAATGGTATGACATACACAAAAGGATATTATCTCGCAGATGGCATATACCCAGAATGTGCAACAATCGTAAATAGTTTTTCGTATCTAGAAGACCTAATAGAAAAACATTTAAGAATATACATGAGGCAGCGAGGAAAGACGCCAAACGAGCATTTGGTAATCTTCAATATCGTTGGGCGATTGTACGTGGCCCTGCTTGTTTACAATACAAAGAACATTTAAAAGATATAATGTATGCATGCATAGTATTACACAATATGATTGTTGAGGATGAGGGTGAAGCAATTAAAAATTGAAATGACGATGATGGAGGACCTCCGATTGTCGCAACTCACGGATCTACGAAAGATTTTCAACAATATATTCAAAAGAATGCATAATTATGTGATCGCGAAGCGCATCATCATCTTCGAGCAGATTTTGTAGAACATATCTTGAACCGATTTGGAATGACCAAAGAAGATAATTAGAAGTATATTTTAGTTAGTTTATATTCCTATGTTGTAATTTTTTTTAGTCATCTTATGTTGTAATGTTACGCAAAAAGTATTATCGCAATGTCGTTGATGAGTTACTTTTATGAATTAATTATTATTTAAATATAATACAAAGATTTTTTATGTTTTTAAATGCATTTGATATTTTGATTTTTTAGTGGTCCTAATTTGTATTGCGTTTGAATTTTTTGTTTTTTTAAATATATTTGTGTTTTTGTAAAATATATATTTATATTTTTAAATGCATTGGATATTTTGATTTTTTTAAAATGTATTTGTATTTTATAAAAATATAAAAAAATAAATTAAGTAGAGAAGATTTATGTTTTTAAAATAATTATGAAAAGTATGATGTGACATGTGGAATAAATAGTTGTGAAAGATGTGATGTGATTACGAGTCCCAAAAAGTGTGGTAGTTATAATGGAGATAAATGTAGTAGATAAGAGGTTAGTAGGTTAGCGACGTGACATTCTATTATACACATGAAGTGTGTAACCATTGCTCATGCCCCGATACATTGTTCTATTATGTTGCCTAGCAAATTAAATCATCGCAGACAATTAGATTAAGTTACTAGGTTACGAAATGTTTCTTATAGAAAAATAATAGAATGACCCATTTTGAGACACCCAGAATGGATTGGATATAACTAATTAAGCAGATTTTGTACTAATTAATTAGCTTAGACATCGATTAATCTTGTTAATTAACTATCGAGCTGCTAAAATATATGTAATTCACTTACTCCTCCGATTCTCAATAACTGTCGTCTCTTTATTTATTTAATTTGTTTCAAATTATTTGACCTCAATCTGCTTATAACAGCAAGAATAATGGAAGTCATTTATTAGCTGATAATCATGCATGATATGATATTGAAAGACTTGGATCCAATATATTATATTATTAACACAACAAACAGGCCACTCCAGCCTTACAATTATTGAAAAAAAAAAAATACACGCATACAATCAATAAACAGGCCACTAGAGATATGACTAGTACGCATGCACATACATAATACCCCCAACAAGTAACACATATTGGATTATGACACACACACACACACACTCACACACACACACACACGTGTATATATATATATACTAGTTTCAGGACGTGTTACGCACGATTGACCCGCTCGCTTCGCTCGCGGGAATTAATTCCTAAGAATTTATTAACAAAATTTAAAATTGTAATTAAAATTTAAAAATTATAAATACAAGTACATTTTTAACTTATCATTATTCTTTAATGTAATTTAGATAAATGAGATGAGTTTATGATTTAATTTGGGGTTAGGTATAGAAAGTGAAAATTAAGTACAAGAGGAGAAAGTGAGTTTAGTGAGTGGGATAGATACTTGTCAAAATCGTGAATTGGTAACGAATCGTTGAGGGCTCGAGTGAATGAAATCGGAATTACTAAAAAAGTATTTTTACATTTAAATTTTCCAATAATATAAATTATAATAAATATGAACTTGTCATACATATTATAATCTCATTCAGTACTCATTATAGTTTAAAAACTGATATACAAATATAAATCATTCTAATGAGAAATTTGAGTCATCTCAAAAACAAAGATATCATGTGTTGGAGTAGTGTATAGCTATATATAGTGGGTATCCATAGTCTAATAATTCAGACCAAATTATAATATGCGTTTAAATAATAGCAAGGGTCCAGAGTCCATAGTCCAGACCAAGAGGGTCATGTCCAAAACTTAACTCAAACCTTATTTAATCAAGGCTGAACAAAAATGGGCCTATAAGTCTAGATAATTTTTTTGTCACACCAATGTTAGAGTTAGTTACCTTCAATTAGTAGTCTATAGTCATTATTGAATGTATAAAAAAAATTAAAATAATATTTATGAGTTTGAACAAACTATGTAATAGAAATATTAAATATTAAATTTAATATACAATGGTAAATAAATTGAAAATATAATATTGAAAATATAAAATGCATACTGCTAAAAATTAAATATAAAAACTCTTTTGTATTTTGTAGCATTTTCAAGATGATGTTGACTATACTTCATCTTCGTCATCACTGCATAAGAAACATATTATATTAGTTTATTTATAAAAACATAAGTAACTAATTAATAATATGTAAGTTCAAATAACTTACTCTACATAACAATATTTTCTTGGACGTTTATTTATTCCAAATTCATTATCAATACTTTTTCTCTTCATGTTGACTTCTTTGTTGTCACATCTGCTGAACTTGCAACGTGGTCAAAACCCATAGCGACATAACGTGGTTTTGCATTCCGGGGACCTATAAATAAAAAATAAAAAAGAAAGGTAACATAATTTATAAATTATTAATTAAATTTATTCATTTTGGTTTATAGCATTTACCATACTCAATATTTCATAGAATATTTTGTGAAGTTTCAAATTCATACCTCGATCATTCAACTCTTTGTTTTCACTTCTTAGTCGTCTTTGGCGAGCCCGCTTCATTTCTTTTTCTTCCTTCGTTACAAATTTACGTTTCAAACTATCCACCTCCCTACGATTAGTATTTTTTGCTTTCCTTACAAAGTCTTCACTATTGTTGGTAACTCTTAAGTTTCTAATCATAGTTACTCGCTAATGCAAGGTAAAATGGTTATACTTAGTGAGTTTTAATATGAGATTGTTAAACTACAATGGAATGAAACAAACATTAGAGTACTAATTAAAAAAAAAATAATGTTAATTTAATATTCAAAAAGAGATGGAAAGTAAGCAATGAAGTTCTTGTGTCTTTTAAACACAAACATATAACTAATTTAGATTACAACTGTAACATAATGCTCATTATGTACAATTAATCTAAGGCCACAATTGGATCCAAAATAATAATCACACGGAGGTTCATTTAATACAATTATTCAAACATTTATATATTTCAAATGTGAACCAAATCTATTAATCACAAACTTTTTAATCACAAATATTAATCAAAAATATCAATCTCGAACTTGTTAATCACAAATCCAAAGATTAATAACATCGAGATTAACTACAAATCCAAGTCAATGCACAAAAATCCAAACAAAATTAATCAAAAAAAGGAGAAAACGCATCGTAATATCGATCCATGAATCGAGCACGAAATCAACATTAGAACCTAGAGAAATTTAGATTCTAACATCAAAACAACAACAACCTAACAAAATCTATTTTTCTTTTCCAAAAAAAAGGAAAGAAAGAAAGCCAAGCATACTTAGAAAAGCGTGCCTAACAAAATTAAAACAGCTTGGATTTAGGCCCAAACTCAAGTAACGGCCACAACAATCTGGCCCATCAAATTCAAGACTCTTATTCGTAATTTGCGTATTAGATGCCACAAAAAAACTGATTTTAGTTTTTACCTTGTTTGACCCAAAAAAATTATTTAGTGATTTGTCTTGTATTCTAACGCAACAACGATTCGATCTATAGTTGGAGCCCACTCAGGAGTAATGATTGGATGATATTGTGTGCAATGTTTTTTTCCACTTAACTACTTTCTTAACCCCAAGTAGATTAGTCCAAAATTTCTTATTCTAAGAGGATTTATAACTTCAAAATCCATGAGTTTTCCATCTTTTTGTTTTTCTTATAATGTTTGAGTCCTTGAAATAGCCTAAACAAAGAAAAGAATAAAGTGCATTAGAAATTGAAAGTCCAACCCTACAACCATCACAAACATGAAAGATGAGGCTCCTATAATATTTTCTTGGTTCATGAAAATGCAAACAAAATTAATATAGTAATCTTTAATACATATACTTGTGCATTACAGAGTCACATACATTACACCAACAACCATACCAATCAATAAATCATACACCCATGTCTATATACCATATATTCCCAATAAAAATCTCTACTTACCCTCATAAGGGCAACGGCCCATCGATCAAAAGGACCCAAATTCAGCCCAAACCATTAAAGAATATTCAAGAACAAAACCAAAAACACAACAGAGGCAATTCAACAAACACTTGGTGAGCAAACCGAAACAACCAACCAAGAGAATATTTACGCATCAAGTCGAACCAACAAGAGAAAGGGATGATTCAATTGCAGAATAGGAAGCAGTTACAATGCCCACATCTTGCATTACAACTTGCTCCAACAATAAAAAAAAATAGTTAAACATCTTATACTTAAAAATTCTCTTTTTGGCATTGTCTCAAGTAGTTGGAGAACATTAAGTAAATATAAACCAAACGCATCAACGAAACTGTTATTCAGTTGCAGTAGCTACTATTACGAGAGAATTCAATTGCAGAATTGGAAGCAGATAAAAAAATAGGGCGATGATTGACTTACCTTTATGGGTGCTGTTGTGGTAATTGTTGATGGAGAAAGAGTAGAGAAATATACAATAGGAGCCAAAACAATAATAATAACCTTATGGCCTCACCACATCTACTAAACAGAAAACATTACATCAAAAGCCAAAACAATAATCAAATCAGCATGCGTGAAAAGGAAATACAAAAGATGGATAAATCACATAACCTATAAGAACTCACACCAAGCAATTCAGATCCCAAACAACCCTAATAAGAAGAAGAACCCATGAACCAAAACCATGTGAGTTTTCATTCATTATTGGAGAAACACATCAACCAAAACAACATAACAAATCATTAGCCAAAACCCTAAAACAACACATCACAAAGGGCAAAAAGAGCAAAATCAATCAAAAGCTGAGGTGCCCTAACCTGCTGGTGGTGGTTATAGGCGCTCTCAACCTTCATTCAAACCAATTGCCGATTCAATTAGTCTCCGCGAAGTAGAGAAGATTGATTGAACAGAGAAATTGGTAGTAGCAATGAAGAAACAGATCGAAGTGATCGGTGAGAGAGAGACGTGTACGCGAATAAATTGGAATGTTCGATGGGGCAGCACGCCAAGTTCGACCCTTTAGATGACCAGAGTGGCCTGCATTTCGTCGATGTTTTCAGGCGGAGTCTCTTGCGAACGACGGGGCCTCAACCAACACCCACTATTTGGCTCAAACGAAGATCACATGCCGTTCGAGTTGCTGACAAAAGACGCCAGCAGCTCATACATTGTGTTATGGAGCTCAAGGAGGCTGGGATCAAATTCAGAAGAAGGAACACCGATCGGTTTTGGGATATAAAATTCGAGAATGGAGTCCTCCAAAAAACGGAAATAGTAAAACGGAAAGATAAGGGACGCAGGAGAAAAAAAAGGAGTAAAAGGAAAAGATAAGGAACGCACAAAAAAAAAATGTGTAGGCGAGGGACAAAAAAGTAAATTTGATTACGACTCAAAAATTTGTGATTCGTGCTTTTATATATATGATAGATATATATATATATATACATTGATAATCTGCTGGCCAGCGTTGTTGAAAAAACCTCTGATGTTGACTGAACTCAATGTTTCATTCATCAAGTCATCGAATTTGTCAAAAACGTTATTTACGGGTGGAGAGCCCCCACAATTCGATTCGCGGGAAGATGGAAAAATCCATCATCGTCACTTCACCCAAATTTTATAGTTGACTTGGCCTCGCAGACCGAGAGTTATGAAAACGTCTCGGTCAACATCCACCGAGGACTCTCGTGAAGTGGTGACCGAGACGACAATAAAAGTGTCGGTTATGGACAACCGAGAGCTATTCTACATTCTCGGTAGTACATCAACCGACAGGACATAAACTATACACTAATGGTTACTCTCGTGAAGTGGTGACCGAGATAACACAATTACTTTCGGCCATTCGTTGTCGAGACTATGTAAACTATTCTAGCCTGTCTGGTCGAGAACCACGAGTTCCCAAAAATTTCCCCTCAGTCTCGGCCATGCTTGGCCGAGACTGTAAACAAAATCTCTGGCCTATGTGGCCGAGAACCACGAACGCCCAATAAATGAACCATTGAATGCACTATCACACAAACATAACAACTACTCTATCAAATGCAACTTAATTAGACTACCAACGTACATTCAAAAGATCGATTTTCTCGACTTGAGTGTGTGAATGAAAAACTAGAACCGAGCCCTAATTTGAAGACGAAATCGGCAAACACCCCGAGCCTACAAACTACAAAAACCTCCTACAACGACGAAAAAACACACGGAGACGAACGGAAACGACGATTTCGGGGTATCCTCGCAAGGAGTTCGGTGGTGGTGGTGGTGGTGGGGGTGGTGGGGTGAGAGAGGTTTGTTCGAGGGGTATTTTGGGTATTTCGGGTCTAATTTTTTGGTGCCCCAGGTAAATTGATTAGTGCCCACATTAACTGAGTGCCTTCATGAAACGGTGGGGTGCCCTTAGCGGCCCTCATTTTATACTGCTTCGAATGTGCCCTTCACGGTGGTGGCGGCCCCCTTTGGGCACCACATTATATAAGTAAAAAATTAAATAAAAAAAACTATTAATTGATTTTATAACTACTTCGAAAATATGATTTAATAGGCTAGACTTGGGCCAAGGCTTTCAGGATAGTTTGGTTAGGTCCGATTGGCAACAAGCCAGCCCATGCTCGATCCGTTAACAAATTTTATTTTTTTTTTTGATGAAAAAGGAGGTGATCCCTTTTATTGTAATAAATATATGTACAAAAGCAGTTACAAAAAAAGGGGATCGTTATGAAATGGATGGACACTTGTGAATGTAGGTGACCAAATTGTGAAGCATGATTCTCACATTGAATTGTAACATCAAGCATGGCTCTCACACTTCATATAACTTGTAATCCTTCAATGTACACCAACTCTTTCATGTATTATCTATATTGCTTGTGATGTGTTGTATGACTTGTGGTGTATATATAATTTGTACACATTATATAAGTATAATTATCATCATCACCAAATGGATTATATAAAGGGTGTCAACCCCATTGTAATTGACACACCAATGTTTGAATTAAATCTCTACATTCTCATCTTTAGCTCTCTTCTCTCTTCTCTCTTCTCTCTTCTCTCTTCTCTCATCTTCTCTACTTGTTCTAGTAGTTCTTAGTTTATGTCTTCTATGCTTAAATCTCTAGCAAGTCCAACTTAAGTTCTAGTTGGCTTACAACTTAGTTTACAACACGTTATCAGCATGAAGTTGCTCTACAAGATGAGGTCTTGAAGATCAAAAAGCTTTTCAAATATATAAAGCTAATAAGGTATAATTTTTCTTAATTTAAATAAGTTTAATTTATTTTCATGTTGTCATGGTTAATTTCTTTTTTGTTACATGCATATTTAATTATGTAAATATAATTTATTCATACATTATGCATTGTAACATCACCGACTACGAAAGTATGCTTAGTAGCTGCGTCTTGTACGATTTTCTACATCATAAATTAAAAGTCAATGTGTGACATATAGTTTTTCTCTTAAAACTACAAACGATTAGTTATTGTTCTATTATTGATTTTATAATACAAATAATGTTATAAGTTTGAGTTGATTGTAGGTAAGCCTTGTCTCCGGTAAAGCTAAACATTGAAAGGGAGACGGGTTATCCCGTTCGATGATGCATGGTAATAAATAGACTATGTCTCGCCACCCAACCTAGAGGTTGTCCTACCAACTCATACAATAGTACATTTTGTTTAATAATGAATCAAGTTGTGAACATATATTTAATCATATGTATGTTTTTTACATAAAAAGAGAAAACTATTTTATATTAAATTTATTTTCAAAATATTATTCAACCATAGTTGAACTTGTTGCCTTATTATATTACCGACAAGAATTAATTGTCATGACAATTAAATACTACAATTTGTAAATAAAGCATATATGCAAAACTGCGTATTATACACAATCATTCGCTAATTTCTCTTTAGAGACTTGAAAAATGAATATTTAACTTTGTATATTTTTTCACCTTATGGAGTTATAAATATATAAATACCAAAAAAGATATTGCTCCAAAAACTCAAAATTAGCGATTGAGTCTCAAGCTACATAATTTAATCAGACATATATTAATTATAATTCCTCAATTTTAATTACATATATGTTGAGGCTACGTGAAAATATGACTAATAAGACAATAAAAATAAAGTCACGTGGGTCGTCTCGATTTATTGCTGCAACAAATATCTAGTGCTCACATCAATCCGATAAATATTAATGATTGATTTCTTGTCTCATGGTAGTTGAGTAAAATAATGAGATATTATAAATATAATATCGCTCATGTCCAATTAGTTCATGTCAAATTAGTTCAGCTTCAAATTAAGAAGCATATGTTGCATATAATGATCATTATCGCAATAATAAATTTATGAACGTGAAAAATGTGAAAATATCAGGTAAATGTCGTATCGACAATTCCACAAAAAATTGGAACAAAAGTGATACACCACTACAAAGGAAAAATAATTATTGACAATGAGCGCTCATAATTGTGACATTTTTTTGGTCATATACGAAATGACTATTTTGCCTAAATATTGTCATATATATATCCGAATATTTTTGTAACTTTACCATGCCTTCAAAATCAAATGCAAAATATTATAAATTTTATCATTGAAAATGGCTCGAAAAACAGGCACATCGAGATGTGTTTAAATCGTGACTTAAATATAGGCGATGAGTTTATGTCTTGTGTATCGTGCTACATGCACGTACAATATAATATAAAAGTGAATATTTCTCGAATTCAAACTTAGCGGAGGCTAATGTTAAGGCAATATCTGATACAACAATTTTATTATTAATGTCTTGTTCAGAAGAAGTATGCTTAGAATAATAGAAAATTTATCTTTATGATTAATTCTGAGTATAATATTCCCAACATTAACTTCTGGAATATATAAGACGCATTAAAACAAATGTCGCCATAAATCAAATGACATTCATAATGTAGAAAGATCTATTTGATTATCTATAATCATCAATAATGCGAAAATATCGTAAATTCGCACGGACATCTTTTATCGAACTGAATTTTTTTTATCAGCTGGAGATTATCTCAAAGCAAATCGATAGAAGACTTATATTGATTTAACTCTCCATCAATCATATTATAAGATGTCTTGGATCCCAATAGGAAATTTATTTATAGCAAGTTTTGTTAATTGTCACTTTGATAAAGCAATTTTTCCTCCATTAGGGTGAGATATAAGTCAAATCAAAATGAATGACGTGAAATTACTTGAAACACATCAAATTGCATTAAATTTGTTGTATTAAGATTCTTGTATAAATTAATATGAACTCGAAGTTTAAAGGATCATTCAGTGGCAACAAGTTATGAATTAATTACTTGATTCATGTACTATATACAAAATAGTAACAATCATATGCTTCAGCATTAAATATTCATGTAGAAAACGATATCTATGTGCAACAAAATGCACAAGATGTCTCACCTATGTGAACATGAGAGGAGAATCAAAATGAGTTATTGGTTAGTGTATTGCATTCTTTTTCTCTTTATTATGATTTTATCCCGAAGGATTTGCCTAGCAATATTTTTTTAAGAAGCAATCATAACATTATTATACTTCATATAAAAAAATTAAAGAAAAAATAAATTATAAGAGCAATTAATGTATTCTTTTTCCTATACTAGATTTTTCCCACGGAGTTTTTCTAGTAGAGGTTTTAATGATACATTTATATTTTCTCTAAGTGTATTAATGTGTTACACTCTTTTCCTTAGTTATGGTTTTGTCTTACTGAATTTTCCTAACAAGGTTTTCAATGAGGCAATCAACAAATATTATACTACAAAACAATATTATACTCATTTCCTGTACTAAATTTTTTTCTCACAAGGTTTTTTCTAGTAAAAGTTTAACGAGATATATTCTTTCAACAAGTGTCATCCAAATGAAAGTGTTATGAAATGGATAGACACTTGTACACGTAGGTGACCAAATTGTGAAGCATGGTTCTCACATTGAATTGTAACATCAAACATGACTCGCACACTTCATATAGCTTGTAATCATCTCCAATGTACACCAACTCTTCCATGTATTATTTATGTTGCTTGTGATGTGTTGTATGACTTGTGGTGTATGTATAACTTATACACATTGTATAAGTGCAGTTATCATTATCACCAAATGGCCTATATAAAGGGTGTCAACCCCATTGTAATTGACACACCAATGTATGAATTAAATCTCTATATTCTCATCTCTAGTTCTCTTCTCTCTTCTCACATCTTTTCTACTTGTTTTAGTAGTTCTTAGTTAATGACTTTTATACTTAAGTCTCTAGCAAGTCCAACTTAAATTTTAGTTGGCTTACAACTTAATTTACGACAGGATCTACAAATTGTAACAAAAGTGAGTGTACACCCATCACCCTACTTCTATGCCCTTCCAAAAGTTCAACCAATCGCCCTTATAATATGCAGGTATAAGCACAAAAGCAACTAACCCCAAATACTCCAAATTATCTCCAGCAAAGGCAATTCAAACTTCTCCAAAATAACCAAAGATACCCACATGGAGCCCATGCAAATTGATGCCCATCTCTATATGCGATTAACCCAATGCAGTCCCATACAAGCAGCTGAAGCGCACACCAAAAAAGGCTCTCTTATTCTCATCTCCGATTTCTCCGGCGACCTTCCATAGAAGCAGGTGAAGCGCACACCTAAATTGTCTCCAACAATTAACCCCTAAACCCTGCAAAATGAAGACGCCCGCCCCAATACAACACTCCAATACAGATTACCAAATGACCAAAATCTGGCCAAACACCAGCCCGAGAATCCCCAGTGAGTGAATACCCCTGTGTGGCGCAACGCCCACCCTAATGCTCCCCATGATGCTTGGGTCGCGAGCTTAAATAGCCCTCATCCAAACCTTCCATCAACCTCCCTGTTTAATTTCCCTCTCACACAGCCCTCAGCCAAACCTTCCATCACCCCTCCCACAAAGGCCCAAACCCTCTAAATCTTGGAACACTAATTAACAACTTTCTTTTTAACACCTGACCCAGTACCGAACCCTCCTCCATCGACGACACCTTCGTGAAACCCACGAACACCCTCTCGCCCAACCCCTCCATTACCTCCTCTTACAAATGCCCAAACCTTCGAAACCCTAGAACACCAAACCTCACTTGTTAACACCCAACCCATCAAACCCTCATGAAAAAAGCCAGTGAAAAAAAGAAGAAAAAAACCTAGAAATAAAGGAGAGGGGGGCCACCGGCAACACCAGCTTCTGCCGGAGCAAGCCGCATCGGTGCGCCGACGGCTCGATTGTGGTAGATCTGATGGTGCGCACTAGAAAGAAGAGAGGATGACGCTAGGGTTTCTCGCGAACGAGATAATCCATTAACAAATCTAAAAGTAGACATTGCGCACGAGAGAATCGAAATCAACGAATTTGAGTTCTGCCCATGATTTTAATGTGCAAAATTTGGGTTCTTGTGGTGCTGGCTGCTTCTGTTTATCTATTTTTTGCCTACGTGGTTTGTGGTTAGGAATGGCCGGCCAATTGAAAGTGTGGTCTCTCGGGCTAGGTCTGGTGCATTGAGCAATAAGCATACCTACTGGGAGTAAATGGTTAAGGTGTTCGTGTGGGTACTGAAAGCTTACATATGGTCGAATGTGTGATTGGCGTGTAAGAAGGGTGAAGGGGAAGTTGGGTGACAAGGGTGGTAAATGGATGCATGTTTTTACTTTTGTTGCTGGTCGGCTGCGCAGTGAGGATTAAGATATATGCATACCATGAAGTTTCTCCTCCGTTTATCCAAAAAAAAAAAAAAAACTTTGAATGAATCGAAGGGCGAAGCGAAGTCAAGTTCGAGGAATTTAGGGAGGAGCGGGGAGTAGATTAAGGAGAGATTGGAGAGGGAGCTGAGGCTAGGAGAACTTTAGGGTTCACATACACCCATTATTTATTTATTTATTATTTTTTGTTCCTTTTTGTACATATATTTATAGATATATTAATAAAAGGAGTATCGCATCCATTTCATCAAAAAAAATATTGTGGTAGACATATTTTTCTTTGATTCTATACCACATAAGATGGGCATTGTCAATTCATGGTCTCATTAGAACATTTTTTGAGTTGGATGTGGATTGTATTATAGGCGGATCTCATTTCTACCACAATCCATGATTCCATTAGAGATGCTCTAAAACCGATTTCCAATAGTAGATGTGGATTGAACGTCATTGATGAGGTGATAGTTTTTTTATTTTTCAATTAAAATGTGCAAATAAAAATCTAAAAACGAAACAAAATCCTATGTGGATGTCAATTTGAATGTCTAGAGTTCACATTCGAAATTAACAATGTCAATTTTTTATGTCACATCAGCATGACATTCTCAAGTCATGTTTGGTATGTGGGTGAGATATCTCCCAACTTACAGGGGAGAGGGTGAGTTATCTCCTCCTCCTCCCATAGAGAGATATCTCCCAGGAGTTCAATGGATAAAAATACCCCTTACAAATCATCTTTTTCCCAAGTCCCTCACAAATCATCTTTTTTATTTTAAAAATATGTTTGAAGGACATTTATGTCAATTTCCACGTTTTATTGTTTTTAAAAAATTTGCAACTTCCCTATAAGTTTAAAGTTAAACCAAACATGAAATATGAACTTACACTATGAGTTAACTCCATGAAGTTATCTTCGTTCGCACTGTAAGTCGAAAAAATTATAGAAGTATTGCAAAAAGTACTTTAAATGAGTTAAATAAGTGCGTATTTTTTTTATTCGTGATCTAATGTATGTCGCATTTTGAAAATGCGCTATCATCAATGGGAGACAAATTTGTTGGCCACATGGACACACGAATA
Source organism: Stephania yunnanensis (assembly GCA_039657365.1). Classification (NCBI taxonomy): domain Eukaryota; kingdom Viridiplantae; phylum Streptophyta; class Magnoliopsida; order Ranunculales; family Menispermaceae; genus Stephania; species Stephania yunnanensis. The sequence goes on along the minus strand of CM077584.1, from coordinate 10,733,499 downwards.
TCGCATTTTCAAAAGGCGTTATCTATGTGAATCATGTGGATCAGTCCACTGGATGCCCACGTGGATTGAAATTGGATTTACATGAATAGCACATTCGAAAAATGCGCTATTCATGTAAATCGATCAGTCCATGTGGATACCCAGGTGGACATTTAAATATTTATATATTTATATATTTATATATATCATATTATATATAAATATATAAATATTATATATATATAATATAAAATATTTTGGGACTGAGGCTATGTTGTTGTTGTTGTATATAATATAAAATATGTTAGAAATTGGATGACCATTTAACCAAGCTTATGAATGATCACATTGTCAAACATGACTCTCACATTGAATTGTAACATCAAGCATGACTTCTACATTGAATGTAACTTGTACACTCTACATAACTTGTATTCAACTTTAATGTATAATCACTTATCCATATATTGTCATGTAACTTGTAATCCTCTCCAATGTACACCAACTATTCCATGTATTGTCTTTGTTGTTTGTGATGTGTTATATGACTTGTGGTGTATGTATAACTTGTACACATTGTATAATTACAATTATCATCATCATCAAATGACATATATAAAGAGTGTCAACCTCATTGTAAAAATACACGCAAGTTGAATGAAAACTCCTCATTCCAACTATCTCATTTCTTCACTTCTCCGTTGTAGTAGTAGTTTGTAGTAGTAGAAGTTATTAGTCTTCTATTTTCATTCTCTAGTTTTTAGCAAGTTCCAACTCAATTTACAACACATTATCAGCGGTTGCTCTACAAGAGGAGGTCTTGAAGATCAAGAAGCTTTTCAAATATATAAAGCTAAGAAAGTATAATTTTATTAATTTAAATAAGTTCAATTTATTTCCATGTTATCATGGTTAATTTTTTTGTTACATGCATATTTAATTATGTAAACGTACTTTATTCATACATTGTGCATTGTAACGTCACCGACTACGAAAGTATGCTATGTAGTTGTGTCTTGTACGATCTTCTACATCATAAATCAAAAGTCAATGTGTGACATGTAGTTTTTCTCTTAAACTACAAACGATTAATTATTGTTATATTCTTGATTTTATAATACAAATAATGCTATAATTTTGAGTTGATAGTGGGTAAGCCTTGTCCCCGGTAAAGCTAAACATTGAAAGGGAGACAGGTTATCCCGTTCGAGGAGGTATGATATTAAGTAGATTATGTCTCGCCACCCAACTTGGAGGTTGTCCCACAAACTCATACGAATAGTATATTTTGTTTATTAATGAATCAAGTTGTGAACATATAGTTAATAATATGTTATGTTTTTACATAAAAATGGAAAACTATTTTATATTAAATTTATTTTCAAAATATTATTCAACCATAGTTGAACTTGTTGCCTTATTATATTACCGACAAGAATTACTTGTCATGACAATTAGATACTACAATTTGTGAACAAAACATATATGCAAAACTGTGTGTTATACATAATCATTCGCCAATTTCTTTTTAGAGATTTGAAAAGTGAATATTTCACTTTATATATTTTTTCAACTTATGGAGTTGTATATATACATCAAAATGAGCGGCTGGGTCTCATGCTACAAAATTTAATCAGTCCAATATTAATTATAATTCCACAATTTGAATTACATCTATGTTAAGGCTATGTGGAAATATGACTAATGAGACAATAAAAATAAGGTCACGTGGCCCACCTCGATTTATTGCTGCAACAAATATCGAGTGGCACATCAATCCAATAAATATTAATGATTGATTTCTTGTCTCATGGTAGCTGAGTAAAATAATGAAATATTATAAATATAATATCACTCACGTCCAATTAGTTCAGCTTCAAATTAAGAAGCATATGTTGCATATAATGATTATGATCGTAATAATAAATTTATGGACGTGGGAAAGGTAAAAATATCATGTAAAGGTCGTATTGACAATTCCACCAAAAATTGAAACAAAAGTGATGCACCACTACAAAGGGCAAATAATTATTGACAATGAACTCTCATAATTGTGACATTTTTTTGGTCATATATGAAAAGTTATTTTGCCTAAATATTGTCATATATATATCCGAATATTTTTGTGACATTTACCATGCCTTCAAAATCAAAGGCAAAATATTATGAATTTTATCATTAAAAATGACTTGAAAAACAGGCACATCGAGATGTGTTTAAATCGTGACCTAAATATGGGCGATAAGTTTATGTCTTATGTATCGTGCTACATGCATGTACGTTATAATATAAAAGTGAATATTTCTCGAATTCGAATTTAGCGGAGGTTAACGTTCAGACAATATATAATACAATAATTTTATTGTTAATGTATTGTTCAGAAAAAGTCTACTCAGAATGTTAGAAAACTTATCTATATGATTTAATCTAAGTATAATATTTTCGGCTTTAACTTCTAGAATATATAAGACACATTAAAATGAATGTCGTCATAAATCAAATGACATTCATAATGTGAAAATATCTATTTGATTATCCATAATCATCAATAATGCGAAAATATCATAAATTCGCACGGACATCCTTTATCGAACTAGATTTTTTTTCAACTGGAGATTATCTCAAGGCAAATCAATAGGAGACGTATATTGATTTACTCTCCATTAATCATATTATAAGATGTCTTGAATCCATAATGAGGAAATTATTTATGGCAAGTTTTGCTAATTGTCACTTTGATGAAGCAGTTTTCCCACCATTTGGGGGAGATATAAGCCAATTCAAAAGGAATGACGTGAAATTGCTTGAAACACATCAAATTGCATTAAATTTGTTATATTATAATCCACGTATAAATATGAACTCGAAGTTCAATGGATCATTTAATAGTAACAAAGTTATGAATCAATTACTCGATGCAAGTACTATATACAAAAGATTGACCCATATGCTTCAGCATTAAATGGTTCATATAGAAAACGATGTTCATGTGCAACAAAATGCACAAAATGTCTCACCCATGTAAACACGAGGGGGATAATCAAAATGAGTTATTGGTTAATGTATTGCACTCTTTTTCCCTTTGCTATGGTTTTATCCAACTGAGTTTTCTTTGCAAAAGTTTTTTTAATGAGGCAATTCTAACAATATTAAAACTCTTTATTAAGGTTGATTAGTGTAGTACACTATTTTCTTTTCACTATTGGTTTGATCCCACTGGATTTGTCTATCAAGGTTTTTAAAAAGGCAATCATAACATTGTTATACTACGTATAAAAAAATTTATGAGAGCAATGTACTCTTTTTCTTATACTAGATTTTTTTCCCAAAGGGTTTTTCTAGTAAAGGTTTTAATGAGGCATATATATTCTCTCAAAGTGTATCAATGTGTTGCACTATTTTCTTTAGCTTTGGTTTTGTCTCACTGGGTTTTCTAGCAAGATTTTTAATGAGGTAATCAACAATATTATACTATAAATCAAGATTGAAGAGAACATTGTACTTTTTTCCTATACTAAATTTTCTCCCGTACATGATTTTTCTAGTATAGGTTTTAACGAGGCATATTCTCTCAACAAGTGTCATCCAAGGGGTAGTATTGTAAATTGAATGACCCTTTAACCAAGCTTATGAATGATCACATTGTCAAAATGACTCTCACATTGAATTGTAACATCAAGCATGACTTCTACATTGAATGTAACTTATACACTCTACATAACTTGTAATCAACTCTAATGTATAATCACTTATCCATGTATTATCATGTAACTTGTAATCCTCTCCAATGTACACCAACTATTCCATGTATTGTCTATGTTGCTTGTGATGTGTTATATGACTTGTGGTGTATGTATAACTTGTACACATTGTATAAGTACAATTATCATCATCACCAAATGGTCTATAAAGGGTGTCAACCTCATTGTAAAAATACATACCAAGTTGAATGAAAACTTCTCATTCCAACTATCTCATTTCTTCATTTCTCCATTGTAGTAGTAGTTTGTAGTAGTAAAAGTTATTTCTCTTCTATTTTCATTCTCTAGTTTTTAATAAGTTCCAACTCAATTTACAACAAAATATATATTATATATATTATATTTTTATATATAATATAAAATATATATTATTTATTTATTTATTTATAATATATATTATTTATTTATTTATACATAATATAGAAAAATATAATTAGAATGTCACTACAAGTGACACCCGCCCTATGCAATGGCATGCGAGACCAAAGTAAAAATGAATGTGCACAAAATAGGTTTTGGTACATAACATGCGTGGTACGAATCTCGAAGCGTACACGACGTTTGCGTAGGTTGTCCACCTCGATATACGTGTTTAATGTTTGCACATTTTGCATGGATTGCGTGAGGTTTAGGGGTGGGCGGCGGTTTTCGAAAAACCGCCCAAACCAAACCGCGCGGTTTGGTTTGGTTTTTAAAACTCGCGGTTTGGTCGCGGTTTGGAAAATGACCAAACCGCGATTCTGCGGTTTGGGTCGCGGTTTTCGTTTGAGAAAACCGCGGTTTAACAATATAAACCAAAAACCCTAAAAGTTAACTATAAAACCAAATCTTCTTCACTCTCCCATCTTGCCACACAACCCTCTCCCTCTCTCGCACGCACAACCCACCTCTCTCCCTCGCACGCACAACCCTCTCCCTCTCGCACAACCCGCACAACCCTTCCCTCTCATCGCACAACCTCTCCCTCTCCCTCTCCCTTTCCCACGTGCCACCTCTCGCACAACCCTCTCCCTCTCCCTCCTCCTCTCTCTCTCCCTCTCCCGCGAGACAACCCTCTCCCTGTTGCCTCTCCCTGCTCTCGCAGTCACCTTCCTCACTCTCGCCGCCATCACCTACCGCTCACGGCTATCCACCACGGCCCGCCGCTCGATCACCCTCTTGCGCCGTACGTCTCAGCTCATGCCGTCGCCATCGTTAATTCACCGCCGCCTCGCCCCGCTGCCTCGCCGCTGCCTCACACCAAAACCGCGACCAAACCGACCAAACCGCGCAAACCGCGGTTCGGTTTGGTTGCGGTTTTGGTGGTTCATGTCGCGGTTTGGTAAATCACTAAACCGCAGCCATTCGGTTTGGTCGCGGTTTGGTGGTTTTCACCACCAAACCACGGTTTGCCCACCCCTAGTGAGGTTGCATGAGTTGTCCACCTCGAGATATGTGTTTGACGTTTAAATGGTTTGCACGAGGTTGCATGGGTCCCCCACCTTGACATACATGAATGGTGTTTCCATGAGTTGTCAACCTCGAGATATGTGTGTGACGTTTGCATGAGTTATCCACATACATCGAGACATGTGCGTGACGTTTGCATGAGTTATCCACGTCGATATATGTGCGTGTCGTTTACACGAGTTATCTACCTCAAAATATGTGCGTGACGCGGGTTGTCCATCTCGAGACGCACGTTGTCCATCTCGATATGCATGTGTCGTTTGTATGGGTTCTCCACCTCGATACATGCGTGTGATATTTGAGTTGAACAAATAACTCCTTTTGAGAATGAGTCATTCATACACTTTAGTATTTTGTATAGATAGCTTATTTTAAAAAAGAATTATTCATACAAGTTGCTTCTACATCATCAATCATACCACGCCATACATCCACCTCATCATCAATAACTCATTTTGAAAATGAGTTATACATTACTTTTGTAATTTTAAAGTAACCCCCATATTTGATGAATAAAAAAGTAAACCGACCTTATTTCTTGAAAAAACCCCTGTAAGTTGTCAAAAATGAACCAAATGAAGCCTAAATACAGATTTTCATTGGAGACTTTTTTTTCATCTCAATATTAATTTAATCATAGGTGGCACATATTAACATTCAATCAACGCACCATTAAAGACGCTATTAAATGATACTTCTAGTGTTCTAAACTTTTTCCATCTAAAACTTGACCTTTCAAAAGTGAAGTTAATTAAAACCTCGAATTTGACTTGTAGTTTTCCGAAGAACTTCGTATCATGCGAAATTTTCGTTGTTGTTTATGTTCTTTTCTTTTTTTTTTTTAAGAAAAGGAACGATATTCCGGGTCATCAGATTTGTTTATTATTTATTATTTATTATTTATTCTTTTTTTATTTTTTTTTGTCAAGGCCGGGTCATTAGATTGAATTGTACATATATGCAACCCAAACATATAGAAACACCTAATGTTTAATTTAGCTGTATGATTTGGACTAGTTTATGATCCCCACTGTAATATTTCGTGACTTGCTGTTTTTGGGCACCAATGATACACCTTAAGGAGTGTGAGCGCACATCTTAAGGTATTACGTACACACCTTAAAATGTATCGTATAGCTAAACACTCACTTGAGTTCATTAGGTATCTAAAGCGAATGTCCAAAATTGATTACTCTAGCATCTCCTGCCACTTTGGACATCTATATATGCATCTAATGAATCTAAATAAGTGTCTAGCTGAACAATACACCTCGAGATGTGTGCGCAATACTTCGACATGTATGCTCAAGATGTGTGCGCAATACCTCGATATGTATGCTCACACTCTTGGATAAGTATCACATCTACTTGAGTACAAAAGCATTTTCCAAATAAAAAAACAAAAGATTAACAATGTTCTTTAGAGTTTAGGGGTTACGAGTTGCGACGAGGAGCACCGGATATATATGGGCCTGAGAAGCACGTAGATATCAAGTACACCAAGATCCGATGGGCCTGAGGAGCACCAGATAGGTAGCGTTTCGGCACGCAGGCTCCGTACACACAGCAAAAAGAAGATGCAGACTCACCGACGCGTATCAGGAGCTTAGTGGCTTAATCATGCAAACTAAATCACATCCATCAATCTTGATTACTAATCAATCATACAGATCCCCAGAAAAATGTAAGGCAGCCGCGCGCTGCAGAATCAGCTGTGTGTGATCACATCCCGCGTTGAAGGCTGATCTGCACGTGCCAGCTTTCCTTCAGTTTTTTCAGTTCTTTCTTTCATTTTTCCGGTCAACCTCATTTATAACTCAACAACATTAAAATAATGTAAAATTAATTAATATTATCCACATTTATTTTATTATAAATAGTGACATTAGCTATATTTATGCCTTCAACTCATTAACATAATTTTTTACGTTATTTTATTATTTATTATTATTTACTTTATTTTTTTTTAAAAATTATAAAAATAACTTTAAAGAATACAAAAATAAAAAATCGAATAGCCCATAGAGTTGGTAAATAATGTCACACTAAATTAGTGTGGCGCTGTTGATAGTGTTGGCTTGTTGAGGTGTTGGAGCGCCAAAACGGATTCACTGTTGGCGCTTACTGAAAAAGCTTGAAGTATAAAAATGTAAATATTTTAGATTGGTTTTTTTTTTGAAGTAATATTTTATATTGATTTAATATTGTATGTATAGGCTTGACATTTGACTTATTTGGTATGAGATGAAGATATCTGTAAGGAGATAACCCACGGTGAGTTGTGAAATAGTTTTATTTAGTGGTCCAATTTGCCTGCAAGTTATCTTTCAACTTACACTTTAAGGTGTGAGATATCTACCCACCACCCCCTCTCTTGAGAGTTATCTCTCAAGAGTTATGGACAAAATTACCTCAATTAATGACATTTTTATTACTCATCTCTCTTTTGTTTGAAGACTATTTTTGTCAATTCATATTTTTTTATTATTTAAAAACTTAAAATTTATCTAAAAATTTAAAATTGAACCAAATATGAAAATATTAACTCTAAAAAGTTAACTCCAAAAAAATAACTCCTACTAACATTATAAGTTATTAAAAATAAACCAAAGAAGGTTATAATATATACATGACAGTTGACACCTAAACGTGTAAAACATTTGAACGATTTACCCAACTTGCCTTTATACGCATTAAAAATGACTCAGTGTAATGTAAAATCTGATTAACTAATTTCACTTACAGTTTTTTCAGTTCTAGTTTTTAATTGACTTTCTTTGATGTCTTCCTTCCATTTATGGTACAACTGCACAGAAAGGACGCTGTAGCCAAGACAAAACCCCAAAGTTTCATCCAATCAAATCCTGTAAAATCAATTGTTAGTGGGTACCCTTCTTTATCAGTGACAGACTGACAGTGGTACTACAAGCATAGATTTGAGTCATAAAGGAGGCTAGGCTTTGAAGGGCAGGTTCTTCAAAGAGGAATGAAAGCTCAGAATGCTATAGGGGTGAGGGAGACACGGATAGCTTAGAAGGAATAGTCGTGAGTGCTACAGGTTTATAGCTGTCCTTCTTGATGAGGGCCAATTTTTCAAGGCAAGGTAGAAATTTTAAATGATTCGAACTTTTTTTTTAAGACTTGGCCCTGAATTATTACGGTATTTGATTGATTTAGGCCTTTGGACTTTAATTTAGTTGCACTTTGGATCCCCCACTTCATATGTACTGTGTAATTCCACATTGATTAATTCATATTTCAGAATAATAATTGTAAAAAACAAGAACCTATGTTTCGAATCCAACTTTTTGAACAAGTAAAGCTGGTCAACATGGAAGAAGACGAGTTTAATTTGGGAGGTGACAATCGAGTTTAGGAGATTTTAATTGTTGGAACAATTAATTATTGTATTATTTAATTATTTATAATTTGAATAAAAATTATGTGAAAAGATGTGTAATCACGTGGAGGGTGTGTCTATTCACTAAGAGATGTGTTTTTTCTAATAGACTTACAAAAGTCTATATATATTCACTAGATGTATCGTTTTTATGAAGGTTAAAATAGTTAGAAAATTAAGAAAATGAATCAAAATCAAAATTTCTTTTTCAACTTTTCATGTTGAAGAGAGCGTTAAATCATACAATTTTAATTAAGCAACTCATTTTAGATTGATATCAGTTGAACAGGCTTGATATAGTACATCTTTTTTTTTTTTTTGTCAAATAATTTAGTTACATAAACTTAAAACATCTTGCATCTTGAATCTATGCATGCACTAGTGTCCTCCTATACATATGAGATGTAGCAGAAAAGAGTAGTGAAGCATATTAAACGAGTCAGATCATAGTGTTTAATGAGACTGTCTGAACTTTCACTGGATCCAACTACTGAATGAGTTAGATCATCAGTTTTTAATTAACCAATCTCACACAGTTTCATTCAATTCAAACTTTTTTTTATTGGATTTCTTGTAGTGTCTTCCTTCCATTTCTGGTACAACTGCAAAAGCAAGGCACTGCAGCCAAGACAGTGAGTCTGGAAGGTTGTTTTAACATTAATTGTACATAGAACTAAAAGGGCAACCTGTTTTCATTCACTGTCACTATACTACAAGCATAGATTTGTGTCACTAGAGACTAAAGAGGGTATATGTATTGGTGGACTTTCAAGGGTTGCTTGTTCACAGGGAAATGATAGCTCAAAAAACTAAAAGAGGGAGAGCTTACAACAAAATCTCTTCTTTATGCCCTTTGAACATACGGTGAAATTCAAGGGCTTCAACAAGACTAAAAGAATGTGCAGTGTTGCTGTTGCTGTTGCTGTTCTTCAACTACTCTGTTTGGTTACTGCCACTACAAGCAGACCCTTTGCCCTCCAAGGTTCAATCAAATCCTCTGTTTTGCTTTGTTGTGTTTTTTTGTTACTATTTTCTTTTGGTTCCCGCTTGGTGTACGCCCGACTAATCCTTGCTAATGCACTGTCAGCCCTGAAACACAGTTTTTTTTTTTTTTTTTTTCATTAAGCTTGAAATTGAGACCTCGGGGAGCAGTGTCCACCACCCAGTTGTTGGTATTTTTGTTGCTATTTGCTCTAACTGACTTTGCATTTTTTTGTTGACAACAGGTCTAAACCAACAAGCTGTGGAGTTGAACAAGGTAATCTCTTTTTCTATTAAAGGGGTTGTGTTTTATGTGTATAAGAGGATTGGTGTTGTGTACTTATCTTTGGTTTATTCGTTTCGTGTTTTAAAGGACATTGAGAGAGTGGTGAAGAGTAGTGAAGGGGAATACAGGGGAGTGAGCACACTTGGGTCCAGACCGCCAAACTGTGAACACAGATGTGGAGGGTGCATTCCATGTGAAGCAATACAAGTGCCCACCACTACTGACCGTTTGGGTGTCCAGTATGCTAACTATGAGCCTGAAGGGTGGAAATGCAAATGTGGCTCTAAATTTTTTAACCCCTAATACTCTACTTTTTATAATCTTAAAGTTCATACATGTAATTCATGATCTACATCGATAAAGAGAGTTTTTTTTTTTTTTTTTTTAATTAACGGTGATAGATATACATTTGTAATTTAATGGATTGTATTAGTTTTGATTAGATTTTTTTTTCTATATACGTAGGTGTTCAGGCGAGCTTAACTATTTCCACGAGGCTCGGTAAAATCGGTTTGATCATACTCAGTGGCCCAAACAATCTTGCCACACCGGATAATTAAAATCGAGGTCGTGCACTTAACTCACACAACCCAGTCTTCACCCTTATGTTATGACAATCCGACCGGATTATTTTGAGTAGACTTGTTAGTAGGGCCGATTGGAGTTTTAAGAGTTATGTCCAGATCTTCGAGGCCGTTCAATTTCTATACTTATAAACTCATGTTAGTTAATGTAGGGAAATGCTACAACGACAACACTATGGGCATGTGCAATGGTTACATACTTAAGGTGACAACACTATGGGCATGTGCAATGGTTACATTACTTAAGGTGTGTAATAGATTGTCACATCACTAATCCACTAACATTTAAAAAGAAACACACTAACACCTCACATGCCATATCATTTGTTACTATATCCATTATAATTACAGACCTAACAAGGGACTAATCAACTAATTACAAAACCATTTACCTAATTATTATTTATTATTTGTTTTGAATATAAACCTATAGTTATCATACGTCAATTCGTAAATCAGAGTTAATTAAAATTTTGTTTACTTAAAAGTTTATTAGGCGGAAGTCTTAATAATCTAGTGGAAGCTTATAACATAAGTCCTAACAATTTTGGACAAATCGGGGAATAAAGATCACATGTATATATATGATGAAACAACGATATATAATATCACGTGTCTAGTCAATATGACCCCAAAAGTATATCATATATATATAAGTAATACATCAAAAATTAAAACCTATAAAATTGGGTGTAGCAGTGCTCTACTGGCTCAGATGTAGCCGTCGATCTTCTCTTTGCTCGTTCTGCTACTCGATGAATCTGCATCCACTGTAACAACTAGACGATGAGTACATGAAAATAGAAAGTAATACCGGGAGACATTTGTTCACATTCTCAATCATGCAACAAGTATCAAAAAGCATGATAATAGCAACTATGCTGAAAAGAGAACATGCAAAGAGGTACTTCATCTAAACAAAATGAAACTAACAAATGGCTAAGTAGAAATGGTCTAGGGTCGGTTGGTCGTGATCTTCATCACATCAGCCTGTTCACTATATGAAGATGAAGCTGAGCTCTACATCAATGTGAAGGTCTGAGCAGTGCTTTTGCCTTTATAACCTTTCGCTGGTTCCAGTCACCTGCGATATATACTTGCCAACAACCCCGGCCCACGTACCTCGTGTGTTGCGCAAGTTATGCTTGCCAACAACCCTGAGACTCATTCCCCCTGTGCTACGCAAGATAGTGGAGAGATCCCGATCACCCTGGAAGTCTAATGACCCCGTATGTCCAACAGACCTCTGTAATGTAATGACCCTAGATACAAGAACCACTTTCATATTTCAAGAAATAACATGGTTTGAGAATTCAATAATGCGATTGCATATCTAATGCACAAAGGAAATAGATTACAATACTATGTAACGCCTACTTAATAACATACTATTTCACTTACCACATGTATTAACAATCAATAATGACATTGCACATGATTGAAGTCAATGAAATCATTTGATCGACAAATTATATCATGAAAGCAACTTCGTGTAATGAGAAAGAACAACAAGCCATGACATATTGAATATAAAGGTAAATCAGTCCAAATGATTGGAAACGAACATTTAAATAAGAATGAAATGTAAATAAATATCTCAATCAGTTTATTTAAAATCCACGCAATTTTCTAAGCTACTTCGGTCTCTCAACACCTCAAAACTCGTATTTAAATCCCCAAAATACTTCCCTAATTTCCTGATATCAAACTAATCCAAATAAGTTGGGCTTAAGTCAGGTCCAATGGGTTTATGAACTTTAACCCAAAACAACCCTTAAAGATTAAACAATACCAAAATTTTCGTCTTATATTACAACGCGATTTTAGGCATGAAATTGTCCAAATATCAAAATCTTCCACTAGTACAAAGATTTTTGTTCTTTATCTTAGCTTCAAAAAAAGTTTAGTTTTCAAAAATCTGATTTAAAACGAAAGAAATATAATATTTCTACTAAACATAGCTCTAATTGAAATCTAATCCGACCAGCGGATTTAGAAAATCTATTTATCCCAATATATACTTCCAGAAAATGTGATTTTTGGTAACAAAGTAGAAACCATACCCAATAACAACATACTAAAAGATCAAATCATTTGGATAAGTAGATATGGAGTTATGCCTTTAACAATTTTAGTTTTAAAAATCTTCTACTGCATTTCATCGCCTATTTATAGATCATTTTTGGATATGAAAACATTTGAATTACAACGTCTCTAGTTAAGCAAAGTTGTTCCTCTTTGAGTAAGCTTTCAAAAGCCACTGGTTGAGTCAATTTGGATCTAAAATGGGCAAGTTATGACTAAATTATATAGACTAATCTCTAATACAATATGCAGAAATTCAGTTTTGGTCTTACAACTTCAAAATTTCATATCTTTATGATTTCAAAACCAAATTAAGAACTTTAATATAGCTGGATTATCAGCTTGAAATGAGAAATCCAAATATATAAATCAATTGCAAAATCTTAATCATCTAGCCTTTTAATTCGATCAAAAACCAGAATGGGTTTCAAGTAAATAGGGATATATGTACCTAGTTTGATGAACATCTAGCTTAACTTAATATCTCATTCATCAAACCCACTTTGGTTGCTGGTCTTCTTCTTCTTCCTCCAACCCTTATCCTTCTCTCTAGCAAGTCTCATTCTCAATTAAGCAAATGAAATGAAGTTGACTTGGTTGTATGAATTGATTACTAGCTTTATATAGTAAGTGGATGTGGTTGATTAATAACCATTGGTCTCATTGTACGCACGTGTCTCGAGGCTCATCTAGTGATACACCTATTAACACATGTCCCACTAACTCATGCTATGTGACACCGATATGTAACTCCATTAATGTTGAGATGAGTCAATACATGTTGAGATGAAAATCAAGCGGCTATTGTTTTGAATTACTAACTTAGCTTCATTAAGTGTATAATCAACCATAGCCATGTATAAATCACTATAAAAACTATATATATAATCATACGCCAACTTACTATATCACTCTCTACTTCGATCCTAAGTCGGCACTCAACTCGAGGTGCATTCCCACATACGTATCGACACCTATACGTAAGTAGGAATGACTTAATATTATACTCATATACAATACACTAGGCATACATTACAACAAATATAACATATACCTCAGCCATCTCGCCTCGGTTATGACATATATCTCATTGCCGGTCCCACGCCACGGGTCACTTGATCCTAATTAAGGAGTTAAACTCAAATTAGAAACTTAGGCCGTGACAATTCTTCCCAACTAATGGAAATTTCGTCCTCAAAATTAAATTTGAATTAAAGTTATACTTGATTCGAAAAGGTACGAAACCTATCTCGCATATAGTCTTCCCGTTCCTAAGTAAGTTTCGAGTATCCATGGAACTACGACTTTACTAACACCTTCGAGATAGACTTGTCTTTCAACTGTTGTATCATCCGGTCTATGATTTGTTTAGGCTGCTCCTCATAAGATATGTCCCCGCTCAGATCAATCTAACCCAAGTCAACTGTCGGTCTCTCGCCTGTTTTCGAATTGGTTAGTTGAAGCATGGATATATGAAACACTGGATGAATACCCGACATCTGTGAAAGTAAATCCGGCTAAAAAACAACCTTGTCGACCCGTCGTTTGATCTTGAAAGGCCCGATGAATCTTAGTGCTAACTTACTTTTTAGACCAAATATGTGAAAGCTAAGGGAGGGCAATGTGACGGCTCCAATTTTCCACAAATTGGGCCCTGCCCGACCTAAGCCCACGTGGACCCCCGAGCCAGTCTCGCAAGGTCAACGCAGACCTAGTCAGCTTTCCAATCCCTCATTATACGTAAATTCACAATTGTTAAGTTGAGTTATTAGTATTTTACAAGTTTTACAATTTAGCGGAAGTAATTTCTACAAATCAAATAACTCAACAATAATGTAAAAAGTTAGGCAACCTAATTGTAGAACCTAGTAAATATGTTATTCAGAGGAGAGTAATACAAGGTATACAAAAATTTCACTTAGCTACGGAGCCTTTCCCTTGTCGGACCGCTGATCTGCACTCGGTCATACCCAAAAATGACGAGCCTAGGTAAGTAAAACCAGTAGGACATATACAACATTTCAAAATAACCAAAGCAGTCGAATTCATGCAATTAAAAAGAAATGAATAAGTAACGCATGAATATAAATGACTGTAAATAATCAATCGATGAGTGAGGCCAAATAACAAGGAGTCCCGACCAAAGGTCATTGAGTCGCGGTAAAAGCCGAGTAGACTCGGGTTTAGGACGAGACCCCAGCCTCCCAGCCCTAACCCTTGCGACTATGAGACATTCATAGACTCGGATATAGGACGAGACCCCAGCCTCCCAGCCCTAGCCCGTACGACTATGAAACATCCACAGACTCGGATAAGAGCCCCCAACGTACATTCGATTGGGAGATATCGACGGGCGACCAGTAAAGATATTGGGTTTAGGACGAAACCCCTGCCTCCCAGCCCTAACCCTCTCATATCGCAGATAAAAAGTAAAAATGACTTACTCGTAAATGGACCACTCAACCGACAACAATTTCAAAGATAGCTATCACAAAGCAGTAATCAACAATAGTGAAAGGAAGCTATCACAAAGCGGTGAATAACAATTTTAAAGCAATGAAATTACTGTACAGTTTCTCACTGGTTTACTTACCTCGAGAAATCGTGAGCCTCAAAACGTCTCGCTCACGTCTCGATTTGCGCACCTGACACCCGACTCATAAGTCCATCCATCGCGTCGTCGCGATTTCATTGAAATCGCGAATCCGACCGGCTGACCACGCGCCAGTGCCGTTCATCGCGTCGCAAAGATCCGCGTATCTCTTCGCGCGCAGCTCCGCAGCTCGTCGGCGCGCCGCCGCTGCGCCGCGCGCAACCGCCGTTTTCCGCGCTTGCGCTGGCTGCAAAGTGCTCGTTTGCGCCATCGCGGCCGAGCTGCCAACCTTCGCGGTGCCGATCCACCATTGCACTGCTGGTCGCCGCGTCACTGCTGCACTGCAGCATTGCCGGCCGGCCGTCGCGTCACTGCCATGCTGCCGATCTCGCCGCCGTGCTAGAGAGTCACTGGGGAGGTCATCCGCAGTCGGAGCAGCACCGCCACCGCCCTGCTAGTTCGCCACTGCGTCATCCCGCGGTCTCCGCGTGTCTGCAGCTGGTCATCCCCACCAACCGCGTCTTCCCCCACCAACGAGTCGCGTCGTTCTCTGACAGCCTCCGCGAGTTCGTCGCCCGTGAGCTCCGGCGCGCCAACTCCTCGCCGGATCTTCCTTCCCCTCACCTCTCTCTCTTCCTTCTCTTTCTCTTCCAGCATCTCATTTCTTATCCGATCTTTTTTTCTTTGTTTTTTTATTGTAAATCAAATATGCCTTCGTAAATCGAGCGACGCGCATCTCGAGGCACCAACCTGCCTCCTTTCAAAATTTCGATACTCGCGCTACGCATCACGAGGCGTATCCAATGTACACATTAAAGCCACATAGAGCCACTATCTCGGCCTAAGTTGGCACGCGACTCGAGGCGCGTCCCCGTTCGTGTTTCGGCTCATCGCATTCCCCGCGTATTCATTTCTCACCAATTTGCATTATAGTATCAAATTAAACATTCTCGGTGTCTCCACTCAAGATTTGTACATACGTATTCGACGAGTGGGTCCCACAAACGACCCTGACCTGACAAGTGGCACAAGTCAAATTTGCGGGTCGTTACAGTCTTCCCAACGAATTAGAATTTCGTCCTCGAAATTGAAGCAAGTCTCAAAGGACAATGGTGTTTTATGAATGAATACCCAAGGCCCTACCCGCCCAAGGCCATACTCGCCTAAGGCCATACCCCCATCTTACTCTGTAGGGATGGGCTCCTCCGCGACAAGCTGGGCTCCTCCGTGACGAGCTGGGCTCCTCCGAGACCTCCAAGCAAAGAACACACCATCTATCTCATCCCATCAATATATGTCATGGCAACATCCTCGCAACATATATTGGAATACAAATGAATACAAATGAACATTTTAATTTCATGATCCACCGTCACTAACATACGTATATCTGCTGTATATCCGCGAGAATGTAAATCAGTCTCTTTGACTGTTCACTAGTCTATCTGATCGAGTGAGTCTCGACCCAGCTCGTCGTACCCTATATCAGGTTACGGTGGATAGTAGTCGGACCTGACGTGACAATAACATGAATATGTTTCTGGCTCTGCTGTACCTGGCTCTCCATACGCCCATACAGGTACGTTGAAATCCCAATCCAAATGGAACATGTCAATGTCCTTGTCCCTGTGCATGACTAGATCGCTGTTCCTGTCTGTGCACTCGACTGGATCTCTAACCCAGTCTCTGCCCACTGTCTCCTTATACTAAGGATCTGAAGGTGCTAGCTGTAACGGCCCAAAAATTTGACTTGTGTCACGTGTCAAGTCAAGGTCGTATGTGAGACCCACTCGTCGAAATACGTATGTCCGAATCTAAATTGAGATGATAATGCTATCTATGCGAGGAATTCGGTGAGCCTAAACATGAACGAGGACGCACCTCGAGTTGCGTGCCGACGTGGGATTGAGATATTGATTTTATGTGGTTTTAAAATGTACATTGGATATGCCTTGTTATGCGTGTAGCATGATTTTCGAGATTTTGAAATGAGGCAGGGTTGGTGCATCGAGATACGCATTGCACGAATCTCGAGGACACTTTTGGATTTGAAATCAAAAAGAAATTAAATAGAAAATGTATATATATATATAAAGATAAGGATAAGGGAGAGAAAGAAAACAAAAAGATCAGGAGAGTGATCGTGAGGAAGAGAAGGAAAAAAAGAGAGAAGAAGGAAAGAAGAGAGTGTGATCGGGAGGGGAGGAAAGAAGGAGATCGGAGAGAGGGTCGCGGCTGAGCTCCGGCGTGGACCACACAGACAGACCAGGCCACCGAGATGAGCGAAGGCGCGAGCAATGGATCGCGGGAGCTGCGCCCGCAGCGCGAGGCGAGGCGGACGACAGCGCGCGGCGCGCGAGGCAACGCCAATGAACCAGCGAGCGACTCCGCACGCCAATGCGGGTTGGATCGAATGTGATGGCGCGAGCGCGACGACGAGACGCAACGCGGTGAGACGGCTTGAAGGTCGGCAGAGGCGCAGCAGGGAGGACGGCGGTTTTGGCGACGCCGGTGAGCGCCATGGCGAGCAGCACGCCCGACGACAGCGCGGAGAGCGCGGCCAGCCATGCGGTGTCGCAGAGGCAACGGCGTGTGACGCGGTGAGAAACGGCGCGATGTCGACCGGTCGGATGCGCGGTTTCGACGAAATCGCGACGACGCGATGAAGGGACTTAGGATTCGGGTGTCAGGTGCGCAAATCGAGACGCGAGCGAGATATGTTGAGGTTCGCGATTTCTCGAGGTAAGTAAACCAATAAGGGACTTATACAGTATTTCATTTCTCTCCATTGGCTGTTGTTGTTTACTGTTTTGTGATAGCTTTATGGTTGTTCACTGCTTTGTGATGATAGCTATATGTGGAAATGTTGTCGATTAAGTGAGTCCATTGGCAAGTGAGTCATGGTTACTGTTTATCTGCAATATGAGTGGGTTAGGGCTGAAAGGCAGGGGTCTCGTCCTAAACCCGAGGTCTTTCATGGTCGTCCGTCGATACTATCCGGGTCCATGGATGGTTCATAGTCGTCCATCGATACTATCCGGGTCTATGGATGTCTCATAGTCGCATGGGTTAGGGCTGGGAGGCAGGGGTCTCGTCCTAAACCCGAGTCTGCTGGGCTTGTACCGCGACTCAACGATTTTTGGTCGGGACTCCTTATTATTGGGCATCACTCATCGATGTATTGTTTACAGTCTTGTATATTCATGCGTTTTTATTTCTTTCGTTCTATTTGCAGAATTCGACTGCTTTGGATATCGTGAACTGTTGTTTTGGATATTGCGAAATGTTGTGTATACGTCCTACTGTATTTACTTACCTTGGCTGGTCATTCTTATGTGTGACTGAGTGCAGAGCCGCGGACGAGTAGCAGAGGGAAAACTTCATAGCTAGGTGAATTTTTGTATATTTTATAATTACTCTCATCTGATGATATTTACTGGGTTCCACAATTAGGTTGCCTAACACCTACATCTTTTTGTTGAGTTATTGAATGTATTAGTTGCTTCCGCTATAAAATTGTAAAACTTGAAAAATATTAATAACTCAACTGTAAAATGTGAATTTACGTATAGTGATGGATTGGAAGGCTGACTAGGCTCTCGTTGACCTTGAGAGACTGGCTCGGGGGTCCAAGTGGGCTTAGGCCGAGCGGGGCCCGATGTGTGAAAAATTGGGTCCGTCACATTTGGTATCAGAGCATAGGTTCAGGCGAACCTAGGGGAAAGTTTAATGGCTTAAGACATTGTTATATCAACGTCACAGTTAAGTTTCAATCCAAAGCCATTAAGACAAAAATCAGCGGAAGTTAGGAACCTTGAACTTAGAGTGGAACTCTGTAATCCCGACTTAAGTCTTCGTTGGGAAGTGAGGAGAGTTGAGGATATATGAACTATCGATATGTATATATATATGATATTCACTCTTGTGTATCGCTAGAGACTCGATGAGTAACTTAATTTATGTGGATAGAAATTAAATGAAATCAGTTAGTGATTGATGTTTCATTGGCCTACTTGATTTCATGTTTGGTCAATCAACAGCTTTTTTCAGTTGTTTGGAACATTTTGGAAAAAGTGGAAAATGGCAGAATGATTACATGGTTCACTTAAACGTGGCTGCGATGATGATCTTGTATTTGCTTGATAATCCTTTACTAGGTCTTTGAGATGGTGTAGACAACAAGGAAGGAAAAGGTTTAGGAGTTATATTTCCATCTGATATGAAGTCGTATTGCATTGCCTTCATGCACGGATCGAATCTGACAATGTTGGTGATTGTGGCGTATTTGGGAATAGTGGAGCTGCATTGATAAGTACTTGTGCCTTGGAAATGTGGGAGTTGTTTAAATTCAAATCAGCCTCGCGAATAGTGGCTTAAGAAACTAGTTAGTTCAATTGATAAATTGAGATAAATGGCATAGTGGTTTGGTGAAGCCAATTGTAGGACTCAAACAAATTAATTTCAAGTTGTTCAGTTAGTACTGAAATTGAGGATGCCCTATAAGAATGGAACAATTAATGTGAGGAACATTCGAGAAAAGAAAAGAAAAAGAAACGAAGAGCGAACTCTAAGGGAGCAGAGTGTTGAGATGACTTGAGAGCTAACGATTACATCATGTACAGACTCCTTAGCTTTGACGAAAGCCTTGGAGTAGTAGTGTTGGATCAGAAGCCTAAGTAACTCCACTTTAGTGACACTAAGCATTTATAATCTCGGGGTTGGCGAAGTCGACCACCACATTTAGGGACTTGTAAATGAGTTACGTGTCAAAGTAGAGTCTGCAACTCGTTCTAAAAGTTAGATGCCACGTAAGTATAAATCCTACAAGATTGTATATCTCAAGGATCCTCACATGCTAAAATTTGTTTAGATGCCTTAGTAAACGCACTAAAAGGAAATTTTCGTGCAAGAAGGACATGTTGTAAAAAAAAAAAATGTGTATTCGATATTGTATATATGTTGTGTTGTAATATATATACGATATCGAAGATTCGCGGCTTTGGAAAATGCGATGACGTTTCAGAAAACTGATCGTGAGGCTACAGGTTCGCGATTTGCGAGTGCCGATGATCGCACGACCTCGAGATGCGCAATTTGCGAGATTCGAGAAAGGCGATGCCTCGAGATTCGTGTCGCACGAATCTCGATGACAAATTTATTTTGAAAAATCAAAAAAAAAAATGAACGTGTTCGAGTGAACGAGTTGAACTCGTAATTACATGAGGAGATGAACGAGTTGAACTCGTAATTACATGAGGAGATGCTGAGCGCGCTAATTGATACGAGAATTAGTGTGACGACTCAGGCGAGGCAGTCTCACAAGATTTAGCAGCATCACCCTGAAAAATCTTCACGGTGGTACGAATCTCGGAGCAACAAATATTCATGACGTTTCGGCCATACTAGATCATATGAGGTCGAGCATCGTATCAGTTTCGTTGTTCGGCGAGGCCGATGTCTAGTCGTGCACTACGGTGGCATCGAGGTGGACGCTCTGGGGTGCATTCGATGTTATGGTGAGTGAAAGCGTGGGAGAAGACGCATCGGAGTACCAGTCGCATTCTCGGCGTTGTCACATTCAGTGTGAGGGTCTGTATCGTGACAAAGAGATAACGTATTGCGTTTCCATCATGTGCGGCGTGTATGGCGCCAATGTTAAATGGACCAACGCAGAGTACGCTAGTGTAGTTCGGCAGCTAGCACCGTCAGGTCCTTAGCATAAGGAAATAGTGGTCAGAGACAGGGTTAGAGATCCAGTCGAGTGCACAGACAGGGACAACGATCTAGTCATGCACATGGGCAAGGATATGGACGTGTTCCAGTTGGAGCGAGATTTCAACGTACCTGTATGGGCGTGTGGACAGCCAGAAAAAAAAATCATGCTACTGCAATGTCAAGTCCGATTACTATCCATCGTAACCTGATAGAGGGTACGAGTTGGGTTGAAACTCATTCGATAAGTGAGACTGACTTACATTTCTCGCGGGCATACATCAGATATACGTATGTTAGTGACGGTGGATCATGAAACTAAAACGTTCATTTGTATTCTAATATATGTTGCGAGGATGTTGCCCTGACATATATTGATAGGAAGAGACAAATGGTGTGTTCTTTGCTTGGAGGTCGCGGAGGAGCCCAGCCCTACAGAGTAAGATGGGGGTATGGCCTTGGGCGAGTATGGCCTTGGGCGTGTATGGCCTTGGGTTTTCATTCATAAACACCATTGTCCCGTGAGACTTGCTTCAATTTCGAAGACGAAATTCTAATTCGTTGGGAAGACTGTAATGGCCCAAAAATTTGACTTGTGTCACATGTCAAGTCAAGGTCGTATGTGGGACCCACTCGTCGAAATACGTATGTCCGAATCCAAATTGAGATGATAATGCTAACTATGCGAGGAATTCGGTGAGCCGAAACATGAACGAGGACGCGCCTCGACTCGCGTGCCGACATGGGATTGAGATATTGGTTTTATGTGATTTTAAAATGTACATTGTATATGCCTCGTTATGCGTGTAGCACGATTTTCGAGATTTTGAAATGAGGCAGGGTTGGTGCCTCGAGATACGCATTGCACGAATCTCGAGGACACTTTTGGATTTGAAATCAAAAAGAAATTAAAAAGAAAATGTATATATATATAGTATATACATTAAATATATATTTATATACATATAAAGATGAGGATAAGGGAGAGAAAGAAAACAAAAGAGATCGGGAGAGTGATCGTGAGGAAGAGAGGGAAAAAAAGAGAGAAGAAGGAAATAAGAGAGTGTGATCGGGAGGGGAGGAAAGAAGGAGATCGGAGAGAGGGACGCCGGCCGGAGCTCCGGCGTGGACCGCGCACGAACGACCGGCGGGGATGAGCGATGCGCGAGCAGCAGCTCGCGAGCCGCGCCAAATAGCGCGAGGCGACGCAGTGGCGCGGCGCGCGAGGCTTTGCAGCGACACCGGCGAAACGGCAGCGACTCGGCTGCGATGGCGTGCGAGTGCGGCGACGCGACGCAACGCGGTGAGACGGCTTGAAGGTCGGCGAGGCGGCGGCGGGCGGCGCGGCGCGGAGATCTGGCGGTTTTAGCGACTCCGGTGGCGGCCGACGAGTAGCCGCGAAACGGCGTCGCGAAGCGACCAGCAATGGCGGTGCGGCGAGCGGCGACGCCGACGACCGCGACGCGACGGCGAGCGACTGCGCGATGTCAACCGGTCGCATGCGCGGTTTCGACGAAATTGCGACAACGTGATGAAGGGACTTAGGATTCGGGTGTCGGGTGCGCAAATCGAGACGCGAGCGAGATGTGTTGAGGTTCGCGATTTCTCGAGGTAAGTAAACCAATTAGGGACTTATACAATATTTTATTTCTCTCCATTGGCTGTTGTTGTTTCCTGTTTTGTGATAGCTTTATTGTTGTTCACTGCTTTGTGATGATAACTATATGTGGAAATGTTGTCGATTGAGTGAGTCCATTGGCAAGTGAGTCATGGTTACTGTTTATCTGCGATATGAGAGGGTTAGGGCTGGAAGGCAGGGTCTCGTTCAAAACCCGAGGTCTTTCATGGTCGTTCGTCGATACTATCCGGGTTCATGGATGGTTCATAGTCGTCTGTCGATACTATCCGGGTCTACGGATGTCTCATAGTCGCATGGGTTAGGGCTAGGAGGCATGGGTCTCGTCCTAAACCCGAGTCTGCTGGGCTTGTACCGCGACTCAACGACTTTTGGTCGGGAATCCTTGTTATTGGGCAGCACTCATCGATGTATTGTTTCCAGTCTTGTATATTTATGCGTTTTTATTTCTTTCGTTCTATTTGCATGAATTCGACTGCTTTGGATATCGTGAACTGTTGTTTTGGATATTGTGAAATGTTGTGTATATGTCCTACTGGATTTACTTACATGGGCTCGTCATTCTTATGTGTGACTGAGTGCAGAGTCGCGGACGAGTAGCAGAGGGAAAGCTTCATAGCTAGGTGAATTTTTGTATATTTTATAATTACTCTCATCTGATGATATTTACTGGGTTCCACAATTAGGTTGCCTAACACCCACGTCTTTTTGTTGAGTTATTGAATGTATTAGTTGCTTCCGCTATAAAATTGTAAAACTTGAAAAATATTAATAACTCAACCGTAAAATGTGAATTTACGTATAGTGATGGATTGGAAGGCAGACTAGGCTCTCGTTGACCTTGCGAAACTGGCTCGGGGTCCACGTGGGCTTAGGCCGGGCGGGGCCAAATGTGTGAAAAATTGGGGCCGTCACACCGCGCCCCCCCTTGCCGCCACGCGCGCAGCAGTTCGTCCGTCACGCTGCCGCAGCTCGAGCCGCCAACCTTCGCGTGCATGATCCATCCTTCTTGCACCGGTGGTCGCCGCGACATCTGCAAGACACGAATGTCGCTATTGCCGCATACGTCATTGCCAAGCCGCCGATCTCGCCGCCGTGCTTTGGAGAGTCGCCGGGAAGGTCGTCCGCGGCCGGAGCCGCGCCGCCACCGCGCAGCTGGTTCGCCACTGCATCATCCCTCGTCCTCCGCATGTTTGCAGTTGGTCGTCCCCACCAGCCGCATCGTCCCCCACCGACGAGTCGCGTCGTCCTCCGACAGCCTCCGCGAGCTCGCCACCTGTGAGCTCCGGCGCGCCCACTCCTCGCCGGATCTTCCTTCCCTTCACCTCTCTCTCTTCCTTCTCTTTCTCTTCATGCCTCTCATTTCTTATCCGATCTCTTTTTCTTTTTTTTATATTGTAAATCAAATATGTCCTCGAAAATCGAGCTGCGCGCATCTCGAGGCACCGAATCTGCCTCCTTTCAAAATCTAGATACTCGCGCTACGCATCAGGAGGCGTATCCAATGTACACATTAAAACCACATATAGTCACTATCTCGGTCCCACGTTGGCACGCGACTCGAGGAGCGTTCCCGTTCGTGTTTCGGCTCACCTCATTCCCCGCTTATTCATTTCTCACTAATTTGCATTATAGTCTCAAATTAAACATTCTCGGTGTCTCCACTCAAGATTCGGACATACGTATTCGACTAGTGGGTGTCACAAATGACCCTGACCTGACACGTGGCATAAGTCAGATTTGCGGGTCGTTACAGTCAAACCGCGGTTTGATGGTGGAAACCATCAAACCGCGACCAAACCAAGGGTTCGCGGTTTAGCCGATTTGCAAACCACTACCAAACTGCGAACCATCAAAACCGCATCCAAATTGCCCTCGGTTTACGCGGTTTGGTCGGTTTGGTTACGCGGTTTTCATGCGACCCATTTTCAAAAAAATAAAAATAAAAAAAGAAAACAATCATACATATTACATACCATAAAGTCCATACATGTTTAATGTTCATCAAAAATTCAACGTAAGATACACCAAAACATATATAACCAACCATTCATAAGAAAGAACTCAATCAAAGTTAGAAATTCAAGTTCATCTCAAAAGTTACAACAAAAACAAATAGATTAGAATAAATAAATTCAACAAGCGGGAAAGGCTTCAACTCTATTCCAAGTTTCAATTTCTTTCTTTGTTCCTACAATAAAACAACAATTGAAAATAGAAAGTTAGCAACATGATAAAAGTTTTATAACAACAAAAAGTTTTGATAAGATTTACTTACCATGTCAATGATTCCATGCATTTTGCTATTGCAACAACAATAACGAATAGATTCAACAAGGAAAGGCTTCAACTCAATTCCGAGTTTCAATTTCATTCGTTATTCCTAAAATAAAACAACAATTGAAAATAGAAAATTAACAATATGATAAGAGTTTAATAACATTTAAAAGTTCAAATAAGATTTAGTTACCAAGTCAATGACTCAATGCATTTTGCTAATCATCTCAACTAATCATCTAAAACAAGTTGGTCCAAAGTGCCTAAACAACATTTCAAAATGTAATATGATTAGATGATGGTGCTAAAAGAAAGAAATAAATGTAGTTAATAATTAACGAAATTAAAAGAAAAGTATAACCTGTTTCAAGCTTTTGAAGTTCCTCTAAGTTTTCTTCAACTTCAAAATTTATTGTACCATATAACCAATCTCGGGCACAAACAAGAGCTTCAACAAGTTTTGGAGTCAATAAGGTATGAAATTGATCAAGCACGCATCTACCGGCACTAAAAGCGGACTCTGAAGCAACGGTAGAAATTGGAATGGCCAGTACATCACATGCCATCATTGAAAGTATTTTGTACTTAGAGACATTATTTTTCCACCAACCAAGAATGTCAAAGTCTTCATTTTGCTTCTCACATCCCTCATCCAAATATATATCTATCTCCGACTTGTTTGTCGTATTTGCCTCCTCTTCTAAAAATCTTTGAAATCCAACCACTGCCCTTTTAGCTTACTAAACAATGAGTCTTCTGCCTCGTCACGTACATTAGACAATGATCTAGTTTCATTAGACCATATAGAAATGTAAGTGTTGAAAAATGATTCATATTCCATGTACAAATGATCCAAAACCTCTCTCACTTTCATTATAATCTCAACAACTTGCTCGTTCAGATACAATGTACGTAATAATATTTCAGAAACTTCAACTTGTACCTAGGATTAAGAACCACAACAACCAACAAGATCATGTTCACTTTCGAGATATCTCCCCAATACTTGTCAAACTTCACCTTCATATTCATTCTCATCGAATGCACATACGAATCATTACTTGCTAAGCATTCATTGATAAGTGTTTCAACTGCATGCACCTCATGATTAGTTGTAATACATTTAGATCTTGAAATTCGAAGAGTGGCACGATAAAAAAGTTCCAAGAACTGCCATAATACACGCGCAACACTCCAATCTTCTTTCGTGGGAACTCCCTTCTTCAACTCACTTGAAATCTTATCATATGACTCATACAATCTCTAGAATGCTCTTTGATACTTCACTGCTGAACCCGACATCAAATAAGTGGAATTCCATCTAGTTGATACATCTAAGGACAATGAAGCTTTACACGGTATTTTTTTCAAGTTCAATACATTGCTTAAACTTTTTCTTCCTTGATGGAGAACTTCTCACTTGTTTCACTGCTTCGCGTATTCGACTAATAGAGTTTTTCACCTCTTTTAAACCATCACTAACAATGAGATTCAAAATGTGTCAACAACATCTTACGTGAAGGTATTTCGCATTTAACACGCCTCCACCCCAATTATTTATTTTTCTCCTTAAGTATCCAATTGTCAAATCATTAGTTTTAACATTATCTACAGTTATTGTAAACACTTTCTCAATTTTTCAGCGAAGCAAACACATCTCAACTGCCTTACCAATATCATCAGCCGTATGGCCTTCAACCTCATAAAAATTAATGATTTTCTTTTGCAATTTCCAATCATCATCAACATAATGTGCAGTGAGACATAAAACTAGTATTTTGCAAAGAAGTCCAAGTATCAGTTGTCAAGAAAACTCTTTGAGAATTCTTTGTTAAGATCTTTTTCAATTTTGCCTTCTCAACATTATACATATCCAAACAATCTCTAGTTATAGTTCTCGTCTTCACTAACTTGAGTTTGGGTTGTATAACATTGCAAAACTTAACAAAGCACGGATGTTTCACAAAAATAAAAGGCAATTCAACTCCTATTATCAATTCAGTAAGGGCTTCACGACTTAATGTTTGATCAAAATTACAAAGTCCTATTTGACTTTCACCCTCCGACCCTTTAACTTGTAATTATATTGTCTTTTGTTTCTTACACACTGAGTTCACTTGACTATGTGGGTACTTGGGGCATTTATTTAAATGAGTTGTTATTGTGCTTGTACCATTCTTGATAGGACAATGATACTCTTTACTACAATAATTGCAAGTTGTAAGTGCCATTTTTCCATGCTCATCTAACGTTCTAGAATAATGGTCCCAAACTCTAGAGGTTGTGCGATTACCTTTCAATTCTGCATTTTTTTGTTGATGATGGAAAACTAGATGAGTTTGGAGGAGCAACAATAGGTTCGCCACTTCGAAACTCCATTGGTGTAGAACTATACATCGATAATGTTCTGGCTGTTACATGATATGAATCCATCTAGACAAAAAAAACATACGATCAATGTTAGAATGAGAATGAATATTAAATAACTAACAACTCAATGGATCAAAACACGGTTCTAAATTTCTAATGCATAGTCTGTACTTAGCTTTGGAGTTTATATTCTTTAATGTACAAGACCTACTTCTTAAACACCAAACACAAAAAAGTGGAACTATAACAACAACTGATCATCATCAACATCATCATTACCAAAAAAATACTACTACTACTACTACTACTACTACTACTACTACTACTACTACTACTACTACTACTACTACTACTACTACTACTACTACTACTACTACTACTACTATCTACTGCTACTACTACTACTACTACTACTACTACTACTACTACTACTACTGCTACTACTACTACTACTACTGCTGCTCGCTGCTTGCTTCTTGCTTTTGCTTGCTTGCTTCTGTGGCTTGCTTGCTGCTCTGCTTCTTTGCTATTATCATTGCTTTAACATTGCTGCTTGCTGCTTCTCTACTACTACTACTACTACTACTACTACTACTACTACTACTACTACTACTACTACTACTACTACTACTACTACTACTCATCATCATCATGGTTTCAACAGCGATGCTAGAACATTTAAAGTGAACCGTTCAAAGCCAGAACATTCAGCATTCAAAGCCAAGCCCAAAAATTTATCAAGTGAGACCAATTATTTGGTATTCAAAACCAAAACATTAGAGATAATTACCTCTCTTGCGATGAGGCGGTGGGACTCGCAGTGATCGAGGCGTGACTGGTACGAGGTAGCGGCGGGGGCGAGACCGGTGGGAGGAGGCAATGCGAGGCCGCGGTGGACGCAACAGTGGAGGCGTTGGACACAACAATGGAGGCGACTGCGGACGCAACATCAGAGGCGGTTGTGGACGCAACAGTGGTTCCTGTGGTGCGAGGCAGCGGTGATTGATAAGAGGCGACAACGATAGGCAGTGGTCATAGCCGACCGGGAAGGGCGATGTGGTGGTGGGACTCGCACCGATCAAGGCGTGACTGGTATGAGGAGGCGGTGGAAGCGGGACCGGTGGGAGTAGGCGGCGCGAGGGGGCGGTGGGTGCAGCAGTGGCAGCAATGGACGCAGCAGTGGAGGCGGCTATGGACGCAAGAGTGGTTCGCGCGGTGGGTGGCAGTGACGATTGATAAGAGGCAACGACGATAGCGGTGGTCGGAGCCGACCGAGAAGGGCGATGGGTTGGGTGTTGACGGTGAGACGTGGAGGAGTGAGAAGGACGAACGATACGTAGAGTTGAGAGTCTAGTGATCGAGAAACGCCCAATTCTTCCTCTCAACAGTGCTTCTAAAGAGTTTTCTTTTTTATTTATTTTTTTAATTTTTAGGGTTTTGAGTTCTAGATGTTGGGTATTTACTAAAATACCATCGGTTTTGTGAAACCGCAGTTTTTTTTTTAAATGAAAACCGAGACCAAACCGCGATTCTGCAATTTTTAAGTTTTTTAAATAACCCCAAACCGCGAGTTCTAAAAACAAGAACAACTATGCGGTTTACATGGATTGGGCGGTTTGGGCGATTTTTTAGAAACTGCCGCACACCCCTAGTGAAAACCTTTACGAGGAGAAACCTTTAGATATACCAAGGCTCCTTCGTCATACGTAAGATCACTGTGATATATGTCTGGATACGTTTTTTGCCTCTCCTGGGCCTCTTTAAGCCTCTAGCGAATATGTTGTACCTCTCGGTGTGATCAACAATAATTTCAGGCCCTATAATGTCCCGGTCCTCTGGCTCAGCCCAACAAGATGGTGAGCGACACGGTCTGCCATATAAATCCTCAAATGGTGTCATCTTAATGCTAGCCTGATAACTCTTGTTGTATGTAAACTGACACAACGATAAGTACTCCTTCCATGATCCGCCAAACTCAAGTACACAAGCCCTGAGCATATCCTCGAGAGTCTGAATCAACCTATCAGCCTGCCCATCAGTCTGAGGGTGAAAAGCTGTGCTAAGTTGTAGGCGCATACCATACTGCTTCGACATACTCTACTTAATAATTTCTCTTTCGAACAATACACTCAACTAGTCAAATGTGTAATGAGCTGCAACTAGTATGAAATGCCCAGATTTCATCAATATGTCCACAATCACCTAAATGGAATCGTGTCGATGAAGAGTCCTAGCAATCCTCTATAAAGTCCATGGCTATGTCTTCCCACTTCTATCGTGGAATCGGAAGCGACTGTAACAATCTTCTAGGTTTATGATGTTCTGCCTTCACCTATTTGCAAATCCTACAGTTCTTGATAGACTCCGATATGTCCGCTTTCATTCCAGGCCACCAAAAATGTCTCTTCATGTCATGGTACATTTTGGTTCTGTGATGGCCCTGGTTCAACAATCCTAAACTGGGTCCCACCCGACCTAGACTTACGTGGACCCCCCGAGCACGTCTCATTGAGTCACGCAAGCCTAGTCCACCTTCCTTTACCATTTACCATTTATCAAGCAATTAAAGTTGAGTTAATCAATTAGTGAGTTATCATAGTTATAGCAGAAGTAATTAAACTAAATGAAAACCTCAAAAACACACAAGTTAAAACAATCTAGAGTGTGAAAACCCCAAATATGTATATCATCATCAATGAGCAGTCAGATGAGAGTAAATAAAAGATATACATGCCCAAGATATCTGAAAAACCCAAATCCCAGTGTTTCAAAAACCAGTATATCTAATAATACAAAAAAATCACCTATGTCAGACAAGTGGAAAGAACTGCTCCGGTATCCTCAAATGATATCCCCTAGCTGTGGAGCCTTCCCCTTGCTAGAATGTGGATATGCACTCCGTCAAACACAAGAATGACGAGCCCATGTAAGTAACGCCAAGTAGGACATAGATACATCATTCCGAAATAAATAAATCAGTCTAATTCATGCAAATAGAAAGAAAGGAACATGGAACGCATGAATATAAAAGATTGTAAATAAATCAATAGATAAGTGAAGGTCCAGAATACGAAAAACCGAATAACAATAAGTCCCAACCAAAAAGTCGTTGAGTCGCGGAAAAAGCCCAGCAAACTCGGGTTTAGGACGAGACATAGCCTACCAGCTCTAACCTTGCGACTATGAGATATCCACATACCCGGATAAGTGCCCCCAACGTACACTCAATTGGGAGATATCAAAGGCGTCTAGATAAAAGCTCAAATCACAGATAAATAGTAATTATGACTCACTTGCCAATGGACCACTCAACCAATTGAAATTTCAAATAAATAATGAACAAGGCAATAACAACTGATCAAAGCTCAAGAGATAACTGTAAAATTCCTCGTTGGTTTACTTACAACCAAACCAACCCAACGTTGGTTACGAAGCCTTAAATGATTTTCTACGGCTTTGACGTACTTCAATAAGTCCTGTTAAATCAAAAAGTCACATTTTTAAGAGTTACAACTTTACTTAAATACTAAACTTTCATATTTCAACTTACAATGAGATTAAAACTCATTCTCGATCTCATAACAGAGTTCAAACCACTCAATGACTCTAACACCTCTTTTTAGAGCTCATTTCCATGTTCTGCTCTCTCTTAATTAGAGTCTCAATTTTACTCATTGTGTCACTAACAATTTCATTCACCTTTATTTGATCATCAATTCATTTCATTAACTAATTCATTTTGTTCATTACTTTTTGCCATTTTCACAACTATTTTTCACCAATTTGAAAGTTGTACTAAGGTCCGAGTTTAAGTGCTTCTCAAAGTAGGATATATAAGGATTTCAAAAAGTACAACTTTAGTTATTTTGGATAACACATACCCATTTAAATCATTCCTCAACGTTGCTACATCGCAACTGTCATATGTGGACAATTTTGAAACATACTAACATGTTATGTTTTACATTATTTTTCATTGATCAAACAAACTCGAATGGCCGCAATCTTTATTTATCATCAAAGTAGGTTATACTAAGATTCAAATAAACCTATTTGCAAGTCAATCAGACCTCATTTGATGTCTCAAATCAATTCATCAACACGCATACTCAAAACAGTTAATTACATGACAGTGCAGTCTTAATTTTTAGCCTCCTTTTCGGCCTTTAAAACACTATCAAACCTTCTCCAAATCAAAATCTGATTTAAACGGGTTAATTTTAATATATAAACACGAAAAACCACAAAGATTTTTGCTCAAAAACCTTACTTTAATTGCTCAAATCATTACCCCAAAGTAGCCCAAAAATTGGACTGCACAATGCATTTATGCATCCATTTTGACTCCAATTAACCTATGAAACCATTTCAAAACCTCAAGCTGATTCTAAGGGACCTGATTTGATATATAAACATCAAAACCAATGTGCAAATTTGACAAAAATCCAACGTTTAATCCCTCAAAGTCATATCCCAACATGACATGAATCAACAACAACACTCAATTCATGAATTCTTGAAATGACCAAGCTATGTTAGTTACCTTGCTTGATGAACTTCCAAGATCGATTACCAAGACTCCTCCAACCTCCCTGAATTGCTTGATTTCCTCTTCTCTTCTCTTCTTGACACTCTCTCCAGAAGTTCTTTTTTCCTCTCCAACGATGAGAATGAAAGAATGATCAACACTTTGACTTATATGTATTGGATAAAGACTGAACTATGGCAACATATCCATTTGTGCACACATATCTCGAGGCGTGTCTAAGGGACCACCCTCATACAATTATCAACCGAGTCATGCACGAATAACTCACAAATTAACTCCATTGACCTCTTGATTTGTCAATGCGCATCTCGAGACACATCTTTTGGCCATTTTATTTTTTCACTACTTAGACCCATTTAATTCCACATAAATATTGGTCACACTAAAGCTAGTCAAAGCCTTAATTAACTCACATAACACTTACCCCATAAGCCGCTACCTCCGTCCCACGTCGATACGTAACTCGAGGTATGCCTCTGTTCGTCTCGACACCGATATGCCCCGCATGTACCTTACCCGCACATTTCCAAGATTGGTTAATTTAAATTGTTCAATCATGTATAATAAATAATACAAGAATCAAATAAAAATAGCATATCTTGGTGTTGACCCTCGAAATTAGACATGTGTATCACGACGAATGGGTCCCACATAAGACCTTGAAATGAAACATGACATGAGTTAGATTTTAAGGTCGTTGCAGGTTCTACCTGCATGAACTGTGAATCGGGAAGAGTGCGAATCCTGAAGAATCTCATTTCTCAGCTCTGCCATTGCCGGTATCCATAATCTTCCTCTAAATCTCAAATAATAGCTCGTCGTCTCTATCCAATCAGTACACTCAGTACTCTGGGCAACCTCACTAAATCTCAGGTATAAGATGTCGGCTCCCTGTCCCTCTAATATTCTTTGAGTATACATTGTATGAAGCCTCAACTGTGCAAAAATCATCACCCGAGTATCGATAGGAATATCTGACTGCGCCATCATTGCCGCTGCCTCGAGTAATCCGTACTCATGTGTCATATGGCATTTAACAACTTCGACATCTCCAGGTAGCATCCTACTTAGTGCATCGACAACTACATTAGCTTTTCCTAGCTGATATACCAGAGAAAAATCGTAGTTCTTCAGAAATTCCAACCACCGGTGATGTCTCATGTTAAGCTCTTTCTATATGAAGAGGTATTTCAAGCTCTTAGGATCAATATAGAGAAACACTATCGCCGCTAACTCTAAGTCATGAGTGGGATAGTTTTTCTCATGTATCTTCATCTATCTAGATGCATAAGCTACTATGCCTCTATCTTGCATCAACACACAACCTATACATGTATGAGAAACATCTGTATATACAAGGAATCCTTGTCCACCCTCTGGCAATATCAACACTGGTGCGGTAGTTAACAATCTCTTTAGCTGAGCAAATGCCTCATCGCATTCCTTAGACCAATCAAATTTGAAGTCTTTTTGGGTCAATCTGGCCATCGGTGTAGCGATCTTCGAGAAATCCTTCATGAACATGACCTCCGTAACTGACTTCAACGTAGGCCGATCTATAATTGCTTGAATCTTAGCTGGATCTACAACAATACCTACTACTCCAACAACATGACCCAAAAACTTAACTTTTAACAGGCAAAATTCACACTTGCTGAACTTGGCGTAGAGTTGATGCTCCCTCAAGGTCTGCAACGTCTCTCTAAGGTGTTACTCGTGATCTTCTCAAGTCCCCGAATATATCAATATATCATCGATGAAAACTATCATGAAACGGTCAAAAAATGGCTTCATCACTCGATGCATCAAATCCATAACCATGGCAGGAGCATTAGTCAAACCAAATGACATAACGATAAATTGATAATGTCCATATCTTATACTAAATGTCGTCTTGGACTTATTCTCATCCTTGATCCTAAACTGATGATACCTTAATCATAGGTCTATGTTAGAGAAATATTGTGCTCCTCTTAGCCGATCAAATAAGTCATCAATCCGTGGTAAGGGATACTTGTTTCAGATTGTGTACCGTCCTTCTTCTTCACAAATAGGACCGGTGCTCCCCATGGTGACATAGAAGGTGTGATGAATCCCTGCTCTCCCAAGTCCCACGACTGACTCCTCCACTCCTCCAACTATCTCAGAGCCATATGGTATGGTGGTACGGATATAAGTGTAGTGCTTGATACCAACTCAATGATAAAATCTATCTCTTTCGGCGGTGGTAAACCAGGTAATTCTTCTGAAAACACGTTCGGGAACTCGCAAATAATCATAATCTCCTCAAGTCTAGGTCCCTGACTCTCTACTAAGGTATATAATGACACGAGAGTCTCCATCTCTCCACTAGTCGTAAGTCGACCTCTAATGCCCTCTGCTCTCGATGTACTACCACCATATGTGAACATCGGACGCCTTCAGATCTCAAATATCATTGTCTTACTGAAACAATCGATATGAGCATGACACGCTGCTAATTAATCCATCTCTTACAATGCGTCAAACTCTGAAAACTCGAGAACCTTAAAGTCTGCAGGTAACTCTACCCCGCTTATCTCTACTGAACATCTCTCAACAAGACAATTAGGGTAGACTCTATCCCCGACTATAGTACTTAAAATCAAATGTACGCTAACTCTAACCGGTAGCAACCCTAAGATGCCTATCAAGCGACCAAAAATGAAAGATACTGTAGAACCCGAATTAAACAAA
Organism: Stephania yunnanensis; assembly: GCA_039657365.1. Taxonomy (NCBI): domain Eukaryota; kingdom Viridiplantae; phylum Streptophyta; class Magnoliopsida; order Ranunculales; family Menispermaceae; genus Stephania; species Stephania yunnanensis. The sequence goes on along the minus strand of CM077584.1, from coordinate 10,699,122 downwards.
ACATATAACTGTCTACCACAAATGGACACCATACCCTCAATGAGTTTTTGTGTGGCATTTGCATAAGGCTATGCTACTAGTTGTATACCTTTTCGATTTTGTAGTGGAAATACAACTGCTAGCTATGGACATTCTCTAATCCCGTACCCAACTACACCTATAACAAGTCATAAGTCTACGCTGACCCTGAACCTGATTCTGGGCCTGTGCTTGTCTATGCCCTTATCGGGAATTATGTCGACCTCTACCACCTTGCTGGTATTGACGTGGCGCTAGTAGAGTTAACAAAGTAGTAGTAGGAGTTGGTACTATAGATCTAAATGGTGGTGGCAAGGAAGGTCTACCAACCATAGTCTGCAATGGTATAGATGATGATACATAGGGTACAACTATTGTAGATGTCCCCAACCCCATGGAACCTCTATCCCATCTTCGCGGTCCCTTGCCCATCTGTTTCCTCCTCTAAAACTCCGCAACCTGATCAGGTGTCAATGCTGGTCCTAACGGTGTCCCATAGGCAACTCTGCCTAAATAATATGTCTCGTGAGAGACACGCTTGTAAATCTCACCCAAAGTCCTAGCACCTGAATTGACTACATAAAATCCAATATCTGGTCTCAGTCCATCTCCAAAGTGGTCTGAATCCTCTCTCACTAGATCCCCGTCGAACTGCCTCAAACAACCGTATCTGTCTCCATAACTCATCATTGACTCGTCAACTCCCTGTCTTAGGTTCATGAATTCTTTCCTCTACCTTTTCATCACTGTAGGTGGGAAGTACTGCTAGTAAAACTTCATCTTGAAGGCATACCATGACACAAATTCTCCCTTAGAAGCTATCATCGCATGCCACCATACATCAACATCTCTCTGTAGAGTGTACGATGAAATTTCAGTTTAGAGTCTGCCCTCAATCCTCAAGACTCAGTGCAACTTCTCCTGAGATAGTACCCACTTCTCGATCTTCTCAAATTCTCTCTAACCATCATAGAAGACTGATCTCAATCTGATGAAATCCTTCACCAGCTGAACATTTGTTGTCGAGCTAGAATATGGAGGTGTGACTACCGGTATAGTCCGTATTACCGATACTTCTGTCAGTACCGTGGAAGTAGTCGTAGTAGTAGGGGCTGGTGTCTCTGCTGGTGGAGCGAAACGTGCAGTCATCATAGTGATGAACACTACTAATTGTTGTCCCTAAGTAGCTACTCAATCAAATAGCCTATAAAAATCATCTACTAATGGAATAGGAGATTGGCTGCCACTTGCACCTGCGTCCCCGCCGCTGCGTGAATTAGCCATCAATATCTGCAAGATGATAAAGAATGCAAATAAGCTACTACATAGATAACGCATATATACATATGGAAAACTAACATATACATATAAAACATCCTATCTCACTTTCACTCTTTTCCCAACTAATGGTTTCTAGGCAATGAACATCTAGTTTTTCACGTCTAAAATTTATGTTTTATTGTTTAGATTTTTATTTGTTATTTATTGGAAAGGTTAGGCCTTTTGCTACAAATTGTAGCTTTGGTATCACATTGTAGAATAACCATATTCCACAATCTAAGCCCTGTGATTATAGAATATGATACCACATGAGAATATGATATCCCAACTTTGGACGATTCCATAAACTGTCCATAATATTCTAGAACTTAGGCTCTCCTAAACTTTATAAACTTAGGCTCTTATACTAATTGTGATGACCTTCTCAAATTAGGGCACCGCTCGGCCTAATCCCGTTATTAAGCCCTAATCTCACTATATAGGACCTAACAAGGGACTAGTCAGCCTATTATAAAACCATTTACCTACTTATTATTTATTATTTATTTTGAATATAAACTTATACTTATCCTATGTCAATTCATAAATCAGAGTTAATTAAAAATTTGTTTACTTAAAAGTTTATTAGGCGTGAAAGCTTATAACATGAATCCTAACAATTATGAAAAATCAGGGAATAAAGATCACATGCATATATATATAATGAAAAGGCAATATATAATATCATGTGTCTGGTCAAGGTATTACTCACTCAACCCATAATGTACAACCCCAAAAGTATATCAAATACATATAAAAGTAATATATTAAAAATCAGAACCTACAAAATCAGGTGTAGCAGTGCTCCACTGGCTCAGAGGTAGTAGCCGATCTTCTCTTTGCCCGGTCTGCTACTCGATGGATCGACACCATCGTCACAACTAGATGGTGCGTACAGGAAAATAGAAAGCAATACTAAGAGACATTTGTTCACGTTCCCAATTATGTAACAAGTATTAAAAAGCATGATAATAGCAACTATGTTGGAAAGAGAATATGCAAAGAGGTGTTTCAGCTAAATAAAATGAAACTCACACATGGCTAAGTAGTAATAATCTAGGGTCGGTCAATCGTAATCTTTATCACATCAGCCTTTCCACTAAATGAAGATAGAGTTGAGCTCGACATCAATGTGAAGGTTTGAGCAGTGCTTTTGCCTTTATAACCTTTCGCTGGTGCCAGTCACCTGCGATATATACTTGCCAACAACCCTGTGTCCCATACCCCATGTGCTACACAAGTTACGCTTGCCAACAACCCTTTGACTTATTTCCCGCGTGCTACGCAAGATAGTGGAGAAAATCCTGATCACCATAGAAGTCTAGTGACCCCGTATATCCAACGGACCTCTATAATGTAATGACCCTAGATACAAGAACCACTTTCATATTTAAAGAAATAACATGGTTTGAGAATTCAACAAATAACTGCATATCTAATGCACAAAGAAAACAGATTACAATACTATGTAACACCTACTTAATAGCATGCTATTTCACTTACCACATGTATTAACAATCAACAATGACATTGCGCATGATTTGGAGTCAATGAAATAATTTGATCGCTAAATTCTAGCATGAAAGCAACCTCATGTAATGAGAAAGAACAAAAAGTCATGACATATTGAATACAAAGATAAATCAGTCCATATGACTGCAAATGAACATGTAAATATGAATGAAATGTAAATAAATATCTCAATCAGTTTACTTACAATCCACATAATTTCTTAAGCTACTCCGGTCTCCCAACACCTCGAAACTCATATTTGAATCCCTAAAACACTTCCCTAGTTTCTTGATATCAAATTAATCCAAATAAGTTGGATTTAAGTCAGGTCCAATTGGTTTAGGAACTTTAACCCAAAACAGTCCTTAAAGACTAAACAACACTAAAATCTTAGTCTTTTATTGAAGTGCGATTTTAGACATGAAACTGTCCAAATATCAAGATCTTCCACCACTACAATGTTTTTGGTCTCTATCTTAGCTTTCCAAAAAGGTTTTGTTTTTAAAATTCAGATTCAAAACGAAAGAAATATCATATTTGCACTAGACATAGCTCTAATTGAAATCTAACCCAACCAGCGGAGTTAGAAAATCTATTTCTCCTAACATATACTTCCAAAAAATGTGATTTTTGGTCACATGGTAGCAACCATACCCAATGAAAATATACTAAATGATCAGATCATTTGGATAAGTAGGTAAGGAGTTATGCCTTTAACAATTTTAGTTTTAAAAATCTTCTACTTCATTTCAACACCTGTTTATAGAGCACTTTTGGACATGAAAAAAGTTGAATTACAAAATCTCTAGTTAAGCAAAGTTGTTTCTTTTTGAGTCAAATGCCACTTGTTTGAGTCAATTTGGATCTAAAATAAGCAAATTATGACCAAATCACATTCACTAATACCTAATACAACATGCAGAAATTCAGTTTTGGTCTTACAACTTCAAAAATTCATATCTTTATGATTTCAAAACCGAATTAAGAACTTTAATATAGCTCGATTATCAGCTTGAAATGAGGAATCCAAATATATAAACCAATTGCAAAATCTTAATCATCTAACTTCTGAATTCGACCAAAAACAAGAATGGGTTTCAAGTAAATAGGGAGATATGTACCTAGTTTGATGAACACCTAGCTTAACTTGATCTCTCCTTCACCAAACCCACTTTGGTTGCTGGTCTTCTTCTTCCTCCAACCTTTCCCCTTCTCAAGCAAGTTTCTTTCTCAATTAAGCAAATGAAATGAAGTTGACTTGGTTGTATGAGTTTATAACTAGCTTTATATAGTAAGTGGACATGGTTGATTAATAACCATTGATCTCATTGTACACACGTATCTCGAGGCTCATCTAGGGATACACCTATTAACACATGTCCCACTAACTCATGCTATGTGACACCAATACGTAACTCCATTGATGTAGAGATGAGTCAATACGTGTCTCGATGAAAATCAAGTGACTATTGTTTTAACTTACTAACTTAGCTTCATTAAGAGTATAATCAACCATAGCCATGTATAAATCACTATAAAAGCTAAATATAATGCTACTTTAACTTACCATATCACTCTCTACCTCGATCCCACGCCGGCACTCAACTCGAGGCGCATTCCCACACACGTATCAACACCTATACGTAAGTAGAAATGACTCAGTAGCCTCCACATATACAATACACTAGGCATACACCACAACAAATATCACACATACTTTGGCCATCTCACCTCGGTTATGACACATATCTCATTGCGGGTCCCACGTCACGGGTCACTTGATCCTAATTAAGGAGTTAAACTCAAATTAGAAACTCGGGCATGACAGGCACGCCCCTGCTCTCAAGTTCTCGACGACATAATTTGAATTAACACTACTAATCTACACGAATTTGCAACCTCACAACTATTTAATACATGAAACCGTAACCATCTAAGAGCGATCTCCAATGTAAAATATGGATTGATGTGAAAATGGATGCCACTACGATGAACATACATTGAATGAATAGAGAGCAAAAGCTCTCCACCACGGCCTCAAGATCTCGGCCTCCTCTTTAGGCGCGTCCATTTCGGGAGTGGGACCTCCCTCATCGGCGACATATTTGTTGATAAAGGTGAGTGGTTGTTTATATTATGAATTCTTAAAGAAATCGGGAGTTTTAATGTTGTTGTTTGGGTTGATGTTGATGTTGTAGTGTTGTTGTCGAAGAAATCGGGAGTTTTAATGGAGGAAACGGGCATGTGGGTCGGGTCGACCCGGGTGGACCGGGTTAGAAAATTCCAAAAAAATAAAATAGATAAAAATAGATAAAAATTGTGAAAAATTCAAAAAACTCTAGAAAAATATAAAAAACTAGGAAATGGTAGAAAATGAGTTCGAGGCTTTTTCAAGCATTTGGTACCCCGTTATAATTCGATAAAAGGGTGCTAAAAATAAAATTTCTTTGAAAATAAAATTAAAAATTTATGATCCTATCGTATAATTTCACTTAATGTGACTCTAAATCAGTTAAAATGGTATAAATGGACACCGCAGATTTACGAGGCTATAGTCGGGTGTTGGGTGCGCATATCGAGACTTGAGCGAGACGTTTTGAGGACGATTTTCTATTGCTCGAGGTAAATAAAACCAGCTAGGAAATGCACAATAGTTCATTTGAGCTTATATTTTATTGATATTGTATTATGTCCCTTCCTTGGAATTCCCACCCACTTATGAGTGTTCGAGGGCCAAGTGTGACATACGAGTGTCTTTGATTGGAGTGGTTAGCGGCTTGCAATCGGGGCCATGACCTCGAGTCACTTAAGTATTTGGTCGGAATGAGATGTGTTTTATCCGGGGCACCGTTGATATCCCTCATTCACGGCGATCTAGGTACAACAGGCGACGTCGCGTCCTAAGACCCGAGTCTGCTTGGCATTGCCGCGACTCTATGATCTCGACCCTGTGGCGCCCGCACTCGGTGGTCTTGGAATACTTGGGCATCTCTCTATTGTTTCCATTGACAATCATTTCTCATTGTACTTTCATTTTTACAGTCTTATTATCATGCATTCCATATAGCTTTCTTTCTATCTGCAAGACTTTTAGACTGCTTCATTTATCTTGAATTACTGTTTAGATCCTACTGGCTTTTACTTACTGGACTTGGCATTCTTGTGTTTGATCGAGTGTAGATCCGCGGCCGAGCAAGGGCAAGATGCCGACACTTGGCAATCTACTATGAGGATATCTGAGTGGCCATCCTCCGCACACTTTTGTAGTTTTTTGACCTTTTGTATTACTTATATATGTTGTTATCACATTTGGGATACTTATTTGGGTTGAGAGATACAACGATTGCTATATCATTTTTGCTTAGTTATAACACTTGACACAAGATATACATAAATGTACATGTTTACAGGGTTCCACAATTAGGTTGTCCAACTCTTTTACATTATTGTTGAGTTATTTAATGTATTAATTGCTTCCACTAATTTGTAAAACTTGAAAAATACTAATAGCTCAACTCAAAATTATGAATTTACTTATATTGATGGATTGAAAGGCTGACTAGGCCTGCGTTGACCTTGTGAGACTGGCTCGGGGGGTCCAAGTGGGCTTAGTCCGGTGGGGCCCAGTTTGTAGGAAATTGGGGTCGTCACAGTTTGTATCAGAGCCTAAGTTTTTACTTACAGCTCTTGATTAACCCACAACCAATATAAGATACAAATTAAAAATAGAGTTAGGACATGGTTGGAACTTAGAGTGGAACCCTATAATCCTAACTTAGAGTCTTAGTTGGGAAAAATTAAAACTTGGATCCTATGTATGCTAATTGTTGTATTGTATTATACTATATCGGTAACTATACGCTGATTAGATACTCGCTTGCTGTCGCGATGGTTGATCAGCTCGGTTCGAGTGATGATAGTGGAGCAACAGGTCCTCGATTCGCGAGTACTGAGGAGGTATAATCATTGACTCAGAGAGTCACATGTAAGGATCAACGATTGGACGAGATCCTTAGGATACTCAGGACACATATCACAGCTACACCAGCACCATCTTTGTTGATAGTGCCCAATGCTCATGAGAGGAGTGCGCCTACCGTACAGGCCACTCCGGCGCTCGTCGTATCGACACCATCCATTATAGCTGAGATAGTACTGGTTCAGACTGAGACGGTATTGCCCGCACCACCTGCACCAGAGGAGACCATGCCGACTACGCCCATAGAGATGAGCACTAGGGTGACAACTGAGGCAAGACATTCATGAGAGTTCTAGAGACATAGACCAGCTGAGTTCTACAATAGAGAGACCGGGTAGAACTCATCTGACAAAGAGATTTATGAACATCCACAAGAAGATACATGACATCCTAGCCATAGCGGAGCATATGAGACCGATTATATCATCAGGGCTGATGTTTGGAGATGTCGATGCATGGTGGCGCATTATGGTGGCTACCCAGGGTAAACCTAAGAATTGGGCAGAACTCAGGAGGCGTTTTAATCAGAAGTACTTACTGCCTTCGGTCCTGAAATAGAAGATAGCCGAGTTTTTTAGCATCTAATAATACACTGGGGAATCAGTAATGCAGTATATGGGCATGTATTTGCAGTTATTAGATTATGCTGGAGGGATAGCTGACACAGACGCCGATCAGGCACACTACTTCATGGAAGATCCGTTGACGGATATCAAAGGCATCGTGGTGACTACAGAGCCAGAGAGTTTACAAGCGGCATATGAGAGGAGCCTGGCCAGAGAGGCGTACCTGAGCACACACCCCGATGAGATCATCCCAGCATCAGCACCAACATCACCACAGTTGGATTATAGGTAAGGTTGTAACAAGAGGAGGAAGAGACACCGACCGTTCAGGTCTAGAGTTGACAGAGCACAAAGCACAGAGTTATGCCACTACACCACAACAACCATCACCGTCAGGGCTGCCACAATAGTATTAGCAAACTGAGATTATAGGCAGAGGCGGTGGACAGGGGCAGAGGTACGTACATGGTCGGGGACAGAGATATGACCAGGGACAGGGACAAAGGTCCACTCGGGCGCAGGGATAGGGACAGCGGATTACACCAGGGCTAGGACCACATCAAGCATGTTTTGAGTGTGGACAAACAAGGCACTTCATCGGTACATCTCCAAGACTAGGCAGGGCTCAGCCCTGCCAGCACAGAGAGCAAGTACATGTCATCGCTGCACTGATCCAGCTGCCACTCGTAACCATATCGAGGGTATGATTTACATTTGCGGTCGATTTATGCATACTATGATTGATTCGGGTTCGACTGTACCTTTTATTTCGGGGCATATGTTTGATGAGTTAGGATTGAGACCTATTAAGCTAGAGCGACCTTTGATCATCAGCACGATTGCTGGGGATAAGATATACCCGAACTTACTATGTGTTGACTACTTAGTTGAGATAGAAGACCAGGAAATGCCCGCAGACTTGAGGGTATTGAAGTTCTTAGAGTTTGATGCCTTGTTGAGCACGGATTGGTTAACCGCGTACCATGCACAATTTAAGTGTTTTAGCAAGGTGGTTACGTTTCGGCTTCCGGACCGAGCAGAGTTTAGCTTCCAGGGTACTTTGACCACGTTACCGATCACCCGTGCCAGAGTGGCCATGAGTTCAGATCTCGAGACATTTGTTAGTGTTTAGAGTAGCACCTAGAGTCGAGACGAAGATAGAGGAGGTGCCCGTTGTATGCGATGTTCTGGATGTTTTTCCCGCAGAGCTCCTAGGATTACCACCATAAAGAGAGATTAACTTCATCATAGATTTGGTATCGAGGACCAAACCTATTTCGATTCCACCGTACAGGATGGCTCCTAAGGAATTAGAGGAGTTTGGGACCCAGCTAGATGAGTTGTTAGAGTTGGGATTCATACATTCGAGCTGTCACCTTGGGGTGCACCAATATTGTTTGTTAAAAAGAAAAACAGAAGTTTGAGACTTTGAATTGACTACCAACAGCTCAACAGAGTCATAGTGAATAACAAGTATCCATTCCCACGTATTGATAACTTGTTGAATTAGTTGACAAGGGCGCATTAGTTCTCTAAGATTGATTCGAGATCGGGATACCACTAATTGAGGATTCGAGATGAAGATAGGGAGAAAACTGCATTCCGCACGAGATATGAGCACTACCAATTTACCGTCATGCCATTTGGGTTGACGAATGCCCCAACGATGTTTATGGATCTTATGCATCGAGTATTGAGAGAGTACTTGGATAGATTCGTGATAGTGTTCATCGACGACATTCTAATATATTCCAGGACTCGTGAGGATCACGAGGGACACCTCTAGACACTCTTACAGACTTTGAGGGAGCATAGACTATATGCTAAGTTCAGTAAGTGTGAGTTTTGGCTCACTAAAGTCGAATTTTTTAGACATATTGTCGGAGCCAGTGGAGTGTTAGTAGACCCTGCTAAGATTAGAGCAGTGATCGATGGGCCTACACCGACATCAGTGACAGACATTCGCAGTTTTCTAGGATTGGCAGGCTACCACAGACTGTTTGTTCAGGGTTTTTCCAAAATTGCAGCACCGATGACACAGTTAACAAATAAGGAAGTCAAATTTCAGTGGAATCACAGTTGTGAGCAGGCTTTCCAGACTCTGAATGAACGATTAACGACTGCGCCAGTTTTGGTACTACCAAAATTAGAGAAGGGTTTTGAGGTGAACACCGATGCTTCTAAGGTCAGTTTGGGTTATGTTTTAATGTAGGGTGGTATAGTGATTGCTTACGTGTCCTGACGGCTAAAGATTCACGAGAGAAACTACCATACCCATGATTTGGAACTTGTTGCAGTAGTATTTGCATTGAAGATTTGGCGTCATTATCTCTATGGAGAAAAATTTGTGTTGTTTACTAACCACAAGAGTTTGAAGTACCTCTTAACTCAAAAAGAGTTAAATATGAGGCAGAGGCATTGACAAGAGTTCCTTAAAGATTATGATTTCTATTTAGAGTATCACCTAGGAAAGACCAATGTCATAGAAGATGCATTGAGCTGAAGAAGAGCAAATCTATAGATAGTAACGTGCCATATGACACACGAACATCGGCTACTTGAAGCAGCAGAGTTGATGAACTTAGTTGATATGCCGACCAGTATCAGAGTGTTGATTTGTAGGTAGATGAGGACTCAGACAGTATCGATTCAGAGAGTATCTGAGGGTCAGCAGGCATATGAGCAGTACAAGAGATTTTTGGAGTTTGCTTAGAGTCCTGATCATCCAGATTGGAGTCGGTCGACAGACTCTTACTTGAGATTTAGAGGCCGACTGTAGACTCCATCAGTAGCTTAGTGACGTGATGAGATACTTCAAGGTGTTTACCGCTCACGTTTTACGGTTCATCCGGGTCGAACCAAAATGTATGCAGATAAGTGTCGTCTATTCTGGTTGTTGGGGGTTGAAGACCGATGTTAGTGATTACGTTCGAGCGCGTAAGATATGCTAGCAAGTTAAGGCCGAGCATCGGAGACCCGGAGGGTTATTACAGCCACTTCCCATTCCTCGGTGGAAGTAGGAGAATATCGTCATGGATTCGTCAGTGGATTACCTCGATCTCAGCGCGACCATGATAACATCTAGGTGATTGTAGATAGGTTGACTAAGTCTGCGCACTTCTTACCAGTATTGACGACACATAGGGTGGATAAATTAGGTACTTTATACAAACGATATATTGCCAGGTTACACGGAGTTCGATTTTCGATCTTGTCGAATAGAGAATGACAGTTCTCATCGCAGATTTGGCACAGCATGCAGACACTATTTGACACTAGATTAGATTTGAGTACCGCTTATCACCCACAGACAGGCGGACAGTCGGAGTGGTTAATTCAGGTGTTAGGGGATATGTTTCGTATGTGTGTACTGGAGTATGGTGGTTCTTGGGAAAAGTATCTTCATTTGTGTAAGTTTGCTAATAATAACATTTATCAAGTTAGTATTTGGATGACACCGTTTGAGGCACTTTATGGTAGGCCATGTAGATCTCCATCGTGTTGGGCAAAACCCGAGGATGTAGCAATTCTTGGGCCAAAGATTGTGGTAGATCACACAGAGAAGATACGACAGATCAGATTATGTCTAAAGGGTGCGCAAAAAAGACAAATTAAAGAAATATTACGACGAGTACCATAGTGAGTTAGAGTATGATGAATGTGGCGGCCCTCGCCGCCCCTGGGTGACGGGTCTCCGTGTACTCTTTGCTAGCTGGCCCGACTACACGTGTACGACACCTGCCCGTCCTTTTTCTGTCTCGACATTCGTATCCACTTGTGTGTACAATGTATAAGTGATATTTTCAGCGGAAGTCATACTTTGTACCATTAATTCAAGAAATATTAATAACAAATAAACAAATCATATTGTGGAAAAACCTTGAAAAGTACTCGGTATAGAGATAGACTAGTATACCATATAAGGTCTCTACATGTACAATGTCATGATACACCCCAGTTCCCAAAAGAAATCAAAATATCAAAAACAAACACATGTACAAGTAGTCTTCGACCGCAGGCAGTCAGAGGTAGTCGCCTAAGATCCCCTTGCCCTTACTTGTACTCGGATCTGCACTCAAACATCACAGAAGAAAATGGATGATGAGTCCAGTAAGTAAAATCCAAAGGAACTCCTCCGAGCATTCAAATATACAAGTGGAACTCAATAAAGAATGTTAAATAAACATGCGGAATGTAAACAAACAACTGTAATTAGAGCATCGCATGCATAGATAACAATAAAGTGCAAATGTATGCGCATGTTCCAGTCAGACTAAACCATACTTCGAAATACCTTTCCAGGATCCCACTAGTGGGCACACCCAACTAGTTATCACCTGGTCCTTCTCGGTGGCTGGCGTAGACCTACTATGCACCGACGCATGTAGCAGTTCATTAGCTCGGGTCGTTATCCACCGAGTACTCCTGATACACATGCTATGGTATACAATGCATAGACACACAACGGAAAATCATGTGGGAGTAACTCAACCAATTGTTGAAACAATGACAAGATATAGATGTAATAAAGGCCACAAGAAATACCGAAAATGAATGGAAATCAAAGTGAAATAAATACTCAGAGTTTTTCAATTGGGTTTTACAAACCTCACAACGCACTCCAATACCCCGTAATCAGTCCTCGAGTCCAAGTCCACTGAGTCCTTGGTCGCCAATTGATCAGCCGTGTCCACCTATGTCCATTTATCAATAATTCCGATTTAGCATGATAATTTACGACCAATTTTTAAAATTTTTGGCCAAATTGCCCATTTCGCGAAAACCCCTCAAAAGTCACGTCCGAAATTCCCAAATATTTTATCTCTTGTAGAAATTCATCAATTTCTATTTATTTTATGGAAATATGATTTTTTTTTTTAAATATTTCCAATTTTTTGGAATATTTTCCAAATTTTGGGCCCGACCCAAGTGGGTGGGTGGACACGCGCGAATGCGCTCGCGCGTGTGCATCCCCTCGACTCGATCGAACCAGGGAAGGCCCTGGTTCAATCGGCAAAAAAAGTAAATTCTTTGTTGGGTTGGGGTTTGCTCTCAACCCCAACCCCAAGTGGAATCGATGGCAGGGGCGACGTCGTTGCCATCTCCACCCTCGACCCTCTCGGCCTCCATGGCCGAGCCTCTCGACCACCAACAACAACAATGAACACACAACAACATCAACAACGACTCACCTTGATCTTGTTGCGTATCTTCTCTCTTTTCTGGCTTCTCCTTCTCCTCATCCTCTCTGTTTCTTCTTCTCGGCCTCTCAATTGTGAGTGACGGAAAAGGTGGTGGAGAGATAAGTTTTGTTGACTTATTTAGTCACTTAGCATCTCCACTCACAAGTGCATCTCTATGCATCCATAACCCTCAATTTCTTCCAACCTAACACCTCCTTGACTCCGAGTCGTGACACTTTTGGGACACTCGCTTGTGTTTTAAGCACAAAAAATGCCATTTTCGGGCGTTTCGCGTCCGAAAGGGCGACATATGTCTACCGCCGCGTCACTAGCCACCTAATACCCATTCCATATTAGTTACTTGGTCAATTTTTATTTAATTTGTGTGTTTTAGTTTCCCCGACCTAATATTTGGTCCCGTCAACTATTCGGTTCCCGCATCAACTCGCATATCGAGGAGAATACATTTCACATAATCTCACATGTATTGTTATGCAACATACACACGTGTGATGTTTTTCAATAAATAGCACCGCAAATGAGCATCCAACACACAATAAACTATCGTGCCTAGGTCCCTGTGAGTCCTAGTTTACCGCGGCATCCACGTAGTCTCGGCTGACATCCACGTCTATAAATTCAAGATAATTAACGACATTAATAAAATGGACCGTTACAGTTCTTCCCGACTAAATAAAATTTTGTCCCGAAACTTAACTGTAACCCAAATCCCATACCAGATAATAGTTGAGGGTATCACGTCCTCATCGTCAACCCGAGCTCCCATTTGAGTCCCTCCGTCCTATGATGCTACCAACGAACTAGGACCTTCGCGAGTTCCCTGTTCCGGAGAATGTGTACTCGACCTCAACAGTCTATATTGGTCTTTCCTCATAGGTCACGTCATGCTGTATCTCCACCTGTCCTAACTCAATCGTCGGTTTCGGCCTTGACCTAGCGAGTCTCAACATCGAAATGTGAAATGTCGGATAAACCCCAACAAACTCGGCAGGTAACTCCAATCGATATGCAACGGTGCCTACTCTCTGTGCAATCCGTGTTGGGTTTTGTGGTTCATACGCAGCGGAGATTACAAAACAATTTTGACAAAAACCCCGACGGGATCCGAATCTAATTCCATTAAAAACGTTTAAAATATGAAAACTTAATCATACCTTAGTCGCAATATACCTTTCTGAAGGTTGATTGATCTCTAAGGCGCTGCCAACGACGAACGCCCTCTACTAGTAGTCCACACACGAACGGCGACCGAGATTCGAAGTGCTAGCTTCGAGAGAATACCAAATCTCTTTGTTTCTCTTCAAAACGATCCAGAGCATACCAAAAACCCTAAGTCGTTTCTAAAACAAAAATAGAGTTTCGGCCTTTTTTTTCTTTCGTATGTGTATTGTAACTTAAAGCGTCTATTTATACAACCCTTGTATATAGACGGTTAAGTAAATTACACATATACCCTTACTTAAAAGAAGTATAAGTGTAATACACTACAAGGACGTTTCTGTCATGAATTTTATCACATAAAAATTCATTTTTCTGAATCATCTTAAAATCTCGCAAAACCATTCTTAGTGTGCGACCCAATAGGCTCATACAACGTTGGCAGTGTACCAAAACACATTTTGGTATACAAGTCATAAGCAGTCTCTAGCAAGACATTATGACTACCCAAGTTGTACGAATATCAAATCGATACAACCTAATCAATAGTGTATATAACATCCTTTTGTCACACAATATCCTTTTGATCAAACATAAGGCATGGAATTGTCATCCAACATGTTCAATCGTACTAGTCTCGATCTCTAGGTAGACTGAAAACATCCAAGTGACATTGATCAATATCAATTCACTTAGGCTAGGCCTTTTAACAGTCTAACACATCGAGGGATCCACTAGATATCTCTCTTTATATGAGAGGGACAAATTCTATCTCGATTACACAACTTCATCACATTTCTCACACAGTAACCAATCAGAACCTTTATAATCGTCCGGTTATAGACAACGTTTGATTGTGTCAAATCACTGCGTTCCTAATGTTGAAGTCTCTGGTAATCTCAAGTCAGAGGACTGAAATATATACCTATCATGAGAAACAACTATGACTTAATCCATGTGATGTTCTCATAGCGGGTCGGTCCAGTACTTTGTTCCCTAACAAGTACTCGTGATCTTGATTCGTATCCCTATACGTATAATCATCATATGATCATCAATCAAGACTCACACTAGTCTTAATTCATTATAGTTCCCAGTATAATGATCGACTAGGGACATTTAAGATATTTATGTAAATATCCATGGATCTTATTATAATGTAAACATGCAAATTAATTATAATAAATAGCAAATGAAATCCTCTATTCTATTAACTAAAAGTATTCATAAATCTAGTTAATGGATTGACCTAGGGCGCATGCCCCATCAATCCGGTATGGCTCAATGTATCTTGACGCCAGTTTCCCCTTAATGCCAAATCTCTGTTGACCTTTCCAAGGAGAAACTTTCAGATACACCATATCGCCCTCGTCATAGCTCAGACCCTCGTGATACCTATCCACGTATTTCTTCTGTCTATCTTATGTATCTCGCAGCTTCCGAAGAATTCGTCAAGTTTTCTCTATGTGATCAACAATTATCTCAGACCTTATTGTCATTGTGCAACTCCCGTATAGTGCCTCAAACGGTGGCATACCAATGCTCACTCGATAGCTGTTATTATATGCAAACTCACACAGAGGCAGATAATCCTCCCACGAACCCCCAAACTGTAAGATATAAGCCCTAAGCATATCCTCCAAAATTAGGATTAGTCGCTCTGACTGTCCGTCAGTTTGAGGATGATAAGCCGTACAAAACTACAACCTGGTGCCAAACCGTTCTTGCATTGCCTCCCATAGTTTCAAGGTTAATTTGGGATCTATGTCAAACACAATGGAAACTAACCCCCATGAAGTATAATAATCTTCCATTCAAATAATATGCTCTAGGGAAACGTATATTTCATCGAGATTGGAATGAAATGAGCCGACTTCGTCATTCTATCAATCACCACCCAAATTGCATTGTGATGTCTCGATGTATACGGTAACCCACTAACGAAATCCATAGTGACATGTTCCCATTTCCACTGTGGAATGGACAACAGCTGTAATAATCCACCAGGTGTCCTGTACTCAGCCTTCACCTGCTGGCAAATGTGACAACTCCTAATGTACGCACCTACGACAGCCTTCATCCCTGGCCACCAGAATAGTCGTCTCAAATCATGATACATCTTGGTCCGACCAGGATGAACTGTGTAACGAGACCGATGTGCATCCTCCAAAATCCCGTCTCTTATCTCTTAATCCGCAGGTATCAACAATCTCCCTCGATATCTCAAACACTGATATGTGGTTTCTAGCCAATCAGTGCATTCCAGATTCTGTGGTAGACTACTAACCCGCTCACATAGCCCTTCAGCCTTTCGACACTCGACAAATCGTTCAATCAATACGGTCGGTATCCTCATCTGACAACAAATGTGTTGTTACGCCATAGTCGACAACTCGATCATGCCCATAATTGATACTGCTTGTAATAAGCCATGCTCGTGTGTCATCTGTTGCCGAATAGTCTGACCGTCGAGTCTACTCCTACTCAATGCGTTTGCTATGACGTTCGCTTTGCCAGGGTGATACTCAATAGCGAAATCATAGTCATTGAGCAACTCCAGCCATCTCCACTGGTGCATATTCAGATCCCTTTGAGTGAAAATGTAACGTAAACTCAGATGATCTCTATACAACACGAATCGCTCTCCATAGAGATAGTGCCTCCAAGCCTTCAATGCAAAGACGACCGCGACAAGCTCCAGGTCGTGCACAGGATAATTCCACTCGTGGGGTCTCAACCGTCTATAAAGATAGGCAACTGGTCTACCATCCTGCATCAACACACATCCAAGACCAATGCCCGATGCATCTGTATATACCGTCAAGGTCATGCCCCGCTCCGGCAATGTCAATACTGGTGCAGATGTCAATCTCTGCTTCAATTGATGAAAGGCTTGCTCACACTCATCTGACCAGTCAAATCAGACGTCTTTCTTAGTAAGTCTCGTCATCAATGTCGTGATCGAGGAAAAATCCTGCACAAATCGCCGATAGTATCCGACCACTCCAAGGAAACTTCGTATATCGACCACAGACTCAGGCGTCTTCCAATCAATGATTGCACTAATCTTTTCTGAATCTACTAAGGTACCCTTCTCACTAATGACATGGCCTAAGAATCTCACCTCACTTAGCTAAAAGTCACACTTGCTAAATTTAGCATACAATCGGCTGTGATGACCCCAAATTTCGAGGCAAACCAGGCACCGCCACTTCGCCGGACACGTTACCAATCCATGCTACGTCGCCGGCACACTTGTCTATGACGGCCCGCGAACTATCCGTCTTGTAATGCGACTTACTAAATTTTGTTGTTTTAAAAGATTAATATTCTATCGAAATATGCTAAGTTAAGAAGTTGTACGACTTAATTTGTTTATTTTAATTTTAGTCAAGTTATTTTTAATAGCATAAGTCTTAATAACATGCATATAATTAATGTAAATAAGTTATGCATTAATTAAAAACCTATTGGGTGGAAACCTAGTAAAAGGATATTATTTATATCAGTTAAGGCGACAAAATGTATAATAGGTGTTAATATACATGTATCAGGTGAAATAGTTTCCCAAAATGATCCCAATAAGTATGTATATGTAAATACAAACACCTACGAGTAAACTAGCTGGGGCGCTCCAAATCATAGGTAGCCGCCAATCACCGCCTTCCCACGGCTCGTCGTAGGATCTCTAGCTTGCCACCAACAAATAATGACAAGTTCCAGTGAGTAAATCCCAGAGAAATTCAGTTAGTATTCATAAGAAATCCAAGAAAACGACAACAATTCATGCATATAAAGTAAATGAATAGGAATGTAAAACATGAATATAAGTCGTAAGAAAATCAAGAATATGGAACGCGAGTGGGGTGAATAGCTGTTGAGCCCTGGGATGAAAATACTAAACCGAGAAGGCCTTGGAGATAAGGAAATCCATATCCCCTCTTCAAGGTCGAAATGAGGAACTCTGTTGGTCGAAAGGTAGACTTCCGCCCAACGCCTCAAAGGAGAGGAAATTTGTGACGAATGTGGGCCTCACGTCAACTCGCTCTCAATATCATCGTCTCACTGAGAGAAATCTCACGCGTAGTCTACGGTATGACAAACATCGTAGCAACAATCGAGTCATCATCGACGAGAGAGCTGGAAATAGGTCGCACCGTTCCTTTGACCGTACACAGACACACGCGGGAATAGAATAAACACGAAAACTTAACTGGAAAAAAGTAATGTGAAATAAATAATTTACAATGAAAATAAGTAAATTCTAAGCTGAATTTCTTGTGGGTTTACTTACCTCAAACAATCGCAAATATCTCTCCAAAACGTTCCGCTCGTGCCTTCACATCGCCCGCGAACCGCCGTTCGCGCAGCTAATGGAGCCGCGCTGCTCGGAGCCGCGACACCGCCAGCGCCGCACTTGGCTGGTGTCGCCGCTCCTCGCCTCCTTCTCCACCGTCTCTCTCCTCTCTCTCTCTCTCTCTCTCTCTCTCTCTCTCTCTCTCTCTCTCTCTCTCTCTCTCTCTCTCTCTCTCTCTCTCTCTCTCTCTCCTTCTCCCTTTTCTTCTCTCTCTTGGTCGTCTCTCTCTCATTCATTTGAATGCAATTTTTTTATTTTGGAAAGGAGAGTGAAAAGTGAATGATGGGTTTAGGTATGGTGATGTGACAACTAAATCCCATACTACCATATACACCCACCGTACATTCTCGTCACTACATGCGCATAACGCGACCAAACGTAATTCTCAATCGGCGCGGCGTGAACTATTAAATAATAGTAAGATAAATAAACACTCGCTACAAAAAATAACAAATTTTACCTCGTTAAGCATGCCCTGGACTTTTCCGCGACGTCCACGTGGATGTGAGCTCAGAATCTTAATCTGTAATTTGTCAGTTAATCGGGATTAATTAAAGCGGGTCGTTACAATCTTCCCAACTAAAAGAAATTTCGTCATGAAATTCAAATTTAATTAAATCTTTACCCAGGAACAAGTGGGGGTATCGTCCTCGCACTGTAGACTCGCTCTCCCAAGTGAGGCCCTCGTTCTTATGATACTGTCATCGAACGAGTACAAATGGTATTTCTTTCCTACCAAGAGTCTGTACCTTGTGATCCATTATCTCTATGGGGTGCTCCTCGTATGTCACATCCGGTCTGACTTCGATCCTTGTCATATCAACCATCGGTCTTGGTCCTGATCTGGCGAGCCTCAACATAGAAATGTGAAAAACATCATGCACCCCTGCCATCTGGCTCGACAATCTCAACTGATAGGCAACCTCCCAAACTTGTCAGACTATCTGAAACAGCCCGATGAATCTCTGTGCAAGCTTTCCCTTGACCCCAAATCTCTGGTGACCCTTCAAGGGATAAATTTTCAAGTAGACCCAATCATCCACTTCATAACTCAGCTCATCCCTGTACTTGTTCGCATACTTCTTTTGTCTATCCTGAGCAGCCTGTAACCTTAGACGAATCAGCCTAATTTTCTCTGTGTGATCTACAACAATCTCAAGCCCAACGGCCACTACGTCATCGGGCTCTGCCCAGCAAGTTGGTGATCTGCATGGTCTACCATATAGCGCCTCAATTGGTGGCATTTCAATACTAGCCTGATAGCTATTATTGTAGGCAAACTCACTAAGTGGGAAAAGTTCCTCCCATGACCCTCCAAACTGTATCACACGGGCTTTGGGCTTTTCCTCAAGAATTTGAATAAGTTTCACAAACTGCCCGTCACTCTGCGGATGAAAAGCCTTGCTGAACTGCGATCTGGTACCATAAAGCTCCTTCATGGCATGCCAAAGCTGCGAAGTAAGTCGATTGTCTTTGTTTGACACTATAAATATCGGCACTCCATGCGGTCTGATAATTTCTCGCTCAAATAGCGTGCTCAGCTGTGGAAAGCTATATTTCATGGAGATTGGGATAAAATGTGTTGATTTCGTTAGTCGATCCACGACTACCCAAATGGCATCGTGCTTCCGCAAAGTCGTTGGCAACCCGCTGAAGAAGTCCATAGTGAGGTGTTCTCATTTCCATCGTGGGATAAGTAGTGGCTGCAATAGTCCTCCAGGCTTCCTGTGCTTAGCCTTAACCTGCTGACACACCTCACAACTCCTCACATACTGGCTGACATCTGCCTTCATCCCTGACCATCAAAATAACCATCGCATATCATGATACATTTTGGTCCTACCGGGATGCACTGTGTACCTGGATCTGTAAGCCTCCTAAAGAATACCATCGCGCAACTCTGCTACTACTGAAATCCACAATCTACCTCGGTGTCTCAAACACCCATCAACGGACTCGCGCCAATCTGAGTAATCTGGACTCTGTGTCTTGTCCCCGAACCTCTCACACATCATATCAGCTCTCTGACACTCCGAGAAGAGCGTAATAGATATTGTCGGTACTCTCATCTATCCATAATTATGTGCCTCTGCAGTATCTAAAACCTTTGACAAACTCATAGCTGTTGCCGCCTCGAGTAAACCAAACTCGTAGGTCATCTTACAAACTATTGTCTCACTGTTTTGTCCTCTCTTAATAAGGGCATCTGCTACGACATTCTCCTTCCCAGGTTGTTACTCGATGACGAAGTCGTAGTCTTTCAGCAATTTCAACCACCGTCGTTGTCTCATATTCAGGTCCTTTTGGGTGAAAATATATTTCATACTTTTATGATATGTATACAATGTGAACCTCTCACCATAAAGGTAGTGTCTCCACACCTTCAGTGCAAATACAATCGCAGCAAGCTCCAGGTCGTGCACTGGGTAGTTCCTCTCATGGGTCCTCAACTGACGCGATAAATAAGTTATCGTTCTGTCTCCCTGCATCAGTACGCATCCCAATCCGGTGCCACAAGCATCCGTTTGAACAGTCAACTCCTTGCCCAGCTAAGGCAACATTAACAACGGTGCATAATTCAACTTCTTCTTCAACTCTCTGAAGGATGCATCGCATTCATTGGACCAATGGAAGATCACATCCTTCTTGGTCAATCTAGTCATTGGCGCTGCAATTTTGGAGAACTCTTGTACAAAACGTCGATAATATCTTGCCAATCCTAAAAAGCTCATGATGTCAGTCACGCACTCTTGTGTAGGCTAGTCGATGATAGCGTGAATCTTACTCTGGTCCATTGAAATACCCTTGTCGCTGATCACGTGTACCAAGAATCTCACCACAGAAAGCCAAAACTTGCACTTGCTGAACTTGGCGTATAATTTGTGCTCCCTCAAAGTCTTCAACGTCTCTCTAAGATGTCTCTCGTGGTCCTCATGGGTCTTGGAGTATGTCAGGATGTCATTGATGAAAACTATCACAAATCGATCTAAAAACGACCTTAAGACTAGATGCATCAAATCCATAAACACAGCTGGCGCGTTTGACAACCAAAATGGCATGACAGTGAACTTGATAACCCGTAACGTGTGCTGAACGACGTCTTAGGTACATCCTCCTCTCTGATCCGCACCTGATGATATCCAGATCTCATATCAATCTTGGAGAAGAACTACGCTCCGGCCATCTGGTCGAATAGGTCATCAATCCTAGGCAAATGATGCTTATTCCTAATTATTACCTGATTTAACTTTCGGTAGTCTATATACATCCTCATACTACCATCTTTCTTTCTCACAAGTAAGACCGGTGCTCCCCAGGGTGACATACTCTGGTGTATGAAGTCTTTCTTCGATAAGTCTTCTAGCTAAGCCCTCAACTTCTCATGCTCTGCCAATGACATACGGTATGGTCTGCTCGCTATAGGTCGTGTGTCTAGCGCTAACTCAATCATAAACTCTACTTGTCTAGGCAGGGTTAATCCAGGTAGATCTTCAGAAAAATATCTGGAAACTCGCGTGCTACTGGGACATCCGTAAGTCTGATCACTGACCTCTCGTCGAACTCTACTATCCTAGCGAGGATCTCCATCTCCTGGGGTGGAATCGGTGTCGGTGCCACGACCGACATAGTCAATAGTGTAGTGATTGTTGGTAGTATCTCGGTAGTAGTGGTCGTGAGCAGGGTCGTCGAAACAGAAACAGTCGAAGCGACATCTGTCTGCTCTAAAGCAGTGGCGGCGGCGAGTGTGCCAGGGGCCGGTGTGGCCGCTGCCTACGCTCGAAGCAATCGAATAATCTCCTCGAGCTGTAAACTATGGAGTGCGCCCGTGTCGCACAAGATCTGATTTGAGTCGGCAGGTGTCGAGCCACTCGTCTGGACCCCATCATCCGTATAAAGAACTGATCGTCCATCCATGTCGAATTTGCAAATCACGAACGTGCCGAATTTTAGCATCATAATACGTGTACATAAGTATTACAATCAATATATACACATATAAGTCATAATACTACTTGCTCACTTTGCTTCCCAACTAAAGTTCTAAGTTAGGATCTTCGGGCTTTCACATCTAACGTTTGTTGTTAAGTTTTATTCGGTTGTATTAAACTTTCCCCTAGGTTTGCCTGAACCTAGGCTCTGATACTAAATATGACTGCCCCAAGTTTTGAGGCAAAGTGGGCATCGCCTATTCGCCGGACACGTCACCGAGCCATGCTATGTCGCATGCACACCTATCTATGATGGCCCGCGAACTATCCGTCTTGTAATTCGACTTAGTAAATTTCATTATTTTGAAAGATTAATTAACAAATTAATTTGTTTATCTTAATTATGTTCAAGTTATTTTTAATAGCAGAAGTCTTAATAACATGCATATAATTAATGTAAATAAGTTATGCATTAATTAACAACCTATGGGGTAGACACCCAGCAAAAGGATACCATGTATATCAGTTAAGGCGACAAAATGTATAATAGGTGTCAATATACATGTATCAGGTGAAAAAGTCTCCAAAAATGATCCCAATAAGTATGTATATGTAAGTACAAACACCTACGAGTAAGCTAGTTGAGGCGTCCAAATCAGAAGTAGTCGCCAATCACCGCCTTCCCCAGGCTCATCGTAGGATCTGCAACTTGCCACCCTGAAATAATGACAAGTTTCAGTGAGTAAATCCTAGAGAAATTCAGTTAGTATTCACAAGAAATCCAAGAAAACGGCTACAATTCATGCATATAAAGTAAATGAACAGGAATGTAAAGCATGAATATAAGTCGTGAGAAAATCAAGAATATGGAACGCGAGTGGGGTGAATAGCTGTTGAGCCCTGGGATGAAAATACTAAACCGAGAAGGCCTTGGAGATGAGGAAATCCATATCCCCTCTTCACAGTCGAAATGAGGAACTCTGTTGGTCGGAAGGTAGACTTCCGCCCAACGCCTCAAAGGAGAGGAAATCTGTGACGAAAGTGGGCCTCACGTCAACTTGCTCTCAATATCATCGACTCACTGAGAGAAATCTCACGCGTAGTCTAGGGAATGACAAACATCGTAGCAACAATCAAGTCATCATCAACGAGAGAGTTGGAAATAGGTCACACCGTTCCATTTACTTTACACAGACACACGCGGGAATAGAATAAACACGAAAACTTAACTGCAAAAAGTAATGTAAAATAAATAATTTACAACGAAAATACGTAAATTCTACGCAGACTTCCTCGTGGGTTTACTTACCTCAAACAATCGCAAATATCTCTCCAAAACGTTCCACTCATGCCTTGAGATACGCGCTCGATACTCGACTATAATCTCGTCGGGGTTCAATCAGTCCGGCAACTCGCTACTGTGTCGTTGCCCCACGTCTCTGCAACCGCCGCAGCTACCGCGCCGCTGCCGCTGCAGGAGCCGCGGTGTTCTGAGCCGCGACTCCGCCGGCGCTGCACTTGGCCGTCTCCACCATCTCTCTCTCCTCGCCACCGTCTCCACCGTCTCTCACTCTCTCTCACTCTCTCCCTCTTTTTCTCTCTCACTCTCTCTCATTCGTTTGAATGCAAAGTTTTTTTTTTGAGGGGAGAGAGAAAAGTGAATGATGGGTTTAAGTATGGTGATGTGACAACTAAATCCCATACTACCCTTGCACACCGCGATGTCGTACACTCTCGTCGCTACACGCGCACAACGCGACCATAGTAATTCTAAATTACGCGGCGCAGACTATTAAATAATAGTAAATAAATAAATATTCGCCACACAAAAATAACAAATTTCACCTCGTTAGGCGTGCCCTAGACTTTTCCGCGACGTCCACGTGGTTCTGAGCTTAGGATCTTAATTTTTAATTTGTCGGTTAATCGTGATTAATTAAAGCAGGCCGTTACATCGATGCTCTTTCACTGTTGACAAAATTGTCCTCAGATGTCACTCGCGATCCTCACTATCCTGCTATAGATTAAGATATCGTCGATGAACAAGAAGACAAATCTATCCAAACACGGCCTCATTATCTGTGTATCAGATCCATGAAAGTTGCTGGAGCGTTCGTCAGCCCAAACAATATGATTGTGAACTCAAATAACTTGTATCTCGTGCTTAAAGCTGCTTTTTGGATATCTTCTTCTCGAATCCTCTACTGGTGATAACCTACGCGAATATCAATCTTCGAGAAGAATCCGGCACCCGTCAGTTGATCGAACAGATCATCAATCCTAGGAAGTGGGTAACGGTTCCTCACAATTACCTTATTCAGCTTCATATAGTCGATGCACATCCTCATCGCACCATCTTTCTTCTTCACAAACAGTAGTGGAGCTCCCCAAGGTGACATACTAGGGTGAATGAAACCTTTCTCCAACAGCTCATCCAACCGTCGTCTCACCTCCTCCTGCTCCGCTGGTGCCATCCGATAAGATCGACTGGCAATCGGCTGCATCCCTGGTATAAGCTCGATTATGAACTCAATAGCTCGTGGCGGTAGCAATCGGGGTAAATTATTTGGAAATACATCGATAAAATCCCTAACTATCAGAATGTCCTCAATCCTGACCTCCGTCCGAACCTCAGGCTCAACTATCATCGCAAACGCCTCCATCTCATGTGTTGTAGCTAGTCGGCGTCTCGTGATGAGTAAGTTAGTTGTCGATCCATGTAATACGAACTTCGGTATTCCAAGAATACAAAACTTTATCCTCTTACCGTAACATTCTATCCGTGCATGCTAGGATGCTAACCAATCCATCCTGAGTAGTGTGTCAAACTTTAAGTACTCCAATACTCGAAGATCCTCTAATATTTGATGTTCCTCCACCTCTATCATCACATCTCAACATATTCGGTTAGGGTATATCTTATCCCCAATAGTCGTACTAAGGACAAGATGGGGATATCGTGTCTGTGTAACTAACCATAACAATCCAACAATACGTCCACCAAGAAACGATAAAGTGCTACCAGAATCAAACATAGCATGCATAGGGCGACCACTTATACGTAATGTACCTTCAACGAGCGGCCCAGTTGCCTAGCTATTTTGTTGTGCTAACGCATGCGCTCTATCTCTGGCATGGCCTGGCTCTCGTTGTGGCGATAGTGGTATCCGATAGTCAGCCCTCAAGTGATCCCTCTTACTACACCGGTGACATCTACGGCTCTCCAGTCTACCTTCAGTTCGTCTTAAGTTCTTGGACCCTAACCCCGATCTACCTAACACCTGTCATGTCCCCCCTGATCTCAACCTTGACGGTACTCCTATAGCTGTGACATCTGTCGATCCACTGGTGCAGAGGTGATGGCATGAACTAGTTGTGGCTCCTCAAATCGGAACTGACTGCCCTGAAAATTGTCACGGCGGCCCCTCTCATATTTATCATCTCTCCCACCGCTATCCAAACGATCCATCGGTCTCTTCTGCCTCTGATTTGACCAAAAACCCTGCCCTGACTGCACCTCCCTACCAATCACAGGTCCGCCAACCCTCTACTGTATGTATGTCTCATGAGCTAATGCCCTGTTAAAGATCTCCTGCAGAGTTATGGCTACGGTCGAGACAACTGATGATGCAACCCTTTCATCAACCTCTATGGCGAAAAAATAGATCTGTTAGCGCTCTGTCCCAGCGACATCCCGAGAGAACTGAAGAAAATGTCGGAACCTCTCCATATATTACATCAAGGTCCGATTACACCGTCTCAGGGTTAGGAACTCCTCTTTCAGTCTCAACCTAACGTCCATAGGTATGTACTGATCGTAAAATAGCTCCTTAAACTTATCCCATGTCGTCGTTCCGGATGAGTATCCGTATATGTCTTCCACTATATTGTTGCGTGCCATCTCAAATAGACTCTAGAAAGTCGTGCCTGTACTGTCTCATCATTCCTCATCAACTTATGGAAACGCTGATGGGACATTACCCATCTCCCTGCAGCCTCAGAGTCACCGCTTCCGCGAAAGAATCCAGGCTGGAACTTCAAAAACACCCTCAATAACTTCGCCTCTGGTGCTAGTACAAATGTCGATGTAGTAGTAGTATCGGCAGCGAGGGTGGCAATAGCTTGGTCTGTCGTTGTGAGTGGATGCGTAAGAGTTGAAGTCTCCAAAGGAACAACAACTGCGGTACATGTCTCTGCGGGTGCCTAGGGTGGCGGTAGCCTGTGGCACTACCCCTTGAACTAGTGTTTGGGGTCCCACCTGAACAATAGTTGTCTCCGTTGGTACGGTCACAGCTCCTGGCTCTCTAACCGAAGTGAGTGCAGCCAGTACCGCGGTCTACTCTGATAATAGTCGTAATACCTCGGCCATCTGTGTCTCCTGGGTAAGAGTCTATCCTCTACACTCGCCATAACCGGGACATCCCTAGCCATATCGCTTGTGTGTCCAGTCTCAAAAGGCGTACCAGACTGTCCGTCCATAATATGCATTGAGAATGTGCTCCGACTCAATTTGGAGGTATATACGTATAGCATATAATAAAATGAAAATACAACACGCATATACGTTCTAACTCTACTCTCCTCATATCAATTCCCAACTAAATTTCTAAGGCAATAACATTGGGTTTCCACATCTACGTTCATTGATTAAGTTTTATTGTCTTAGGATTTGTTTTTGCTCTGATACCACCCGCCGCCCCAGGGTGACGTGTCTCTGTGTACTCTTTGTTCGCTAGCCCAACTATACATGTATGACACCTACCGTCCTTTTTGTGTCTCGACATTCGTATCCACTTGTGTGTACATCGTATAAGTGACATTTTCAGCGAAAGTTGTACTTTATACCATTAATTCAAGAAATATTAATAATCAAATAAACAAATCCTATTGTGGAAAAACCCCGAAAAGTACTCGGTATAGAGATAGACGACTATAAAAATATATGGTCTCTACATGTACAATGTCGTGATACTCCCCAGTTCCCAAAATAAATCAAAATATCAAAGACAAACACACGTACAAGTAGTCTTCGACAGCAGACAGTCAGAAGTAGTCGCCTAAGATCCCCTTGCTATTACTTGTACTCGGATCTGCACTCAATCATCACAGAAGAAAATGGATGATGAGTCAAATAAGTAAAATCCCAAGGAACTCCTCCGAGCATTCAAATAAACAAGTGTAATTCAATAAATACTGTTAAATAAACATGCAGAATGTAAACAGACAACTATAATTAGAGCATCGCATGCATAGATAACAATACAGTGCAAATGTATGTGCATGTTCCAATTAGACTAAACCATACTTCGGAATACCTTTCCAGGATCCCACTAGTGGGCGCACCCAACTAGCTATCACTTGGTCCTTCTCGGTGGCTAGCGTAAACCTACGACGCACCGATACATGTAGCAGTTCATTAGCTCGGGTCGCTATCCACCGAAAACTCCTGATACACATGCTATGGTCTAGAATGCATAAATACACAACAGAAAATCCTGTGGGAGTAACTCAACCAACTGTCCAAACAATGACAAGATATAAATGTAATAAAGACCACAAGAAATACTGAAAATGAATGGAAATACAAAGCGAAATAAATACTCAGAGTACCCCGCAAAAGTCACGTTCGAAATTTCCAAATATTTTATTTTTCATAGAAATTCATCAATTTATATTTTTTTTATGGAAATATGATTTTTTTGGAGTTTCCCCAGTTTTTTCAAAATATTTTCCAAAATTTTTCTTTCTTTTCTTTTTTTTATAGGGGTTTGGGTCGAGTCGACCCAAACGGGTCGGACCTGACCCTGGACCAGAATTGGTCCAGGCTCGCCCCATGGGTCGAGCTTGGCCAATTCCGGGCCCTGCTTAGGTGGGTGGGTGCACACGCACGAACGATCGCGCTCGTGCATCCCCTCCACTTGATCGAACCAGGGAATGCCCTGGTTCGATCGGCAAAAAAAAAAAAATTCTCTGTTGGGTTGGGGTTCGCTCTCAACCCTAACCCCAGGTGGAATCGATGGCGGAGGAGACACCCCTGCCATCTCCACCCTCGACCCTCTCGGCCTCCATGGCCGAACCTCTCGACCACCACCAACAACAATGAACACACAACATCAACAACGACTCACCTTAATCTTGATGTTTTCACCCTCTCTTCTCTCTTTCATGGCTTCTCCTCGTCCTCCTCTCCGTTTCTTCTTCTTCTTCTCAGTCTCTCAATTGTGAGTGAGAGTGTGAGTGAGAGAAAAGGTGGTGGAGAGATAAATTTTGTTGACTTATTTAGTCACTTAGCATCTCAACTCACATGTGCATCTCTATGCATCCATAACCCTCCATTTCTTTCAACCTAACACCTCCTTAACTTCAAATTGTGACACCTTTAGGACACTCGCTTGTGTTTTAAACACAAAAAATGTCATTTTCGGGCGTTTCAACGATCGGTTTCGCGTCCGAACGGCGACATACATGTACCACCGCGTCACTAGCCACCTAATACCCATTCCAAATTAGTTACTTGGCCAATTTTTATTTAATTTTTGTGTTTTAGTTTCCTCGACCTAATATTTGGTCCGGTCAACTACCCGGTACTTGCGTTGACACGCATATCGAGGCAAATACGGTTCACACAATCTCGCACGTATTGTTATGCAACAAACATACATGCGATGTATTTCAATAAGTAGCACTGCAAATAAGCCGACACACAATAAACTATCGTACCTAGGTCCACGTGTGTCCTGGCCTACCGTGGCGTCCACGTAGATCTGAGGTTGCGTCCACTTCTGTAAATTCAAGATAATTAACGACATTAATAAAATGGGCCGTTACAACGAGGGAGCTTACATGTACTTGAAAGTCTCACCTTTAAAGGGTCACAAAAGATTTGGAATCAAAGGAAAACTTACACCAAGATTCATTGGTCCTTTCAAGGTCAAGAAGAGAGTCGACAAGATTGCATATGAGTTAGAGATACCACCTCGGTTGGCCGTGAGCCACCCCGTATTTCATATTTCGATGTTTCGGCTGGATAGGTCGGGAGGATAGGTCGAGAGGAGGCATACGACCAATGGTGGATCTGAGTCAGATAGATCAGAGGGAAGATATCACATACGAGGAGCAGCCTATTCAGATTTTGGACAGTCAGGTGAAGAGACTGAGGAATGAGGACATCCCATCAGTCCTCGTTAAATGGCAACATCACGTGGACGAGGAGCTGACTTGGGAACTAGAGTCTTATATGCGCGAACATTTTCCATATCTATTTTGATTCCGCTAAGTCTTAGTCTAAGTTATTTTAATTTCGAGGAAGAAACTCTCATTCGTTAGGAAGACTGTAACGACCCTAAGAATTTAACACGTGCCACGTGGCATCTCAGGTCCGTGACCCAAACTCATTGTGATGTTGCACACTCGGTCAAACCTCGGGAGTCGACACCGAGATTATGACCCGTAGCTCGAACTCACGTGGACACCATCAATAAGTCTAGGGCATGCCAATCGAGGTACAAACATTTATTTTTATGTGACTTGTGTTAAATTAGTTGTATTATTGTTAATTCACAACACACCAATAAATATTTTTGGTGGTCGTAATGTGCGCGCGTAGTGACGAGAGGGTACGACATTACAGTGTACGCATAACGCGAGTGTATGGGGTAGTCTGGGATTTAGTTGCCACATCACACATCCCATCACATCACCAATCAAATCACACCATCCCCACTTTTCTCTCTCTCATATATTTTTTTCTATATCTTCTCCAAATTAAATACACATTTCAACCACTCTCACCCTCTACCCAAACTCTCTCCTCTCCCTCTCATGTTCTTCATTCTCACCTCTCGGTCTCACTCACCTCTCCTCCACAGCCTCAAGATATCGGCCTCCTCTTGATGCGCGTCCATTTCAGCAGTGGGACTTCCCTCATCGGCGACCTATTTGTTGACGGAGGTGAGTGGTTGTTTATATTGTGAATTCTTGAAGAAATCGTGAGTTTTAATGTTGTTGTTGGGGTTAATGTTGATGTTGTAGTGTTGTTGTTGTTGTTGTTAGAAAACAAAATAATGCAGGAGAAGGGCATGTGAGCCGAGTCGACCCGGGTCCAGCTGGACTGGGTTGGGTCGACCCGGACCCACCCTATTAATAAAATAATAATTAAAATTAAATTAAATTAAATTTATTTTTATAAAAATAAATTACAGAAAATAGATAAAAATAGATAAAAATTATGGAAAAAATATGAAAAATTAGAAAAAGCTAGAAAAATGAGTTTGAGGCTTTTTCGGGCATTTGACACCCCGGTATAATTCGAAAAGGGTGCTAAAAATCAATTTTTTTTGAAAATAAAATTACAAATTTATGATCCTATAGTATAAATTCACTTAATGTGACTCTAAATAAGTTAAAATGGTATAAATGGACACCAGGGACTTACGAGGCTATAGTCGGGTGTCGGGTGCGCGTATCGAAGCGTAAGCGGGATGTTTTGAAGACGATTTGCGATTGCTCGAGGCTAATAAAACCAGCTAGGAAATGCACAGTAGTTCATTTGAGGTTATATTTTATTGATATTGTACTGTGTCCATTCCTTGGAATTCCCACCCAGTTATGAGTGTCCGTGGGCCAAGTGAGTCATAAGAGTGTCTCTGATTGGAGTGGTTACCGGCTTGCAACCGGGGCCATGACCTCGAGTCACTTGAGTATTTGGTCGGAATAAGATGTGTTTTATTCGGGGCACCGTTGATATCCCTCATTCGCGACAGTTTAGGTACAACATGCGACGTCGCGTCCTAAGACCCGAGTCTGCTTGGCATTGCCGCGACTCTATGACCTCGACCCTGTGGCACCTGCACTCGGCGGTCTTGGAGTACTTGGGCACCTCTCTATTGTTTCCTTTGGCACTCATTTCTTGTTGTAATTTCATTTTTACAGTCTTATTATCATGCATTCCATATAGCTTTCTTTCTATCTGCATAACTTTTAGACTGCTTCATTTATCTTGAATTACTGTTTACATACTACTAACTTTTACTTATTAGACTCGACATTCTTGTGTTTGACCGAGTGCAGATCCACTGCCGAGCAAGGGCAAGACGTCAATACTTGGCAATCTACTATGAGGATATCGGAGTGGCCCTCTTCAGCACATTTTGTAGTTTTTTGACTTTTTGTATTACTTATATATGTTGTTATCACACTTTGGATACTTATTTGGGTTGAGAGACACAACGAATGGTATATCATTTTTGCTTAGTTATAACACTTGACACAAAATAGACATAAATGTACATGTTTACAGGGTTCCACAATTAGGTTGTCCAACTCTTTTACATTATTGTTAAGTTATTTAATGTATTAATTGCTTCCGCTAATTTGTAAAACTTGAAAAATACTAATAACTCAACTCAAAATTATGAATTTACTTATGCTGATGGATTGGAAGGCTGACTAGGCCTGTGTTGACCTTGTGAGACTGGCTTAGGGGGTCCACGTGGGCTTAGGCTGGGCAGGGCCCAGTTTGTAGGAAATTGGGGCCGTCACAATTTCTTACACTAATTGGGTGACCTGATAGTTTAGTATAAGATTTGGGAGTAAGGGGTCATAGGTTCAAGCCCCAATGGGACAAGTTGTTTCTTTTTTATCAAAAAAAATTCCTATACACACTCATTTTATGATACTTGACATGCGTCGAACATGTCAATAAGATATATATCATAAAGCAACTATTTTGTAGATAGTGGTAAAGGGTCGATCTCACAGATATTAATATTCTTTCTAAAGTTTAAAAGAAAGAGAAAAATTTGGGTTTGAGAGAATAAACAAATTAACTAATGAATGAAAATACCTAGGTCGAGACATACAAGTTTGGTTAGATAAAAGATTGGATTTGGTCTTTAATCTATGTAAAGTATGCAAATCAAAAGTATCATAGGATAGCTATTAACCCGGTAACGTACTCAATTACTCACACTTCCTATTCTCGATAACCAAGATACGACAATGACTACTTCCCTAGCCAAATGTATAACCCTATACTTAAACGAATTAGGTTTAACACAATGACCACAAATGAGTTTTATGAAGGCACTACACCTAGACGACCGAATCACTAGTGTGTCGGATTTAGCCTAGATCCATAAGGTATTTAACCGGTCCCAAAAAGGGGCGAATCAATCGATATGTTCAATTGCCACTTGTATGGTCTTATTACATAAGGACAGATGTATACGACTCATTAGCAGCTAAAACAAGGTTTAAATCTAAATTTAACCCTAATTAATCAAGGCAACAACAAAAAGGACCCATTTTTACTAAACAGACCCCAATTTTTTTAAAAAAAATTTAATGCATGTGTGAAATGACTCAACTACCCCTCCATATAAATAAGTTTTTGCTAACTCATACCTCGCTAACACCTACTCACTTATACCCCAGTCATCCCTTTCTCGAATCGCGCTCTCACTTTCGGCCCTAATCCGATGAAATCCGAGCGAAACCATTCGAAGCTTGAATCTCGCATTATTGGCACAAAAAATCAATGGAATCATGAATATCTAGTGATTTCGAGCAAAACACGCTAGTTTTTTGGTCGGTTTCATGTATTTTTTTTTAGTTTTAATTTTTTTTTTTGTTCTTGTCGCCCGTGGATTTCGGACACACAGGGATCGAGATCGTTTTGGAAGTCTCGGTCACACAAGTCCGAGATCGCTTTAGAGGTTTCGGTTGGCTCCTATAAAATCAACACCAAACTGAGACCTCTTTAAAGGTTTCGGTGGGAGTCAGTCGATACCTCTAAACATGTTTCAATGTAAACCGACTTAGACCTCTTTAGAAGTATCGACCACGTGTGATCGAAACTCGCGGGCTACACTTCTTCATTTATAAAGAGCATGGGTAAGCAAGGTATTTTTGGGAATTTATGAAAATAAATGTGGGGTAGGTTTAGCAAAATCAGGTATGCTTAATTAATGGAAATAAAATATCATAAAAGCAATGAAATTATGTGTAAAATGGTAAACCTCCTATGTGTGAATGGTCAACCTCCTTCACGGTCTTGCCTATGGCATGAGATTAACGTCTCGTGATTTTAAGAATACAAAAACAAAAGAAAAGCAGTGAGGAAAAAGAAATAAAAGTTTAGAGAGTGAGAGAGAGTTCTACATTAAAATTCTAAGTCCTAATTATATAAAAAACCCTTTTAATTTGCTCCCTGGAAGAAGGAGAACTCGATCTTTGGGGCTAAGTTAGTGACACGTGCACCGAGGCAGATCTAATGGATATTGCGGCTTTGTTACAGTGCAGGACACGTGTTACACAAATATTGGAGGAAGTTGTTGTCGACTGCTGACGTGGCGATAGATCATTGGAGGAGAGAACTATCGAAGACGTATTGGCCATCTAAGGAGACGACACGTGGCAGGTAGCTAGATGAGGGACGAGGCGTGAGACTCGAGCATCAATCTGGGAGACATCAAACACACGAGTCATGAGGATAATAGACCGCTGCTGGAACGAGGAAAACTCGCACTGGAAGCTCGTGCAAATAACTGGATGGTATTGCAGAGATCCTAGGGTAGGGTGAGACCCTTCACTCCTCATTTAATGATTAACATGCGTGCTGATCTTGAGGCAGATCTCCACGACTCTGGTTCGCTGTACGATCAAGTGTGTACTTTCTGCGTTACTTGGCACGTTGTAACCTATTAATCAAATGTGCAATGCGTGTCTCGAGGCAGATCCTCTGATAGTTAATCCTCTGCATGTAAATTCACTATTTTGCTTAATTTGTTTTTTGTCCCACATTCAACTGCACACTCTAATAAACCTGAAAATAATAAATAAAGACAATTAAGATAATTTTTTAGATACTTAACAATGAAAAATACATAAATAACTTATATATAATTACATAATTAACGACTTATCAATACTAATACTCATATTTGCCTAAAATGAATTATAATAATGTGTATGATTTTAATATGCATATCATCCTAATACCCATTTTATGATACACATAATATTTACAATATAACTAAATCTTTTTCACAACATAATTTGTTGCTTACTAAAAAGATTGAAAGTTAATCATTTAAAAATTGAAAGAAAATACTTAATTACAACTTCTCTACCAAAAAATAAGACACAAATTAGCCTATACATATATATATTTGACCAAAAAAAAATGATGCATATATCTATACTATTATAATAGCAAATCAGAAACGGTTAACCGTGAAGCCTTTTTGGCTAAAACTTCTAACAATGCCCCTAAGTGTTTTGATACAAATATTTAAATTCGGGATAAAATGGCAATTTAATTGATAACTACTAATTAATATGCGGTTTTGATTTTAGATGTGCAAATGAAAATTTAATTAGTTTTCAAAAGTTTTTAAATTAGTAGGCAGTTTCGTAACAAAGTAGAATTTAGATGATTTTTTTCTCTCTCCTCCTTTTTACTCTCTCTCCTCCATCTCTCTCTCTTCCTTTTTCTCTCTCCCTATCCTCTACGTTTCTTTTTGTATATCTCCTTCACATTTTTTTTCTCTCTCCACTCTATTCATGCTTTCTTCTCTCTTAGTAACTTCCATGTGTTTATTTTATTAAAAACCACTTTCTTCTTCAAAATCACAATGCCTTCTCTTTAAAAAAAAAAAAAAAAAAAAAAAAAAACGTCATCTATCTCTCCATTTCTCCATTCACATGTTTGATTCAATAAAAAAATTTATGATTTGCTATTGGGTTCGGTGGTCTCCTTGAAGACAACCATTCATTTTATTTATCTTTATGGTAATGTATATATCTTAAACTCAATTTTCAATTTTTCTTTCTTATTTCTTTCCTTGGACGTGAACATACTACAACTATGGATATTTTTTTTAATAGTTCTTTTCACTTTTCATGATGAGTGAATTAACTATAATAGTGAGAAACACTTCTCTTTTTCTTAATCTTATCAATTGAGTTTATTTCTATTTCAATCATAACTATTGATTATATTTTTTTAGTAATAATGTTTGTGAATTAATTTTGTTTTCTATTTTATTTTCTTAAATGTGTGGAAAACTCGAAGCTTCAAATACATGCTTTGGATTAAAATTTCAAAAAATTAATTTTGTTTGTGAATTATTTGTGAATAATGTTTATTTTCTTAGGCATGAAAAATCCAAAGCTTCAAATACTTTATTTGCGAATTTTGATTGTGAATTATTTGTATAAATTACAAAAAACCTTCCTTTCATTTGTTTCACCACACCTTTTCATGATGAGAGAATTAATTTTAATAGTGACAAATAATTTTTTTTTAATCTTATCAATTGGATTGATTTCTACTTGAATCTTATGTATTGTGTATATTTTTTCTAATTAATAATATTTGTGAAAATTTTTATTTTCTTATATATTGAAAATTCAAAGTTTCTTTTTATTGTCATAAGAAAGGTCAAAAGCTTCAAATACTTGTTTTAGATTAAATTCTCAAAAAATTAATTTTGTTTGTGAATTACTTGCTTCAATTTGTGAATTTTGTTTGTTAATTATTTGTGAATAATGTTTATTTCCTTATACATGAAAATGAAAGCTTCAAATAATTGCTTTGCGATTTTTTTAATTATTAAAAAATTTTATTTCATTTGTTTCACCACATCTTCTCATATTAGTGAATTAATTATAATATTGACAAATACTTCTCTTTTTTAATTTTATCAATTGGGTTGATTACTATTTTAATATTGCGTATTTTTTTAGTAATAATGGTTGTGAATAATGTTTATTTTCTTAGACATGTAACATTTAAAGCTTTTTTTTTGTCATAAGAAAATTCAAAGCTTCATATACTTGCTTTGGATTCAAATCTCAAAAATTAAATTTTGGTCGTGAACTACTTGCCAATTTGTGATTTTTAAGGATTGGACCAACTAACCTCATAGGGGTGGATTTGATACCTACAATTGTTTATGTCCCTTGAGTTTTGCATTGTACAAAAAAATGTATGCATGCATGTGCATCTCAATGTTTGTAATTAAGGTGGCAAGGATTCATCTTTCTTTAATCAAATGTCTTGAGTTCGATCATAGAAATAAGAAAAACTTTAAAACTCTTTGTCAAATGTAGCTAACATTAAATTAAAATGGGTCAAATTAGAGGATTTATTGCAGTTCTATTAAAAATCATCCCACTATATTACTACTTTATAGAAAAACTTTATTCAAAGGCATAAATACAAATTACGAAATGCATAAATTAATGAATTTAATTACAATACCAATCAATCTAATCGACTAAAGTTATTCATAACTATGATAAACATTTTAATTTTTCTTAGAAACAAAACAATCCTACAACATATATGTAGGTATAACTAATATTAATTCAATATTTTTTTTTTCTTTTCATGAATTACAAAAACCACTAATTTTAATTCAAAGCTCAAACAATTAATTTTGTTTATGACCAAAAACTCTCTACAATTGTTAAATTATTTTAATTTTAATTTCCTTTACATCTCCTTTATAGCTTGACAACATTGTGTATAATATAAAATTGTACCAAAAACTTTGTGAACATGAAATTTATTGATCACATCTAGGGGTGTTCATGAATCCGCAAATCCAATTAGATCCATTCCATTCTATTTATAATATTGTCTAAATAGTTATCATAATAAATATTTTATGGTTGTATGTATCTGTCATGAGATACTCTAAATTCATGAGCACTGAAAATATCTAATTTCACGCCTAAAAAAAAGTTAGTTAGACCCAATTAAAAATTTTGAACATTTTTATTGAAATGTAATTTTGATACAAATTTTCTCTCTAAATATAAAATTCAATAAATTATACATGTCATTAAGATAATATTTTAATATTAATTTTCACAAATGTTTCTTGACTAGTAGCTATAATACCGTTTGAGATTTTTTTTTTTTTTTTTTTTTTTTTTTTTTTTAAACAAGGTGAACTTTAACAATTGAAAAACACCTATAAAACATCCCAACAATTCCCCAAGTCAAAAACACCTAAAAAATAACCATCTTCAGCTATCTGATTCTCCAAAACTAGATTTCATCAATGGTAAAGTTTTGTTTTTTAATGTGATTTCGCTTTGGATGTGAAGGGGTTTTGGGTTTGATTTTATAATTTCTATGGTTTTTCATGGTTGTGCAAATTTGTAGGTGATTCTATTAGGGTTTCTGTCAATGTCTATGGTTGCGTTAAATTGTTGATTTCTGCTATCTTTTTCTCTCATGATTCCGTCGAAAATGATTTCCCCTTTCGTTTCTTGTTCTTGACCATGATTTTATCTACATAATTGTTACATACTTGCCTTGTTGTTGTTAATTACTTAGAAGTCTTGGATGGGGAAGTTATCGATGTGAATCTCTGCTAGTGTTTGGTGGAAATTGATGTTGATTTAGAGAGAAATTTAAAATCGAACAGTCAGTCTTATTGTGCAATGTATTAATGGTGAATTTTGCCGATATTCGGTAATGCATTGACGAGCTCCAACACGCCCTTTATAAAATTATGATTCTTTAGGAGTTAGTAGAAATTGACTGAGTGTTGTGGATGTATTGGATGATTTATGACCTAGGTGAGAGAAGTTTTAGAAATTGTATCCAGACTTTAATTTTCCAGTGATAGTGGCCGTTTATAGTTGCAAAAGTGTGCTTTCAACTGACAGTAATATAATGTTGGTATCGCTTTTGAGATTGGTAACATAAAGGATATCATATTGAGCGCTTGGGATATCATATTTGAGAGAAAGAATTACATGTGGACAACAAGAGTGATATTTGACTGGTGCTTATTGTTGTTTGTGTCAAAGAGACGTCTTTGTTCATGAGGGGTTTCTAATGACTCTATTATTTATGGAATCCTTTTCTTTACCTAACATGCCGATTTTTTATTTTTTATTTTTTTTTATCTTTCTTGTTATTCAACGAGCTAAATTGGTTCTTGCAGTCTTCACTAGCGGCTGCCAGAGCAGATAATTTTTACTATCCACCAGAATGGACCCCAAATCAGGTACGTCGAGTTCATTCTATACATTCAACGTTGTTTGAATTTTCAAGTAAATCGCTTTTGTCTTTTCTTTTTCTTGTTTTTTTCCATGGAATGCCACTTGGTATTCACCCCTTTAATTTTTTCAGGGGTCTTTGAACAAATTTCATGGTCAACATGCTTTGCGGGAGAGGGCAAGGAAGTTGGACCAAGGGATTCTCATTATCAGGTATCAAATCGAATATGATGTCTGTTGAGTTTTTTTTCTTTCTGTACGAAATATATTAGCGTATTACCTGATACAGTTGATGACTTGGTTCTGATGAGATGAGTTGTATCATAGGCTTAGCCTCATTCCTCACAAGGGGCAATGTATGCCCTAACATGGATCCAATTATGGTCTGTTGTGGTATTTATGGGGTTGATGTTGCTTAAATATGCAAAAGCTTGCATGTGATATGGATTTGGCTAGTCTCATTAGATTAGAATTGATTGTTTAGGATTGCACAGTTTTTAAAATCATCAATTGTCAACACTGGAGCTGAGTCTGTCTTTGTTTTGCTTTTCATTCCAGTTAGAGTAGTAGATAATTGAATAACTTGCTAACTATATTCTACTTTAATATAGACTGGAGTAGTTGATTGGTGTTAAATATCCCAATATAATATGTCCACTGTGCATATACGCTTGTCATAATTTCCTATTTAAATCAAGGAATCTCCAAATCGTAGAAAACGTTTTTTTATAAAGCTTTTTGCTTTCAAGATTCAATTTTGAAAATTCATCTTCATGTACTAACTTAATGGTAATTGGGTGAGGCTGCTCCTTGTATTTTTCAAGTGAAAAGCACATGATGTAAAATTTTAGTGTATGACATGGAATTTAGCTTCTCTTCTCATTATTTTGCAAGCCTTGTTTTCATATGATCAAGTATTTTATTGACCTGACACATTAGGACAAGCTAGTGCATACTCAAGTTACATGTGTTTGGTTATGTGACTTATGTTATAGTTACTGAGTACTGTAGAAGCTCTCAGTTCTGATCTTTTGTTCATTTTCCTTCTTTGTTGGGACTTGACGATTGTTACTGAGCAACAAATGTGCTTTGGCTACTTTCTATGCCATCTCTTATGACCTTATGATTATTGTACTCCATAGTTCAGACATTTGCTGGAGAGCAATATCTGCAATTAAGAACTGTAGGACAGCTTCACCTCCCTGCACCCTATTTTTGTATTGTTATCTCTATGTGTACAATGGAACTTCTAGGAGGAAAAATAAAATGGCAAAGCTATAATGTATAGATATTCTTCTCAAAAAATTAATATTGAACATCATATTTCACCTGCGACATTTTCTAACTTATTTTTTCTATCTTATTTTTTCTATCATCCAGGTTCGAGATGCCCTTCAATATTTGGTGTGGTGGTTGCAATTCTATGATTGCAAAGGGTGTAAGGTTCAACGCAGAGAAAAAGCAAGTGGGAAATTATTATTCTACAAAGGTATTGTTTGGAACTGATTTGCATATTTCTCTTCTAAGATTTTGCTTCCATAACCTTCCCAACTAATAAAAGTGTTTTATGTCCTTGATCACCTGAAAACTCGCTCCGTATCTTTCTTTATTTTAGACATTTAACTTAGTTGCCTCTTACTATACGTTTACATTATAGCTAGATGTGTGAAATTCACATTTTCCTTTCTAAGTTTGGGTTGAGGAGTGTGTCCTTCCTAAAGTTTGAATGAGGAGAAATTTCTTCCCTACTTGAACATGCTTCTAATAATTACCATGTATGCCTGTTTTCGTTAGATATGGAGCTTTTCTATGAAATCCGCTTGCTGTAAACATGAGATCGTCATCCAGACTGATCCAAAGAATTGCGAGTATGTGATAATTAGTGGGGCTCAGCGCAAGACTGAAGATTTCGACATTGAGGATGCCGAAACATTTGCTCTCCCTGCAGATGAAGGTTTGGTTTTCTTTTCAATGTAATTTCATTAACTTGCAACTGGTCCTTCCATATTCATAACCTTACTGACTGATTGGTCTCAATTTTCAGAGAGAGGCAAACTTTCAGATCCGTTCTACCGTCTTGAACACCAAGAAGAGGACTTAGCAAAGAAGAAGGAGGCCGAACCTGTTCTGGTTCGCCTCCAGCGAGTATCTGATGCCAGGCACTCAGATGACTATGCTCTCAACAAAGCTCTCAGGGCGCGTCTTAGAGTAAGTAACGTTACCTACTCTTGTTGGTCTCATTTGTTGTTGTCTTCTGATGCAGTTTTCAACTTTCATTTCTGACTTCTTGCTAATATATATTTTTTCTTCATTTGTTTAGAATCAAAAGAAAAGAGTAGCAGATGAAGAGGCAGTTGCTCGGAAAATTGGTCTCGGAATACGAATACTTCCTGGATCTGAAGAGGACTCTTCCATGGCGAAGCATGTCAAGTTCTCATCCAAATTCGACAAGAACAAGAAAAATAAGCGGTTAGCAATTGTTTCCTCTTCTATATTTTCGGGGCCATCGGATTCTCAAATGTCTACTAAGAAGCGATTGGAGCTGGAGTCAAAGAGGAGGAGGATTAATGCTCGTGAAGCCTCAAGCTTGCTGACCGGGAAAATCAATCCATCGTCGTGGTCCCAGCCCATTTTCACTGGGGAGCAAAGAAGTCGGTAGCTTTTGTTCTTCTCCCAAAACCATAGACAGTAAACTGCACCTGTTTGGATGGAAGAGCTTGTAAATATTATCAATATCAAGTTGTAAGCCTCAAAATCCTATATATGACCGAAGCTTGTAATTATATATTAGTGCATACTAAATTTTCTCTCTTGTTAACTTTCTTGTTGTATGATTTGACCACTTCGCCAATGTCAATGTCGTTTTGAAGTCCTCGTGGAAATCAAACTGATCACAAGTAAAATTGCTTGCCTTCAGAGTGCAATTCACTTATGAGACCCACTTGAAGTTCTCAACTCTCCATTTGTGCAATATTTTTCCAAGTCATTGTTTCCCAGAAAATGATAAGTTGATTTACTTGTGACTCGTATAAAGATGTACTATACTCAATAATTGGGATGTGCACTAACATTGAAAAATTAAATTGATAGGAAACTGGGATGCATAACCCAATAGACTCCAGAAATTAAGTGCAGTGGAGATGAATTATGTGGTGATTATAATATATTTTCAAAGGGGCCGCCAGTGATGACTAATTGACTACTCGTCAATTCACCATCAAATACAATATATTAATTATAATATTTAATTAGATTTGATTCTTGTTATTAAATAGTTAAAATCATTTATTTGTATTGAATCTTAGCTTTTAAGGATCAAAGAATCAATCTTAGAATACATATGGAAGAAATTGAATTAATAGAGAGAAAAAGATGATGCGCAACAAGGGATTGAATGTTTAAGATCACAAAGATGAAAATATGACTTTCTTTGGGAGATAGGAGAGCGAATATAAACTAAGGGTACAATCGAGAGTTTACTAACAAATAAGGGGTGCTTAACCTAGCTAGCTTGTAGTCCTCTCCGCTTGTAGAGAGGTTTGTTGTCCTCTTCGCTTGTGGAGAGGTTCTTGTCCTCTCCGATCGTTGAGAGATTTTGTGAGTTTCAATTTTGATCATGGAGGAGCAGTTCGACAACATCCTTCTTTCGGAAAATGAGGGCGAGGAACTTATCATCGAGCAATACATGCAAGGTTCAACAAACGAATCCAGTGTCCAATTTTTGTTTGGTAGGGCGCTTTCTGACGGAAAGGACCATCCATTTCCATACAATGCAAACCAAGCTAGCATAAATATGGAACCCTAAAAAGGGCCTTACCGTTATTGGGATCCCTACCAACAGATATCTTTTCCAATTCTACCACCCAGTTGATATTGGCAGGATGATGAAGGGCGGACCCTCAACGTTTAATATTTACCTTTTGATTTTAAGAAAACTGCAGAAGGAGAGATCCCAAGGCGCATCAACCTCGACGACGTATCGATTAATTTGGGTACACATTTATGATATTTAATTATTTAGATCGGGCATATGTATGAGGCGTTGGGGAAATAGATCACAAATTTCATTGGAAGTTTTATTGAGTATTCATTTCAAAAACAACGAAGGAAGCTGGAATAATTTTATGCTTATTCGCGTTGCCATTCCAGTTTACAATCTACTCATGAGGGCTAAGAAGATCAAGTTCACTTAAACTCTGATGGTCTGTTCGCTTCACCGTCTTAGGTCGGATTAGTCACACTGGACTAGTTAATTCGGTGTTCGCTTGGAGGATTAACTAGGCCATAGGATTAGTTAATGGGCATGGGAGTGGATTAAACAATACCACCATTTTTGGTGGGATTAGCTAATCTATAGTGGGTGGTTAGTGGAGATTACTACTTTACCCCTCACATTAACACAACACCTTCACTAAATCACAAATCTCCATCTCGACCAAACATGGTTTTCTCTTCGTCCTCTTCGTCCTCTTCGTCGTCCTCTTCGTCGAATCACCAGCTTCACTGCGTTTCCACCCACGCGCGTTGCAGCGGCGCCTGAAGAGGAAGCGAGGAGGAGGAAGTCAGCGTCGTCGCGAACCACAAGGCACTGGTGTGTGCGAGAAGGAGAGGAGAAACTGCAGAGGAGGAACCCTAGCTCGTCACCACCGCGGTCGCGAAGAAGAAGACGATCGACCACCAGCCGAAATCGACCATCAACCACGGGGATGAACCCGTGAATGAACACGGCGAGGATGCGTGAACGAACCAGGTGAGGAGAGGTGAGAAGGAGGCGTTACCATCGGCCAGGTGAGGAGGCGTCTTCTTCACCAGGGGAGCCGATTCATGGACGCAAGTGAGGTGCGAGCTCAAGCAGCAGAGGTAGGAGACATTCGCAGTGGAGGAGATGAGGAATGTGTGAAATGGGGGGAGGATGTGTGATTTATGTAAGGGTATTTTGGTAAATGTACATGTACAACCTCATTTAATCCCAACCTCAAAACTCCCAACCAAACAAGATACACAAATGGGACTAAACTATCTAAACCCATGTGTTAGTCCCATCACTAATTAATCCCATGTGTTAGGATTC
Source organism: Stephania yunnanensis (assembly GCA_039657365.1). NCBI lineage: Eukaryota > Viridiplantae > Streptophyta > Magnoliopsida > Ranunculales > Menispermaceae > Stephania > Stephania yunnanensis. The sequence goes on along the minus strand of CM077584.1, from coordinate 10,655,985 downwards.
ACTAAAATGTGAAGCGAACAAGCCATGAGTGCTACTGTCTCATTCAAAGTATGAGCAGCTTCCAACTTTTCGTTTCCTATGCGGGAAGTTTGGTATAATGATAGCTATTGTTCCATCCTTTTCGAGGTTGAAGATGAAGATGTGCTCCCTAGGAAATGGGGGATATGGTTGCATGCGCCACGGAAGGGGAAGGACACCAGCGGCGAAAATGGCTTCTCGATGGAATCGACGATAAACACCGAATGTCGGAGACGAACCCGGTACCAGAGACCAATTCCTAGAATATCCTGACGTCAACTATGAAAGTAAATCAAATGGGATCTGCTGACTTTCAAAATCTTTAGATGGTGACCCGCAATCAGAGGAGGAAGATAAAAAAAATTAATTAAGCAAACATGTTTGTAGTTTTAATGAGGAAAATAGGGGTGAAATGCATTTATTTTTGGGAAGTAGCAATATCACCCATTGGAAATGTGCTATCTAAGTGGCACATTTTTTTGCTGACGTGGACACATGGATAGCGCTTTTCAAAATGCGTTATCCATGTGTCCACGTCCAGGTGGCGTAAATTTCACAGATAACACCTTTTCAAAAGGCGTTATCTGTGTAATCTACGCGTCCTACGTGGATAGTGAGGTGGACAGTGAGGTGGAAGACAATTGTATAGATAGCTCCTTTTGAAAACCAGAGTTATCTATACAAATTGTCTCGCCAACTCAACGCCACCTCACACCCATGAAGCCTACAAATAGTGATATAACGCGCACGCATATCGCCACCTCACACCCGCACCACTCGCGTATGTCGAGGTAGACAACCAATGTAAACAATGCGCACGCATATCGAAGCGGACAACCCATGCAAATGTCGCCCATGTATGCCGAAGTGGAGATTTCATGCAAATGTCAGGCACGCGTGCGAGCGTATGCACCCCCCAAGTGGGCCGGGCCCAAAACGAGGAAAAACTCTCGAGTATTTATTTTGCTTTATAATTCGATTCAATTCCAGTATTTCCTTGTGATTTTTTTCCTATATCTTATCTTGTCGTTGTTTGCACTGTTGGTTAGTTACTCCCACGGATTTTCGTTGTGTGTCTATGCATTCTAGACCACAGCATGGTATCAGGAGTTCTCGGTGGATAACGACCCGAGTTAAGGAACTGCTACATGTGTCGGTGCGTCGTAGGTCTACGCCAGCCATTGAGAGGGATCAGGTGATAGCTAGTTGGGTGCGCCCAATAGTGAGATCTTTGAAGGAAATCTTGAAGTATGGTTGTAACGACCTGAAATTGGTTTAGTCCGACTAGAACAAATACACACATTTGCACTTTTTATTATTTATGATGCGATGCTCTACTTACGCTTGTTAGTTTACATTCTCGGACTTCCACTTGTTTATTTGAATGCTCTTGAGTTCCTTGGGATTTTACTGACCGGACTCGTCATCCATTTTCTTATGTGATGATTGAGCGTAGATCTGAGTACAAGTAAAGGCAAGGGGTCTTACGTGACTACCTCTGATTGCCTACATCTGAGGATTACTTGTGCGTGTGATTATTGTGATATTTTTATTCTTTTGGGAACTGGGGAGTGACATGATATTGTACATAGTTACTTTTCATGGTATAGTACGATACTTTTCAGGGTTTTTCCACATTAGGTTTTGTTTAATTGATTAATATTTTTGCATTTACTTACAATTTCCGCTGCATGTGTCATTTATACACCGTACACACACAACTGGATACATTTTGAAACAAAGAAAGGACGGGCAGGTGTCGTACACGTGTAGTTGGGTCAGCTGGCAAGGAGGACACGGAGACACGTCACCCCGAGGTGGCGAGGGCTGCCACATAGGCTCTCCTAACTTAGACGTAGTCGCCTAAGACGCCCTTGCCTCGGCTCGTCGCAGTATCTGCGATTTGTCACAAAAAAAACAATGACAAATCCTAGGTGAGTAAATCCCAGAGAACGTTAGCTAATATTCACGAATTCCAATAAAACGGCTACAATTCATGCAATTTAAATAAAGGACAAGAATAAGGAAATTCGCAAGAAAATAAGTCGTTGAGAAGTCGATTTGGACACGAGTGTAACGTGACAGAGAACCCTGGTCGACATCCGGGAATTGTCTTAGCTAAACCGAGAGGAACCCATGACAACCACCTCGCCAAATATCTCACGTTCAAATAGGAAAAACCCATGAATGGGAGAATCTCATCCAAACATCTCTCGAGAGGAACCCATGACGTAGACTTAGGTCTTCGTCAAACATCTCTCAACCTACGAGTCTCGCGGAGAATACTCACCGCGTAGCCCTAACATGTGACGGCCCCAAATTTCGAGACAAACCGGGCACCGCCACGTCGCCGGACACGTCACCAAGTCATGCCACGTCACCTGCACACCTGTCTATGACGGCCCGCGAACTTACCATCTAATACTCCAACTTAGTACATTTTGATATTTAAATGATTATTTTTGCAAAATATACTAAGTTATAAAGTTTTTATAACTTAATTTATTTATTATGATTTATTTAAGTTATTTCGGTAGCGGAAGTCTTAATAACATGCATATAATTAATGTAAATAATTTATGCAATATTTAACAACCTATGGGGTGGAAACCCAGCAAAAAAATATCATGTATATAAGATAAGGCGACAAAAATGTATAATAGGTGTCGATATACATGTATCAGGTAAAAGTCTCCTAACATTATCCCAAAAAGTATATATACCTAAATACAATCACCTACGAGTAAGCTAGTGGAAGCGCTCCGATTAGTCGCCAATCACCGCCTACCCCCGGCTCGTCGTAGGAACTGCTACTTGCCACAAAAAACAATGACAAGTTCCAGGTGAGTAAATCCCATAGAAATTCAGTTAGTATTCACAAGAAATCCAAGAAAAACGGTTACAATTCATGCATATAAAGTAAATGAATAGAAATGTAAAGCATGAATATAAGTCGTGAGATAATCAAGAATACAGAACACGAGTGTGGTGTACAACTGTAGAGCCCTGGGACATAAATACTAAACCAAGAAGGCCCTGGAGGTGAGGAAATCCACACCCCCTCTTCACGGTCGAAATGAGGAACTCTGTTGGTCGGAAGTTAGACTTCCGCCAAACGCCTCAAAGGAGAAGAAATATGTGACGGAGGTGGGCCTCACGTCAACTCGCTCTCGAGATCATCGACTCGCTGAGAGAAATCTCACGCGTAGTCTAGGGTATGACAAACACCATAGCAACAATCGGATAGAGGTCACACCGTCCCTTCGACCATACACAGATACACGCGGGAATAGAGTAATCATGCAAACTGAATTGACGAAACGTAATGTGAAATAAATAATTTACAAGGAAAATAAGTAAATTCTAAACTGATTTTCTCGTGGGTTTACTTACCTCGAACGCTTTCGAACCTCCCGCACACGCCTCGAGATACGACACGTCACCCGACTAGAGTAGCCTAAATTCCTGGTGTCCATTCATAACAATTAATTTACTTAAGTCATTTCAACCACAACTAAACTAGTTGAAATAAAACTCACATTTATCTCGTCTTCGAACTTCGTCGAATCGCATCCCTCGTTAAGGTTCGATCGGTCCGACAACGCGCCACCGCGCCGACGCCGCTGCCGAACCGACGCCGCTGCCGAAATCGCGCCGTCACCGTCGTCCACGCCACTGCGCTGCCGTCTCGCCTGCGCGGCTACCGGCGTTGCCAACGTCGCATCGGCGCTGCCGCGCGCCGCCTCGCCGTTGCCGGTGCCATCTTCTTCCTTCCACTTTCTTCCTTTCCTCACCGCTGCCTAGACCGCGCCTCGTCTTCGCGTCACCGCTGTCGCGCTGCCATCTAGCCCGCCTCGCCGAGGCGCCGTCATCTCACGTCACCCGCGCCGCTCCTCCCACGTGCGGCCAGTTGCGCGCGCCGAGCCACTATCCGGTGATCCCGCCGTCCGCTCGCGTTGCTCACGCCACCTGCTCTCTGGTCGTCCGCGCGCTGTCGGTCTGTCCGCGCGCCGCCACTGGTCATCTCGTCGGAGTTCCCTCCACCTCTCTCTCTCTTGCTGCCTCTTTCTCCTCTCGTTCTCTCTTTTCTCTCTCTCCTTTTTTTCTTTCTCTCTCCTCTCCTCACCTCACTCATCCGTTTTTGAAGGAAAGAAAAGAAATTTTTTTTTTTTTTTAATTTTGGGAGAAAGACAAAATAGCATGATGAGGGATGGGTTTAGTGTGACGTGTGAGATGATATGCGATGTGATGCGACACTCAACCCCATACTACCTCGTACTCCCGCGTTACGCGTACACCGCGACGTACACACTCTTGTCACTACCCGCGCACAACGCGACCAAGCGAAATTCTCGATTAACGCGGCGCGAACTATTAAATAATAATAAAATAATTAGACACTCGCCACGCAAAAATAATATATTTCACTTATTAGGCTTGTCGTAGACTATTCTGCGACGTCCACGTGGGTTTGAGCTTAGGATCTAAATCCGCAATTTATCAATTAATTGGGATTAATTAAAACGGGCCGTTACAATCTTCCCAACTAAAAGGAATTTCGTCCCGAAATTCAAACTTAATCTAATCTCTACCTTGGAACCAGTGGGGTATCGGATTCGCATGGTAGACTCTCTTTCCTCAATGAGGTCCTTCAAGGGAGAAACCTTCAAATAAATCAAATCATCCACTTGTGCGACCCCGTGCATCTCGAGACACCATCCCGACTCAAATTGTGGGTATTACCGTATAAGTTATCAATCTGGTCGTTACTTGAAAGCCTTAACTAAAATTTTAAATCTTTAACCAATGAGCGACTATTAAATATCGTTTTAAGTGCTCATACAAATCATGTTCTTTTCGCATGTCGCTTGACTACAATTGGGCGCCCTAGACATATACGCTAACCTTTGTATCCAAATCTGGAGGTTATCGTGTTTCATTGAGATAATGGTGCTTGTCAATCCGACACACAAATAAAGCTTCCATGGCGATACCGTCGCTCTTCTGTCATTTCTGTTGGCAGCCCTGCAACCCACCATCTCTGATTATGTCCTACCCAAAAACGTATCAAGTCACTCGATCGTAGTGAAAATATTTTTAGGCACTTCTTCGTCGTTTTGCTTTATTATCATATTTAAGGTGTTCAAAGCTTTTCTGTGATGCTAAACAAGCACAATTTACTATTGAACTACGCTCGAACTTCATATATTTAACTTCATACAAAACCGTGTTTTAGTTTCTCGAATGTAGTTGAAATGTGCGTCCTCATGCATTAGATGTAGCGTATGCCTAGCTAGGTCATACCTCTCATATACTGGGGTATAAAAAGTGCAATAACTCAAATGGTAATGTCGACCTTTGCTTCTCTTGATTCTCTACAGAGTCGTGCATGGATAGATTTTAGATTTGTAGACACTCTGTTTCTTCTATTTCCTACCAGGATGTCGGAGCTAATATTTACAACAATAGTTAATCTACTAACTCCAATTTCGTCTCTTGGACTTTCAGAGTTAAAACTTAACTCTCCATCTTTAACGCGTACCTAGAATCTTCTATTTCCTTGTTTAAGAATCTAGTCATAATACATCACCTAAATCTTTCTTGTTTCGCCACACAATTATTATTATTATTATTATTTTGAAACTAATGACTCGCGCGCGATTAGTTCGATTTAAATCACTGAGCTTTCAAGGCTTTCCATGTCCCTTTAGGGCATTATCCCTAACGTTCTGCGGGTTGGTTCGGACTAATCACAAGTGCAAAATTTATTACGATTGAGTCAATTCTGGATTCGTGAGAACTTCGGAACAGCTCGTTCCTTAGGTTGCCTTGAGGTCATTTCGACCTTAATATATTTGCAAACTCTATTTCGGCTCATATTCCTGACTTGTTCCCAATCCAATAAGTGGCAGTGTGGCCCCACTGACCTCACGGACCGCGAACAAATCATGGCACAATAGTGGAGTTACTCGAACTGCTATTTCTGCAAGACTACTCCAGCGCTCTGGCCGAAGCTAAAGGAGTCCGTACTTGCTTTCATGTAGTTCTGAGTCATCTCAACACTATCTGCTTTCATAGAGTCTACTAAAAACCTATTTGTCCCACGTCTTACACATGTTCCTAATCGTTGATCTGACGATCACTAGAATGGACTGTGTAGCGTAAGCTAGACACATTTTTTTTTATAACTATCATGAATGATTTTCTATAAGCTATACCTCACTCGCAATGTCAACTATTGTACTACACACCTTATACGTGTCAACTTAGAAAGATGTCATTCATATCTTGCATATATCATTTCCCTAAAACGTTCAAACTAATAGGATGTCTTGACTCACAACCCGCGGTATGCATGAAGTAATCGTCAAAATCTTAATCTCGACAAGACACCAAGGTGTGATAATATTTGTTTCTATTAATAATTTAATTTCGCATTAGACTGCCCTTCCTTACTTGTTGCAGTATTCAAACTGGTGGCGCACTGAGCTAAAAAGTCATGGCTTACGTAAACATTTTCGGTAATTATCGTTTGCCGATCTAAAATAGGCATCCTATGCCAATTTGATTATGGTAACATCTTACTTTCGGCTGCCATGCCGAGAATAACGTATGTGTTGGCTCAACTCACCTATCATGTGGCTAGGTTTAAAATGATATAACGTCACCCTCTCCAAACATTTATTATATGAATTAATAATTAAATTTCGTGAAGGCCCAGTCCTACCTCGCCGGTCTCCTACCTAGTGGGTCTAATCCCACCTCGTAGGTCTCACCTAGAACTAACAATTAAATTTTGTGAAGGCCCAGTCCTACCTCGCCAGTCTCCTACCTCGTGGGTCTAATCCCACCTCGCAGGTCTCACTCCGACCTCGCAGGTCGCTGGAGCCCCTAGGTAGAGTGGGTCAAGACCACCCGCTCCATCTACACTCCCAACGCACGTGGTATTTCGCCCCCAATCTCTGGTCGGAGTCCTCGAATAAAATAGTAAACATGAAGTCGCTCGGTCCCATCTACATCCATCGCAAAAGTAAGCAGGTATGTGAATCTCTCCATGATAGTAGCCTGACTGAACACGAACGAACTCCTTGATCAACTTCATCTCCGCTGATAAGAATGTCTCAAACGTGATCTTTAAGGGTGGAATCAGTGTCGGTGCCACGATCGGCATAGTCAATTGTGCAGTGACTGCTGACAGTATCGCGGTAGTAGTGGTTGTGAGCGAAGTCGCCGAAATAGTCGGATGCGACAACTGTCTGCTCTACAGTAGTGGTGGCGGTGAGGGTGGCAGCCTGGCAGGGGGTCGGTATTGCCGCTGCCTACGCTCGAAGCAATCGAAGAATCTCATCGACTGTAAACTCTGTAGTGCGACCGTGTCGCACAATATTAGATCTGAGTTGACAGGTGTCGAGCTGCTCGGCTGGCCTCTACCGTCCGTTTGAAGAACTGGTCGTCCATCCATGTCGAATTTGCAAATCGCGAACGTCCGTATCAGCCTCGTATACGCATATATACTATTACACATCAAAATATGTAATGTATAAGCCTTGGCACTTCCCGTCCCATGTTCGCTTCCCAACTAAAGTTCTAGGGTAAGTATATCGGGTTTTCACATCTAAATTTTGTTGTTAAGTTTAATTCGGTTGTATTAAACTTTTCCCAACTGTGACGGCCCCAAATTTTGAGACAAACCGGGCACCGCCACGTCGCCGGACACGTCACCAAGTCATGCCACGTCACCTGCACACCTGTCTATGACGGCCCGCGAACTTACCATCTAATACTCCAACTTAGTACATTTTGATATTTAAATGATTATTTTTGCAAAATATACTAAGTTATAAAGTTTTTATAACTTAATTCATTTATTATGATTTATTTAAGTTATTTCAGTAGCGGAAGTCTTACTAACATTCATATAATTAATGTAAATAATTTATGCAACATTTAGCAACCTATGGGGTGGAAACCCGGCAAAAAAATATCATGTATATCAGATAAGCCGACAAAAATGTGTAATAGGTGTCGATATACATGTATCAGGTAAAAGTCTCCTAACATTATCCCAAAAAGTATATATACCTAAATACAATCACCTACGAGTAAGCTAGTGGAGGTGCTCCGATTAGTCGCCAATCACCGCCTACCCCCGGCTCGTCGTAGGAACTGCAACTTGCCACCAAAAACAATGACAAGTTCCAGGTGAGTAAATCCCATAGAAATTCAGTTAGTATTCACAAGAAATCCAAGAAAAACGGCTACAATTCATGCATATAAAGTAAATGAATAGAAATGTAAAGCATGAATATAAGTCGTGAGATAATCAAGAATACAGAACGCGAGTGTGGTGTACAACTGTCGAGCCCTGGGACATAAATACTAAACCGAGAAGGCCCTGGAGGTGAGGAAATCCACACCCCCTCTTCACGGTCAAAATGAGGAACTCTGTTGGTCGGAAGTTAGACTTCCGCCAAACGCCTCAAAGAAGAGGAAATATGTGACGGAGGTGGGCCTCACGTCAACTCGCTCTCGAGATCATCGACTCGCTGAGAGAAATCTCACGCGTAGTCTAGGGTATGACAAACACCGTAGCAACAATCGGATAGAGGTCACACCGTCCCTTCGACCATACACAGACACACGCGGGATAGAGTAATCATGCAAACTGAATTGACGAAAAGTAATGTGAAATAAATAATTTACAAGGAAAATAAGTAAATTCTAAACTGATTTTTTCGTGGGTTTACTTACCTCGAACGCTTTCGAAGCTCCCGCACACGCCTCGAGATGCGTACACGTCATCCGACTACAACAACAACAACTACAACAACACGTCACCCGACTAGAGTAGCCTAAATTCCTGGTGTCCATTCATAACAATTAATTTACTTAAGTCATTTCAACAACAACTAAACTAGTTGAAATAAACATCACATTTATCTCGTCGTCGAACTTCGTCGAATCGTATCCCTCGTTAAGGTTCGATCGGTCTGACAACGCGCCACCGCGCCGACGCCGCTGCCGAGCCGACGCTGAGATCGCTCCGTCATTATCGCAGCCAGCCAGCCACCGCCATCGGCAGCTCGCGCCGCAACATCGCCGCATCGCTTTTCGCGCCGTGATTGCGCCGCTCGCCGCGCGCATGCTATCATGCCGTCTGCCTTAGAGCCTGAAGCGCTTAGCGCCACGCGCGCGCCGCTCTCTATTATTCCTTCCCTTTCTTCATTTCTCCTCCGCCGTCCGCGCCTTGTCTTCGCCAAGCGCCGCCACATCCGCCGTGGAGCGACGCGCCGCACCACGCCGGCGCGCCAGCTATCCGCCTCCGTCCGCCGCCTCTCCACGTCGGCCGTTCGCGTCGCCGCATGAGCCACTATCCGCGGCCGGCTATCTGCCCCTTCTAGCGGCCGCTTGCTCGCGTCATTGGCCGATCCACCGCCACCGCTCGCTGGCCGTCCCGCGCTGCTGGGTCTGTCCATAAGCGCGCTGGCTGTCGTCTCGCCGGAGTTCCCTCCACCTCTCTCTCTCTTGCTGCCACTTTCTCCTCTCGTTCTCTCTTTTCTCTCTCTCCTCTTTTTCTTTCTCTCTCCTCTCCTAACTCATCCGTTTTTTAAGGAAAAAAAAGAATTTTTTTTTTTAATTTTGGGAGAAAGAGACAAAATAGCATGATGAGGGATGGGTTTGATGTGACGTGTGAGATGATATGTGATGTGATGTGACACTCAACCCCATACTACCTCGTGTTCCCGCGTTTCGCGTACACCGCGACGTACACACTCTCGTCACTACCCGCGCACAATGCGACCTAGTGAAATTCTCGATTAACGCGACGCGAACTATTAAATAATAATAAAATAATTAGATACTCGCCACGCAAAAATAACATATTTCACCTATTAGGCTTGTCGTAGACTATTCTGCGACGTTCACTTGGGTTTGAGCTTAGGATCTAAATCCGTAATTTATCAATTAATTGGGATTAATTAAAACGGGCCGTTACATAACATGGTCAATTACTCGAACAGCGTAGGGTAGCTAGCCCCGGGGTGTTAGTCCGTGCCATGCCCGACCCCGTTGACAAACACACAAACACACGTAGGAGTGGTTGAACAATAAATGAACATCAATAGAACACATAATGGAATAATTAAAATGCGAAATAAAGTAAGTGTAAAAAAAGAATTTTAACTAATTTTCTCGTGGGTTTACTTACCTCAAATAAATCGCAAACCGACCTCAAAATGCCCCCGCATACGCCTCGAGATACGTCCCGACACTCGACTATGGTATCCTAAGTCCCTGGTGTCCAATTATACAATTTTCATCATTTTAAAGTCACGTTAAATAAATTTATAATGTGAGATCAAAATTTGTAATTTTTATTCCAAAAAGTTCAATTCTTAGGCATATTTTTTGAATCATACCGAGGATCGATTGTTTCGGCAACGCGTCACCTCGCAGCTGTTCCACGTCGTTTGTCGCGCCGCTGCCGCTGCTGCGCCGCTTCGCCGCCATTCGCCCTTGCTTATGCGTCGCTATTTCTGCACATGCGCCGCACCGACATCGCTGATGGACCTGCGTCTCGCTGTTGGAGGCACTTTCGCTGCTATTTCCCGACCTCCCGTCACCGCTGCTACTCGTCGTCCATCGCTAGCGAGCTCTACCATCCGCGCTGCTGCTGGAGTTGCTGCTGGAGTCCGCCGGCGCCGCTGCTAAAAAGCGTGTCGCATCTGCCGAGCCGTCTCGCCACAGCTGGAACCGCCGTCCGCGGCCTCGCTCCTCGCCGTGAACCGCCCTGATCTCCCGCCCCACTCCTCGCCGGAGCTTCCTTCACCTTTCTCTTTCTCTTTCTCTCTCCCTTTCCCTCTCCCTCTCTTCCTCTTTCTATGTTCGTTTAAATGAAGTATCTCCCTTCTATTTTTTATTTTTATTTTCGAGAAAAAAGAGATAATGATGAGGGATGGAATTGGTATGGTGATGTGATGGGATGTGTGATGTGACAACTCAATACCATACTACCCCGTACACCCGCATTACGCGCACACCGCGACGTCGTATACTCTCATCACTACACGCACACAACGCGACCAAACGTAATTCTCGATCAACACGGAGGCGAACTATTAAATAATAGTATAATAAATAAACACTCGCCACACAAAAATAACATAATTTACCCATTAGGTGTGTCATAGGCTTTTCCGCGACGTCGACGTGGGTCTGAGCTTAGGATCTTAATCTGTAATTTGTCAGTTAATCGGGGTAATTAAAGCGGGCCGTTACAGGCACGTTATCTTAAGCAGGTGATTAGCATTAATTCAAATTCTAATTAACCCGAGTTAGGCTCGTGGTCAAGCTCGACTTGTCTCAATTAGTGTGTATGTGAATTTGCGTGTCGTTTGGAGTTTGTATGGATTGTAGTATTATTTATTGAAATTAATTAGATTAATTGGTGTTTAATTGATTAACTGAAAAATTATTGGGAACCATAATATACTAGGTGTGGGTCAAGGATGACGCACACGAGTCATAGGGTAACGTGCGCACCCGAGTGCACTCGTCGGTGCGCACAGTGAAATTATAAATGCATGAATATATATATATATATATATATATATATATATATATATATATATATATATATATAATTGTTATATAATATTTATTGAAAATGAATAAATAATTAACAATTGGTAGGCGCCTAGTGATAAGCGGGGTTGAAGGTGACACGCGTGAGACGCACAATAGTGCGTATGCCCGACGATCGTCTTTGGTTCGCACGACAAATTTATAGGTGCGAAAATGTAAAGTTATCTATATATTTATATATATAAACGAGTCATATACTTTGAATCAAATAAAAATTATACATTGGATTCGCCTCGAGAGGCATGTGTACACATCACAATGACAATCAAGTGGTGCGTGGAGGTTGAATGGTTAGTTGTAAAATCATTAAATCTACTTCGAGATATGTGATACATGTCTCGAGGAGATCAATATATTTGATTTGCAAATAGCCATAAGATCGACATCAAGATACGTAAACATATCTCGAGAAAGATGCAAACGAGAAATTAAATATTTTATTTGCCTCGAGATTTGTCAGTACAAATCTCTGACAAATCTCGAGGAAATCTAATTTATACAAAACAACTTAACCGCCTCAATCAACTTGATTTCACCAGTGAAGAAAAAAAAAAAAAACAAGAGATTGAAATCAACAAGTGAAGAGAAAGAGAGAGACCGAGAGACGAGGGAGATGGACCAAACCATAGAGGCAATGACGATGGTAAGTTGTTGTTAATTGTTGATGTTGTTGTTGTGTTGTGGGGTTGTTAATGGAGTTTGATGAGTTGATGATGGAGATGGGAGGCAAGGGAGGAAACGACTGAGGAGTCGTCTCCCCTGTCCAAGAATGCCCTAGGGTTGGGTAAATCCAACCCTAGTGGTTGATTAAAAACAAAACCACAGCAAAGATTGAGGTCTCGATGAGGAAGAAGGGGGTTGCCCTGAACCGGGCCGAGCCGAACCTGGTTCGGTCCGGTTCAGGCCCAACCACATTTTCCAATAGAAAAAAAAAGCTAGAAAATGGAGGAAAATTCCAAAAAATAAGAAAAAATCCCAAAAAATAGTATTTCTATTAAATAAATAGAAATTGATGAATTTTATGACAATGAAAAAATTTGAGATTTTGGGTGAGACTTTATACCAAGATTTTTACCTCGAAAAATATGAAATGGTCACATTGGCCTAAATTTTAATAAATTGGTTCTGGATTCGAGTGGGACCCAAATTAATGACAATTGGTGTAATTTAAGTTATTGGTCGATAGGGAAAGGTGAACAGATTTCAGGATTCGTGTAAATCGGTAAAAAACTAGAAAAGCTCGGCACAGGTAAGCGAGACTCGTACTCTTATCAATTATGCATCTTAAAATAGTTATATTTAGTACATGTAGTTTATTGACTGGGAACTTGAATGTGTTACTAAACTGTTTTATGAGAAATTATCCAGAAAGAAGTATGACAGGCAAATCGAATTGGAGTGATGATGAAGGTGATTGGCTAGCTACCGACACCTTCCCTTCAGTATCCTTGAGGTACCTGATTGTTGCTTTTTTATTATTTTATATCAAAAAGTGAACTCGGAGGGGGTGCGACAAGGGAGTCCAACTGAGGTTGACGACCAAGGTATTGGGAGGCCAACCAATACCCTTCTCTCTTATTCATGACGTTAACCTATTGCTACTTTCTATTTAAGAATGGATAGCTATGTTATACTTTGATACATCACAAAAATCAGACGTAAGATTTTGTGGGTCGTAATTTTGGGTGACAGAAGTCTACAACTCTTCTTTTGAATGAAAAAGAAATAATAAAAAAACAAATCACGAGTACAGTTGCAATTGACCATTGAACTTGCATTTCGTAATGTATTATTTATATTATTTTCAATGGTTGAATGGATATGCTTTGGTTTCATATTGCTATTTATTGATACATTGATATTTAAATGGTATTTGATATGATTACGAGCATCACTTACTGAGAAAGTTGGAGCACTCATTCCCCAATTAACATTTCATGTTAATAAAGTGCACTTCGACTCAGGAACAGAGAAGATTATGAGTTTATAGTCTTATCTAAGGCGAAGTGATTTCCCTACTGTTTATATATTGTACTGGATTAATATTTTGTAAACAGGGTTGGGATATGATTTTACGACCGAGTTTTGTGTCGATTTTTGTATATCGTATGTTTTATCTAAAAGGTTTTAATTTCGCTGTGTTTTCAATTATTTATTCGATATATGATATATTGTTTGTGTGATTATCAGGTATGAAGTACGACTTTACTGTTACTTCAATTGAGTCCGACTGGTGTACCGGGGCTTAATCAGGGTTTCAAGGCGTGTATCGCCCTAATTGGGATAGGGGATGCTACAACGAGCTTACTGATTTCGTCTTCCTCAATCTTTTCCAACAAGGTTTCTTCTCTACTAAGTCTTAGAAATGAAAGTTTTTGGTTTGCATGTGTTGATCAATCAATCTAATATATATTAAGATAAGATTGAACTATAGCCATTGATCTTATTGCACATACGTATCTCGAGACCAATCTAATGGCTTATACGTTGACACATTTCCCGATTACTCTTCACTTAACCTAAGTAACACTAATTGCCAACTCAATTGATTTCTAGATGTGCTAATGTGTATCTTGAGAATCATCACATAGCTATTGTTTTAAAATTACTAACTTAGGTTACATTTAATATATAACTAACTATAGCCACATTAAAATCAGTATTAAAGCTACATTAAGCATAAATAAACTTACTACATCACGATATACCCCAGTCCACTCTAACATGTATCTTGAGTCGTGTCCCCACTCAGGTCTTGACACTTAAACAAAAGTAGGAGTAACTTAATAGTCTACACATATATAATACACTAGGCATACATCACAATAAATCTAATATATACCTTGACACCTTGCCTCGGTTACGACATGTCTCCTGATATAAGTCCCACGTCACGGGTTATTGATCATAATTAAGGAATTAAACTAGGATTTAGAAAATTAGGACGTGACAAATCTTCCCAACTAATTGAGATTTCGTCCTCGAGATTAAACTTAAGTTATGGTTATACCTAACTCAAAAAGGTATGAAAATATATCTCGCATATAGTCTTCCCCTCCTAAGTGAGTTCCAAGTCCCTTAGAATTGCCACTTGACTAACACCTTTGGGATAGTATTCCCTCTTAACTATTGTACCTTTTAGTCAATGATCTGTTTTGGTTGCTTCTCATAAGATACATCCTCGCTCAGATCAATTTGGCTCAAATCAAATGTCAGTCATACGTCTGCCTTCGACTTGATTAGTCAAAGCATAAAAATATGGAAAATCGGATGAATACTCAACATCTCGTGGAGGTAACTCAAGCTCATAAGCAACCTTTCCGACTCGCCTCTTGATCTTGAAATGCCTGATGAATCTTAGTGTTAACTTGCCTTTCAAACCAAACCTGTGAAGACCCTTCAAAGGAGAAACTTTTAAATACACAAAGGCTCCCTCGGTGTGCGTGAGATCGGTGTGATATGTGTCTGCATATTTCTTCTACCTCTCCTAAGCTCCTTTAAGCTTCAGGCGGACCTGTCATACCTACTCCATGTGATCAACAACAATTTTAGGCCCCACTAACTCACGGTCCTCTAGCTTAGCCCAACACGATACCGAACGACACGGTCTTCCATATAAAGCCTTAAATGGCGTCATCTCAATGCTAGCCTGATAACTGTTGTTATATGCAAATTCACACGACGGTAGGTACTCCTCTTATGATCTGTCAAACTCAAGTACATAAGCTCGGAGCATATCCTCGAAAGTCTGAATCAACCTATCAGTATGCTGGTGAAAAGTTGTGTTGAACTGTAGGCGCGTACCATACTGATCTTGCATACTCCGCCACATCCTGGACGTATATATAACATCTTTGTCTTACATAATAGTCAATGATACCTCGTGCGGTCCGATAATCTCCCTCTTGAACAATATGCTTAACTGGTCAAATTTGTAATGATCTGCAACTGGTAAGAAATAGGTATATTTCGTCAATGTGTCCACAATTGCCCAAATAGAATCGTTTCGACGAATAGTCCTCAGTAATCCCCTAACAAAGTCCATGGCTATGTCTTCCCACTTTCATCGTAGAATGGAAAGCGGCTGCAATAATCCTCCAGGTCTACGATGCTCAGTTTTCACTGTTGGCAAATCCCACAGTCCCTTATGTACTGTTATATGTTTGGTTTCATCCCAGGCCACCAAAAATGTCTCCTCATGTCATGGTACATCTAGGTCATGCCTGGAGAAATACTAAACCGGGAACGG
Organism: Stephania yunnanensis; assembly: GCA_039657365.1. NCBI lineage: Eukaryota > Viridiplantae > Streptophyta > Magnoliopsida > Ranunculales > Menispermaceae > Stephania > Stephania yunnanensis. Next base: position 10,640,072 of record CM077584.1, on the reverse strand, counting down.
TATGAATCCTGAAGAATCTCATTTCTCGGCTCTACTACTACCGGTATCCACAATCCACCTCTAAATCTTAGACATTGATTCGTTGTCTCCATCTAGTTTGTACAATCGGTACTCTGAGGCTAACTCACTAAACCTCAGGTATAGAATGTATGTTGTCTAACCCTCTGACACTCTCTGTGTAGACAATATTTGTAGCCTCATCTGTGCACAAATCATCACCTGAGTGTCGGTAAGAATATCTGACTGACTCATCATCGCCGCTAGTTCGAGTAATCCATACTCATGTGTCATATGGCATCTAACAACCTCAGCATCTCTAGTAGGTATCATACTCAGCGAATCAGCAACTACGTTAGCTTTTCCTGGGTGATACTCCAGTGAAAATTCATAGTCCTTGAGAAACTCCAACCATTTGCATTGTCACATGTTCAACTCTTTCTATGTGAAGAGCTATTTCAGACGCTTATGATCAGTATAGTGTGAACCATCTCCATACAGATTAAGTCTCCATATCTTCAAAGCAAATACTACCGCTGCCAACTCTAAGTCATGAGCGGGATAATTTTTTTCATGCATCTTCAACTATCTAGATACATAAGCCACCGTTTCTCTGTCCTGCATCAACACACAACTTAGACATGTAAGAAAAGTGTCTGTATATATCATAAATCCTTATCCTGCCTTTGGTAATATCATCACTAGTGCGATAGTCAACAATCTCTTCACCGATTAAATGCCTCCTCGCATTCTTTAGACCAATCAAATCCGACATCCTTCGAGGTCAATCTGGTAATCGATGAAATAATCTTTAATAAATCCTTCACGAACCTACGATAATACCCTGCTAATCCCAGAAAACTCTTAATCTTTATAATTGACGTTATTGTCGGCCAATCCATAATAGCTTAAATCTTGGCCGTATCTATAGCAATACCGGCCAAAATTCATACTTGTTGAACTAGGCGTAGAGTCAATGCTCCCTTAAAGTCTGCAACGTCTCCCTGAGGTGCTATTCATAATCCTTTTGAGTCATCGAATATATTAATATATCATCGATGAAAACTATCACGAAGCGATCAAGAAACGGTCTCATCACTCGACGCATCAAATCCATAAATATGGTATGAGCATTAGTCAAATCAAATGGTATCAGGTCTATCTTGAAGAAAAATTATTCTCCTCTCAGTTGATCAAACAAATTATCAATCCTTAGTGACAAATATTTATTCCTGACTGTGACTTTGTTCAACCATCTTTAATCGATACACAGTCTCAAAGTGTCATCTTTCTTCTTCACAACATGACTGATGTTCCACATAGTGTTGTAGAAGGTGTAATGAATCCCTTTTGTCCTAAATCTTATAATTAACTCCTCAACTCCTTTAACTCTTTCGAGCCACATGGTACGGTGGTATAGATATAAGTCTAGTGCTTGGTACCAACTCGATAATAAAATATATCTCTCTCGGTGGTGGTAAACCAGGTAAGTCCTCCAAAAATAAGTCTAGAGACTCGTAAACAATCAAAATCTCCTCATGTCTTGGTCCCTGACTCTCTACTACAGCATACAGAGATATTAGAGTCTCCATCTCTCTATTAGTCTTAAGTCAACCTCTAGTGCCTTTGGCTTTCGGTGTACTACCACTATACGTGAACATTGGATGCCTTAAGATCTCAAATATGAATGATGATAAGCTGCTCGCCAATCTATCCCTAACAATGAGTCAAAATCTAAGAACTCGAGAACCTTAAAGTCTGCAGGTAACTTTATCTCTCGCTTATCTATATTAAACATCTCTCAATAAGACAGTTAGGGTAAACCCTATCCCCAGCTGCGGTACTCAAAATCAAATGTACGTTAACTCTAACCGGTGTTAACCCTAAAATGTCTATCATGCGACCAGAAATAAAAATATCGTAGAACCCGAGTCAAATAAAATATATAAACCTCTACCACGAATATAAATCGTACCATCAATGAGTCCTCATGTAGCATCGGTATCAGGTTGTGCTACCATATATACAATATTGAATCATCTGCCCAACCAAGTCATACTTATAGTAAATGATAGGCCTACACAAACCCTGAGCCTGATCTTGGGCTTGTGCTTGTGCTTGTCTCTGTCCCTGTTTGGAAACATCTCGATCTCTACCACCCTGCTGCTGCTGACGTAGCGCTGGTGGTGCTGGTAGAGTTAGTAAAGTAGTCTGAGCTGGCAATGTAGGTCTGACTGGTGGTGGCAAGGAAGGTCTACCAATAATAATCTGCGATGGCGTAGGAGATGATACATAGGGCACAACTAAAGTGAATATGTCTGATCCCTTGGAACTTCTATCCCATTTCCTCAGTCCATTGCCCATCTGTCTCCTCCTCTCAAACTATACAATTTGATCAGCTGACAATGTTGGTCCCAATAGTGTCCCATCGGCAACTCTGCCCAAATAGCAGGTTTCGTGAAAAAGCGAATGCTCTAAAATCTCGCCCAAAGTCCTAACACCTTAACTGACCACATAAAACCCAATGTATGGCCTCAGTCCATCTCCAAAGTGGTACACATTGCGACGGCCCCAATTTTCCACAAATTGGGCCCCGCCCGGCATAAGCCTACGTGACCCCCGAGCCGGTCTCGCGAGGTCAACGCAGGCCTAGTCAGCCTTCCAATCCATCATTATCAGTACATTCAACATTTACGATTGAGTTATTAATATTTTTAGAGTTTTACAATTTTAGCGGAAGCAACTAATAAATTAAATAACTCAACAAAAAGATCAGGGAGTTAGGCAACCTAATTTTGGAACCCAGTCAATATCATCAAAGGAGAGTAAATACAAAATATACAAAAATCACCTAGCTATGAAGCCTTCCCTTCGCTACTCGTCCACGGCGCTGCACTCAGTCAAACATAAGAATGACGAGCCCAGGTAAGTAAATCCAGTAGGACATATACACAACATTTCACAATATCCAAAACAACAGTTCACGATATCCAAAGCAGTCGAATTCATGCAAATAGAATGAAAAAAATAAAAACGCATGAATATACAAGACTGTAAACAATCCATCGATGAGTGATAATCCCAAGGTAGATGTATATGCCTCCCCAATTACTCTGAAATACATATACATCTTCTATGTTCCCCCCATATGTGCATGCGAGCGAGTTAACCCCGGCGAACTACACATATGGGCATAGTACTTTCACTCCCAATGTAGATGTATATGCCTCCCCAATTACTCTAAAAGACATATACATCTTCTATGTTCCCCCCATATGTGCGTGCGAGCGAGTTAACCCCAGCGAACTACACATATGGGCATAGTTTTGCAGTGAACAACAATAAGTTATCACAAAACAATAAATAACAACAGTCAATGGATAAACATGAAATACTGTATAGGTCGTTAGCTGGTTTACTTACCTCGAGAAATCGCGAACCTCAAAACGTCCCGCTCGCGTCTCGATTTGCGCATCCGACACCCAACTCCTAAGTCCCTGGTGTCCATATAGACATTTGAGGGCTAATTTACCAAAATCATGCAAATCACACTGAATTTAGGCGAAGTAAACCTCACCTCCATCGCGTCGTCGCGATTTCGTCGAAATCGTGCATCCAACCGATCGACAACGCGCCACCGCGTGCTCAGCGTTGTCGTGCTGCTGCCGCTGCTCGCTTCGGCCGCGTCGACCACCACCGACGATCGCCCGCGCCGTCGGCGCAGCCTCCCATACGTTGCGTTGCGTCGCGTCGTCGCGCTCGGCGCCATCGCTGCCGATCCGCCCCTTTTCATGCGGTGTCTTGTCTCACGGCGCATGTTCTGCTCGCCGCGTCGTCGAGCCGGTCACGCGTCCTCCGTGGCTCGCCGTCTCGCCGTCTCGTCGGTCCATCCACACCGCCGTCGCCACTCTTTTGCTGCGCGCGCGATGCTACCTCGCTAGCTCAAACCACTTCTGCCGGCACTCGCTGCCGGCCGATCTTTGTCGGCTGCTCCGCTCCGCCTCGCCGCTCGCGGGAGCCGCTCGACTCCGCCGATCTCTTTCCTTCATCTTTCTCTCCGCCTCTCTCGTTTCTCTCGTCCCTCCTTTCTCTCTCTTCTTTTTCTTTTCTTTTCTCTCTCTTTCTCATTCTTATCCAAATAAATTTTGTTTTCTTTATATATAATATATATATTATATATATATATATATATATTATATACATTTTCTTTTTTTATTTCAAATCGAAAGTGTCCTCGACAGTCGTGCAACACAAATCTCGAGGCAAACTAAACAACCAAATAGCGCGCATCTCGAGGCACCAATCGCCTCATTTCAAACTCTCGATACTCGCACTATACGCATCATGATGCGTATCCCACGTCGGCACGCGACTCGAGGCGCGTCCCCGTTCATGTTTCGGCTCACCGAATTCCTCGCATAGTTAGCATTATCATCCCAAATTAGATTCCGATATACGTATTTTGACGAGTGGGTCCCACATACGACCTTGACTTGACACGTGGCACAAGTCAAATTTTCGGGTCGTTACAGTCTTCCCAACGAATTAGAATTTCGTCCTCGAAATTGAAATAAATCTCACAAGACAATGGTGTTTTATGAATGAAGACCCAAGGCCATACCCCCATCTTACTCGCCCAAATGGGCCCCCATCTTACTCGACAAGCGTGGGCTCCTCCGCGACAAGCTGGGCTCCTCCGCGACCTCTAAGTAAAGAACACACCATCTGTCTCCTCTCATCAATATATGTCAGGGTAACATCCTCGCAACATATATTGGAATACAAAAAAAAATACAAACGAACATTTTATTTCACGATCCACCATCACTAACATACGTATATCCGTTGTATGCCCGCGAGAATGTAAATCAGTCTCTCGCATCGAGTGAATTTCAACCCAACTCGTACCCTCTATCAGGTTACGATGGATAGTAGTCGGACATGACGTGACAATAGCATACATATGTTTCTTACTCTGCTATACCTGGCTGTCCATACGCCCATGCAGATACGTTGAAATCCCGCTCCAACTGGAACATGTCCATGTCCTTGCCCTTGTGCATGACTAGATCGTTGTCCCTGTCTGTGCACTCGACTAGATCTCTGACCCCGTCTCTGGTCACCGTCTCCTTATGCTAAGGATCTGACGGTGCTAGATGCTGTACTACACTAGCGTAACTCTGCGCTGGTCCATCTAACACTGGCGCCATACACGCCGCACATGGTGGAAACGCACTACGCTCTGAGGTTGATCTCTTTGCCACGACCGTCTAACCCTTCATTTTCTCTGATCATCTCCAGACCCTTGCACTGAATGTAACGATGTCGAGAATGCGACTAGTACACCAACGCGTTCGCTCCCACGCTCTCACTCACCATAACATCGACCGCACCCTAGAACGTCCATATCGACGCCACTGTAGTGCCCAACTAGACATCGGCCTCGCCGAACAACGAAACTTATACGATGCTCGACCTCGATCTGGTATGGCCAAAACGTCACGAATATTTGCTGCTCCGAGATTCGTACTACCGTGAAACTTTTCCGAATGATGCAGCTAAAACTCGCGAGACTGCTTCGCTTGAATCGTCACTCTACTTCCCGTATCGGTTGGCGCGCTCAGCATCTCCTCATGTAATTACGAGTTCAACTCGTTCACTCGAACACGTTCACTTTTTGACTTTCAAAGTCAATACGTCCTCGAGATTCGTGCGACACGAATCTCGAGGCATCACCTTTCTCGAATCTCGCAAATTTTGTATCTCGAGACACCACCAAAAACATATGCTGGTCGTGCGATATATGCAGCTCATCAGCACTCGCGAACCGCGAACTGCAGCCTCGCGATCAGTTTTTGAAACGTCGTCGCGTTTTCCAAAGCCTCAAATCCTTGATATCGTATATATGTTACAACACAACAAATATACAATATCGAATACATTTTTTTTTTTTTTTTTTTTTTTTACAACATGCACTACTTGCACGAGAATTTCATTTCAGTGCGTTTACTAGAGCATCTAAACAAATTTTAGCATGTGAGGATCCTTTCTAACTTTTAGAATGAGTTGCAGACTCTACTTCGACACGTAACTCATTTACAATTCCCTAAAGGTGGTGGTCGACTTCACCAACCCTAAGACTATAAATGAATAGCGTCACCAAAGTGGAGTTACTTGGGCTTTTGATCCAACAGTACTACTCCAATGCTTTCGTCAAAGCTAAAGGAGTCCGTACATGATGTAATCGTTAGCTCTCAAGTCATCTCAACACTCTGCTCTCTTAAAGTCTCGTAATCCTACTAGTCTCACAAATCTTTGCCAATATTTTTTTCTTTTTCTCAAATGTGTCCTCGAGATACGTGCAACACGAATCTCGAGGCAACCCTAATAATTTCACCAATTTTTCCACAATGTTGTAAACAACTGGAAAAACTGTTGATTTACCAAAAATGAAATCACGTATGCAAATGGAACATCAATCACTGAACTGATTCCATTTGGAACAGAACCAAGTGGTTCAAACTCTCCGAATGAGCCTTTCATGAAAGAATATCAAAAGCTCATTTGTATAAACCTTTGTATCATATATTTCCAACTCTCCTCACTTCCCAACAAAGACTTAAGCCATGATCAAAGGGTTCCACTCTAAGTTCAACCGTTCATAACTTCCGCTGATTTTGTATCTTATTTCGCCCATTAAACTTTCCCTAGGTTCGCCTGAACCTAGTCTCTGATACCAACTGTGACGTTGGTATCACAATGTCTTAAGCCATGAGATTCTCAAAGTTCAGGCTCTGATACCAACTGTGACGGTCCCAATTTTCCACAAATTGGGCCTCGCCCGGCCTAAGCCTACGTGGACCCCGAGCCGGTCTCGCAAGATCAACGCAGGTCTAGTCAACCTTCCAATCCATCATTATCAATACATTCAACATTTACGGTTGAGTTATTAATATTTTTCGAGTTTTACAATTTTAGCGGAAGCAACTAATAAATTAAATAACTCAACAAAAAGATCAGGGAGTTAGGCAACCTAATTGTGGAACCCAGTCAATATCATCAAAGGAGAGTAAATACAAAATATACAAAAATCACCTAGCTATGAAGCCTTCCCTTCGCTACTCGTCTGCGGCGCTGCACTCAGTCAAACATAAGAATGACGAGCCCATGTAAGTAAATCCAGTAGGACATATACACAACATTTCACAATATCCAAAACAACAGTTCACGATATCCAAAGCAGTCGAATTCATGCAAATAGAATGAAAAAAATAAAAACGCATGAATATACAAGACTGTAAACAATCCATCGATGAGTGATACTCCCAAGGTAGATGTATATGCCTCCCCAATTACTCTGAAATACATATACATCTTCTATGTTCCCCCCATATGTGCGTGCGAGCGAGTTAACCCCGGCGAACTACACATATGGGCATAGTACTTTCACTCCCAATGTAGATGTATATGCCTCCCCAATTACTCTGAAAGACATATACATCTTCTATGTTCCCCCCATATGTGCATGCGAGCGAGTTAACCCCAGCGAACTACACATATGGGCATAGTTTTGCAGTGAACAACAATAAGTTATCACAAAACAATAAATAACAACAGTCAATGGATAAACATGAAATACTGTATAGGTCCCTAGCTGGTTTACTTACCTCGAGAAATCGCGAACCTCAAAACGTCCCGCTCGCGTCTCGATTTGCGCACCCGACACCCAACTCCTAAGTCCCTGGTGTCCATATAAACATTTAAGGGCTAATTTACCAAAATCATGCAAATCACACTGAATTTAGGCGAAGTAAACCTCACCTCCATCGCGTCGTCGCGATTTCGTCGAAATCGCGCATCCGACCGATCGACAACCGACACCGCCATGCATTTGTCGCGCCAAGCTTTCTCGCTGCCCGCCACTTCGCCGCGCTGACAGCTGCCGCGCGCCATTCGCGCCCCTTCCCCACCAGCGTTGCGTCGCGCGCGAGCCGCGCGCCATCGCTGCCGATCCAGCCTTTTCGCGCCGTCATTGTCTCACCGTCGCAGCTCGCCGCGCGTCGTCGAGCCGTCCGCCGTCCTCCGTTGCGCTCGCCGCTCGTCTCGTCTCGCCGGTCCGTCCACACCCGCCGTCCGCCACTACTGCTGCTTGCGCCGATGCTATCTCTCGCTAGCTCGCGCCATCGCTGCTTGCATCGGCTTTGCCGCGCCGGTCTTGTCGGCCGCCTCCTCGCCGCCTCTCGGCTCGCCGCTCGCTGGAGCTGCTCGACCCGCCGATCTCTTTCCCTTCATCTTTCTCTCCGCCTCTCTGTTTCTCTCGTCCCTCCTTTCTCTCTCTTATTTTTCTTTTCTTTTCTCTCTCTTTCTCATTCTTATCCAAATAAATTTTGTTTTCTTTATATATATATATATATATTATATATATATATATGTATATATATATATATATTATATACATTTTCTTTTTTATTTCAAATTGAAAGTGTCCTCGACAGTCGTGCAACACAAATCTCGAGGCAAACTCAACAACCAAGTAGCGCGCATCTCGAGGCATAAATCCGTCTCATTTCAAACTCTCGATACTCGCGCTACACGCATCATGATGCGTATCCCACGTCGGCACGCGACTCGAGGCGCGTCCCCGTTAGTGTTTCGGCTCACCGATTCCTCGCGTAGTTAGCATTTTCATCCCAAATTAGATTCGGATATACGTATTTCGACGAGTGGGTCCCACATACGACCTTGACTTGACACGTGGCATAAGTCAAATTTTCGGGCCGTTACACACATCCTCTAAATCAGCTCTTACTAGATCCCCGATAAACTATTTCGATAGTTGTATTTGTCTCTGTAACTCATCATCGACTCATCATCTCTCTGTTTTAGGTTGATGAACTCCTTCCTCAACCTCTTCATCACTACTGGTGGGAAGTACTGATGACAAAGCTTCTTCTTGAAGGCATCCCAAGACTCAAAGTCTCCATCAAAAGCTATCGTCGTATGCCACCAAAACATCGGCGTCTCTTTGCAAAGTGTACGACGAAGTCTCAGCTCAAAGTCTATCATTGATCCTCAAAACTCTATAAAGTTTTTCTTAAGACAAAACCTATTTCTCGATCTTCTCAAAGTCTCACTGACCATCAAAATAAACTGGCTTTAGTTTGATGAGATCTTTGAATAACTGAACCTCTGTTATCAAACTAGAAGATGGAGGTATGAAAGACGGTGTACAAACAATTTTTATGGCTGGTGTTGTCACTATCGATACAGTTTGTACTGCCAAAGCGGATGGTGTAGTAGTAAGGGTTGGTGTTTGTACTGTTGGAGCAAAACATGATGTCGTCATGGTAATGAAATTCGCTAACTGATGTCCCTAGCAATTACTCGATTAGATAGCCTTTGAAAATCATCAGCTGATGGAATAGGAGACTGGCTTCCACTAGCACCTGCATCCTAACTATCATGTGAATCAGCTATCGGTGTCTGCAAGTTGATATCGAATGCGAATCGGCTACTACGTAAATAATGCATATATATAAAAACTAACGTGTACATATAAGAACTCTCCATTTCACCTTCACTCACTTCCCAATTAATGGTTTTTAGGCAAGGATCATTTAGTTATTCACAGTAAAATTTTTATTTTACGGTTTAAATCTTATTTATTACTTACTAGAAAAGTTGGTCTTTGCTACCCAACTATAGATTTTGGTATCACATTGAAGAATAACTATATTCCACAACCTAAGCCTTATTAACTTAAATTCGCTTAAGCTTTATAAACTTAGGCTCTTATACCACCTGTGATGACCCCTTCTCAAATTACCCTAATCTTACCACGTAGGACTTAACAATGAATTAGTCAGCCTTACCAAAACCTTTTTACTTATCAAATAATTTTTCTCAAATGAGTATTTTCTTATCTTTTGTCAATTCATAGATCAGAGTTAATTAAAATCTTAACAATTTAAAATTTATTCAACGAAAGTATTAACAAATTATCAAAAACTTTTAACATGATACTTAACAATTGTGAAAAACCAGGAAAGAAAGAATCACATGCATATATATAATGAAAAAACAATAATATATCATCATGTGTATGGTCATGGTACAATCTCTCAACTCGTAATATATAACCCCAAAAGCATATATAAAGATATATAAAAGTTTTACAACAAAACTAAAACCTACAAAATCCAATGTAGTAGCACTCCACTAGCTCAGAGGTAGTCATCGATCTTCTATTTGCTTGGTATGCTACTCGATGGATCTGCATCCACGGTCATAAAAAGGACGATGAGTACAGGAAAGTAAAAGTAACACTGAGAGACATCCATTCATTTTCCCAAATATGCAACAAGTATATAAAAGCATAACAACATCAACTATGCTGAAAGGAAATCATGGAAAGAGATACTTTAGTAAAACAAAATGAAATTGAAACTCGACTAAATAGTAATGATTTAGGGCTGGTCGGTCATGATCTTCATCAAGTCAGCCTTTCCCACTATTAAGGATAGAGCTGAGCTCTACATTTATATGAAGGTCTGAGCAGTGCTTTTTGCCTTTATAATTATCTCGAGTGTCTGTCACCTGTGATATATACTTGCCAAAAACCTCAAGTCTTATAACTTGTGAAGTACCACAAGTTGTACTTGCCAACAACCCCGGGTCTCATACCCCATGATGTCACATAAGTTATAATGGAGAGATCCTGACATCCTCGGATATTCTAGTTACCCCCGTGTGTTGTGACCTATCTATGTAATGTAATGGTCATAGATACAAGAACTAATTTCATATTTCAAGAGATAACATGGTTTGAAAATTCAACAAAGCAATTGCACATCTAATGCAGAGTGGAAATAGATTCACACTACTATATAACATCTACCTAATAGCATGCTATTTCATTGACCATATGTATTAATAATAAAAAATGACATAGCACATGATTTGAAGTCAATGAAACCATTTAACCAACAATATATACCATGAAAGCAAACTCATGAAATGAGAAAGGAAACAAGTCATGATATATAGAGTAAAATAGGAAAATCAATCCAAATGACCAAAATCGAACAACTAAATAGGAATGAGATGTAAATAAATATCTCAATCTATTTACTTACAATCCACGCAATTTTCTAAAGCTAATTCGGCCTCCCGACACCTCAAAACTCATATCTAAACTCCTGAGACACTTCCCTAGGATCCTGATATCATATAACATATTTTCTAGTATGTTTAGACCTTTACTTAGGGTATTAGACTTGTTTATAGTGTTTAAGTAAATTTAGGAAATTGTAGATTTTTATGTTGTCATAACACCTAGCGCTCTTTGTGATTTGATTAGCGCGCTGGTGGCCTCATTAGCACGTTATCCAAAGTTAGCACGCTAGTTGACCTACCTAATGCGCTATGTGCAGGAAAACCCAGAATTCTACCATTAGAATTCTGAGTTTTCTTCACACATAGACTTCACCAATACCTTGAGCACTCCCATACACACCTCAAGAGTCCCAAAACATCAACAACGACATAAAAAACAACCATACTTATCATGAAATTCACGAATTAACTAAATTAAGTTAAGCTAATGGTGTAAGTGAATTACTTAGTTGATGTATTCCTAGCTTGATCAACTCCTACACCAATACCACTAATTTTTCCTTCACAAGCTTGCTAATTTCTTCTTCCTCAATCTTCTCTAGCAAAGTTTCTTCTCTACTAAGTTTTAGAAATGAAAATATTTGGTTTGCATGTGTTGATCAATCAATCTTATATATTAAGATAAGATTTAATTATAGCCATTGATCTTATTGCAAATACATATCCTAATACCAATCTAATGGCTTACGCATCGACATATTTTCCACTTACTCTCCACTTACTTAACCTAAGTAACACCAATTACTAACTCAATTGATTTCTAGATGTGTCAATATGTATCTCGAGAATCATCACATGACTATTGTTTTAAAATTACTAACTTATGTTACATTTAATATGTAACTAACTATAGCCATATTAAAATCACTATTAAAGCTACATTAAGCTTAAATAAACTTATCACATCACTATCTACACCGGTCGCATGTCGACACGCATTTCGAGATGCATCCTCAATCATGTCTCAACACTTAAACATAAGTAGGAGTGAGTTAATAGTCTACACATATACAATAAAATAGGCACACGTCACAATAAATCTAACAAATACCTCGGCCACCTTGCCTCGTTAACGACACGCCTCTTGATGTGGGTTCTACCTCATGGGTCATTGATCCTAATTAAGGAATTAAACTAGGATTTAGAAAATTAGGTCGTGACACATGTGCTCATTAGCAACAAGATGGTACAGTCCGGTCCTCAAACTTACTTTAAAATTCTTTATCGAGTTAAATCCCCCCTCTTAAAGTAGGGGCTTGTATTTGCACACTTGAGGTTTTCGAATTACGACATGGATCAAAACAACATAAAAATTTGAGTTAATTGATGAAAAATTGTACATTAACAATAAAGATTTGAGTAAAAGAAATTACTTGCGTCTTCGTCAAAGAGTATCAAATTCAGGCTAATAAGATATCCATTATTCATGTTTGTTAACTACCAAAACCAACATAGTCTTACCTGTGTCTCAATATTATCATTCGAAGGATTCAGTTCAGAGATTTTCATGTAAGTCGCCATCTTGTAAGGAGGCAAAATTTGATAGAAAATATAAAGTTTTGTTCAAAAAATAAAAATTTAAACATGTGATTTCATGCCTATCATATCATACAATATGAAACTAAAAAGAAACTAAAAAAGAAGCCATTGACAACTTAAAATACGTAAAAGAAAAGAATAAAAAAAATAAACTATTGCCTAAATAAGCTTTAGAAATACCTAAGAAATAGGAAAGAAAGTATTTAAATACTCAAAAAATATAAACTATTGCCTAAATATGCTTTACAAATACCTACCTAAAAATTAGGAAAAAAATGGGTAAGTATGGTTAAGTAGGGATAGTTGGTGTAACGACTCGTTACCTTAAGCTGGTGATTAATGTTAATTTAAATCCTAATTAACCCGAGTTAGGCTAATGGTTAAGTTCGGCATATCTCGATTAGAGTGTTCGTGTGTTTCTGTGATGGTTTGTGTTTGTTTGCAGTGTTAATGAATTTTATAGGTTGTAGTATAAAAGAGAATTTATATACAAGCATGTAATCAAAAAATACGTAACTAAACAATAAATAGCCGGTACGCCAAGTGCGACATGGGGGTCGTGAAATGAATGTGCACCCCCAAGAATACTTGTAGGCATGTCCGGTGAATTTATTAGCGAGATAATATACGAACTATATATATTTATATATTGGATATATAAATATATATATATATATTAAAACTATAAGCTTTGTTTGAATTATATGGATCGTTGGATCGCCTCGAGATGAGCGTAAGTGTTGATGGTGTTAAGATTTATGTCACTTTAGGGAGTGTCATTTTAATACATTAATCACTTGATCAGCCTCGAGATAGCGCGATGTGTATCTCGAGAAAAATCATATATAAATCCAAAACCTTAAGTTTATCCTCACTGTTGCAATCGATCAATCAAAAGAAAGTGAGAAAGAGAGCAGCTGAGGGTTTGATCCTATGAGGGTTGATCAGGAGAGGAATTGCAACGTGATTTAGGAGATCAAACAACTGGATCAAAGATCATCATTATTGGTAAGTGTAGTTTTGAGTTTTAAGTTAAATTTAATGTTCGGTGATGATTTCTCTGTGAATTATTGTTGTTATTGGTTTGAAATGGGTTTATACCTCACTAGAGTTGTTCCCTGATGATTTGGGAAAGTGTTTGAGGTTGTTGTGATTATTTAATAATGGAACGGTGACTGCTGCCCTATTCACTATCGAGACAGTGCAGGGTGGAGCGCGTTCCACCTGGCAGAGGAGTACACTCCTTTCGTCAGTTAGGATGAACCCAGTTGGTGGAGCGCGCTCTATCGAGTGAGGGAGCATGTTCCCACCCCCAGTAAATATCAATTGTGTCGTGTTTTACTTATAATTTCATGAGGTCTTATGGACTAATTTATGGATTCTAAACATAAGGAATTAGATCTATATTGATCACAAATGGTTTATGATGGTGTTGGATCATCGAAAAAGCGTAAGTGGCCTGAAAACCTAGGAAATTTGGAAACTTAGACAAAGGTAAGTATGGATTTACTTATTTATCAATGTTGCCAAGCTTTTTTATTATATGTAGTTCATATAGTTTATGGACTAAATGGGGGACTATGTACATTGTGATGTTTTTAATAAACGAAAAACAATGTATAATGTAATCCACGAGAGTAACTCTTAGAATTGAGACCAAGTTATATAGGATGCGGGGTTAATCTCCCGGCATATATGTAACTCCTACTCAATTAGATAGGTTGCGTGAGTTAAATATTCACTAGAGGGTTTCGAATATAACCATTGGATATTAATAGATTGGCTAGACAAAACATCGGCCAATGTGTTGGTCTAGTAATTTCATTAATGGTGTCAGCGAGTAATTGACCCCAGTTTTATAAATAAAATGGGAATCACAATGAATAGTCATTGACAGGCGGATTTGCATCTGTTCTTTATTGAATTATATTTTGTTCATAATCATTTTAGCTATTTATGGTGCATATTGTTATTGCATATCATTCTTGATTATTATATAGAATGTTGATGGTTTTGTGAATCCTTACTTACTGAGTAAGTTGGAACACTCACCCCAATTAATATTTTAAGAAAATCGACGAGCACTATGACTACGGGATAGAGACGATTTAGGAGTCTTGATCTTCTCTTCGATGTAATGAATCTTTCCTAATCTTATATATTTGTATTGAATTTCAGTTTTGTAATACCAAAAGGTTAGGAGGTTTATAAACGAGGTTTTAGGTTTGGATAGACTTTATATTTATGTATATCGTTTAGTTTTCAAAAAAGTCTTAATTTTTCGTTGCATATATTTTTTAATGTATTTATTCGATATTGATATACAGGTTGAGTTTATCAGGTACAGATGGAGAGGCTGCTGACTCTAGTTAAGTTTGGCTGGGTTATCGGGGCTTAATTAGGGTTTCAGTTGAGTATTGCCCTAATCGTTTTTTTAATAATCGAATGGTAGAAATGATTAATTACTATGAGACAATAATAAGCAGTATCAGATTTTTTTTATCAAACGGATCGACTTCTTATGAGGGAAGGTGGTGAAAGAGACCATATAAAATGTACCATACAAAAAACTCCAAAGTTTTCGCTTATTAAGTTAGTGTTTTAAGCTATCTATACCATATATGAAACAATTAACTATATTTGGCGTTTAGGTTGGCGGTTCATATTAAAGAAGAAATAAACATGGAACAGCTAACCTATTTATATACCATATATGGAAAAAACATAGAAACATTTCATATATGTTCTTGAAATTCACTTTTTTGTTTAATGAGAGAAGACTTTAGGATGTGCCACGTGGCACATCGAGAGTGCTGAAAATTGTCATGTGGCAACTCCAAGCTCGAGCCGAGTTGACCCACTTAGGTGTAAAACTGTCCATATAGCATCTTCCCTTAATAGATATATAGATAAGTACGCTTTTATACTCATTTTGACTTTAAAAAAAATACAAAATTTTGACAATCAAAGTTCATCCAACTATCCATATAGCATCTTCAAAGAATCCAAGTTTATCATTTTTATTTTATTTTTTTTTAGTGTGGAACTTTTGGTATTTGAACCTAACAAACTACTCCCAACTTGAGCTGAGTTGACCCCGTAAAGTGTAAAACTGTCATATTTTCACTTGAGCTTAGTTGACCCATTAAAGTGTAAAACTGTCATATTTTCGCGGAGATTCGAACACGGGACATTAGCGTGAGGAACCACTGAACCAAGCGGTTGGTCCAAGTTTACTGTTTTTAACGTAGTACATATATAACTAGGAGTGTCCAATTCTGATTCGTGTTTAACGTGCAAACTATCAAAGCAAAGTCTGCGAAATCTGATTACTTTGAAGGAGCTCTCGATCGCGTTCATTCCATTTCGGCAATGGCGAGCTTCGCTGCGTATCAAGTAAGACCGAATTCCTCTCCGACTCTTATTCATTCTATTGATCTCATCATACTGAGACTCACATTTTGGTTTCAATCTTAGTTTCCATAGAAAAACGAAGAATTTCTTCTGATCTCACGCGATCTCCCAAAAATTTACCAACTTTTGGTTAGATCCGGTGAATTAGATATGATTTATTTGCTTAAACTGCGCCATTGAAGCGATTAGTGCTAGATTTGATGATTTAGGGCTTGATTTGAGCTGTAGCGATTCAGGCATTTCGTTTTGTTGAAGATCTGTCGATTTAGCGGTCGAGGCTGGTTTGTTTGATATGGTGCCGTCGAATTCGATTAATCTACGGCTGAAATTAGGGATTTTGGTTGGATTTGTGATTGGAGATTCAAATAACTATATGATTTGTTTGTTTTGGCGAATGGTTTAGGGTTTTTTTGTTAGGTTAAACTACGTCATTGAAGCAGTTTGGGGCTTGATTTGATGGTTTAGCACTTCAGACATTGCCTTTTTTTTTGTAGATATGTCGATTTAGCCATTATCGCTTGTTTGGTTTGGTACCATTGAATTTGATTAATCTAGGGCTAAAATTAGAGATTTTGGTTGGATTTGTGATGGGAGATTCAAATGACTAAATGGTTTGTTCGTTTTGGTGAATGTTCTTGAGTTTTTTTTTTTTTTTTTTTTTTTTTTTTTTTTTAAGGTTAAAATGCGTCATTGAAGTAATTTGGGGCTTACATTGAGTTTAGCATTTCAGACATTACATTTTTTTTTGTAGATATGTCGATTTAGTGATCGAGCCTGGCTTGTTTGGCTTGGTATGGTGCAATTCGGTTAATTTAGGGCTAAAATTAAGGATCTTGGTTGGATTTGTGATTGGGCATTCAAATAAATATATGATTTGTTTGTTTTGGTGAATGGTTTAGGGTTCTTTATGGACTTGCATTTTCTGATTCTTTGTGGTGTTTTGGTCTTATGTAGGATAATTGCCCCTTTGTGAAAAATATTCTTATTCTGGACTCTGAAGGGAAACGTGTGGCTGTGAAATACTACTCAGATGAATGGCCGACTCTGAGTGCTAAATTAGCTTTTGAGAAGTCTGTATTTAGTAAAACTCAGAAGACAAATGCCCGAAATGAAGGTAACATTCATGCTAAGTATTTTTCTATCGATAAACCCCTTTGTGATCTTATGTTTTGAGCAATAATGAGATTTGACAAATTGGTAAATAGCGTTGATATCTTGTATTATTCTATTCTCCTATTAGCCATGCTAGTTTTAGGCATTGTATCATTTATTCGATCTTTTGGCGACAATCTAATTCAAAATATGCACCAGAAAGTCTCTCCTTTCAACTTAAATGCATTATAATATTATATATTTTAATTATTTAAATTGATTTGTTATTTAAGTGTGATTAAAACTGAATAATTTAATTTCTATAACAGCCATTTCGATTATGTTTTAGAATAATGATCGAGTTACACATTTAAATTAAATAGGAATTTTATCCGACAGTTTAATCCAAATAATAGGTGCAATCTAAGGGTTTGTATTTTATGGATATTTAATCCACAATACTAAATTCCTCACCTATGCTATACATATTGTTGTAGTTCAAGTATCTCTCCATTTACTTGCTTGGCATGAAAGTCTCCTTTCATTCCTACATGACCCTCTTTTGGCACCTCATAATTCTATTTTAATGTTCTAAACTTAAATTACCAAATGACTTAAATAGTCTTAACAATTGCCCTTTTTCCAAATAGATACTAGGCACCTAGATTTGAATCAAATAAACTTAATTTACTATATTTTCATAACTATTGTTGGATTCATTTGATCGCCTTAATATCACGTAAAATACACCACACCCTCATCTCTAGATTTCCACTTATCTCCTAGGATTCCACCAATTTTTTTAATCTCTAAGTTCATTAACGGGTTATAAAAGTTTTCATGTAACTTAGGTAATCAATTAGCTACTTACCCATTTAAACTTAGGCATTTTATCATCAAATGAATTAAATGTCTAAGCTATAAATTAATTTAAGTCCCACTAAATACCCAAAGGCCTATTTGGTTTCCTTACCCAACTGTCCTAAGTTCAAGGGATTAAGTTATACACAGGATTGTGAGTTGGATTAACTGATTAGTCCCAAATAGATTACTTGTTCGGTCGGACGTATTAACATTGGGATAACATGATTTGAAGCTGGTGAAATGACCAACCCGCCTCTCACTCTATACACCCACAAATTGGCCAAATTTCAGTGTCCAACACGCCAATTACAGTGCCTTTGCATGGATTACAGACTTTCTGTTTTGCTTAGTTTTGAAGATTGTCAAACCCTAGCCTTGTATGTCATCACTTAAATCTAAGAGATCTCATTCACCCTCTGTAAGTATTTCTCTTTGTTTATGTTCTTATCATTATCAATCTACTTAATTCTAGTTTACCTGATCTTTGTTTTTACCGACGAGTTATTTGATATCGGGCTTTCGATCGGATTTTCTCTCTGAACTTTTGTGGTTTGGATTTATCGCTTAACATCTGCTTTCCTAGTCGCGTAGTAAGTCTCGCAGACGAGTGTAAGTCGAGCAGTAAATCGTTGACCAAGTACGTGTTTACGTTAATCCTTCAACAAGTTCTCTGCGACGATCTTTGTCCAAAGTGTTATCATTTAAATCTCCTTCGGATTCTGGATCTTCTTCATCCTCTCCTTCTGAGTCTAGTAAACAAGTGTCAAAACATAAATTAACAAATATTTCTGAAACTACTTATGCAAATATTGATCAATCTTTACAAAATTGGTCTATCCCTAAGGTTAAACCTTCTATGGTCTATAAAAATGGTGATTTCTCCCCTACTCAAAATTATGTTATTAAACTTGTAGAAGATACTATTTCTGTCACTGAAGATGGACAAGAAATATGTCTCTTGACTCCTGAAAAAATTAAAAGCCATGCTTTAACCCATAAATATTTGCATCTTGGACTCCTACAAGTTGCAATTAAACCCTTAGTCACTTTAGGCCTTAATACTGCAGTGTTAGTCCTGTCCGAGATAAACGCCACCTTGACTTCAAGGATTCCTTATTAGGAATAATTGAAGGTAGCCTCTCTGATGGCCCCTTATACTTTGAATGTTTTCCTAACTTCACCATCGACCTTCATAATGATTATGACCTTGCTTCTCGAGCACTTGTTCTTGGGATTTCAACCAAAGGTTTTACCTTATCAAAATCAATTTCTAATGTTGCGGTTGTTTATCGCTTCTTTTATAAATTGATGCATACCATTATCCCTGATATCGCATATACTGAACTCCAAAAGAAAACTCTTTCTACGATATTTCTTACAAATGTTAAAAACACTATCATTGATAGAAAACAATTAACTCTTAAAGATCTTCCCCTTCCTCATCAGTGGACAATTACGGGCACTAATAAGGAAGAGATGCAGAAGAGAAAAGTGTCTCAACAAATTTCACAAATCATTGAACATGATGATGGAAAAGTTGATATTATCTTTGCTCCTCGTGCATCGACATCAACTGTTTCTTCATCTTCCTTTGTTTCACAGCCATCTACTCCTGTTACTGATTCTTCTCCATCGAACAAATGACCATCCGGCATATAGCTTATCCTGTTTATTCTCCTCCTACAACAACTAATGATGATAATGTCGGATAAATGATTTTGCTTGATTATCATGTTAATGTTGTAACACTAGAAGAACAGGAAGATGAATTTGTTATGGATTATGAATCGCTTAATCATCAATTCTTAATACATCCATTAAAACCCTCGTTTTGTAAACTTGTTCCTTTCAAGCAACAAGCTATTTTCCGTGACAAATACTTTGACTATGTCAAAACAAATAAGATTAATATCTCTTTCTTTGATTGGTTAGCGCTTAAAAGTCCAAAGATTTCCCTACAGGTTAATACCATTTGGGAATCTCTAGGTGGTCAAAAATTTGATCAACATCACCCTCCTTTGGCACCATTCAAAATCAGAGATGATATTAAGGCTTCTCCTTTTAAATCAACCTTTGATGATAATGGTCCCATCTCTAAAAGAGATTTAACTCATATCATCGAACAAAATAATTTTACTAATATGTATCTATCTACTTTAACCACTAAAGAGGCTCCGTCTACCTCGCATACATCCACACCTAATCTCCCATCTCAAAAATTTAAGAAATCATTTTTTCCTCCTTCCGCCTCACCTAGTATACCTTCCTTTGCTCCTAAAGCTCAATTTTTTGAAGAATTTATGAATATCCTTACTACTAAGCTTAGTAAGCTTCAACTTACCCCTTCTACTCCTACAGTGGTGCCTTCTCGCCCTACAATACCACAAAGAACCTTCATCATCTACTCCACCATCAAAATCTAAAGACAAAGGTCCTGCCATTTTGACTTTGTCTCCCGCTTCTGCACCTATTTCCGCCCCTGTTTCTGATGTTGAGTCTAATACCAAGGGTAATTCCGACTCCGACACTGAGACATCACCTTCTATTGAAATCCATCGCATTATGCGACATGCAAAGCATGCAAAGCGCCGAGATTCTTCCAAATCTCGCTATCCTTTACAAAAACAATTTTATTCTCGACCATCTCCTGCTGACCTTATTCTGGAAGAAAAGGTTAAACGCAATAAAAAATATGACGGTCACGCCATTTATGATTGGAGTATAGATGGATTATCCGAATATCAAATTCTTGAGGTTGTCCTTAAAATGCACATCTATGCTAAAGCATGTAATCTGCACAATCATCCAGAACCAGAAATAGCCAAAGCAATAGTCAATTATATGGTTGGTGGCATTATGTCACGACCGAAGCCGAACGCCTAGCCATTATTAATCATCTTAAAACAGATTCGCTGAATCAACCTATGCTAAACCCCCAAGGACAATTTATCTATGATTCAGTTAATAATCTCATGGCTAGTATTATTTGGCAATTTGTTGGTCATCTTGACTCTATTAATGAAAAGATTCGTGATCAATTACAAAACCTACGTTGTAGGACTCTTAATGATTACCGATGGTATAAAGATACATTTTTCTCTAAATTGTACTCTTTAACAGAGCAACATGATACATCTTTTTGGAAAGAAAGATTTATCGCTGGTTTGCCCCCTTACTTTGCCAATAAAATTAAGGATTTCATTAAAGAACATTATGATAATACCTTGGCTGAATTGACATATGGGGATATTATCCACGCTGTGCAAACCTGTGCTCTTTCCATCTGTAATGATCTACGCCTAAATCGCCAACTTCGTAAAGAAAAATCCACCTCGAAACATGATTTAGGAAATTTATGTTATGACTTTGGTCAAGAGATGGATGTATCCAAATATATGACCCCAAAACATCATATCAAAAGAAATAACAAATCCTCTCATTTCTATAAACCTCCTAATTACAAACATCCTCCTAAACGAAAGTTTCGTAAGTACTCGTCTTATGCCCTTAAACCCAGTGTACAGCATGATAGAAAAGTTAGCAATGTTTGCTACAATTGCGGAAAAACTGGCCACTATGCAAATAAATGTCATCAAAAGACTACCTCGAAGAAAATCCACCATGTTGGAATTTCTTCCTCTCCTCCGATGAATGTCACTGTGTGTCAAATCTTCCTCATACTTCCTCTTCTTCGTCTTCTGAGCCTGAAATTAATGTTTTAACTGCTCAAGAAGAACTCATTCTCGCTGTCGGTGAGCAAATTTCAGATCCTTCTCTAAAGCTTAAATATTTTACTGAAATTGTTACACCTCCTGCTTCTACAGAAGCTCCCATTTCTCCAGAAGAACATGTATCTTCTACTCTTCAGAAAAAACAGAAACAATTTAAAGAACAACTATCTTTTGATGATTCCAATTATACTTTTGCGAGTCTCATGGATGTTGTTAGTAAAAAACCTAAACAGGTCACAATTCAATCTCTTCAAACTGAAATGAATCAGTTAAAACAAGAGATAAAACAGCTTTCCTCTCGTATCACGAACCTTGAACAACCAAGTCCTGAAGCTAGCTATAGCTATGACTCGAATAACATCTTTGTTGATAGTATTTCTCGCTCTGACTTTCAAAGATGGTTTACGCCAGTTACATTTGCAGTAAAAGGATTTTCTGCTAAATGTAATGCTTTGATTGACTCTGGTGCTGATTTAAATTGTATAAGAGAAGGGTTCCTTCCTTTACAATATTGTGATCGCATCAAAGATTATCAACATATTTCTGTTGCTAATGGGCAACAAACGCGAATTAAATATGAAGTTTCCCTTGCACATATCTGTCATCAAGGAATTTGTATTCCCTTATCCTTTATTATCATTAAAGGATTAAAACATGATATGTTATTAGGAACGCCGTTTTTACGAAAATTACAACCTTTTTCGGTTACTGAAAATGACATTGCTACTACCCTGCAAGGAAAATCAATACAATTCGCATTCATTAAACCTCCTAAAGAATCATTCATGACTTTTGTAATCAATCAAATTGATTATCAAACAAATCATATCCAGTTTTTAAAACATGAAATCTTGTTATTAAAAACAGAACAAATATTGCACTCTCCTGTTTTTCAAACAAAATTATCCGCATTTCAACTTCATCTCCAACAACACTGTTGTTCTGACCTTCCTTCCGCATTTTGGGCACGGAAACAACACATTGTTACATTGCCTTACATTCCTGAGTTTCATGAATCTAAAATCCCAACAAAAGCAAATCCCTCTCAAATGAATTCTCGCTTACGCGAAATTTGTCAAAAGGAAATTACAGATTTTCTGAAAAAGAAATTGATTACACCATCACAATCCCCATGGAGTTGCACAGCATTCTATGTTGAAAATGCTCCTGAACTTGAAAGAGGTGTTCCTCGCCTGGTTATTAACTATAAACCTCTTAATAAAGTTTTAAAGACAATTCGGTATCCTTTTCCCAATAAATCTGACCTTATAAAAGCTACTACTTCAGCAGTAGTCTTTTCAAAGTTCGATTTAAAATCTGGGTTTTGGCAAATACAGATTCACCCTGCAGATCGCTACAAAACTGCCTTCAACACTCCATTTGGCCAATACCAATGGAATGTTATGCCTTTTGGCCTCAAAAATGCTCCTTCTGAATTTTAGAAAATTATGAATGATATATTCAATCCCTATCATTCTTTCATCCTTGTCTACATTGATGATCTTTTGGTATTCTCTCCTTCTATTGATCAACATTGGAAACATTTGCAAATCTTTCAGACATTAATTCTCAAAAATGGCCTTGTTTTATCTCAAAAGAAAATGAATCTTTTTCAAAATGAGATAACCTTTTTGGGCTTTAAAATTGCCAATAAAACTATCACTCCTGTTAATCGGGTAATTAGTTTTGCGAACAAATTTCCTGATCAATTAACTGATAAACTTCAGTTACAAAGGTTTCTTGGCTGTCTTAATTATCTATCTGATTTTTATAAAGACGTAGCCAATCACAGACAATGTCTTCAGGATTTACTCAAATCAAAAACTCCTTTTTGTTGGACTTCTGAACATACCAAAGCTGTACAGCTTATCAAACAGAAGGTCCAGTCTCTTCCTTGCCTTCATTTGGCAAATTCTCGGTATTTCAAAATTATTCACTAATGCTTCAGAAACGGGCTATGGTGGAATTATGCTTCAACGTCCTCCCTCTGGTCGTGAACAACTGGTTTGTTTCACCTCTAAAACCTGGAAGGATGCTCAAAAGAATTATTCTATCGTTCAAAAGGAAGTCCTGGCCATAGTGCTATGTGTTCAGAAATTTCAAACCGACATTTTAAATCAAAAGTTTTTGATTCGTGTTGATTGCCGTTCTGCGAAGTATATTCTTTTGAAAGATGTCAAAAAATTGGTGTCCAAACGGATTTTTGCACGATGGCAAGCTATATTAAGTATTTTCGATTTTGATATTGAATATATTCAAGGAACAAAAAACTCTCTTCCTGACTTTTTGTCTCGTGAATTTCTTACTTCCCCTTCTGTGAATGTCTTACAGATTATGTCAAAGAAATCGACGCCCAACCGATTCAAGCCTTTGGCTTCTCCTGAACCACATTGCTCTTATCTCAAAACCACCCAAAATCTTATTCGTATCCTTGAACCCTATGTCAGTGATAAACCTCTTGTTACCCAAATAGCATGTACCATGCCCCCAGGCCTCCATTTTATACCTTCTCGCCCTCACCTTAACATCCAGTTCTATGAGAACATCCTTATTTCCAGCCAGTCAGTTCACTTTGAACACTCGTCAAGGGAGAATTCTTCCGAAATTGATTATTCTAAGTTTAAGATTCAAAGAGTCTTATCTGAAGAAGAATGGTGTGATTTACATAATTATATTGTTAAAACTCCTTTCACCTACAAAGAAATTGTGATTTCCAAAAATAAACCTGCTATGTATATTAGCTATCATGACTATATTGACGCCTGGCGTAATATTATCTTTTATAAAGACCCCGATCATCACTCCCGGTACATAACCTTCAAACAAAATATGCAATCCTCTTTCCCTCTTCGGCGGGTTACGGGTTGGTGGACCAAATTTGGACCCTCTGATGCTACCTTTCCTGCTCGTGTCAAAGAGCAATTTGAAAAAGAAAAACTGCCTCTCCTACAGTTCATTACCAAGCATTCTATTCC
Source organism: Stephania yunnanensis (assembly GCA_039657365.1). Taxonomy (NCBI): domain Eukaryota; kingdom Viridiplantae; phylum Streptophyta; class Magnoliopsida; order Ranunculales; family Menispermaceae; genus Stephania; species Stephania yunnanensis. The sequence continues at coordinate 10,615,285 of CM077584.1, read as the reverse complement.
CTGGATCCTCAAATGGGAATATGCAACCTCTTCCCTTTTGTCCTATGATCCTCACACCACTTTTAACTACTTATCACAGGACATTTCATGTAAATGGTGGAATAAATTCAATTATGAATCCATCTTTGCCCCAAAAACTCCTCTTAAACTCCATGAGTTTCCTTCTCTTACCTCATCCTTTAAAGAAGTAGTTAAATCCAAAACGAAACCACGAAAAGATGATGCCTCTTCTAGTTCTACTATTGACCCTGATTTAGCACAAGTGTTACTTGCAAAAATCAAAGAACTCGAAGATTCTAATAAACAGCTCCGCCACGAATTTCAACAGGTTTCCTCCCGGTGTTCATCAACCACCCCCAGCATCCATCTCTCTGAAATGACCTCCTACTCTGAGTTACCACTGGCGGTCAGACAACCTTTGGTTGAATACTTTCGCATTGCGCTCTACTCCAATGGTGTCAATGTTCTTTGGAGTCCTCCCGAGGAACGATGTTCTCTTCAGATTGTTATGGCCTGTGTCAACTTCGTCTGGACTACGGAAGATGCAGACCTTCTTCTGGCCTTATGGTATTTGCTTGACTGTCCTGAAATTACAATCTTTGTAGATACACAAGCTATCCTTCGATTTCCAGAATATGTATTCGCCCCACTCTGGCATTTCTTGCATTTCTCACCAACAAAATTTGCCTGTACCTTCATCTATGAACGACCGTTCATTCCACTGGAACCATTGTTCTGGCCACTTCAACGAAAAACAGTGTTTATCCTGTCCTGGACGTGTCCAGCCCTCTGGCCCATGCCAGTCCACAGTTCAAGCGCAGGCTTCCTATCCTAATTTCCACTGGTTATTGGGATAGCCTTGGATCGTGTCCTTTGGGTATGTGAAAGGACGAGCGAATCTTAACTTTACCTTTTCCCAAAGGTTAAGTTCCTGTTTACTTTTCCTTTTTACTATTTGCTTTTGCTTTTTCCAAGAGTCAAGACCTGTTCATTCTTGACCTTTGCTTTTGTCTTTTACTTTTTCGAAGCGTCATTTGGAGGAATGCCTTTGCACTGGCATTGCGTCTATATATATATTTTCATAAATAGATAGCTTACACAAGAGAGCACACAGTAGAATACACAGAAAACAAGACAAGAGAGAATGCTTACTAAAACTTGATTACTTAAGCTAAGACTCGATGCCTAGAACAGAAGAAGAAATCCTTATTTATAGACGCGATACCAGTGCAATGGTATCCCTACAACGCTTCGAAAAAGTAAAAGACAAAAGCAAGGGTCAAGAATGAACAGGTCTTGACTCTTGGCAAAAGCAAAAGCAAAAGCAAACAGTAAACAAGGAAAAGTAAACAGTAACTTAACCTTTGGGAAAAGGTAAAGTTAAGATTCGCTTGTCCTTTCACAAACTCAAAGGACACGATCCAAGGCTATCCCAATAACCAGTGGAAATTAGGATAGGAAGCCTGCGCTTGAATAGTGGGCTGGCATGGGCTGGACACGTCCAGGACAGGATAAACATTGTTTATCGTTGAAGTGGCCAGAACAATGGTTCTAGGGGGATGAACGGTCGTTCATAGATGAAGGTACAGGCAAATTTTGCTGGTGAGAAATGCAAGAAATGCCAAAGTGGGGCGAATACATATTCAGGAAATCGAATGATAGCTTGTGTATCTACAATGACCGTAATTTCAGGACAGTCAAGCAAATACCATAAAGCTAGGAGAAGGTCTGTGTCTTCCGTAGTCCAGACGAAGTTAACACATGCCATAACAATTTGGAGAGAACATCGTTCCTCGGGAGGACTCCAAAGAACATTTACTCCATTGGAGTAGAGGGCTATGCGAAAATATTCAACCAAAGGTTGTCGGACTGCTAGAGGTAACTCAGAGTAGGAGGTCATTGTCAGAGAGATGGATGCTGGGGGTGGTTGCTGAACACAGGGAGGAAACCTGTTGAAATTCGTGGCGGAGCTGTTTATTAGAATCTTCGAGTTCTTTGATTTTTGCAAGTAACACTTGTGCTAAATCAGGGTCAATAGTAGAACTAGAAGAGGCATCATCTTTTCGTGGTTTCGTTTTGGATTTAACTACTTCTTTAAAGGATGAGGTAAGAGAAGGAAACTCATGGAGTTTAAGTGGAGTTTTTGGGGCAAAGATGGATTCATAATTGAATTTATTCCACCATTTACATGAAATGTCCTGTGATAAGTAGTTAAAAGTGGTGTGAGGATCATAGGACAAATTGCCAAATAATACTAGCCATGAGATTATTAACTGAATCATAGATAAATTGCCCTTGGGGGTTTAGCATAGGTTGATTCAGCGAATCTGTTTTAAGATGATTAATAATGGCTAGGCGTTCGGCTTCGGTCGTGACATAATGCCACCAACCATATAATTGACCAGTAAAGCCACAAGTGATTGCTTTGGCTATTTCTGGTTCTGGATGATTGTGCAGATTACATGCTTTAGCATAGATGTGCATTTTAAGGACAACCTCAAGAATTTGATATTCGGATAATCCATCTATACTCCAATCATAAATGGCGTGACCGTCATATTTTTTATTGCGTTTAACCTTTTCTTCCAGAATAAGGTCAGCAGGAGATGGTCGAGAATAAAATTGTTTTTGTAAAGGATAGCGAGATTTGGAAGAATCTCGGCGCTTTGCATGCTTTGCATGTCGCATAATGCGATGGATTTCAATAGAAGGTGATGTCTCAGTGTCGGAGTCGGAATTACCCTTGGTATTAGACTCAACATCAGAAACAGGGGCGGAAATAGGTGCAGAAGCGGGAGACAAAGTCAAAATGGCAGGACCTTTGTCTTTAGATTTTGATGGTGGAGTAGATGATGAAGGTTGCTGTGGTATTGTAGGGGCAGAAGGCACTGCCGGAGTAGAAGGGGTAAGTTGAAGCTTACTAAGCTTAGTAGTAAGGATATTCATAAATTCTTCAAAAAATTGAGCTTTAGGAGCAAAGGAAGGTATACTAGGTGAGGCGGAAGGAGGAAAAAATGATTTCTTAAATTTTTGAGATGGGAGATTAGGTGTGGATGTATGCGAGGTAGACGGAGCCTCTTTAGTGGTTAAAGTAGATAGATACATATTAGTAAAATTATTTTGTTCGATGATATGAGTTAAATCTCTTTTAGAGATGGGACCATTATCATCAAAGGTTGATTTAAAAGGAGAAGCCTTAATATCATCTCTGATTTTGAATGGTGCCAAAGGAGGGTGATGTTGATCAAATTTTTGACCACCTAGAGATTCCCAAATGGTATTAACCTGTAGGGAAATCTTTGGACTTTTAAGCGCTAACCAATCAAAGAAAGAGATATTAATCTTATTTGTTTTGACATAGTCAAAGTATTTGTCACGGAAAATAGCTTGTTGCTTGAAAGGAACAAGTTTACAAAACGAGGGTTTTAATGGATGTATTAAGAATTGATGATTAAGCGATTCATAATCCATAACAAATTCATCTTCCTGTTCTTCTAGTGTTACAACATTAACATGATAATCAGCAAAATCATTTATGCTGACATTATCATCATTAGTTGTTGTAGGAGGAGAATAAACAGGATAAGCTATGCCAGATGGTCGCTGTTCTGATGGAGAAGAATCAGTAACAGGAGTAGATGGCTGCGAAACAAAGGAAGATGAAGAAACAGTTGATGTCGATGCACGAGGAGCAAAGATAATATCAACTTTTCCATCATCATGTTCAATGATTTGTGAAATTTGTTGAGACACTTTTCTCTTCTGCATCTCTTCCTTATTAGTGCCCGTAATTGTCCACTGATGAGGAAGGGGAAGATCTTTAAGAGTTAATTGTTTTCTATCAATGATAGTGTTTTTAACATTTGTAAGAAATATCGTAGAAAGAGTTTTCTTTTGGAGTTCAGTATATGCGATATCAGGGATAATGGTATGCATCAATTTATAAAAGAAGCGATAAACAACCGCAACATTAGAAATTGATTTTGATAAGGTAAAACCTTTGGTTGAAATCCCAAGAACAAGTGCTCGAGAAGCAAGGTCATAATCATTATGAAGGTCGATGGTGAAGTTAGGAAAACATTCAAAGTATAAGGGGCTATCAGAGAGGCTACCTTCAATTATTCCTAATAAGGAATCCTTGAAGTCAAGGTGGCGTTTATCTCGGACAGAGACTAACACTGCAGTATTAAGGCCTAAAGTGACTAAGGGTTTAATTGCAACTTGAAGGAGTCCAAGATGCAAATATTTATGGGTTAAAGCATGGCTTTTAATTTTTTCAGGAGTCAAGAGACATATTTCTTGTCCATCTTCAGTGACAGAAATAGTATCTTCTACAAGTTTAATAACATAATTTTGAGTAGGGTTAATAACATAATTTTGAGTAGGGGAGAAATCACCATTTTTATATACCATCGAAGGTTTAACCTTAGGGATAGACCAGTTTTGTAAAGATTGATCAATATTTGCATAAGTAGTTTCATAAATATTTTTTAATTTATGCTTAGACACTTGTTTAGATAGCGAGGACTCAGAGGAAGACGAAGAAGATTCTGAACTTGCTTCAGACGAAGATTGAAATGATAACACTTTTGACAGAGATCGACGAAGAGAACTCATGGTTAAGGCTTAACGAGAACACTTACTTGGTCAACGATTTACTGCTCGACTTACACTCTTTTGCGAGACTTACTACGCGACTAGGAAAGCAGATGTTAACCGATAAATCAAAACCACGATATCCCAGAGAGAAAATCCGATCAAAAGCACGATATCAAATAACTCGTCTGCGAGACTTACTACGCGACTAGGAAAGCAGATGTTAAGCGATAAATCCAAACCACAAAAGTTCAGAGAGAAAATCCGATCGAAAGCACGATATCAAATAACTCGTCGGTAAAAACAAAGATCAGGCAAACTAGAATTAAGTAGATTGATAATGATAAGAACATAAACAAAGAGAAATACTTACAGAGGGTGAAGGAGATCTCTTAGATTTACTGTGTCCATTCCTTTCTTTTCTTCAACACAATCACTCTTCTTGAGGGATTGATTATTTGCTCTTCTACTTCGCTCCAATATGGACTTGTCATGGATGAGATCGGCCATGGCTTCGAGCTTCACAGGCGTGATTTTCTCAACTTATGGGTTGTCAGAAGATTTGGCAACCCCAACTGCCTTGCACCAGTTGTAAAAGTATTCAAGCATAATGAATTGCGTTCCAATTCGTTTGAAAATCTCATGTACTTTCACACACTGTGGGATTTGAAGCTCCATGAATCTATAAACCAAAATGCCCAACAACTTTGTTATGTCATAGTAGATTTGAAAGCTCTCACTACCTAGAAGTTGAGAAAATCACATCTGAGATGGATTGTTGAGAAAACGAACTTTTGGGTTTCTAATGGAAGATGGATAAGCCATGGATGAATTAAAGGTGAGGGTGTAGATTTCCTTGTTGAGTGAAGGTGAGAAGATGTTTTGGTCGAATGTGGTAAGTGAGGGTACTTTCGTCAATACCCAAACACAAGCATCGGGACTAGTTAAGGAGCCTAAAAGGATGGTTTAGTTTAGTTGCCTGTATTGGGTATTAAGTAGTCTCGTGGACTAGTTAATCCTTCCAAGCGAACACCGGATTAGCCAATCCAGTGTGGCTAATCCGACTTAAGAAGGTGAAGCGAACATGCCATAACTGTTCAAATTATCCCAACAATAGTAGCCTATTCCATACCTTTGCTCGCACGCAACTTAAAGCAAACCTTACTTGCAAAAATTGACGTTAAAAGTAAAACCAAGTTAATTGTGCATACAAGTATAAATAGTTACTGCACGTCATCATTCACAAATAAAATTTTAAGGCCGTTACACATGCGTTGCCACTAGGAGGCTAGAAACACAATTTCATGGTCTTTGATGGATCGATGAAAAGGAGGAATGAGAAGGAATTAAAAGAAGTACAATAAGAAGATCACAAAGAAACGACGTTGAGAAGAAACATTGCTCGTTTTCCTTAGAAAATTAAGGGATACATTTCAAAAGGTATGCCAAGATTACCCCCTTCTAAGTTAAGTTTAATGGATAAGCGAAATAAGATTTTTGAGAAGCGACAATTTTGATGTATATTATTTAAGAGTACAAATGACCAAGTTTCCCTCTTTAGTTGACGGATACAATTTGAGAAATTCTATATGCTAGAGGAAAGAAGACGGGATTGGTATAAAAATAAAAATGGCTTTACCAAAATTATATGCAGTATAGATTTTAGCTCTTCATAGATTACATCAATAGTTGATTTGCTTGGTCGTTTTTCAATATCCAAAATTATTAATGAATTGATTTAACATCAAGCCACTTAAGAGTTAAGACTTCACTGCGATGGAAGGCTTATGAATATGACTTGATCTTTTGTTGGTAATGAGTTAGAATCAGGAAACAAAAGTTGGTCATAGATTGAGGTGTGCTTTAGTTAGGTGTTGGAATCTCCGTGATCATGGGTCGGATCCCTTGCTTTACGTATTTGACTCTGTCTTATTTTGCATATTCATGAGGATTTTGGCATAGTTGCAATGCCAAATTGAATAGTTTATACAACTGTGCTATATATAAAGCCAATAGCCTTAGGATGGTGATGAGACCATTTTTGCTTTTCCCCTTAATTTCAACTTCTCTCTTCTTGTATAAAGAGTTGTTGTTCATAATTGTATCCATCAACTAAAAAGGTGAAATTAATTATTTACTTTTTTTAATTTAGTCTTCAATTTATCTACATTAATTCTCGCTTCTGAAAATTCTTATTTTTCTTTTGATAAAAAAATTATTATTTTTCTTTTGATAAGAAAATTCTTATTTTTCTTTTGACAAGATAATTCTTATTTTTCTTTTTGATAAGAAAATTCTTATTTTGTCTGTCTATTAATTTGAAATTTGGGATATATCTTTTTGAGAAATGCATGGGAAAATTCTGAACTGCTTAGTGCGTATAGTAATTTCTCATGGGAAAGGGACACCGCACTTCTTTAGAGTGTCTTTTCGTCATATTTTTCTTTTTCTTCTTCCATCTCTATTTTTTCCCTTTTTGCGTACCTATTAAAACCAGTGCAATTAGCCTGTTTGGGCTTTCAAAAAAAAAAAAAAAAAAAACCAGTGCAATTGTACTGCTATAGTTTTATGTGCAACTCACATATCACGTACTAGTTGTAGGAAGAACAACAACACAAGCTTTAGTCAAAATTTAGTTAGTTGAATGTAATACAAAAACTTCTTGATTGTCAACTCATACTTTAGTTGTACCCAAAAAAAAATCATACTTTAAGTTACAAATGAAGAAGACAAGCAATATGGCTGACTTGATTGCCAATATGGGCCAAGTCTAGCTTGTGCTCTTCAGCACATCGTTTTGCGAGGCTTGATTGGAGATAGTGGGTTAATGCCTGTAACTTGTCCCTATTTATCTACTTAGTTGAAGTCTACATCCTGCTTTCCTTTTATTATTTTATAGATTTAGAAATGTTGTATTTGTACAATCAGGGATTGCTCAATATCGAAATGTTTGTACTTGTACAATTAAGGATCCAAGATGCTGTAGAGTTCAAATTCAGTTAGAAATCTTGTGTAGAAAAAGGTCCTGCACATTTGTTGCCATAATTTTCTCTTACTTGTCAGCTTCTTCTCGTTACACAGTCATATTCGGTAGTAGCTCTTTGTGAGCTGAAACGAGAACTTTCAATGTGGATATGGTTAATATTTCGATGCCGGTGAATATGTTCGCCACTTCCTGCAGATATTTAGACAAGTTATGATGAATATAAACTCGTTCGATATTGAGTCGTTGTCACGCCTTATGAATGGAGGTTTGGTGATCTTTGCTCTAGTATGTATGTGTTAACATTTTTTTGTTTGCAGCTGAGATAACAATGTTTGACAACAATATTATCATCTACAAGTTCATCCATGACTTGCACTTTTTTGTTACTGGGGGTGATGACGAGAATGAACTTATTCTGGCTGCTGTTCTACAAGGTTTCTTTGATGCTGTCTCCCTTCTTCTTAGGTATTTGTTTTCATACCTTTGGCTCTTAATTCTTGTCTTTCTTTTTTATCAATATTCACTTTAGATTTCAATATCTTATTCACTCTCTCTAATTTAGTGATTCCTTATTCAGGGGCAATGTGGAGAAACAGGAGGCACTTGAAAACTTGGATTTAATTCTTTTATGCCTGGACGAGATTGTTGATGGAGGGTATAATCCTAATTTTCTTTGCTATTGCTTAGTTTTTATATTTATCTCTGTTGTTTATAATGTTAGTTACCGTGCTTGCCAACTAAAATGCTTGAATAATAGACATGCCCTCAGCATTTATTGGTATAGTTTTTTTTTTTTTTTTTTTTTTTTTTTTTTTTTTGTGAAATCTCATTGATTGTTATTGTTCATTTAGCAAAAGATGGATTATCAGTCAGAGAGTGCTAATTTGATGTAGGACATGAAGTAGATTAGGGAATTGCTAAAAATCTATGAATTTATATTCGATGTTCTATAGATAAGTTTCTATTTTAAGTTGCAGTTACATGTTCACGGTAAGTTACCCACTTTGATTTTTTTGGGTGTATTAGGATTTGTTCCAAAATGCTCCATAGCAAGTTTAGGTTTTAGTCTATTATTATTACCATCTTCTATACTCTCTAAAATGACCATTGGATTTTCAGCTCTTTGTTTTCAATCTTTGGCTTGACATTCGCAGCTCTATGGCAAGCAACTCAAATGATATTGTTCATATTATTGTGCCTGATAATTCTTATTAGGTCTATATCGTGCCATGTCTGAAAATTCAAGTCAATAAGATCTAGTAGTGAATTTCTATTTTTTGTTGCATACACATTTTTCTTGTTCATATAAAAAAAAAAAGGTCCGACTTGGAACTTCTGCTTGTTTTGCAGCATGGTGCTTGAAACTGAAGCAAGTGTTGTTGCCGGAAAAGTTGCGAGCCATACCGCAGATTCAGGAGCAGCATTGTCTGAGCAGGTAATGAAACTCCCTTTCCCTGCTCTGTCGACCAAGATAAAATGCAGCTTCTATTCATTCAGGAACACACTCTAACATCCTCATTCAATTCTTTCTTGCAGACATAAGTCAAGCCCTCGCAACTGCACGAGAACATTTAACCAGATCTCTTTTGAAATGAGTGCGGTTTGGAGCTCCTCCGCTTAAAGTACGAAAGCATTGATCGCCTTCCTTTTCTTCCATTAATATCTATTTTTTCCTTCATATCTCTATTTGTCCACAATGAGATTCAACTATTAGTTACATTATTTGTAGCATAGCTGATAAATTTGTCCTCAACTGGACCAATTGAGGTGCCAAAAAGATGATTTATCAGTGTAATTTAGCCATTTGGATCACATTTTGAAAGCCTGTTTTCGAAATAAACATTTTTATGAGAATAAACTGTCCACCGTTGATGCAACATTGATAGATGCATTGATAATGTAACCCACGAAATACACACATCTCATTGTCTTTTAGGGCTTATTTGGTTGGGCTACACCCTCGCTTAAAGATAAGAATCATGTTTGCTTTGAGTATTAGTTAAGACTTGGTATTATGTGAGCAAGAATTACACTTTTACCTTGTCTTTATGTAAGCTTACCTTAAGTGAGCAAGAATTACACTTTACCTTGTCTTTATGTAAGCTTACCTTAAGTGAGTAAGAATTACAAATTTACCCTCATCTTGAACTCCAAATAAAAATCAAGAACTCAAGTTCTGCTGTTCATTTCGTTTGCATATTCTTCTTCGTATTTCTGAGAAGCTTTAAAGAATGGAGTGCATGTGAGAGTGGAGAGTGGATTATAGGAGCGTGGAAGGCAATATGTCGTATGACGACTCTGGAGATGCTTAAGGACCGAGGCTCTCCCTCACCCTCCAACACTTCCGTGACTCATTCGGCCCCAAGCCCGACCTCGAGCACCTCCTCACCTCCCTCCCCCTCTTTTCCTGCCCTTCCAAATCTGTACAACGACCCCACCATTCACGCAATTAATCATCAATTAGGGTTTCCAATTTTCTCATCTCCTCCTCTTTTGCAGATTTTGGTCCTTTTCTACGGCGCCAACACACTCAAGGTCTCCGTGGTCTGCAACGTCATCGCCCAGATCAACGACAACCACACCCTACATCGCGTGATTAGCGTCCAGCCATTGAAGATTTTGGGCAAAAGAAGGTGAAGACAATCTAGAAGGGGTATAACTGTCCAATAAAAATTTAACCTCAGACAATGAAGTATGGGAACAAACAAAAAATTGGCTAATATATGACTTGTATTAGACAAACAAATGTGGAGTGCTTCATTAGCTCTTGAACCAAACAGGCCCTTAGAAACACAGTGATTATGTGCGCTTACATTGATTCAAAAATCTCATCTGCGTGTTTTTGTTTTGTGTTTTTTACATTTGCTTGGGCATTAAATAAATAAGAACATAAAATGAATGTATCAGAAATTAAGATACTGTGACGGTTCCAATTACAAATAAGGGTACTGTCCGGCTTAATCCTTTAATTAAGCCATAATATTCCCTATAGGACCTAACAAGGAACTAGTAAGCCTTAGTTAAACACCTACTATTTGTAATACCACCTACAGTTAACTTAATTGTTCTAGTGACTAATTTATGGTTGTCTATAAATCATAGTTACTTAATTTTTTTTTTATCTAACCAATTATTTAGCGGAAGTCTTATTAAGTTACTAGTGGAAATGAGATCCTAAGGCCTAACCTAGTGTGGAAAAATTAGTAAATAGTGATCACATGCATATATAAACAAAAATGGTGATATATATAACATGTGTCTAATCTTATATTCCTATCACTCAACCCAAAAGCAAAATAGTGTGTACATTAAAAAAAATGTAATACAAAAGAATACAAAACGTACAAAAGTATGTCGTAGCAGTCCTCCACCGGCTCAGAGGTAGTCACCAATCTTCTCTTTGCCTGGTTTGCTACTCGGCTGATCTGCACCCACCGTCACAAACTAGATGGTGAGTACATGAAATTATTTAAGTAATACTGAGAGACATCGATCCACATTCTCAAATAGGCAACAAGTATCAAATGGCATAATTGAAATAGAAACTATGCTGAAAGAAACATCATGCAAAGAGATACTTGAGTTAACCAAATATGAAACTAACTCAAGGCTAAGTAGTAATGGATTAGGGTCGGTCGGACGTGATCTACATCACATCAGCCTTTCCACTACAATTTGAGATCTGCTCTATATCATTTCCTTTCAAATTGACGATTACGCCTTTTCTATTCCAAGTGAATTAGTCGTCATTGGAATGTATACTTGCTAACATACCCGAGTTTTAAAACTCGTCATGTTCACCCAAGTTATTCTTGCGCCAACAAACCCCGAGGTCCGGTTACCCCGTTCGAGCCACGTTACCTCGCGTGTCATGTAAGGTAGTGGAGAAACCCCCTGACATCCCGGAAAGTCTAGTGGCCCCCATATGAAAGCTGGATTTCTTTCATCAAATGACCCTAACCACAAGAACAACTTTCATATTCAAAAATGACACAGCATTGGAATCCAAGAGATGTAACAGCATACTAATGCACAAAGGATTAGAGTCAAAATAAACAAACTATCCTAATAGCATGTTATATCACTGAACAATGACAAACACAACAATCAACATGGCAAAGTATAGGAATTGAAATCAATGATATACACAATATAGTATGCTATGAACAACATGACAAAATGAGAACCGAACAAGTCATAGCATATGGATTTCAAAGGCAATTCAATTCGAATAACTAAAATAAATAAATAAATGGAATAAAATGTCAATAAATGTCTCAAATCAGTTTACTTACATACACACAGTAGTGCCTAAGCTATCCGGCTCTCGTTGCGTCAATGTAAGCACCCAAAACCACGTAATAGCTCTTTTTCGGTCCTAGCATTTGAAAGTTTATCAATTTAGTATCATTATTACTTACTCGCAATTTATAAGTTGGTTGAAATCGAATTCGAGACCAATTTGCCAATTTCACTCTTTTCGAGGTAAAACCCCTGTAAAAGTCGCGTCCGACAATTCGAATATTCTATTTTTCATGAAAATTTATTAATTTCTATTTATTTTATCTAAATATAATTTTTTGGAATTTCTTCCTAATTTTTTGGAATTTTCTTGAATTTTTCCATATTTTTATCTATTTTTTGGAAATTTATTTTATTAATATATATATTTATTATTATTATTATATTATTTTTTAGGGTGGGTCCGGGTCAACCCGACCCGTTCCCCATCGGGTCAGGGTCGGCCCGGCCCAACCCATATGGGTTCGGGTCGACCCGACCCGACTCCTATCTTCTTCCTCGCGGAGCTGCTACTTCTGCAATTTTATTTTATTTTTCTCCTTGAGGCGTTGGGGTTGGCTCAAAACCCCAACTGGTTTTGATGGCAGGGGAGACACCCCCTGCCATCTCCCCCACACTCTTTCTCGGCTATGGAGGTCGATCCTCCATGGCCACGACCACCGAACGCAACAACAACAACAACAACCGACAACACAACAGCAACGACAACAAAATCAACAACTCACCTTGGAGCTCGGTCTCTCTCTCCCGGTCTCTCTCCTTCTTCTTCCTCTCGACCTTTTTCCTCCTTTTCTCTCCGTTTTCTTTCTTCTCTGTTGGTGTTTTTTGTGTTTTCCACCAACTTTGATAGAGTAAAAGATGATAAGTTAGACTTTGGTTTCAATTGACCCATATATATATTATGTATCTATTGAGTGATATGGTCGCTTTACCACCACTAACGTATAACATTTTTTTTTCAAATATAATTTAACTAGTTACATTTACCCCACGAACTGCTACCTCGGGCCCACGTCGGCACGCGACTTGAGGCGTGTCCCCCGCTCGTCTTGGTATCAGCATACCCGTAAATGACTTAGTAGTCTACATAAATAAAATACACTAGGCATACAACACACAAATATAACATTTACCTCGACCACCATGCCGCGGTAGTGACATGTATCTCGCTGCGGGTCCCACGTCATGGGTCATTTTGTCCTTATTAACAAATTAAACGTGTATTAATTATTTGGGTCGTGACAAATACATTGATGTGTGGTAAAACACGTAAAAATAGAGTAAGGTCATGTTTGATTATAAGGAAAATGTTTTGCAGGAAAAGAATATTTTTTAAAAAACGTTTTTTAAGTAAATGTTCATAAGAAAATTTTCCTACATATATACGTATAAGAGTTTTTTCCTTTAAAACTCACCAACAACAAATTTTGAAATAAAGATGAAATTACCATATATAAACAACAACAACAACAACAACAACAACAACAACTACTACTACTACTACTACTACTACTACTACTACTACTACTACTACTACTACTACTACTACTACTACTACTACTACAACAACATAGCCTCGGTCCCAAATTAATTGGGGTCGGTTATATGAATCAAACTCTTTAAATGTGCTCGATTAAGTGCAATTGATGGTGAGCATTACAAATTATTAAAATCTCTCCTAATTAATGTGTCCCACGTTAGCTTTGGTCTACCCCTACCTCGTTGAATTTCTTTAGTTTCTATTGAATCAAATTTTCTAATGGGACCATTTGTAGGCCGTTTTGCGTGTGACAAACCATCGTAACCACCCTTCCCTAATCTTTCTGTTAATTGGTACTACTCCTACTTGTATTTGAATTTATATATTTCTTATTCTATCTTTACAACTATTACCACATCCACCTGATCATCCTCATTTATGATACGTTCATTTTATATAATTGTCGTTGTTTTACTACCCAACACTCACTTCCATAGAACATAACTGATCTAATTGCGATCATATAAAAAAAACTTAACATAGTAGGAACATCTCGATCACAAATTGTAACGGCCCGGACCTCTTAGAGGGTTCCCCGAAGGGCTCCGGAACACACCAAGGCTATCGCAGGACCTCTTAGAGGAAACCCCTGGATATACGCCCCTCCCCAGACTCGAAACCGCGCCCCTAGCGTCACAAGTACGTGATTTCATCGAGTCTGGTACCAACTGGGCTAGCTTAGCTCAATTGGTACACGGCTCCATGAGCCTACGCCTTTATCCCTCGAGGGCGTGGGTTCGAACCGTGGGAGGTGAGGGAGGTGTGCAGAGCGCTATAAGTGCGAATCCTCTAAGAGGATCGTACACTCTGGGGTTCGGGTGTTACCGTCCCGTGTGCCCCAACAAAAAGGTGCCTCTTTTTGTAACGGCCCTTTGCCGAAGGCCGCATGACCGTCAAGCTATCCAGCCCTCTTAGAGGTTCTCGCACGAAGCGCTCGGATATGTGTACCAATTGAGCTACTTGGCTAAATTGGTACACAACTCCATGAGCCTAAGTACTTGTGTCCCTGGGGCTCTGCCCGAGTCATGGGGGGGGGGAATATCCGAGCGCTTCGTGCGAAACCCCAAGAGGGCCGGATAGCTTTGACGGCCATGGCCTTCTGGCAAAGGGCCGTTACACAAATCATCCATTTTGCGTTCCGTCATTTCTTCCATCCATCTTGAATTCTATGTGTGACATCATTCGAAAATTACCTTTATATATTAAATATATTAATTTTCATATTTAAAATATAAATTTAATATGAATCTTAAGATGGAAACTCATTTTCTCAAAAGAAAACTCAATTTGCCCACTTTAATTAGTGAGAAAATATGAGTCTTAATATGAAAAAATGACAATTGTGAAAAAATGTTCCACGAGATAATTTTGGCTATAAAACAAAAGAATATATAATTTTCTCATGAATTTATTATTTTTTTTGGAACATTTTTCTTTTTTTATCAAATCAAACATAAATACATAAACTCAAATAAAAGATGTAAGATCAATGGATGCAAAAATTAAGAAAGGACAGTTGTAGTAATTGAATAACTTCAAAATGCAAAACCTACATATCAAAGGCAATAAAAGAATTTGAGGGTTTTTGGCTTGATTAGTACACCTAGGAAAAAAATTTATCAACCCAATACATCTTCAAAACTTATTCCCCAACTAACACATTTTTTGCCCGTCGCTGCCACCTCATCGGTGAGGTGGCCACGTTGACAAAACGTGACCCAGTCACGTTTGCCCTCCCCCCCCCCCAATCTCTCCCCGGCCCTACCCCCACCCCCCTGCACAAACCCTAGTCCCCCACCCCTTCCGCCGCCGACGCCGCTTCTGCCATGCTGACGCCCGACCGCCGCCTCCATTGCCGCCGGTGATCCCGCCATCACATCGCTCCGCTCACGCCGCCCGCCGTGAATCGTGACTGAGGCGATGATCGAACCGCGGGGACGCGATCGCGGCGGCTGGCGAGGCCGGCGAGAGCGGAGCGACGGTGGGTACAGCGACGGAGCGGAACGGCGACAAGGGGGGCAGGAGCGACACGGTAGCGGTGGGGATGATAGATGCAGGCGGCGGCGCGGCGAATGGCAGCGGTGAGCGGATCACCGGCGCAGCAGGCAAAGCAACGCGCGCGCGTCGTCGGCCAGCGATGGTGGCGCGGCGGGGTTGGGGGATTAGGGTTTGTGCGGGGTGTGGGGGTGGGGATGGGGGGGGGGGGGGGAGAGATGGGGGCAAAATGTGACAACGTGGCCACCTCACCCAATGAAGTGGCGCCGACGGGGCAAAAAACGTGTTAGTTGGGAATAAGTTTTGAAGATGTGTTGGGTTGATAAATTTTTTTTTTAGGTGTACTAATCAAGCAAAAAATCCAAGAATTTGATCTATGAAGTTGATGTTATCATGTTAGATGATGTTATCATGTTAAATAATAGAGGCTTTGTGGTCTTGGTCGTTATTGTTGTTGATATTGTTGGTTGCATTAACATTTTCCCGTTCAAAAAGGCGTTGAAGCAGTTGTTTGTGCATTGAGTGTATGAGGTGGCACCAAAAAGTGCAGTTACCATGCTTTCCGTATTAGAGACACCCCACGTAAGAAGCGTGAACTGACAACACTAAACTGAATCCGGGACCACGTCTCTTCCGCTATCTCTACGTCCCATCCAAAAACTACAACACCCTCTTCGAAACACGCCACGTAAACACTCAAAACGCGTCTACGCGTCTTAACCAACGTCTTGGAGCACAAGATCATGATTGTAATCGCGGAAAATGTTTTCCGTGTCCCCAACGAAAACAAGAACATTGCGAGAGAAGCGCGAAATGCTGGAAATTTTGTTGAGAGAAGAACGGAAGGAGATTGATGCCGCCAAAAACAATTTCTCTCTCTGTATCGAATTCGGTGATGAAGATGATCATCGTTTAAAGATCAACAATACCGATCGGTCGACCGTTCGATCGTTCATAATCATATTGGTTTGAATGGCGAGAATCGAATTAGGTCTTGTATTTCTGGTTTCTTGATTTGGATTTCAGATTCAACGTGTCTATAAAAAAGATTATTGGTTTGTTTTGTTTTTGAGCATTCTGTTTTGTGTTTTGATTCTTCTAGGTTGCGAAGAAAACGAATGAAACCTGAATCTCGGCCATCAAATTTGATTAATTTTTTTATGCTTTAAAAACCTTGGTATGCTTTTTGAAGAAGAAAAGAACAATTTTTTGGTAGATTTTTGTTGCTGAATCAATTGGAGCTTAGATGAGCGCAAAGGATATGTGTAGGATTTTGGAAAAGTAAAGATCATTTGTTGCTGAATCAATTGGAGTGGAGAAAGCTTAATTAATTAATTAGATGCTTAAAGTTGAATTCGGACGGAAGGAGAAGAGGGAGAGTGGATTGGATTGGGTGGAGTTTAATTAATTAATTGGGGGAGAAATCAAGCGTTGGAAATGCTGTCCCCAAGAGGCAGGATAAGGGGGAAGCTCCGATTGAGCAACCTCTACACCTTTTCTTGCCTCCGCCCGAGTGTTTTAGAGACTGAAGGTCCTCATAGTCTCCGAGGCCCAGGTTTCTCGCGTGTCGTCCACTGCAACCAACCCGATCTGAAGAGGGCTGAGAAGTACCCTTCCAATTATATATCCACTACCAAATACAATGTGGTCACTTTTCTGCCCAGGGCCATCTTTGAGCAGTTCAGGAGGGTTGCCAATCTGTACTTCCTCATGGCCGCGATTCTTTCGCTAACCCCAGTTGCTCCATTCTCTGCCCTAAGTATGATTGCGCCTTTGGCTTTTGTTGTTGGACTTAGTATGGTGAAGGAGGCTTTAGAGGATTGGCGTAGATTTATACAGGACATGAAGGTTAATAGTCGAAAAGTCAGTTGCCATAAAGGGGATGGAGTGTTCCATTTTAAACCATGGGAGAAGGTTCTAGTGGGGGATGTGGTTAAAGTGGAGAAGGATCAGTTTTTTCCGGCGGACTTGCTTCTACTGTCATCGAGCTACGAGGATGGGATTTGCTATGTAGAAACTATGAATTTGGATGGTGAAACAAACTTGAAGGTTAAGAGATCATTAGAGGTTACCTTGCCTTTGCTTGATGGTGCTACTTTCAAGGATTTTACTGGAAAGATTAGATGTGAAGATCCGAATCCGAGTCTTTACACTTTCGTGGGTAATCTGGAGTATTGTTCCAAGGTTTATGCTCTTGACCCAGGTCAGATTCTCCTCCGAGATTCAAAGCTCAGGAATACAAACTACATTTTTGGCGTTGTGATATTCACTGGACATGACAGTAAAGTGATGCAGAACTCTACCAAATCCCCCTCCAAAAGAAGCACAATTGAAAAGAAAATGGATTACATCATCTACTTACTTTTTACCCTTCTCGTCTTAATCTCATCGATAAGCTCAATAGGATTTGCTGTGAGGACCAAGTTTGGAATGCCAAATTGGTGGTATATGGAACCCCAGAATACAACGAACTTGTATGATCCATCGAGTGCCACATTGGCTGGCGTTTTTCATTTAGTCACTGCTCTTATTCTATATGGATATTTGATACCCATCTCACTGTATGTATCAATAGAGGTCGTGAAGGTGTTGCAAGCATCGTTTATTAATCAAGATTTGAACATGTTTGATGAAGAGACTGGGGTTCCTGCAGCAGCGCGAACTTCAAATTTGAATGAGGAACTTGGCCAGGTTGACACAATCCTTTCTGATAAAACGGGCACTTTGACTTGCAATCAGATGGATTTTCTTAAGTGTTCAATTGGCGGTGTTTCCTATGGTGTCCGTGCTAGCGAAGTTGAAGTTGCTGCAAGGGAGCAGATGGAGCATGACCTTAGTGGGCAAGATGCAGTAAGTTCTCTTTTCAGTGTCGAGAAAGGGGTCGTAAATAGTGATTTGGAGACATTGAAAATTGAGTTAGAGGCAGGTGTACCTCTTAAGGATGGAAAAGAATGCAAACCGGCAATAAAGGGTTTCAGTTTTGAGGATGACCGCCTTATGAATGGAAATTGGTTGAAAGAGAAAAATCCAGATGCTATTCTATTATTTTTCCGAATATTGGCCATTTGTCATACAGCAATTCCTGAAGTAAATGAAGTAACTGGGAGTTTCAGCTATGAAGCAGAATCACCAGATGAAGGAGCTTTCTTGGTAGCTGCTAGAGAATTTGGTTTTGAATTTAGCCAAAGGACACAGACAAGTGTTTTCATTCGAGAAAGATATCCTTCTCATCAAAATCCTGTCGAAAGGTCTGTGCTGGAATAACCTTCTTTTTTTTTCTTTTTTTTTTCCTTTTTTTTACTAATGTTTCATTTATTCATTTATTTATGAACTTTGTATCTAATATTCTTTGAGTTGTGCTATTGCAGGGAGTTTAAAGTTCTCAATCTCATGGAATTTAATAGCAAACGAAAACGAATGTCAGTTATTATCCAGGATGAAGAGGGAAAAATTTTTCTTTTGTGCAAAGGAGCGGACAGGTCTGTTTTGAGAAAATGCATTTCCTTGTGTTCATGGACTTCTCTTTTAATTTCAATTCTGGGTTCTTAATATTTTTGTAACATCATCACACAAGAAATACTATTTTATCCCATATTTCTTATATAAATCTGGTATTTTTTCCCGTCAATCTCTTGTTTATAATTCTTTAGCTTGAAAATTGCAGCATTATATTCGATCGGCTATCTAAGGATGGAAAGATGTACGAGGAGGATACTAGAAAGCATCTAAATGAATATGGAGAAGCTGGATTGCGGACTTTGGCACTTGCATACAAAAGGATTGAAGAGTCCGAGTATCTTGCTTGGAATGACGAGTTTCAAAAAGCAAAGACTACTGTCGGGCAAAATAGAGAAGCTCTGCTTGAAAATATATCAGATGTGATGGAAAACCATTTGATTCTTGTGGGTGCAACTGCCGTTGAGGACAAACTACAGAAAGGGGTAAGAAATTTAGCCTCTATAAGTTTTCTTTACTTAATTGTGATATAATTGGGATGATGTAGGTTTCTTGGTGGTATGGTGTGATTTATGTCAGAAATATTTCACTCATTTATGCACGACTCTGAAATTTTTATCATCTCAATATCTTGTTACAATAAAAAATAAAAAAAAATAAAAAAAACTACGAAATTTTCAGCATCTCAATATCTTGTTACAATTAAATTGCAGTCTCCTCATTTCGTGCCTGATTTCTTTTGTTTGTTTGCTTCATTACTTTGGTTTGAACTGGTGAAGCAAAAATCATTGCGTCCTATATTTTTCTCAAAGTTATTTTCTTATTTGTCTTCCTTCCCTTTTGTAGGTGCCTCAGTGCATAGATAAACTAGCTCAAGCTGGTCTCAAGTTCTGGGTGCTAACAGGGGACAAAATGGAAACTGCAATAAACATAGGGTTTGATTTTCTCCATTGAAACTAGAGAGTGATATTTGCAGTGTAGGATTCTGGTGTGCATCATCATACTAATTCATATTTGTCTACTTGTGCAGATACGCATGCAGTTTACTTCGGCAAGGTATGAAGCAAATATGCATTACAACAGTGGTTACAGATACTGCTGAGGATGCCAAGAAGGTACTTTCATTTTATCATATTGGAGAAGTTACCATCTTTGGAAAGTGAATATATAAGCAAGTAATTATAGAGGAAAAAAAATGCATTTACAGATCCAAATAAAAACTTCAGCTTACAAAAAGAAAAGAGAGAATGAGGGATTTAATTTCACTGATTTTCTAATTACCAATCAGGTTGCGAAAGAGAGTGTCAAGAAGCAAATCAAAGATGCTTCCCAAATGATCAAGCTTGAAAAGGACCCACATGCTGCTTTTGCATTGGTCATTGATGGTAAAACACTATCATATGCACTAGAGGATGACATGAAGCATCAGTTCTTAAGTTTAGCAGTTGACTGTGCATCAGTCATTTGCTGCCGAGTCTCTCCGAAGCAGAAGGCACTGGTATGACGTTCTTGCCTTTTGCTGATAAAGTTTTCCACTGATTTATTTGTCGTAAAAGATGATGGTTGTGAATTACGGACTTTTCAATCTGTTAATTAGTGGGTGATATTCAGAAAGGGATCTAAATCATATGTCTGTTTGGTTTCTCAAGGTGACGAAATTGGTAAAAGAAGGTTCTGGGAAAACAACTTTGGCAATCGGTGATGGTGCAAATGATGTTGGCATGATTCAAGAGGCAGACATTGGTGTTGGTATCAGTGGAGTAGAAGGGATGCAGGTGAGTTACATGTATACAAAGTAGTTTATTGCATTCAAGAAGCACTAGTATCATCTCCAAACTATTTTATTATTGCCGGCTTGGAAATTTGTCTTTGAACCCTATGAAGCTGCACTAAAGTTTAATTTTTAATGCCCCCCATGATTCATGAGAAACCAACTCCTTTGCCTTCTTGTCACTATTAGATTCAAGGTACGACATTTGAAATCTCTGCTGACATCCAATGAGAGGCTTTTGTTATTTGATCATCCTTTTGATCATTCTCAGTTTGTTCTTCTCCATTATGCAGTGAACTTTGTACATTATTGTGTTTTACCAAATGCATTTCGGAATAACCATGGCCTGTACAAACTTAAGACTTCTGTTAGTTTCTGAATGGAATAAGTTTATTGTGTCTTTTCTTGTATACATGGTACCCTATTTATATACACAAGTCTAGAATACAAGAAAGGAAAGTAATCACAAAAGGAACCTACGAGATATCGGGGGATACTAGTTTCCTTAACAGCCGGATACAATATTCAGTTTCCTTAACAACTTCATTGGGGCACATTGAATTATTGAGCTTATCACTCTTTAAAGTAGGAGTTTCTGCAATGTTATTTCTTCAACTGCTTCCCACTAATTCAGGAAACTTTGAAGAGCTCACTATGCATCAAAATTTTTCTCTTTGAAGCATTTAATTCATTCTTGATGCTCTGGCCAAACTCAGAAATTCTCAGTTTATTGCAGGCTGTAATGGCGAGTGATTTTTCCATTTCCCAGTTCCGATTTTTGGAGAGACTTCTGGTTGTCCATGGTCACTGGTGCTATAAGAGGATTGCTCAGATGGTAAGAATCAAATTGCTCTTTTGATTGTTCTTCGCACATTTTTTAATACATTAAACAAAAATCGTTATCTCATAGAATGTTGAATAAGCTCTGATTCTGTTTCCTTAAAACTGAGATTTTCTTCAGGTCTGCTATTTTTTCTACAAGAACATAGCCTTTGGCCTCACTCTTTTTTACTTCGAAGCATACGCTGGTTTTTCTGGGCAGGCTGTTTATGATGACTGGTACATGATACTATTTAATGTAATTCTTACTTCCTTGCCTGTCATCTCACTCGGAGTTTTTGAACAAGATGTTTCTTCCGAAGTATGCTTACAGGTATTTCCTCGAGTAATCTCTATTTTGTCTCTTCTATTTTCTTAACGCTCAATATTATCAAAGCTTAATTTACTTGCATCCCGATTCCGCAGTTCCCCGCATTATATCAGCAGGGACCAAAAAACTTGTTCTTTGACTGGAGTAGGATTTTGGGATGGATGGCAAATGGAGTATACTCATCCCTTGTCATATTTTTTCTCAACATAAGCGTTTTCTACTGCCAAGCCTTTCGTGATGACGGCCAAACTTCAGACATGGCTGCAGTGGGAACAGCCATGTTCACATGCATCATTTGGACTGTCAATTGCCAGATTGCTCTCTCAATGTGCCATTTCACCTGGATCCAACACCTCCTTATCTGGGGAAGCGTCGTCACTTGGTACATTTTCTTGGCAATCTATGGCATGCTTCCGTTCTCCGGGAGCGCCTACAGAATCCTAACCGAAGCTCTGGGTCCATCAATCATTTACTGGTCCATAACCTTGCTAGTGGTCGTCGCATGCAATGCCCCATATCTGACATACATAGCATTCCAAAGATCAACAAATCCCCTGGACCACCACATCATCCAAGAAATCAAACACTACAAGAAGGATGTTGAGGATCAGCATATGTGGACTAGAGAACGATCGAAAGCCAGGCAGCAAACCAAGATTGGTTTCACAGCTAGGGTGGATGAAAAGATCAGGCAGTTGAGAGGAAGGTTGCAAAAGAAGTACTCAGTTCTGACTGTTCTTCCCTTAAGAACAGTCGAGAGGCAGGCGAAGGGTCGTGAGGGTGAGGGTGAGGGTGCCGAGTCATAACAACATACATACTTCCCTCCTGTACTTCTTCTCCCTATGTTTTCTTGTCGATTTGTTGATCGAGTGAGATTCATAGTTGTCCATGATCTTCGCTATGCACTTCGGTCATGGCATTGTAATCATCTGTACTGTGTAGAATGTATCAATGGTTTTAGTGAGAGCAAATTGTTAATTTTTTTTATTTTTTTTTCTTAGGTTCTGTTTCCTCTCATTTCATTTTCGTTTTCCAGCCTTGCTATCCAATTTTGTTCAGGTGATGTGCTCATCTATATTTTGTTAAATATTAACTGACAGTAGATCCATGGTGTAGATCTGCCACATTTTTTTTTTTCTCTTGGATGGTGTTTCAGCAAGTTCAGGGCTTAGCTATCTTAACTAACTTGTACTACTAACCTTCTATATGTCCCATAAGCCCATAAAAAAACAAGTCATGTCAATGTCATTTAGGGGGAAGACGTTAAAAATATAAAAGTAAATTAAAAAAATAAAATAAAGAAGCCTTGATCGGATGTGCTGCAATTTCATTGAAATAAATTCCTATAACATTGGAGAAAAATTACAATAAAATAAATATTTATAGATAATGCTTATACATCTATAAGACGTATTATTGTTATGAAGTCATACTTAACCGATGCGAGATAATACTTTGGTCCACAAAT
The DNA here is from genome assembly GCA_039657365.1 of Stephania yunnanensis. Lineage (NCBI taxonomy): Eukaryota > Viridiplantae > Streptophyta > Magnoliopsida > Ranunculales > Menispermaceae > Stephania > Stephania yunnanensis. Next base: position 10,592,021 of record CM077584.1, on the reverse strand, counting down.
CCTCAACAATATTTATTAGGTCACTCGATAAACTCTCATGAGATTAATTGAGTTTAAGTAACGAGGCGCCAAAAAAAAAAAAAAAAGATTTGGACTTCCAAGGTTGTAGAAAAGGATAATTAAAAAAAAAAACTATCTTTTTCAACTTCCAAGTCTTAGTGCATCTCCAATGCATTGCACCATTTTGTTGCAAAAAGTAAACAAAATACTATTCTCGTCTCTAACCCCAAAACACCAACTTTTACTTTTATAAAAGAATATTTTTATTTTTTTAAATATTTTTATGTTGATTTGTAGGCCCCCCATCTACCAAAAAAAAAATTCAAAAAAAAAAAAATTGATATTCTTACTCCATGTGTGGCGCAAGGTGAACAATAGCACTGTTCCGCTGCGCCATACTCTAATGCATTGGAGACGCTCTAAATCAGCCCTCTTGTTTGGCTCTTCCATTATAGTTTTTTTTTTTTTTTTTTTTTTTTTTTCGTTTTGAATCTTGCATTTAACTTGATTTTCTCAACTTTTTCTTTCCTTCAACAATGCGTGTTGTCAATTTGTTAGAACCATCAAACGGAGCCCACAAAGTATTTATGCTTACTTGTTTTTTGTCTGAGTTGAGATTAATGTTATTGTTCTTCATGTTAGAACTTGACTTGGCAGCTAAGTCATCTCCTTTTTATTGTTTTACTCATTTATTTCATTATTTAAGTATCTATAGTTGGAACTTTTTAATATGCTTTTTATTCCACGTGCATGTGTTTTATTTATGTCATGAGAAGGCTAAATTCTTAAATTCACATGCATCAACCTACCCTAATTTATTTTCATAAATGAGGCACCCTCCTTGGATGTTGCATTAGTTAGACGTAGCGCTTGCAATGTGCCTGGGGCCTAGGCACACCAACGGACCAACTAACTATGAATCTATGACGTGCAAATCATGATGCTTTATTTGCTATATTCTCACCATCTATCTACTCTCGAGAGGCTCCTTATCATTGATTTTATGACTTAGTTTTCTTTTAATTGAAATGGCAACTACTCTATTTTTCTTGGTTTCTTCAAAGTTATTGGTGCGCTCGATTAATTTTCATGGGAGTAGTCGAATCAAAGTAAAAAGGTACCTTAAAAAAATTTCAGAACCCATAATTAAAAAAAAACCTATTATAAAAGAAAATTAAGATCCTTTAAATGCTAGCACGGTTTGATTGATAGAAGTCACCGGTGATAAGGGCACCATAAAAATGACAATTGGGGTGATCAAGTGGTTGGGACTTTTGTTTGTTTTTCTTTTTTTCTTTTTTTTTTTTTTGTCAAATAAGTGGTTGGGACTTGGAACTTGTTACTCTTTCAGGTATATTACCACTTTATGAGCTTTGGTAAGGTAGGTTTAGACTAATCAAAAACAGTTGTGGCCAATGTAAAAAACAACACATTAATAAAACAAAACCCTAAAAACCGTTTGAATTGGTTGTTGTTAAAAGTATAGGCGACCAAACCACAAATAACCTCAATCTATGAACTACGTATAAATTCCCCGCTTATCTCATCGCTCTATCAAAACATGGCTATAAATTTGATTCTTGGAATAAGAAAAGCAATTTAACTCCAATCGAAGCAAATATCATGAGTTCGATTCTTAGCAGTAACATTATATTTATTTGGTTTCTCTCGAGTTATGGAGTTGGGGCATAACTCTAATGGAATTAATTGAATCAAAGTAAAAAAAAAAGTTGAAAAAGGTCTGGACACTCATAATTAAAAAAAATCTTGGAATTAAGGGTGTCGATGGGGTGGGGCGGGGATGGGGAGTAGGTCTACGTCCTCATCCCCCATTCGAAATTTGAATCCCCATCCCTATGCGGGGATAGATTTCCATCCCCATCCTCATCCCCATCCCCGTCTAATCCCCGCGAGGATAAGGAATCCCAATGGAGATTTTTAATTTTCCATTTAGTTCCCCACGGGGAATCCCTGTTCAATTAATAATATGGTGACAAACAATTCAAAACATATAATTAATCAATTTTGTAATAAAAATATTTCGTATATATATTTAGCAAATTCTAGATAGCACGAGTAAATATGTTTGATATTTGGCATATATAAATAAATTTTATTTAGTTGTAAGCATATATTGGTGGAGTATTATGTATATTCCCCCCTTTCTCCATCTCAAATAATAGTCAAGTAATAATTTTTTTTATTTTTTTTATTTTTGGTCTTTCTACTCTTATAAGTTTTGATATAATAATATTAAATAAAATCAAAAGCACAATATTTTCAATGTGCATCATTACATATTTTTTAATACTATATATACATATAGTATCAAAGTTGTTGTGCAAACATTGTCATGCATACACCAAGGTTAATCAATGGCTACTTTAGTGAATTCATCACATGGGAACTTGTAGAATTACCGCGCGCAGTGTATATATATGTATACTAGTAAGCGAGCACTTGCTTCGCATGTCGACACAATTATAAGTGTATTCAGTTGGGAAATAATTAATTTTAATATTAGTGATTTGTAAATAGGGAGCATTTAATAGTGAAATGGTGTGTGATTTTTGACAATAAGTGGTTCGAGGATCATCATATAACGAGTCCAATTAAATCTTTTTTAGTAGACATGAGAGTCAAATTTAATAAAGATCATGTTGGTAATTAAAATGCTTAATTAGTTTCAGGCAACCTTAACTTTTTAAACTCATCCTGATTTTTATTGTTGTAAATGTAAATAAAAAACACAACTATCATAACAAATTAAATAAGAATTAAAGGCTAGCAATTAAGCCCAACTTATATCTAAAATATCAAAAGCAAGTTCTAAAACCTAAAGCCAAAAAATGTTGGGTCCAAAAATAATAAAAATATTTATAAAATGTATTAGTACATCATCAGAGTAATTTTCGTGAATGTGTATATCTTTATGTAATTAGGACATTAAGTCCCGCTCAACTTTACATTTTTTTTTTTTTAAAAAAGATCAACTTTATATGAATCTTAAAAATACATGTACCTAGAGTGAATGATGACTTTTCATTTGGTCTTTACCTCTTTCGAACTGTGGATATTTTATTTTTTTATTTTTATCTTTTTCAAATAATAAATTTCTTCAAAATTATTTTAAAATGTTTTGCTACAACAATTAAAAGTTATACATAATTAAATAAGAATTACTGCGCATAGTATATCTATCATATATATAAAAGCACGAATCACAAATTTTTGAGTGGTAATCAAATTTACTTATTTGCCCATACTTCTTTTTTTTTATCCCTAAATCAACATTTTCTTTTGTATCCAAATCAAACTCTAACTCCTTATCAATCCACTACACGTTTTTTTTTCTTTATCTCCAAATCAATTATGAAGTCATTCTCATCAATCCAATACACTTTTTTTGAGGAAGTAATGTACTAGCATGATGAGCTTGTTTTTTCATTCACATATTATCTCAATTACATTAGAGATTATGGATAAGCTAAAAAATGTACTTGTATTTATAATTTTTAAATTTTAATTACAATTTTAAATTTTGTTAATAAATTCTTAGAAATTAGTTCCCGCTCGCTTCGCTCGCGGGGGAATCGTGCGTAACATGTCTTGAAACTAGAAATTTATCAAACAACTACAAAGCATATAAAATATATATCATATATAAAAGCATATATCATATATCTATCATATATATAAAAGCATGAATAACAAGTTTTTGAGTGGTAATGAAATTTACTTCTTTGCCCATATATATCTATCATATTTACTTTTTTAATTTTAATTCACAAAAGAAAATTAAATGATGCTTTTATATATTAGTAGGATACAAGTCACAAATATAAATAGAATGTCTATTAAATAGGTGTCTATCTAAATCAAAACTACATACAAATAGAAAACGGTGGTACTAAATAGCTATTAAATAGCTATCTAAATAAAATTATTTCCAAATACATTCGGTGCTATTAAATATCTATTAAATAGAATCGATGCAATTTAATGTCTATTAAATAACTATCTAAATCAAAACTTTATACAAATAGAAAAACTATGCTACTAAATAGCTATTAAATAGGTATATAACAACAACAAAGCCTCAGTCCCAAATTTATTAAATAGGTATCTAAGTCAAAATATATCCTAATACAACCGGTGGTATTAAATAGGTAAGTAGATTTTTTAATCAAATTAGAATAAGCTAGCTATTAAATATCTATCTAAATCAAAATATATCATAATACAATCGGTGGTATTAAATAGGTAAGTAGATTTTTTCTATCTAAATCAAAATATATCCTAATACAACCGGTGGTATTAAATAGATAAATAGATTTTTTAATCAAATTAGAATCGGCTTCCAAAAACAAAAAAGAGATAAGAGTCCTACCTAAGAATGATTGATTTCATATTGTATTAAATAGCTATTACTTCTATTGCTAACAAATAGGAGGATAAATAGAAAAGGGTAATCACTTTTTGCTTCATAAATCTTCAATGCTCTTAATTTTTTCTTAACAATTCTCTTTGCTCTCTCTCTCTACTTTTGAGCTCTCTCTGCTTTGTCTCCTTGCCATGTTTGATTGTTCTCTTCCTTAGGTGTCTTCTCCTTTGTGTTCTTTTTATTGTATTATGTCTTTTCTTTTTTATTCTTTCTATCTGCAAATACTTATATATCTATATTTTTTGATATCTTATATTTTTATAAAGCAACAATAGTTACTTAGATGTTATAATTTTTGTTAAGAAAAATTCATTACTTAATAGATACATATATTACTAAAAAAAAATAATAATAATAATAAGTTGATTATTTTTAATTGATATTCTTTAACACCAATTGAGAGTTGTTTACTCTTTAACAATTGATCTCGCGTTTCATTACTAAATTTAAAATTATATTTTTATATGAATTACATCGTCATTTTTAATACTTATTTTCTCTTACTTAAAAAGATTTCTAATGGAGATCATTCTAATAAAAGATATCGGCAAATCAACAAATGCTTTCAAAGTGAGAAAAAGTTATACGAAAATGGAACTCGACTAATACAAAGAATAGTGCAATACTATTATTAGATATTATTTTAATAGATGAGAATGTGGGTAACTATAAATTTTTTGTTTCTTTGTTTTATTATTTATTTTTAAAGGCTTCCTAAATACTTGTAAAATAAAGGTATGATTAACAAGGTTTTTTTTTATTTTTTATGGGAAGATCACATACAAGGATCCATAAACATTAGTTTGGTTCCAAATTTCAACCACATAATGGAAGGGGGAATATATGGAATATCAAACTTTGAAGTACAAAGAAAAAAGGACTTCAAGGTAGTGAGTCAGGTAGTGAGTCACGACTTTCTTATCAATTTTACATTGAGTACATCCATAGAAGAATATTCAGGCAACATACGATCTAGAGATAACAAGTTTGAGATTGCACCGTTCAACGAGTTGTGTCGACGAATAAGCAAAAATACTGAATTTTTCAGGTAAGAAAAACAAAACACATTTAAAATTTTTTACCATCATGATTTATACAACTTTTTATGTTTCTATTATTTTCTTTCCAGATATATTCGGACGTGTGATTGGTATATGCGATATAGAAGATCAAAAACTACCCGGCAAGGATAAGATTGTGAAAAAAATGATTTTGCAAATTCAAGATATCATGTATGTTTTTCTTAATAAATAAATAATTCTTTACGTAAGTTTACTTCATTATTTTTTATATTTGTCTTTCGTAAAATTTGTAGGAACAATGAATTCAAAATTACATTCTGGGACCAAAAAGCTATCGAGGAAAAAAAATTAATTAATGTTGACGAGTCATCCGAGGCACCAACAATCATCATTACGTCAAAGTCGGTTAAACCAAAATATAAAGGCAATTATATAAATCTATTATCTATATATTTTATTTCAAAACAAATTGTCCTATTTTGTTTCACTTTGTACAATGACTTTTTTTTGTTACATTGTAAAAATTATGGTATCAGGTCAACTATCACTTTCATTGTCGGTGCAACAAAAATTTACATGAATCCAAAATTTGCAAAAGTCCAAACAATCATGAAAATGCAACATTTTTTATTTACTTTATATTATTAAATAATGAAAAGTACATGGCATAATTTACTTATTTTTCATCTATATGTTAGTTGCAAAGATGCACCAAATAAGACAAAAGTTCAAACGATTGAAGAACAAAATAAAGAACTCGAGGTAGATGATGTGAAAATGGAAACCATGACTATCGAAAAAATTAAATCTCACAGGTCAAAAGATGAAAAAGTATATAATGCTAAATATTTAAAATAAATTTATAATATGTTGATTTAATTTTCTTCACACATTAACTAAATTGCTTACAACTTAATTGATTCATACAGCTGGTGTTGACCTTACTTTGTAAAGTTTCTATTACTTCAATACAAAGTCCATGGTATTAAGACTCTTATAGAAACTGTAATAGGAGGTTGAAGATGACATAGATGGAACATATTATTGTACTAATTTCAACATCAATACGGCAACGCCTTTGCCAAGGTATAAATAATTTTTTTATCAATATAATTATACTTTTTAAAAATCATTTGTATTTGTGTTTTTCAACTATTCTGCAAGTGAAAATTAAATTTCTTCAGGGTTAAACTACAAGTGCAAGTGCAAAATGATTCGGGATCTGCAACATTCGTCTTATTTGAAAATATACTACATAAAATCATAATTAAGGAAGTCGTAAATGACATATTAGAGAAATCACCCAAGGTACGCTTAAAATTCTTAAACATTTAATTAAATTTGGTTCAAGCATTATATTAAAGTATAACTTTCATTAACTTTTTTTTTCTTCCATTAATTTCTTGCATTAAATTTTCTCTTTTTATTTGAGTTAGGATACGAGACTCAAAAATAATGTTCCACATGAGTTTAAGAAAATTGTAGGATGAAGTTTTACATTTGTTGTAAAACTAACTTCCTTCAATTTCAATAAAGGGCAAGAAGGTTACACAGTAATAAACATATGTCATTCAAAGCCTCAAACAAATCAATAAGACGTTGTGGACAAAGAAATTAAAAAGAAGAGAAGTGACACTTATTTGGAAGATTCATAGAGTAAAAAGAACAAAGAAAATAGTATTTGATCAAGTAAGTTATTTTAACTTTAATTAAATAAATACTTCATCGTATAAATTATTTTTGCTAAATAAATGTAATGTGGTATACTAACTCTAAATTTTTTAATTTTCAGGGATGATGATGATGATGTTGATGGAAAATCAATATCGGTGGAAATATGATTCTTTTATCTAGATTTTTATTAGGATGCATAATTTTTCTTTTTGAATTATAAAGTTGTTCGAATATTCGATTGCTTACTTCAAAATGTTCATTATCTACTTTATTCATTTATAATTTGGTCATTTCGGATAAATTTTAAATTTAAGTTATAATTTTATATTTACTTAGTACAACAACAACAACATAGCCTCAGTCCCAAACTTTATATTTACTTAGTAAATTGTTAAAAATAAATTCCCGCGAGCGTAGCGAGCGGGCACGCGTGCGTAGCACGTACCTGAAACTAGTATATATATATATACTAGTTTTAAGACGTGCTACGCACGATTCCCCCGCTCGCTTCGCTCGCGGGAATTAATTTTTAAGAGTTTATTAACAAAATTTAAAATTGTAATTAAAATTTAAAAATTAGAAATACAAGTATCTTTTTTAGTTTATCAATATTCTCTACTGTGATTGAGATAAGATGTGAATGGAAAAACAAACTAATCATGCTAAGACATTACTTCCTCAAAAAAAGTGTATTGGATTGATGAGAATGAGTTCATGATTGATTTGGAGATAAAGAAAAAAAAACGTGTAGTGGATTGATAAGGAGTTAGAGTTTGATTTGTATACAAAAGAAAATGTTGATTTGGAGATAAAAAAAAAGTACGGGCAAATAGGTAAATTTCATTACCACTCAAGAATTTGTGATTTGTGCTTTTATATATATGATATATGATATATATACTAGTTTTAAGACGTGCTACGCACGATTCCCTGCTCGCTTCGCTTGGGGGAATTAATTTCTAAGAATTTATTAACAAAATTTAAAATTGTAATTAAAATTTAAAAATTAGAAATACAAGTACTTTTTTTAGCTTATCAATATTCTCTACTGTGATTGAGATAAGATGTGAATGAAAAAACAAGCTAATCATGCTAGGACATTACTTCCTCAAAAAAGTGTATTGGATTGATGAGAATGAGTCTATGATTGATTTGGAGATAAAAAAAAAAAAAACGTGTAGTGGATTGATAAGGAGTTAGAGTTTGATTTAGATACAAAAGAAAAAATTGATTTGGAGATAAAAAAAAAAAGTATGAGCAAATAGGTAAATTTGATTACCACTCAAAAATTTGTGATTCGTGCTTTTATATATATGATAGATATATATATAATTAGGAAACATATATACTATATATTTTGGATTACTTATCATATGCTTATGTTTTTATATAATATGTTACAATATGTTTCTTGGTGTGTATTTAATTATATACTTATATTTTTTTATGATAATATATAAACTTTTATATAATATATATACACCTACGTATTGCATCATTGATATTTTATGTGCGTATATACAAAATATAAGAGATATTTATTCATGACAATAATGATTCTCGGAGGATGTACCATTAGAGATCCCCACGGAGATATCCAATAAGAAATTCTTGTGAAGATATTTTCCTCTTCATCTTTATCTCAGTGTGGGAAACTAATTTCTTCCTCATCCCTACCTTCATATCCATTTAAATTTTCCATTCCCGTACGCCGCATTGACACCCCTGGTTGTAATGATATTATATCATATTAGTAATCTGAGTGTCTTGACCCTTGATTAGTTTCTAATTGGCGGCCAAGTCATGAGAACACGTCATCATTACCTTTCATACCAACCAATCACCATCCACTCTATCTCCCAGCAAAAACATGTACGTCTGTCTGACAACCAAGTCGGACGTGTCACCAACGCTCGTACACACCAACTCACTACACAATCGCAATGCCCTACCAGATCCCGATGCACATCTACCAAACAATACCCCAAAACCGGAGTGTCACAAAATGCGTCATCTCCACCACTACACTCACTTCTAATCCACTCGCAAAAACAAGATCAAAAGAAAGAAAGTCGGGTCGGTGAGTGTGTCAGTTTGTGTGTAGAGATTGGATCGACGCGATGAGATGAGATGAGATGAGATGAGATTAGATGATATGACAGAGCTCGCACGCGATCTTCGTTGAAGAAACCGATCGGTCGGTGAGGTGATGGCAATGGGGGACGATCGAGCCGTTGAAATTAGGGTTTGATTGCGGAGCTAGGGTTTGAGTTTGGGGGGGTGGGTGCGGCGATGGAGCCTCGCGTGGGGAACAAGTTCCGGCTCGGTCGGAAGATCGGGAGCGGCTCTTTCGGAGAGATTTACCTTGGTTGGTGAAATTAGGGTTTGATTTTGTTCTTCTCTATTTGGGGATTTGTTGAAAAGATGTGTTTTTTCTTTGCAGGTACGAATGTTCAGACCAATGAAGAGGTTGCAATCAAGCTTGTAAGTCTCAATTTCTTTGTTCAAATTGTTGTTTGTTTGGATTGTGTTGATTTTCGATTATGTGACTGAATTGGGCATGGAATAGTTGCGATTTTCGATAGCGAATCTGAGAAGTTTTAGTGGTTGTATAAAGTTTTGTTTGTCAATTGAAGGTGTAGTGTAATTTTGATGGGGATCACTGGATGGTTTTCGGGCCTTATCTTTTTGAAGGTTGAATATTTGATGAAGTGGTAGTATTTTTCTTCTTAATTTGGGTGTTAATATATTTTTACATCTAGTTTTACTGCTATACTGTTACTTTGTACTGGTGAAAGATGTGTAACTAGAACCTTCCGGAAAGAAAAACACGATTACGCGAAGCGTTACATGGATGAAATAATGGATTAGGCATGCCCAAGTATGTTTGGATCATGTCATGGCATTTAGCCTTTACGCATTGAAAGTCATGTTTACCTTTTTTTTTTTTTTGTAGTTGAGTAGACAAAATTCTATTATTATATATATATATATATATATATATATATATATATATATATGGGTTCCAATGAATCTGACCATCTTAAGCTAGGTGGCCGTATTGGTTTCCTGTATGCCCTGACCCATGCAATCCAAACTTAAAGTTAGCGAGAGTTTTGTGCCCTCAAGCTTTAGGTTGAGAAGTTTCCTTTCCGCCATTTGACTCATGGCATTGTCAGTCGAAGTCCACTGAACCTTTTCTGTATCATTTTTTTTTAAATGGGGATAGTGCCTTGCCTGGGCTATTAGCTGTTTGGGAGCCTGTCTTTTCTCATATGCTATTTAACATTAATTCACTCTTTGCACTTCTTCGACTTCAAGAGCACTCTAGATGATTTCTAAGGTTGAAATTCAGTTTCTTTTAATGCTCCTATCCAAATTTTCTTTAGCTAAACTCTTCGTCTGCCTTCCCATCACCACCAGCTTTCTTTAAACGTAAGGTGCATTGTTACAAATTTCTGCGGCATCTTACCTGACCGCTTTAGTGCTTTGCTCTAATGCTTATTCATGGTTTCATTATGCAATATTTAGTTGAGAAAAACCTATTTGACTGACCTGCATCTATAACAAATATTTTGGACACATAATGTATGTTTTATAATTTCAAATTTTATGGAATTTACTCCGCTTTGGGTTTTTGGTTCAAACTTTATGTCTTAGTAGGTCTGTTAATGTAATACCGACGTTAGAAGAATAGAAGAATGTTTATTTGCATTCTCCTGCCCTGGTACCTGTCTTACGTGTCCTCTCTCAAAAGAGTTCATCTTGATATCTGCAACTATATCTGTTGTGGATCATGATTAGATTAGCAGAGAAGTAGTAGAAAAGAAAGGATCTTTCTACTGGAATACAATTTTCTACCTTCCTTTTTATCTTTTTAGTTTTTACTGTTATTGCTAGTTAATTAGGATGTTACCTTTCAAATGCTACATGTGGTGTGAAAAATCAAACATTAGTTGTGTTCATCAATTAAGCATGATGACTCTTGTATTCAGTTTCAAATAAGAATCCTATGCATATCTTTTAAAATATCAAAGCGACTGTTTTGGGAAATGAGGGCTTTTCAGGAATCGATTTTGACTGATAGTTGAACTTCTCTTTATCTGATCCTCGTGCCTAATTTCATTGAAGTCCTTGGTGTCAATTGTCAAGTATATGTCTTTTTTTTTATAGAACTGTTATTTCTATATGAACTACTAATCTAATATCTTTCCTCCAGGAAAATGTAAAGACAAAGCATCCTCAGTTGCTGTATGAGTCTAAGTTGTACAGAATTCTTCAAGGAGGAAGTAATAGCAATATCCTTTTCTATTAGTTTTTTTTGGATTTGTTCAATGCTATATTTGCACGGATACTTAATTCGTGGTTTGGCTGGTGTGAGAACCCCTAGTATCTTGTAAGCATTGGGATGGCTTTTACTTGCCAATGCATGATTGATTAGCACAATAAAAAAACTTGAACTTTTCTGAATTCTTTGTTTCTGATGTACCGTGGGTTAGATTTCCTACAAAAATAGAAATAAAATGAAATATACGGCGGGTCAGTTTTGATCATGGTGTGTTCGTTTTGTTTCGTTAGTTCTTCAAAGTGTGTTTTAATGTTTTTTGATAAATCCCCTTATTATCATATTTCCATCAGTGATTCTGTTTCATTAACTTTTATGGTTAGATGATCACTTTTTAGCCATCCTTTTATTTTAAATATCTCACTTTGATATTATGTTATTGTTTATCTTAGGGTGATATTTCAATTGGTTAGGAAAGATTAACTATCTATATTGGTAAACAGCAATACATATAATGATGCATTGGAATTGATAGTGATGGGATATCTAATAATTGCTAAATTTTTCGAAAAATGTTTTGGGCGCGAGGAAAGAAATTAATTACAGAAGTGTGTACATGATCACCATAATTGTACTTTCCCAAATTTGGCCGTGATGTCTATTTTGCCTTTGCCTTCTAACGAGTCCATGGAGTCTAGGTTTCAGTTGCCAATTTGCAATATCTATTAAGTTTTGATCTCGCTAAATCTGTTCGCCATTGGCAGCTGGAATTCCAAATGTAAGATGGTTTGGCGTTGAAGGAGACTATAATGTTCTTGTGATGGATTTGCTTGGACCGAGCCTTGAAGATCTGTTCAATTTTTGCAGCCGAAAATTGTCCCTGAAAACAGTCCTTATGCTTGCTGATCAGATGGTAGATTCATCTGTTCTATTCCTTAACTTTTATTTAAGCTGTCTTGTTGGTCTCAACATTATCTTTGCTCTAATATTTCCTGCAGATCAATCGTATAGAGTTTGTTCATGCGAAATCTTTTTTGCATCGAGATATCAAACCAGATAATTTTCTTATGGGCTTGGGTCGACGTGCTAATCAGGTCTTTATTCTAAATTAATGTGAAAGTTTTGCTCTAGAATATTTTTTGGGAATTCCTGTGTGATGTGATTTTGTTGTCCTTTGTATATAGGTGTACGTCATTGATTTTGGACTGGCTAAGAAGTACAGGGATACTTCAACACATCAGCACATTCCTTATAGGTAAAGTGAGTTTCAGTCATTTATTTGCTATTGCATAAGGTTTAAGAGGTGCATGCAATAACGTTCAATGTTCTGCTGTAAGAATTTATATTGGACATTTAATCAAGACTAAGGACATGTCGTTTTTCACGGCTACATCTGAAACTTAAAAGTGCATGCAAAAGTCTATATGTAAAGCTTTCCAATGTTCGAATTGAATATTAAAAGTATGGCTCCTTATGTAATTATGTGGTATTGCAAAGGTATCAATAGGTGATTCCCTAGCCATTTACCCCCAAGTTGCCTCTGCAGTACTATAGACAAGCTATAGGGTATCTTTGTAATGTTAAAGATTAGGAGGCTTTCCTGATGATTTGGTGAAATATTTGAAAGAAGTAATTGAAGTATGACCAAAAAAAAAAAAAGTATTGAAGTATTTTTTGGGTTTTTTTTCTTTTTCGTTCATTTTTCCCATGAACATATTAAAGCAAAAGTATTTGTTTGTTTTTAGATCAAATTAGTTTCCTCTACAATTTTTGTTATTCAACTTATTGACTAATATGCCTTCAGTGATTTATTGTAACATTTATGTACATGTTTGTGTGTGTGTAGAATTGTTCAATATAAACGAAGCATTTTCATCCTCTGACCTTATGTTACAGATAAAGAAGCTATATTTTTCTGTCAGGATGTGTATATGAAATCTTGTTTTGTAATGAAAGTTTTTGTACTTCTCGGATGAAATACTGTTGATTTAGCAATTTTTTGCCGCCTCAATAATTCTTACGTTGATGTTGTATCTGCAGAGAAAATAAGAACTTGACTGGTACTGCACGATACGCGAGCATGAATACCCATCTTGGCATTGGTATGCAATCTACATTGAGCCATATCTTTTGGTTTCCATACTGCTTGAAGCCTTGAACAGAATATTAGTTTTTTGGTGTTTTGCTGGTGATTGGTGTTTTAGCCACGTAATTGACTTTCAACCGACCATGTAAAATATTTTTATTTCTTTTATCAGTTTTTATATTCATGTCTAACTTTATCCTTCAATTGTGTAGAGCAAAGCCGAAGGGATGATTTGGAATCTCTTGGATTTGTTCTTATGTATTTTCTAAGAGGAAGGTGCGTATTTCTACTTTTTATGTTGTCGTCTACAAGTTGCCTTTTTATTTTATTTTATTTTCTCAAAATCTCGTTTTGTTTTTCAATTGGTCTTTGTCCCTGTGTAGTCTTCCATGGCAGGGACTGAAAGCAGGTACGAAAAAACAGAAGTATGAAAAAATAAGTGAAAGGAAGGTGTCCACTTCTATTGAGGTTAGTTTTTGTTTTTCTTGAATTAAATATCAAGAAGGTATAGTTGTTAAATGAAGTGGTGACAAAATTCTGCAATACTTTTTCCTCAGGCATTATGTCGTGGTTACCCCACAGAATTTGCATCTTACTTCCATTATTGTCGTTCGTTACGGTTTGATGATAAGCCAGATTACGCTTATCTGAAAAGAATATTTCGTGACCTTTTTATTCGTGAAGGTTTGATATTCTCCTTTTTTGCTTTCAATAGTTGGCATTGTTGCAGATGGATGGTCTACAGTTTCTTTTTTCCTGAGTTTGTTGCCATCTTTGCTGCATCAATGGTAAATTTTAATGTAATTCTAGTTTAAAATGTTGGATTTGCTTATTGTAGGGTTTCAATTTGATTATGTGTTCGACTGGACCATTTTGAAATACCAGCAATCGCAGATTGCAACCCCTCCTTCGCGTACACTTGTAAGTCATTTTTGCAGGACGGTGTTCTTTCTCTTGCCCCCTTTTTCTTGATCTCCTAGTGTTGATGTTGATGTCTGTACACTTGTTTTAGGTTCCCCCAGTTGGAACGAGCTCTGGAATGGCCCCTGCGGTGACCAACACTGATAGACGGACTGGTAGGACCTTTCTCCTCTTGTTTGAAATGGTGTCTCCATCCTCTTTCCCCCCTTCTCTCCCTCACATTTGTGGAAAATTATTGTTCTTTGTTAAACAAAATCGAAGATTTGTTTTTGCTGAATGTTTGTGTTCGAAACCATAGGTTGGGAATAATCTTAGAAAATGACAGAAAGTTGTCTGACTCTGAATTCTTTGAATTTTTATTTTTACAAAACACTTAATTTCAATTTATGTATACCCTTATTTTCAGTTTTCTTCAAGAAGGATAAAACTATTAAACCATAGATATATACAAACACACATACACATGCATATATGTATGGGGAGGTGGGGAGGGTTTTTTAGTGATTTTTTTTCATGAATGATATCAAATGTATCATTGTGGCCTTGTGAAGTGCCTGATGTAATATACGCTTGGACGCCTCTTCTTATTGAAGAAGCAAATATTATTTAGTTAAAGTTTTCATCCTTTTTTTAATGGACTAGATTTCAGTGGAAATTCAATGATTCCGTTTTGCATTCCCTTTTTTTTTTTTTGAAAAAAAAGAATTTACATACTTTTCATTCACTTCCATTATTTTTTAGTCTTTTTAAAAGTTAATGCAACAAATCAGAGATCCCACTGCTACGTTTGAACCTAGTTACTTTTATTACTTTGTCTTAGGTGGTGAAGACTCAAAACCTTCTGGTTGGTCCAATTTTGTATTAGATCCCACTTCTAGGAGAGCACCAGGGCCAACTTTAAATGCAGGAAGCATTTCTAAGCAGAAGAGTCCAGTTGCTGCAGAATCCGCTGGTGCTAAAGATGCCATGGTAACTACATTCTCTGTTATTGCTATATTCGTGCTTTTAAATGTTAGAATGATAGTGTAGTATAGCTTATTAGTGCTTGCACATTAGAAAAACTTCAGTCTTTCTCTTCCATACTCGGAGGAAATGCAGTTTGGCTATAGTTCTGTCTTACAGTATGTATGGTGGACAAAGCACAAGATGGTACAACACTCTTGCAACTGCGCGCACCTTTACATTTGTGTATCATTTATAGACTCCTGTTTTTGTTTTTGGAAGCATGCAACATGTGAAGTATTCTCTAGTGTATATCCTATAAGTATTCATGGTGGTATTTGTTCTATCTTTTCATATATTTTTCAAATTTGTTTATGTTCTTTGAATGATTATCCGCTTATTGTTTACCGCCTTAGCAATTGTTTCATTTGGAAACATTCTGATAGTGTTGATTATTTTTTACCGCCTTAGCAATTGTTTCACTTGGAAACATTCTGATAGTGTTCATTCTTGTTTACCGCCTTAGCAATTGTTTTCTAGTTCCTGTCTTATTTTTGTTGGTAAAAAATAGAAGGTTCAATGGTACCAAGTGTAATATCCATTCTGCGGCTTTGATAAATAGTGGGATTCGGATATTTAACTTGATGTTATCAGTGTTTCTCTGATGCCCAGAGCATTGGTCCCATCTAGACAAGAGGTTGCTTTGGTCGAGATTTGTGGTTAAAATAATTGCGAGGCCTTAAGTATTTAAATGAATTGACAATTGTTAACCTGGTATACTTGATTACCTGCATTTATTGTTATGAAAAAAGTTAATAAAACCAAATTTAGGTCCAATGGGCGGAAGAACGAGGGAATTTCTAAAGTTGTTTTACTTTTAATTTTGAAAGGGGGAAGAAGAGATTGCAGTTTGGCTATTTTTCTGCCAACTGGCGGTGTCTATGTTATCACAGCAGTTAATCAGCTGATCATCTATTTTTATACTGTAGCTTTGGTCCTATGGGAAGCTATTGGGAAGGTTTCAGGATCCCTGGCCTTCTGATTAATGATTGAGACAATATTTTTGCTGAAGGGGATAAGAAGGCTATCCAAACTATTTAAAATATCCTGCAATGCTGTCAGCGCTTGCAGCTTTTTTTTGTTTTTGTGTATTAAAAGAACTAAGAGATTGCTGTTTGAAAATCCGATACGTCATATGTGGGATGAGGCAAAACACTGATCTTGATGGTAGTGGCGGCAAACAGATTTTTAGGCTAGTCAGCTGACCATTGTTTAAGAAATTGCCATGGTCATGTCAAGATCCTAGGAGCTAAGGATGTTTTTTGTTTGTCATGCTTATGTTTCTTTTCTTTGTGCCTTTTTTTTTTTAAAAGATGCAAGCAGATTTTTTTGTCAAGTAATTCATTTCACATTGAACCTGCATTTGGAAATCAACTCAAATCCGACTCTTACATTTATAAGCTTCTCTTTATTATTCAGGATTGAAACTAATGTCAGTGATTTTGTTTTTGGCCTTTCCAAATGAACCACTCCAAGTGGGTGAGAAATTCCTTGATTACACGAGAATCAGATACTCGTTTACTTCTTTTTTTTATTATTATTATGTCGAGGCATTAAGGATGTAATCATGACTATGAGTGCTGACATTGGAACATTTCATTGTTATGTAGATCCAAACTTCCACATCCAATTTTTTGGGGAGGTCAAGCGGATCATCAAGAAGAGCCGCTATCTCAAGCAGCCGTGACGCATTGATTGGATCTGATTCTGATCCATCTCGCCCTCGAACTACAGAAGCAAGCCCTGGAGCTTTTCGCAAGATTTCCAGCACTCAGCGAAGTTCACCTGTTGGATCGTCAGAGCCTAAGCGCACTTCATCTGGCAGGAACATATCTACTAATATGAAGACCTTTGAGTCTACTCTCAAGGGCATCGAGTCTCTGAGTTTCGATAACGACGAGAGGTTGCATTATTAACACTGCCTATTGCCTCGGTCTATTGATATACAATCGTGTGTCACTTGTAAATTGGGAACTATTGTACCTGTTCTATTATAGTTTTTTTTTTTTTCAGTGAAATTGGTTTCCAAACTCTTTGTTTCTTCGTCAATCTTCTTCTTCTATGTAGAAAAATCTGTTTGGGTGTTAAAATATTTCATACTAGGCGGTTCTTCAAAACAAGTTTCCATTTGCCCCTAGAACCTTATTGTGTATTCAGTTACAGAGATTGAGAATTATATTAATTTGTCCAAATTATTATGGCACACCATCTCTTCACCCTCATATTTCACTCGTATTGATTCTTCTGTTATGCATGGTAAACACCATAGACAACTAACAATCATCTACTACTTGATATGGGCTTGCAAATATAGAATTAATACAGCTTCTTAGGACTCAAATATTGATTACTTTGTTTTGATTCGTCGCTTTTATAATTGAAAGGAATGTGGTTTTCCAATGTGATTTTTTTTTCTATGCAGAGCAGGAACTAAAGACTTCTAGTTAAGGGGCATTGAGTCTCGACCATTCAACCTATCATTGGTAAGTCGTGCTTTCATCGATCTTTTATGTATAGCATTTATCATTAAGGCAGGACTGCTGGTTTCTTAAGACATGACCTAAAACATAACTGAAATAGTTGTCATGATTTCATGTTTTCAAAGAATCTGATTTCCCTTGCAAAACATAGGCTGATTGTATTGATTGACAATGCTGGTTTGCATTTGCATACTGGGTTTTTCTTCATTGAATGATGAAAGATTAGTAAATGAAGTGGACCTTGACACTGGTAAGGACCTGGGTCCTCTCGAAGGATACGAAGAGAGTCGTTTACCTTTCTCGTCGTAGATGATAGCGTCTTCTTCGGTAGGAATTCTGCATTTCTCCCCCAACATGATGGTCTTCATCCATATAGAGTCTTCTGGTTTGAAATACTTCTGTTTTTGCCTTTTTTCATCCTCTTTCCCATCTCGATATTTCATTGACAGGTTTCCGGAAAATCTCAAACTTAAGGTCGAAGCCAGTTTTCGCTTCGATGCAGATGAAAGCGTCGAAAACTTCTGCGACGAGAACTGCCCCAATTTCCTTGTTAATGAGGATGGTTGTGGCTGTTGTATTGCATCAACCCTTTGAGCCTCATCTTCTGTTGTAATCTCACCTGTGGTTGCTGACATTGCTGTGGTTGGTGCTGGTTCTAATGCAACTATAGTTGGAGCAATTTGCATTGGCTCTGGTTGTGCTCTCTCTCGATCTTCTTTTGTCGATGAAGCCAATTTATGATGAAGTTTCACTTTGAACTTTCGAGATCTAATGCCGCAAAGGCCTACGGTTATGATGATCGACGCTAGAAGAAGAGAGAATGAGACTAGAGGATAGATCAAATTTTGGTTGTCCTTCTCTAATGGGATTCTCCTTGCCATGCTAGAGGTGTTAGAAAGTAATTAATCTCTATATCTAGGAGCTCATAATTTTTTATTTCGAGTTGGCCCCCCCAAATGATTATGTTAATGGAGTGGATGATTGTTGGAAGATCATAAATGGTGATTAATTGTAGTTTCAATGCATCATAACAGACTGCTTGCTTTGAGGAAGAAGAAGAAGACGAGGACAGACATTTTGACATCTGTTGTTTCTTTTTTTGGTTAAGGCCTGGCTTTGGGCAGTTATTTAGTTTGTTACTCATTTTATGGACCAAACATGATTGATTTCTTGATGGAAAGAGTAGGGAAAATTATTTGGGGGTGATGTTTGCCATAACATACATACCATCCTACTTTCAAAAAATACGGCTAGAAAAAGTGCATCGTCGATCTGAAAACAAACCACAAAAATGTCTTGCACAACATATTTGTTATGCCTCCCCAAATATTACGTTTTGGCCCGTAATGCCTCGTCCATTTCATTAGAGATGCTTTGACATTTTTTCATGTATTAATTAATCTATTTTTTGTTATTTGATTGCTAATATACATATATATATATATATATATATATATATATATCTTCAAACACACGCACGTTGGGTATGGAGAAGTATATTAAAAGGGATCAATGTGTATACTTTTGATCAATGGTAGTTCCAATTAAATGTTTTACTATCTTCATTCTTGTCTATTGGATGAAACTCAAATTTATTCACATTTGAGATGATTGGTTCCATGTGTTACGGTAATTAGATTCATCATTGGTCTCAATCACTCATCCTTAAAGTACACATGTTTCTCAACATCGTCCGCGGATCTCCATTTTCGACTGCTAGATTGGTACTTTTATTGAATTAGTTTAGATAATAGGTAGTTATCTACCTATTATCTTCTCTTATTGAAAGTTTTAAGTTTTCATCCACTTAAAAAAAAATTATGAGGCTCCTTCCTTTGTTGGTTTTTTTTTTTTTATTCTAGTGGTATATTTGTGTACTACTACTATTGGTTAATTTTTCACACGGTCACCCAACTTTATGAATTATAACATTGTAGTCACAAAAAAGTTATCTTCGTAACACGTAAGTTACAAACCTTTTAAAAAACTCGTAACTGTGCCGGTCACCAAAACCCTTTTTCGGTCAATTTTTCGGCGAATGTGCCAACGTGATAATGATGTTGTGCCACATGGCAATCAAGGGTAAAAAAGATCACTCTAAATCAAGTAACTTTTTCAACTTTGGAAAACAATTTCGGAAATCCTTAACCCAAAAGACTGCAATACATATGTTTATCTTCAAAAAACTTTTTTTTTTTTTTTTTTTTAAATATAATGTTATAACCTTGTATGGTTCTATCTAACCTTTTAAGCTTTTTTTCGTTTGTTGTTTTTTGGGTTGTAATGAACTCATGCTAGCTAGCTCTCTCATAGCTCTTTAAGTCTTTTCTTTGATGTGGATGCTTTCACTTTAATGTTTTGAAATTATATGATATTGATGCAACTCTTATTCGATCCTTTTGTTTATTGATACCAGCTGTTTGCATTGCATTGCGATTTTTATTTTATTTTTTATTTTTTATTTTTTTTGAGATGTTGTAGGTGATATGTTGCTTTGAATTAATTTGCTACCTTCGTGGAAAAGGAAAATAATGCTTAGGATGATGTAGGGATGAGTTTAGCACGCAAGCAAAAATCTCATTTTAAGTTTAGCACGCAAGCAAAAATCTCATTTTTTTTGAGTTCATAAATTTTCTTTTGCGGATAATCATGTTTCGAGATTATGAGGATTGGGATTGTGAAATTAATAAAAAGTTGCCCGATTTGGAGTTAGGGTCTTTTTGAACCTTAATACGTCAATGTTATGTTGGCACATTCGTCGAAAAATTGACCAGAAATGGATTTTGGTGACCGCGGTTGCAAGAATTTAAAGGGCTTGTTGATTTTTATGTTACAAATATAACTTTCGTGACAAAAACGTTATAATTAATAAAGTTGGATGACCATAAGAGAAATTAACACCTACTACTACTGCGTTCCATTTGTTTGTTAAGAGAGAACCAT
Source organism: Stephania yunnanensis (assembly GCA_039657365.1). Taxonomy (NCBI): domain Eukaryota; kingdom Viridiplantae; phylum Streptophyta; class Magnoliopsida; order Ranunculales; family Menispermaceae; genus Stephania; species Stephania yunnanensis. The sequence continues at coordinate 10,571,164 of CM077584.1, read as the reverse complement.
ATTTGATTGTCGCACTGTTTTAGTATTACATTCGTAGTTTTTCAAACCAACTTTACGGTAGTTAGATATTGTTTTTTCAAATCACATATAGATTAGTAAATCGATGTATTTTATTAAGGCAATTGATTCTATGTCAAGTTCTGTTTAGGGGATGGAGAACGCCCTTGATGATTAGTGAAAAATTTATTGTACTTAAAAAAAATAAAATCTAAGTGCATGTTACTAAGACTGATAATTGTCTAAGAGAGCCCAAACCTCTAGATGATTTATGAGTACATTTCATACATAATAAAAGCTTTTGCTTACTAAAAAAAGAAAGAAAGATATATGAGTACACATATCCGGTCAGAATGATCGATAGGCTACATAAAATATATTTGAAAAATATCTCAACTTCCAACTTCAACACCACTAATTAAACTAAAAAAAACTCATTTGGCAACATATGTTGAATGCGCACCACGATTAGGGAGGGCCAAGCAACAGAGGTACCTGTGGATACTATGTTATCAAAGATTAAATAGCACTAAGACTCCCTCAAATTAACCCTATGCTTCCCCTGGCCTTTCTCCAATTTGCAGTGTTTTCCCTGAATATATCTGTTGTGCCCTTGAATTCATTTCTTTTTTTCATTGAGTTAAAAGTAGTACACACCAACAACAACAAAAAATCCTTTAAGCCCAAATTAATTGGGATCGACTGTATAGATCAAATGCATCCTTCACCTCGATTTAACACAATTAGTTAAAAGTAGTATATAATAATAAAATTAGTTAAGAGACTTAAGGTCCTTTCGAGTTTCTTTTGTTGAAGATAATAGTAAATATAGCGGTCTATACTCTTACCTGGTAAGCTAGTTCTACGTCTAGTCGAGTTGAGCGGTGTGCTGTACACTTGTTTTTCAACCGATGTGAGATTATATTTCAGTCGAAGCATCTCGGGACAATATGGTTTTAAAAAAAAAGTGCTAAAATTAAGCATCATTTGATCTGCATCAGAGTCGCGCACAATGCATAAAATTCCAACACAAAGGCCGACAAGGAGACATTGGGTTAGAGAGTGAGAGTGTGATATCTCTAGTGCTTTGTTGCTGAATACAAGAGCATCCCTTCTTGTCTCTAAACAGACACCACCAACTCGACTGCTTGCTTGCTTGCTTCTTTAAGCACTTCTTCATTCATTTCCTCACAAAGTACCAACCTTCAATGGAAGAACACAGCAACAGCATTGCCACCCACAAAACCAAGTTCAACACAATTTGTGTGTTCTGTGGAAGCAGCTCTGGCAACAGAAAGGTCTTCAGTGATGCTGCTCTTGATTTGGGCAATGAACTGGTTTGTGATCAATTTTTCATAAACCATCAAAACAAGTTTCAAAATTTAATGGGAATTTGCTTGTTCAAGAATTGCTCTTTTTTTTTTAATTATAAATTTCAGGTGAAGAGGAGAATAGATTTAGTTTATGGTGGTGGAAGTGTTGGATTGATGGGATTGATCTCCAAGAGGGTCTATGATGGAGGCTGTCATGTTCTTGGGTAACAAATATATATATATATATATATATAAGTCATGAATGTAAACTTCTTTATATAATTCTTTACTAGTCTGAATTTATTTATCTACTAATGTGCAGGGTCATCCCAGCAGCTCTAGTGCCAATTGAGGTAAATTAATGCTGATTTAAATGCATAAGGAATTAAGCATGAGATTACAACTTGTGACTCAATTTGTGTATTGACAGATATCTGGGCCAACTGTGGGAGAAAAGAGGGTAGTCTCGGACATGCACAAGCGCAAAGCGGAAATGGCGCGACTATCTGATGCTTTTATAGCTCTTCCAGGTATAGTTCATCACTTTGAACATGTAACTGAATTTTGTTTGCTTAATCCAATGTACATTTATGAAGTTTTACTGATTTCTTTCATGGGAATTTTGAATCAATTAAGGGGGATATGGAACTATGGAAGAGCTCTTAGAGATAATAACATGGGCGCAACTCGGAATTCATAGCAAACCGGTAACAAATATTTAATTGCTTCCGAATGTTAATTATTCGCCAATGTTAATGTTACATGAATGAATGAAAGAATTCTAGGCAACTGCTCACAGGTTGGTCTCCTAAATGTGGATGGATACTACAATTCATTGCTAGCATTGTTTGACAATGGTGTTGAGGAGGGGTTCATCAAGCCAGCCGCGCGACAAATCGTCGTCTCTGCTCCTAATCCGAAAGAACTGTTGGCTAATATGGAGGTGAGAATCTACTATACATAAATTTATAGACTACAACAATTGAAACAATTGACTCGATATAGTTCCGGGGTACTTCAAATTTTGCAGCAATATACTCCCATTCACGAACATGTTGCTCCTTACAATAGCTGGCAGAAGGAACAACTCGGCGGTCACTAAGGGCGACAAAACGTTACTCGAGCAGAGCGACTTCATGGCGCTTTGGCATAATTCATGCATGTTGTATGGTTAATTCTATTAGCATTGTTGACATTCATCAGTTATCATTCTTTGTTGATGGATTGGTGTCACTATTGATAATCCTTTGTTCAATAAAATTCCACTGTTCTTCTGCATTACATTTGGATAATGCACCACCTAAGTTTAAAAACTGTTCTGTGGTCACACTGGGACTCAAACATGGAGGAAACTGTGAAGAGTGGAGGGTAAGGTCCCACTAGTTATGTGTGGTCAATGCCAAGATTTAAAGTTAATGAGGGTGTTCTACCAGAACCTCAAATGTCAATTTGATCTGATTCTAACTCAAAACCAACTTGAAATAGTGAATCTTGAAAAAGTGAATATTCTTGACATGGATCATGCTAGTTAAGGTATTGTCTGACATTTTGTGCCTTGGACAAGTCAATCCCTTTGATGACTAGTATTTTTGCTAGTTAAGGTTTTTTTTTTTTTTTTGGGAATTCCTAGTTAAGTTATTAGTCTTATTGAAAAGTTTTTTTCATTTTTTTGGCGCAATTGTGGTGCAATACAATGATTCTCATGATGCCACTCGTCTTAGTACTTAATGCTCTCGCGTAAACACATTTAATTTCAGAGTTATTATGAAACTCGATGAATGAGTGTATCGTCGTCGATTAATTCCATTGTAATATCTTTTTTGTTGTCAGTTAATTTATCGAATATATATTTGGGATGCTTATTTTTTTTGCGAACGTATTTAGATTATGTTTAATTTTGAATCTGCGAAACAATTTTATTGTTTTCGAGATTCAAAATCTAAAAGAAGAAAACTTTCCTTGCATGGTATTAAAATTTTTGAAAAAACTTGGGGGAACCAAACTTTTAATACATATTTGTTAAATTTCATAAAAAAGAAAATAGAAAAACAACAATGATAACTATATTTAGATTCCAACCAAATTGATAGGATGAGACAGTGAGTGATGAGAGAGTCCCAACAGTAGGAGCCAATGCATGGGTTGCAACATTGTAGCTGTCAGTGTAGCAACTTGAAGTCCAAGGTACAATGGGGCCTGTTTGGCTTGGGATTTCATGAGAAACTAAGAGGTGGAAGGAGCTGTTCTCACTCTGTTAAATGGGACCCTTTTTTTAAATTTCTGCTTTTGATGTGAAATGTTGGTGCCAGCAGTTTAGCAAACATAATGTTCAGAAATGGACCATCAACACAATGAAGAGGGTATCTAATAAGGGGGAATCACTCCCCTTACCTTTTGGACACCATTCTTCTTTATTAATAAATATGTACCTCATTTTCACTTGCCTTTTAGGTTTTGTCCTTTGGGATGTGTTTCTATATCACAATCCTTTCTTTCATCCATCTACTGTTGTGTTTTTGTTGATTGATGGTATAGCTGATGGTCTAAGATTGAAGAACAATCATAATTGATTTATATTACAAACTCGAAAAACTCAAGCACATGGGAATTAGTTGCGTGCCTCAACTCTATAACTCCAAAAAAAAAAAAAAAAAAATATATATATATATATATATATATATATAATGTAACTACCAAAAATCAAACTTATAATTCTCTAACTTAGTCCGAGCGATTTTGGCGATTTAATTTTGAGGTACTTTTTTTGGACAGAAATCCTACGCAAACTATTTTTTCTTTAAAGAACACATGGTATTAATATATCTTGCAACAAGCAGTGAAATAAAATCCACCTCAATTGTCTATCCATTAAAAATCCAAGTTTACAGCAAGTTCAAGAGTTCAGAATTGTGAAATACTGAAAATGCAATTGAAATTCGATTGAAAAATATTGCTACAACTTTGTTCAGATTCCTTAAATTTTACATCGATATGTGTGCAAGTCCTTTCATACTTGTCTAAAGACCTTAGCATTCGTGTAGTAAAAGGATGTCACCAAACCGATAATTGTCCTTTGACATATTTGCTTCAAAATCTTTGACTTATTCTATACACTATGCGTACAACTAAATTTCCACGTAAAAGTTGTTGTAAATTAAGTTCAACTTGCTAAGAATTAGAGAAGAAAAATTAAAGATTAAAAATTTATACTACTACAAATTACTACTACAAAAGATAAGAGAATAAATGAGATAGTTGAAATGAAAAATTTTTATTCAACTTGGTGTGTAAATTACAATGGGGTTGACACCATTTATATAGGCCATTTGGTGATGATGAAAATTGTACTTATACAATGTGTACAAGTTATACATACACCACAAGTCATACAACACATCACAAGCAACATAGACAATACATGGAATAGTTGGTGTACATTGGAAATGATTACAAGTTACATGACAATACATGGATAAGTGATTATACATTAGAGTTAAATACAAGTAATGTAGAGTGTACAAGTTACATTTAATGTAGAAGTCATGCTTGATGTTACAATTCAATGTGAGAGTCATGCTTGACAATGAAATCATTCATAAGCTTGGTTAAAGGGTCATCCAATTTACAACACTCCCCCTTGGATGACACTTGCTGAGAGAATATGCCTCGTTAAAACCTGTACTAGAAAAACCCTGCGGGAAAAAATCTAGTACAGGAAAAAGAGTACAAGGTTCTCGTCAATCTTGATTTGTAGTATAATATTATTGATTGCCTCATTAAAAACCTTGCTAGGAAAACCCAGTGGCACAAAACCAAAGCTAAGGAAAAGAGTGCAACACATTGATACACTTTGAGATAATATATATGCCTCATTAAAACTTTTACTAGAAAAATCATGTGGGAAAAAAAATCTAGTATAGGAAAAAGAGTACATTGCTCTCATAAATTTTTTATACGGAGTATAATAATGTTAGGATTGTCTTTTTAAAAACCTTGCTAGGCAAATCCAGCGGGATCAAACCAATAGCAAAAAGAAAATAGTGCAATACACTAATCAACCTCGATAAAGAGGTTTAATATTGTTAGAATTGCCTCATTAAAAACTTTTGTAAAGAAAACTCAGTGGGATAAAACCATAGCAAAGGGAAAAAGAGTGCAATACACTAACCAATAACTCATTTTGATTCTCCCCCTCATGTTCACATGAGTGAGACATTTTATGCATTTTGTTGCACATGGATATCGTTTTCTATATGAACCATTTAATGCTGAAGCATATGATTGTAACTCTTTTGTATATAGTACGTGCATCAAATAATTGATTCATAACTTTGTTGCTACCGAATGATCATTTGAACTTCGAGTTCATATTAATTTATACATGGATCATAATACAACAGATTTAATGCAATTTGATGTGTTTAAATCAATTTCACGTCATTCCTTTTGAATTGGCTTATATCTCCCCCTAATGGTGGGAAAACTGCTCCATCAAAGTGACAATTAGCAAAACTTGCTATAAATAATTTCCCTATTAGGGATTCAAGGCATCTGATTAATGGAGAGTAAATCAATATACGTCTCCTATTGATTTGTCTTGAGATAATCTCTAGCTAAAAAAAATTCCATTCGATAAAGGATGTCCGTGCGAATTTATGATATTTTTGCATTATTGATGATTATGGATAATCAAATAGATCTTTCCACATTATGAATGTCATTTGATTTATGACGACATTTGTTTTAATGTCCTTTATATATTCTAGAAGTTAAAGTCGGGAATATTATACTCATATTAAATCATATTCATATAGATAAATTTTATATTATTCTGAGTAGACTTCTTCTGAACAAAACATTAACAATAAAATTGTTGTACCCGATATTGCCTGAACATTAACCTCCGCTGAGTTCGAATTCGAGAAATATACACTTTTATATTATAATGTACATGCATGTAGCACGATACATAAGACATAAACTCATCGCCCATATTTAGGTCACGATTTAAACACATCTCGATGTGCTTGTTTTATCGAGTCATTTTCAATAATAAAATTCATAATATTTTGCCTTTGATTTTGAAGGCATGGTAAATGTCACAAAAATATTCGGCATATATATGACAATATTTAGGTAAAATAACCTTTCATATATGACCAAAAAAATGTCACAATTATGAGCGCTCATTGTCAATAATTATTTGCCCTTTGTAGTGGTGCACCACTTTTGTTCCAACTTGGTGGAATTGTCAATACGACATTTACCTGATATTTTCACATTTTCCACGTCCATAAATTTATTATTGCGATCGTGATCATTATATGCAACATGTGCTTCTTAATTTGAAGCCGAACTAATTGGACGGGAGCGATATTATATTTATAATATCTCATTATTTTACTCAGCTACCTTGAGACAAAAAATCAATCCTTAATATTTATTGGATTGACATGCGTACTCGATATTTGTTGCAACAATAAATCGAGGCGGGCCACGTGACCTTATTTTTATTGTCTCATCAGTCATATTTCCACATAGCCTCAACATAGAAGTAATTAAAATTGTTGAATTATAATTAATATTTGACTGATTAAATTTTGTAGCATAAGACCCAGTCACTCATTTTGAGCTTTTGGAGCATTACCCCTTTTGGTATGTATATATATATACTCCATAAGGTGAAAAGATATATAAAGCGAAATATTCACTTTTCAAATCTCTAAAGAGAAATTGGCGAATGATTATGTATAACACACGGTTTTGCATATATGCTTTATTCACAAATTGTAGTATCTAATTGTCATGACAAGTAATTCTTGTCGGTAATATAATAACGCAACAAGTTCAACTATGGTTGAATAATATTTTGAATATAAATTTAATATAAAATAGTTTTCCCTTTTTATGTAAAAACATAACATATGATTAAATATATGTTCACGACTTGATTCATTAATAAACAAAATATACTATTCGTATGAGTTGGCAGGACAACCTCCAGGTTGGGTGGCGATACATAGTCTACTTAATACCATACATCTTCGAGCGGGATAACCCGTCTGCCTTTCAATGTTTAGCTTTACTGGAGACAAGGCTTACCCACTATCAACTCAAACTTATAACATTATTTGTATTATAAAATCAAGAATAGAACAATAACTAATCGTTTGTAGTTTTAAGAGAAAACTAGTTATGTCACATATTGACTTTTGATTTCTGATGTAGTAGATCGTACAAGACGCAACTACAGAGCATACTTTCGCAATCGGTGATAATGCATAGTATATGAATAAAGTATGCATATAGAAGTGATGCATGTAATAAAAGGAAGCAACCATGGCAATATATAAATAAATTGAACTTATTTAAATAACAAGTTATACCTTCCTAGCTTTGTCTCCTTAACAAGCCTTCTTGAACTTCAAGATCTCTTTAATGCTAGAGCAAGCTCGTGCTGATAACGTGTTGTAAATTAAGTTGGAACTTGCTAAGAACTAGAGAAGGAAATAGAAGACTAAAAACTTCTACTACTACAAAGGATAAGTGAAGAAATGAGATAATTGAAATGAAAAGTTTTCATTCAACTTGGTGTGTAAATTACAATGGGGTTGACACCATTTATATAGGCCATTCGGTGATGATGAAAATTGTACTTATACAATGTGTACAAGTTATACATACACCACAAGTCATACAACACATCACAAGCAACGTAGACAATACATGGAATAGTTGGTGTACATTGGAGAGGATTATAAGTTACATGACAATACATGGATAAGTGATTATACATTAGAGTTAAATACAAGTTATGTAGAGTGTACAAGTTACATTCAATGTAGAAGTCATGCTTGATGTTACAATTCAATGTGATAGTCATGCTTGATAATGTAATCATTCATAAGCTTGGTTAAAGGGTCATCCAATTTACAACAAAAGTCAATTTTTTTGTAGGATAAAAATTAACAGGGTCCAAGTCCCCAATCTTGTATCCAAATTGCAACCGAGCATATCAAATTTGACATGAATTGGATATACGTAAAGTTACAAGTGTGTCGCTTAGAATATTGATTGCCTCAAATTCTTCAAAGATAGGACTCAGTAATAAAATAAACAATAAATCTATTTGGACTTATGAGTCCGGACTCATAGGGGTGTTTTTAAAATTTTTACAAATATTTAAGGGTATCAAAGGAATTTTACATGTGATTGCGTTTGCTTCATTAATTACTCGAGGATGATTTTGAAATTAAAAAAAACTTTTGAGTTCGGACTCATGAGTCCAAATATCACTACCCTAAAATAAATTAAAGAGACAATTCAAAGAGGTGCACAGAAATTAAATCTTGGAATAATCAGTTTGAGAATCAGTTCCTTCTATTAAAAAAAAAAAAAACAAACACATATTTCCCTTCCTCACATTTTGCATCCATGAAAAATAATTGAATTGCAACTTTACTGTTGTTGTTTTAAAAAAACAAAAAATCTATTTGGACTCTTTGAGTCCGGACCCAAAGATTTTTTTGTTAACAATTTAAGATATCTACCTTAGTAAAAGACCTAATTACCCTCTACCCCCAAACACCAATAATGAATTTAAATTAAAGGTCTTTAGGTCTTTTCGATTGTTTGAGTCCCGACTTTTTGAGTCCATCTAGCACTACCCTTAAAAAAATTGAGTACGATGCTTTTAATATTGATGTCTTTTAAATTGTGCATCACATATGCCCAAATAACTTAGAGCACCGCTAAAGGCACCCCACCGTTTCATGAAGGCACCCAACTTTTTTGTAAAAATTTCCGCGAAAATGGAAAAGACCATTTTGCCCCTGTATATATATTGATTCAACCCTACAAACCATTTTGACAAAAAACGGGCACCCCACCACCAAGCTTGAACCTAAAACGACATTGCGTTTGCCGACCGTTTATCGATTCTTGTAGATTGACATCATCCGAAACGACGATGTAACAATGTTTGATAACCATATGATGGTTTGAAGGAACTGTTTTTTGTCAACGTAGGGTTTCTCAAATTTTCAGATGTTTTTTCACGGACGCGATTGATTCGGCCTCGCAAGACCGAGAGTTATGCGCACGTCTCGGTCACCATCCACCGAGAACTGAATAACAGTCTCGGTAATGGACAACCGAGAGCTATTCTACATTCTCGGATGGACATCACCGACAGGACATAAACTATACACTTCGACTTACTCTCGTGAAGTGGTGACCGAGACGACAATAAAAATCTCGGTTATGGACAACCGAGAGCTATTCTACATTCTCGGTCATGCTTGGCCGAGACTGTAAACAAAATCTCTGGCCTGTGTGGCCGAGAACCACGAACGCCCAATAAATGAACCATTGAATGCACCGCCACACAAACATAACAACTACTCTATCAAATGCAACTTAATTAGACTACCAACGCACATTCAAACGATCGATTTCAACACTATCGATGTGTGAACGAAAAACTTGAACCGAGCCCTAATTTGGATATGAAATCGACCAAAACTTAGAGTCTTCAAACTCGAAAAACGTCCTACAACAGAAGAGAGAGACATAGAGGAACGAATACAACTTAGATTCGGGATTGCTAGGTGGTTCGTTGACGAGAAATGAAGAAAGTCAAGCAAGAGGACGGTGGTGGGGTGCCTCTGTTTTGCAGGAGGGGTTTTTTGGTGCCCCAGGTAAATTGGTTAGAGGGGTATTTTGGGTATTTCGGGTCTAATTTTTTGGTGCCCAGGTAAATTGGTTAGTGCCCACATTAACTGGGTGCCTTCATGAAACGGTGGGGTGCCCTTAGCGGCCCTCATAACTTATGCCACGTTGTGTCATATATCAAAAACGTGTCACTCAACTTTGTAGCTACAATGCCAATCATCCTTCATCTTTGTAGTTAAATGTTTTTCAAGCTGCATTTAAACTCCATCTTTGTAGAAGATTATATGTGCTTCATATATAGTCAGTCCCAAGTCTAGATAAAGGAGGAATCCGAAGCTTATTTTCTATACCAAGAAATAGAGAGAAGGGCCCAAGCCGAGAGAGGTCTTAAACCCTGTTTCATTTCTTGAAAAATGATAGAGGATTATAATAAGTTAACGGTTATCGTAAAAAGCTTTTGTTACTCTTCATAAAATGGATCAAACATATATAAACAAGGAAGCATTTCCACCTCAATTGCACTAAATCGAGCACAATGGAAGAGTTTGATCCATAAAGTTGACCCCGACTCATTTGGGATTGAAGCTATATATTGACGTTATTTTTCTTCTTCTTCTCAAGCTGCATTTTTAACTTTGCATCTTCTTCTCTTGTTGCATTTTTAACTTTGCAGGCCTCCCAAGAAAAAAAATCATGGAAATGATTGAACCTATGTAACTCATTTAGGTAAAAAATAATCAAATACCTTACACTTGAAAATTTTTGATTGTGCAGTAATGTTCTTATACCACCTCCCAATAAAAATAAGATGGGTCCAAAACGAAAACTTAAGATTTATGTTGGATTTAACTCATCGTCCATTATAATATACTTTGAGCCTCTAACATGTGATTCATTTACTGCGATTTTTGCAGATTGTCACTTTGATGAAGCAATTTCACACCATTAGGAGGAGATAAGAAGTCAATTTAAAAGAAATGGCGTGAAATTGCTTGAAATGCATCAACTTTATCGTATTATGATCCACGTACGAATCAGTGTAAACTTAAAGTTCAAAAGATCATTCATTTTGCAACAAATTCCAAATCAATTACTTGATGCATTTACTGACGCAAAATGAGATTCCTTGTAAATGTTCCTTTAAGAATTGATGTCCTAATGCAACAAAATGCACAAGAACTAACCAAACACCTAAATCGTAGAAGGCCAGTTGGTCAAAGGATATAGTTCCTTAAAAGAAGAAAACATGAGTAAAAATAAATGCAAATTAAAATACTCCTAAGAAAGTATAAGAATCATTTGATAAGGATTTGTCAGAACAACTACCTCTAGAAAATAGGGAAAAGATAAAAAAAATAATGAAGTCTCAATAAATTATTTAAACTCTGGTAAGATTTGAGATCAAAATAATATTGTTTCTGATGATATATTTGCTTTCAATGTGTCTTTTGAAATATGTGAAAATGCTGATGGTCCAAAATAACGATTAGTGTACGAATGTCGAAAAAAACTTGATTGAAAAAATAGCAAGATGCTATCTAAGCAGAGCTAGACTCGTTATAATGACCTTAATCCTAATTAAGGAATCGTCCTACTTAAACCCCGGTACACCAGTCAGACTTAACTAGAGCCAACAGCCTCACCTTCAACACCTGATAAAATCAATTATATATCGAATATCGACAATAAAATAAATTATAAACTCAACGAAAATTAAAAACTTTTACGTGATATAAAACACGATATACAAGACCAAATCAAAACGGAATAAACCTTGGTTATTCAAAATCTTCCAACCCTTATGATAATTCAAAAATGTATTTCAATACAAATATATATACAACGGAAGAATCATTACATCGAAGAGAAGATCAAGACTCATAAACCTTCTCTGTCCAATAGTTGTAGCGCTCATCGATATTCCTGAAATGTTAATTGAGGTGGGCGCTCCAATTTGCTCAGTAAGTAAGAATTCACAGAACTATCAACAATTCATATAATAACTAAGAATGAAATGCAGTAACAATATGAACTAATCATATTTAAACGGGCTATTAAAATTTATATAAACAATATATAACAGAATGCAAGTCATGTAGCTTAATAGCCCATGTTTATACAAAAATGTAGTTGCTCAATACGGGGTGGCCAATTACCTATTCTAACAGAGTCAACTAGTCAATGTCACGACTGTAACAAGACTACCAACATCTTATGTTATCATGGTTCTGATCCTAAACCACTAAATTTGTTTTCATACACCAGCGACCCGTCTCAACTTGGTGCATAGTGAGTTTTTCAGCGATCACGTGGCCAATCGCGACACAAGCACGATTTCCACGGAGGCTGCGTGTCATGCGCATTTAGGTTGTAGTATTGTAACCACCCAAAAATCTGTAACAATGTTTACGTCTTTACACAGGCTCAATGACCCGTACTGTGGGACCCACACCGTGATATGTCCATTTACCGAGGCAAAGGGTCGAGGTACATTTTATATTTGTTGTGATATATGCCTAGTGTATTATATATGTGTAGACTATTATGTTAATTTTCTACGGGTGTATAGGTATCGAGACGAGCGGGGGCGTACCTCGAGTCACCTGTCGACGTGGGACCGAGGTAGCCACGTATTGGGGCAAGTTTAATTTATTTGAATAAAATGTGAATTTATTGGGTAATAAGTGGCTTTAATGTGGCCACATTTAGCTAAGTCCTAAAGTTTGTAAAATAAAACAATAAGCATTGGATGTGCATCGAGACACGAGTTCACCCATCATGAGGCAAGATGTCAATTTGTTGAGTCTCGCACAATTGACTTGGGGGACAAGTGGACAAGGTGGTCCATGAGATGAGCCTCGAGGCATGTGTGCACACTATGATCAAAGCCTAGCATTTAAATAAAATACTTGTATATAGTCACTAAATGGGTTTCTTATCCTCAACATCAACCGGGAGGAGAAGAGAGAAAGAGAATTCGCTGGTGGATCGAGGTGGAGGATAGGAGGAGAAGGAGAGAACCAGAAAAGATGAAGGTGAGTGTGGTGTTGTTCAATTGATGTTGTGTTGTGGAGTGGTGTTGACTCGAGAGCTCCCATGCTCCTGAGGAAAGAGACGACTCGGAACGTCTCCCTCCCTAAACGAGCTGGGGTTGGATTGCCAACCCGAGCTCGTGAAAGAAAAAAAAAATTTTGCTCCTCAACGAACCAAGGAGTCCCTAATTCGTTGAGGAAGAAATGAATGGGCCGGGCCAAGGGCCTGGGCCAGGCTCGGCCCATGGGCGAGCCAGGCCCAGCGCCCTGGCCAGGGTCGGGCTCGGCCCATGGGCGAGCCAGGCCCAGCGCCTTGGCCAGGGTCGGATCGACCCAAACGGGTAAACCCGACCTGTTTGGTTCGATCCGACCCAAAATAAAAAAAAAGAGAAAAAAAGAGATAAAAAGAAGAAGAAAGGAGAAAAAAATTAGGGAAAAATTCTAAAAAATTATATTTCAACAAAATAAATAGATATTAATGAATTTCTATGAAAAATAAAATATTTAAAATTTTGAACGAGACTTTTACGGGGGTTTTACCTCAAAAAACGCGAAATAGGCGGATTGGTCTAAAAATTTAGAAATTGGTCTCGAATTCGATTTGGCCTAAATTGATACATTATTGAATGTTAGGGAACTAAGGGGAGAACTCAGGTGTTTGGGCACACATTTCGAATTGTCGAGGGATCGGATAGACTAGGACAAACGTGAGAATTGTAAGTACAAGTATGAGAATTTTATAATTCATTTCATTCATCTTTATTGATTTATTGGTCTATTGATAGACAATACTACTTGAACTCGCACATCATGTTGTTCTTGTATTTATTCATGGGTGAATATTGTGACATGATGCCTTGCGAATTGTTTTATTGATTTTGATTCCTACACTTGATGTCATTCTTGAAAAGATTGATCAAAAGCATGCTAATAAAATAATTTTGATTTAATTGGACTTGTATTCGATTTCCTTTGGGCTTTGTAGCCTAACTTGTTTAGGAATCCTAGAATTTTGGAATTAATTGTCTTTCGAAGTAAAGTAGGGATTATCTAGTGTCCATTGCATGAGAGATGCGCGGTTCACGGGGACATGGGTCTATCGGGGTTTCGGCACTCGCCACTATACTTGCGCGACACACTAGTTATGGGACTCGGGGTGATCGGTAAGCATGAGATTGATGTTGTGTAAGCGTAGAGCGTAGCTCCACTAGTTGTGTGAAATATGTTGAGCACAGCTCCATATAGTAGTGAGAAAGGGTAGGTTATAAGTCTCACCGCCGACCGGATGTAGATCATCTCGACTTAGCCTCGCAACACAAGCACTATAGTAAGCAACTACATTACCAAGCATGAAGGTAATGAGTTGGAACACAACTAAAGATAGTCCAGTCCACGTAGTATTAGTGCGTACAACAAGTCAGGAACCACATCAATGAATATACACAACTCCCATGCACTAGTCCATAAACTAAATGAACTAAATATACTACGTAACCATGCATAGTTGATAATTAAATGAATCCATATTTACCTCGGTTAGGTTCCATTTCCAACTTCATAACTTTTCGGGTCATTCGACTTTTCCGATATTCGATAATCTATCACAAACCATTGAAGATCATCATATATTTAATACTTCACATTTAAAACTCTTAAACTGGTCATAATTTGAATGCGTAACCAATTTACTAATTTTTAGGTCGAATATAACTTTTTCACATTTTTCGAAGTAAAAACTCCGTATAAAGTCTCGATAGACTCCCGAATTTTTCACTTTTTCTAAAAATATCTATTTTTTATTTATTTAGTCCATAAATATATTTTTTTCCTAATTTTAATCTTTTTTTGAGATTTTTGCTAAATTCCAACATTTTTTCTATTTTAAATTTTTAATACATGGAAAGGTTTGACCCCCTGAACCGAACTCGGTTCGTCTGTTTGGGAGATCAACCCTCTTCTTCTTCCTCACCATCCCCCTGTTGACACCTGTTTTTTTCTCTTCGATTGTTTGGTTCACTGGGGTTGGGTTTGGCCCCAACCCTAGGTACTTTTGGGAGGGGAAACAACATCCAAGCCATCTCATTCCTCAAAGGAACTGCACAATAGTTTGTCTAAGCTCCCAAACCCCCCGTCGTTACGCCTCCAACCGCAACGCAACAACAACAAACACAACAACAACAACCACCATATCTTTGTCCATCTTGGTCTCTCCTTCCTCTTGGTCTCGAGCTCCCTCTTTCACTCCATCTCTCGTTACGATTTCGAAACAACAACAAATACTATGATATGGAAATAAATATGAGATTTTTTCAAGATTCGTATCGCTTGAATCTCGAGGCGCATCTCAAGGCAGGGGCAATCTCTATAACATACAATGATTAACATCATTCCTCTCCTCGATACTCACAATAAACGTATATTGAGGCAATCCAATGGTTTAAACAATTTAAAACAAACTATAGGTTATATATATATATATATATCAATTATATATAAATATATATACCTGTGTATTATCTTACCTATAAATTCACCTCACGCACTAACGACTATCCTTGAGCATGCGCACGAGCCTAACTTGAGGTAATTAACATTCGGATTAAGGTTAATCTCAAGGTTAAGAACACGAGTCGTTACACTCGTTAAAGAAATCAAAGGTTTTTAGATCGATTGTTCAAACGCCAAATAGTGTAAAGCCTATTAGATATAAACGAGTATTTGTACGAAAGAGAAGCGAAACAAATGAGAATACAAGGTGATGTGTAGCATAATATTAATTGTTTTGAGTAGTATTCACTCAAAAATATTGGAAAATAAATGATGTTTTGATACTTACTTCGTGTACTATGTCCAAACTGCGATGAAATGGAATGCCAAGTGAAGTGAGAAGAGCGAGGGAGTAGGAGCGTAAAACATTGCAGTCTCTGGTTATGGAGCCCCATCAGGCGCCATGGCACCACAATGCCTCGCCTAGTGCCCCAGCATCAAAAGGCTTCCACAGCGCCAAAAAATCAGGGACCTTTTGTTCACGGCGGCATACCTGGCTCCACAACGCCCTTGTGTGGCGCCTCAGCACTAGCCACCACCACGCGCCCGAACGCCTCACCACCAGGCCTCTTGTTCACGGCGCCCCAGCTCTCATCTGACGCCCCAGTGCCCAAACCAGGGGGATACCATCATGGCGCTGCCCCGACGCCATGGCGGCCCATCACAGGGCCTTGTCCAGTACCTTAGCGCCTATCGAGCCATTCTGCACAATTCTTCAGATCTTGGCACTGAGATCGACGCCTCTGCGCCGCCATCAATTAAGTCACTGTTTTGAACTTTTTTTTGGTTTTGAGCTCACTTTTTTGGACCAAAAAACCCCTGAAATGTATATAGGGGTGTGATAGGTAGAATTAACAACTTTTGCTTTGGAGAAACTTGGAGAACACACTTTGGGAAGCTATGGTATTAGATCAAATTTAGTGATTTTTAGATTTCTAGGTATTGATTTGATGTTTTCTTTAGTTTTCATCATGTTTAGTGTTGTTTCTTGCCTTCTAATGGGGTAATCGATTTTGTCCCGGAGATCGATGGATCCGGATTGGGTTCCCTTCATATTTAATAGACAATTTCATGGTTTCTTCAATTTGTGGTGTGGATTTGTGTTTTTTTGTGTGCTTTGCTTCATTTGTTTTAGCCAAGTAGATGTGTGAACTTAGGTGATGAAATCACCCATGACCATAGGGATTTTCAATCCGGAAATAGAAAAAACAACTATTGAACATACGGTTCATCAACCGATGGCCGTCGACAAGGGAGACACTTGAGTTTGACGCTCTATCGGTTAAACACTTACTCTACTCATGCCGACCGGAGGAGCTCTAGTACGACACTAGAATCTATATCACTATGACCTTGGGGTATAGTGCATTTATAGAGAAATTCGCCTATCTACACGTAAATTAAGAGCCATGAGACAAAAAATAGGCCAAAATGGACCCAACCTTGGTGAAATTGATTTTCTTGGACACTTTTCTCCATAGCTTCAAAGTATTTTAATTCCTTGCAATTAGTTAGAGTAAATTAGTTGTTAATTTCCTTTACAAAAAAATCAAACTCATTGTTGCCTAACTTTATTTCTTAATTGAACAAAAGATTATTTTTTAATTGTCCCTCGGGTTTGATATCCATAACTCAATCACTAGATAGACTTGCAAATTCTTTTTTCTTAGGATGAGTACATTGCGTTCCACTCGGTCTAAGTTGCCTGTAGTTCAACCTTCTCGCTAAAAAAGATAAATTGTTGAATCTGAATATTTTTAATCATCAGAGGAGGAGGAGATTGACTACTACCTCAATGAATGAGCTGAAGCAAGGTATAAGCATTACACTAACTTGAAAATCAAATCAGAGCAACGCTTCACTATCTCCACCAAGTACAAAATGCATGTCTTGGACATTGTGACCAGTAATAAATGGCAAAATGCGGCTATCCGATGAAACGGTGATAAGGAAGTGGTGTCCAATGAGCTTACACTGAAATCTTACGCAAATGGACTCCATAAATGTGAGGGAAAGGAAGTATGGGTGCGAGGTGTGAAAGTTTCGATTGATGGTGTCGCTGCGAACAAAGCTCTAGCATATCAGTTGATTAGATAAAATCCTACTTTCCATAACATTCGTGAACCCACACAAAACAACTGATTGCTCAGTTAATTTGTGTTCCAAGGAGAGCAATGTGAAACGAAGCAAGGATGGCGTCCATGATCAACGATTTTCAACGAAAAATTTGAGCCGTGCCCATTGAGGTTGGCTCCACTTTGATGCCATCAGAAAATATTAGTTAGATCACTTGTGAGCTCTCGACTCTATTGATGCATATTTTGGCACGTGATGATGTGGATTTCGTCAAAGTCATTTCATGATCACTGTTAAGTTTTCTCTAGGGCCCACTGATGAAAGTCCTATATCACCGATGGATCATCACTCTTCTCTGTAAGCGTACAAAAGTCCCTTTTGAAGATAACGAATATACATTGAAGTTGTGTATTATTTCGAATGTCACGCTCATACAATGTGGTTTGCCTCTCAAATATGTAAATTCTAATGATGATCAACCACAACAGAAGCAACAAGCACCACCTCAGGCACAACGACGGTATGACATGCACATACTTAAGCTATGAAACAAGGGGCACAAGAGGTGAGACAACGAAAAATCAAGGGGATGAGGATCTCGAACCCACTAGATATGATTGCACATCACCAACATCAGCAGCAACACCCTCCAAAAATAAATTGCTTTTGACTGTTGAAAGACATGCAACGATAACAACAAGCTATGCAACAATAGTTGGACCGCATGAAGCACTTGCAACTAGCACATCTTATGGAGCAACGATCATACCAACGTGCTACTGCATTGCATCACGAGGGGATGATGCGATATACGAGACATGTTTCGTCACCTTTATGATCATAGCTACCTACTCCGGATTCAGCTAGTTATTATGATGATGCCCTTCCTTCTCTCTCTGGGGACTGATCTTTCTTCTTATCTATATGAGCGTTAGGCTATTCCATTCAGGAGAGTCTCAGTTTACATATTCCATCTTTTATTTGCTTATTTGGTGAAACACTTATACTACTCATGTCAACCGACAGAGTTTTAGTGCGACACTAGAATCTATATCACCATGACCTTGGAGTATAGTCAATTTGTAGGAAAATTTGCCTATCTACACGTAAATTAAAGCCATGAGACAAAGAAATAGACCAAAACGGGACCCAACCTTGATGAAATTGATTTCCTTGGACACTTCTATCTCTGGCTTGAAAGTATTTTAATTCCTTGCAATTAGTTAGAGTAAATTAGTTGTTAATTTCCTTTACAAAAATCTCATTGTTGCCTAATTTTATTTCTTGAACGAAAGATTAGTTTTTAATTTTCCCTTAAATTCGATATTCGTAACTTAATCACTAGATAGAGTTGCTATTGCTATTACTACTGCGAAGCTCTACACTCGGAGTTTGTGTCACAAGGTACAAAGCAAAACTTGTAGCTTATGGTTTCTCACAAAGACCTGACATTAGTTATGAGGAAACATACTCTTTTATTATAGATGCAATCACATTTCGTTCTTGATAAACCTTACAGTTTTTGAAAGGCTTGATATGTATCTAATAGATGTCTTTACAACATATTTGTATGGATCATTGGACAGTGAGATATATATGAGTCCTTGAAGGATTTAAAATATCTGAAGAAATAAAATCAAAACCTCATAACATGAATTCTATAAAATTACAAAGGTCTTTGTATGAATTAAAACAATCCGACGAATTTGACACAAACACCTTAGTAATTATTTACTTAAAGAATGACATGTAAATAATCCACTTTACTCATGTGTCTCATTAAAAGATTATCACCATGATTTGTGATTATTGTTGTATATTTTTATGAGTTAAATGTAGTGGAAACCACGATGACTTCATTAGAACATCCGAATACTTAAAAATGAAATTCAATATGAAAAAACTTGAAAAAATAAAAATTCGTCTTGTTTTGCAAATTGAACATTCTCCAAGTTGAATATTTTTCCATCAATCAAATTATAATGAAAAAATATTAAAAAAATTTATATGAACAAGGCACATCAATTGAGCTCTCCAATGGTTGTCAGATCACTTGAAGTGGATAAGAATTCATTTCGACCTCATGAAAGTGATGAAAAACTACTTGTTTCGGAAGTATCACATTTAAGTGCAATTGGTGCACTTATATATTTTGCAAATTATACAAAACCTAACATTGTATTTGATGTCAACCTACTTGCAAGATACAACTCTTCACCAACTTGAAGACATTGAAATTTTGTTAAACATGTTTTCCGATATATTCGAGGAACAAGAGAGATCAATTTTTTTACTCGATATGAGTAAAATTGAATTTCCGAGGTTAAACTGATGCTGGATATTTGTCTGATCCCCACAAGGCTCATCCTCAAACAGGGTATGTATTCACCTATGATAATATTGTTGTATCGTGAAAGTCAATAAAGCAAATTATAGTTGCTGCTGCTTCTTCTAATCATTTTGAAGTACTTGCAATTCATGAAACAAACGTGAACGCGTATGGTTGATAAACATGATTGAACATATTCAAGAATAATATGGATTTCCTTTAATAAAAGATTCTCCAACTATATTATATGAAGATAATGCAACACTTATCGCACAATGAAGCGAAGGATTCATAAAATGGGACAGAACAAAACATATTTCACCAAAATTCTTTTATGCACATGAGCTTCAGAAGATGATGAAATTGATGTCAAATAAATCCGATCGGGTGATAATCTTGCTGATTTATTCATAAAAGTCATACTAATAATGATATTTAAGAGACTTACATATAATATTGGATTGTGTAAACTTACAAACATTGCAAGTAAAGAAATGAAAACCCATGTCCATATGAGAATGAGTTATTAATTAGTGTATTACACTCTTTTTCTTTTAGTTATAATTTTATCCTATTGAGTTTTCATAGCAAGGTTTTTAATGAGACAATCATAACACTATTATACTCATTTTAAAATTTATGAGAACAGTGTACAATTTTTCTCTTACTAGATTTTTTCTTACAGGGTTTTTTCCTAGACGAAGTTTTCGCGATGCACATTCTCTAAGCAAGTGTCATCTAAGGAGGGGTGTTGTAAAGTATGGATGACCATGCATGCACATCAACATATTGTGTAGTCATGTAATATGTATTTCTCACTAATGGTAACCTCACTTGTTCATCTAATGTCATGTTACTTGTAACCATTTCCAATGTACACCAACTCTTTCATGTATTGTCAAATTACTTGTAATATGTTATATGACATGTGGTGTGTGTGTGTGTGTGTTTTGTACACATTGTCTAAATACATTTATCATCATCACCAAATGGTCTATATAAAGGGTGACAACTTCATTGTAGAAACACATCAAGTTGAATGAAGAACTTATCATTCCAACTTTTCATTTCTTCTCTTCTTCTTTGTAGTATTAGTTCTTAGTCTTCTATTTTTCTTTTCTAATTTCTAGCAAGTCCCAACTTAGTTTACAGTGATTTCTTTTAAATTGTGCATCAAGATAAGTGCGCACAAATTTCGATGTATGCCTAAATAACTATAACAACTTTGTGTCGTATATCAAAAACATGTCACTCAACTTTATAGCTACAGTGTCAATAATCTTTCAATTTTCTTAATGTTTTTCGAGCTGCTTTTAAACTTCATCTTTGTAGAACATTTGCTATAGTATCAATAATCCTTCAATTTTCTTAATGTTTTTTGAGCTGCACTTAAACTCCATCTTTGGAGAACATTATATGCTCTATATATAATGTCCTAAGTCCAGATAAAAAGGACTCTGAAGCCTATTTTCGATACCAAAAAATTGGAAAGGGCAATTCTAAGCCAAGAGAGGTCTCAGACCCTTTTTTTTTTTTGAAAAATGATGGAGGGTTATAACAGGTTAACAGTCAGGGAGAAAAACTTGTCACTTTATTAGAAATCCATACGCCTGGAGAGTGTTAAGCCACACGCACATGTGGGCATATAAATGGTAAAATCAATTGGCTTGTGTTAGAATCCAATCTACTCCACTTATTCATGGAAAAAAAAAATCTACTCTACTTATTACCATATCAACTCTTATTATATTTCCAATGTGGGATTATATATTCTAACACTCCCTTCAAGTGCAACTGGATCTGGATTAGTTGTCACTTGCCAAACACATACATACTATAGGTCCACAAATATGTCTAGAATCCATTGCTAGCCCAACCATGTCTTAAACACGACCCTATGATCATCCCACTTTGATACCATCTAGAAATCCATGAGCTTAAAGAATGTCGGGCCATGCATGCACACGCGTGCGCGAGCACGTGAATCTCCGCCTAACATCAATAATATCCCCAATTTAACCACCTTTCAACTCATAAATGTGAGATTTTATCTCAAAAAACCTCCGTGCTAGCTAAGGAAAGATCATCACTTATATACTTCATTATAAAGTTTCATTTAATCGATGTGAGACTATTATTTCGGTCCACAAATCTTCAATAACTCTTCATAAAATGGATCAAACATATTCAAACATGGAGGCGTTTCCAGCTCAATTGCACTAAATCGAGCGCGATGAAAGAGTTTGATTCAGATAGTTGACCCTAACTAATTTGGGATTGAAGCTATAAATTAATGTTATTCTTCTTCTTCTCAAGCTGCATTTTTAACTTTACAGGCCTCCCAAGAAAAAAAAATCATGAAAATGGAAATGCAAAATAATTTATGGTATATATCTCAGCTAATACTAATCATGTTTCAGTATTATTTAAAGTAGGGGCAACAGAGAAGGCATTTCAATTCTCAATGCATATGAAGAGAAACACAATTCAAATAACCTTTTGAACATATTCATATCCATGCAAGAACTTGTGAAACTTCACATCTGTCAGAGACCAAGAAAACAAAGCTGGAAGCACAGAAAAAGAGGCTCATGGATACCTGTTCATGTTGGCAGCCAAAATCCCCATAATGCGCTATAAGGGAACGATAAGTGCGAAAATTAGTGAATCGAAGAGCTAAAGAAGAAACTCTTTTGAAATGGCTAAGTACTAATAATATCACTCTTTCCACATTCATCTCAGTCAAAGAAAGATTCTAAAGGTATCTGAACATTTGGGCAATAACTGTCTAAAGAGAAAGACAACCAAGTACTACCATGCCAAACCTATACCAAATAACAGCAAAACTTTGTCTCTACAATTTAAAATAGCTGAAAACAATTAATTCATTCCTCTATAAAGGAAAGAATGAGTAGATCTCGAGAGTTCGAAAAGTTTCAAGTAGCAAAATCACCATCGCAGTCAAGCAATGCATCCAACATTGGAAAGCGAAGAAAATAAGAGAAAGTTTAGCAGTGCCATTCATTGTCTCGACGTCCTTTGTGCATAAAATGCAATGCATACGCTGTATAAACTCAATTCAAACTATTAAGATGCCACACAAACTTTACATAAACTCTTTTGGGATAGAATATCAGTCACTGGACAATGCCAACCCAGTTGAATTTCCTTGATTGGATACCACTCTCATGATCTGCATGAAACAGTAACTCGCATCTTCGACTTGGAAGACTAAGGATTATAGACTCATAGTCAACAACAATTCATCATCTTTAATTGATCAAAGAACCTAAATTAGCACAGGAAAGATGCAAAGCCAATCCTAGAGATCAATAAAGCTTCATAAGGTCATTTATTCCAAGTAAATACGGTTACAGACATTTATTTCACCAAGATTCTTCAAAGACTATGTATGTAATAGGAGAATTCATTGATGAAAGAGGACCGCTGGAAGAGTATCATTTCATGGCTATTAAGACTGAACCATACCATATGTATCTACTTTCCGATCTTCCTGAATTGCTCCTGCGGACCAAGTTCGAACATCTTGACAAGATACTCTCTATAGATCAAAACATTCATTACAATCACAAAACGATCCATAACTAAATTGGTAGACCGCCTCATTTACACGCCATTCCCTTTTCCAGGGGAACTCTAAACTCAACTATATAGGCACTTGATGCAAGTACAAATGCGACGCACTTTCGCATAAGTGAATCACACATACCATTATGTTCCTATCACCAAAATGGCACCATCAATGAAAACAATGATAGTGGTGATAAAAAGACAGGTCAATGCGAATTAAGAGGACTATGACCTCAAACATCAGAAATTCTCATAACTCATTAACTTAGACATTGAAAAATCAATCAAACAAAAGAAACTCACAAATTTACTATAAAAAATATCCTAAAAGTCACAACCTTTCTGCAACAAACCTTGGAAGACCAGTCCAACAAACAATCACCCACCATCAACCATATATATATATCCTTAGGTATCTAGGCAAGCATGACTCTATTCATAGGAGCCCTGGTGCGCTCAGCCTGAGTGCACCCCAGTGGCCCAGATAATTAATCTTAACGCAACGAGGAATCAAACTAGGGTCGTGCACCTAACCCACAAAATCTCAAGCTCACCAGTACAGTTACCATCAATCCATGTTCTTCAATTAGTACAACAAAAGAAGCAATTCCATGTATCAAAACCATCACACAAACAAAGAAGAAATCTATTGGACCAATATTGACAAAAAAAAAAAAAAAAAAAAAAAAAAAAAACCACGAATCTCGAATCCATTCAATACCTATTAAACCTAAATAGGACCAAAATAACAACACAACAACAATAACATGAAAATCATTCAACGGTCTCAAACACATACACAAAAAAAGGAAAAGTAAAACAAAAACATATAATCATCAGTAATGAAACTAATAAAACACAATGAATTCATGATGTCATCTGATGTGATCACCACCACCCATAGACCACTCTGGTGTACCTGTCCTTGAGCCATCTAAAACTCCTCCTGAAAGACCCTTTCATCTTCCCCTCCACACCATACATCTTATAGCTAGCAACCCTCTTCTTCCTCTGGAACTCCGGGTCACCAAAGTTCCAAATCTTTGATGAACTAGATGAAGACCCTTCTTTCCCCTTTTTCACCTCCAAATCCGTGTTGTTTGTGATGTTGTTGTTGTTGTTGCGGACATGGGTATGATGAGGAACTGATGAAGTAGCAGCATAGGAAGTGCTGTAGCTCCTGAAATTGTTAGACCCATTATTATTAGGCCCATAGTAGGCCTGTATCTGCATCATCCCATCCCCATGTGACTTGGATCGAAAATCATCCATCAAAGATTAAATCAATGGAGCTGAGAAGGGAAAAAAATTGGTCTAAAAGAGAACAACAGCTATGACAGGACTCGCCACTCAAATTTCTATTGCCTCATACTTACCAATAAAATAAAGTCAATTGTGATCCTGTTGTCCGGGTCGTGATTTCCTAAACCAGCGTCTGGGCCCACTTTCAAGCCCATCTTGTACGGATTGATGAAGCTTGGGATCGAAGTGATTTGATGATGCAGTTTCGATGGTGGAGATGGGTGGGAGTAGGATAATTAGTTGCTGACGGGGAGTAGGTGATCGGGGTGGCCTGAGATGGAATAAATTCTCTGGGATTTGTTGCCATAAATAAGTGGGAGTGGTCAGTGGTGGAAATCCAACGTGGGAGCATTAATTTTGATCATCATATTTTTTTAGTATATCGAGGAAAACTGTGAAGCGGCAAATAAAAAGGAAGGGATGGAGACGTGGACGCCACTGGCAGTTCCACGTGTTGACTAGAGGAGATTTTATTTTTGATGAAGAGGATATTTTTGCGCAAAATTTATTTTAATTTATTTTAATTTTATTTTTTTTAACTTTATTTAAAAAATATAAAATAAAAATTTATTAATCATTAGAGCAGAATTAACCCTAAAAATATATATTATAATAGGGTACGGCTATGTGCACCCCATGAATTGATTTGGGCAAACCACTTAAATTTTTTCTCTTCATTTCCCAAAATGCCCTAAAGTCAAATGACACTTTTACTCTTTCCAAATCCCAAAATGACCCACATACCCTCATCTTCTTCCCACCTTGTGCACCCTACACTAGTTTCCACACTTTGACCCCAACGATTTTTTCAACAACCGGCGACACGAGGTTGTGCTTTCGATCGCCACGAACATCGTAAGAGTCAATTTCTTCGTTTTTATTATTTGAAAACGTGGATTTGCAATGTTTTGTTATTCAGTTCATGATGTTTGAGATTTTGGATTTGTGTTGTTAGGGCATTGTTGCTTTGCTTTCTTTGGCGAATTTTTAGTATAAGTAATGGAGTAAAGACGTGTGGAAGTGACAAACGTGCAAGATGAATAGGTATTGATTGATGTTTTTTGACATTTTTTAATGTTTCGTATACACGTTGGTGCCCAGATTCTGCACTGACGTTCGGTCATGTGGGGCCGATTGGATATCATATGTTTGGTGGTGCGAAATCGATTGAATACTTTAAGGTCGTTCAACACTGACTGAACAATTTCAATTCGTTCAGTTGTAAGCAACCGAACAGATGATATCCAATCGGTATATGCTTACCGATGGAGCTTATTTTTTAAGTATGTTTGATATTTTTTTTTTGGTTTTTGATTAAATGTATATATAAATGGTGTTATTAACCATTATGCAGGGAGATTCGTGTTCTACTTCATATGTGACCACACTTTGAAGTTCATTCCCAACGACCCATTTGGAAGTAGGGCGGAGGCGGTTAAATGGGTTCAAAGTCGAGGCACTAGTGAAGGGTTTGCAATAGTGACGAAGAGTTCTGATGCAAGGGGTGATGGACGACGTCGGGGAAGGGTAAAGATGGTGTGTGATAGGTTAGATACTTATAGGGGTGACGCTCAACGAGTTGGGAAAATGAAAGCAAGTAACGCTGTGGTTAAGGATAAAATTCCGATGGATGACAAAGGGGAGGTATTGAGGGGGATATATAGGGAGAAATGTGGTACCAAAAAATGTGGTTGTCCATTTGAAATAAATATCAAGGAACATGTGGATCGCTTATGGCGTACCACAGTGACGTGTGGGTGCCATAACCACGATATATGATCTTATATGAAGGGTCACTCTTATGCCGATCGATTAGTTCCAGAAGAACATGTTGTGTTGGTACAAATGATGGAAGAAAATATTAAGCCGCGTAAGATTTTGGGCACTTTAAAGAAAAGGGACGCAACTAATTCATCAACAATGCTTAAGATATACAATGTCAGACAAAAACACAGGTTCAAAGAGGCCGGAGGGAGATCACAAATGCAACAAGTCATGCATTTGCTTGACACACATGGTTACCTATTGTGGCATAGAAAAAATGAGGAAACAGAAGTTGTGAAAGATTTGCTTTGAACTCATCCCAACTCCATCAAGTTATTGCAATGTTTCCCATTAGTTTTATTCATGGATTGCACGTACAAGACCAACAAATATCGCATGCCTTTATTTGAGATCATTGGAGTGACCTCGACTGGGTTATCTTTCACCGTGGGTTTTGCGTTTATATCCGCAGAGAAAAAAAATAACTACATTTGGGCTTCGGAGAATCTCAATAATCTCATGGATGAGTGGTCTAAGACGAATGTGATACTTAACGACAAGGAGTTAGGATTAATGAATGTAATTAAGTCGGTATTCCCCATGTCGACTCACCTTCTATGTAATTGGCATATTAATCAAGGCGTGGTAGGAAACACTAAGAAATATTTCGCACGTAACGAAGACTTCAACTTTTTCTTGAGTAGGTAGAATGTCTTGACAAGTGCCACATCTAAAGTTTCATTCAACACAAGAATGGGAAATTTAGCCGCTGATTATTGTTACGTACCCAGGTTAGTTGAATATTTAATGGAAACATGGGTCAGGGGTTACAAAGAACGCTTTTTAAAAGCATGGATAGACAAGACATTGCATCTTGAACATGGTACAATCGGTAGAGTTGAAAGCGCGCACAATACCTTAAAAAATGACTTGGACACTCGCAAGAGAACTTTGAGGATATGTGGCGGGTTATCCATAGTATGGTAGAAGACCAACATACTCAAATCAAGGCTTCTTTTGAGACGAGTTTGAATGTTATGCAACACGAGTTTGGCGATACATTGTACCGTATGTTGTTAGGATTTGTGTCGCAATACGCGTTAGAGCAAATTCACAAAGAGGTGGAATGTGTAGAAAATGTTGGTACTGATCTAATGAGGTGTGGATGTGCATTGCGCAAAACATTTAGCCTTCCATGTGCCCACGAAATTGGCACATACCAACTGTCGGGTTCACCTATACCTCTAAACGATGTTCACGTACATTGGCAAAAATTGAGCATGAACACCGAACAAAGCGGTAAATCGTATCGAGTACAATTTCAAAGCGAAAATACAAAGGGTTATTGAGAGGTTTGAAAGTGTGTACACTGAGGATTTGCACATGCATATTGTGCAGCAGCTTCGAGAGATTAGTTGTCCATCATCGGCATCTTTGGTGGTTTCAGCGGAGAAATTAAAGACAAAGGGGAGAAATGCATTATAAGCGGGGAAGGGAAGAGTGTCACGCGAGGGTAAGAGGAGGAAGGTCATTAAGAAAGACGAGGGTGAAATATCTACCAAGAGAGATCCAAGTCATCACGAGTACGTCCTTAATCCAGAATTGATACCCATTAAGGGTAGTCGTGAAGTGCCCCCTAAAGTTCATAGAACTCGCACATGTTTGCATAATGTGCGTAGAGATGGTTTTCGCGGTGTTGCCCCTGAAAAATGGTTGGATCATATTGAAAGGGTTGACGATGTTAGGGGAGATATGACAATTGTGGTTACCAAGTGGTTGCACAAAGCCTTGGACATAATGAAAATGATGCATGAAAGCAAATCCGCAATGATATGTATTGGGAGCTTCATGGCTATCAAGATATATGACGCGTAATCCTCGGGGAGATCACTATGACACGAGTATACAAGCCGTGCCACACTACGAAGACACTGCAGACGCTCCATTTCAAAAGTGGATGACAATGCATGATATGGGACTTGTCATTGCTACATGTTATAATGTCGTTGTAGTGTTCCTATCATCAAGTGTTAGCATGACCTTTCTGCCATTCCGGGGCGCACCACAATCTTCGCCAAGTGACAAGGTCGTAATTGGGATGACACATTAATAACAACCACTTTATGAGGGTAAATTGCACTATTTTTTCAATATTTTGCACATTAACTTGATTAATCACTCTTTGACATGATACTGATCTTGTATGTGCACTTGGTCAGCGCACTCAGTCCGAACGCCTGAATAATGGTCTGAAGGCAAACTCTGTCTCGACAACACTTCGTCAGATCCAACTATACCTGTAATGGCCCGAAATCTCTAACTTTGTTTAATTCCTTAAACAGGATCAACGATCCGTACTGTGGGACCCACACCATGATATGTCCATTGACCGAGGCAAGGGTCGAGGTATATTTTATATTTGTTGTGATGTATGTCTAGTGTATTGTATATGTGATGGCCCCAATTTTTACGCAAATTGGGCCCCGCCCGGCCTAAGCCCACGTGGACCCCCGAGTCAGTCTCGCAAAGTCAACGCAGGCCTAGTCAGCCTTCCAATCCATCATTATACGTAAATTTACAATTTTTGAGTTGAGTTATTAATATTTTACAAGTTTTACAAATTAACCTGAAGCAATACTACATGAAATAAATCAACAATAATATCAAGGAGTTAGGCAACCTAATTGTGGAACCCGTCATAAATGTATCATCAGATGAGAGTAATATAAGATGTAAAAAAATTTCACCTAGCTATGGAGCCTTCCCCTTGTTGGACCGCGGATCTGCACTCAGTCATATTCAAAAATGACGAGCCCAGGTAAGTAAAGCCAATAGGTCTTATACAATATTTCAAAATAACCAAAGTAGTCGAATTCATGCAATTAAAAAGAAATGAATAAGTAACGCATGAATATAAATGAATGTAAATAGTCAATCGATGAGTGAGGCCAAATAACAAGGAGTCCCGACCAAAGGTCGTTGAGTCGCGGTAAAAGCCCAGCAGACTCGGGTTTAGGACGAGGCCCCAGCCTCCCAATCCTAACCCTTGCAACTATGATATATCTACGAAACCCAGATAAGTGCCCCCAACGTACACTCAATTGGGAGATATCTACAAACCCAGATAAGAGCTCATATCGCAGATAAATAGTAACCATGACTCACTTGTCAATGGACCACTCAACCGATGACAATTTCAAAGATAGCTATCACAAAGCAGTAATCAACAATAGTGAAAGGAAGCTATCACAAAGCAGTGAACAATAGTCAATAGACCACTCCACGCAATAGCACTTTCAAGATACTATCCAAGCAATAAATAACAATATCAAAGCAATGAAATTACTGTACAGTTCCTCACTGGTTTACTTACCTCGAGAAATCGCGAACCTCAAAACGTCTCACTCGCGTCTCGATTTGCGCACCCGACTCCCGACTCCTAAATCTCTGATGTCCATTTAGACATTTTAGAGCTAATTTACTAAAATCATTCAAATCTCACTGAAATTAGGTGAAGTACACCTCACCTCCATCGCGTCGTCGACATTCGTCGATTTGCACCCCTCGTCGAGGAGCGATTCGGTCCAACAACGCCATCGCATTGTTCACCGCGCCGACGTCGAAACTCGCGTCGACGTCGCTGCCGCGCTGCCGCTGCTGCTGCCACCACCGTCGCGCACCGCCGCCGCTGCCGGCCACTGAAGCCCGCCGACGATGACGCTGCTGCGGCGTCGCTGAAGCCGCTGCCGGCGTCGCCGTCCTGATGCCGTATGTCGTCGTCCTGTTGCCGTGCACCACAACCATGCTGCTGGTCCGCGTCCAGCTCGCCGGAGCCGCTCCGCTGTCGATCCTCTGCGTTGCCGGCTCGTCATCGTCCTCGGCTCGCAGATCGCGACGCTCCTGCCGGTGCGTCGTCTTCACAGTCGCACCACCGCACACTCCTGCTGGCCGAGCGCGACAACGTCCCACTCCGCGTCCGCCTATTGGCCACCTTTCGCGGCCTCCGCATCACCGCCGTCTTCGTCGAGCTGTGGCTGGTCACCGCCGCTCCTCGCCGTCCGGAGCTCCCTCACCTCTCTTTCTCTCTTTTCTTTTCTTTCCCCTCTTTGCTTTCCTCCATCCGATTCTTATCCAAATCTCAGTTTATATATATATATATATATATATTTCTCTTTCTCTTTTAATTTCAATCAAAAGTGTCCTTGAAAATCGAGCAACGCGCATCTCGAGGCACCAACCCGCCTCATTTAAAAATTTTGATACTTGCACTACACGCATCACGAGACGTATCCAATGTACATATTAAAACCACATAGAGCCACTATCTCGGTCCCACGTTGGCACGCGACTCGATGCGCGTCCCCAGTTCGTGTTTCGGCTTACCGAATTCCCCGCACATACCAATTCGTAAAACAACTCAATAATTGGCATTATAATTTCAAATTAAACATTCTCAGTGTCTCCACTTAGGATTCGGACATTCGTATTTGACGAGTGGGTCTCGCATACGACCTTGACTTGGCACGTGGCACAAGTCAAATTTTTGGGTCGTTACAGTATATATGTAGACGATTAAGTCAATTTCTACGGGTATATGGGTATCGAGATGAGCAAGGATGTACTATACTCACCGTCTAGTTTGTAACTATGGTTGTAGGTTCGTCGAGCAGCAGTAGGCTGGGGAATGAGAAGATCGATGACTTTCTTTGAGCATCTCGACGATTCTCCTATCTCATTTTGTATGACTCGACTTTTGCTGTATTATTATGTTTATATCTTTACTATACATTTTGGGTTGTATAGTGGATTGCGTGTATAGTTCCTCATTTTGAGACTTATATATCGTACTGTGTTGTTACCTTTATGATATATACATGTATGTGATGTTGTGTTTCCTTGTTTTCCACACTTAGGAATGTTGAGTAGTAAGAGCTTCCACATGATCTCTGAACTACGTGATGATATTAAAACGATAAAAAGTTTTAATTAACTCTGAAATCTAATGATATATTGACACGCGTATCGAAGAATATAGGGACGAAAGGTTGGCTTATATGTAATTAAGTCTTATGTGGTTAAGATTAAAGCTTGATTGTGGGATTAGGTCGGGCGGTGCCCTGTTTAGAAGAAGGGGCCGTCAAAGTTGGTATTAAAGCATATGTTTAGAGAACTATATGGTTTAAGGCAATAAAACACAAATCGTAGTTGTGGAAACCAGATGGCCTTTGCTTATAACTCATTATTTGGGAAGTAAGTGAAAGTGAGATGAGGATTTCTTATATGTACTTGTTAATTGCTATATGTATATATATATATTTATGCACTGTGTCACGTAGAAACTGATTCTTGTTCGCTATACATTATAAACCTCGATGGCTAATATGCGAGGGGGAGAAGATGTAGAGCCTAGTGGCAGACAACCTCCTATTATTGCGGAGGATTTACAGAGGTTGTTTGACCGAGTGACAGCTCAGGGCGAGCAGTTGATTGATTTCATCGCCTTGATGACAGCCTATTTTGCTCCACCAACATCAACATCGACTCCTACGACTACTACACCGACTGTACAAGCGCCAACACTTCCTAATACGGATTTAGCAGCGCCGATGGTTCAAATTATTCCAGCCGTGACCGCACCAGTAGTGGAGACAGCTGAGGTGGTATTGTCTCCTATGCCTGCATCCTCTAGCACATCATTTGAAGTTTAGCTGGTGAAGGATTTCATCAGACTCAAGCCAGCCTACTTCGATGGCGTACGAGATTTCCAGAAGATTGAGAAATGGATTCTTTCTCAAGAGAAGCTTTATAGGATACTGAAGATCGAGGATGGACTTCGGGCAGAGATCTCATCGTATACTCTCGACAGGGACGCCGACGTGTGGTGGCGTATGACAATAGCTACCCACGGAGAGTTTGAGACATGAGATTCTTTTAAGCTGAAGTTCTATCAGCAGTATTTTCCACCTTCAGTAATGAAGAGATTGGGAAGAGAAGTTCATGGACTTGAGACAGGGACCAAAGGAGCATGAGATGCGGTACATGGACATATATGATTATCTGCGATAGTTTGTTGAGGACTTGGTGAGAGATGAGTCTGAGGATGTGTACCATTTCAGTGATGGACCCAGGCCAGACATTAGGTATTACGTAGTCAGTTCAGGTGCGAGGACACTCACCAAGATCTATAAGCGAGCCCCATCACATGAGACATACTATTTGGGTAGAGTCGCTGATGACAGAGCACCGCTCCAGTTTTGTTAGCAGAGCAGGCCATGAAGTATGAGAGGAGAATATAGAGGGGTAAGGGCGCAAGGGGATGGAACAAAGGTTCTCAGGGGTCGGGGACAACCACTCACCCACTGGCTTTGCCACATATATCTTCCATTGCTCCAACACATAGCACGATAGGCAGACTTCCATTGCCACCTCCTGTTAGGCCAGCATTGCCACCTGTCATTAGGCTAGCGTTACTAGCCCCGTTGTTCCTGCACTTCCCCCTATATTCTCCATAGCAGCAGTCGTAGGGTGGCAGAGGCCGAGGCTAAGATACCAGACAGGGACAGGGATAGTCGCAGAGATAGGGTCAGTATTAGGCACAGGGCCAGTCTCAGACTCAGGGGTCGGCACATACAACTTACATGCTACAGATGCAGATATGTTGGACACATTGTGAGAGAGTGCCTGCATCCAGCAGCAGTCTACGCCCAACAAGCCTGATATGAGGTCCACATGGTAGCCCAACCAGATGCTGACGCCACGCGAGGTCTCATTAAGGGTACGATTTCTATTTGCGGTAGATAAGTTTATGTATTATTTGATTCTAGCTCTACCGTGTCTTTCATTGCTGGTCGCATGGTAGACATCCTAAGGTTGAAACTTGTTAAGCTTAGCGTACATTTGATTTTGAGTACTGCAGCCGGGGATACGGTTTACCATAATAGTGTTATCGAGGGATGTATGGTCGAGATAGATGAGAGTTACCTGCCAATTTTAGAGTCCTCGGATTTTTAGAGTTCGACGTGATTTTAGGGATGGACTGGTTAGCAGCTTACCACGTTCATATCGACTGTTTCAGTAAGATAGTGATATTTCAGATCCCATGGCATCCGACGTTCACCTATAGAGGTAGTTCAGCGAGAACAATTGGTAAGAGAGGTCGACCTGCGACTAGTGAGGAGATAGAGGCGTTGATATCGCTATACACTGTACCAGAGAGTCAAGAACCTAGGCTGGAGGACATACCGATGGTTAAAGAGTTTCCTGATATATTTTCGGAGGATTTACGTAGTTTCCCGCCGCCATGAGAGATTGATTTCATTATTGAGTTGGTACGGGTACTAAACCAATTTCTATACCCCTGTACCGAATGACACCACGATAGTTAGAAGAGT
The DNA here is from genome assembly GCA_039657365.1 of Stephania yunnanensis. NCBI lineage: Eukaryota > Viridiplantae > Streptophyta > Magnoliopsida > Ranunculales > Menispermaceae > Stephania > Stephania yunnanensis. The sequence continues at coordinate 10,537,149 of CM077584.1, read as the reverse complement.
TGAAGACTCAACTCCAGGATTTGGGACAGAAGGGATTCATCACACCTTCTATGTCGCCATGAGGAGTAACCATCTTTTTTGTGAAGAAGAAGGATGGTACTTTGAGACTTTGCATCGACTACATACAGTTGAACAAAGTCACTATTAGGAACAAATATCCACTCCCGAGGATTGATAACTTATTTGATCAGTTAAGAGAAACACAATTTTTCTCTAAAATAGACATGCGATCATGGTATCATCAGCTTTGGATCAGGGATGAGGATAGGTCCATAACAACTTTTAGCACGAGATATGGACACTTTCAATTCACGGTCATGTCGTTTGGACTGACCATTGCTCCAGTAGTGTTTATGGATCCAATGCATCGGGTTTCAGACCGTTTTTTGACCGATTCGTAATAGTCTTCATCGATGATATATTGATATACTTGAAAACGAGGGAGGATCACTAGCAGCACCTTGGGGAGACGTTGCAGACTTTGAGGGGGCATAGACTTTATGCTAAGTTTAGAAATGTGAATTCTGGCTCTCAAAGGTCAAGTTTCCAGGGCATGTTGTCGGAGCAACATGGCTAATAGCGGATCTAACCAAGATTTAAACAATCATGGATTGGCCAGCACCGACTTTCGTAACTGAGATCATGAGTTTTTTAGGTTTGGCAGGGTATTATCGTCGATTTGTGAAGGGTTTCTTGAAAACCGCTTCACCACTTACGAGATTGGCCCATAAAGATGTTAGACTTTAGTGGACTGAGGAATATGAGGAGGCATTCACTTAGTTGAAGAGATTATTGACTACTGTGCCAATATTAGTATTACAAGAGGTTTGACAGGGATTTTCAGTGTATACTGATGCTTCTCATAGAGGTCATGGATGTGTGTTGATGCAGATTTTTGGTACAATAGCTTATGCATCCAAACAGTTGAAGATACATGAGAAGAATTATCCAACGCACGATCTGGATCTGGCAGCAGTAGTGTTTGCGTTGAAGACATGGATACATTATTTGTATAGAGAAAATGTACACTTTTTACTAATCGCAAGAGTCCGAAGTATCACTTCACACAGAAGGATCTGAATATGAGACGACGTAGATGGTTAGAGTTTCTGAAGGATTACAACTTTTCCTTAGAGTATCATCCGGGAAAAGTGAAAGTAGTCGCAGATGCGTTGAGTATGATACCTGTTGGAGATGCGGAGATTCATACCGAAACTCAGGTTGAGATTTGTGCTTAGATGAGAGTACATACCGTGTCTACATAAATAGTGTCAGAGGGTCAGATGACCGACAGTTGTACTCGAGGTTTAGTGAGTTAGCGCAGAGTGCAGATTGTATTGATTAGATGGAGACGTCTGATTAGTGTTTGAGATTTAGGGGCAGACTGTGGATACCGTCATTACCAGAGCTGAGAGAGGATATTTTTCAGGAGTTACACCGTTCTCAATTCACCATTTATCCGGGCATGACCAAAATGTACCACGACATGAAGAGGCATTTTTGGTGGCCTTAGATGAAGACGGATGTGTCTAAGTTTATCAAGAACTGTGAGATTTGTCAGCAAGTGAAAATTGAACATTGCAGACCTGGAGGATTGCTGCCTCTTCCCATTCCACAATGGAAGTGGGAGGAAATTGCTATAGATTTTGCTAGAAGATTGCCGAGAACCGCCTGGAGACATGATTCCATCTGGGTTATTATTGATAGACTTACGAAATTTGCTCATTTTCTACTAGTAGCCACACATTGCACGTTTGATCAGTTGAGTATAATGTTCGAACGAGATATTATTAGGCTGCATGAGGTACCATCGACTATTACGTCAAACAAAGATGCTATATATACGTCTAGGATGTGGCAGAGTATGCAGGAGCAGTATAGTATGCACCTAGAGTTTAGTACGACTTTTCATCATCAGACTGCCAGGCATACCGAGAGACTGATTTAGGTTCTCGAGGATATGTTGCGAGCTTATGTTTTGGAGTTTGGTGGGTCACATGAGGAGTACCTACCGTTGTGTGAGTTTGTATATGATAACGATTATCAGGCCAGTCCTGAGATGACGCTTTTTGAGGCTTCATATGGTAGACCGTGTCGCTCCCCATCATGTTGGACTGAGCTAGAGGACCGAGAGACCGTGGGGCCTGAGATTGTTGTTGATCACATGGAGAAGGTACGACTGATTAGTTAGAAACTTCAGGGAGCCCAAGATAGACAATGGAAGTATGCAGACATATATCGCGATGATCTAATGTACACTGATGAAGCCTGTGTATATTTAAAGGTTTCCCTCTCGAATGGTCTTCAGAGGTTTGAAGGGAAAGGTAAGCTTGCAATGAGGTTTATCGAACCTTTCAGGATTAAGAAACGGGTCGGGAAGGTTGCGTATGAGCATGACCTACCTCCACAGATGTCAGGAACTCATCTGGACTTTCATGTATCCATGCTTCGATTAGCTGAATCGAGAGCAGGTGATCGTCCGACTGTAGATTTGAGTCAGATAGACTTGAGTGATGATATTTCATATAAGGAGCAGCCTGTGCAGGTTTTGGATCGATTGGTACATAAATTGAGAGGCAAGTCTATCCTAAAAGTACTCTTCAAGCGACAATTTCACGATGATACGAAACTCATTTGGGAATGGGAGGACTATATGCGAAATAGGTTTTCGTACCTATTCGAACACTACAAAAAAACAGCAAATCAGAAACGGAATTAGAAACGGAAATAAGTTCCGTTTCTAAATCAGAAACGGAATTAGAAACGGAATAAGTTCCGTTTCTAAATTTAACAGTTAGCGACGGAATTGACACGGAAAAATTCAGAGACGGATTTGAGACGGATCAGAGACGGAATTAGAGACGGAATTAGAGATGGAATTAAATTCCGTCTCTGAAATTTGGCGCCACCATTCCCACCAAATTCTTCATTTCTTATGACCGTTCATCATTCCTCGAGATTTGTATTTTCTTGGATCATGGCACCCTCTCCTCTTTCCCGCACCCCACCCCCCTTCCCAACAAAACAAATGAGAGAATCCCTAAATCATTCTCACGAAAAAACCCCAAAACCTAAATCTGTCTCTCCGTCTCGTCCAAATTCATTCGATCGTCTCGTCCCCAAACGTCCATCCCGTTCGATCGTCTCGTCTCTCCGTCCGGTCGTGCTAGCCGGTCTCTCTCGCTGTCTCTCGGTCTGTCTGTCTCTGTCGCGGTGGTCTCCGTTTCTCCGTCTGGTCGTGCTACTGGTCTCTCTCTTGTCTTTGGTCTCGCCGTCTCTCTGGTCTCTCCGTCTCGTCGCGCCGATCTCCGTCATCGCCGATATCTCTCGCTCTCTCTCGGTCTCGATTCCGGTTAGCAAGGCATTTGTAGTTTTGGAGTCTTACTACATTCTCGATATAATCTATTTGTTTTTTATTGTTCTTTATAATGCAGTAACACTCATGATCAAGAGCTCTTCACTTTTCATAGAGATCATTCACCTTGTGACGGTTTTTTGAGGAAGTACGAATCTGCTACAATGTTTTCGCTCAACTTTTGCGTCTGTCGTTGGCATTCTAGTCCCCTTGTTTATCTAATTTAAAAAATTTATGGAAAACCAAGGGTGACATGAGAATTATTTAAGTTTCCGCTATGGTTCATTTGATAGTTCGATCTTCTAGTAAAGATCGGAGTTGAAGGCAAGAAGCTTTTTTATCTTGAAAGATTTTCTAATTTAAATTAAGCATGCAGACTTCATAAATTTCCATCTATCGATAAATATTCGGGGTGTCCTATGTTCCTACGTACCTTATCTCATGGCATTCCAGGAATATTAAAGTCGTAATACTTGTTAGCATTGCAAATATTATGCTCATGAATGAAATATGTTATAGATATTCACTTGAACTTAAGCTATATCTCATAGGCAAGGCAAATCATATATATGCCTTGATGTTCAAACATAGGAAATGAACATAATGTGGTCGACCATTGTGTATACTAGGTTTTCTTAGCGGCTCACTATACTAGTCTAATAAATGGATTTAAAAAAAAATTTATTTTCTTGAAAGGTCTTAGCTATTATGGTCATGGAATCCTTTTTATTTTTGTAAATTCTTCTTGGCAATTGGCCGTGTTATAGTACTACCTTATTGTTTATGAACTGTGAAGGAACAAACTCTTGATCGTGTGACATATTTAAAGAGTTCAGCTTCTTTTAATTGTTATTACTTTATGAGGTTTTATTTTAACTGCTTTCTTGAGTGATTTGATTTGTTACGTGGTTGATTGTGCGGTGAATGAGTGCACATCGTTCGATTCTTTTTGATTTTCGATCTTGAATCTCCGTCTCTTTCATTGCTCTCTCTCTCGGTCGCTCTGTGCTTACCGCTCATCTCTCCGCTCGTCAAGGTAACACAAAAAAAATTTTTTAACACCCGAATTCTCTTCACATTGTATCTCGCTCACATTTTCCCCGGATTGGCTTTCATGTGCATTAGTTGGTGTTCTTCACTTGATCAATTAAGTTAATGTTGTGTCTTTTGTTTGGTTTAGAAGTTTTTGTTCTGCTTTCTTCTTACATGCATAGTTTTTGTGGTTATGCTTGTTCTATTTTTAGGTTTATTAATATGTACTATTTCATTTCAACCTTTTAATTGAGCAATTCAAGATTTATATTGATTCCGTATTTTGGTTGTTATTCCATGTTTATTTTATCGGTTGTTATTCCCATGTTTATTTTATCGGTAAAACATGTCATGATCAACATTATAATACATTAGAATCATGTACTTGAGGTAATTACTTTGTCTTTTGATGTTATAGTTGTTAGTAATTTCATATTCATGCACTTGCTATGGATGATTGATTAGTTAGGTGTTGTTGATTACGATTGAATAGTACCTATAATTACTTAATTTCTACTACTAGTTAGGATTAGAAACACTAGGATTACTCTTTTAGTGAATGTTGCTATTTCACATTACATTTCTAGAGAATGGAATAAACCTATAACCTTAAGGAGGTATGAGTGAACAAGTAGTAGACGCGTTGATACTATGTGGTATTTGTATGCCTCTTATATCGATATAGGTTAGGCGCACGGCCTCAACTTCGATTCCCCACACAACTAAATGTCTGCCTACGGGTGGTCTCTTTTTGCAATCCTAAGGCATGTGGGACGAGTAAGACAAAGTGTTTGGATACCACAGCTTACTCAAAAAAGTTCTTTGAGAGAAAATGCTTAGTGTCAAATAAATGACCAAAATCATTTATGGCAAGCATAATATCATCAACATATAATATCAAAAATATGAACTTACTCCCACTAACATTAAGATATATACATTGATCAATGATGTTTTCCTTAAAAACAAAACATGTTATTGTATCATTAAACTTAAGATACCACTTTGTCGAGAAGTTTGCTTAAGTCCATATATTGATTTCTTAAGTTTACATACAATATGTTCAAGTACCAACAATCTTAAATTCTTCAGCAAACCGATGTAAACTTCTTCATCGAAACTCTCATTTAGGAAAGCTGTCTTTACATCAATTTGGTACAACTCTAAGTCAATATGAGCTACTAATGCCATAATTATTCTGAAAAAGTATTTCTTAGAAACTGGAGATAAATTTTCTGTATAATCAATACCATATTTTTGAGTAAAATATTTGGCTATAAGTCTAGCTTTATATCTCTCAATATTACCACTAGAGTCACGTTTATTCCGCAATTCAACGAGATCCGTAACTTCATTTTGAGCCATCGAGTTCAACCCATCTTTCATAGCATCGATCCATTTGTCAGAATCAACGTGATTTAGGATTTTTTAGTAAGATATTGGATCATTAGTAATTATTATATCATAATCATTTTCTTGCATATATACCTCAAAATCATTTAGAATAGCTGATTTTTTCGATCTTTCACACCTTCATAATGCTATTTCTTTTAGTTTGCCTACAACTGTCTTATTGGTGTGAATTATATCAGAGGAATTGCCATTGTTCTTATAAGTAATGGGCATAAGGATGTGATCCCTTACTTCTCAAATATTTATATTTTATGGCGTAATACTCTCATTGACTTCACCATTCTCAATAAAATCTGTATTTCTAGTTTCTACAATTTTTGTACTATGATTAGGACGATAGATTCTATAGCCTTTGGATTTTGTAAGGTAACCAATAAAGAACTCGTTGATCGTTCAAAAACCCAATTTACTTTATTGTGGATTATACATTCTAGCCTCTACTGGACATCCCAAAACATGAAGATGTCTTAAGTTAGGTTTCCTACTAGTCCATAACTCAAATGGAGTTTTAGGACTGACTTACTAGGAATATGGATCATAAGAAATAGGTGAAAGGTTCCAATGGCTTTTATGGGAGATTTGAACCGATTTTTCATGAGAATGAACTTCTTGTTTTCCTTTATGGTTTGGATCATAAGAAATCCTTACAGCATCTTAGAAATATGGATAGTAGCACCCGAGTCAATCCACCAAGTGTTTAAAGAAACTTCGGTAAGATTTAATTCGAACATACAAAAGTAGTAGGCTTATCTTTCTTTTTGAATCATGTCTTTCATTTACAACAATCCTTTTCTCCTTTTGTGCTTTGTTTTTAAAATTTGCAGGTGAAGCGACTGCTAGATAAAGGTATGGATGTTAATGTGCTTGCATGGGGTTTCTTGAATAGACTATAAATGACCTAACATGTTAAAAGGTGTCAATAGATTCACTACTGACTAGGTATGAAAATTATTAAAGAGAAGATTGCTCTTATGTCTTGGTTCTTTACTCCTCTTATCATGTACATATCTATATTTTCTTCCCCTGCCCCTTTTTCCTCTCTCTGAAAAGCAAGGGATTTGCATTTATCCGGTATGCTACTCCAGAGCAAGCAAGGAAGGTCCTTGCTGATTTGAAGGATGGAACAGATACTCTATACATGGGCAACATTTGCAAGACATGGACAAGAGAGCAAGTAAAGATCTAGTTGTTTTCTGGTTTCTGGTTTAATTTCCCTACATGGGCTTTTAAGTAGGACAAAAGGTTACAGTTCAGCCGTTCATATTGTTTCCTATGTTGTTCTTTGCAGCAATGCACCTATCACTTGATTGTCTTCACAGTCTGATGCTGTTTTGTTTTAATTTTTCCTGGTTATAAGGTACTTGAGAGATTGAAGAACCTTGGGGTTGAACAGATTGAGGAGATTTACTTACCTGAAATAATGGTTCCTCTTGTTGGAACACCTCAGGCAAGAGCTTTTTTCCTTCATCTTATTCTATCTATTCTACGCGCATATATACTTGCATATATAGATATATATTTGTTAACAAGGCGCATCGTTTCCTCTAAATGAATTTTATCACTTAAGAAGAAGCACATCGCTTTCTTCTTGGATTAGTACTTATGGAATGAATCTTTTCTCTAACAGAACTGGAACATCAAGTGAGTTTGATACGTGATGTCTCAAAGAAAGTCTTTTCTCGAGATGGGCACCTCCATAGGATACAAAATTGGCACCATGATTGAGATCCCTAGAGCAAGACTTGTTGCGACGAGGTAAGTAGGGAAATATGTTCTCATAAGTCATCAAGAAAATGTTAAGCTCAAGTTACTATTAATTATTAAAGGTCATCAATTTGCATTATTATTTTATTACCATGTAAAATTGATTCCCTTCCTTTTTTGTAGATTGCGGAACAAGTGGAGTTCTTCTCATTTGGGACCAACGACCTCACACAAATGACATTCGGATACAGTAGAGATGATGTTGGAAAGTTTCTTCCTATATACCTATCCAAAGGAATTCTGCAACATGATCCCTTCGAGGTTAGTATGCTCAATAATTTTTTTGCCATATATTCCACTTCATGTTCGTTTCTATATTTGATCCTAACGAAGCTCGTGACAAGAGTCAGTTCCCATTTACACAAAATCTTAATTTATGCTCAATGGAGAGAGAAAAGATATGTGTAATCTCTTGTCTAAGGCAGTTTCTTTTTTACTTTCCTCGATAGGGTGCGTAAATTTAACATGAATAGCTCTACTACGCATATGTAGAATCCATGTATTCAAATCTCAATAATTTTTCTCCTCCTCTCTCTCGAATCACAATTCGTTTTCGTAGAGGTTGAATTGAAATATATACGAGTCTTCCATTTTAGAGACATTTAGGAACCCAAGCATTCGTCGTTTCCTCGTCATCTTTCCTAGTTAATCTCCATGTAAGACTTGTAAGTTGAGGGCCACTATATGTACATAGAGCACTTAAATCCCAACTAGGAGATTTTCAAAACTCAATGAGCATTTCTAACTGGCTTTTTTCAGGTTCTTGATCAAAAAGGAGTAGGTCAACTAATCAAGATTGCCACGGAACGGGGTCGTGCTTTGCTGCACCTAGTTTAAAGGTGAGTTAGACTAATTTATTGCGAGCGATGCCGATAAAACATGTTTATACTTGTGTGCCTTAGAAATATTATAGATGGAATACTAGACCTTCAAAATACGCTTTGCTCTAGACAAACAAGTCATTGGTGATTATACGTGTAATATATGAAATAGGTAATCCAAGCGAATAAATCGTCGTAGAGGACCTAACAATTGATGCTGCTCTTGATGCATTTGCTCTCGAAGTCCTAGATCCATGGCTTCTAGTTTCCAGTTTGGACATCATGGGCAACAAAAGATTTTACTAGACAAGAGACTGTCAGTTTTGATACTTGTCTTTTACATGGGCAACAAAACAACAATCAAGCCCACTACAAGAAGCTCAAATAATTCCTGAATAACAAGATAGTGAAGAGGGTCTGTTCATGTCAACAAGATTATGTATGCAAAAAATTTCCAATTTGCAATGTTGCTTGCCAACCGTATTTTCTTGTAAGATATATACTTTGATTGCATCAGTAATTGAAAGATCTGTCACTGCTGCACCATTTTCAGCATCACAGCTAGCATTGCAGGACTTACAGAGCAAGAAGAGAGTTGGAAGATAAGGAACAGTGGGCATGTGGATAGCAAATAGATGAGGTAAAAGCTTTTTCTTATTGCAATAAAAAATGATTGATATTCATGGGCATGTTTCATTTCTTTGTAAAGATGTTTTTCTGACGTGAAATTCTGTTTGAGATGCAGGGTAATAAGAAGGGATGAGAGGATGAGTTTAGGATCATACTTACATGTCAGGTTTGTGCTTAACCTTCATTTTTTAAATTCTTAGCATTCTTGCACTTCACCATTACTTATCATATGCATGTTGAAATGCAAGCCTTTCAAAGCTTGATAAATAATCCAACTCAACTTACATGATAGGTCCATCTTATAGAAACATTGTTCGCCATCTCCTATGCGTAGGAAAATAGCAACATTGACACCAAACTTCAGTCCTGATCGCATTTGCTTGATGTTCATGTTTTTTTTGGAAGCATTCTTATTCAACATTGTATGGTTTTTTCTTTTGGGGTGAGAGGATTTCTAGAATCATACTTACATGATAGGTTTGTTTTTTTAGTTTTTAAATTCTTGAATCCCATTACTTATCATATGCATGTTGAAATGCAAGCCTTTTTTTTTTTTCCATCTTATAGAAACATTGTTCGCCATCTCCTATGAGTAGGAAAATAGCAACACACCAAACTGGCTTGTCACCTTTTTTTTTTGGAAGCATTCTTATTCAACATTGTATGATTTTTTTCTTTTCTTCACCGCTTTTTCTTGAATCCCACTTTTTTTTTTTTTTTTTTGAGATGGGTCACCTTTGTGAGAGGATGAGTTCTAGAATCATACTTACATGATAGGTTTGTGCTTAACTTTTAGTTTTTCCCTTTTAGCATTCTTGCACTTCACCATTACTTATCATATGCATGTTGAAATGCAAGCCTTTCAAAGCTTGATAAATAATCCAACTCAACTTACATGATAGGTGCATCTTATAGATACATTGTTCGCCATCTCCGATGCGTAGGAAAATAGCAACATTGACCCCCAAACTCACAACAACAACAAAACTTCAGTCCTTGACTGCATTTGCTTGATGTTCATGTATTTTTTGGAAGCTTTCTTATTCCTCATTGTATGGTTTATTTCTTTTCTTCACTGCATTTCTTGAATGTCAGCTGGAATTTTTTTTTTAAGTAGGAACACATGGCTGGTTTGTTTTCGAGCACACATCATTTTTAGATGGGATGAAATTTGAGTTTAGGATCAAATTTGAACTGTGAATGTTGCATTGATGGGAGTTTGGGGGTCAATGTTGCTATTTTCCTACGCATTGATGGGAGTTTGGGGATCAAATTTGAGTTTAGTTTTTTCCTTTTAGCATTCTTGCACTTCACCATTATCATCTTTCATGTTCCTTATTAGCTCTAGTACTCCTCTCTACCTACATATGTGCATAATTGACAAAAGACCAAAGCAAACTCAATCGTAAAGAAATTTAAAAATAGGTTCGGAGCCGACTTTTTATGTATGATTATTATTAATTTCTATGTTTCTTCAAATCCACCATTTTTCTCATTCGCTTCCAATGTACATCCTTAGTTCAATAATCTCTCCTTTGCCTACTTCTTTCAGGTGCATACTCACTGGTTGTTGCCCTCAGATGGAGAATCAGAAATGCTTCAAACCTGCGTTTTAGTTATTAGATGAAGTCCTTTTTGTGTATACTTCCAAATTTTGGACCTTTTGTGAGTGTTCTTTTTTTTGGGTTGTTGAACGATAGGATTGGTGGTTTTAGTGTATACTTTCAAATTATGGAGCTTTTGTAATACATGACAATTTTTCGTGGATATATAAATTTTTTTGTTAATTTTGAGTTTCACATTTTTTCTTGATCTTTTGAATTTTTGTTGATATATATTGTCGATGTATGGATGTGCAATTTGGCTTTTTTTGTGGGATGTTAGCACCCCCAAGGAGTTGTTGGAGGGGGTGCGGCGATGGAGTAGGTCATATCGGGTTGTATTTTGAATTTTTAGGTTGGAGAATCAATTGGATTATGTTTCGTCTCATATTTAAACAAAACAGAAAAATTTAGAGACGGATTAGCAACGGAATTCAAATATTCCGTTGCTATTCCGTCTCTAATTTTCCGAAATATTTCTATCAATCACAAACGGATCAGAGACGGAAATAAGAATTCCGTCTCTGATTTCGTCGCTAATTAGCAACGGAATCAGAGACGGAATCAGAAACGGAATAATCCGTCTCTGATTCCGTTTCTAATTAGAGACGGAATCAGAGACGGACTATTTGCATTCCGTCTCTGATTCCGTCTTTGATTCCGTTTCTAATCAGCAACGGAATCAGAGACGAAATTCATAAATTTATTAATTCCGTCTCTGATTCCGTTGCTAATCAGCAACGGAATCAGAGACGGAATGCAATTACAAATGTACCATTTCGAAATAAATTCCATTTCTGTTCCGTCTCTGTTCCGTTTCTAATTTCCGTCTCTAAATCCGTCTCTAATCAGAAACGGATATTTTCCGTCTCTATTCATTCTCTAATCAGAAACGGAATCCATTTTCCGTTTCGATCGTATCGATGATGAAGTTTTCGTTCGTTTCGATTCCAATCGAGACGGATTTTTTCAAATCGAAACGGAAAATTCCGTTTCTGATTTGCTGTTTTTTTGTAGTGGAATAAGGTATAACTCCTAGTTCTAATTTTAAATTTCGAGAAGGAAGTTTTCATTAGTTGGGAAGAATTGTAATAGTCCCAAATCTCTAACTGTGTTTAATTCCTTAAATATGATCAACGACCCGTACCGACCCACACCGTAATATGTCCATTGACCGAGGCAAAGGCCGAGATATATTTTATATTTGTTGTGATATATGGCTAGTGTATTGTATATGTGTAGACTATTAAGTTAATTTCTACGGGTATATAGGTATCGAGACGAGCGGGGGCATACCTCAAGTCGCGTGTCGATGTGAGGAACGAGGTAGTAGCTTGTGGGGTAAGTTTAATGTGAACTAATGTTGGTTTTGTAAGTGACTTTAATGTGGTCAAATTAAATGTAACAATAAAGAGCCTAAAGTAGTAAGAGAAAAACAATAATCACATGATGTGCATCGAGACATGTATTGCCAAATCAAGTGGTCAAGTGAGTAAACTATTAGAGTCATTCAATCATGACTTGAGGTACAAGTGTGTCAATGTGGTCCATTAGTTGAGCCTCGAGATTGTGTGCACACATGAATCAAAGGCTAAGGTTTAAACATATCTATATATTCAAATGAGCCTTATAAATCAACAATTCTCATTTCTTATCTTCATCGAAATCGTTGGCAATGAAGAGGAGAGAAAGAAGAAAGATTTATGGAGTAACTTGGTGTAAGAGAGGAGAGAATCATTGGAAATTTGGTGAAGAAGAAAAAACTTTTCAAGCTAGGTAACTTCTCCACTCTATTAAGTGTGAATTCATGGAATGTGATGTTGTTGTTGTTTTGTGTTGGATTTGGTGTTAGAGACCTCTTGTAGTGTGTTTGAGGGTCCCTAAGGCAATAACAAGGCCTATGTGTAGTAAAAACCCAGAATTCGAAATGCAAAATTCTGGGTTCTGCTGCACATAGCGCGCTAGATATGTGAATTAGCGCGTTAATGTCAAAAACTAGTGCTCTAATTGCCCAAATAGTACCAAAATCAGCAATTTGCAAAAATGGTTTTAACACTATAAATAGTTGTAAAACTCTAAGTAGAGGTCCGAACTCACTCTAAAATCTATCAAACAACTCCAGGGAACTAATGGGAAATCTCGGGAGTTCGGGAAAGCATTTTGGAGGGTCGAGAGGCCGGATAGACTAGGATAAGTGTTGTGAATTGTAAGTAAAGCTGTGAGAATTCTATATTTCATTTCATTGAATCTTATCATTTTATAGTCTATTTGTAGACATTGCTACTCGTACTCTCACGTCATGTTGTTCTTGTTTCTATTCATATTTGAATATGTTTGACATGATGCCTTGTGAAATGTTTCATTGATTCCAATTTCTACTTTTAATGATATTCTTGATAGATAGTTGATGAAAAGCATACTGTTGAGATACGTATGGAATAGATTAGACTTGTATTCTATTTCCTTGGGCTTTGTAGCCTAACTGGTTTTGAAATCCTAGAGAATTGGAACTATTGATTTTTGAAAACTAAAGTAGGGATTATCTTATGTCAATTGCACGAGAGATGCACTGTTCACGGGGACATGGGTTTATCGGGGTTTCGCCATTCACCACTACACTTGCGCGACACACGAGATATGAGACTCGGTGTGGTCCGCAAGAATGAGATAGATGATGTATATCGTAGTGCGCAACTCTGCTATTTGTATGGAATATTTTGAGCGCAGCTCCATATAATAGTGGGAAAGGTTAGGTGATAGTTCTCACCGCCGACCGGATGTAGATCATCTCGACTTAGCCAGTGTCAGTCTTTACATTTTTAATTGTGGTATTTACTTGCATTACTTGATTCAACAATTCTTTCGCTACTTTATACTTTTAAATACAATTCTTATATTTTGGAAATGTGGCATATAATTCTCCAGTTATTACTTAAATATTACTATACTCACCGTCTAGTTTGTGACTGTGGTTGTAGGTCCATCGAGCAGCAGCAGGCTGGAGAATGAGAAGATCGATGACTTTTTTGAGCATCTTGGCGATTCTCCTATCTCATTTTGTATGACTCGACTTTTGCTGTATTATTATGTTTATGTCTTTACTGTACATTTTGGGTTGTATAGTGGGTCGAGTGTATAGTTCCCCATTTGAGACTCATATATCATATTGTATTGTTACCTTTTTTATATATACATGCATGTGATGTTGTGTTTCCTGGTTTTCCACACTTAGGAGTGTTGAGTAGTAAGAGCTTCTGCATGATCTTAGAATTACGTGACAATATTAAAACGATAAAAAACTTTAATTAACTCTGAAATCTAATAATATATTGACACGTGTATCGATGAATATATGGATGAAAGGTTGACTTATATGTAATTAAGTCTTATGTGGTTAGGATTAAAGCTTGATTACAGGATTAGGTTGGGCGGTGTGGCGGCCCTCGCCGCCCCAATATGACGTGTCTCTATGTACTCCTTGCCAGCTAGCCCAACTACACGTGTACAACACCTACCCGTCCTTCCTTTGTCTTGAATTTCGTATCCACATATGTGTACAGTGTATATATGACATATGCAGCGGAAGTTTTACGTAAGTGCAGAAATATATTAATCAATTTAAACAAAACCTACTGTGGAAAAACCATAAGAACTATTCTATTACTCCCCGGTTCCCAAAAAAATCAAAATATCAAAATAATCACACACGTACAAGTAAGCCTCGACGGTAAGCAGTCTGAGGTAGTCACGTAAGATCCCCTTGCCTTTACTTGTACTCGAATCTGCACTCAATCATCACAGCAGAAATTGGATGACGAGTCCAGTCAGTAAAACCCCAAGGAAATCCTCTGAACATTCAAATAAGCAAATGGAATTCAATAAATAATGTTAAATAAACATGCGGAATGTAAACAGACGACTGTAAGTAGGGCATCGCATGTATAAATAACAATAAAGTGCAAATGTGTGTGTCTGTTCTAGTAAGACTAAATCATACTTCGGGATTTCCTTCCAGGGTCCTACTAGTGGACGCACCCAACTAGCTATCACCTGATCCCTCTCGGTGGCCGGCGTAAACCTACGACGCACCGACACATGTAGCAGTTCCTTAGCTCGGGTCGTTATCCATTAAGAACTCCTGATACACATACTATGGTCTAGAATGCATAGACACACAACGGAAAATCCGGTGGGAGTAACTAACCAATAGTGCAAACAACGATAAGATAAAATATAGGGAAAATCACAAGGAAGTACTGGAATTGAATGGAATTATAAAGCAAAATAAATACTCAAGAGTTTTTTTATTGGGTTTTACAAACCTCACAACGTGCTCTCCTACCCCGAAATCAATCATCGGGTCCAAGTCCACTGGGTCCTTAGTCACCAATTGATCACCCGTGTCAACCTATGTCCATTTATCAATAATTTAATTTAGCATTACAATTTTCAACAAAATTCTAAAATTTTAGGCCAAATTGCCTATTTCGCACTTTTCGAGGCAAAACCCCGCAAAAAATCGTGTCCGAAATATCCAAATATTTTATTTTTCATAGAAATTCATAAATTTCTATTTATTTTATGGAAACATTTTTTTAAAAAAATTATCCCAATTTTCCCTGAATTTTTTCCAAATTCTCTTCTTATTTTATTTATTTATTTATTTTGGTTTGGGTCGGATCGACCCAACCAAGTCCGGCCCTGGACCAGAACAGGTCCAGGCTCGGCCCAGCAGGGGGTGCACACGCGTGCGTGTGCACCTTCTTCTCCGATCGAACCACTGGTTCGATCGGGAGAAGAAACATTTTTTTCCCTCCACCTCTATCATCAGTTCCCAACTAAAGTTTTAAGGCACTAACTTCGGGTTTTCCACATCTAAGTTCATTAATTAAGTTTTATTATCTTATGACTTCCTCTTATTGAAATACATCGCATGTGTGTATGTTGCATCAAAATACGTGCGGGATTGTGAGAACTGTATTCGCCTCGATATGCGTGTCGATGCGGGTATCGGGTAGTTGACGAGACCGAATATTAGGTCGGGGAAACTAAAACACACAAATTATATAAAAATTGACAAAGTAACTAATATGGAATGGTATTAGGTGGCTAGTGACGCGGCGGTACGTGTATATCGCGGTTCGGACGCGAAATCGGGCGTCGAAATGCCCGAAAAATGGGCGAGTGTCCTAGTTGTGTCACACTTTGGTGTCAATGACACAAAGTCAAAATCACTTATCTTTATCTAAACCACACTCCACCACCTTTCCTCTTACCTCACACACACACCCCGTACACACCCCGTACACACACCGTGATCGGGAGGCCGAGAGAGGGAAGAAAGAAGGCAGAGAAGAGGAGGAGGAGCCGGGAAGGAGAGAAGAGGGGGAAACGTCACGATCGAGGTGCGTTTTAGTGGTTTTTTGGGTTTTAGTGGTTAGCCGAGGTGGCCGGGACAAGGGTTCGACCATGGAGGCTGAACCGGGTTGTAGTGGTAATGGCAGGGGTGTCTCCCCTGCTATCGAGTCCACCGGGGGTTGTGGTAGAGAGCAACCCCAACCCCAAATCACAAAAAAAATTGTTTCTTCTCCCGATCAAACCAGTGGTTCGATCGGGGAAGAAGGTGCACACGCGCGCGTGTGTGCACCCCTACTGGGCCGAGCCTGGACATGTTCTGGTCCAGGGCCGGTCGGGTCCGACCCGGTTGGGTCGACCTGACCCAAACCAAAATAAAAAAAAGGAGAGAAAAAGAGAAAAAGATAAGAAAATTTGGAAAAAAATCCGGAAAAATTGGGAAAAATTCTGAAAAAAATATATTTCCATAAAATAAATAGAAATTTATGAATTTCTATGAAAATAGAATATTTGGATATTTCAAACGCGACTTTTTGCGAGGTTTTGCCTCGAAAAGTGTGAAATAGGCAATTTGGCATAAAAAAATTTAGACATTTGTTGAAAATCGTCATGCTAAATTAAATTATCGATAAATGGACATAGGTTAACACGGGTGATCAATTAGCGACTAAGGACCCAGTGGACTTGGACTCGGGGATTGATTTCGGGGTAGGAGAGCGCGTTGTGAGGTTTGTAAAACCCAATGAAAAAATTCTTGAGTATTTATTTTGCTTTGTAATTCCATTCAATTACAGTATTTCCTTGTGATTTTTCTTATATCTTATCTTATTGTTGTTTGCACGGTTGGTTAGTTACTTCCAGTGAATTTTCTGTTGTGTGTATATGCATTCTAGACCATAGCATGTGTATCAGGAGTTCTCGGTGGATAACGATCCGAGCTAAGGAACTGCTACGTGTGTCAGTGCGTCGTAGGTCTACGCCGACTACCGAGAGAGATCAGGTGATAGCTAGTTAGGTGCGCCCACTAGTGGGATCCTGGAAGGAAATTCCGAAGTATGATTTAGTTTGACTGGAACATACACACACATTTGCACTTTATTGTTATTTATGCATGCGATGCCCTACTTACAGTTGCTTGTTTACATTCCGCATGTTTATTTAACATTATTTATTGAATTCCATTTGCTTATTTGAATGCTCAGAGAAGTTCCTTGGGATTTTACTGACTGGACTCGTCATCCAATTTCTTCTGTGATGATTGAGTGCATATCCGTGTACAAGTAAATGCAAGGGGATCTTACGTGCTACCTCTGACTGCCTACAGTTGAGGTTTACTTGTACGTGTATGATTATTTTAATATTTTGATTCTTTTGGAAACTAGGGAGTAATAGAATAGTTCTTACGGTTTTTCCACAGTAGGTTTTGTTTAAATTGATTAATATATTTCTGCATTTACGTACAACTTCCGCTGCATATGTCATATATACACTGTACACACACGTGGATAAGAAATTGGAGATAGAGGAAGGACGGGCAGGTGCCATACACGTGTAGTTGGGCCAGCTGGCAAGGAGTACACGGAGACACGTCACCCTGGGGCGACGAGGGTCGCCACAGGCGGTGCCCTGTTTAGAAGAAGGGGCAGTTACTCGATTGATACATCTCAGGAGGGGTCGCTCCTGCAAAATATCAGGGTCAGTACGAGCAACATATATCTAAAAAGTTTGAAAACAATTAAGAAATTCTCAGTTCGGTTTGAACAAACCGAACTAAAGTCATCTGGTCGGTTTAAAGTAACCGAGTGAAATAAATTCACTCGGTCGGCACCAACCGAACAGATGGATTTTGTTCAGTTTGTTCAAACTGAACAGACCATTACTAACAAATTTTAAAATTTTGTACTTTTTATTACATATTAATGTAATTAAATTCGTAACTTGTCATTCCATATCGCAGCCGCGACATGGTTGTTAAAACTCTTCGGTAGCGTCTGGTTTTTATGCCCTCCAGGGAATGGTGTGGAGGGGTCATCTGTTGGCTTCTTACCTTTGGGGGTTCACGGCTTGGCCTTGCTGCCACTCTTCGCAACAACCTTTTTCCCCACTACAAGTTTCTATTCTTCTTCTTCTGCCTCTTCTTCTCCTTCGTCTCCACTCTCCTCATCTGATTGTTCTCGACTGTCACCTTCTCCTCCATCTTTTTCCCCACATCCCCTTTATCTTCATTTTCATTGTTGTCACTATCACTATCACCTACACTTGATTGACTTCCTTCAATGCTTTTTTTTTTTTGCTTTCTTCTCCATTTTCTTGTTCGCATTCTTCTTCAGATGAGTCGGATGAAGATTGATTGTTTCTTTCTTGTTCGCCTTGTTGGATGGTTTCTTCCTTACTTTCCTCAGTTAAGTTAGTCTTTGGTCGTTCAACTACATTCATTTGGCTCATTCGTATGGACAACTCCTTGCCAGCCGCCTCCAAGCCCGGTGTTGCGGATGCCTCGTTGGGTAAATCACCAACTTCGTTGGCTCCTTTACCCCGTCTCAACTCCTTCGATTTTCTGTACGAAGGCGTTTGAGCTCTACGGGTACCCTGCATTCCCTTCAATTCTTCGGCCATGATCTCCTCCCCACTGACGGCGTTCTTGGTGCGAGCCATACATATAACAATAACACAAATAGAATGTCAACGTCAACATTAACTAATTACTCAAACAATTTTAAAAATAGAAACATTATAGCTCTTCATAACAAATGATTTGGTTAACAAGGACCGAATATAACTCAACTGGTCGATGGATACGAACCGAGCAAAAAGCTCTTCATCGCGCAAGGCCAACCGAATCAATGATTTTCAATCGGTGATATTTGACCGAACAAATAGCCTATCGACCTAACCCACAACAATTATTCATTATAAAACAAAGAAGAAGATAAATTTATCAACAAGTTGCTAGGTATAATCATTCACTCTTAAATACCCTAACACTTATCAACAAATTGCTACAGCTAGTACTGGTCGGGTTAAGTCCACCGAATGAGTTTTGTTCCCTTAGTCTTATACCATCGAATGAATTCATTCCATTCGGTCATAGTATACCGAATAAATCCCAATTGGTTCAACATGACCGATTAGTACTACTTAGTTTGGTCCTGTGTGATCGAACGAGACTAGACGGACCAAAATCAATTTAAAACCTCTAAGTGCAATTAAGTATCGTATTACCAACAAATATAAACCTACTATAATTTCTTAGAAACGAAATAAACCTACCAATCACATCCAGAAACGCAAAATACCTAAATCTACCAAATGACATTCAACTCACATTCGAATAAACGAATTCAATCACATTAAAGGACACATACGACAATGAACGCTTAGATAACAACAATTAATCATTGATTCAACATCCAAATTCAACAAATACGTGAAATCTTACCTTCCAAATTCGATAACACTTCGAGCCCTAGAACGGAAAACACTCTGCAACAATAAAGACCTCGACGTCGGACAGCCTAAGGAATGCGTGAATGCGTCGAGATCAAGTTGATGCGAAGATGAAAAGCCCTCTGCACCTTCAACGAAAGTCGATTTCACCAGTTGGTCTTCTTCTTCCCCTATTCTCTATTTCGAGCAGTTCAAATCGAATGTTGTCTATGGGGTGCGCAGGGGTACTTTGGGAAATTGTTCAATTTTTTTGGGTGCCCACATCCTTACTGGGTGTGCCCTCATCTTGTGGTTTGCCCAAATGAATTTGTGGGGCGCACATAGCCGCACCCGTTATAATTAGATATAGAACTAATTATTTAAATAAAAATATATTGATTGGTTGACTTTAAACATTTTAATAAATATTTAACTGCAGTAAAGTTAACTTTGAAATAGGCAAAACATATTTTTTGGTTTTTGAATTTTGAATCTTTTATGCTTTTTGTCCCTGAACTTTCATTAATGCACATTTGGTCCATAAACTTTCATTGTTGTACATTTGCTCCTTGAACTTTTGAGTTTTTTAGGCTTTTGGTCCCTGAACTTTGAGTTTCTTATGTTTTTTAGGGAGTTTTTTTTTCGACTTTTGTTGGTTGATGTGAGTCGTTCGGTTCAATAATATAAACCAATTTACTCTTCTTAACTAGTCACTTGACACTTATGTTACCCACGTTAGCAAAATTTAACACTTTAAATGATGGAAGAACTGAATGTAAATCTTTGTGAAAGTTCAAAGACCAAATGTGTAGTAATAAAAGTTCAGGGATAAAAAATATAAAAACACAAAGTTCAGGGACCAAATAATGAGTTGTACCTTTGAAATATAATGTTAAAACAGTACTATATATATACTCGTTCCTCCACTTAACCAAAGACTTGGTTCTAAATTCTAAACGCGACCTTTATATATGGTACGTAAATAGGCTTCAAACTTGAATAAAAGAAGGTGGTTGTGTTGGTCAGGTACAACTATTTGCTGTTGAAGGCATTAACAAAGGAAAATGATACATCAAACTGCAAAACATACGTATACTTAATTGCCTATACATCCGATCCAACATATTTTCTGATTCTCATCTCAATGTATCTCCCCGTTCATCCACTTTATTTATGTGGCCTATGCATGCAATTAGAAACATGTTTTTTAGATGAATGGAAGCAGTACTCCGTTCATTATATAAGCAATTAGAAACAATTAGGTGTTATTAAAGAATTTTTTTGGAAAAGAAACCAACTTATTACTCAAACTTTGGTCTTATTAAAATTTTGTATCCTTAGCTTAGCTTGGTACGTAGTTCCATTCCTGGGATTACTATATATTAACAGATATCAATGTGTTGCTTGGTAATTCCATTGTTTAATTACTAGAGAAACTATTTCATCTTTTATTAGATTTTAATCTAATCGTTAAAAATAAAAATCACCATTTTAATTGACATGTACACACGTACTATGTAATATCTCCCCACAAATTAAAACTGGCTGGACCAGAAACTGTTTTGAGGTATTAATTAATGAAGACATCAAAATAATGAAAAGTTGGCTAGACCAGAAACATTAGAACTGGCTTAGGCTATGAGCCTGCTACTAAAATTTTTTTTAGCTAAAGTCTTTCACTACGAAAAGTTGGCTTTTCCTAGTTATAAATTGTTTGGCAGCTAAAGACTTTAGTCCTTTGTAGTGATTGGTTGACCAGCAACTTGAGAAGGTCACCATGTAGACGTCAAAATAATGAAAGTCTAAAATGACTGGAGCGAGACATGAAGGGTTGGAACATTTCTGAGAGTTGAAAATGTGACACAAATATTTACTTATCCACTATGATGTTAGACTACCACCTTCTATTATTATCGTACTTCCTTCGCACGTCCTTATATTTCTTGTGTCGTCATTGCCACCGTCACACTTCAAATGGAGAGTTTTTTCACTAAAACATTTTCGTCTCGCCATGGAGGGAAGGATTAAGTCAAGGAAGAGTTGTAGGGCAAATTGGGCAGTGCCAATTACATTAGGTTGCTGTAATAGAAGGTACCTCCGTTTAGAATGTCTTCCATCAGAAAACTCAATTTACCCCTCTATTTTGCAGTTATGTCACGTCAATATCTATTTTTTCTCCTACCGCAAACTTTATTTCTCTTCTAAAAATGAATATTCTTTCACCACTAATTTTTATATATTACTTTATTATGCAGAAACAACCTTCCTCTGAAATAGAAAGGACAAATAGTGAAACGTCAACTCTGACATTCTACTATTCATTGTCTCTATTTTAAAAGAATATCATATTTGCATTTAGTTGGAGATGCTCTTCAACTTATCTGCCTCATTTTTATTTGTGCACAAAGATTAATAAAGTGCGAGATCTCGTTAAAAAGAATTTCATAATGAGACTAAATTATAAATGATATCATTTCTTGTAGATATAGCAGAAAAAGAAATGATTAACATTGTCATTGACCAATTGACTAAGGTTAGAATTGAGAATGAAGCTATTAATGCTTTTGCGGGTACTTTTTTTTGGTGTAAACTCCCGTGGTATCCGAAGAGCCCGAACTATGCTACTATTTCAAAATCGCCCACGTCATGCACCATAAAAGCGAAGGAAACTCCCAATATTGATATTTTCATTCCCATGTCTCAAACATCAAAAGCTTTTTTACTCGGCACTCATAAGATATCTCACGTCACTCCAAACAAGGCCAAGTCCCACACGAGGAAACTTGATTTCTCAATCCTAATATAAAGTCTACACATAGCAAATCAATTTTCAAAATTAAGAGAAGCAACACTAATTCCAAACAATGAGAACTGCCCAGGTAGTTTATCTTCACCAACTCGTTCGCTTTCATAACCAGCTAGCACTTGTTCTCAACATCACAAAGCGCCCCCTCCACCATCCATGTTATCCACAAGCCTAGCATCATCAAAAACAATATTGTTGCCATTCTAAGCTCCTTCCCTACTACAACCTCAATTCCTCCAATAATATTTGCATGACCCCGACCCCGACCACCACCACCTCATAATGCACACAATTATCACTATTGCCACGATTGTGACTCCCAATACCGCCATTAATAGTTTATGTACCTACTAGTGTTGATAACAATTCAGACAATCCATGTACTTAAATTCCTTGACTTCTTCCACACCGCTAATCATAAAGAGTCTAGGAACTCCAGTTTGACAACTTCAAACTATAAACTCCAAAGCAGCTTAACTATATATTGGCATATACATGTTAAAGCTAGGATGACATTATAACAGATCTCCATCTTCCAAATTTATTCATTGTAAAAAGAGACGATAATACCTTAGCAACGTGTCGCTGTTCTTTTGTTGTTGGAGCAGCAAAAGCCACAGTTACCTGAGCAACCTAAACAAACTGTATTTACATTTGCTAGAAATGGTTAGAGGGCACTAATTACAAATAGACAATTTACCACCTGTGTAGTACTCTTATCATTTATGAGCTGAATAAGAATCACACGCCATAATGTTGCGTTTTCCACTGCATTATTGCTGAGACACAGGTTTCAATATTCCTCGTACTGGGATCCTAGAGATTACTAATGATGCTTAGAATTAAGCGACGCATGAAGAAATTAAAGATCTAATCTTAAATCAGAGATTATGATTGATACTGCGCTCAAGAATCCAGAATTGCACGACTTATTTACAGATAATGCAAAGGCACCTGGATGGCTTTCCTATAACACCTGCTGGGATGAGAATTGTGTTCAACTTCGACTACATGCTTCAACAGCAGGAGACACAATCTTACTCGGCATGAATACTGTATCGAGGAAGCACTGCGGGAGCACAGTCTGATGATGGATCACTCTGTAATGCCTTGGCAACAACCACCTTATGTTTTCACAGATGTAGATATTATCAGATTGATCTTCAAAATGCAATTGAAATTGCGTTAACTGAAATCGGTAACTTGTTAGGTTCTTGATTTTCGATTCATCAAATCATGATAATATAAGAGAATGCACATTGGCTGACCAAGAATGCAGAAAATGAACCAGAAAATCATATTCCCCACCTGGAAAAAAGACGAGAAATTCAAATCAGGACATGATAAAAAAAAAAAAAAAAAAAAAAAAGTAAGAAAAAAGCATCTGAAACAAAACGTTCTCCAGTATCCACTGCAAGGCCAAAGAAAGTAGGATAAGTTTCTGGGGCTGTTATTCGATTTGGGATAGGCAGGGATACATCCATCAGCAGCTGCTTGGAAGGCATATACTCCCTCCGTTCCATATTGTCTGTCACATTTAGGCTTGTGTACAAAAATTAAGGTGATGATTAAAAGTCTTTAAAAAATAGACATAGAGACTAAATTACCCCTCATTAATAGCCTACTTTTCTTAAGTTTTTGCTTTTAAAATTAATATGAAACCCCCAGTTGGCATTAATGACATAACTATTAGGGGTAAAATCGGAAAAAAGACAATAAATCCACCCTTGATTTCCTAATGTGACACATTGTGGAACAAGAAAAAAAATTCAATGTGACAGATAATATGGAACAGAGGGAGTAGCTTTCAAGCTTCAAGATTGTTCAGAAATTCTTAGCATTTGGTTTTCAAACAAAAGCAGCCACCCTGTTATCGGTTGGTTTGGTTGGGAATTATGGTATTAGGTTACACGTGGAATTGAATAGGAAACTTCGTTCCTCAATTATTGAAAACATATTCACGTTTTGTAACAAAACAAGCGCGCTGAAAATGGAAATAGGATGATCCGGAGGTCAGAAACACGTACCATAGCATTCCTAAATTTATCGTGCAAATAATTTGTCAATAGAACCAATGGGACCTGAAAATTTAAACATGAAAGAAAGAAGAAAATATTAGTACAAGAAGAAAACTAAGACTTTTTCTAGTGAATAATAACATAAGCAAACGCCAACCAAATTATATTCAATAAAAAAAAAAGAGGCAACATAATCTTTCTTGGCCAAAGAACAGATGGCTACTGTGTCCTCTGTCGGCTGAGTTCTATTGCTAACACAATTGAAGAACTTAACTTAGCTCCTAATAACGGAGCATTCAAATTGTGACAATTCCACCACCAAACACGTGATCCTTTTACAAACAGCTAGTACAAAGATAATGGTACCTGATCTTATTAAAAAAAAAAAAAGATAATGGTACCTGAAACATTATTCCAATAAAGGCCCAAAGCTTAAATATTTGGCACGGGACGGCAATGCATAGCTGTTAAAGAACAAAACAAAACACGTCAATATATGAAGAAAACACTAAGCAATTAAAAAATTTGTGAAGTATCCTTGGAGGCACTAATCCTAGACAAGAGAAAAGACAGTTGAATACTAATTATTCACCATTTTTAACTATTATAAACTTAATTTATATGGCTTGAATATTAAACCAAATAAATGCAACCAGATAAACTAATGATTCAATCAAAGAAACTCAAAATCTTATGCAGGAGAGTTAAACAGATGGCTGGAAGCCTGCAAAAACTGAAGTGCTTGGGCATTGCCAGCTTTTGATGGAAGAGTTGGTCCAGGCCTGCGCAACAAGTGGAAGGACCTGGAAACAACAGAAAGCTTGAACACAGCTTCATTTCAAAAGTGTTTTCATAGTAGCAATGGAAAACCTCTATCGACCAGCTTGAGGGCAAGTCTTGCAAAAAGGAAGGGTATGTCATAGATTTCATAAGGTCATTATTTGGCTTGTAGAAAGATAGATAGATAAATTGACATATTTGCAGACATTTGCAGACATTTGCCAGTTCCCAGAAAAGCAAAAAACCATGCAACTCTATAAATATAGTGCTCCCGCAAAAAAAATAAAAAATAAAATAATAATAATAATTTAATCATTTCATCTTCTTTCCTCGTGTGGATGCAGGACATGGTACCAAACCACTTGCATCTTTGTGTCTATTTTCTCTATTTTTCGTAATTTTTGTCATGCTAAACATCAACATCCTTCTAAAAAAGATAAAGATCCACATACCTCATGAAAAACAGCAGAGAGAAAGAAAGCAATCACGATGGAAACTCCCTGAAATCAAAACAAATGCATAAAAGTTTGTGTAAAAGATCGAGCTACCCTGGCAATGTTGTCAAATTTCCAAGAGGACACATTTAGATAGCATAATTATACCCACCAGAACATAGCTGAGGCGCCCGACTAGCCCCCGTGGGATTAGTCAAAAAGAAGGTTAGAATACCCCCATGGTTTTAAAAAAGAAAAACGCACATGCAGACACTCAGAGTCTTAGACTTGAGGCTTTCAAAAAATCTTAAAAAGTAAAAAATAGTGCTATCACCATTCACTAAAAAATAAGTATTATACCTTGAGAGTTGAGACTTAAGGCTTTGAATAAAGTAACTTTCCAATATCATGAGCTTTTACTTTAAAAAAATTGTCAAAATTATCAAAAATGTTTATTCATTCCAGGTGTTGATTGTTTTCAAAATTTTGCTTCAACATTTTCTTAAATTTTATTAATTTCCTTTAAATAAAAGCTTATGCCATGTCTCACAAGTCACGACATATATATAAAGGCAAGATATATTGATTACACCTTTTAAGTATCAAAACCTTGCTAACCTTTTACTTTTTACAGTTCTGACCACAACGCTAAACAAGTTTCTAATACAATACCTACCAGGAGGAACTCATCAATGATTTATGGATAAACATACTAAGAACCGTTAAGATAAAATGATGGCTTATTTAGCTACTTATTGGGGAATTCATGGGTTCATGAAAGGACGGCCATGGGATTTATGTTTAAGACCCCCCACCTGCATATGTTCTCCTTGACAATGCATATTAACGTAGAAAAGTTTAATGCTCTAAAGTATTTAGAGAAATAAATTAATTGATTTATCTTAGCAAGTCTACTTCTTTTTAAGTTAGAGATAGTGCTTCTTTCTGCTTTAAGCCTTAAAAGGAAAGCCAGTTGACCTTCTTCCCAGCTAGAAATTATTCACATAATTAGGAATCGAAGTATTAAACCAGCAACTCACAACTGGTAATATATATGCATCAATAAAGTATCAGAAACAAGTATTACTGATCAATTCATATAGATAAGAAGCTAAAAGTAACGCTGTAAAGGCAATTACCTTTGGTATCCCATTCCGTAAGCATGGGAAATAAATGTGACGAACCATCCATTTATGTACAGGCTGTGATTCAATTGGAAGTTTGTTAGTGCCAGTGGAGTTTCTGAATATTCAGGACATCACTTCATAGCCTAAATAACATGTTCATCAATAGATACGGTAAAACCTCTTTACAAACACAAAAGCTGTTTCCCATGAAAAAATAAAAAGATACCAGTAAATTTGGGGGAAAATAGATAAAATTCTTTTGCAAACAAAGGGTAAAAATATTATACACACTAGTGAATTCACACATGAAAGACAATTACAGAGCCGTATAAATTCCAAAAATAAAGATCAATTTTTTTTTTTATCTGTTAACCATCTTTGAAGTAATTTGATAATAATTTTCCATTTACTTAACCTCAGAATTTTAGGTCCAAGCAATATATCCAAAAGAGATCAATAGATTTCGAGGCATTACTTGTCACCTATCTAAGGCATGAAAGGGGAGAAAAAGAAATACACTTGTAATAGATATACAAACTAGAAAGAAAAAAAAAACTTTGTTGCCTTTTACAGAGCAGCAGAAATGCAATTGCGTACTGGGATGATTGATTGAGAAATTCTCATAACCAGCATGCCCGATGAAACAGCAACAACAAATAAACTAATAAAGGACATTCACCATGAGTATGAATTAATCCACGAAAAACATGGAGTCAATTGAGAACATTTGTAAGCAAAACATAAAGTCAATTGAGAACATTTGTAAGTAAACAGGCGTACCATATTCCACATTCTCCAATACTGATGAACGCCCCGACAAGAGAAATGCACAAGAAATATGAAGCAATGTTAGATAAACATAAATGGAAAGAAGACAAGAGAATATGTGATTGATTTACCTCTTCGACTGTTTTTGCATTCCACCAATCTTTATAAAATTCACGGTCACCGAAGCAAAGTAGTTCAGCAAGTATATTTAACCTGCATTGCAACAGCCATTGTTGGTTTTGAGTCTTTTGACACCTCAAACAGAAGCCTAACGAACAAGATCAAGCCAGGAGATAAGAACTGGAAGTTCCACATAGACATAGTGCAAATGCAACAAAATCTAAAGAACAATAAATTCTTTGAACAAAAAGATAATTAAAGTTCAAATGAGATATACAACCCTAAAACAGCATCTTCATCCAATGCTCCTTTCCTAAGTTTTCTCCTTTTTTTTTTTCTTCCTTTTTGAAATCGGATGTGATTCAAATAATAAGCATTCTATTGATAGACTGACAGAAAGTTTTTAAGACAATAATCTGACAGCATATTTCTCTACACCTAAAGATCTCTATTAATAATGAAGTTTGACATACCAGAGGTGGAAAAAGCAATAGAACATGCAGAGCCACACGTACAAAGTTGGAACTGACAACTTCAAAACCCTTTCTATCGCATTTAAAAGGTTCCCTTTCAGAGGGTGTTGAGAATTCTGAACAATTGGATTGATGTACTGCAAAATTCTTCCACCAGCTATATTAGAATGTTAAGGTTCAAGTTCAAATGTAGATACTCTTTGTAGACTTTTAGTTTTACCAGATGGGAAAAAAACTCACTTGTTCTACAATAAATCCCATAACTCCAGTAAAAATAATCAACTTAACGAGTTGTCTAGTCACCCAGCCCTTTCGGATGCATGTAGCAAGAGGATAGCTTGGCTTCAAGAGAAAAATGAGGAAACAAGAATTAAGAATACGTTTTAAGGTATGTCATAATATAAAAATCGCCAAAAATATCATGCTCAAAAGTAAAAATATAGAAAAACAAGTAATTTGAACAGCAGAGTACTGGACAACTCAAAATGAGAAGCACAAATATTCATTGATTGGATATTAGCAACTAAATAAAATAGAAGTAATGTACTCACGCACATTATCGCACTCCCAGGAAGACACAAACGCACAAGCCCAGTAGAAAGAACACAACATATACTTTCAATCTAACAAAATAAGAATGTAGAAAGAACACAACATATACTTTCAATCTAACACGATAAGAATGAGAAAGAAACAACAAGCTAAAATGACACAGCATGCTCTCCATGTCTCATCTTTATATTTTAGTTTTAGTTTCATTTTGTGTGGACAATGTAAGATAGAAATTATAAGAGCCTATTTTTCCAAACATGAACTATGATTGAATGAACCAATAAATCAAATGACCACATGAGCAACAATCAATGCAAACACTTATAGGTAAGAAATGAATCTAGAATTCCATAAAACAATAGGAAAACAGATATAACTAGAAAACAAATCATATGTTCAATGATTGCCACAAAGTAAAAGGACTGAAGGACAACAGAAAAACTACAATGGACTGAATCGTGATGAGCACCATCAATGGTGAACAAATGAGAGAAAGAACAAAAGGTGAGATGCTTTATCAAAGATTGAGATCCGGAAAGGAAAAGAAAATTTAGTATTGCGATGTTGAAGGAAGCAGAGGTTTTTCTCAACATTGACTACGCTCTAAGATAAAATTGAAAGGCAGAACATTTCATCAACATCAAAGATTTTGGCCATGACTATATTTTTTTATCAGACTGACTAGGGCTATATCAACGTGGATGTTGAAGTTAATGTCAATTATATCAAAGAACATACACATTTTACCAAATTACCTAAGCTAACGAGGATGAAGTTTTATATTCTTTTTTTAGTTATCTTAATTTTGGTTGATTATCAGGGAGCTTTTCATCGGATGTGTTATAAATGAAGAGAGCACAGAGTCCAATTCAAAGATAATGAAAACAGAGGGAAAACAAAATATGTAGAAGAAGTTAAATTCAATGATCACCTGATAACACAATGTGGGAGCCACCATAAAATACACCAAACTCTTGAAGCTAACATCATAAGAGCAATTGATACTTGTTGATTTTGTCAAGTTCTCACCCTAACATAATGGAAGAAAACATTATTAGCAAAAAGGTAAAATAAGCATATAAGATCCCGTTTGAGAGCTTTCAAATTATTACAGAAACGAATTATCAAAGGCTCTTTCAAATTATTACAAGTGTTCAATGGAAAAGAAAAGAATTATAAATCTCAACAATTCAGAAAATTATTGAAAGCTAGATATTTATCTAGTCCACTTTACAACCAAAACTTAAAGAGACTACATCTACATCAAATTAAACGTAAACGTTTTGAAGAAAACCGTATTTAATAGTTTTTGAGGAGCATAAACCAGTAATGCTACCACATCGCCCATGAATTAAGAATCAAAACTCTAGATCACTTTTAAGTGCGCATTGATTTAATCGACCATTGGACAAGAATCCTACAAATAAACATTTTCGTAAGTATGCCAACTGATATGTTTTGCTTGGACAAGTCGTTCACGTGACTCAAAACTAAATAACAATCCTTTATCAGGCACAGAACACAAAGGAGCCATTTTTGGTTTTATTAGGTGAAGGATAAAAATAATTAAAAGAACAAGAAATAGCTAATAATTTCTGCAGCATATACGAAGTACAAGAGATAGGAACCAACAGAAAAAAATGAGGGCCGCTAAGGGCACCCCACCTATTAATGAAGGCACCCAGTTAATGTGGGCACAAATTGATTTACCTGGGGCACCCGAAAATTAAACCCAAAATACCAAAAATACCCCTCGTGCAAAAAACCCTTACACCCCACCACCACCACCACCACCACCACCACCACCACCACCACCACCACCGAACCCCGAGCACCCAACCACCCCCACCACCACCTTCACCGAACCCTGAGCACCCCACCACCGTCACCGAACTGTTGTGCAAGAACCCATTTGGTTTGAATCGACCATTGAGAGGAATCTCCAAAATCGTGTTTCCCGTGTCTCGCCTTGTGTTTCTCCTTCGGTTTACGGCTTTTTTGCAGTTCGTAGGGTCGTGGTGTGAGCCGATTTCGTCTCCAAGTTAGGGTTCGGTTGAATAGTTAAAGAAATGGGAATTCGCGGTTCTCGGCCACACAAAGCCGAGATCGTGCTAATCGTCTCCGCCTCGCATGGCCGAGACAGAAGCTACATTTTTGGGAACTCGAAGTCTCGACCGCAAAGGCCTGAAGAGTTCACAGTGTCTCGATTACGCATGACCGAGAGTACTCTAGTTCTCTCGGCCGAGACATGACGAGAGCTACAATTAGTGGTAGGTAATGTGGTGTCGGTGGTGTACAACCGAGAATGTGCTCATACTCTCGGTTGTACACTGGCGTACCATACCGCGACCTAAGTACACCTCTCGGCCCTTTAGACCGAGACATCACCATACATCTCGGTCCCGCGAGGCCGATACAATCGCGCACATCGACGTAAACTTCGGATAACCGCAAAAAAAACACAATAAATTTGCAAAATTACCTCAACTTCGACCTCCTCTTACACCGTAGCAAGACAATCCTCCATTATATAGTGGAAACAAGTTCGGATTTGAGCAAATTACCAAACCCTACGTTGACAAACAAATCATCATTTTCACCGTTTTCCACAACTAAACAGCTTCTAATAAACTATCATATGGTTGTCAAATATTGTTAACTCGCTGTCGGATGATGTCAATCCGCAAGAATCGATAAAAAGTCGACAAACGCAGTGTGGATTTGCGGTTCAACCTTGTGGTGGGGTGCCTTTTTTTCTTTGTCAAAATGATTTGTGAGGTTTGAATCACTATATATACAAGGGCAAAATAGTCTTTTCCACTTTTGCTGAAATTTTTACAAAAACTTTGGGTGCCTTCATTAAATGGTGGGGTGCCCTTAGCGGCCCTCAAAAAAATTGACTTTTAAAACTGATTATTTCAATTAATTGGCATCAATAGAAGTCTTTCATTTAACTGTTTATCTTCACACGCCTATTCTTCTAAGTTCTAACCCAAATGCATGCTTACAATTCAATATCCTGCTCACCTTACAAATCTGTGTTTAATCGTACTCACCAAAAAAAAATGTATGTGATAGAAATTAGACACAAAAAAGAAAGCAAGGAAAAAGAAGGAAATAATGAAAGGATGGAAATGGAAAATATAATGAAAGTTCACCCAAAAGGAGCAATGTCATTGCCAGAAGAATGACTCAGAGATTTATCCTATGTGCTTCAATGTAAGATTCTCCCCAAGAAAACCAAAAAACTTAAGAGGCTAAATACGGTTCCAATTTGTAATAATTTGCATCATTTGTTCTAACCATTATTCAGGACCATTTGTTTTCAGTTAAATTGCAAGCAGCCATGACCATCTTTACCACAACAAGTGCGATCAATTTAGGAAAAAAACTCTTTCCTTTAACCTTCATTGAGGTAGACATCCCTGTCATCGTTTTTGGTTATAGTTTTTTTTTTTTTTTTTTCAAGGTCCCAATTCATAAAAAAACAAAAAAAGGCCAAAAGGTACCAATCCACATTGTGCATTGGATACTACTTTTGAGTTTGAACGTCTATCTAGTGAAAATGGGTGCCGCATAGGATAGACATTCTCCCCACATCGATGAGGTGGCACCAATCCATGGTCTCAATCCACATTTACCATTGAGATGCTCTTAGTTATTGTCAACTTCTTTGCTTAATTCTTGTCATTTTCAAAATCACATTGCCAAAAAATAAGTCATACAACAGCATTTTTTTCTTGGTAACTACGCATGCTTCCAAATAAGCCAATCTTACTCTAGAACAATAAAAAAAAAGTCAGCCCTCTAATATCTTGCAAGGACTGTACAACTTCAACTTGACAAATTAATGCCAAACCATTTTACGTTGTATGGCAATAAATTTTATTTCCCACATTCTTCATTGTATAACTAAACCTTTTTTCCCTACAAAAACATGGGGAGTACAAATGGCCAGAGGTAAGCCACAAATTGCATTAACTATAGACCAATACAAAAACCTCCAATTGTACTTATCTATTGAGTAAGAACTTAGATCGCATGAACAAGTAGAGATTTTTCATGCTCACCTTGTCAACTGACTTGGAGAGTGCCCTCATATCATAATTTGTGTGCGCATAAGATACCAATTTCAACCACACGATACAAGCAAAGAGCATCAAGGCGATGCCAAAAAGAACTGCAGAATCAAACCTGCAACATCCGCAATTCACGAGTGAAAACACAATATTTTCATAAAGCCGAAAAATCCATACTTTATTTTCCAATTGTCTAGACAGACATAATGGATAATTTGCGGATAAATGTAAAACATGTTATCCCTATATAGCATCAGTGAATCTCATAGAGCCATCACCAAGGGTAATTGGGCCGCATCAATGGGTAAGTTAAGATGTGTCTTATGCACAGGGAAACAAGAACTCAACAATTCATGGTAACAGTTCCTCGTCACCTGAAAAAAGGATCGTACTAACCTGAGGATCATATAAACTGGATACAAGATTGTAGTCATGGTAATTATGGCATGAAAGGAAACAACAACCTGCAAGAAAAAATCTATGACTCCTTCAGTCATGTTTTGAGTACGTTAATATGTCACTGAAATGGAATCAGAAGAACAGCACTCTGATGGTTAAATCTCAAGAATATAGGTAGAACAGTGAACAATACCAAAAACCTAAAATGTTGTGCCATTAACTGAAGATATGGGGAGGCAGACCATGAATAATAAATGGTAGAAAATACTACAAATGCAATATGCTGATAGAAACTTCAGAGAATATGCAAACAGAAAGAATTGTGAGAAGGCAAACATTTCCTGAACTAGTTGGTCGACACTGAATATATTGCAAGAACATGTCAATCATGTGAAGTGAACTATTTCTAAGAAATATGTGAGACAGTGCTTGCTCAAGCTAAGACAAAAATATATCAAGGATATTCTTAAATGGAACAACAACAACAACAACAACAACAACAACATAGCCTCATCACTCCCAAATTAATTGGGGTCGCTACATGGATCAAACTTTTTCATTGTGCTCGATTAACTGCAATTGATGGTAAGCTTTCCAAACCATTCAAATCCCTCTTAATTAATGCATCTCATGTTAACTTTGGTCTACCTCATCGAATTTCTACAATTTCTATTATGTCAAGTTTTCTAGTGGGGGCATTTGTAGGCCGTCTTTGCAGGTGACCAAACCACAACAACCGCCCTTCCCTAATCTTTGTATCAATTGGTGCTAATCCTACTTGTCTTTGAATTTCTATGTTTCTTATTCTATCTTTACAAGTTTTACCACACATCCACCTAAGCATCTTCATTTCTGCTATATTCATTTTATGTAATTGTTGTTGCTTTACCGCCCAATATTCACTTCCATAGAGCATAACTGACCTAATTGCGGTCCTATTCTTAAATGGAAACAATTATTAAAAAAAATCAATAGAAAATGTATGAAGTTATCGCTAGAAAACCCACAAACTTCAATGAACAAGATTAATACACCAAAGATCTACAACTATGATTATTATATGGCTTGTATTTTACTATAATTGAGTTGAAAGGGAGAACTTCACATATTTGTTTTTGGATATGCAAACATGCATACATATACATATATATATATATATATACAAGGTCAATACACTTGTGCATTTACTGCTAAACCAGAATCATAAATGCATAACGACATTATGATCATAAGATTTAGAGAGCAACTTTAAGAACCATCACATCCTTCTTTTTCCTTCAATATTCTCCAAAGGCTCCATTGGTTATTACTTATAATGATCTTTGTAATTTATTTGAACAGAGAGTCATCTATGTATAAGGAAGGAGATTTAACAAACCTTCAGGCAACAGTTTTTTGCAATGTTTTTGTGCAATCCTGAGACCAAGCTAGTGAGGCAATGCTATGAGATGCAAAGTTTTATACGCTTTATATCTAGTCTTCAAGACTTAAGAATATTTGAAGTTTATATATGATAATACATTAGCAATTCAAAGTTCATCAGTTTCACACTAAGGATTCATAAATCAGATCAATTCACCGTCTTGAAAAATCTATATCTTTTTTTTCCCTTATAATGTGTCTGCCCCTAAACATACCAAACTTTAACATCCATATGTTGAACTTTCAACTAAGAGAGAATCAGTATGCTATAACCATGTATGTTAAGCTAGAATCAGAATCAGAATCAGGATCAAAATAATTTAAAATGGAGGAGAACAGCGCATGGAAA
This sequence comes from Stephania yunnanensis, assembly GCA_039657365.1. NCBI lineage: Eukaryota > Viridiplantae > Streptophyta > Magnoliopsida > Ranunculales > Menispermaceae > Stephania > Stephania yunnanensis. The sequence goes on along the minus strand of CM077584.1, from coordinate 10,502,425 downwards.
TGAAATCTTCTGCCAATGTACACAGTAGACTAAACATTAAAACTCCATAGCATGATAAACAATGATGTAATGCTTACCGGTCCAGAAAGAGCATTATGACATGCCAGCTTTTCGACCAAAAAAGCACCTAATGGAAATATAGGTAGACTCAAACTGAAATTAAAATGAAAGATACAAGTCAGATACCATTATAACATGCACCAAATGAAACAAAGTTATTGTAAACAAAATATACAGTTGCCTCTCGTAAAATCATGAGAAAGTGTGAATATTACCAGCACATGAACAATGGCCAATCTTTCAGTGACTTTGAACTGAACCAAAACCCAGCCCTGATTAATAATCCATACTAAAACAGAAAACCAAGAATAAGCAATTAACAAACAGAGAAGCACAAACAACCACCCAAAATGAGAGCACCAAGGTGTAAAGGAAAGATGCAAAAGAAATCAAGCATGGATTCAAAAAGAGAGAACCTTCATTATATTCTCAATAATCAGTCTGCTGTTCACCGCAACAAGCACAACAATACAGAGGTTGAAGAGACCTGCATGACTCTGTAAATACCAAAAGAGATTAAGAACATTAAATAATGTAAATTCCAAATGGTAAGAAAACAGAGTTCTCTTTGATAGATAATTGCTAGAACCAGATAGCAATTCCATAGTTAATTATGCAGGGCAGTACATCCTACCGATGCAATTATGATACATCTCCTCTATTCCGCGAAGTGGCAATAAAGAAAATACTTATAAGGTCCAAATCAATTTAGGGAAATGAGAGAATAACACCGGTTAACAGCACAGCAGAATATGGATCCCCGCACATCAGCAGTCCGTATTCACCTCGTGATGCGAGTTTAAGCCTCTTGATGTGTAAAATACGGTGGGGTGTCGGGCGTGTGCATTCTGTTGTGTTGTCGTGTTATTGTAGATTTTTTTTTCATCAATTCAACAGTATGTCCTTCAAATGCAATAACTACACAGCAATCCTGCTCGATCCTCTAATTTGTCTTCAAAAGCAATCAGACAAATTTGAAAATTTTCCGACCGACTCCTCAGCTGATCATGAGAAAGGAAAAGACCAAGAATTCCCTTATCTGTCGATGACAATACCTTCCATGAACGTAACAGAGATTCGTAGAGATGTTCTATTTGATTTTTCTTTTCAGAGAAACAGAACTTTCATTCATCATCAATGACTCAAATTCTCAATATATTCAATGTAACAGGACGAGACATAGAACCAATCACCTTGGCAAATTGATCCGTTAATTCATGTAATTAAAACTTGATTAAGAACAAATGCGATTTCAACTCAATTAGACTTAACAATTCATCGAAATTCATACAATCCGTCTGTTTATATCCAATTCACATACACCAATCAAACCAAGAAATCAAGAAAGAAAGAAAGAAAGAAAGAAATGAATTGAAAAGGAAGGAAAGTCTGGTACCTGTCTGAAAATGGCGTCTGAACTAAGCGGAGACTCCTTCACTCTCCGATGCGCAGGCGCCGACGCACGATACACGTACCTAAACGCCGCCTCCGCCTCCGCCTGCCGACTCGATCCCCCTCACCACCTCCACCGCCATTACTCAAACACTTCGCCTCCTCTTTCACGATCTGCCGACTCCTCTCCACCTCTCCAGACTTCTCACCGAATCCAGAACCAATGCCGCCGGAGGAGGCCAAATCAACAGTCGAATCCGCCGCCACCGCCTCGCCAGCGTTCGATCTCTTCCGAATCGAGAGATTCAGATCCGATTCGTTCTCAATCTTATCAGGCGAGTTTGCGATCGCCATTGAAGAAACACAAAAACACGAAGAACTGTAGAAGATGAAGAAGAACAAAAAAAAAGCTCTTTTTGATCTTTAACGATGACGATTCGATTTTGTGGAGCAGTTTGGGCGGTTCGTTCGTGTAAACTATAAAATCTCTCTTAAATAGAAGTGATAGTGTAAGGCGAGGAGTTTAATATTCGCAGGCAGAGCGGAAGGGCATTTGACGTGGAAGGTGCGGTTTTATCAAGTGTTGACTGGGGCGACTTTTGGGAGTTTGACGAACACGTGGCGAATATGCGGCAGAGCACGTTACCTTTTCAGAGATTTTTGTTACGGTGGTGGTGGCGGCGGCGGCAGCATGCTGCTTTTGTTGGGGTGGAGGGGCTTCGCTGTCGTCGTGCTGTGCGTAACGTGGTGCGGCCACTTGGTACGCATGAGTGCCACGTCTGTAAACTGCTTCTTCAAAATAAATTAAAGTTGGGTTGTTTTTGCAGTAAATGGAGTTGGAACTTGCTAAGAACTAGAGAAGGAAAATAGAATACTAAAATTTTTTACTATTATAAATTACTATTACAAAGGAGAATAAAAAAAATGAGATAGTTGAAATGAGAAGTTTTCATTCAACTTTGTGTGTGAATTACAATGGGGTTGGCACCATTTATATATGTCATTTGATGATGATGATAATTGTATTTATACAATGTGTACAAGTTATACGTACACCACAAGTCATAGAACACAGCATAAGCAACATAGACAATACATGAAATAGTTAGTGTACATTGGAGAGGATTACAAGTTACATGACAATACATGATAAGTGATTATACATTAGAGTTGAATACAAGTTATGTAGAGTGTACAAGTTACATTCAATGTAGAAGTGTAATAGCCCGTTTTAATCGATCCCGATTAACTGACTAATTACAAATTAAGAACATAAGCTCAAACCCACGTGGACGTCGCAAAATAGTCTATGACACGCCTAATGGGTGAAATATGTTTTTTTTTTTTGGCGAGTATTTAATTATTTTACTATTATTTAATAGTTCGCGCCGCGTTAATTGAGAATTACGCTTGGTCGCATTGTGCGCATGTAGTGACGAGAGTGCGCGACGTCGCAGTGTGTGCGTAACGCGGTGTACAAGGTAGTATAGGATTGAGTTGTCACATCACTCACCCCATCATGTCACATCACGTCAAACTCATCCCTCATCATTCCACTTTGTCATTTCTTCAAAAAAAAAACTTCTTTATTTTTTTCTCTCTTTTTAATCTGGAAGAGAGAGAAAGAGGAGAGAGAAAGAGATGAAAAAAGAGGAAGAGGGAGGAGATGATAGAAAGAGAAGTGGAAAGTGAGAGATGGACGACAACTAGAGAGGCGGCGACGACGACCAACGGCGGCGCGCGGACGGACCAGGGGGCGCGGTGGCTCGGCCAGCCAGCGGCTCGCGAATGCGAGGAGCGGCGTGCGCGGAGGCGACGGCGGCTCCAACAATGAGTCAGCAGCGGCGGCAGCCTGTGCAGCGCAACAAGACGATCGCACACTGCAGCGGTGCCGGCCAAGCAAGGTGGTTAGCGGCAGCGGCGAGAGGAGAGAGAGATCGCAGAGAGGGGAGAGAAAGCAACGGCGGGGAAGATCGGAGCGCCCCGGCGCGCAGGCCGCCAAGCGCGGCGCGACGCTGGCAGCAGCGACGCCGACGTGGCGCCGGTAGCGACGCGGGACGCGCAGCGGTGGTGACGAGACGGTGGCGGTGCCGGCAGCAACGCGGTGGCGCGTTGTTGGTACAATCGATTCCTCGGTATGGTTCGAAAAGTGCGCTATGAGTTAAGCTTTTTGAAAAAATATTTTGTACAAATTTTAGTCTCACACTATAAATTCATTTAATGAGACTCTAAAATAATAAAAACTATATAATTTGACATAGGGACTTGGGCTACCATAGTTAGGGTGTCGAGTACGTATCTCGAGGCGAGTGCGAGACGTTTCGAAAGCGTTTGAGGTAAGTAAACCCACGAGAAAATCAGCTTAGAATTTACTTATTTTCATTGTAAATATTTATTTCACATTTCTTTTCGTCAGTTCAGTATTCTTATTACTCTATTCCCGCGTGTGTCTGTGTATGGTTGAAGGGACGGTGTGACCCCTTTCCGGCTCTCTCGTTGATGACGATCTGATTGTTGTTATGGTGTTGGTCATACCTTAGACTACGCGTGAGATTTTTCTCAGTGAGTCGATGATCTCGAGAGCGAGTTGACGTGAGGCCCACTTCCGTCACATATTTCCTCTCTTTTGAGGCGTTGGGCGGAAGTCTACCTTCCGACCAACAGAGTTCCTCATTTCGACCGTGAAGAGGGGGTGTAGATTTCCTCACCCCCAAGGCCTTCTCGGTTTAGTGTTTTTGCTCAGGGCTCGACAGCTATACACCACACTCGCGTTCCACATTCTTGATTATCTTACGACTTATATTCATGTTTTACATTCTTGTTCATTTACTTTATATGCATGAATTGTAGCCGTTTCCTTGGATTTCTTATGAATACTAACTGAATTTCTCTGGGATTTACTCACCTGGAACTTGTCATTGTTTGTTGGTGGCAAGTTGCAGATATTGCGACGAGCCGGGGGAAGGCGGTAATTGGCGACTACCTCTGATTTGGAGCGCCTCCATTAGCCTACTCGTAGGTGATTGTATTTATGTATATATACTTTAGAGATTATTTTGGGAGACTTTTCACCTGATACATGTATATTGACGCCTATTATACATTTTTGTTGCCTTAACTGATATACATGGTATTCTTTTGCTGGGTTTCCACCCCGTAGGTTGTTAATTAATGCATAACTTGTTTATGTTAATTATATGCATGTTATTAAGACTTCCGCTACTAAAATAACTTAAATAAATCAAAACAAATGAATTAAGTTATAAAACTTTATAACTTATTATATTTTGCTAAAATAATCATTTAAATATCAAAATTTACTAAGTTGGAGTATTAGATGGTAAGTTCGCGTGCCGTCACAGACATGTGTGTAGGTGACGTGGCATGGCTTGGTGACGTGTCCAGCGACGTAGCGTTGCCCGATTTGACTCGGGATTTGGGGTCGTCTTAAGAAGTCATGCTTGATGTTACAATTCAATGTGAGAGTCATGCTTGACAATGTGATCATTCATAAGCTTGGTTAAAGGGTAATCCAATTTACAACACTCCCCCTTAGATGACACTTGCTGAGAGAATATGCTTCGTTAAAACCTGTACTAGAAAAAACCCAATGGAAAAAAATCTAGTACAGGAAAAAAGTACAATGTTCTCGTCAATCTTGATTTGCAGTATAATATTATTGATTGCCTTATTAAAAACCTTGCAAGAAAAACCCAGTGGGACAAAACCAAAGCTAAGGAAAAGAGTGCAACACATTGATACACTTTGAGAGAATATATATGCCTCATTAAAACCTTTACTAGAAAAATCATGTGGAAAAAAAATCTAGTATAAGAAAAATAGTACATTGCTCTCAAATTTTTTTTTATACGGAGTATAATAATGTTAAGATTGCATCTTTAACAACCTTGCTTGGCAAATCCAGTGGGATCAAACCAATAGCGAAAGGAAAATGGTGCAATACATTAATAAACTTTGATAAAGAGTTTTAATATTGTTAGAATTGCCTCATTCAAAAACTTTGCAAAGAAAACCCAGTGGGATAAAACCATAACAAAGGAAAAAATAGTGCAATACACTAACCAATAGCTCATTTTGATTCTTCCCCTCATGTTCACATGGGTGAGACATTTTGTGCATTTTGTTGCACATGGATATCGTTTTCTATATGAACCATTTAATGCTGAAGCATATGATTGTCACTCTTTTGTATATAGTACTTGCATCAAGTAATTGATTCATAATTTTGTTACTACTGAATGATCATTTGAACTTTGAGTTCATACTAATTTATGCATGGATCATAATACAACAAATTTAATGCAATTTGATGTGTTTCAAGCAATTTCACGTCATTCCTTTTGAATTGGCTTATATCTCCCCCTAATGGTGAGAAAACTGCTTCATTAAAGTGACAATTAGCAAAACTTGTTATAAATAATTTTCCTATTGGGATTCAAGACATTTTATAATATGATTAATGGAGAGTAAATCAATATACGTCTCCTATTAATTTGCCTTGAGATAATCTCCAGCTGAAAAAAAAAAAACAGTTTGATAAAGGATGTCCGTGCGAATTTATGATATTTTCGCATTATTGATGATTATAGATAATCAAATAGATATTTCCACATTATGAATGTCATTTCATTTATGACGACATTCATTTTAATGTGTCTTATATATTCCAGAAATAAAGCTAAGAATATTATACTCATATTAAATCATATAGGTAAATTTTCTATTATTCTGAGTAGACTTCTTCAGAACAAGACATTAACAATAAAATTGTTATATTAGATATTGCCTTAACATTAGTCTCCGCTTAAATCCGAATGCGAAAATATTCACTTTTATATTATAATGTACATGCATATAACACGATACATAAGACATAAACTCATCGCTCATATTTAGGTCACGATTTAAACACATCTCGATGTGTTTGTTTTATCGAGCCATTTTCAATGATAAAATTCATAATATTTTGCCTTTGATTTTGAAGGCGTGATAAAGGTCATAAAATATTCGGGATACATATGACAATATTTAGGCAAAATAGCCTTTCATATATGACTAAAAAATGTCGCAATTATGAGCGCTTATTGTCAATAATTATTTGCCCTTTGTAGTGGTGCACCATTTTTGTTCCAATTTTTGATGGAATTGTTAATACGACCTTTACTTGATATTTTTGCCTTTTCCACGTCCATAAATTTATTATTGTGATCATGATCATTATATGCAACATATGCTTTTTAATTTGAAGCTGAACTAATTGGACGGAGGTGAATTATATGTTAATTGTCCCACATTGCTAAGACACATTTGTCATCATACCAAATAGCATATATAAAGGATGCTAACCTCATTGTAAGAACACACCAAGTTGAATGAAAACTTCTCATTCCAACTATCTCATTTCTTCTCTTCTCCTTTGTAGTAGTAGTTTGTAGTAATAGAAGTTCTTAGTCTTCTATTTCCTTCTCTAGTTCTTAGCAAGTTCCAATTCAATTTACAACACGTTATCAGCACGAGCTTGCTCTAGCATTAAGGAGATCTTGAAGTTCAAGAAGGCTTGTTAAGGAGACAAAGCTAGGAAGGTATAACTTTTGTTATTTAAATAAGTTCAATTTATTTATATATTATCATGGTTGCTTCCTTTTCTTACATGCATCACTTCTATATGCATACTTTATTCATATACTATACATTATAATGTCACCAATTGCGAAAGTATGCTCTGTAGTTGCGTCTTGTACGATCTTCTACATCAAAAATCAAAAGTCAATATGTGACATAACTAGTTTTCTCTTAAAACTACAAACGATTAGTTATTGTTCTATTCTTGATTTTATAATACAAATCATGCTATAAGTTTGAGTTGATAGTGGGTAAGCCTTGTCCCCGGTAAAGCTAAACATTGAAAGGGAGATGGGTTATCCCGTTCGAGGAGGCATGATATTTAAGCAGACTTTGTCTCGCCACCCAACCTGGAGGTTGTCCCACCAACTCATACAAATAGTACATTTGATTATTAATGAATCAAGTTGTGAACATATACTTAATCATATGCTATGTTTTTTTTATATAAAAGAAAAGAGAAAATTATTTTATATTATATTTACTTTCAAAATATTAATAAACCATCGTTTGAATTTGTTACCTTATTATAATTCTTGTCATGATAATTCGATATTACAAATTATGAATAAAGCTTGCATCTATGCAAGGTTGTATGTTGTACACAATCATTCGCCAATTTTTTTTTAGAGATTTGAAAAGTGAATATTTCACTTTATATATATTTTCACCTTATGGAGTTAATATACATACCCAAAAGGGTAATGCTCCAAAAAGCTCAAAATGAGCGGACGGGTCTCATTCTACAAAATTTAATCATTAAATATTAATTATAATTCCACAATTTTAATTACCTCTATGTTGAGGCTATGTGGAAATATGACCGATGAGACAATATAAAAGGGTCACGTGGCCCGCCTCGATTTATTGCCGCAACAAATATCGAGTGCGCACGTTAATCCAATAAATATTAAGGATTGATTTCTTGTCTCATAGTAGCTGAGTAAAAATAATGAGATATTATAAATATAATATCGCTCCGTCCAATTAGTTCAGCTTCAAATTAAGAAGCATATGTTGCATATAATGATCATGATCGCAATAATAAAGTTATGGACGTGGAAAATGTGAAAATATCAGGTAAAGGTCGTATTGACAATTTCACCAAAAATTGGAATAAAAGTGGTGCACCACTACAAAGGGCAAATAATTATTGACAATAAGCGCTCATAATTGTGACATTTTTTAGTCATATATGAAAGACTATTTTGCCTAAATATTGTCATATATATGCCCGAATATTTTTGTGACCTTTACCATGCCTTCAAAATCAAGGGCAAAATATTATGAATTTTATCATTGAAATATGACTATTTTTCTGATTTGCCTAACATTATTTGTCCAGATGGATCAACAAATCATGTGTTCAAGTCATGAATCAAATAAGAGCGATATATGTCTTGCTGATTGTGCTACAACGCATACAATCCTTAAAAACAGAGAATATTTCTCCAATTTGAACTTAGCTTAGGCTAATGTTCAAACAATATCTGGCATCACCAATTTGATTAATGGCTCTGGAAGAGCAAATATTATGTTGCCTGAGGGAACAACAATTCATGTTGACAATGCCTTATACTTTAAAAAATTCAGAAGAAATTTACTCAACTTTAAAGATATTCGACAAAATGGATATCACATTGAAACCGTGAACGAAAATAATAGAGAATTTCTCTATGTCACATTGGTTTCAAGTGGGAAAAAAGAAGTGTTAGAAAAAATCCCAGCTTTATCCTCCGGATTATATTTTACTCATATAAGGCATGTCGAAACAAATGTCGTCTTAAATAAGAAAATAAATGATCCAAAGACATTCATTTTATGGCATGACCGACTTGGTCATCCAGGATCATCAATGATGCGAAGAATAATTAATAATTCGCATGGACATCCTTTAAGGAGTCACAAAATATTTTCAGCTGGTGATTATAATTGTGCTAGTTGTTCTCAAGGTAAATTGATAGTTAAACCATCCCCAAGTAAAATTGTTGTGGAATCCCCAATTTTTTTAGAACGCATTCAGGGAGACATATGTGGACCTATTCATCCTCGTTGTGGACCATTTAGATATTTCATGGTTTTGATAGATGCATCAATTCGGTGGTCACATGTTTGTTTGCTTTCGACCCGCAATGTTGCATTTGCTAGACTTTTAGCACAAATCATTAAGTTAAGAGCACAATTCCCTGACAACCCAATCAAGACTATCCGTCTTGATAATGCCGGGGAATTTCATTCTCAAGCATTTAAAAATTATTGCATGTCTATAGGAATTACCATTGAACATTCTGTTCCACACGTGCATACCCAGAATGGTTTAGCAGAATCTATGATCAAACGCATTCAATTAATTGTCAGACCTTTAATCATGAGAACTAAGTTATCAACTTCAATTTGGGGACATGCAGTCCTTCATGCAGCATCTATCATTCGTTATAGGCCTACTGCATACCATGAACATTCCCCAATGCAACTCATTTTAGGTCAACAACCAAATATTTCACACTTGAGAATTTTTGGTTGTGCAGTATATGTTCCTATACCACCTCCCAATAGAACTAAGATGGGTCCACAATGAAAACTTGAGATTTATGTTGGATTTAACTTATCGTCCATTATAAGATACCTTGAGCCCTTAACGGAGGATTTATTTACTGCACGTTTTGTTGATTGTCACTTTGATGAAGCAATTTTCCCACCATTAGGGGGAGATAAGAAGTCAATTCAAAAGGAATGACGCGAAATTGCTTGGAATGCGTCAACTTTATTACATTATGATCCACGAACAAATCAGTGTGAACTTGAAGTTCAAAAGATCATTCATTTGCAACAAATCGCTAATCAATTATTAGATGCATTTAATTATGCAAAACAAGTGACAAAATCACATATTCCAGCTGTAAATGCTCCTGCAAGAATTGATGTCTCTGTGCAGCAAAATGCACGAGAACCAACGAAACGCTTAAAGGGTGGAAGACCGGTTGGTTCAAATGATACAATTCTTCGAAAGAGGAAAACGGGAGTAAAAATAAATACAAATCAAAATACTCCTGAGAAAGCACAAGAATCCTTTGATAAGGGTTTGTCATAACAAGTTGATTCTGATGAGGAACAACTTCCTCTAAAAAAAGAGGAAAAAGATGAAAAATAATGAGATCTCAATAAATTATTTAAACTCTGGTAAGATTTGGGATCGAAATGAAATTGTTCATGATGATATATTTGCTTTCAATGTGTCCTTTGAAATATGTGAAAATGATGATGATCCAGATCTACGATCAGTGGACGAATGTCAAAAAAGACCTGATTGGCAAAAATGGCAAGATGCTATCCAAGCAGAGCTAAATTCGTTAAGGAAACGCGAGGTTTTTGGACCAATTGTCCAAACGCCAGATGGCGTAAAACCTGTTGGATATAAATGGGTATTTGTACGAAAGAGAAACGAAAAAAATGAAGTTACAAGTACAAAGCAAGACTTGTAGCTCAAGGTTTCTCACAAAGACCTGACATCGATTATGAGGAAACATATTCTCCTGTTATAGATGCAATCACATTTCGGTTCTTGATAAGCCTCAGTCTCTGAAGGGCTTGATATGCATTTAATGGATGTCATTACAACATATCTATACGGATCCCTGGACAGTGAGATATATATGAAAATCTCTGATGGATTTGTAATATCTGATGAAATAAAATCAAAACCTCATAACATGCATTCTATAAAATTACAAAGGTCTTTGTACGGATTGAAACAATCCGGACGAATGTGGTACAACCACCTTAGTGATTATTTAGTGAAAGAAGGATATGTAAATAATCCGCTTTGCCTATGTGTCTTCATTAAAAGATCATCAACAGGATTTGTGATTATCGTTGTATATGTTGATGATTTAAATATAGTAGGAAACCACAACGACATCGTTAGAACATCCGAATACTTGAAAAATGAATTCGAGATGAAAGAACTTGGAAAAACAAGACTTTGTCTTGGTTTGCAAATTGAACATTTTTCAAGTGGAGTACTTGTCCATCAATCAAATTATATTGAAAAAATATTAAAAAGAATTTATATGGACAAGGCGCATCATTGAGCTCTCCAATGGTTGTTAGATCACTTGAAGTGGATAAGGATCCATTTCGACCTCATGAAAGTGATGAAGAGCTACTTGGTCCGGAGGTACCATATTTAAGTGCAATTGGTGCACTTATGTATCTTGCAAATTGTACAAGACCTGACATTGCTTTTGTTGTCAACCTACTTGCAAGATACAACTCATCACCAACTCGAAGACATTTGAATGGTGTTAAACATATTTTCCGATATCTTCGAGGAACAAGTGACATGAGTTTATTCTACTAGTATAAAATTGAATCTCCAAGGTTATGCTTTGATGTTGGATTTTTATCTGTCCCCACAAGGCCCGTGCTCTCAAACGGGATATGTATTCACACGTGGTAATATCTTGTTGTATCATGGAAGTCTATGGTTGCTACTTCTTCCAACCATTCTCAAGTACTTGCAATTCATGAAGCAAGTCATGAATGTGTATGGTTGAGAAATATGATAGAACATATTCAAGAATCATGTGGATTGCCTTCAATAAAAGATTCTCCAACCATATTATATGAAGATAACGCAACATGTATTGCACAATTAAGTAAAGGATTCATAAAAATGGACAAAACAAAACATATTTCACCAAAATTCTTTTATGCGCATGAGCTTCAGAAGAATGATGAAATTGATGTCAAGCAAATCCGATCGAGTGATAATCTTGCTGATCTATTCACAAAAGCCTTACCAACTACGACATTTAAAAGGCTTACATATGGTATTGGCTTGCGTAAACTTAAAGACATTGCAAGTAAAAAAACTGAACAAGTTTCACCCATGTTCACATGAGGGGGAGTTATTGATTAGTGTATTGCACTCTTTTTCCCTTAGCTATGGTTTTATCCCATCGGGTTTTCCTAGCAAGATTTTTAATGAGGCAATCTTAACAATATTATGCCCGTCTTAATATTTATGAGAATAGTGTACTCTTTTTCTTTTATTATATTTTTTCTCACAGAGTTTTTCTTAGTAAAAGTTTTAACGAGGCAGAAATCTCTAAGCAAGTGTCATCCAAGGGGAATGTTGTGAAGTGTGGATGACCATGCATGCACACCAACATATTGTGTAGTCATGTAACTTGTATTGTCATTTCCAATGTACACCAACTCTTCCATGTATTGTCAATTACTTGTAATGTGTTGTATGACATGGTGTGTATGTGTTAATTGTCCCACATTGATTACTTGTAAAGTGTTGTATGACATGGGGTGTATATGTTAATTGTCCCACATTGCAAAGACACATTTGTCATCATACCAAATGGCCTATATAAAGGATGCTAACCTCATTGTAAGAACACACCAAGTTGAATGAAAACTTCTCATTCCAACTATCTCATTTCTTCTCTTATCCTTTGTAGTAGTAATTTGTAGTAATAGAAGTTCTTAGTCTTCTATTTCTTTTTTTATTTCTTAGCAAGTTCTAATTCAATTTACAACATATTTATATGTATTTTTGTAAAAGTGAAACTCGCAAAAGTTGCTTTCAATTGATACTCTATTTTGTCATGTACGCAATTAATAATTTAGTATTACGTATGTGTATTTACATTGTTAACCTTCGCAACGAAGACATGAAATCAATTGTCTTGATATCGCTTTCTTAGAATTGTAGAATCATACATCATATGTATATTGTATTATCGATCACCAATTTTGTTTCTACTTTGACTAGTAGTGATTTCAACTCATTCTCTCATGGTGATTTATCGTTCACACGCTGCATTGCTTAATTAGTATATCTTAGCCTTATTGATATTGGTTAATTAAAAGCAGTAAATTTGTTATTTTAGAATGTTAAACCCTTTGTCTTTGACAATAAAACGTTGCAACATAAGGCCAAACATAAAAGAAAAAAAAGGTTAAACTAAATTTATTTAGAAGAATTATTAGCTTCATGATAATTAAAGTAAGTACATTTGTGCATGCGCTCGAAGTACATTGTTTATTAAGTATTTATAATTAAGGGGTGGATCATAATGTTAGCGTAACTTTAGTCGGCACACAGGTTTGGCATGCACTTGTGCGTGTTCCTTCGATGCGCACACGTGTCCCTGTGAATATCAAGGCCGTGCACAAGTGAGCACCAAACATGTATGTCCTACATTGAGTTACACTATAAGATATTTTTATGAGGAGCCCCCAACTCGTAGTTTCGCCCGGCTTGATCACCAAATAAATGGAGCTTGAAAACATTTTTTTTTTTATCGTAAGTTGGTGGTAAAAAAGTATTATTTCATCATGAATAATTTTGTAGAAGAAAATTATTTTTTTAACTCACTTTTCACACGCACTTGATTGTGAGAATTGATCGATGTGTATAAGCACACGAAAAACAAAAAATGAGAAAGGTTAATATATTTAACCTACAAAAAACACAAGCCAAAAAAAAGAAGAAGACAAAAACATGTAGGTATTTGTAAACACCTCATTATGGAAAGAATTGGTACATGCATCAACATCAACTCACCACAATGTGAGAAGGATTCTCAACAAAAATGCTACATCAATGTCAACTGGTACAACAAATACGGATCACACGCAAATAAAGCTATTTTTGTGTTGTCATATATGCACCTCGAATTATCCACGTAACAACGACACAAAATGAATTGGGAGTGTCTAGTACTTTTGCAATTGATGTTGAGGAAGGACGCCTTAAGAGCTACAATGAGACCAAATGACCTACTTGCTTACGGATCTTCGAACTTCTAGAAGTATGCAATTTTTTTTGTCAAAGGTGGAAGTATACATTATTGCATCGAGATCACATTACAATTATCATTAATAATACATTATGGGGTCTTTGATGCATTTCTTATTGCTCTAATACAACTGATATGATTTACAGAGCATCAACTTACACCTATCGAAATAGATTGAGGCAAAGGTCATGAATTCGATTCTTAATAGCAATATTATATTTCTTTAATTTCTCTCAGTTATGGAGTTAATGTACCCAACAAACTCTATAAAATTAGTCGAATCAAACTAAAAAAAGAAGCAGTATAGACTTATTACTTTTGAAAAGCATAAAACATTTACACATGGCAAGCGGCACAAGACAATGCCCTATATTTATAACAGTACCAACATAATATTCTATTTTTAATATTTATAGACAAAACTATTTGATGAAATTCGGGCAAATATTGTAATCGAAATTATGTAATGATTGAGCTAACACGGTTTTTCAAACTGGGGATGATTATATATCAAGACAATTTGAGCTCATCATGCCACGTAAGAGCATCTTCAATGGTAAAAATGATTGTGGACGTGAATTATCAATGTGAAAAGAATGTCTATCTCATGTAGCTTAAATTGACATTGAACTTCAAAATAAATCTTCAATAGAAGATGTGAATTTGTGGCTCAATTAATAAAGCGACATTTTTTGTAATTTTATTAATTAAAATATAAAAATAAAAGTGTGAATAAAATAAGTAAATATTTTAAAAAATCTTATTATCCAACATGGATGTCAATTTGAATGTCAAGAAGTGACATTCAAAATAAATAATGTCTATCCACGTGTGGCGGCCCTCGCCGCCTCGGGGTGACGTGTCTCCATGTACTCCTTGCTTGCTGGCCCAACTACACGTGTACGACACTTGCCCGTTCTTACTCTGTCTCGAAATGCATCCACTTGTGTGTGTCAATGTGTAAATAACATATTCAGCGGAAGACGTATTTAAATGCAAAAAACTTTCATGAATCAATAAAACAAATCCTAGTGTGAAAAAACCCTGAAAAGTACGAGGTAAACAACTGTAGCATATAAAACTAAGCATGTACAAGGTCATGTCACTCTCTAGTTCCCAAAAGAATCAAAATTATCAAAATAATCACACGTACAAGTACTTCTCAAAGGTAGGTAGTCAGAGGTAGTCGCCTAAGGTCTTGCATTTACTTGTACTCGGATCTGCACTCAATCATCACAGAAGAAAATGGATGACGAGTTCAGTTAGTAAAATCCCAAGGAACTCCTCCGAGCATTCACATAAACAAGTGGAAGTCAATAAATACTGTTAAATAAACATGCGGAATGTAAACAGACAATTGTAAGTATGACATCGCATGCATAGATAACAATAAAGCGCAAATGTGTGCGCCTGTTCCAGTCAGACTAAACCATACTTCGGGATTCCCTTCCAGGATCCCACTAGTGGGCGCACCCAACTAGCTATCACCTGATCTCTCTCGGTGGTCGGCGTAGACCTACGACGCACCGACACATGTAGCAGTTCAATAAAGCGCAAATGTGTGTGCCTGTTCCAGTCAGACTAAACCATACTTCGGGATTCCCTTCCAGGATCCCACTAGTGAGCGCACCCAACTAGCTATCACCTAATCCCTCTCGTTGGCCGGCGTAGACCTACGACGCACCGACACATGTAGCAATTCAATAGCTCGGGTCGTTATCCACCGAGAACTCCCGATACACAAGCTATGGTCTAGAATGCATACACACACATCGAAATATCTAGTAGGAGTAACTCAATCAACCGTGCAAACAATGACAAGATATAGCTATAGGAAAAATCACAAGGAAATACTGAAATTGAATGGAATTACAAAGCAAAATAAATACTCAAAGAGTTTTTTCATTGGGTTTTACAAACCTCACAACGTGTTCCACTACCTCGTAATCAATCCCCGGGTCCAAGTCCATTGAGTCCTTGGTCGCCAATTGATCACCGTGTCAACCTATGTCCATTTATTAATAACTTAAGTTAGCATGACAATTTACCACAAATTTCTAAGATTTTTAGGCCAAATTGCCCATTTCACATTTTTCGAGGCAAAACCCCGCAAAAAGTCGCGTCTGACATTCCCGCATATGTTCTTTTCATAGAACTTTATAAATTTCTATTTATTTTATCAAATATAATTTTTTTTCCAATTTTTTCTGAATTTTTCCAAATTTTCCTTTCATTTTTCTTCCTTTTTTTATTTTTTTTTTTTTCCGGTGATGGGTTGGGGTTGCTCTCCACCCCAACCCCGGTGGAATCGATGGCAGGGGAGACACCCCTGCCATCTCCACCTCGGCCTAGTTCGGCCATGTGGTTCGGCCTCTATGGCTGAACCCCACTCTCGGCCACCCCACCACCAACCACCGAACCCACAACAACAACGAGGACTCACCTCGATTGTGACGTCTCCACCTTCTCCTCTCCTTCCCGGCGCATTCCTTCTTCTCCTCCTCTTCTCCTTTTCTTCTTCTTCCTCTCTCGGCCCGATCGATTCTCTCTGTGTGTGTGTGTGTGTGCATGGGGGGTGTGTGTGATGTGTAGGTGTAGGTGGGGTGGTGGACATGTGGTGTTAAATTGGACAAGTGTTGTTGTGTTTGTACAATTGACACCTAACTATGACCCAATTAAGACACTCGCCTGTGTTTTTGAACGTTTCAACGCCCGGTTTCGCGTCTGAATCGTGATATCCGAGTACCGCCGCGTCGCTAGTCACCCAATATCTATTCCATATTATTTACTTGACAAATTTTTATTTAATTTGTGTGTTTTCGTTTCCCCGATCTAATATCCGGTCTCGTCGACTACCCGATACCCGCACCGACACATATATATCGAGGCGAATACAGTTCACATAATCACATTGTGTGTTAGTTTCCTCGTCCTAATATTCGGTCCCGTCAACTACCCGCTACCCGTGTCGACACGCATATCGAGGCGAATGCAGTTCACACACCCTCCCACGTATTATTTTGCAACATACACACATGCGATGTATTTGAATAAATTACACCGCAAATAAGCAACCAACACACCATAAACTTCCATACATAAGTCCCCGTGTGTCCTAGCCTACCCCGACGTCCACATAGATCCGAGCTCGAGTCCACATCTGTAAATTTAATAGACACTAATAAAATGGGCCATTACACCACGTCATCTTGACATTCAAAATGCACATTTTATGAGAAATTTTTTTTTCACTACAATATCTATTTAGTTCTAAATGACACACATGGACATCCAATCCACATCTCCATTGGAGAAGTTTTACAATTCGGGCAAATATGCAACTTCTTTTGAACCCTAATGTCGCATAAAATTTGGTCGTTATGGACAAATATTGAGCCGCCCATACCCCATAAAGTATGGGCAAAGGTTGTGCCGTACGTAACATTTGAGCTGTCTAATGCCAAACAAAATCAAGATTTTGTGTCTTATAAAATAAAATAAAAAACTAGATTTTGGTTTTTCAAACTTCGAAGCACGCAAAGATGGTGATGATGATGATGAAACATGAATCTCTAAATTAGTACAACTAGAAGACTGATGAAAGAGGCATGGAATGTTGATTTTCATATGTAAATTCTAAACTACGAGGGAATGTTCGAAATAGTTGAGAAACTTGATAGATGAATCAGTGGTTATGTGTCGCTTTAATCACCTCGCACTTATTTGAGAATTGAGATGCACTTCATCATCACTCATCACGTATACAATGGTCTGTCTTATAAGCAATTTCGGAAAATGCTACACTTGGTGAGCAGTAAACACACTCACCAAGCATTGCTAACACTTGGGATGTGTGCTTACGCATTGCGCGAAGTGCATGACACTTTGCCTCGTAAATAAGTGCGGTTACTCAAGTTTGATCACCAAGCACGTGTATTATTTGCCATTACATAAAACGGCAAGCCCAAACTAGTATAGTATAATACATCCTTGCTCGGAGAGAAATGAGCTAATTATTACAATTGCACTGGAAGAGCCATAATATGATGCAATACGTTTCCCATATGTATAAGAGCATCTCCAATAAAATGTAGGTTACATATGCGTGCCACCTAAAACTAAAGCCTTATTTAATTTGTTTTTGTCAATTTACAGTGTAAGCAGAGATATCTCTTTAAAGTTAACTCACAATGTAAGTTTATCATGTTTGATTAAACTTTGAACTTACATAAAAAATTAAGATTTTTAAAAGCTGTAAAATGTTGAAATTGACATAAATAACTCTCAAATATATTTTAAAAATTAAAAAAAAACATTATTATTTTCACCACATTAACTACTATTAATTTATTCATTTATTCAAAAAAAAAAAACTTGAATGGAATAAAAAACATAAAATATTATTTACAAAAATATTAAACAATATTAAACAATATTAAACAATTACATATATTTTTATATTCATTTGAAATGATTATTAATAATAAATACTATAAAACACAACTAATGATAATTCTTAAAAATATTTCTCACTTGAAAAATATTTTTTTTTTTAATGAATGAATGACTTATTTAATCTTTCATTATTGATTTAACAAGCATTTGAGAAGTCTGAGAGGATGGGCCAAGTAAAATTTTTTTTCAGTAATTGCATCCGAGGGGGAGAAATCTCACCCCCTTCCCTGTAAGTTGAAAAATAACTCACATGGAGTTAAGTAGGCAAACAAAATTAATTCCTTACTCCATGTGAATTATCTCCTTAAAGATATTTCCACCCCATACCAAACAAAGCCTAAATAACGAGTGAAAAAAAATCTTCTCAATAAAATGTACATTTCAAATATCGAGTTGACAGTCGAGTTGACAGACATTGACTTTTGAATGTCTACTCTTATAGACAATACAATCCATAGTCGCGTCAACAATTCTTTCGAAAATATATAAAAAAAACAATAAATTTTTTAAATAAAAGAGCAATCCACATTCACAATTAAAAAAACATTTTTGAATTTCAATATTTATTCAAGCCACATCTTCTCCACATTGGTAACATAACATCGATTCGCACATACAATCAACAATTACTATTGGATATGCTCCAAGTAAAACTAACTAGCTACAGCACACTATATAGACTTCAAAGGATTAAGAAACAAAAGGTCGTACATTCCATGGATCACCAAACAGATTCATTACTCCTAGTGTGTACCCTACACCCTACTAGTAGATGTGAAAGAAATTGATTCACTAAAACTCTAGAAGCGATCGCAACCCTAAAAGTGCGAAAATATTTGAATATAGAAGATAGACTTTAAGTTGTCCTGGTTCCCTTTTCATCACTGATGTTATTTTAAAAGTATTGCCAAAAAAATTATTTTAGTAGTCACAGAAAGCAATGCTCCTAGTCTCTTACTACCACTTGGCATCTTCGATTAGATGTCCTCTACACAGAACTTCCCACAAATTTAATCATAAGACCAGAATGGGAAGAATCTAACAGGCTAAGAACATTTTAGACAAACAGGGCCAATCAAAGCCGGTTGGAAAGAGTCTGCAGTAAATAAAACAAGGGGGAAATGTCAAAACGAAAGATGGGCGAAGAAGAATCAGCATACCGGAACAGCTTATCAAATCCAATACTACATGGTTGCTCCCATCACAATATAGAACTGTAAGAATCCATGTTCAATCATGGGAAAGAAAAATAAAAATTCCAATCCAAGCTAACACTTCTTTAAGTAATAAAAAAACATACGATACAAAACTCCTACCTGCGACAAAATTTCCATAAA
The DNA here is from genome assembly GCA_039657365.1 of Stephania yunnanensis. Lineage (NCBI taxonomy): Eukaryota > Viridiplantae > Streptophyta > Magnoliopsida > Ranunculales > Menispermaceae > Stephania > Stephania yunnanensis. The sequence continues at coordinate 10,482,720 of CM077584.1, read as the reverse complement.
TGACAGTCTATGATATAGCAAATGTGCAGGCCCCATACCGATGGATAAGTCAGATTAAGTTTTAAAAGACAAGCAAATTGAAACACTGGACCAATAGAAAAAAACCACATTAAATAAGTACCTTACCCAAAGAGACGGCACATTCTTCCACCTTACCAAGAAAAACCAAAATCTCATCTTTAGAGGAGATCAGCAACATTGGAGGGCAGCTCCTCAATTACAACGTTGTAGAACCTCTGGATATCAAACAGCATTCTCTCGTCATCTCGGGTCACAAAGTTGATGGCAACACCCTTCCTTCCAAAACGTCCACTTCGTCCAATACGATGGAGATAATTCTCGGGCTGTGTTGGGAGATCGTAGTTAATGACTAGTGAAACTTGCTGGACATCAATACCACGAGCCAAAAGGTCAGTGGTTATGAGCACACGGGAGGAACCAGATCTGAATTCACGCATGATTATGTCTCTGGTGTTCTGGTCCATGTCACCGTGAGTGGCTGACACTGTGTGGTCACGGCTGCGCATCTTGTCGGTCAGCCAATCCACCTTCCTTCGGGTATTCACGAATATGACACTTTGGGTGATGGCCAATGTTTCATAGAGATCACAAAGTGTCTCAAGTTTCCATTCCTCCTTTTCTACATTGACGTAAAATTGCTTGATACCCTCGAGAGTGAGCTCATCACGCTTCACAAGAATCCTCACAGGCTTGTTCATGAACTTTCTGGTAATCTCAAGTGCTTCAGGCGGCATAGTGGCAGAAAAAACACCAACCTGAACTTTCGATGGGAGGAGTTGGAAGATATCATAGATCTGAAATTCAAAATATGTAAGATTAGAGGACATCTCCGGCATGGCAACAATACAGATACAATGATGCCCACAATTGACACCAATGTCTTCAATAAAACTAGTTCGAAAAGGCCGGGTGATGGCATATGAATAGATAAAAAAAGATAAATGATTAAGGAATTAATGAGTAAAGATAAAAGGTGAGACGTAAGGACCTGATCCTTGAACCCTCGCGAAAGCATTTCGTCAGCCTCATCCAGCACAAACATCTTAATGTGATCAGGGCGCAGTGACTGCCTCCTCAACATATCAAAGACACGACCAGGTGTGCCAACAACAACGTGAACACCACTTGAAAGAATGCGTTGATCTTCGCGGACGCTTGTTCCACCAACACAGGCATGAACTTTCACACCAAGATAATCGCCAAGCGCTCGCATGACTTTCTCAATTTGCTGTGCGAGCTCACGTGTGGGAGCAAGAACCAAAGCCTGGCATTCTACAACAGCATAATCGAGCTGCTGCAGGATTCCAGAGCAGAAAGTGGCAGTTTTTCCAGTTCCTGATTGTGCTTGCTGAATAACATCAAGTCCCTTGCAGAAGGGAACTATTCCCCTCTGCTGAATTGCAGAGGGCTTTTCAAATCCTTCAAGTAAATAATGGAAGATGTTAGAATAACAATGCAGTCAGCACAAAAAAAAAAAAGGTCTGGCAATCAGTATTCGGCATGAAATATTTAATTTCTCCAATCTACCCAATTGATGCATACGTCAAGCTCACCAATGAATTCAAAATCAAGCAAACACTCGTATGAATTCAATAGGAAAAGAAAAACTGAAACAATCTAATGACCTCACAAGCTGACAAACACGTAATCTCTTATCTTAGGAGAATTTCATAATGTTGGACATTGAAGATTCTATATACCATTCCGCACCACATGGACTAAAAAAGGAAAAAAAAACATTACGTCTCAAGGAAGTATAAATTACAACTTTGAGAAAAAAAAAAAAAAAAAAACAGTTCAACGAAATTCTACCATAGGCATAGATGCCCCTCAGAAGATTTTCTTGGAGACCCATGGCATCAAAGCTTTCATAGACCTCGTCGTATGATGTGAAGAAATCTTGTCCATCTGCAGAGAGCCTGTTGGCAGCCATAGTTTCAAAATAAATGTTAACGGAACCATCATACAGACATAAAGATTGTTGAAACATAAGGTAACGGAACTCACAATTCAGTCATTTTGTTATCATATTGACGAGCATCGAACTGAGATCCTTCAGGTGCCAATCCTGCCATTCTGTCAACAAAAAAAGGGAAGCGAAGTTAAAGAATTGCAACACATATATTAAAAAGAAAAACTATACAGGCCAATGATAACCAAGCCAATAGGCACAATGAAAGAATCTTATTTAACTGGAAAGAAGCATAACATTGGAAGCAATTCCTTTTACCCTACAATTACATAAACTCCATCACGCAATAGTCGCAATGTTAGTTCACATAACGGATTCTGATTTATGTTTACTTGTCAAGCCATGAAAGCTTCTTACAAAACTTTTTTTCTTTTAATCTCAACTAACCCTACCACTCTCTCTATAAACAAACAGCCATCCTTCACAAAGAAAGTTAGAAACTTTCACCGAGATAAGCGCAACAGAGTACTAACACAGCATTCTCAACAACTTTTATAATAAATCCCCAAGTCCTCGATCAATCCTTGCAAATACATACCCTAAAACATTAGATGCAAAACTAAAGATTCAAACATGATTCTACGCACACCTCTGCAAATCAACAAAGCCACTACAAGAACAATAACTAATCCAAACTTCCTCAACAGATACCTAAACACTAAAAGATTTTTTTTTTAATTCAACATCAAGAGATCAATATCCACCACACAACGATCACAGCTCGCACAGCCAAAGTAGTCATCCACCAAAAATCAACACAAAACAACAACATCAAAAGCCAAAACCCTAAAAAGCCCCACGAAAACCGAAATTAACAACCAGATTCAACAACTCCGGACCAGATCCAATCCACACGAACACCAAACCAACAATCGACCGACCTACAACACAAAACACACAACCGCTACCCAAAACCACAAAACCAGAACCCACACACCACCGATTCATTAAAACCACCACTAATCCCATCAAATTCCATCAAATCGCATCGAAACAAAGCGACTGAACAACCGAACCCTAATTTCATCGAAGATCGAGAGAACAACCACCACCACAACAACAGAAAGCGAGATTCAGTGAACTGATAGAGAGAGACGAAGACGAGCAAACCTGACGATCGATCGATTGAAGAAAAAGCGAAAGAGAGATGAATATTTGAGTTGTGTAGGCGATTAGGGTTTCCCAACTCCTCGGATCTCCGCCGTGGAGTTAAGGAACGAAAAAGTAGAGAGAGAGAGAGAGAGAGTCTTTTTTTTTAGAGATTGGAATCGCAAAGTTGTGAGCGAGGAGAGGCTATTTGGGTTTCTATATCACTACTCGAGATTGTGCCCTCGTTTCCTATTTCGTGTTCTTACTATTCTGCCCTTGAGGTCTGCCTCTTTTTGCCGTTTTGCCACTTTTAAGAAGTTACTATTTACTTTTCGACAAAGAAAATATCTTCTTCTGTGAACAGAAAAGTTACTATTTACCAGCAATTTTTTTAATTATTATTAATTACAAGTTGACGAAGACTGCAACTTCTCCTAACAATTTCAACCTTGTTGATATTCATTGACGTATAATAGACAAGCAGGCATAATAAACCTATATAGCTAGGTGAGAGGTGAGCTTGGTCGGCCAACGGGGGTAGAAAACTACCAAATTTTATAATGGATTTGTATTATTCTATTAAGATCTACGACGGACTTCAAGCAAGTATTAGGGGGTGGGATTACCCCTCTTAGTTAAAGAGATGACATTATTTCTTTATAAAAATCTTCGTGGCTAATTACTAAGAACTTGAGCGATGGCTAACTTCTTATGGAAACCTTAAGTGATTTTGGTGCACATATCGACGATGGCTTGGACGAACTTACTATTGATTTGATGGGACCATTGACTGTCAGTTTTCGATCTCGAGATATTCACAAGATCAAGATGAACTGCCCACAGGGCCAGTATCGAGCATAACTGAATATAGGGAAATACACCATAAAACTTATTTATTTATTTTTTATAATGAGTTTACACTGTTTCTTAATATTACATAGCTCACTCATGTTTTCCACATTGTTACTAGTATTTTACATTATTTATCCAACACGGACATCCTTGACCATTATACATTATTTATTTAACATAATCAACTTTTGACGTGGTTGAGATTCATCATTCTCGACTGGTTTGGGTGATGCCTGAAATTGTTAGATTTAATGAGCCAATGCCTAGTAATTCTCTAATTACACCATGTTAATGCAAAATATATTGCGAAACAATAACAACAACATATATCACCAATCGCAAATAATATTAGTTAGTAACCACACCAGTGGACCTAATAATTTTGCCTTAAGGCCAAAACCACACCATGGTCATTAATATTATATAAAGTGTCTGTCGCCACATGACCAAATTTGGTGGCCCATAACAATCACCTTGGTGGACAATTGTAGCCCGTCGACTTGAATCTCACATGTGAATAGTTAGGACAATAGCAAAGTAATAAGAGTGTCAGTGTTAATACATATATAAAGAATTAACATTATGTAATAAGAAAATCACCTTATTAGATCTCTAGACAATAATTCTGCAGAGTTAATTCTCTACTTAATAATGAAAGAAACAAAAATTGTAAGGATGCATTAATGTTGAATCGATCCTCATATTTATAGTGCTGAGAATGATTAAAACAATCTTAAGGTAGCTTTTTGTCATAATGACAATAAAATAAGGATTAATCTGTTAAATGTCGTTATCGATCATAATGATTTGATAAGTATAAAGATTCTTCTCAGTAGGTCGTTGTTATTCATAATTTCAAGGAAGTTTCTTACTCATTTCCTAAAGATTGAAACGTCGTTTTCAATCATAAATTATAAGATAAGCTTTAAAGAATATTTTATTCTTTTCTTAACGAAGAAGTTAAGACGTTACGGGTCGTTATTAGTCATAATATTAAAGAAGTTTCTCGTTCCCTATTTGTTATTTAATAGTTTATCAAGCTTAGGAAAGTTTTGTTTGTGTTTTTCAAGGTGTAAAATATTTAAGGTGTCACATTCTCCCCCTGTAAAATAAAATTTCGTCATCGAGATTAGTAAGAGTACTTGTAAAGGTTGAATTGTTACTACCGGTGCTTGAACTTCCACCATTAGATGTGTCGTCCTCTTCAAACTCATTATCGTCATTGTAACATGAAAAGATTGGTTCATTAAAATTAGAAGAATGATCTTGTCACGGCCCTAAATAATTAATACACATTTACTTCATTAATCAGGACAAAATGACCCGTGACGTGGGACCCGCAGCGAGATACGTGTCACTACCGAGGCACGGTGGCCGAGGTAATAATTATATTTGTGTGTGTTGGGTTTTGGGGTTCATGCGCAGCGGAGATTACCAAATAATTTTGACAAAAACCCCAACAAGATCTGAATCTAATTCCATTAAAAACGTTTAAACCATGAAAAACTTAATCATACCTCAGTCGCAATATACCTTTCTGAAGGTTGATCGATCTCTAAGGCGTTGCCAACGACGAACGCCCTCTACCAGTAGTCCACACACAAACGACGACCGAGATTCGAAGTGCTAGCTTCGAAAGAATACCAAACCTTTTATTTCTCTCCAAAACGATCCAGAGCATACCAAAAACCCTAAATCGTTTCTAAAACGAAAATAGAGTTTCAGCCTTTTAATCTTTCGTACGTGTATTCTAACTTAAAGCGTCTATTTATACAACCCTTGTATATAGACGGTTAAGTAAATTACACATATACCCCTACTTAAAGAAGTATAAGTGTAATACACCACAAGGAAATTTCTGTCATGAATTTTATCATATAAAATTCATTTTTCTGAACCATCTTAAAATCTCGCAAAATCATTCTTAGTGTGCGACCTAATAGGCTCATACAACGTTGGCAGTGTACCAAAACACATTTTGGTATACAAGTCATAAGCGGCCTCTAGCAAGACATTATGACTACCCAAGTTGTACGAATATCAAATGGATACAACCTAATCAATAGTGTATATAACATCCTTTTGTCACACGATATATTGGGTTTCGGGGATCATACGCAGCGGAGATTACAAAATAATTTTGATAAAAACCCCAACAGGATCCGAATCTAATTCCATTAAAAACGTTTAAACCATGAAAAACTTAATCATACCTCAATCGCAATATACCTTTCTGAAGGTTGATCGATCTCTAAGGTGCTGCCAACGACGAACGCCCTCTATCAGCAGTCCACACACGAACGACGATCGAGATTTGAAGTGCTAGCTTCGAGAGAATACCAAACCTTTTTGTTTCTCTCCAAAACGATCCAGAGCATACCAAAAACCCTAAGTCGTTTCTAAAACGAAAATAGAGTTTCGGCCTTTTTTCTTCTGTACTGTGTTCTAACTTAAAGCGTCTATTTATACAACCCTTGTATATAGACGGTTAAGTAAATTACACATAAACCCTTACTTAAAGAAGTATAAGTGTAATACACCACAAGGACGTTTCTGTCATGAATTTTATCACATAAAATTCATTTTTCTGAATCATCTTAAAATCTCGCAAAACCATTCTTAGTGTGCGACCCAATAGGCTCATACAACGTTGACAGTGTACCAAAACACATTTTGGTATACAAGTCATAAGCAGTCTCTAGCAAGACATTATGACTACCCAAGTTGTACGAATATCAAATCGATACAACCTAATCAATTGTGTATATAACATCCTTTTGTTACATGATATCCTTTTGATCAAACATAAGGCATGGAATTGTCATCCAACATGTTCAATCGTACTAGTCTCGATCTCTAGGTAGACTGAAAGCATCCAAGTGACATTGATCAATATCAATTCACTTAGACTAGGCCTTTTAACAGATCCTAACACATCGAGGATCCACTAGATATCTCTCTTTATATGAAAGGGACAAATTCTATCTCGATTACACAACTTCATCACATTGCTCACACAGTAACTAATCACAACCTTTATAATCGTCCAGTTAAAGACAACGTTTGATTGTGTCAAATTACTGTGTTCCTAATGTTGAAGTCTCTGGCATTCTCAAGTCAGAGGACTGAAAAATATACCCATCATGAGAAACAACTATGACTTAATCCATGTGATGTTCTCATAGCGGGTCGGTTCAGTACTTTGTTCTCTAACAAGTACTCGTGATCTTGATTCGTATCCGTATACGTATAATCATCATATGATCATCAATCAAGACTCACACTAGTCTTAATTCATTAGAGTTCCCAGTATAATGATCGACTAGGGACATTTAGGATATTTATGTAAATACCCATGGATCTTATTATAATGTAAACATGCAAATTAATTATAATAAACAGCAAATGAAATCCTCAATTTTATTAACTAAAAGTATTCATAAAGACAGTTAATGGATTGACCAGGGCACATGCCCCATCATCTCCCACTTGCACTAGGGCCAATCATACATGCATCTAATGCCTAATGATCTAACATTACCATCATGTTTTGCTTGTGGAAGAGCTTTTGTCAATGGATCCGCAAAGTTGTCTTCGAGGGTACTCGCAAATCTTTACGTCTCCCCTCTCAATAATTTCTCCGATGAGATGAAAACGCCTGAGTATATGTTTGGATCTGTGGTGTGATCTAGGTTCCTTGGCCTTTGCTATTGCCCTTTTATTGTCACAATACAAACAAACAGCAATACTTGGAACCACACCTAGTTCGAAATGAACTTTTTGATCCAAACCGCCTCCTTTCTTTGCATCGGACGCCGCAATATACTCACTTCACATTTGTAGAATCGCCACGCCTCTTGCTTCGAACTTTTCCACTTCGCACCCCCATTCAAAGTAAACACATATCCAGATCATGCGATCTAAAATCATCTATATCGCTTTGAAAACTTGCATCTCGTGTAACCATTTACAACTAGTTCATTTTCAAAACCTCCATAGACCAAGAACACTTCCTTAGTCCTTCTTAAGTACTTAAGGATGTTCTTTATCGCTATCCAAAGTGACTCTCACCGGATCTGATCGATATCTCGCTTGTAGTGCTCAAAGCATATGATACATCGTGGAGTGCATAACATGGCATACATGATAGTTCCAATAACTGATGCATATGGAATCTTATTCATACGGTCTCGCTCATCATTTGTCTTAGGACATTGAGTCTTATTGAGACTTATGCCATGAGACATTGGCAACAATCCTCTTTTAGAGTCTTGCAAACTGAACCTATTCAGCACCTTGTCTATGTAAGCACTCTGACTTAGACCGATTAGCCTCTTATATTTATCCCTATAGATTTTTATCCCTAGGATATAGTTTCATCTCCTAAGTCTTTCATTGAGAAACACTTCCCTAACCAAGACTTGACATTCTGCAATGTTGGGATGTCATTTCCAATGAGTAATATATCATCAACATACGGTACCAGAAAAATAACTACACTCCCACTGACCTTCTTGTATACACAAGGCTCATCTTCATTCTTAATAAAACCAAAATCCTTGATTGCTTCATCAAAATGAAGATTCCAACTCCGAGAAGCTTGCTTTAATCCAAAAATGGATCTTTGAAGCTTGCACACCTTCCTAGAATTCTCAGGATGTACAAAACCTTCAGGTTGTATCATATACACGTCCTCAAGCAGCTTTCCATTAAGAAATGCTATTTTTACATCCTTTTGCCATATTTCATAGTCATAATATGAAGCAATGGCAATTAAAACTCTTATGGATTTAAGCATGGCTACTTGCGAAAAAGTTTCATCATAATTAACACCTTGAGTCTGACTGAAACCTTTTGCTACAAGTCTTGCTTTAAAAGTATGCACTTTGCCATCCATGTCAGTTTTCTTCTTGAAAATCCATTTATATCCAATGGTCTTGCCACTTTCGGGTAAATCAACCAAGTTCCAAACTTGGTTATCATACATGGATTGCATCTCAGAGTTCATGGAACTTAGCCATTTATCTGAGTCTGGTCAAGACATAGCCTCCTGATAAGTGGTGGGCTCATTTTGGTCTATAAGCAACACATCACGACTATCAGTAATGAGAAATCCGAATCTCTCTGGCTCATGTCTTACCCTACTAGATTTACGTGGGCCTTGTGTCACTTGTGGAGGTTCAACTGGTTCGGAACGTTGTTGAACTTTCAGTAGCGGTTCAGTGTTTACCTGTGATTTTTGAACTTCTTCTAGATTTATTTCTCTCCCACTAGTGTCTTTTGAAATAAACTATTTTTCCATAAAGGCACCATACCGAGCAACAAACACTTTGTTCTCAGCGGGATTATAAAAGTAATATCCTTTTGTTTCCTTAGGATACCCCACAAATAAATACTTGTCAGATTTAGGTGCTAGTTTTTCTGAGACTTGTCACTTTACGTAAGCCTCACAACCCCAAATCTTAAGAAAAGACAAACTAGGTCTCTTCTCGTACCATATCTCATATGGTGTTTTATCAACCGCTTTAGAAAGAACTCGATTTAGAGTGAAAGTTCAGCTTTGTAATGCATAACCCCAAAAGGATAATGGAAGATCTCGCATGACTCATCATAGATCAAACCATATCTAATAAGGTTCGATTTCTCCTTTCGAAACTCCATTCCATTGTGGAGTTGCTTTGGTGGAGTCAATTGGGAGACAATCCCACAATTTCTAAGATGATCATCAAATTCTTGGCTTAAATACTCACCACCTCGATCCGATCGAAGTGTTTTGATAGTTTTACCAAGTTGATTTTGCACTTCATTTTGAAACATTCGAAACATCTCAAATGATTCAGCTTTATGTTTCATAAGATATACATAACCATATCTCATTTGAAATCATTAGTAAATGTAATGAAGTACGATAACCTCCTCTAGCCATTGTGTTTATAGGACCGCATACATCGCTTTGTATTAGACCCAATAAATCACTTGCCCTTTCACTGTATCCAGTAAAGGGACTTTTAGTCATCTTGCCCAGTAAACAAGATACGCACGTTTCATATGTTTCTAAATCAAATGAATCTAGTAGTCCATCTTTATGGAGCTTCGTTATGCATTTCTCATTTATGTGCCCGAGACGACAATGCCAAAGATAGGTTTGATTCAAATCATTTAACTTGAATCTCTTTGTATTTATGTTAAAGACTAGAGTATCAGTGGACTTTTTCATGCTTAGAATATAAAGACCATCATACAAATCAGCATTTGCATAAAATATGCCTTTACGAGAAATGGAACATATATTATTTGCAATAATAAAATCAAAACCATCCATATCCAAACATGAAACAGAAATAATGTTTCTGCTCAAGGCAGGCACAAAATAACAATTATTTAAAGTTAAAATAAGTCCACTAGATAAAACTAAGTGATATGATCCAACAGCCATGGCAGCAACTCTTGCTCCATTTCCTACGCGGAGGATGACTTCTTCTTTCTTCAACTTTCTACTTCTGGTGAGTCCCTGCACATTTATACAAATGTGAGATCCACATCCGGTATCTAATACCCATGAATCACTAGTAGATAAATTAATTTCAATAACATAAATACCTGTAGTGGTAGTCGCACTACCTTTTTTCTTCCTTAGATCTTCTAGATAGAGTTTGCAATTTCTGAACCAATGTCCAGGTGCATGACAGAAATGACAATTTTCTTCTTTTTCTTTTGGGTGTTTTGAAGCAGGAACATGCTGGGGCTTGACTTGTTCCACAGGCTTTGCGACAGGTACATCAACAGCCTTGGCAACTCTAGCCTTGCCTTTGCCTTTCTTTTTCATTCCCTTTCTCTTTTGGACCATCAACACATTACTAGAGGGTTTCTTGATATTTTGTTCAGCAGTTTTGAGCATCAAATGCAACTCTGAAATTGATTTCTCCATATTATTCATATTGTAGTTCATCACAAATTGTGAATAACTCTCTGGTAATGAATTCAAGATCAAATCCGTAGCCAACTCTTGGGTTATGGGGAATCCGAGTCTATCAAGCTGGTTAACATAACCCTTCATATTCAAAACATGGACTAACTGACGCACCCTCAGTCATCTTGCAAGAATGTAGGTTTTTGACTGTCTCAAACCTTTCTTGCCTAACTTGCTTTTGGAACATTTCCTTCAACATTATAGCCATGTCGTAGGCTTCCATTAGTTCCATGTCCTTCTGAAGTTCAGGAACCATAGTTGCCAGCATAATACATGCAACATCAGTAGAATCGTTGACATTGTTACTATGTGTATCCTTCACAGCTTTCGTAGCATTGGGCCGGTGGGTCCTCGTGGATTGGAGCATCCAGGACATACAACTTGCGTTCATGCTTAAGAACAATTCTCAAGTTTCGAACCACCAAGAAAGTTAGTCTCGAGATAGCTTATCCTTCTCAAGGATGGATCGCAGCTTCGGGATTATTGTTACTTGAAGAGGCCATTGATCTACAATAAAGATTATGCAAAGTTTATTTTAGTATAGAGGAATAGACTCCCACTAAATTAACAACCCTCCTAAAACATATTGTTTATTTAGGGGACTAAAATCTATATTTCACCTAATCCTATGACAGCTATGACATGAAATACAGAACTAGATTATTTAGGTAGGTAATAGTTACCAATTACATCTTATGTAATTTTTAGATCCTTTTATGAGATACGCGACATCTTATGTCTTAGCATGTTTTTATCTCATCATTTGCCTAAAGCTCAAAACTATTTTGATGGCTTTATTAAGTCGGACCATTTTAAACATTTAGGTAACTCTTACCCAACTTGTCTCACCAAGATAACACAATACACTCACTATGGTCGAAACTATATTAGTGTGATCGAGGCCTTTGACAAGTGTTTAAAATGGATGACATGAGACTTAAAATTTAATAGAGGGATTTTATCCAGTTTTAGTGATTTTTATGTAAACAATGAAATATCATATATTCTATTGATTTGTTCAATCACTAAACCATTTGGAAATTTTATACTATTCACTAATAAAAGAATTTCCGTGCGCTAGGATTAGTTAGATTATGGCGGTCCCATTGGCCACAATGGGTCAAGGGGACGGGTACATGGGGCAGCGCCCCCGTTTTTTTTTTTTTTTTTTTTTTGTTTTGTTTTTTTTTAGAAGACGAATCTCAATTCTGAAAATTGAGATTCGCTATAGAAAATCTTATTTTTTTTGTATTTTACTATAATAAATTTACCCCTTAATTTATCCAAAATTAAGTCAATTAAAACATTTTTAATTAACCCGGGCCCACATCTAACTAATCATCTTATCCTAATCCAATTAGGACTTTAGATATTTGAATCCTAGCATATCACCAATAACAAAATTCTTGAAATTTATCTCCTATCCAATAGGGATAACGAAATCGATTTTGATTATATCTCCTTATCTAATTTGTTATCTATCTTTATCAAATAGAAAGTTCATAACAAAATAGATATAACGAGATAAATAAACAATTTCGAAAATTAATTATTTGCAATTTCGGTCCTCATCCAGATAATCACAAATATGTCATTGAATCATGAACAACTATCCCAATCGAACCTAATCATATTAGTTTCGAATTAATATTCAGCCTTATACAATTCAAGAAACGTAAGACAATGTAACATAAATATGCATACTGAATTACAGAGATTTCGCAGAACACATAACATGAAATTCAATTAATTGAAATTATTTGAATTAACTTAACATGGTTACTAGCATGTAAGAAATCGATTTTAATTAAATCACGAATATATGTATCATATACACAAAACGTGATAATAAATCTCACAGGAAACTTATGTATATCACATATACATCAACTATTAACATGCTTTCAATCATATATCATGTATATATCAGAAGAAAACATGCAATGAATTTAATGGAACCAAACTCGAAGGCTCTGATACCACTGTTGGGTTTTGGGGTTTATACGCAGCGGAGATTACAAAACAGTTTTGATAAAAACCCCAACAGGATCCGAATCTAATTCCATTAAAAACGTTTAAACCATGAAAAACTTAATCATACCTCAATCGCAATATACCTTTCTGAAGGTCGATCGATCTCTAAGGCGCCGCCAACGACGAACGCCCTCTTTCAGTAGTCCACACACGAACGGCGGCCGAGATTTGAAGTGCTAGCTTCGAGAGAATACCAAACCTTTTTGTTTCTCTCCAAAACGATCCAGAGCATACCAAAAACCCTAAGTCGTTTCTAAAACGAAAATAGAGTTTCAGCCTTTTTTCTTTCATACCTGTGTTCTAACTTAAAACGTCTATTTATACAACCTCAGTATATAGATTTTTAAGTAAATTACACATATACCCTTACTTAAAGAAGTATAAATGTAATACAACACAAGGACGTTTCTGTCATGAATTTTATAACATAAAATTCATTTTTCTGAATCATCTTAAAATCTCGCAAAACCATTCTTAGTGTGCGACCCAATAGGCTCATACAACGTTCGCAGTGTATCAAAACACATTTTGGTATACAAGTCGTAAGCAGTCTCTAGCAAGACATTATGACTACCCAAGTTGTACGAATATCAAATCGATACAACCTAATCAATAGTGTATATAACATCCTTTTGTCACACGATATCCTTTTGATAGAACATAAGGCATGGAATTGTCATCCAACATGTTCAATCGTACTAGTCTCGATCTTTAGGTAGACTGAAAACATCCAAGTGACATTGATCAATATCAATTCACTTAGACTAGGCCTTTTAACAATCTCACACATCGAGGGATCCACTAGATATCTCTCTTTATATGAGAGTGACAAATTCTATCTCGATTACACAACTTCATCACATTGCTCACACAGTAACCAATCACAACCTTTATAATCGTCCGGTTAAAGACAACGTTTGATTATGTCAAATTACTGTGTTCCTAATGTTGAAATCTATGGCTATCTCAAGTCAGAGGACTGAAAAATATACTTATCATGAGAAACAACTATGACTTAATCCATGTGATATTCTCATAGCGGGTCGGTCCAGTACTTTGTTCCCTAACAAGTACTCGTGATCTTGATTCGTATCCCTATACGTTAAATCATCATATGATCATCAATCAAGACTCACACTAGTCTTAATTCATTATAGTTCCATGTATAATGATCGACTAGGGACATTTATTATATTTATGTAAATACACATGGATCTTATTATAATGTAAACATGCAAATTAATTATAATAAACACCAAATGAAATCCTCTATTTTATTAACTAAAAGTATTCATAAAGACAGTTAATGGATTGACCTAAGGCACATGCCCCATCACGATATCCTTTTGATCAAACATAAGGCATGAAATTTTCATCCAACATGTTCAATCGTACTAGTCTCGATCTCTAGGTAGACTAAAAACATCCAAGTGACATTGATCAATATAAATTCACTTAGATTAAGCCTTTTAACAGTCTAACACATCGAGGGATCCACTAGATATCTCTCTTTATATGAAAAAGACAAATTCTATCTCGATTACACAACTTCATCACATTGCTCAAACAGTAACCAATCACAACCTTTATAATCGTCTGGTTAAAGACAACGTTTGATAGTGTCAAATCACTATGTTCCTAATGTTGAAGTCTCTGGTAATCTCAAGTCAGAGGACTGAAAAATATACCTATCATGAGAAACAACTATGACTTAATCCATGCGAAGTTCTCAAAGCGGGTCGGTCCAGTACTTTGTTCCCTAACAAGTACTCGTGATCTTGATTCGTATCCCTATATGTATAATCATCATATGATCATCAATCAAGACTCACACTAGTCTTAATTCATTAGAGTTCCCAGTATAATGATCGACTAGAGACATTTAGGATATTTCTGTAAATACCCATGGATCTTATTATAATGTAAACATGCAAATTAATTATAATAAACAGCAAATGAAATCCTCTATTTTATTAACTAAAAATATTCATAAAGACAGTTAATGGATTGATCTAGGGCACATGCCCCAACATCTCCCACTTGCACTAGGGCCAATCATACATGTATCTAATGCCTAATGATCTAACATGACCATCATGTTTTGCTCGTGGAAGAGCTTTTTTCAATGGATCCGTAACGTTGCCTTCAGTAGGTACTCTACAAGTCTTTACGTCTCCCCTCTCAATAATTTCTCTTATGAGATGAAAACGCTTGAGTATATGTTTGGATCTGTGGTATGATGTAGGTTCCTTGGCCTGTGTTATTGCCCCGTTATTGTCACAGTACAAACAAACAGGGTTAGCAATACTTGGAACCACACCTAGTTCGAAATGAACTTTTTGATCCAAATCGCCTCCTTTCTTTGCATCGGACGCCGCAATATACTCAACTTCGTTGTAGAATCTGCCACGCTCTCTTGCTACAAACTTTTCCAAATTTACATCGCACCCCAATTCAAAGTAAAAACATATCCAGATTGCGATATAAAATCATCTATATCAGTTTGAAAACTTGCATATGTGTAACCATTTACAACTATATCATTTTCAAAACCTCCATAGACCAAGAACATTCCCTTAGTCCTTCTTAAGTATTTAAGGATGTTCTTTACTGCTATCCAGTGACTCTCACCAGGATCTGACTGATATCTGCTTGTAGTGCTCAAAGCATAAGATACATCTAGTCGAGTGCATAGCATGACATACATGATAGATCCAATAGCCGATGCATATGGAATCTTATTCATACGGTCTCGCTTATCATTTGTCCTAGGACATTGATTCTTGCAGAGACTTATGCCATGAGACATTGACAACAATCCCCTTTTAGAGTCTTGCAAACCGAACCTATTCAGCACCTTGTCTATGTAAGCACTATGACTTAGACCGATTAGCCTCTTAGATCTATCCCTATAGATTTTTATCCCTAGGATATATGCTGCATCTCCTAAGTCTTTCATCGAGAAACACTTCCCTAACCAAGACTTGACATTCTGCAATGTTGGGATGTCATTTCCAATGAGTAATATATCATCAACATACAGTACCATAAAAATAACTACACTCCCACTGACCTTCTTGTATACACAAGGCTCATCTTCGTTCTTAATAAAATCAAAATCCTTGATTGCTTCATCGAAACGAAGATTCCAACTCCGAGAAGCTTGCTTTAATTCATAAATGGATCTTTGAAGCTTGCATACCTTCCTTGAATTCTCAGGATGTACAAAACCTTCAGGTTGTGTCATATACACGTCCTCAAGCAGCTTTTCATTAAGAAATGTTGTTTTTACATCCATTTGCCATATCTCATAGTCATAATATGCAGCAATGACAATTAAAATTCTTATGGATTTAAGCATGGCTACTAGGGAAAAAGTTTCATCATAATCAACACCTTGAGTCTGCTTGAAACCGTTTGCTACAAGTCTTGCTTTAAAAGTATGCACATTGCCATCTATGTCAGTTTTCTTCTTGAAAACCCATTTACATCTAATGGTCTTACCACCTTCGGGTAAATTAACCAAGTTCCAAACTTGGTTATCATACATGGATTGCATCTCAGAGTTCATGGCACTTAGCCATTTATCTGAGTTTGGTCCAGACATAGCCTCCTGATAAGTGGTGGGCTCATTTTGATCCATAAGCAACACATCACAACTATCAGTAATGAAAAACTCGAATCTCTCTGGCTCATGTCTTACCCTACCAGATTTACGTGGGCCTTGTGTCACTTGCGGAGGTTCAACTGGTTCAAAACATTGTTGAACTTCCAATATCGGTTCAGGGTTTATCTGTGATTCTTGAACTTCTTCAAGATTTATTTCTCTCCCACTAGTGTCTTTTGAAATAAACTGTTTTTCCATAAAGGCATCATACCGAGCAACAAACACTTTGTTCTCAGCGGGATTATAAAAGTAATATCCTTTTGTTTCCTTAGGATACCCCACAAATAAACACTTGTCAGATTTATGTGCTAGTTTTTTCTGAGACTTGTCGTTTTACGTAAGCCTCACAACCACAAATTTTTAGGAAAGACGAACTAGGTCTCTTTCCGTACCATATCTCATATGGTGTTTTATCAACTGCTTTAGAAGGAACTTGATTTAGAGTGAAAGCTGCAGTTTGTGATGGATACCCCAAAATGATAATGGAAGATCTACATGACTCATCATAGATCGAACCATATCTAATAAGGTTCGAGTTCTCCTTTCAGAAACTCCATTCCACTATGGAGTTGCTGGTGGAGTCAATTGGGAGACAATCCCACAATTTCTAAGATAATCATAAAATTCTTGGCTCAAATATTCACCACCTCGATATGACCGAAGTGTTTTGATAGTTTTACCAAGTTGATTCTATACTTCATTTTGAAACGTTCAAAACATCTAAAATGATTCAGCTTTATGTTTCATTAGATATACATAACCATATCTGCTGAAATCATCGGTAAATGTAATGAAGTACTGATAACCTCCTCTAGCCATTGTGTTTATAAGATCGCATACATCGGTATGTATTAGACCCAATAAATCACTTGCCTTTTCACTGTGTCCGGTAAAGGGACTTTTAGTCATCTTGCCTCATAAACAAGATACGCACGTTTCATATGTTTCTAAATCAAATGAATCTAGAAGTCCATCTTTATGGAGCTTCGTTATGCGTTTCTCATTTATGTGCCCGAGACAACAATGCCGTAGATAGGTTTGATTCAAATCATTTGACTTAAATCTTTTTGTATTTATGTTAAAGACTGGAGTATCAGTGGACCTTTTCATGCTTAGAATATAAAGACCATCACGCAAATCAGCATTTGCATAAAATATTCCTTTACGAGAAATGGATCATCTATTATTCGCAATAATAAAATCAAAACCATCCATATCCAAGCATGAACTAGAAATGATGTTTTTGCTCAAGGCATGCACAAAATAACAATTATTTAAAGTTAAGATAAGTCCACTAGGTAAGACTAAGTCATATGATCCAACAGCCAGGGCAACGACTTTTGCTCCATTCCCTACGCGGAGGATGACTTCTCATTTCTTCAACTTTCTACTTCTGGTGAGTCCCTGCACATTTATACAAATGTGAGATCCACATCCGGTATCTAATACCCAGGAATCATTAGTAGATAAATTAATTTCAATAACATAAATACCCGTAGTGGTAGTCGCACTACCCTTTTTCTTCTTTAGATCTTCCAGATAGAGTTTGCAATTTCTGAACCAATGTCTAGGTGCATGACATAAATGACAATATCCTTCCTTTTCTTTTGGGTGTTTTGAAGCAGGAACAGGCTGGGGCTTGACTTGTTCCATAGGCTTTGCGACAGGTGCAGCAGCAGCTTTGACAACTTTAGCCTTGCCTTTGCCTTTCTTCTTCATTCCCTTTCCCTTTTGGACCATCAACACATTACTAGAGGTTTCTTGATATTTTGTTCAAGCAGCTTTTGAGCATCAAATGCAACTCGAAATTGATTTCTCCATATTATTCATATTGTAGTTCATCACAAATTATGAGTAACTTTCTGGTAATGAATTCAAGATCAAATCCGTAGCCAACTCTTGGCTTATGGGAAATTCGAGTCTATCAAGTTGGTCAACATAGCCCTTCATCTTCGAACATGAGGACTAACGACGCACCTCGCCATCTTGCAAGAATGTAGGTTTTTGACTGTCTCGAACCTTTTTGCCTAGGTTGTCTTTGTTGGACATTTCCTTCAAGATTATAGCTATGTCGTAGGCTTCCATTAGTTACATGTCCTTCAAAGTTCAGAACCATAGTTGCCATAATACATGCAACATCGGTATAATCGTTGACATGCTTATTATGCGCATCCTTCACAGCTTTTGTAGCATTGGCTGGTGGGTCCTCAGGAATTGGAGCATCCAGGACATACAACTTGCGTTCATGTTTAAAAACAATTCTCAAGTTTCCGAACAATCAAGAAAGTTAGTCCCATATAGCTTATCTTTCTTAAGGATGGATCGCAGTGACAGATGATTATTGTTACTTGAATAGGTCATTGATCTACAATAAAGATTATGCAAAGTTTATTTTAGTATAGAGGAATAGACTCCCACTAAATTAACAACCATCCTAAAACACACTATTTATTTAGGGGACTAAAATCCATATTTCACCTAATTCTATGACAGCTATAGCATGAAACACAGAACTAGATTATTTAGGTAGGTAACAGTTACCAATTACATCTTATGTAATTTTTAGATACTTTTATAAGATACGAGACATCTTATGTCTTATCATGTTTTTATCTCATCATGTGCCTAAAGCTCAAAACTATTTTGATAGCTTTATTAAGTCGGACCATTTTAAACATTTAGGTAACTCTTATCCAATTTGTTTCACCAAGATAACACAATACATCCAGCTATAGCTGAAACTGTATTAGTGTGATCGAGACCTTGACAAGTGGTTAAAATGGATGGCGTGTGACTTAAAATTTAATAGAGGGATTTTATTCAGTTTAAGTGATTTTATTTAAACAATGAAATATCATATATTTTTATTGGTTTGTTAAATCACTAAACAATTTGGAGAATTTTATTTTTGTTCACTAATAAAAGAATTTTCGTGCTCTAGGATTAGTTAGGCGGTCCCGCTGGCCAGTCACCGGTCAGTAGACAGGGATACGGGGGGCAGCGCCCCGTTTTTTTTTTTTTTTTTTTTTTAGAAGACGAATCTCAATTCCAAAAATCGAAATTCGCTATACAAAAATCATATTTTTCGCTGATTTTATTATCCTAAGTTAACCCCTTAATTTATCCAAAATTAAGTCAATTAAAACATTTTAATTAACCCAAGCCTACATCTAACTAATCATCTTATCCTAATCCAATTAGGACTTAAGATATTTGAATCCTAGCATATCACCAATAACAAACTTCTCCATATTTATCTCCTATCCAATAGGGATAACGAAACCGATTTTGCTTATATCTCTTAATCTAATTTGTTATCTATCTTTATCAAATAGAAACTTCATAACCGATAGATATAACAAGATAAATAAATAATTTTAAAAATTAATTATTTGCAATTTCGGTCCTCATCCAAATAATCACAAACATGTAATTGAATCATGAACTACTATCCCAATCGAACATAATGGTGTCATGGATCACAGAACATGAAACTCAATTCATTAAAATTATTCGAATTAACCTAACATGGTTACTAGCATGTACGAAACTAATTTCAATTAAATCACGAATATATGTATCTTATACACAAAACATGATAATAAATCTCACAGAAAACTTATGTACATCACATATACATCGACTATTAACATGATTTCAATCATATATCATGTATATATCAGAAGAAAACATGCAATGAATTTAATGGAATTGAACTCGAAGGCTCTGTTACCACTGTTGGGTTTTGGGGTTCATGCGCAGCGGAGATTACAAAACAATTTTGACAAAAACCTCAACAGGATCCGAATCTAATTCCATTAAAAACGTTTAAACCATGAAAAACTTAATCATACCTCAGTCGCAATATACCTTTCGAAAGGTTGATCGATCTCTAAGGCGCTGCCAACGACAAACGCCCTCTACCAGTAGTCCACTCACGAACGACGGTCGAGATTCGAAGTGTTATCTTCGAGAGAATACCAAACCTTATGTTTCTCTCCAAAACGATTCAGAGCATACCAAAAACCCTAAGTCGTTTCTAAAACGAAAATAGAGTTTCGTCCTTTTAATCTTTCGTACGTGTATTCTAACTTAAAGCGTCTATTTATACAACCTTGTATATAGACGGTTAAGTAAATTACACATATACCCTTACTTAAAGAAGTATAAGTGTTATACACCACAAGGACGTTTCTGTCATGAATTTTATCATATAAAATTCATTTTTCTGAACCATCTTAAAATCTCGCAAAACCATTCTTAGTGTGCGACCCAATAGGCTCATACAACGTTGGCAGTGTACCAAAACACATTTTGGTATACAAGTCATAAGCGGCCTCTAGCAAGACATTATGACTACCCAAGTTTTACGAATATCAAATTGATACAACCTAATCAATAGTGTATATAACATCCTTTTGTCACACGATATCCTTTTGATCAAACATAAGGCATGGAATTGTCACCCAACATGTTCAATCGTACTAGTCTCGATCTCTAGGTAGACTAAAAACATCCAAGTGACATTGATCAATATCAATTCACTTAGACTAGGCCTTTTAACAGCCTAACACATCGAGGGATCCACTAGATATCTCTCTTTATATGAAAGTCAAATTCTATCTCGATTACACAACTTCATCACATTGCTCACACAGTAACCAATCACAACCTTTATAATCGTCTGGTTAAAGACAACGTTTGATAGTGTCAAATCACTATGTTCCTAATGTTGAAGTCTCTGTTAATCTCAAGTCAGAGGACTGAAAAATATACCTATCATGAGAAACAACTATGACTTAATCCATGTGATGTTCTCATAGCGGGTCGGTCCAAGACTTTGTTCCCTAACAAGTACTCGTGATCTTGATTCATATCCATATACGTATAATCATCATATGATCATCAATCAAGACTCACACTAGTCTTAATTCATTATAGTTCCCAGTATAATGATCGACTAGGGAAATTTAGGAAATTTTCTGTAAATACCCATGGATTTTATTATAATGTAAACATGCAAATTAATTATAATAAACGGCAAATGAAATCCTCTATTTTTTAACTAAAAGTATTCATAAAGACAGTTAATGGATTGACCTATGGCACATGCCCCAACAGTGTGTTGTATGCCTAATGTATTTTATATGTGTAGACTACTAAGTCATTTACGGGTATGTAGGTACCGAGAGGAGCGGGGACGCGTCTCGAGTCACGTGCCGACGTGGGCCCGATGTAGCAGCTCGTGGGGTAAGATTAAATAATTTACATTAAATGTAATTTAATGATTTGCTTAATAAGTGGCTATAGTAGTTATAATGTGGTCATATTAAATCAATATGCATTGGATTTGCCTCGAGATACATATTTCACGAGACTCGAGGAACATTTGGTCAAAGGCGGTGGAAAAAGAAGATATTTATTGGTCTTAGATCATGTGGATTAAGGATTGAGTATGAGATTAGGCCGGGCGCTGCCCTGTTTAGAAGTAGGGGCCGTTACAGATCTAGACTAAATTCTTCCCAGTTCTTAGTACTTTCTAGCATAGTAGGTTCAAGTGGCATAGGTAGAAATATCTCTGCCATTGGCGAAAATATCTCTGTGATTGGGTCATTATATGAGTAAGACAATTTAAATCGTGTCTTCCTCCCAATCTTTCAGGAAGAACATACTTTCTTCATACTGTTGAATTAGAGCACATGTTTAGACGTTACCGCTCCATAATCTAACCATGAGGTAAGGTCACATGAAGGTGTTTCGCTTAAGCCACAAGATAATGG
The DNA here is from genome assembly GCA_039657365.1 of Stephania yunnanensis. Lineage (NCBI taxonomy): Eukaryota > Viridiplantae > Streptophyta > Magnoliopsida > Ranunculales > Menispermaceae > Stephania > Stephania yunnanensis. The sequence goes on along the minus strand of CM077584.1, from coordinate 10,460,335 downwards.
GGTTCCGTGGTTGATTCTTTTGCTCCTGCTCTCGGATATGTACCATAATTTAACCAAGTACGCAAGTTATAAGATGAGATTTGACCAACTGGTGCTTGTGGTGCAGGTGCATTGGATTCAGTCTTGTTGTTGGCGGACTTGTTGTCCCGTTGTTCTTCATCATCACTACTGTAGATGGGTTCCGATGCATTTTGCGGTCTTGGAGCAACTTTACTCGACCCTCCCGCGAAAAAGTCTTTATGACTATGAGAAAACTTTTCTTCATTCTTGTCCATGCCCATTTTATGATACATGTACATATACTTTATTTACCAATATATTCATGTATATGAGATGATATGAAACCTAGATGAATAGATGTAGGTATGATTTTTGCATTTCAGATTTCAGCTCCTAGGTTGCCTCCTCTACCGAATAATTTTACCAAAGAACTTTTACCAACTCTATTTGACGGTTACGTAGCTGTTGAATCTTATTGTTTAAAATGCGAGTTGGTTGTTCTTAGTAGGAAGAATTTGCCTCAAGATAAAGATCATTCCATTAAATAATGAGTGAGGAGTCGGGTTTATATTTTTTCAATATGGACATATGGAAAACATCATGCATTTTTTTCCAGTGCTATAGAAAGATCTATTATGTAGGTTGTTTCTCCAATACGTTCTACAACGGGGAAAGGACCTATGAATCGAGGAGCTAACTTTCCTTGTTCCCCAAAGCGTTGAATTCCTTTCATATGACTTACTTTTAAGAGGATGAGTTCGTCAACCTGGAACTCAAATGACTTTCAACCTGAATCTGCATAACTCTTTTGATGACTCTGAGCTATTTTTAGTCGATTATGTATTATTTGAATTTTTCATTGGTTTCTGCAATTATTTCATGTCCTAATAGTACCTTATCTTCTTTAACTAACCAACAAGTTGGGGATCGATACGACCTACCTTATAAAGCTTCGTATAATGCTAGTTTGGTGGCTATTATTATATGGAAACTCGGCTAAATGTAGATATTTACTCCAACCATCCTAAAAGTCAATTATGCAAGCTCGAAGCATGTCTTCTAAAATTTGAATAGTGTTGGGTTTTGGGGTTCATACGCAGCGGAAATTACAAAACAATTTTGACAACAACCCAAACAGGATCCGAATCTAATTCCATTAAAAACGTTTAAACCATGAAAAACTTAATCATACCTCAGTCGCGATATACCTTTCTGAAGGTTGATCGATCTCTAAGGCGCTGCCAACGACGAACGCCCTCTACTAGTAGTCCGCACACGAACGACGGCCGATATTCGAAGTGCTAGCTTCGAGAGAATACCAAACCTTTTATTTTTCTCTCCAAAACGATCCAGAGCATACCAAAAACCCTAAGTCATTTCTTAAACGAAAAAAAAAAGTTTTGGCCTTTTGATCTTTTCATTTTTTTCGTGTATTGTAACTTAAAGCGTCTATTTATACAACCCTTGTATATAGACGGTTAAGTAAATTACAAATATACCCCTACTTAAAGAAGTATAAGTGTAATACACCACAAGGACGTTTCCGTCATGAATTTTATCATATAAAATTCGTTTTTCTGAACCATCTTAAAATATCGCAAAACCATTCTTAGTGTGTGACCCGATAGGCTCATACAACGTTGGCAGTGTACCAAAACACATTTTGGTATACAAGTCATAAGCGGCCTCTAGCAAGACATTACGACTACCCAAGTTGTACGAATATCAAATCGAAACAACCTAATCAATAGTGTATATAACATCCTTTTGTCACACGATATCCTTTTGATCAAACATAAGGCATGGAATTGTCATCCAACATGTTCAATCGTACTAGTCTCGATCTCTAGGTAGATCGAAAACATCCAAGTGACATTGATCAATATCAATTCACTTAGACTAGGCCTTTTAACAAATAACACATCGAGGATCCACTAGATATCTCTCTTTATATGAGAGAGACAAATTCTATCTCGATTACACAACTTCATCACATTGCTCACACAAGAACCAATCACAACCTTTATAATCGTCCTAAGTTAAAGACAACGTTTGATTGTGTCAAATCACCGTGTTCCTAATGTTGAAGTCTCTGGTAATCTCAAGTCGAGGACTAGAATATATACTTATCATGAGAAACAACTATGACTTAATGCATGTGATGCTCTCATAATGGTCGGTCCCAAGACTTTGTTCCCTAACAAGTACTCGTGATCTTGATTCGTATCCCTATACGTATAATCATCATATGATCATCAATCAAGACTCATACTAGTCTTAATTCATTAGAGTTCCCAGTATAATGATCGACTAGGGACATTTAGGATATTTATGTAAATACCCATGGATCTTATTATAATGTAAACATGCAAATTAATTATAATAAACAGCAAATGAAATCCTCTATTTTATTAACTAAAAGTATTCATAAAGATAGTTAATGGATTGACCTAGGGCACATGCCCCAACAAATAGTTCGTTCACTTTGTCCATCTGTTTGCAGATAATAGGTGTAGCTCATGGCTAGTTTCGTTCTCATATGTTTTTGAAAAGATTTCCAAATTCTTGAGGTGAATCGAGGATCCCTATCTGAGACAATAGTTATAGGAATAACATGAAGTTGAACAATTTCTTTTTTCGTACAACTCTGCAAGACTACATGTATATCAAAAGATTTTACGGGTAAGAATCTAGCTGATTTCGTAAGTTGATCAATTGTTACCCATACCGTGTCTTGCCATTTGTAATTTCTCCTAATTGCAATGATTAAAGTCGTTGTTATATTATCCCATTTCCATTTTCCTATTGGTAAAGGTTATAACAATCCGGTTGGTCGATTATGTTCAACTTTTACTTGTTGACAATTATTAAGGCATTTTGAAACATACTCGGCTATTTCTCGCTTCACACCCTTGAACCAATATTGTTGTTTAAGGTCATGATATATTTTATCACATCCTGGATGAATCGAGGACTTTGATTGATGTGCTTCTTCCAACAATAGAGTTTTAATAGCAAGATCCTCATGTACTACTATTCTATTTTTGAAAAGCAAAGTATCATCGGGAGATGTAGTCGAGTGGTAGAATCTAACACCATGTTTGTAAGAATAACTTAGGTGGTATCTTCCTTAATGATTAAGTCATTTTGTTCAAAAGCTCGTGTAACGATCCAAATTAATTAAACTAGGATTAATGTTAATCTCGAGGATTAACGGTCGTAATTTAGGTGTTACGTGAATAACTCGGTTGACTCGGACACGAGAACCGATGTAATATGTTATTTATAGATGGTGGTTGTGTATATGTGGTGTTTAAAATTATTAGTAGTGTATTGCACCGCATGTGTATATGTTGTTATAGAGCGAGTTGGTGTAAAGGGTGTTCACCTCGAAAGACGTGTCAATGCGGGTATCGAGTAGGCGAACTATAGGTACACTAGGAAACTCGACTAATTCACGTTAAGATGACTAGTTAATTAATTAAAATGGGTAATGTAACCATAGACTAAGTTGATTAAATTAAAACAATAAGCTATGATGTACCTCGAAATGCGTACTGAGACGCGGGATATTGAGTGTCGGGTAGTCGAGGGTTAGTGGGATCACAAAATATTTGTTAATTTTGTGAATAAAAACACTAATCATAGGTATCGTAATGGGCCTAAAGTAGTTTAATTAAATCAAATAAATCAATGTCTATAGTTTGGTTATTTAAATTGGAACCATATGATTTTCATAAAGATATGTATTGACACATCTAGGAACCAAATGAGTATCAAGTTAGTATCACTTGGATCGAGTTAGTGGGAGTTATTGGGATACATGTTAAGGTATGACGGCCCCAAATTTCAGGCCGCCTTGCTAACGGCCATGTCACCTTCTACGTCACCAAGCTTTACCACGTCATGGTCCGCTCATCCTTGACGCCCCCGCGACCCACTCGATTGCTTACATTATTCTAGCTAACCTTAGTTACGCTAATTAATCTTCACAAAATAGTAATAATTCATTTAGCCAGTTACTCGATTTATCAAGTTATATTATAATTTTACAGCATAAGTCTTTTAATGAGTAACTTATGCAATATTTAACGATACTAAGTAGTGAAAACCCAACAGAAGATACCATGTATATGTCAAAGGCAAGATAAGTATAACAAAAGTCCCATATACATGTAATCAGTGTTCTACTGTCCCAAAACCCAACAAAAATATAAATATGTAATGATATCACACAAGAGCTGGCGTCGCTATCTCAGAGGTAGTCGCCCAATACTTCCTTTCCCTTGCCTTTGCTCGTCAAAGGATCTGCACTCAGTCACCCAACAAATACAATGACGAGTCCAGTGAGTAAAATCCCAAGAGAAGTCCATACAATATTCATGAAATAAAACTGATAAACTATGATACATGCGAATATAACTCCTGGCAATAGTACGTCATATTCCCATGAATGTAAGCAGCACACAACAAGCAAAAGTAGTAGCATGAAATGAATTAACGGTACATACTAACTAAACCAGTTCAGAAATAAAGCATTAATCATTAAACATCCGTATAGTCATAAGAAAACCCTGACTTACACCAACCAATAATCGGTAAATGAAATAGGAACCACGTATATACTTACAAGCTTACAGTGACTAAACCCCAATTTCGGAGTTATCGGATGAACCCTCCAAACGCTATTTCTACCTTAAATCCCTCCCGACGGTCGTAAGTATATCCTACTGCCGTCGACACGAGCACTAAACACAAGTAACTTGTGCAAGCGATTTAGCCATAAAGAATATATACGAACATCGAATAGGAGTGAAAACCCATGTGTGTCCACCAGCAGTCACATATGCAATCCGATATCGATAAATCAAAATCATGAATTCTATAAAGCTTTCTCAATTGATTTACGCACCTCAATCTGCACTCTGACTTCCCCAGACTTCTGTATCTGACCAGATTAGCTCCCCGATACCCGAGCTATGGTCCACTAAGTCCCTGAAGTCCAATTTTACATGTTTAGTATGTTTGTAGGTGTTTGAGATATGTATTAAGTCGAAAATCTCAAAACAACATTTTAATTTCAATTTATGTCTTTAGTTAGCGCGCTATGGTCTTGGTGTATGTGATGGTAGCGCACTATGGACAGTATGTAGCGCGCTACTGTTCTTTAGGACGAAGAATAGTTGGAAACCCAGAACGATTAGTGCGCTAACCGTTCTAGAGAGCGCCTTATCTGTCATTTGGGACATATTTCTTAAGTAGAGAATTCTGTCTTTCTCTTCTAATTTGGCTATTTGATCTTACCTAACACTCAATCCATATCCAATTAACACCAAACAACAACTAAAACAATCTCAGAACAACCATTTACATTAAATTGATCAAAATCTCAAAAAACTAGGTTCAAATGAAAGTGTAGATGATTGAGATGATGATTACCTTAGTTTAAATCCTCCAGTTGACCTTTAAGATGGTTGAATTCCAGCTTGAATTCTCCTCCAAATCTCGTTTGCTCTGATTTTGCATGAAATTGTAAATGGTTTTTAAATAAAATCCCACTAACTTTGGTTTATATACATTTGACCTGAATCAAATGTGCGTACGTATCCTTAGGATTATCTTGTGGTCCACAATCATGCTGTCCCACACCACCTGATGACTCTAATGGCACAGTCCCTTCCTAGTACCCCTCACTATACTCATCTAGATGTCCATCTCATGGTCCTCATTAATAAGTGCACAGTATATGCCTTTATTTGTTTTCATTTGATCACACTAACTTAGGCCCATTTTACTTACATATGGTTAGTGTTTTATTTATCAAAATTAACCAACTTGTAATCCCATTAACCTTCGACCACCCGACACTTGGTATCCAGTGCCTCGTGTCTTGACATGTATTTCGAGGCACGACATAACTTATTGTTTTAACTTGAATTAACTTAGCTTATGGTCACATTACCTATTTAATTGATTTACTATTCATCTTGACATGGATTAGTCGAGTTTCCTAGCATACCCATAGTTCACCTACCTAACATCCACTTTGACACGCCTTTCAAGGCGAACCTGTCACACAAACTCGCCCGATAACAACATACACAAATGCGGTGCAATGTAATAATAATAATTTTAAACACCACATATACAGGACCACCGTCCATAAATACCATATTTCCTCGGTTCTTGTGTCTGAACCAAGCAAGTTGTCCATTTAACGCCCGAATTATGACCGTTAATCCCCAAGATTAATGCTAATCATAGTTTAATTAAATTTAGGCCATTACACTAGGTTTGAACCATTAGATGAGCTTCGAGATACGTGTGTACATAAAAATCAATGGCTTGGAATATACAATGAGTTGCTCAAACACATGCAAACCAAACCATTTTATTTTTAAGTTGCTGGAGTTGAAAAGGAGATCTAAAGCTTGAGTTCAACACTTTAGAGGTCAATTTGAAGGATTAAAACCAAGGTAGTCCTCTCCTCCGTCTCTTATACATTCTAATGAACTCAATTTAACATGTGTTGGTATAAATTTGAAGTTGAAAATTTGGTCGCTGATTTTAATGAAATCTAGATGAAATACAAATATTATTAGCATTTCAAGTGAGGAATTACAATTGATTTTGATGAATTGGGGTTTTTTGGTGAATTTGAGAAAAATTAGTGGATTTCAAGAAATTGATGAACTTGATCCAATTGTTGTTTCTGATTGAGTTGGGATGATGTTTTAGAGTTTATATGTAGTGGAGAATATGTTGTGGGGTCTAGTTAGCTAATTTGGAGAGTTTGGAAAAGAATTCTCGAGTTGAGAATTATGTCACAAAGGGCAATTAGCGAGCTAACTAGGCTGGTTAGCGCGCTAATCAGTTTGAGCACTTAACTATTTTTCAAAATAAAGAACAATAACATAGTAGACATATCTCCTAGCACGCTAATTCCACCTAACGCATTAGATAGACCCATTAGCGAACTAATGACAGATGAAAATTGAATTAAAAGTGTCGTTTTTTGGATTTTCGACTTAATACATACCAAAACACCTATAAACATACTAACTATTTAAAATTGAACTTCAGGGATTTAGGGGACCGTAGCTCGGGTATCGGGGAGCTAATCGAGTTGGATTCGGGAGTCTGGGGAAGTCAGAGTGCAGATTGAGGTGCGTAAACCCAATGGAATGCCTCGAAGAATTCATGATTTGTTTTATCGATATCGGATTTTCAAGTGTGACTGCTAGTGGGCAAACATGAGGTTTCACTCTTATTTTGGTTTGTGTATATATTGGTTGTGGCTAAATCGCTTGCACAGGTTACTTGTGTTTAGTGCTCGTGTCAAAGACATTTGAATATTTTTATGACTATCAAGAGGGATTTAAGATGTTCCCTTGACTTGAAATAGTATCTAGATGGATTCATCCGTTAACTGAAGTTGGGGTTTAGTCACCGTAAGTTTGTAAGTATATACATAGTTCCTGTCATGTTTTATCGATTACTCGCTAGTTTAGGTCAAAGTCTTCTCGTGATTATACGGTTGTTTATTTATTACTGCTTTATTTCCGAGCTTGTTTATTGAGTATATGTTGTTGATTAGACGCTACTATTTTTTGCTTGTCGTATGCTGCTTACAATAATGAGAATATGATATACTTCTGTCAGATGTTATATTTGCTTGTATTGTAGTTTGCCAATTTTATTTCATGAATATTATGTAAACTTCTCTTAGGATTTTACTTACTGAACTCGTCACTGTATTTGTTAGGTGACTAAGTGCAGATCCTTCGATGAGTAAGAGCAAGGGCAAGGGTAAAGAGGTACTAGCGACTATTTCTGAGATAGTGACGCCAGCTCGTGTAACGTCGGTATGTATGTATTTACTTTTGTTGGGGTTTTATGGACTGTAAAACAATGATTACATGTATATGGATCTTTTGTTGTACTTATCTCGCCGTTGAGATATATACATGGTATATTTTGGCCGAGTTTTCCACTGTTTAGGATTGTAAAATACTGCATAACTTACTCAATTAAAAACTTCCATTGTAAAATTGTAATATGACGTTATAAATTGACTAATTGGCTTATTAAATCAGTAATACTTATACAGAGATTAATTAGCTAAACTAGAGTTAGTTGAAAAAGTGTAAGCAACCAATTAGGTCGTGGGCCGTCATAGGTAAGCGGGCCATGACGTGGCAGGGCTTGGTGACACGGGATGCAACATGGTGAGTCCCAGGGTCGCTTCGGGATTTGGGGCTGCCATAGTTTGGTTTCAGAGCGAGGTCGATTGAAGCTTATGGGAGGAAGCGTAGTTCATTCTTTAACCTGATACCAACGTCACGGTTTGGTATCAGAGCGAAGTTTGATGAAGCCTAAGCAATAGTTTACAAAAAGAGATTAAAACTTAAGCAAACAAACCTTAGATGTGGCGAAATCGAAGATCCTGACTTAGAAACCTAGTTGGGAAGCAAACTTGAGTCGGGTAGCGATAAAGTTTATATACGTGTTATGTTTTTGATTGTATATTATATATACGTAAACGGATGATGATTCAGCGCATGCTTTTCGATGTAGTATATCAAAATGGAGGGCCAACCGACTCCACCTACTATAGATCTTTGTTAGACAAGTGATCAAACTATAGATGGGGGTTTATATCCGGCAGTAGCCGCGCAATTAGCAGTTTATGATAGGCAGTTTGAGCTATAAATGGGTATGATGATCGCACAAATAGTAGCGAATGCATCACTCACCGCCGCCCATGTAAAGAGCACGACGAAGATGACAGTTGCTTTGATAGTTCCATCGACTATTCCAACTGTATCGACACATGCAGTGGTATAGGCGACTCTGGTAGTGGTTGCTGCACCGACATTAGCACTGATTGAGACGCAGAGTACTACGTCGATACATACATATACGTTTGAGACTTCGATGATGGTAGATGTCAAGTTGATTAGGGAGTTCATCAAACTTGATCCAGGATATTTTTATAGAGGCGGAGACCTGGAGTCAGCTGGGAAGTGGCTGATTGCGCATAAGAGGTTATGTAAACTACCGCGGATTCAGGAGAGCATACAAGCCAGGATATCATGGAATATGCTGAGAGGAGATGCTGTTGTGTGGTAGACAACATACATAAATACTCATCTAGAGCCGACGACATGGGCAGAATTCAGAAAGTTGTTTTATGATCGGTATATTCCCATGAAGATCGGGTTGAGATTGAGAGATGAGTTTCTAGCTTTGAGATAGGACATTTAGTCGATATTATAGTATATGGATAGATATCGATACTTGATACAGTTTTCCACGAACGTTGCAGGCACCGAGAGACTACATATTTATTACTTTGTCCGAGGTTTGATTGAGGACATAGCCAGCGCCATTTCCTCCGAAGCTCAGACATTACATGAGATGTACGACAGAGCGCTTACCCGTGTGACGTATTTGATGCAAAGGGGCAATATGTGTTCATCTACGGAGTCAGAGAGGGAGAATGGACAAAGTTCTGGGAAGAAGAGACATAAAGATCAGGATGGCAGAGAGGACATACTGTCAGCCCCCTTGTCTTAGGACGACTGACTGGCCTAAATTATCTTAATCCTCTGATAATCTAGTCAGCCTAATCCATTCTTTCAACTATGACCTCAAAATAATAATAATTTCAATCCCTTATAAAACTTCAAAACTAATTTTATATCCTTAATGAAACCCATTTCATGATTTATTCAATTGGAGCAAATTAGGAAATAATACGGATTATTCTCCGTATTTTTTATAAAAAATATGACCGCGTCTCCCCTAAATATGGCCAGCTGGAAAATTCACCTAATAGATAACAGAATTTGGGAGAGGCCTAAAAGGACTCGCAACTCAACGCAATTCACAATATATATCAAACTCAAATTTACGACTAACTTAGAGTCTCCGCAAGCTTAATTACAACTTTACAATTTCATAGTTGACTAAAATCGAAATATGAACCTTTTAACATAATTTAAATTAACTTAGAAGACTGTCATAATCATTCAACAAAACTTCACGTCCTACACTCACCCCAAGAATCCCAAAACAATATATATATATATATATATATATATATAAACAATCTAGAAAAAGAATTTACTTTAATTGGTGAAAACAATAATCATAATCTTCGAGTCTATTCCGCTCTTCCTTTGTCGTCATACAAAACCCGACATCATAAAAAACAACTCGAAGATGTCAGGTAAGTAAATTCATACATTGATTTGTACTCCTGCAATTGTTATTATGGTACATGAAGAAATGTAATTGCATTTCCAAATAAACAATAAGATATATGACAACATGCAATCCACTCTGTCGCTGTCTCCTAACTATCAAACATTGACTTCCAAAAATAGTACATAGATAGTATTAAGAGATCATGAAATGTAGAGATAACTTATCGGCGTTAGACTCCGCTAGTCTCACTACACGTGTAGAGGTAGGAGTAAAATCTAGTTTTAACCAAACCAGACTCAGAAACAAGCTTATCCTCCTCTCTCACCTTATGTATGCATGATAAAGAATTATAAGTGCAATGCAGACTATGTTACAATTATAGGTACATAAAAATTCAATCAATAGTAGATACCACAGTAGGGTTTACTTACAACCAACCAACTTTGAACGTAATTTTTCGGGGTTCTCTGAGCGTCGGATCACCATGAAGATGGTCCCAATGGCTTCCTCGCATATCCAATTATATTTTAGGTCAAGTTTCAAGTGAAACCAAATCATAAAACCTAATGAAAACTACGACCAAAGTACGCGTAATAATAGTTTCCTAAAATATTAATTTATATAACAGTTTCAACTTGATTTCAACTAGCCAACTTGGGGTAACTTTTTAACCTTGAAAACCTCAATATTTGTCATGATGACCTAAAAGAAACTTGTATTACTCATGTCATACTTTCCATAGACTCCAAGAACACTTAAATCAAATCACTAACAAAGAAGTTATGAGTTTTCCAAAGGCAAACTTTATTTTATTTTGAACTGAAGAACTTTTCCAAATCAATATTTTTGCAATTAAATCTTCAAAACTCGACAACAAACACCACGAAACTACTCGATTCCAACATCGAAATATTTTCATAGCCCATGGAGTCAAATTAGACCAAAACCAATAATCAATTCATCTAAAAATCCAATTCGAATCAATATCAACTCTAAAAATATCTCCAAAATAGTTATCAACCGAATCACATTAGTTCAATTTATCAAAACCTTAACCCACATCAGTAGGATTTATTCCAAATTAGTGCGCATCGACCCAATACATCAATTCACAACTATCCTTACCAATTTCTATCAAAATCTCGCAAGAGAAACTGAAAAATCATGAGAATTCAAATTGAATTGAGGAAAATGCCCTGAATTGACAATTTATTAAATTGCAGACCGAATACCTCGTTTTCACCACAGAAGCTCAGCTCAAACTAATCGTCTCGTGATGCTCTATGGTTTTGCGGAAAGAAACTGGGTGAAAATTAGACGCCGAGAGCTCGCGAAGTGAAAACCTGAGTGAGAGTGTTAGGAACGAATAATCGTTCGTTCAATTGAAATCAAATGTTTTGATTTGTTTTTTTTTTAATTTTTATATATAAACCTTCAGCTGCTTATCAGCGGCTTAATTTTTTATTTATTTATTAATTCTCGTAATTTCTATTTTGACATGTTTTCACTTCCGACGCTCGTTTTAAATTCGATTTTTCACCAAATTGAGCTAAACTCTTGACAAAATAATCCATCTTCATAAAATGTCCATAGCATTGATTTTGGTCACGATAAAACCACAAAAATTTTAACTTTGTCTAAGACATACTAAAGTCTTTTGGACCAATTCTCTTACCGTAATAAACCAAACTTACGCCAATTTAGACCCAATCTCAACCTCGACCACCGTCAACTGATACGAAACTCGAGGTAAAGTCTTGTAGCAACTTCGTTCTCGCATTACATTACACCAATCTCGACTTGCACGTAAATCAAGATGAAATCTTCACATGAGGATTAACACTTGGTTAATTAGTTTTCGAGCTACTAATAATTTACTTTTGCTCGTGTCCTTTAGAGACGCACTTGCAACCCCAATTATGACAAATTGAGGATACGCCTCAACACACCCCAACTTCGCGACGAAATGACGTATATAACATCCACTAGGCATGCAAAACGTAAAAATAATATTTAAACTTATGATATTTGATACCTTAGATACTTAAATTAAATATGAAAATAATTAATTAGCATCCAAATCAAGTTTGCGAATTTCTCGGATGTCACACAGATAGTACGGTCGAGGCCATAGAGATGATGATCGGACAGTCAGAGCTTATGTTGTACATGCACCACCATCACTACCACAGAGACATACTTAGGACCAGGGATGCAAGGACTGGAGATTACATAGTCAGGGCCAGTGGTTAGGGAGTCGGCGAGTAGGACTAGGATGGAATATCACGTGTTGGCAATGTGGGCAGGAGGGTCACGTTAGGAGGGAGTGTTCACGGAGATTGGTGACTCGAGCAGTGGTGACACCGGTGCAGACTCGAGAACCGGTGCATGTGGTGATTGAGTCAGGCTGGGAGACGTCCCACAGCGGGTTCAGGGTACGTAATTTAAAGTTATAAATAATTCCTATTAAAGTTCATGCATGCGTGGTGGTACGATGGTAGAAAATGAAGAAATGGTTGAAAATGGTAAACTATGGTAGGTTGTAGCATGCCATGAAATTGTCATGGTGGATTGGGATAGGTAATGGCATGGCATGGGATTGTCATGGTGTGTTGTGGTTGGTTATGACTATTATGGTTACTAGTGTTATGAAACGATCTTCGCATGAACTAGGGTTGGTCGCCCAGCCCAAACCGTTACTCAAGCCCGATACCTGAACCAGGCCCGAATAATAGTTTGACATGCCTGTTTCAACCTGTGGAATAGCACACTAATCATATAGGGTAATAAATGCGAAAGTGTAATCAAACTAGAATTTCATAAATAATCTAATTGAAGTGATAAGAGTTCAAAGTCTAACTAGTCTAAATTGTAACGGCTCGAAAATTAGACTTGTGCCACGTGTCAAGTCAAGGCCGTATGTGGGACTCACTAGTCGAAATACGTATGTCTGAATCTAATTTGAGATGAAAATGCTAACTATGCGAGGAATTCGGTGAGCCGAAACACGAACGGGGACGCGCCTCGAGTCGCATGCCGACGTGAGACCGAAATAATGGCTCTATATGGTTTAAAATGTGCATTGAATATGCCTCGTGTTGCGTGTAGCGCGGGTATTGAGATTTGAAAATGAGGCGGGTTGGTGCATCGAGATTCGCGTTGCGCGGTTGTTGAGTTTGCCTCGAGACTCGTGTTGCACGAATCTCGAGGACACTCTTGATTTGAAATAATAAAAAAAAGAGAACATGTATATAATATATATATATATATATATATATATATATATATATATTTTATATATAAAGTGAAGATAAGGATGAAAAAAAATAAAAATAAATAAAAAATCGATTTGGATAAGAATCAGAGAAGAAGAAAGAGAAAAAAAGAGGAGAGAGAAACGAAAAAAAAAACGAGACAGAGAGCAAAAAAATGGCGGAGAGGGAGAGATTGAGCCGGGGAAGAAGAAGAAAAAGGGCGCGGCTGGTGGCGTGGTTCCACGGCAGGCGGCGACATCGGCATCACGGCGGCGGAGCTAGCCGGCAGTGGTTTTGCGGTGCGGTGCGGCGCGGCAGTGGCTATGTGGTGCTGTGCGGTGGAGACGGCGGCCAAGAACTGGGCAGCTGCGCGGCGCGGAGGACCGGCTCGGCGATGCCGGCGAGAAGCTGTGCCGGCGAGGCAGCGACGGCGCGACAGTGACACCGGCGAGGCAGCGACGGCGCGGCAGCGGCTCCGATCGGCAGCGATGGTGTGCGAACGCGGCGACGCGACGCAACGCAGAGAGAGTTTGAGGGCCGGCAGCGACGGCGCCGGCGAGGGGCTGGCGGCCGGGAGCGGCGGCGCCGGCGAGGCAGCGGCAATGGCGAGGTTGCGGCGGCAACGCGGTGAACGGCGTGGTGACGCCTTATCGATCGGTCGATTGCGCGATTTCGTCGAAATCGCGACGACGCGATGAAGGTGAGATTTGTTTCACCAAATTTCGGTTTGATGTGAATAATTTGAAATAAAATTATTTAATTGGTAGAAATGGACACCATGGACTTAGGAGTCGGGTGTCGGGTGCGCAAATCGAGACGCGAGAGAATTCGCGATTTCTCGAGGTAAGTAAACCAGTTAGGGACTTATACAGTATTTCATTTTTTTCCATTGACTGTTGTTGTTTACTGTTATGAGATAGCTTTATTGTTGTTCACTACTTTGTGATGATAGCTATCGTTAGATTGTTGTCGATTGAGGGGGTCCATCGGCAAGTGAGTCATGGTTTACTGTGTATCTGCGATATGAGAGGGTTAGGACTGGAGGCAGGGGTCTCGTCCTAATTATGGTCGTCCGTTGATTTATCCGGGTCCATGTATGTTTCATAGTCATACGGGCTAGGGCTGGGAGGCAGGGGTCTCGTCCTAGAGCCGGGTCTATGGATGCCTCATAGTCGCAAGGGTTAGGGTTGGGAGGCTGGGGTCTCGTCCTAAACCCGAGTCTGCTTGGGCTTTTGCTGCGACTCAACGACCTTTTGGTCGGGACTCCTTGTTATTTGGCATCACTCATCGATGGATTGGTTACAGTCTTGTATATTCATGCAATATTGATTCCTTTCGTTCTATTTGCATGAATTTGACTGCTTTGGATATCGTGAACTGTTGTTATGGATATTGTGAAATGTTGTGTATATGTCCTACTCTTTGGATTTACTTACACCGGGCTCGTCATTTTTATTTTGATCGAGTGCGGAGAGCAGACAAGTAGCAGAGGAAATGTTTTATGGCTAGGTGAAAATTTTGTAAAATCGTATTTACTCTCCTCTGATAACATTTATGCTGGGTTCCACATTTAGGTTGCCTAACTCCTTGAAATTATGGTTGAGTTATTTCATTTGTAGTAATTGCTTCCGTTAAAATTGTAAAACTCGAAAACATATTAATAACTCAACTGTAAATGGTGAATGTACTAATAATGATGGATTGGAAGGCTGATTAGGCCCGCGTTGACCTTGCGAGACTGGCTCGGGGGTCCACGTAGGTTTAGGCCGGGCGGAGCCCAATGTGTGGAAAGTTGGGGCCGTCACAGTTGGTATCAAAGCCGTTGTTTTCAGGAACTCGACTCTTGAAATTAAGACACGAAACAAGCGGAAGTTAGGAATGGTTGAAATTATAGTGGAACCCTATGATCCTGACTTAAGTCTTCGTTGGGAAGTGAGGAGAGATGGAAAATGGAAAATGAGAAATGGCAAATGGAAAATGGAAAATGTTTATAACATTTTTTCCTCTTACGCGTTTCGAGGTGGGCTTGTACCCCTGTCGTATATATATAATATATGGTATGTTATATACTATATACGATGTTGATAATGATTCGAGGAATCGTGACTATGGTAACGATAATTGGTAAATGGAATCAGTGAGTGATTGATGTTTCATTGGCATACTTGATTTCATTTTTTTGTAAATCAACAGTTGTTTTTTTCAGTTGTTTACAACAATGTGGACAAATGGGTGCCTCGAGATTCGTGTTGCACGTATCTCGATGACACATTTGATTTCTTCTTGAGGAAAACACCCTGCACGTATTTTTAGAGGATCCGCTCGAAATAATTAATGAAATTGGAATGTGATACGGGAATCAAATCTGTGGTAAAGGTGAAAGGATTTCATGTAAATTTGGTATAGTACTGCAAGGACGGTTAAACTATATTTAAATGGTTTGGAGTTAAATTTGAGCCGAGTTGGAGTTAAATTTGGTATAGTCCTTGTTTTCATTTGAGCCGAGTGGGGGATCAATTACAAGCGACCAAATGATTTTTTCTAGTCAGAAGTTTTGATGGAATTCTTTGGTTATTTGTTCAATTGGGTCCGTAATAATCAGCATGAGTATTGGTGGGGTAAATTGAAGGCACAAACCCAAAGAAGGAAAATGTTTAAAAGTTATATTTCCATCTGATATGAGGTCATATGACATTGCCTTCATGCACGGATCGGATGTGACAATGTTGGTGATGGTGGCGTATTTGAGAATAGTGGAGCTACGTGGATAAGTACTCGTGCCTTGGAAATGCGGGAGTTGTTTAAATTTAATTCAGCTTCGCGGATTGGCTTAAGAATTAGTTAGTTCAATTGATCAATTGAGGTAAATAGCTTGGTTGGTTTGGTGAAGCCAATGGAAAATGAGAACTTTGGTATTACGAATAGTATGGTTTCAAATTGAAACTTAACAGGCCATGTATGACTCAAACAAACTTGTGAATTGATTTTCAAGCTATTTAGAAGAATTTTGATCTTATTTAGGACTCAAAAGAGTTCATTAAATTCATTTCACGTGGTTCAGTTAGTACTGAAATTGAGAATTTCCTATAAGTAGTAAGACTTGAAACGGAAGCTCGAGTCTCTAAATGGTGTGGAATTGATAAAGGAAATTGATGTTGTTGGATAATATACAACGAATGGAACAATTAAGGTAAGGAACATTCGAGAAAGGCTCATTCGTGAAATGAATGAATATTCGAATGTAAGGAACATTCGAGTAAGGAACATCGAATGTAGGGAACATTCGAGAACGTAAAGTTAAAAAGAAAAACAAAGAAACAAAGAGTAGACTCTAAATAAGCAAAGTGTTGAGATGACTTGAGAGCTAACGATTACATTATGTACGGACTTCTTTAGCTTTGATGAAAGCTTTGGAGTAGTACTGTTGGATCAGAAGCCCAAGTAACTCCACTTTAGTGACACTATACATTTATAGTCTCAGGGTTGGTGAAGTCGACCACCACCTTTAGAGACTTATAAATGAATTAAATGTTACAAGCTGAGGTAGAGTCCGCGAATCGTTTTAAACGTTAGAGGCCACCTAAGGATAAATCCTACGAGATGGTATATCTCAAGAATTCTCGCATTCTAAAATTTGCTCAGAGGCGTTAGTAAACGTACTGACAGGAATTTTCGTACAAGTAAACAAGTGCATTTACTCACTCGACAAATCATTAAGAAAAAGTAAACAAGTGCATTTTAAATGAAAATAAGTATGTTTTAATGTGTCTCGAGTTTCGCGCCGCACGAATCTCGAAGACACTTTAGATTTGGATTATGAAATGCGAGTTCGAAACTTGGGAGGTGTCTCGAAAGATTCTATACAATTTTGGTCACACATAGAGGTGGTGCCTCGAGATTCGTGTTGCATGAATCTCGAGGACATATTTACTTCGAAAGTCAAAAAGTGAACGCGTTGGAGTAAACGTGTTGACCTCGTGCTTACATGAGGAGATGCTGAGCGCGCCTACTGATACGAGAATGAGCGTAACGACTCAGGCGAGGTAGTTGCGTTAGTTTTAGCGGCATCACTCGGAAAAGTTTCACGGTGGTACGAATCTCGGAGCAACAAATATTCATAACTTCTTGGGCACACCAAATCATGTAAGGTCGAGCATCGCATCAGTTTCGTTGTTTGGCGAGGCCGATGCCTAGTTGTGCACTACGGTGGCAGCGATGTGGACGTTCTGGAGTACAATTGATGTTATGATGAGTGAGAGCGTGGGAACACGAGAGCAGCCTTATTGCGTTTTCGTCATATAAGGCGTATATGGCGCCAAAGTTAGTTGGTTTAGCGTAAAGTGATGCTAGTGTAGTACATCAGCTAGCACCGTCGGAATCCTGAGCATAAGGAGACAGTGGCCAGAGACAGGGTCAGAGATCTAGTCAAGTGCACAGACAGGGACAACGATCTAGTCGTGCACATAGGAAAGGAAATGGACATGTTCCAGTTGGAGCGAGATTTCAACGTATCTGCATGGGCGTATGGACAACCAGGTATAGCAGAGTAAGAAATATATGCATGCTATTGTCACGTCATGTCCGATTACTATCCATCGAAACCTGATAGAGGGTACGAGTTGGGTTTAAACTCACTCGAGGAGTGAGACTGAGTTACATTTCTCGAGGGCATACAACATATATACGTATGTTGGTGACGGTGGATCACGAAAGTAAAATATTAATTTGTATTAAATTGTATGCCAATATATGTTGCGAGGATGTTGCCCTGGCATATATTGATGGGAGGAGACAGATGGTGTGTTCTTTGCTTGGGGGTTACGGAGGAGCCCAGCTTGTCACGGAGGATCTCAGCCCTACAGAGTAAGATGGGGGTATGGCCTTGGGCGAGTATGGCCTTGGGCGTATATGGCCTTGTGTAATTATTCGTAAAACACCATTTTCCTGTGAGATGTGTTTCAATTTCGAGGACGAAATTTTTAATTCGTTGGGAAGACTGTAACGGCCCGAAAATTTGACTTGTGCCACGTGTCAAGTCAAGGCCGTATGTGAGACTCACTAGTCGAAATACGTATATCTGAATCTAATTTGAGATGAAAATGCTAACTATGCGAGGAATTCGGTGAGACGAAACACGAACGGGGACGCGCCTCGAGTCGCGTGCCGACGTGAGACTGAAATAATGGCTATATATGGTTTAAATTGTGCATTGGATATGCCTCGTGTTGCGTGTAGCGCGGGTATTGAGATTTGAAAATGAGGCGGGTTGGTGCATCGAGATGCGCGTTGCGCGGTTGTTGAGTTTGCCTCGAGACTCGTGTTGCACGAATCTCGAGACACTCTTGATTTGAAATAATAATAAAAAAGAACATGTATATAATATATATATGTATATATATATATATATATATATATAAAGTGAAGAGAAGGATGAAAAAAAAAAAAATAAATAAAAAATCGATTTGGATAAGAATCGAGAGAAAGAAAGAAAAAAAAAAATATATAAAGAGAGAGAAAAAAAAAAAACGAGACGAGAGAGAGCAAAAAAATGGCGGAGAGGGAGAGATTGAGCGGGGAAGAAGAAGAAAAAAGGACGCGGCTGGTGGCGTGGTTCCACAAAGAGCGACGACATCGGCATCACGCGGCGGAGCTAGCCGGCAGTGGGTCTGCGGTGCGGTGCGGTGCGCGCGTGGCTATGTGGTGCTTGTGCGGTGGAGACGCGCGGCCAAGAATCGGGCAGCTGCGCGCGCGCGGAGGACCGGCTCGGCGACGCCGGCGAGGCGGCGAGCGGCGAGCGCGACAGCGATGACGCTCCGACGGCAGCGATGCGCAGCGCGAGCGCGCGACGACGCAACGCGCGAGCGACTGCGAGCGCAGCGGCAGCGATCGGCGAGCGATGGTGTGCGAACGCGGCGACGCGACGCAACGCGAGAGAGTTTGAGGGCGAGCGGCGAGCGCGCGAGCGCGCGCGAGGCAGCAGCAGCGGCGAGGTTGCGCGCGCAACGCGGTGAACGACGTGGTGACGCCTTATCGATCGGTCGATTGCGCGATTTCGTCGAAATCGCGACGACGCGATGTAGGTGAGATTTGTTTCACCAAATTTCAGTTTGATGTGAATAATTTGAAATAAAATTATTTAATTGGTAGAAATGGACACCAGAGACTTAGGAGTCGGGTGTCGGGTGCGCAAATCGAGACGCGAGAGAATTCGCGATTTCTCGAGGTAAGTAAACCAGTTAGGGACTTATACAGTATTTCATTTTTTTTCCATTGACTGTTGTTGTTTACTGTTATGAGATAGCTTTATTGTTGTTCACTACTTTGTGATGATAGCTATCGTTAGATTGTTGATGATTGAGGGGGTTCATCGGCAAGTGAGTCATGGTTTACTGTGTATCTGCGATATGAGAGGGTTAGGACTGGAGGCAGGGGTCTCGTCCTAATTATGGTCGTCCGTTGATTTATCCGGGTCCATGTATGTTTCATAGTCATGCGGGCTAGGGCTGGGAGGCAGGGGTCTCGTCCTAGAGCCGGGTCTATGGATGCCTCATAGTCGCAAGGGTTAGGGTTGGGAGGCTGGGGTCTCGTCCTAAACCCGAGTCTGCAGGGCTTTTGCTGCGACTCGACGACCGTTTGGTCGGGACTCCTTGTTATTTGGCATCACTCATCAATGGATTGGTTACAGTCTTGTATATTAATGCGATATTGATTCCTTTCGTTCTATTTGCATGAATTTGACTGCTTTGGATATCGTGAACTGTTGTTATGGATATTGTGAAATGTTGTGTATATGTCCTCTTTGGATTTACTTACCCGGCTCGAGTGCGGAGATTTTGAGAGTGCGGAGTAGCAAGTAGCAGAGGAAATGCTTCATGGCTAGGTGAAAATTTTGTAAAATCGTATTTACTCTCCTCTGATAACATTTATGCTGGGTTCCACATTTAGGTTGCCTAACTCCTTGAAATTATGGTTGAGTTATTTCATTTGTAGTAATTGCTTCCGCTAAAATTGTAAAACTCGAAAACATATTAATAACTCAACCGTAAATGGTGAATGTACTAATAATGATGGATTGGAAGGCTGACTAGGCCCGCGTTGACCTTGCGAGACTGGCTCGGGGGTCCACGTAGGTTTAGGCCGGGCGGGGCCCAATGTGTGGAAAATTGGGGTTGTCACATAAATCATCCCAAAAGCTTCCAAATAGTATGTAAGGCTTCCAAAATAGTCCAAAATAGATAAGGATGGTTTTCGAACTACCTAAATAACCTACTAAAGTTACAACCTAAAATTATTATTCTCAAAATCAAATAAATAGATAATATAAGCATACAATTTCTTATAAAGCAAGGAAAGACTTCAAGCGGGTGCCTTTCCTTTGTCATAAGCTAATTGCGGATGTGGATGTACCTTGACTGTAAGTGGGGTGAGCTAAAGAACCCAACGGAGCTCAATAAGAGAGAAGACTCGCTCAAACATGAAACATGCAAGTATTACCTAAAAAGCAAAACAATTCTACACATGTAGTAGTAAACCGAATTGTAAAACATTTAATAGAGAGCAATGAAGACATGATTCTTGTTCATAAAAAGGGTGTAAACAAATTTCATATCCAATATCACTTAAAAGTAGATTCATTATTCATGAAACTAGGAAATGCGCATTCTTTTGAAAACACTTCATAAAAAGGGAATTCACAAATTTGTAAGTAAATATCATTCATTCATGTAACAGGGTCCAACAAGAGAGTTGCCATAAGAACTAGTAATAAATATAAGTCATGGTTCCATTCAATGCATCCTAGCAAATAGTATGAATCCGGTGACCGAAACACTCACCATCGAGATTATGTGAACTATTGGTGGTCACAATGACCGTAGTGATGTCTATCTAGTTCCATTAAACCAAAAGTATGTATTTCCAAGCCATCACCGATTGTGACCACTTGGGAACTTGATACTTCATGGTGTAGACCACTTTCTGTTGGTAGGCACACTACCACACCACCACTAATCATGGCGCGGACCACTATCTTTTGATGAGAACAATGCCACATCACCGCGTTTAGATCGGATAATGAAATTGTTCACATGCATTTCATAGATAAACATATTCATACCACTAACCAAATGCAATCCAATTCCAAGTCTTTTGATATAAATGTGAAATTTCTATTTATCTAATATTCAAGCCACATTTAATGCACGAGCGAAGCACCCCACTTACCTCGACTCGCTGCAACGCCTATAACAACTCCTGATACGCTCGGGGCCCGATGTGAACCTTCGCGTGACACTATACAACTATAATACATCTTATGAATAAATGCTTTAATTTAAAGTTAATTAAACATTCCATTTATTAGTCTTTGGGATCAACTAGTGTGGGTCCCGCGGGTCCCCCGTGGTCCGAGGCGAGGGTCGAGGGGTGGGACCCATGGGTTTCCTTCAAAGACGCGACGGTGCCTCATTTGAAAGAAAATATTTTTGTTTATTTATAATATATATTATTTTATTGTATTTTACTTTTTATTATATCTTTTTTATTTTTTTGGGTGTTGATCGGTCAACCACAGTTGACCAGTTAACTAGGGGTGTTTAGCCCCTAGTCTAATATACAAGGGCCAAACAGGCCCCTGAGCGACTAACGTCCTTGGGAGTGGTGTCGGGACATCCCAGTTGGCGGTTATGGGGGTGGCTCCAGTGCCACTCCTTCCTTCTTCTATTCATTTCCAAGGCCTCTAATGGATGCCCCATCTCAGAACAGTGGCGACGGCAGCGATGCCATCGTATCCTATTCACCTCTAGTTGCATCGCGGTGGTGCTGCCTGTAGATGAGGTTTTCTATTATTTTGTACAAATCCTACCATATGTAAACCATTAAAACTTCAAAAAATGAGCATAATGAAGAAGATGAGGGTGGGAGTTACATTTTTAGTGGTGCCTCTTTAGGTTAGAGATCCTATAAATTCCAATCACCTTTTTCACTCAAACATGCTGATTTTAACTAAAAGAGGATATGGCTTAAAATCTGATTTTTATATTAGGGCTAATTTAGTGTAGGGTTTGTAAAGTTACTAAATTGCATCTCGAACGACTCTATTGGGGTTTTCGGTCGTCACAACATCCCTGATTTTAAAGAACTTTTGTCCTTAAAAATAAAATAAAGTCATATCTTATAGTTCGAAAAGGAGTGGAAAGTTCTCCATTATATAGTCCTCATGCTCCCAAGTCAACTCTTGTTATATCTGGAATTTCCACTGGACTTGCATCAACGGGATTTCTTTCTTCCAAAGTTTATGCACTTTCCTGTCTATGATCTGAATCGACTGCTCGTCTTAGGATACGTCCTCCCTCAAATCAACTTGACCCCAGTTAACCATCGATGCATGTTTGTTATGTGTCTTCCTCAACATAGAAATATGAGATACATCATGAACTACAGCTAACTGCGGAAGCAACTCGAGGCAAAAAGTTACCGGGCCTATT
This sequence comes from Stephania yunnanensis, assembly GCA_039657365.1. Classification (NCBI taxonomy): domain Eukaryota; kingdom Viridiplantae; phylum Streptophyta; class Magnoliopsida; order Ranunculales; family Menispermaceae; genus Stephania; species Stephania yunnanensis. Next base: position 10,437,384 of record CM077584.1, on the reverse strand, counting down.
CGTTTCTTGATCTTGAATAGTTTGATGAACCTGGGAGATAACTTTCCTTTCAATCCAAATCGGTAACACTATTTCATTAGTGACATTTTCAATAGTTTAAATTCTCCTTCCTTCAACATATTTCTTCTGGCGGCTTTGGGCAGTCTCTAATTAGTGCCTGATCAGTTTTATCCTTTCGGTTTTGTCATGCATAAGTTTCGAGCCGATCAATACGGTATCTCCGTCCTCGGTCCAACAAATTGGAAATCTACACGGTCTCCTATAAAGTGCCTTGAACGGTGCCATGCCAATACTTGCTTGAAAACTGTTGTTGTACGGAAAGTCGCACAACAAAATATACTTCTCTCAACTCCCGCAGAAATCTAGCACACAAGCTTTGAGAATATCCTTAAGTATTTGAATCAATCTTTCAGCCTGCCTTTTTGTCTGGGGGTGAAAGGTCGTAACGATATTGAGTTGAGTCCCCATCTGGTGCTGAAACCCACTCCAAAATCGAGAGTTAAACCTTAGATCACGATCCAACATAATAGACACTGAGACACCATGTAATCTGACGATATCATCTACGTATATGCCTCCAACTTGTATGCTGAATATTCAATGGAAATAAGGACGAAATGAGTTGATTTGGTCAACCGATCCACGATTACCAAAAACGTATCATGCCCTTTCTGAGTAGCTGGTAGACTAGAAACAAAGGCCATGGCGAATCGAGATCTATGCGTCTTTTGGAGTAAGTCATCTCTCAACTGTCTATGAGACGGTATCCATAATCTGTCTCGAAATCTCAAGGCTTTATCAGTCGTGTCCTGTACTTCTTATATTCTGAATCAACCCTCTGACAGTTTACCACTCTAAAGACAACCACTAGCTCTATTTTCATTTAAACTCGTATTTGACCCTCTGAGATATCTGAGCCCACAACTGAGCCATCGGCTGGTACTCCCTAAACATTCATTACAATCTTAGACTCTATCTCTTGTCGTACACGACTTAGAGCATCTGCCACTACGTTAGCCTTTCCTAGGTGGTACTCGAGCGTAAAGTCAAAGTTTTTCAAAAGTTCCAATCATCTATTCTATCGCATGTTTAACTCGCTCTGAGTGAATATGTACTTCAAAATTTTATGATTCGAGTAGACAGTGAACTTCTCCCTACACAAGTAGTGATTTTATAACTTCAAAGCAAACACAACTTCCGCCAACTCTAAGTTGTGCATTGGATAATTCTTCTCATGTACTTTCAACTGCCTAGACGTATAAGCAATTACTTTCTTATCTTGCATTAACACACCTCCCAAACCAGTCCATGACGCATCAGTGTACACATACAGCTCCCTGCCAGCCTCCGATAGAATCAAAATTGATGAAGTAGTTAGGCGGTTATTCAACAACTAAAAGGCCTCCTCACATGAATCATCCCATTCATAAGAAACTTCTTTTATAGTCAAGTTGGTAAGCGGTGAAGTAATCGACGAGAAACCTTGCACGAATCGTCGATAGTATCCTGTTAAGCCTAGAAAACTATGAATCTCAGAAGCATTAATGGGTTGTGGCCACCTAAGGATCGCCTCGATCTTTGCAGGATCAATTGATATCCCTTTTATATTCACCATGTGCCCCCAAAAACCTCACTTTTGAGGCCCAAAACTCACATTTGCTCAACTTAGCATAAAGTTTGTGTTCCCTCAAAGTCTGCAACGCTTTCTTGAGGTGTTTCCTGTGATCTGACTTAGTCTTGGAGTATATCATGATGTCATCGATGAACACAATCACAAGTTGGTCAAGAAATGACTTGAAAACACAGTGTATTAAGTCTATGAACATTGTCGGTGCATTAGTGAGCCCAAACAACATCATAGTGAATTAGAAGTGTCCGTAACGAGTTCTAAATGCTATTTTTAGTATGTATTACTCTCATATAGCATGATGATAATCCGATCTCAGATTTGTCTTAGAGAAGAACTTTAATCCCTTCAATTGTTTAAACAAGTCTTCGATTCTAGGAAGTGGGTACTTATTTCGGATAGTCACCCTGTTCAATTATCGGTAATCAATACACATCCTCAAACTGCTATCCATCTTCTTCACAAATAACTCTGGTGCTCCCCACGATGATATACTCGACGTAATGAAGCATTTCTGAGTCAATTCTTCTAATTGTGTTTTCAACTCCTTTAACTCAGTAGCCGCCATATGGTAAGGTATCTTGGAAACTGGTCTCATACCGGCTATAAGGTCAATCATAAATTCAATCTCCTGATGAGAAAGGACTCTCGAAAGGTCTGAAGGAAAACATCGGGAAAGTCCCTAACCATTGGGATCTTCTCAATCAAGACTTCCAGACTTTACTCTCCCATAGAAGTTAAACTCGCAATGGTCTCTATCTCCACTACACTTGCAACCTTACCACAAGTGGCGGCGCAGGTCGGTATACAACCTTTGAACTCAAACAGTGGAATGCCCAAAATTTGTAAAGATACAGTTGTCCGAAAATAATCTATCTTGGCGTGATATGTTGCTAACCAATCCATGCCCAGTAATACATTTAACTCTAGACACTATAAGACCCGTAAATCAAATGTCATCGTGTGATCCCCCAATTTTAATTTTGCTCCCTTAACATACCATATTAGGATAAATCTGATCAAAATCATGTAAGTGTGTGATCTAACTAGTGTCAACTCCAAAGCCTGAACTACGACCCCTGATATGAGCGAAATAGTATAACCCGAATTAAATAATGTATATATATCTTAACCATTAATGGAAATTGTACTAGCGACCAACTGACTTGAGGCTTCTCCATTTCGCTCAAGAATTACATGAAGTACTCCATGAGTAGTTGGGGCCGTACTCCCCTCAGATATTTGTAGGTTAGGATATTTGTTATGGTAGTGCCTTGGAGTCCCATACCCGTAAATGATCACTTATGGCTTTCGATATGTCGAAGGCGCCTACGCAACATTGGATGATGCATTCGGTTTGGGCCCCGCTTGCCCTCTGCCCGTGCGTTGTTGCGGTTGATGTGGTGGACACGGTGGCCTGAATGTCACATTCAGAGAAGCCAAGGGTACGGGGCACGTGAATGTGTGATGGTCCCCATTGGAATGTATGATACCCTTGAAGCTCCACCTGATGATGATGGTACTCGCTGATCCCCTAAATCTATGCTTCTTAAAATTCTCTCCCTGGTCTTTTTGATAGCTACTAAAACTGCATTTCCCCTGACTATATCGATCGGATCCCGCTCGAAACTGCACCTAATTCTTATCACAAAGTGCTGACTCACATTCGAGTGCCCGATGATAAGCCTATTGGTATGTCTCTGATCTTGATGTTGTCACCATAGTGCGAATATCTCTCATTAATCCATCGATGAATCGTCTTATACGAGTCGCCTAAGATGGAACATGATCATATGCAAACTCAGCAAGCTCATTGAATCTTGACGCGTACTCAGCCATGGTCATGTTGCCTTGTACCAATGCAAGGAACTCTCTAATCTTTTCTGCCTTGACGATCTCTGGGAACCACTCATCATAAAACAAATGCTTGAACTGCGACCAACTTATATTTGGTCCCCAAGTTCTTGAGATAGACGACCACCATTTATGCACCTCGTGTTCTAGCAAGAAGGCCACCAACGGTACCATGGTCCTTTCGTCAATGCCCAAGGTATTTTTCCTTTTTTCCATATTTAGTATTCAAGCTTCTGCCTCAATAGGATTAGGGTCCCCTTAAAAGTGCGGTACATAGTATTTCATAAACTCCTTCTGAATCCCGCCTTTTCGACATGCCACGTTTTCTCTATCGACTATGGGTATAACCACTGCAATTGCAGTCATGACAGAATCAACACCTTCCTCTATGGGGTGGTGCTCGTGTGTCGGTGCTAACGGAGGATCAGGCCCTGGCCCCATTGGTGCATGTCCAGCTACTCCATTATTCCTTTGATTTTGTAGTAGTTCCAAGATATGTGCCATGTTCTTTTCCTATACGGTGGTTAAGTCATGTATGGCCTTCTAACGTGCCTATATCATAACAGACATGCATTATTCCATCTGACTGCGTCAATGCCTTTCTTCCCTTTCCTAAGTTTCCCTCTGGTTGTAGGATGTCCCTCCGTGGTTACTCATCTTGTACTGTGGAGCAATGAAAAAGGAGATTAATCACATAAGTTAAAAGAGTAGGCAAGAATATCCAAACGCTATATATATTACATTACAAACACAAATAACATTATATTAATGTTTTATTGCATGTTTTCAACCCCTTCCCATCCTAGGATTGGTCTTTTGTGCACTTTAAGTCGACTTGAACCAATGTCCCATACCATTGAGTTGTTCAACTTAAACTCGAACTTCAAACTTAAAGGCTCTATATACTTAAGTTTCACTAACCTTATCATTTTCCCTTTGTTCTAATACCTATGCGCTAATACTAACTGAAACGACCCTTACCTGAACTAGGGTCGGGTCACCCGGCCTAAGCCGTTACTCAAACCTAATACCTGAACCATGCTCTAATAACAGTCTGGCACACTTGTTTCAACCTGCGGAATAACACACTAACCATATAGGGTAATAAATGCGAAAATGTAATCAAACTAGAATTTCATAAATCATCTAATTAAAGTGATAAGAGTTCAAAAGTTTAACTAGTCTAAATCATCCTAAAGCTTCTAAATAGTCTATAAAGCTTTTAAAATAGTCCAAAGTAGATAAGGAGGGTTCCAAACTACCCAAATAACCTACTAAAGTTACAAACCGGATTTATTGTTCTCAAAATCAAATAAATAGATAATAGAAGCATGCAATTTCTCGTGAAGCAAGGAAAGACTTTAAGCGGGTGCCTTTCCTTTATCACGAGCTAATGCAGATGTGGATGTACCTGGAGTGTAAGTGGGGTAAGCTAAAGAACCAACAAAGCTCAATAAGAGAGAAGACTCACTCAAACACTAAACATGCAAGTATTACCTAAAAAGTAAAACAATTTTACATATGTAGTAGTAAACCGAATTGTAAAACATTTAATGGAAAAAAAACGAAGACATGATTTTTGTTCATAAAAGAGGTGTAAACGAGTTCCATATCTAATATCACTTAAAAGTAGATTCATTATTCAACAAACTAGGAAATGAACATTCTTTTGAAAACACTTCATAAAAAGGGAATTCACAAATTTGTAAGTAAATATCTTCATTCATGCAACGGGGTCCAATAAGAGAGTTACCATAAAATAGTAATAAATATAAGTCATGGTTCCATTAAATGCATCCTAGCTAATAGGATGAATCCGGTGACCAAAACACTCACCCTCAAGATGATGTGAACTATTGGTGGTCACAATGGCCGTTGTGATCTCCATTTAGTTCCACCAAACCAATAGTAAGTATTTTCAAGCCATCACCGATTGTGACCACTTGCGAACTTGATACTTCGTGGTGCAGACCACTCTTTTTTGGTGGGACCATAGCCACACCGCATTTTGTGGCGCAAACCACTCTTTTTTGGAAGGCACACTGCCACACCACCGCTACTTGTGGCGTTGACCACTCTCTTTTGATGAGTACAATGCCACATCACCACGTTTGGATCAGATAACAAAATTTTTCACATTACATGCATTCCATAGATAAGCATATTTATACCATTAACCAAATGCAACCCAATCCCAAGTCTTTCGATATAAATTTGAAATTTCTATTTATCTAATACACAAGTAGCATTTAATGCACGTGCAAATCTCCCCACTTACCTCGACTCGCTGCGACGCCTATAACAATTCTTGATATGCTCGGGGCCTGATGTGAACCTTTGCACGACACTATATAACCATAATACATCTTATCAATAAATGACTTGATGTAAAGTTAATTAAATGTTCCATTTATTAGTCTTTGTGATCCAGTAGTGTGGGTCTCGTGGCTCCCCCATCGCCCGAGGCGAGGGTTGAGGGGTGGGACCCGGTGGGTTTCCTTCAGAGGCGCGGTAGTGCCTCATTTGAAAGCAAATATTTTTGTTTATTTATAATATATATATGTATATATATATATTATTTTATTGTATTTTATTTTTATTTTTATATTTTCTTTGGGTGTTGACTAGTCAACCATAGTTGGATGGTCAAGCATAGTTGACCAGTTGACCAGTTAACCAGGGGTTGTTTGGCCCCTAGTCTAATTTCAAGGGGCCAAACATGCCCCAAGGTACCCAGCGTCCTCAGGAGCGGTGCCAGGACGTCCCTACCGGCGGTTATGGGGGTGGCTCCAATGCCACCCTTCCCCTCTCCTATTCACTTCGAATGCCTCTAATGGAGGCCCCTTCTTGGGACAGTGGTGGCGACAGTGGTGCCATCGCTCTCCTTTAGCAGCTGCGGTGGTGGTACCGCCATTCACCTCTGGTAGCGTAGCAGTTGTGTCGCATATATATATGAGGTTTTCTCTTCTTTTGTACAAATCCAACCATATGTAAACCATTTAAACTTAAAAAAATAGCATAATGAAGAAGATGAAGATGGGATTTACTTTTTTAGTGGTGCCTCTTTAGGTTAGAAATCCTACAAATTACAATCGCCCTTTTCACTCAAACGTGTTGATTTTGTCCAAAAGAGGATAAGGTTTAAAACTTGATTTTTATATTAAGGCTAATTTAGTGTAGGGTTTGTAAAGTTACTGAATTGCCTTTCGGGCGGGTCTATTAGGTTTGTAGGTCATCACATGTTAGGTAACTGGGTAAGGAAAAATTGGGCACAAAATCAAGTTGATAGTAGGTTGCAGAGGTGTCGGAGAGTGTGTCGGATCATGATCACCTCGGCGGCACGCACCTATGTCTCAGTGCAACTATAAGTTCCCTGCAATGGGAGTAGTGGGGTGTTCAAGGGATCATAGAATGGTACTATCAAGGTGTGAGGAGTGGTCAGTTAGGGATAGGTTAGATGCACCAGAGTTTCCTCGAGATTTAAATTTCAGAGACAAGTTTTCTCCTAGTAGGGAAGAATTGTAACGACCCCAAATTAATTAAATCAGGATTAACATTAATCTCGGTGATTAACAGTCGTAATTCGGGCATTACGTGGATAACTCAGTTGACTCGGACATGAGAACTGATGTAATATGTTATTTATGGATGGTATTTATGTATATGTTGTATTTAAAATCATTAGTAGTGTATTGCACCGCATGTGTGTATGTTGCTATCTGGCGAGTTGGTGTGACGGGTGTTTGCCTTGAAAGGCGTGTCAACGCTAGTATCTAGTTGGCAAACTACAGGTACACTAGAAAACTTGACTAATTCATGCTAAGATGACTAGTTAATCAATTAAAATGGGTAATGCAATCATAGTCTAAGTTGATTAAATTAAAACAATAGGCTATAGTGTGCCTCGAAATGCATGCCAAAACGCGGTGCATTAAGTGAATTTGTTAATTTTGTGAATAAAAACACTAAACATATAAATAAATCAAGGCCTATAGTTTGGTTATTTAAATTGGAACCATATGATTTTTCTAGAGATATGTATTGACACATCTAGGAACCAAATAAGTATCAAGTTAGTGTCACTTGGATTGAGTTAGTGGGATACATGTCAAGGTGTGGACCATTAGATGAGCTTCAAGATACGTGTGTACATAAAGATCAATGGCTAGGAATCAATCTCACATTAATATATACAATGAGTCGCTCAAACACATGCAAACCAAACCATTTTATTTCTAAGTTTCTTGAGTTGAAGAGGAGATCTAAACCTTGAACTCAACATTTTGGAGGTCAATTTGAAGGATTAAAACTAAGGTAATCCTCTCCTCCATCTCTTATACATTCTAATGAACTCAGTTTAGCATGTGTTGGCGTAAATTTGAATTTGAGAGTTTAGTTACTAATTTTGATGAAAACTTGATGAAATACAAGTATTATTAGCATTTCAAGTGAGGAATTACAACTGATTTTGATGAATTGAGGTTTTTGGTGAATTTGGAAAAAACTAGTGGATTTCATGAAATTGATTAATTTGATCTAATTGTTGTTACTGATTGAGTTGGGATGATGTTTTGGAGTTTATATGTAGTGGGGTCTAAATAGCTAATTGGGGAGTTTGGGACGGAATTCTCGAGTTAAGAATTCTGTTAAAAGGACAATTAGTGCCCTAACTAGGCTTTAGCGCGCTAATCAATCTGAGAACTTAACAGTTTTTCAAAATGAAGAACAGTAGTTTGTTCGACAGATCCCCTAGGGTGACCCATTAGTGTGATAATGACAAATGAAACTGAATTAAAAGGGTTGTTTTTGGGATTTTCGACTTAGTACATATCCAAAAACCTATAAACATACTAAATATGTGAAATTGGACTTCAGGGACTTAGGGGACCATAGCTCGGGTATCGGGAGCTAATCGAGTTGAATTCGGGAGTCAAGGGAAGTCGGAGCGCGTATTGAGGCGCGTAAACCTATTAGAATGCCTCACGTAATTCAAGGTTTGTTTTATCAATATTAGATTTCATGTGTGATTGCTGGTGGGCACACATGAGGTTTAACTCCTATTTTGGTCTGTGTATATATTGGTTGTGGCTAACTTACTTGCACGGGTTACTTGTGTTTAATTCTCGTGTCAACGGTAGTAGAATATATCTACAACTGTCGAGAGGGACTTAATATGTTCTTTTAACCTGAAATAGTGTTTGAAAGGGTTCATCCGTTAACTGAAGTTGAGGTTTAGTCACTGTAAGCCTGTAAGTATATAAATGGTTCAAGCCTTGTTTTATCAATTACAGACTGGTTTAGGTCAGGGTTTTCTAGTGATTATATGGTTGTTTAATTATTATTTCTTTTTTGAGTTTGTTTATTCAGTATGTGTTGTTGATTAGACGCTACTATTTTTGCTTGTCGTATGCTCCTACATTCATAGGAATATGATATATTTTTGTCAAATGTTATATTTGCATGTCTCATAGTTTATTAGTTTTATTTCATGAATATTATGTGGATTTCTCTTGAGGTTTTACTTATTGAACTCATCACTGTATTTGTTGGTGACTAAGTGCAGATCCTTCGACGAGCAAGGGCAAGGGCGATGAGGTGTTGGGCGACTACCTCTAAGATAGTGATGCCAACTCGTGAGTTACATCAGTATGCATGTTTTTACTTTTGTTGGGTTTTGGGGACTGTAGAACATTGACTACATGTATATGGATCTTTTGTTATACTTATCTCGCCTTTGAGATCTATACAAGGTGTCTTTTCGCCGGCCACTACTTTGGATTGTTAAATACTGCATAACTTACTCAATTAAAGACTTCCACTGTAAAATTATAATATAACATGATAAATTGACTAATTAGCTAATCACATCAGTAATACTTATACATAGATTAATTAGCTAAACTAGAGTTAATTGGATAATGTAAGTAATCAGTTAAGTCGTGGGGTGTCATAAGTAAGCGTGCCATGATGTGGTAAGCATTGGTGACGTGGGATACGACATGGAGGGTCCCAAGGTTGTCTCAGGATTTAGGGTCATCACAATTCAATGCGTATTCCATTTAGGAAACTTGATCTGATTTATATGAGGATTTGATCTACTTAGGGCATTCGCACCACGTTAGCTTTTCTTGGGTGATATTGGAGAGCAAAGTTGTAATCTTTTATGAGTTGTAACCAAGCCCGTTGAGTATAGATGTATTGTAAACTTTTATGATTTGAGTAAATAGTAAATTTCTCTCCGTAAACATAGTGTCTCCAAATTTGTAGGGCAAAGACCACTGCTGCCAACTCTAGGTCATGGGTTGGATAATTCTTTTCGTGGACTTTTAATTATCTCGACGCATATGCAACTACTTTTCCAGATTGTATTAAAACAATTCCAAGTCCATTATGGGATGTGTATGTACAAATGACAAACTCAACACCACTGACATGGGTGATCATTAAGGTGCGATTGTAAGTCATTTTTTAAGTTCTCTAAAAGCGTTCTCAAGTTTGTCCCACAAAAACGTGACATTTTTCTTGGTCAATCTAGTGATGGGTTCAGCTAGTTTGGAAAAATCTTGAATGAATATTCGATAATATCCTGCTAGCCCTAAGACACTTCTAATTTCCGTGATTGAGGTAGGTCGTTTCCATTTGAGAATTGACTCTATTTTTTGGTCTACCTCAATTCATTTTTCGGAAATCACATGACCTAAGAACTTGACCTTTTCATCTGAAACTCATGTTTGCTCAATTTTGCATACAGTTGATGATTGATAAGAGTTTGGAAAGTGATTCAAAGATGTTTCTCATGGTCCTCATAGGTGGATGCGTATATTAGGATATCATCTACAAATATGAAAATGAATTTATCAAGATAAGTTCTGAAAATATGATTCATTAGATCCATGAATGATGTTAGTGCATTGGTTAATCCAAAGGGCATTACTAAGAACTCATAATGTACATAACGAGTTTAGAAAGTAGTCTTAGGTACATATGAGGGTTTGATCCTTATTTGGTGATATCCTGATTTGAGATCAATTTTTGAAAAAATACTTGGCTCTTTTTAATTGGTTAAAGAGGTCATCGATTTTTGGAAGTAGGTAACGATTCTTTATGGTCAAAACATTTAATTTGCTATAATCTACAAAGTCATATGGCTCCATTTTTCTTTTTGACAAATAAGACAAGAGCGCCCTAAGATATGTACTTTTTTGAATAAACCCTTTCTCTTCTAATTCTCAAAGTTGTTTATCTAATTCCTACAGTTCCTTGTAAGACTTTTGTAAATTCTCTTACTACAGGAATATTAATTGTGTTAAGGTTAGCATTTTCAATTGCAGAGTTGAGAAATATTTTTGGGTTTTTCTTATCCTTAGGGAAATCTTTAAGAGCAGCCATTATAGTTCTATGGATCTTTTGAGTTTGACCATTTATTATAAGAGTATGTCCAATTGAAAGGGTTAGATATATTTTTTTTCTTTTCGCAATCAATTTGAGCATGATATTGAGCTAAGCAATCCATTCCTAAAATTAGGTCATACCCTATAATATTCATAACTATAAGGTCAACTAAAAATGTTTTATTATGTAGTCTAAGTTCACATGAATTACATAATTTTTCTATTATTCTAGTACTTCCCAGTGGGGTTTGAATTCTAAGAGTATTTTCTAAATTTCCTATTGGTAATTCTAAGTTTTTTGCAATTTATGTAAAGATAATAGAGTGAGTAGCACCGGAGTCAAACAATACTTTAATTTGTGTATTAAAAAGAGGAAATGTACCTTTAACTACTACATTGGGTGGTAATACTTCTACTGAGGTGGCATTGATTCACCCAAAGTTCTTGGCTGGTTGGTGATTTTATGGTTGCCTTGGAAGTTGACTAGGGTAAGGTGGAACACTATTTGGATTTCGAGGACAGTGACGGGCTATATGTCCTGACTGATTTCGCATAAGCATGTTCACATTGGTGTTCGTACTAGTTGTCCTTGTTGGATTGCAAATGATGGGTGAGTTAATTCTTGGTTTCTCCCACCACAAAAATTGTTAAAGTTTGTTTTCTCTTGCCTACAAAACTTATTTTGAGTTTCATTTTTTTTGTTCTACCCTACCGTATGACTGTTCACCCAATGGATATTTTCTTTTGGAGTTCATTTAGTTCCAATTTCCCTTCCCCCTTTTTTCCTAGCTTCTTATTTTGAAAATTTTCATGTTGTTGGAATTTTTGCCTAGACTATTAAAGCTCCCTCAACTATTGCCTTATAATCTTTATGCTGAAATGGTGCTAATGCCTGTCGAATGTCATACCTTAGCTCAAAGAAGAACTTTTCTGCCATATCTTGCTTATTGGTAACATAGCTGGCGCAAATCGAGTTAACTTGGTAAACTTGGCCTCATATTCTTGTACTGTCATTTCCTTTCAAGTTAACCGAGCAAACTCAGATTTGAATTATGCCATCTAGGTTTCAGGAAAATATTATTGGACAAATAAAGCCTCAAAATCTTCCCACTTCATCGTTTTCATATCAATATTAGGATCATTTTGTATCATTTCCTATCAATTGGTTTCCTGACTAATCAGTTGACAAGAGACTACCGAGACCCTAACTTCTCTTGGCATTCTCATGACATTTAAGTCATTTTTTATTTCCTTTAGCCATTTATCAGCTTCTTTGACATCAAGTGCCCCATCATAAGTGTTTGGACTTAATCACTTAAAGTCTCATATTAAGGTCATTAGGTTTGTGGCTTCATTGGTAGTGTTTTGACAAGGCACTACTGGCAGGTCTTCAGGTAATTTTCTACTTGCCTGCTGCTGACTTATATATCTTAGGAAACTTTGGAATAATTGGTCCATAGTTAGTTCTTGTGTTTGTTCTGTGGGTTCAGTTCCTGAATGTTGGTTATTCATATGGGTGTCCTTAATTGGGTTTTCAATGATAGTAGGATTCTCACTCACAACTTGATTTTCAGTAGATATTATAGGTGGTGACCTCTACATAAATAGAAGTTATCTTAGTATATATATATATATTACTCAGTCATTTGTTTCATAGGTACATGTAACTATATTATCTAGGCTATTGGAGTTAACATTTTATTAGTTTCCACTTTATTTCATTTCATGGTGGAAAAATCGCAACAATTACTTCCCTTATATCCATTGAGTTAATATGTCTCATACCGTCTAAACTCAACGATAAAAGTTACTAATAAGTTAGTATTTATAGGTTTTTAGTAGTTTATTTTAATGTATTTAATATAAAAGTCTCTAAAATATATATTTAATTACATTTATTGGTTATTTTCAGGTGAAACAGAGTGCACGGTTGAATTCATGGCAGAAAATACTCAAAATGGAGTATTTACATGCATTGATCGGACGTCGAACAATTTACCTCCAGTTACGTATTGATCGATGGGTAGAAAATGAGACAACAGACTAAGTAGACTGCCACATGTCACTCTACCATTGGACAACCACGTCATTCTACCAGCCTTCTCCCAATCAGCGTTCTCTATGTGGCGGATCATCATACACAACACGTTACATTCTCATTTTGCTCCAATGAGAATATGCTACGTCACTACTCATTAGCCCTTAACCAAGCCCGTGTAGCCACGTGGCGTCTCACCAACACATCACACTAGCATTTCTTCTCCTCGTTCAGCAGCTCTTCGATTTCCTCGGGATGCATCAGCACCGTCTCCCAAAATTTTGTCCGAGTTCGTGTGACTTTCTCACCGCCTACGCTGCCACGTGTCACGCCCTCCACGCCTAACAACACATCATCAGCAATTCTTCAACCAATTAGATGATGACACGTCAGCTGGTCAGCAACCACCAGATGCTCCTCGGCGCACGAGTCACCTCCCTAACCCCTAAAATTAGTTTCTCTCACATCTCGGGACCAATTTTTAGTAGTTTTATATATTAGGAACTTAGGGTATTATTAGAAAACATTAACTATTATATTTTTTAGCATCAAGTTCTCTCGACGATGGCCTAGGTCAGCGGGAAAATAAGTCAGGATTATGGATTCATGGAATATTATGTGAGATCTTTTATTTTATAATTAAATTTAATTTAATTTTCTTATTTCATTGTTGTTGATTTTAAGGAATATGGTTTAGATATAGGGTATGTTTGTGGCTAGTGCATGCTTTTAGGGGGACAACCTATATTTATTTGGACCATTAGTATCCGTGTAATTGTGCTTTTTGACCAATAATGTGACGAACAATCACCTGTTTACCGTAAAACACTTTCGGTTCTTGAGTGCGCAACAATTGAATCAAGGTTAAACCGGGAGCATATGCGATTTAATTATTTAGGATTAATGTTCCTACGGATCCTTATTACTGCGGTTAGTGTGTTAAACATGATTGGCGGATGTCTAGGGTTATAAATTAATTAGGTAAGTTGTTAGTGGCGGACGTCCAAGCTATCGAGATTAGGGGAATGAGAAATTTCTGGCGGATGTCGATTTTCTATAGTTAATCTAAGAGAATTTAAATTAACGACTTTTTGGGAAAGATCGAAGATCATGATTGCCTCCGAATCTTGATCTTGATTTGTGAAACTGTAGACCTAGGTGTTACTTAGGTATTCATTAATTGTTTTCAAAGTTATTTTAGTTAGTTTATTTATTTAGTTTAGTTAGTTAAATTATTTATTTAAAACCACCGATTTTTCCTTTTCGTTGTTTTTACTTTAGAATGACCACAAATCTCCGTTTGATCGACCCTTTGCCATTATTCTACAAAATATTTGGTTTAAGAAATTTTATTTTATTGCTTATCCATAAACAATTAAGTTTTCGTCTCTTTTTCTTTTTATTATAAAATATGTCACCTATGCAACTATTTTATTATTGCTAGTACAATAGTACAATTTACAGTTGTCATGGCTCAAGACATAGTTGGTTTAGCTAGTTATACTTTTGATCTATTCTATGATAATTAACCAACTCATTGGTTTTTATTTGAGGTTGCTAACTATTTTTTTTTCTAACATATAACACTGATTGTGACACAAACAAAACTAATTAAACATTCATACTAATTTGACGTTGTCCCCCAATTCAAGTTTTTCCTATACTAATATGATGACTTTTAGACTTTAATTGGCAAGGACAGAACAAGGACAAGAGAGTGGACAACTAGATGACAAGGAATCTAATGATTGGTTGATTCGACGGTTAAATGTGTATATGATCTTGTAAAAAAAGTGGACATGGTGACTACTCTATATGAGTCGGATTGAATGCTAATTAACAAAATAAAAAAATGTATGAATATAATATGCATGACTTAAATATGTGGTGTAACAATAACTAGAGTGAAAACGACTCATTTGGTATGCTTTGCATGGACATGCAATGATGGAAAGGTGGTACATATTTGGCTACGGAGAAAAGTAGCGCATAAAATGTCATGACCTATTGATGCAATGCATTAATTGAAATAAGATATCGTAAACATGATTTACCTTATGTACATTTCCAAAAGCTTGGCTGGAAAAGTAGGGTAGACTAGTTGATTAAAACATTAATATAGGTCGGAAAGGAACAAGGTGTCTACGCTAACTAAGTTCTCTCTTTGTTTCCTCTTTTTTTTTCGGTAGCATGCAACTATGTTGGTGGGGTATTTTTACTACATGAATGTGTGCATCTACAAGAGGATATGCATTACCCTAAGATTGTACCGTAGTTATCCATTTTTTCATAACATATGTGAAGATAAACTTGTTTATCTTGCTACAACTCACTTAAATGGAACTTTCCATTCTAGCCTGAACCTATAGAACCTAAGAATTAGAGAATCTAAGATTGATGACCCTTTTTTTGTTGACATGTGTGTTATGTTTCTACAGTTTTTTGTTAAGAAAATGACACACATAGTGTAACGACCCATTTCATTAACGTCGTTATTTATTTCGTAATTTCAGACATGGACGCAAGCTCGGATCCATGTGGACGCCGCGGGTAGGCTAGGACACATGTCGACCTAGGTACACTAGCAAATTGTGTGTTGTATTATTTAATTGTGATGTATTTTATGAAATTATTTGTTAATACATCACATGTCTGTATGTTGAATGGTTATATCGTGCGAGGTTGTGTGGTGGGTAGTCGCCTCAAAATGCGTGTCAATGCGAGTATCAAGAGGCAAAGTACGGGTACACTAGGGAACTCGTCTAATTCATGTTAATATGATTAAATAATACAATTAAGATGGGTAATGTAACCATAAGCTAATTGAGTTGAAGTTTAAACAATAGGGTATGGCATGCCTTGAAATGCGCGCGTTGGGATGCAGGGCACTAGATATTAGGTAGCCAAAGGTTAGTGGGACCATGAGTTGGTTAATCTTGATAAATAAAACACTAACCATATGGTTTGATAAGGCTTAACATAAGGTGAGTTAATTAAATAAATAATAAGCCTATAGTTTGAACTAAATAATGAGGACCATAAGATGGACATCAATCATATTGAGTAATTCAAGGAGATGAGTGTGTTAGTGGAGTTATCAAGTGGTGTGGGACAACATGAAATGAGACCACAAGATAATCCTCGAGATAGTATACACATTTGATCAAAACCAACATATATAAGCCACATGAGTAGGAGTTTCATCTCCATTAACCGAAATTCTCATGCTATCTGAGAAAACCATAGCATAAGAGGAGATTTCAAGTTGAGGTTTCAACACCTTGGAAGACAAATTAAGTGATCAAACTAAGGTAATCATCTTCCATATCTCATACATTTTTCAATGAACTTGTTTTTGTGTGTTTTTGGTATAATTTGAGTTGGAGGGAAAGATCCTTGGTTTTCGATGGAAATTTAATGTCCTATGGGTTTAATGATAATCTCTATTGAGGATTTATTACTAGTTTTGCATGAATTGGGATTTTTGTTGAATTTGGACAAAACTAATGAATGTTGGGATTTGATGATTTTGACTTAGTTGTTATTCTAAGGTGAGTCTAACTGATGTTTTGGAGTCACTTTGATATGGAGATGATGTAAACTAGGTTAGGGTAGCTAATTGAGAGGGGAATGACAGAATTCTCGACTTGAGAATTCTGTCACATGGGGCAATTAGCATGCTAACTAGGTTGGTTAGCGCGCTAATCGTTCTGGGTTTCCAACTATTTTTCAAAATGATGAACAGAAGCGTGCTAGACAGATCCCCTACCACGCTAACTTCACCTCGCACTTGGTAGATCCATTAGTGCGCTAATGACAGATAAAATATGAATTCAAGCGTTGTTTTGGTGATTTTCAACTTAATACATATCTAAACACTTATAAACAACCTAAACTTATAAAATTGGACTTCAGGGACTTAGTGGGCCGTAGCTCGGTGTCGGGGAGTTAACGAGTCGGATATAGGAGTCCGGGGAGGTCAGAGAGTGGTTTGATGTTTGTAAAACCCAACTGAAAAACTCTGAGTATTTGTTTCTGTTTTAAATTTCATTCATATAATTTCCTTGTTGATTTTAATATTCTATTTTATTACTTGGACGTGAGTTGAGGTTACTCCCCTGGATTTCCTGGTTGTGTGATCATGATGCACTGGGTTGTAACACGTGTGACCCGACCCTCAGTGAATGTTAACCTGAGCTTGCCCTTGGTGCACATGTCGGTGGCTCAGCTGATTTAGCCAGCACCGTGAGGGACCAAGGGTCGGGCCAGTTGGGCGCGACCACTCGTGGGGACTTGGTGACCAGAAGTACAGTCTAGTCTATCTGGAGCGAGCACACACATTTGTTAGCTTAATTGTTATCTATTCATGCGATGAGCCATTTACAGTTATGTGTCGTTACATTATGCATGTTTATTTGATAGTATTTCTTGCATTTCTTTACTTTGCCTATGCGAATGCTCAGAGGCATTTCTTAGGATTTTACTTACTGTACTCGTCATCTGTCATTTTGTGATGATTGAGTGTAGATCTTAATACTAGTACGGGCAAGGGGATCCTAGGCGAGTACATCTAATTGTCCATCATCGAAGACCTACTAGTACGTGCTTATTTTGATATTTTGTATTATTTTTTAGATATTGGGGGACATGAGATGACATGGTACATGTATATATACCTTGTTTATGGTATTGTCGCTTACATGCAGAGTAATGTTTTCGGGTTTTCTACAGTAGGATTTGCTCTTATGAATAATAATTACCATGCTAGTTACTTATTCTAATTGTATTAAGTAAGGCTTCTACTGATATATATATGTTAACTTGTAAGATACAACCCGCTAGTATGGTTAAGCATTATAATAAACTTTTAAATACTTAAGGAGAATAAGTTAAGAAAATAATGATAATCCACTAACTAATTTAATAAAACACATATGGACACGATTTCTTAGACAAGAGGTGGACAAGAAGGTGCAGGACACGTGTAGTTGGGCCCCACCAGGCAAGGAGTACATGGAGACACGTCACCCCGAGGCGGCAGGGTCGTCATAGTTGGTATCAGAGACATGTTTTAGGAACTTGAGAATGTAAAATAAAGGAGCATAAAACTCAATAAATAAACTTTAATTGTGGAAACTCGAAGTTATTGCCTTAGAACTTTAGTCAAGAAGTGATGTGAGGCGGGTAGAGATAAAGTTTATATACGCGTTATATTCTCATTTTATATATGGTATACGTATATACATCGAGGTCGATCGAAGCACGCTTCTCGATGCAGATAATGGACGACAATCGACTACACCTCGTGAAACTAGTCAGACTAGTGATGTGTCTAGGGATTCCCCGGTTATAGAAAGTATGAAAGATCGACTCTTGATTCAGGAGACTCAAATGGCTAAGGTACTACCTTTGTTACGGGATCAAACAGCTGCACCGACGACACTTGCTACAACGGTTGTCGTACACGCAGAGCCAATAGTAGTTATTATACCTATAGGGACAGTCGTCGCCCTTGTTATTCCCCATATGCCCGTTGATGGGGTAGTAGCAGAGACACAAATAGATAGAGCCACCACAATTGTTGTTCCATTAGAGATGCCGACTCCTACGCCTCCACCCATGACCACGGATCGAATGACTGCTACCACTACTACCTCTACTACATCGGGACTCGTCTTGGCTCCAGAGGTGAAGATGTTGAGAGAGTTTCTTATGTTTCAGCCATGCTTCTTTTTACGGAAGTGGTGACCCCGAAGCTACGAGGAAGTGGATTTTGTCTCATTAACGTTTTGATAAGCTGATGAGGAATTGTGATAGTGTTCAGGCACGGTTATCTGGGGCATGCTTGAGAGGCTAAGTAACAGTATGGTGGACCACATATTAGGATACATATCCAGAGCCAATGACATGGGCTGAGTTAAGGGAGCTGCACTATGATCGGTACGAACCAATAGATGTGAGATTGAGATTGAGATAAGAGTCTTTAACCATGAGACAGGGTAACCGGACTTTGCTGCAGTATATGGAGAGATTTTGGTACTTACTCCAGTTCTCGATGGATGTAGTTGGGACGAAGCATCCGCAGATATATTATTTCACTAAAAGAGTTAAAGATAAGATTACTTCGGTAATGGTATCGTCTAGGGCACCCACTCTGCATGACATATTTGATAGAGCTTTGGTGCATGAGACCTACCTTATGCAGAGGGATGGCAGACGTATGACTGGGACTGAGGTGCAAACTGGGACTGAGGTACATAGGAGGCAGAGTTCTCGGCCGAATCGGAGGCCGAAGTGAAGAGGGATCGTCTGGATAGAAGTCGGAAGGCTGACGAACGGGACAAGGCCCGTAAGGAATATTACCACGGCAGTCAGTTCTAGTATGAGGAGAGACAACTGGTTTACGCCATCGCACCAGCACCGACGGATCAGTATAGGCCTCTGCCACATATGTACCATCAGGGTCAAGATTAGGGGAACATGAAAGGGGTCAAAGAGATCGGGGACAGGCTAATAGGCAAGACCACCACATATGTCATAGGTGTGGTCAGAGGGGACATTTAACGCTCTTCTCGAGATGGATTGCTTGTCACCTTATCATGCATGGATATATTGTCATGGTAAGAGGATCGAGTTTCGTATTCCTGGGATACTAGAGTTTTCACAGGTTGGATCCGCGACTGAATTACCTATCACTAGTGGCCGACTAGTTACAGCGCAGGAGATGGATGCATTTGCAGTGATACTTGAGCCGATGGTTAGGATAGAGGTCATGATTGAGGACGTTTCGGTAGGTAGAGATTTTATCGATGTGTTTTCGCATGATCTATCGGGATTACCACCGCTACGAGCTATTGAGTTTATCATTGAGTTGATACCAAGGACTCAACCGATAGCCGTTAGACCTTATAGGATGTCACCATCGGAGCAAGAGGAAGTTAGCCGATAACTAGATGAGTTATTGAAGAAATGTTTTATTCACCCCAGTATGTCAGTTTGGGGAGCTCCAGTATTATTTGGGAAGAAGAAGGATGGTTCGATGAGGTTGTGTATAGACTATAGGAAGCTGAATCAGGTGATAGTTAGGAACAATTACTCACTTCCTATAATAGATGATCTGTTCGATCAATTGGCAGGCGTCAGATTCTTCTCGAAGATTAATCTTCGCTAAGGTTATCATTAGTTAAAAATTCGAGATGAGGATATACAGAAGACCACTTTCAGCATGAGGTACAGGTTATTCGAGTTCACGGTCATGCCGTTTAGGCTGACTAACGCCCCCAATGATTTTCATGGATTTGAGGTATAGGTCTTGAGATCGTATTTGGATAGATTTGTTATAGTTTTCATCAAACACTTCTTAATCTATAGTAGGACTCCTAAGGATCACGAGAGACACCTCAGGTAGTTTTGACGACACTAAGAGAGCACAAATTGTCTGCCAAGTTAAGTCAGTGTGACTTTTGGCTGAGTGCGCTAGACATAACCCTTAGCGTGCTAACTTCGCCTAGCACGGTAATGACAGATAAAATATGAATTTAAGGGTTGTTTTGGAGATTTTCAACTTAATACATATCTTAACACTTATAAACAACCTAAACTTATAAAATTGGACTTCAAGGACTTAGTGGACTGTAGCTCGGTGTCGAGGAGTTGACGGGTCGGATACGGGAGTCCGATGAGGTCAAAGGGTGGTTCGAGGTTGATAAAACCCAACCGAAAAACTCTGAGTATTTGATTTTGTTTTAAGGTCGATTCCTATCATTTCCTTGCTGATTCTAATATTCCATTCTGTTACTTGGACGTGGGTTGAGGTTACTCCCCTGAATTTCTTGGTTGTGTAATCAGTGAGCATTAACCTGAGCTTGCCCTTGGTGCACGTGTCGATGACTTAGCTGATTTAGCCAGCACCGTGAGGGACCAAGTGTCGGGCTAGTTGAGCGTGACCACTGGTGGTAACTTTGTGACCCGAAGTACAATCTAGTCCATCTAGGGCGAACACGCACATTTGTTTGCTTAACTGTTATCTATTCATGCGATGAGCCATTTACAGTTGTCTGTCTTTACATTCCATATATTTATTTGACAATACTTCTTGCATTTCTTTACTTTTCTTATGTGAATGCTTAGAGGGGCTCCATGAGATTTTACTTACTACACTCGTCATCTATCTTTTTGTGACGATTGAGTGTAGATCCTAGTAACAGTAGGGACAAGGGATCCTAGGCGACTACATCTGATTTTTTGTCGTCGAGGACCTACGAGTACGTGTTTGTTTTAATATTTTATATTATTTTGGGTATTAGGGGACTTGAGATGACACAATACTTATATATACCTTTTTTATGGTATTGTCGCTTATATACATAGTGCTTTTTTTCAGGTTTTCCACAACAGGATTTGCTCTTATGAATAATGTTTACCATGCTAGTTACTTATTCTAATTGTATCAAGTAAGGCTTCCACTGATATATGTTAACTTGTAAGATACAGCCCACTAGTATGGTTAGGCATTAGAATAAAATTTTAAATACTTAAAGAAAATAAGTTAAGAAAATAATGATAATCCACTAACTAATTTGATAAAAACACACGTAGACATGATTTTTGAGGCAAGAGGTGGATGGGCAGGTACCGGACAAGTGGAGTTAGGCCCCACTGGGCAAAGAGTACACGGAGACACGTCACCTCGAGGCGGCAGGGTCGCCACACATAGTTTCTTATCAAATCAGCTGCCAACTATTTAAACACTAAATTCCTTCTATGCTATTCATTTGTCATTGTAGCTTTCACATAAAAAAAAATTTTAGACCATAGACGTGGCATTAAACGTGCCTTTTGGCTAACAATTCTAGATACCCATATTTTGTCTTATCCTCAATCTTCTATTTCTATAGTAAGCAGGGACGAAACTACCTTTGTCCCCTAAATTTTCTTCCTAATAGTAGTTATATATACATGGTTATGCATATAAGTTAAAGAATGAACTACTTTGGCTCACTTTCTAATTTCTTCTTTTTGTTATTTAAGTTCACTTGGTAACATATACCAAATTGATAATGAGCCATTCACTTGGTTGATACATGTAGTTCAACACTTAACGTAAGGAAACTTAAATTTTGGGACATTAGGTTGGCCCCCCTTTGTTTGCTTTGTTCCTGATAGTAAGTATGGTTTAAACTATCACTAGTGATGTTTCCTAGCAACTCTACCTAAGACCGATTTTGAGAATATGCAAAAGTTTTTTTCTTTTTTTTTCTATCGATAATTGTTATTATTAATATTAATATTAATATTAATATTATTATTATTATTATTATTATTATTATTATTATTATTATTATTATTATTATTATTATTATTATTATTATTATTATTATTATTATTATTATTATTATTATTATTATTATTATTATTATTATTATTATTAGGACTTTCTTCCTCTTTCGTTGTGTATTTTCCCGAGTTATACAGTACTTTGATACCAAATTTGTTACACCCTAATCTCGAGATATTCACAAGACCAAGATGGACTGCCCACAGGGCCAGTACCGAGTATAATCGAATATTGAAAAACACACCATAAAACTTATTTATTTATTTTTATAATGATTTTGCACTGTTTCTTAATATTACATAGCATGCTTATGCTTTTCACATCATTATTGATATTTTACATTATTTATCCAACACGATCATCCTTGACCATTATACTTTATTTATCTAACATAATTAGCTTTTGACCTGATCGAGATTTATCATTCTCGATCAGCTTTGGTGATACTTGAAATTGTTAGATTTAATGAGCCAGCACCATGTAATTCTCTAATTACACCTTGTTAATGCAAATTATATAACAAAACAATAACAATAACATATATCACCAAGCAGACGATATTAGTTAGTAACCACACCGGTGGACCTCATAATTTTGTCTCAAGACCAAAATCACACCATGGTCATTAATATCATATAAAGTCTCCGTCGACCCATGACCAAATTTGGTAGACCATAACAACCACACCAGTGGACAATAGTAGCTTGTTGGTTTGAATATCTCATGTAGATAGTTAGGACAATAGCAAGGTAATAAGAGTGTTAGTGTTAAGACATATAAAGAATTAACATGTAATAAAAAAATCACTTTATCAGATCTCTTAACAAAAATTATGCAGGGTTCATTTTCTACTTAATAATGAAAGAAACAAAGATTGTAACGATGCATTAATATTGAATCGATCATTTTATTTATAGTGTTAAGAATGATTAAAATAATCTTAATGTCGCTTTCTGTCGTAATAATAAAATAAAATAATGATTAATTTGTTAAATGTCGTTATCGGTCATAATGATGGGATAAGTGTAAAAACTCTTATCAACAGATCGTCGTAATTCATAATGTCAAGGAAGTTTCATACCCTTTTCCTAAATATTGAAACGTCGTTTTCAATCATAAATTCTAAGATAAGCTTTGGACAACATTCTATTCTTTTTCTTAATGAAGAAGTTAAGATGTTCCGGGTCGTTATTAATCATAATGTTAAAGAAGTTTATCGTTCCCTATTTGTTGTTTAATTGTTTATCAAGGTTAGGAAGGTTCAATTTGTGTTTTTCAAGGTGTAAAATATTTGGGGTGTCACACTTCACTTGTCTATCAAAATTTCTATAAACATTTCTAAACAACACCTCCTCTATTTCTAAGCCCACACTGGAATACTTGACTTTCAAAGATTTTCAACAAAACATGCTCAGCTTGGTGGAAATGTCAAATGACCTACAATCCATTCCATAAAAATATTTATTGCATTTGCAAAAATTATTTACTCATTCTAACCTATCTTAAAATTTTAAAATCCTTAAACTATCATTACCTTAGCTCTGAAGCATTCCACTCCAACATAAAACCATTATAACAATTCCAAAAGAGATCTTAATTGCATACGAATCCAAAAATCCATTTATATAATATTTTATATCAAATAATAATGCATACATAGATAAAAGAACTAGGCAACGCACATACAGTTGGAAAGCTTTCCCTTTCCATTGTCGAAGTTAGAACCTCTCATGATCAAATTATAAAAAATTGATAGTGTCAGATGAGTAAATCTCACACTATCCAGTACACCTTTAATAATTAAATATATAATAATCCAAGAGATTAAACGAAAAATATAATCCAAAAAACTTAAATACAACCGTGAATGCATCCCATTTTTGTTATCCGACCACAATCAAACAACGTTCTCTAAAAGTAGTAAGTAAATAATAATATGGACTCATGCCTGTAGAGGATAACCGAATGAGTCTCGTTCCTCTAGAATTTGAGAGTATGATATGGTTCAACATGATCTCATGATAACCACGTGATGCAAAGTATCAAGGACTCCTACCCCTCGAGCATAATATAGTGTTCTATAACCACGGTATAATATACACTATAAGGAGGCTCGAATTGCCCTTATCTTCTCTATCCAAGTATGCATGTACAACAAAAATGCAATATCAATGATCAACGCAATTTATACGAAATTATAATCATATAATGTAAAGGTTGCTATAGAATTTACTTAACCTAACAAACGCGATATCACAACTCTTTTACGCTATAAATTATAAGCTCAATAAGTCTTCATAATAATTCAACAATTGTTTTCCAATTAGTTGTCATTTAATATACCTACTTGTGTCCCCCTAAAATACTTCCAAAATGAATTCTCTGATGCCCAGATCTCATGTTTTACTCAAAATTATTGTTCCACATAAAAAATCATATTGTTTAGGCTTAAATATAATTTTTTTTTCAATTTTTTTTATATATTTATCGGTCCTACATTAACTCAAAAATCCCAAAATCATCTCAAATCAACTCATCGAATGTCCGGATCTCAATTTTGACTCCAAATTGTGATTCGAAATCGAAAATTAACTTAGATTGGTCTTTAAAATAATTTTTAAAAATTTGGATATTTTTTAGTCTCATAACACGCTTTACGAGGCAAAATCCCCGGCACAAATTCTCAAAAAAAAATTAAATTCCTTATTTTTCATAAACTAGAATTTTTTAATTCGAATTTTGGATATTTGGCTCATATTTATTTTTTTGAATTTTTGTTCATTTTTTGGATTTTTTATGAATCTCTAGCATTTTTTTTTATATAATTTAGGTGGTTTGACCCTGACCGGACCAGTCTGGTTCACTCCAGTTCTGGTCAAACCCATTTTCTTCCTCCTCTGGTAGCCCATTTCACAAACTAGCATTTTTTTTAATTTGATTCATTAAGGTTGGGTTTGGCCCCAACCCCAAAAGTGTTTGAGCAAGGGAGACGGCTAGGAAGCCATCTCCTTCCTTAGACTGAGCCTCCCTCTCATTCCCAACTTCCATTAACACACCTTACAACAACCTACAACAATAACCCAACAATAGCGTACAACACACACACACACACACACACACACACACACACACACACACACACACACACACACACACACACACACACACACACACACACACACACACACACACACACACACACACACACACACACACGCACGCACGCACGCGCGCGCACGCCTCAGTCCCAATCCCTTCGTCTCCCTCTCTCTGTTTCCAAATCTTCTATCTGTTCTCGGCCTCCCCTTAAACCCTCTCACTGCTCACTCAATCTCTTTCTATGCAAAACGATAATTTAAGGAGGTGTTTATGTTTGGTTTGCAAATTATATATTAAATTTCTTATAGATTCGCATAACGCAAATCTCGAGACAAATCTAATGATTTCAATTCATAATATAAATTTGACATTCTTCGAGATATTTATTATGTATCTCGAGTTCAATCTTTGTTTCAAAACAATTGAATGAGACAGTGTATTGATTTGAAGATATATAATATAATTTTCTCGAAATTCGTATCGCACGAATCTTGAGGCAAATCTAACGATTCATTTTCATTATGCCTTTTGATCTTCCTCGAGATACGTACTATATTTCACGAGTTCAATCTTGTAGCTATCAACAAAATAATTACCACCCCGTGACCGACTCACTGTGATTAATTATTTTTTATCTCCTCGAGATACGAAACTCGTATCTCGATGTAGGTCTTATGATTTAAAATCAAGATGCCTTTGATTTTCCTTAAGATCGGATGTCACGCATCTTGAGGTATGGACAAACCATCTCCAATAACAAAGTTCAACAATTTCTTTCCTCGATGATCACTCTACACGTATCTCGAGGTGAATCCAATGTATACTTTTTATTTAAATTAAACTATATGATTGATTTATATATATTCCTATGTATTTTCACGGCTATAAATCCGCCACGCAGGCCAACAACCACCCTCGGGCATGCATACTGTAGTACATCACGCGCGTGTCGCCTTCGACCCCGCGTTACTAGGCACCTACCAATTTATTAATTATTTTATTTAATTTCAAGATTATCTTTATATTTTATACCAAAATTAAATTCTAAAAGAAATACCCAAATCTCACCAAAAATTGAGAAGTATTCCCAATGCGCTCCGAAACTCACGAACATCGCGTATGCACTCCATTTGACCAAATTTCGCGTCGAAATAGTGTATAATATATCAAATAGGCACACATCACACAAAAATAATATTAAAATGTATGATCTTTGATTCGTAACACGCGGGTCCCACCTTAGATACTTAAATCTCTAATTAAATATGAAAATACTTAATTGGCCGCCTAATTAAGTTTATTTAATTCTCAGATGTCACAGGTAGCTAAGTGGGTTATGCTTAGCTACCTTTCAGTTGGGTCGACCTGGCTGGACAAGCCCGGGCAAGTCTGGTCAAGTTGAGTCAACCCATATCCAGGCAGTCCGGTTGGGCCGAATAGGCCGGTTCGGGCCCAACCCATTAATAAATCAAAATTTTAATAAAAATAATTTTAAATGAAAATAGATTATAGAGAATTATGAAAAATAAATAAAAATTATGGAAAATCCCAAAAAAACTAAAAAATACGAAAAATTAAAAAAGCTTGAAAAAGAGTTTCGAGGCTTTTTCGGGCGTTTGATACCCCGGTATAACTCGAAAAATGTGTCAAAACTAATCTTTTTGGAATAAAATTTTAAAATTTTGGTCTCACATTATAAACTCACTTAATGTGACTCTAAAATAATTAAAGTGGTATAATTAGACACTAGGGACTTAGGAGACTATAGTCGGTGTGGGGTGCACATTTTGAGGTGTGAGCTGGACATTTTAGATGGATATCTACGATTGCTTGAGGTAAGTAAACCTACGAGAAAGTCGGCTTAGAATTTACTTATTTCCTTCGAAATTTGTTTATTTCGCTTTTACTTTTCTCTAGTTCGGCTTGCATATTTACTCTATTCCCGCCTGTATATGTGTATAGTCGAAAGGACGGTATGACCCTATTGGGTTTCGGGGATCATGTGCAGTGGAAGTTTTTGAAACCTTTTTCGAACATCCTCAAACAAATATCCTATCGATTCCTTCAAGACGTTGAAAGATCGATTCCTTCAAGACGTTGCCAGAGACAAACGTCCTCTATCAGAAACCCACATACGAATGGGCGAACACAATCCGGAGTGCTGGCCTCTAAAATTCTAGGAAAAAAATCTCAAGGAAAAATCTCTCTGAGGAACTCCTTTCGACAACTGTGACCTTAATGTCTTATTTATAGTACACTAGGTCGAATTGTAAAAGAACTCCATCTCCTAAACACACTCCAAATAGAGTCCTAGATAAAGTCTAACTCTAAAAAGGATAAGTTATAGATAATCTACAATTACTAATTCAATAAGAGTTGTAATTTATCTAAAACTCAAATAAGAGTTAAAGTCATACTATAATTCCAATTAGAGTCCTATTCAAAATAAGATTTAGTAAGAGACAAAATTTCTAGTCACACTAGAAATGTATGAGAATCTTGAGTCCTAGTCAAACTAGGACATTTAATGAGAATCTTCAAAATGAATTTTATCAAATAAAATTCATTAACCCATACAATATTAAATCGCGGAAATTCTTTCTTTGTGTGCAACCCAATAGGTTCATACAACATTGGCAGTGAACCAAAACTATTTTGGTATGCAAGTCATAAGCGGTCTCTAGCAAGGAATTATGACTACCCAAGTAGCATGAGGATCAATAAATCGATACAACCTAATAGACAGTGTATATCATATCCCTTTGTCACTCGATATTTTTTTATTGAACATAAGACATGGAATGTCACCCTTATAGTTCAATCTCGTTGTCTCAATCTCCGAATTGACTTAAATTTTCAAGTGACATTGGTCCAATCAATTCATTAGACATGACCATTTATTAGTCTAACATATTGAGGGAACCAATATATATCTCTCTAAAAGAGACGGACAAATTCCATCTTGATCACACAACATCTACATGTTAGTCGAATAATGATCGATCACAATCTTTAAAATCATCTGGTTAAAGACAACGTTTGATTGTATCAAGTCAATGTGCTCCTAATGTTGGAGTCTCTGGTGATCTCAAGTCAAATGACTAAATAATATAACTCTCATGAGAATCACTTATGACATTGACCATGTAGTGTACTCATAGCGGGTCGATCCATCATCTGTTCCCAACAGATACCCATTATCTTGATCCATATCTGTATACGCATAATCATCACATAATTATCAATCAAGACTCATACTAGTCTTAATTTATTATTATTCTCACAATAATAACTGACTAGTGACATTTAGAATAATACAATAATTATCCATGAATACTATTATAAAAGAAACATGCATCTACTTATAGTAATTAAACGACATTTATAGAATTGGCTTAGGGCACATGCCCTAACATCTCCCACTTGCACTAGGTCCAATCCTTCACGTACTCAATACTGAGTAACCTTAATGCATTCTTAGTGGAAGAAGTTTGTTTATGTTTCTGCTACATTGTTTGTTATTGATGTTATGCAAATTTTTATGTCCTCTCTTTTATAAGACAAAAACACTCAAGTGATTGTTTAGATCTATAGTGTGATTTATGTTCCATAACCTAAATTTATCCATTGCTTTTACAATAAAAGCCAACATTATTTCCAACACTTGAAACCATAGCTTATTCAACCATAAACTTTACGAGCTAAACATTTTCTTTGGCTGCATTAAATGTTGCTAAAAATTTAGTTTATGTTATAGAACTTGTTAGAGTAAGTTTAGAACATTTCTACCTCATTCCTACGAAGTTAACACATCCATATTTCGATCATTAATCTTTTACATTAATTTGAAAATCTTTCTCGTGTAACCATTTACAAGACTCGTATCTTTCAAACTTATGCAAATGTAATAACATGTCTCAAGTGCTTTTGAAGTACTTAAGAATGTTATTAATAAATATCCAGTGACCTTCTCTGGAATCTATGAGATGTATGTATACTTTGCCCATAGCATATGATATATCAAGTTGAGTGCAAAGTATAACATATGTGATGATTCTCATAGCTTATGCGTATGAAATCTTATTCACATTATCTTGCTCATCATTTGTCTTAAGATGTTGAGTCTTGCAGAAACTTATGTTATAAGACATAAGTACGAAGTCTTTTAAGAATCTCGTACATTGTGACTTTTTAGTTATTTGTCTATATAAGCATTCTTATTTAAAGCAATTAACCTCTTAGATCTATCTCTATAGATCTATATCACAAGGATATAGGTCTAATTAGCTAAGAATCTCATTGAGAAATTTTCTTTAACCAAGACATGACATTCTGCAGGGTTAAGACATTGTTTCCAATTAATAATATATCATTAACATACAGATTCAAAAAGATAATTGCACTCCCATTAACCTTTATGTATATACAAAGTTTATCTTCAATTCAATGAATGTAATTCATTAATTATTTCATCAAAGCAAAGATCTCAACTCTGATAAGCTTACTATAATCCATAAATGGATCCTTTAAGCTTGCATACATTTCTCAAATTCTCAAAATAATCAAAAAACCCTGAAGTTGTATCATACACATCTTTAAGGAGCGTAAAGCAATGTTATTTTTGATATCCATTTGTCACATCTTATAGTCAAACTATGAAGTAATGAAAATAGAACTCTAAAACTTGAGCTTAGCTACCAGTGAAAATCTTATCATAATCAACACCTTAATTTAGATTGGAGTTTTTGATAATCCGTGCTTTCAAGTATGCATTTTGTCTTTTTCATTCCACTTTAACTCATTTACATCCAATGGTTATTCCATCTTCAGGTAAATAATTCAAGTTCCAAACTTGGTTAACATACATGAATTAAAACTTATAGTTAATAACACTTAGTTTCTTTGTTCAATCTACACAAGACATGTCTCTTGATAAGTAACGACTCATTTTGATCTAGTATCAAAAATACATCACAACTATCATTAATAAGAAATTCCAAGTTTTTCTGGCCAATTTCTAATTATTCTAAATTTTCAAGAGATGTATGTTACTTGTGTATACTCAACTAGCTCAAGACTTTGCTGATCTTCCTAAAGTGGTTCAGTTCTCATTTGTGGCACTTGAACATTTTAAGATTTATTTTATTCTCAATAGTGTCTTTAAACTAATTACTTTACTTAGAAAGACATCATTTTTAGCAACAAACAATTTGTTCTCAATTGCATAAATAGTATCATAGTGTTCAACCTAAATTAGACACAAAAGATTTAGACATCAAACTTTATGTGACATAACTTCTTACGCAAGTTTTGCCGCCTTAAATCTCAAAAAGGAAGACAAACTAGGTCTTTTATTCCATATCATATATGGAGTTTTATCAACCACTTTAACAAAAATAAGGTTTACTGCGAGTACCATGGTTTCTAATGTATAGCCTCAATAAGACATCATAGGAAAGTCTGTATGACACATCATAAATCAAATTATATCCTATATAGTTCGATTTCTCCTCTTAAAACATCATTTCTCAAATGACGTTCCTAATGGGGTTAATTGCAAGACAATCTCACAATTTCAAATATGGTCACTTAAACTTTTGGCTCAAATATTATCCACCTTAATTTCATCAAAATATGTTAATAGTTTGCCAAGTGATTTTTTTTCTTATACTCATTTTGAAATGTTCGTAACGATTCAAAATTATGTCTTCTTGATAGGATTTGTAATTCATTATAAAATGAACAATTGCATTCTATAAAAAACAAAATCCGTTCTTTAAGGTTTTCTTTAGAACTTGCCAAAGTCTAGCTCACAACTAAGGTTTATGTATCAAACACAAACACATTTTGTCGCTTTTACCTTCCCTTTATCATTCTTTACTAAATTCCTTTATATTATGAACCATCAAATATATATCTAAGGCCCTTTTTTATTATTCCGTCTTACGATTTTAAACATCATATGCAACTGTAAACAGTGTTCTCCTTGTATTTCAAATTATGTAATTTAAAACTATTTTGATGAATTATAGATCAAATCTACTGCCAACTTTTAGCACATGAAGATTCGAGCCTTTTGGGATAGTTAATATATTTCTTTCATATTCCAAACATAAATGCATATTAATAGGTTCTCAACCATTTTACAAGAATCTAGGAATTTCACAATCTTATGCCATTCCCATGTGACTTACTGTTGGAACATTTCCTTCAGTGTCACTATCATGTCATTAGTTTTCGCGGCCCGAATCTTTCCTAAAGTCCGATTTTATATTTTCTAACATGACATATAATCCTTGTACTAATAGATGGCAGTTTAAAGGAATCATTAATCTAAGACATACATCCTTGTTTTAAGATTGATAACATTTATCAATTTTATAATCAAAACAGGGAAATTAGTCTTAGAAATTATTTTATCCTTATCATGGATTGATCGCAGTTACTCTGGATTAGTGTTACTAGAAGTTTAACATCTACACCTAGAAGATTATGCATAATGATTTATTAGTGAGTAATTAAACTCCCACTAACCCTCGTAAATATTAATTTAGTGGTCTAAGATCCATATTTCACTTGATTTTGAGATGGCTAATCTTGAGACGGCTAAGGCACGACACTCAAAATCAAGTTATTTAGGCAGGTAACCATTACCAATTGCATCATATGCATCTCTTAGGTTCTTTACGAGACCTAGGCATCATATGTCATAACATGTTATGTATCATCTATGCCTAAAGCCCAAAACCATTTTGATAGCTTTATTAAGTCAAACCAATTTAAAATATCCAGGTAACTGTCACCCGGCTTGCCTCGCCAAGATAAAATAATACACCCTACGAAGGCTGACCTATATTGATGTGATCGAGGCCTTGACAAGTGTTTAAAATGTGTGGCATTAACTTAAAATTCTAATCGAAGGATTTTTATCAAGTTTTATGATCCATGTAGTGTTTTTACAATGATTAATTCTAGCGTCTATTTAATTATGGAATATCATATATACCCAATATGCATAGAATAAAGATCATTTATATAAAACAAGAATAAACATCTTTGTATATCAACAAGACATCATAAAACAAATCAAGGAAACTAAATACCTTAAAAATTTTCAAGTGCATGAAAGATTATATTTTCATTAATCTCATTAATTGAATATATCTCAATATAATTTTTATCGGATTCTATTTAATTAAAACCTTTTTAATTAAATATTTTAATTAATATTAATAATAGTCCCACTAATTTAAATTGATATTAATTTAATTAAAACACCTTCCAATTAAATTAATTCAATCTAATTAATGAACAATAACCCCATTTAATTAATGGTAATTAATCAATTAAAACTTCTTTCAATTAATATATATAACTCAATTAATATAAATAGAGTTGTAATCCTATTACAACTTGGAATGGATAGGCAAGATGGTTAAAGCACCCCAATGAGTTCGAGTATTAGAGATCAAATCCCTCCTTCTTATAAAATCTCCTTGTATTTTACTAAAACTATAAGTAATTTATACTCCCATTACAAATAATATAAGCCTTCGTTTTGTAATCACATTACAAACAATATAAGCCATTATTCTGTAACCCTATTATAAATAATACAAGCTTGGCTTGCTAGTTAGGGTGGTTAAAGTCTTCAACTAGAAGAGGGGAGGTCAGGGATCGAATCCCTCTCTTATCGAAAGTCTTTTTTCCTTTTATTTAGCCATGCACTTTCCATTATCATAGGAATTAACAAGAATGTTTCATTATCATAGGAAATAACTAGTTTCCATTCATTACAACTCTCTAGCACGCCATTAAAGTAGCTTAGTTGGACTGCATGTCGGACTCGGTTGGTTGGGTTCGGTCGCGGCTACTTTCTAGCACGCCCTTTTATGATACGTTTTCACACATGGCGTTTATCACGACAAACATTCATGATACAATAAAATTCATGTGACTATGACTTGGAAATCATGATACAATAAAATTAATGTGATCAATACACAGAAAACCATGACCAATTAAATATGATGTTTTGAGATCCAATTAAAACTAGTTTAATTGGTTGCCTTGAATTGTTAATATGACAAACAGATCATAATACAATAAAGTTCATGACTAGGCATGTCTTATATTCAAACAGTGATAAAAGTCACTTTGAAAAACTTAATGGAATTGAACCAACCTTGCTCTGGTACCACTGTTGGGTGTCAGGGATCATGCGCAACGGAAGTTTTTGAAACCTTTTTCGAACATCGCCGAACAAAGATCCTATCGATTCCATTATATTGATGTGCCAATAAAAACCATACCTTAACAAGAACAACTTTATGTCTGCCTTGTTTGGTGTTGATCGATTCCTTCAAGACACTGCTAGAGACAAACGTTTTCTATCAGAAACTCACGAATTGACGATCACGATCCGGAGTGCTAGCACCAAAAATCCTAGGACAAAAACTCTCACAAAAATTATCTAGGAAATATCTCTCTGGGGAGCTCCCTTCAACAACTGTGACCTTAATGTCTTATATATAGTACACTAGGTCGAGTTGTAAAAGAACTCCATCTCCTAGTCACACTCCAAATAGAGTCCTAGATAAAGTCCAACTCTAAAAAGGATCGAGTTATAGAGTATCTACAATTACTAATCCAATAAGAGTTGTAATTTATCTAAAACTCAAATAAGAGCAATTAGAGGCCTATTAAAAATAAGATTTGCTAAGAGACAATTTCTAGTCACACTAGAAATGTATAAGAATCTCGTATCCTAGTCAAACTAGGACATTTAATGAGAATCTTCAAAATAAATTTTATCAAATAAAACTTATTAACCCAAATAATATTAAATCACGCAAATACGTTCTTTGTGTGCAACCCAATAGGTTCATACAATGTTAACACTAAACAAAGATAATTTTGGTATACAAGTCATAAGCGGTCTCTAGCAAAGAATTATGACTACCCAGGTAGCATGAAGATCAATAAATCGATACAACCTAATAGACAGTGTATATCATATCCCCTTGTCACGCGATATCTTTTGATTGAACATAAGATATGGAATGTCACCCTTATAGTTCGATTCACTAGTCTCGATCTCCGAGTAGACTGAAATTGTCAAGTGAAATTGATCCTATCAATTCACTAGACATGGCCATTTATCAATCTAACATATCGAGGGGCCCAATAGATATCTCTATAAAAGAGAGGGACAAATTTCATCTTGATCACACAACATCTACACATTAGACGAACAATGACCAATCACAATCTTTATAATCATCCGGTTAAAGACAACGTTTGATTGTATCAAATCATTATGCTCCTGATGTTGGAGTCTCTGATGATCTCAAGTTAAAGGACCAAATGATGTTACTCTCATGAGAATCACTTATGAAATTAACCATGTAGTGTTCTCATAGCGGGTCAGTTCAGCATCTGTTCCCAACAGATACTCATTATCTTGATCTGTATCCATATACGCATAATCATCATATGATTATCAATCAAGACTCATATTAGTCTTAATTTATTACTATTCCCATAATAATAACTGACTATGAACATTTAGAATAATACAAAAATTATCTATGGATACTATTATAAAAGAAACATGCATCTACTTATAATAGTTAAACAACGTTTACACAATTGGCCTAGGGTACATACCCCAACATACCTTTTTTTGACTTTCTCGTAGATGATGATCCGATTATTGCTACGGTGTTGGTCGTACCTTAAACTGCACCTGAAATTTCTCTCCACAAGTCGATGATCTTGAGAGTCGGTTATCGTGAAGCTCGCGTCCTTCACAGAGTCCCTCCCATTTGAGGCATTGGGCAGAAGTCTACTTTCTGACTAACAAAGTTCATCGTTTCGACCGTCAAAAGGAGCGTAGACTTCCTTGCCTTTAGGGCCTTCTCGGTTTTATATTTGCGTCCTAGGGCTCGATAGCTATACACCACACTCACGTTCCATATTGTTGATTATATCAGCGACTTATATTCATGCTTTACATTTCTGCTCATTTACTTTATCTACATGAATTGTATGTGTTTTTCTTGGATTTCTTGTGAATTCTAACTGAATTTCTCTAGGATTTACTCACTGGAACTTGTCATTATTTTTTGTGGGAAGTTGTAGATCCTACGACGAGCCGAGGGAAGGCGATACTTGGTGACTACCTCTGATCTAGAGTGCCTCCACTAGCTTCACTTGTAGGTGTTTGTATTTATATATACTATTTTCTTGGATTATTTTGGGAGACTTATTATTTGATACATGTATATTGACACTTACTACACTTTTTGTCGCCTTTATTGATATACATGGTATCATTTTGCCAAGTTTCCACCCCATAGGTTGTTAATAAATGAAAAACTCATTTACATTATTTATATGCCTATTGTTAATACTTCCACTATTAAAAATAATTAAAATGAGT
Organism: Stephania yunnanensis; assembly: GCA_039657365.1. Taxonomy (NCBI): domain Eukaryota; kingdom Viridiplantae; phylum Streptophyta; class Magnoliopsida; order Ranunculales; family Menispermaceae; genus Stephania; species Stephania yunnanensis. The sequence continues at coordinate 10,401,594 of CM077584.1, read as the reverse complement.
CAAAACAAACAAATTAAGTTGTAAAACTTTATAATGTGTATTCCGAGAAAATAATAAATTAAACACCAAAATTGACTAAGTCGCATTATCGAAAGGTTAGCTCGTGGGTCGTTATGGACAGGTGTACAAGTGATGTGGCATGACCTAGTGACGTATTCGACGACGTGGCAATACCCGATTTACCTTGAGATTTGTGGTCGTCACATAAACCTTATCTCCAATTACGCTACTATTGATCAAATGTACTCTAAGCCTAACGATCATCAGTTCTAGGATGCCTAACATGCAACTACTAGTAAAATATACGGTAGATCTATAATCAAATAACACATAAGAATCTCTTCTACAAATGGAAATCATACCTTCAATGAGAAATGGTGTGGCGTTGGCCTCTAACTGGGCTACTATATGAACTTCCTCTCGGGCTTGTTGTACGTAGATTGCTATCTGCTGCGGGCACTCTCTCAATATGTATCTGACCTATCGACATCTATAGCATATAATTTGTATGTGTTGACCATGAGCTTGAAATCGACCCCGTGCCTAATATTAACCATGTCCCCGCGGTTGTCTCTGTCCCTCTCTAGCATCTCGGCCTCTGCTTTTACCACCCTGATGCTGCTGTCGTGAAGCATACGGGGCCTGTAATGTAGGAAGTGTAGGAACGGCGAGAGTTGGAAACACTGGCCTGATAGGAAGTGGTAAGGGAGGTTATCCCTGATCCCCGGGAACCTCTTGTGATATCCAAGAATTTTATAAACTTGATTAGGCAACATATTAAGTATTTTCGAATTTAATTTGGGATTGAAGTATTCAATGTAGGACCTATTTTTGCATGTCGCGTTCCTATTTGATGTATTATATGGTATTTTGTCACGAAGTCGAGTTATGCTAAGGTGTATCCTCATTTTTTCATACTCAGGGTTGCAAGTGCGTGTTTGAAGGGCACGAGTGAAAATAAATTATAAGTTGTTCAAAAACCAATTAACCTAATGTTAATACTCACGTAATGATCTCGCCTTGGTTTACGTGCAAGTCGAGATTGGTGGTAGTGTTAAATAGGAACGGAGTTAGTAAAAGAATTTATCTTGATTTACGCATTAGTTGGCGGTGGTTGAGGTTGAGATTGGATCCAAATTGGTGCAAGTTTAGTTAAGTATGTCAATAGAATTGGTCCAAAAGATTCTAGTATGTCGTAGACAAAGTTAAGATTTTTGATATTTTGGCATGACCAAAGTCAGTGTTATGAACTTTTTATGAAGATGGACTATTTTGTCATGAGTTTGGTTCAATTTGGTGAAAAACCAGATTGACAACGAGTGCTGGAAGTTAAAGCATGTCGAAATAGAGATTTCAAGAATTAATAAATAAAATGAAATTAAGCTGCTAACAAGCAGCTGAGAGTTTATGTATAAATATATATATATATATAAACATATCAAAATCAAAACAAACATTTTGATTTTCAACAGAACGATGAAATCATTCATTCCTTACCCCTCTCAACTCGGACTCTCGCTCCACGATCTCCTAATGTCTAATTTTCGTCCGGTTTCTTTCTGCAAAACTATAGAGCATCGCGAGATGATCAGTTCAAGCAAAGTTTTTTGCGGTGGAAATAAGGTATTCGGCTCGCAATTTGGTAAATTGTCAATTCATGGCATTTTCCCTCAATACAATTTGAATTATCGCGATTTTTCAATTTCTTTCGCGAGATTTCAATAGAAATTGGTAGGAATTATTGCGAATTGAAAAATTAGATTGATTCGCGCCAATTTAGAATAAATCTCACTGGTGTGGGTTAGGGTTTTGATGAATTGAACTAATGCAAATCACTTGATAATTATCTTGGAGATGTTTTATAGTTGATATTGATTTGCATTGTGTCTCTAGATGAATCGATTATTGATTTTTATCCAATTTGACTCCATGGGCTGTGGAAATATTTTGGTGTTAGTATCAAGTGGTTTCATAGTGTTTGTTGTCGAGTTTTGAGGATTTTATTGAGAAAATATTGATTTGGAGAAGTTTTTCAGTTCGATATAAATAAAGTTTGCCTAGTTGACAAGCCATATTAGAAAATTCATAACTTCTTCGTCGTGATCCGATTTGAGTGTTCTTAGAGTCTATGGAAAGTAGAACATGAGTACTACAAGTTCCCTTTAAGTCATCATGACAAATATTGAGGTTTTAAAGATTAAAAAGTTACCCCAAATTGGCTAGTTGAAAGACAATTGAAACAGTTATATAAATTAATATTTTTTGGAAACTGTTCTCAAACATAATTTAACTACAATTCTCATTGGGTTTAATGATTTGGCTTCACTTGAATCTCGACCCTTAATATAATTAGGTATATAGGGAAGTTACTGGAACCATTTTCAAGGTGATCCGATGTTTCGGGAACCCTAAAAATTAAGCTTAAAGTGGGTTGGTTGTAAGTAAACCCAACAATGATTTTTACAATTGATTGAATATCTTTGTACCCGTAATCATAGCATAGTCTGCATTGCATTTTATCATTCTTGGTCATGCATTCATAAAGTGAGTGAGAGGGATAAGCCTTTTTCAGAGTCTGATTTGATTGAAACTAGGTTTCGGTCTTACCTCTACGCCGTCTAGTGAGACTAGCAAAGTCTAATACTGATAAGTTGTCTATGCATTTTATGATCTCTTATTACTGTCTCTATACTATTTTTGGAAGTCGACATTTGATTACAGTTAGGAAACAACGAAAGAGCGGATTGTATGTCATGTTGACACATATATCTTATTATTTATTTGGAAATGCAATTATATGTCTCTATGTATTAGACTAACAATCGCAGGAGTACAGATCAATACAAGAATTTACTTGCCAAAAATCTTTGAGTTGTTTTTTATGGTGTTAGACTCTATATAAAGACAAGAGAAGAATGGACAAGTCTCGAAGATTGTGGTGATTATTTTCAATTTAAAGTACATTCTTGTTTTAAATTGTTTATATCTATATATATTGTTTTGGGATTCTTAAAGTGAGTGTAGGACGTGAAGTTTCGTCAAATGGTTATGAGGGTATTCCAAGTTAGTTTAAAATGAATTGAGAGGTTTATATTTCAATTTTGGTATATTTGAGATTATATAATTGTAATTAAGCTATCAGAGACACTAAGTTAGTTCATGAAATTGATTTTGATATATAGTGTGAACTAGGGGAGTTACGAGGCCTCTCCCTAATTCTTTTGTCTATTAGGTGAGTTTTTCGGTAAGCCACTTTTAGGGGAAGCGCCGCCGCAATTTTATCAAAATATGAAAATTAATCCGTATGATTTCCCAATTTGTTCCAATTAAACAAATCATGAATTGAGTATTATCGAGGATGTAAATTTAGTTTTAGAGCATTATTAAGGATTAAAATAAAGATTATTTGAAGGTCAAGATTAAAAGAATAGATTAGGCTGACTAGATTATCATAGGATTACGATAATCTAGGCCAGTCAATTGTCCTAATGACGAGGGGTCTGACACCTCTACTTCATCTCCTCGATCCCTTGCGTCTCTGTCTCCTCTTCTCATACTCTATAGTTTGCTCTGCTGAAAACACTGGACCTGATGTTGTCCCATCTATGACTTTGCCCAAGTAGTATGTCTCATGTAATAGCACTCGCTCATAGATCTCGATGAGTATCCTGGTGCCTATACTGATTGCATGAAAATTGATGTCTAGTCTCAATCCGTCATCAAAATGATACGATCATCCTTTACTAATTCATCAACAAACTACCTTAGATAATCATATCAGTCTATATACTACATCACAAACTCCTCTGCTCCTTGTCTCAGGTCCATGAATTCATTCCTCAACCTCTTCATCACTACGGCCGGGAAGTACTGCTGATAAAGCTTCTACTTGAAAGCATCCCATATCTCAAACTCTCCATGAGCAGCTACTATCATACACGACCAAACATCAACATCTCTCTTTAGAGTGTATGATGAGATCTCTGCTCAAAGTCTATCCTCGATCTTCAGTTTCCTATGAAGTTTCTCTTGAGATAGTACCCACTTCTCAATCTTCTCGAAGTTCATTACTCCATTGAAGTAGGCTGACTTGAGTCTGATGAAGTCTTTCACGAGCTGAACCTCAACTAATGTGCTAGAATATGTAGCGTTAGGGATGGTACCACATCATTTGTCTCTATTACTGGTGTGGTCACGACCAGAAGAGTCTGCACTATTGGTTATGCTGAGGTCATAGTAGGAAGCTTTAGCGTCGGTAAAATGGGTGTAGTAGTTGTAGTGGTCGATGCCGATGTCGGTGGAGCAAATCGAGTTGTCATCATAGCAATGAAGTTTGTCAACTGCCGGCCTTCAGCTCTCACTTGTTCAGACAGCCTCTGAAGATCCTTAGCAAATGGAAGGGGTGACTCCCGCTAGCCTGCACATCTCCTTCCTCTCGTGTATCAGCCATCGGGGTCTGCAAATGGATAGCGAATGTGAATCAACTACTACATTGCGTAGCGTATATATATATACATTTAGAAATTAACATGTACATAATGTAAATCCCCAGCTCACTTTTGCTTACTTCCCAATTAATAATTTATAAGCAAGGATCGTCTGGTTTCCACATCTAAAGTTTGTATTTCAATCAAATTTATGGTATACTTATCGAGAACTTGGCTCTGATACCAACTGTAACGACCCTTTTTTTAAAATAAGGCACCGCCCGGCCTAATCTCGTAATTAAGCCATAATCTCAGCCACGTTGGACTTAACTACATATTCATCAGCCTTTTGTCTTATTCTCCTCGTTAATTGTGTTCAGGATAAGTAATACACATATCACATTATTATTGAGTTTCAAAGTTAATTAAAACTTTATTCAATTAAAAATACTTAGTGGAAGTCTTAACAGTTATACAGAAGCAATTATTAAAAATCTTAAGTGTGGAAACAAGGAAATAACATCACATGCATATAAAACATCAAAAGATGGGAAACAGTGTAATAATCAAGTCTGAAGTCGAGGAACTATACGTTTAACCCAATATACAACCCATAATGTATAGAAATGACATAAAGTAGATAATGTATCAAAATATCGAGACCTACAAGAAATGAAGTAGAAAATCACCGAACGTTCAGAGATAGTCGATGATCTTCTCCTTACCCGGCCTATTGCTCGACTATCTGCACCCACTGTCATAAAAAGGATGATGAGTATAATAAGTAATAAAGTAACTCAAGGAGATTCTTATGTACATTTTCAAACATAATCAACTGGTACTTAAAAGCATAATTATAGTGAAGGAATGCTGAAATGGAAATATGATAGAAAATACCACAATTAAATAAATGAGACTGACACAGGTAAGTAGTAATTATCTAGGTCTGGTCGATCGTGAGTCCTATCATATAGGCCATTATTCAACTATCTCAGGGTAGAGCTGTGCTCTACACCTCTATCGAAGGTTAGAGCTAAGCTCTGCGACTCCAAAATCATCCATATATCAATCCTCAAAGGCGAAGCTGAGCTCTACACATAAATAAATCATCAATATACATACTTGCCGCCTACCTCGGGTCCCATACCATGTGTGACGCTCAAATGTAGTGGTGAGAGCCGACATCCTCGGTAGTCCAATGACCTCATGTGCCGCACATCTCATAATTGTGCAATGGACCCTAGATTCTACAACTACTTTATAATATCAAGAAAGACTCGAGTTAGAGATTCTAATACAAGGCAATATGGTTCAAAGCCAACGTTCAAGAATACAAGTCCATACATATACTCCAATTTCATTTCTCTAATCCTAATAGCATATTATTCTCAGTCACACATTCATTAAAACAGCAAGAAGTACATAGGATATGAGAATAAAGTCAATGATTCCATAGGTAAATGATATCATGATAAAAACACCTATATAATGAGTAGAATATGAAAGAACTTGATATCAGAATAACAAGCAATACATGGTCAAAATATTGTAAAACATAGCATAATTAGAATAAAATATAAATAAGAACCTTAACAAGATTACTTACAAGTCGTGCAACATATTCCTTAGCTTAACCGGCCTCTCGACACCCTAATACGTGTACCAAGGCTCCTAAGACTTTTCCCTAGGCTCCTGGTATGTGACAGGACTATACCATGTATATCGATGAAGGCGAAAGTCTTAATAATATGCAAATAAATAATATAAATAATTCTTGCATTAATTAACAACCTATGGGGTGGAAACTTGATAAAAGGATACCATGTATATCGATGAAGGCGAAAAAAAATTTAACAAGTGTCAATATACATGTATTAGGTAATAAGTCTCCCAAAATGATCCCAAAAATAGTATATATATAAATACAAACACATACAAGTAAGCTAGTGGAGGCACTCTGGATCAAAGGTAGTCACCAAGCACCGCCTTCCCACGACTCATTGTAGGATCTGCAACTTTTCACAAAATAATAACAAGTTACAGTAAGTAAAGCCTAGAGAAATTTAGTTGGTATTCACAAGAAATCCAAGAAAACAATTACAATTCATGCATATAAAGTAAATGAACGAGAACGTAAAGCATGAATATAAGTCACTGAGATAATCGGGAATATGGAACGAGAGTGTGATGTATAGTTCTCGAGCCCTGAGACGCAAATACTAAACCGAGAAGGCCCTGGAGGCGAGGAAATCCACACCCCCTCTTCGCGATGGAAATGAGGAACTATGTTGGTCAGAAGGTAGACTTCTGCCTAATGCCTTAAATGAGAGGAACTTTGTGACGAAGGCAAGCCTTACGTAGCAACAATCGAATCGTCATCTACGAGAGTCGGAAAGGCGTCATACCGTCTCTTCGACCATACACAGACACACGCAAGAATTGAGTAAGCATGCAAGTCTAACTGGCAAAAAGTAATAGCGAAATAAGTGAATTACAAGGAAAATAAATGAATTCTAAGCTGACTTTCACGTGGGTTTACTTACCTCGAGCAATCGTAAATATCTCTCTAAAATATCTCACTCACGCCTGGAGATGCGCACCCGACACTCGACTATAGTATCCTAAGTTCGTGATGTCCAATTATACCATTTTAATTATTTTAGAGTTACATTAAGTGAGTTTATAATGTGGGACCAAAAATTTAAAATTTTATTCCAAAAAAGTTTAGATTTTGCACACTTTTCAAGTTTTACCAGGGTATTAAACGCCCGAAAAAGCCTTAGAACTCATTTTTCTAGCTTTTTCTAACTTTTCATATTTCTTTGGGATTTTTAGGAGTTTTCCATAATTTTTGTATATTTTTATTTATTTTAATATATTTTCTGTAATTTATTTTCATTTAAAATCATTTTATTTCATTTTTAATTAATTAATTTTATTTTTTTAGGTTGGGCCCAAACCTGGTCCGGTTCGGCCCTACTCGGTCCAACCCACCCGCTTGGGTAGCCCGGTCCGTTAGGCCTGGGCAGCCAGGTCCAGCCCACCTAGGCTGCCTCTTTCCTCTCATCTCTTCCAGAGACAAAATTTTTATTATTATTATTTTAAAAACAATAATAACCACACAATTACACAATCACCATTAAAGCCTTAATTTCTCCATAAAAAATTTAATAAAAATCAACACACTTACCTCGATTCCAAGATCGTCGCGAGTGCTACCGAGAGGAGAGAGCACCGCGAGAGATGTGAGATCGAGTTGAGAAAGTGATGGAGAGCTTGATGATGGGGAGTTGGAAGAGAAGAAGAAAAATGAAGGAGAGAAGAAAAAGTGAGGACATATTTTTTTATTTAAATGCGATTAAAAATTTTGGCCATGACATCCAGACTATGGAGTGAATTACAGAGACAACATGGAATTGTTCTTAACCTCAATACAGTATACCACCAGTAAACTGATGAGCAGCTTGAACGGTTGATTATTGTATTAGAGGATATGCTTCAAGCTTGTGTCTTGGAGTTTGGTGGTAATTGGAAGAAATACATCCTCTGTGTGAGTTCTCTTATAATAAAAGCTATCGAGCTAGAATTGGAATGACTTCTTTTGAAGCTTTGTATGGTCGGCCTTGTCGTTCACCTGCGTATTAGGCAAAGGTTAGAGATATAGTTTTATTGGAGTGGGAGTTGATTCAGAACTACACAAAGAAAATTTAGTTGATTCGCCAGCGTTTGACTACGGCACAGCTAAGACATAAGAGATACACTGATAAACATCATAAGTGTTCAGAGTTTTCAAAGGACGATCTCGTTCTGTTGAAAGTCTCACCTATGAAAAGACTGTACAGGCTTAGATTGTGAGGTGAGCTAGCTCCAAGGTACAGTGGACCGTTCAGAGTATAGGAAAGGATTAGTCCTGTTACTTACATGTTAGAGTTGCCTCCTCAGCTAACTGAAGTTTATAATGTTTTTCACGTGTCTATATTTCGCAAAACGGAGACTTAGTTCACTCCAAAGATTGATTAGAATGAGTTTAATCTTCATAAAGACTTATCTTAGGATGAGCAACCAATTCAGATACTTAATCGTAAGATTCAAAAGCTGAGAACCAAAGAGATTTTTACTTAAAGTGAAATGGAAATTTCATGAAGATAAAGAACTAACCTGGGAGCAGGAATCTTTTATGAAGCAGTTTCCATTTCTCTTTGAGACTATAGGTAATATTACGTTTACTTTAATTTCAAAGACAAAATTGCTTTAAATTGGGGAAACTGTAACGACCCTTTACCTTAAGCTAGTGATTAGTGTTAATCCAAATTTTAATTAACCTAATTTAGGCTCGTGGTTAAGTTCAGGGTACTTCGATTAACGTGTGCGTGGGTTTGTAAGTTGATTTGTATTGTTTTGGAATGTTTATTGAATTTATAGGTTGTAGTATAAAAAGAAAACTTATATACAAGCCTATAATCAGAAAATAAGTAAATAAACAATAAATAGCTGGTACACGAAATGCGACGATGGGGTCATGAAATGAATGTGCACACCCGAGAACACTCGTAGGCATGTCCAATGAATTTATTGGCGAGAAAATACATGAAGTATATATATTTGACATATAAATATATATAATAAAACTATAAGCTTGGTTTGAATTATATGGATCGTTGGATCACATTGAGATAAGCGTAAATGTTGATGGTGTTAAAATTTGTGTCACTTTAGGGTATGTCACATTAACGCATCATTTACTTGATCTGCCTTGAGATAGCACGATAAATATATGGAGAACGATCTATATATTTAAATCAAAAATCTCAAGTTTATCCTCACTGTATCATTCGATTCATCGAGAGAGTGAGAGGAATTATGCAGCTGAGAGTTTAATCTTGTGAGGAGTTGTCCATGAAGGAATTAAGCGAGTTTGAAAAGATCAAACCACTGTTAGATTAGAGATCATCATTTTGGTACGTGTAATTTTGAGTTTGAAGTTGAATTCAATAATATATGATGATTTCTCTGTGAATTATTGTTGTTGATCACTGGATATGGGTTGTTGCCTCACAAAAGGTTCTCCCTGATGTTTTAAGATAGTGTAGGATGATGTTATGGTGGTTTGGTGGATTATTAGTGACTGTTGCCCTACTCACTTTCTAGACAGTGCAAGGTGGAACGCCCTCCATTGAACAGAGGAGCAAGCTTCCTTCATCAATTGGGATGAACCCAGTTGGTGGAGTGCGCCCCACCAAGTGAAGGAGCTCGCTCTCACCCCAAAAAAATTGTGTTATGTTTTACCTAGAATTTTCTGAGGTCTTAGGGACTGACTTAGAGGTTATAAATATAGGATATTATACATATATTAATCACAAATGATTGTGATAGGTGTTAGATCACCGAGAAAGTGTGAGTGGCCCGAAAAGTAGCGAATTTGTTAATGGAAACCTAAACCAAGGTAAGTATAAATTCGCTTATTATCAATGTTAAATGGATATGTTGGTATATGCAGTTCATATAGTTTATGGACTAAATAGGGGACTATGTACACTGTGATGTATTTATTAAATGGAAAACGATGTCTAATGTGATCCATGAGAGTAACTCCTTGAATTAAGAATAGGTTATATAGGAGATGAGTTACCTTCATGGCCTATATGTAACTCCTACTCAGTTAGATAGGTTGTGTGGATTACATATTCAATAGAGGGTTTAGGATAGAACCATTGGATATTAATGGATTAGATAGATAGCAGATAAGCCAATATGTTGGTCTAGTAATCGCATTAATGGCGTCAGTGGGTAATCGACCCTAATTTTACAAATAAAATGGGAATCACAGTGTAATAGTCATTAACGGTGTTTTTGTGTATGGTCTAACAATCTAAGACGAAATTTTATTTTGTTTTATTAATGATGTCACTGATTTACGTACAATAGTTGATTGCATATAATTTGTCACTTATTTATAAAAAATTGGTGTTTGCATACTAGTTTGAAATGGAATCTCTTGTAACTGAGAAAACCACTTCCGCTACCTCTGCCAATCCCAAATATGAAAGACCAGAGAAGTTCAAAGGTCTTGATTTTAAAAGGTGGCAGCAGAAAATGCTCTTCTGGCTGACCACTATGAATCTTACCAACATAGTGAAGGAAGAAGTTCCGAAATCTGATGAGGACCCTCTGTCCAAGGAAACTCTCCTTACTATTGAAGCATGGAGGAATTCTGACTTTCTCTGCAGGAATTATATTTTGAATATGCTTGATGATACACTGTATGATGTCTATTCAGAATGTAAAACTGCAAAGGATGTTTGGGATCTTCTCGAAAAGAAATATCGAAATGAATATGCAGGGGCAAAAAAGTTCGTGGTAGGCAAGTTTCTTAAATACAATATGGTGGATTCGAAGTCTGTGGTAAAGCAAGCGGAAGAACTACAAGTTCTGATACATGAATTGGTCGTTGAAGGGTGCATTGTAAACGAGCATTTTCATACCAGAACCATTATTGAAAAGCTTCCACCGTCGTGGAATGACTTCAAGGTCTACCTAAAGCACAAGCGAATGGACATGTCCATTGAGGATCTCATTCTGCGACTTCGTATTGAGGAAGACCAAAGGAAGGGAGACAAAAAGGAAATAGTTGATGTTAATGCTAACATGGTGGTAGGACAATCAAGCAAGCCCAAATTTCAGAAATTGCAGAAAAAGAATTTCAAGAAAGATTTCAAGAGAACCACCAAGCCGTTAGCACCAAAGGGGAAGGATTACAAGAAAATTGAGGGAAGTTGTTGGGTTTATGGAAAACAGGGCCATAGGGCTCAAGATTGTCGCCACAAGAAATACCGAAATTCTGATAATTCTGTTTTGAACAACCAAGCAAATGTTGCTGACATGGAAATTGATGATATCGACATTGATATCACTGCAGTTGTTTCTGAAACCAATATGGTCTCTGATACCAAAGGATGGTGGATCGATACCAGTGCTACAAGGCACATATGCAGTGACAAAAACTTATTTTCTGAGTTTCATCCGACTGATAGTGAAGAGAAACTTTACATGAGAAACTCGTCCTCATCGATGGTTGAAGGAAAAGGAACAGTGAAGATGAAGTTCGCATCTGGAAAAGTAGTCACTTTACTTAATGTACTGTACGTTCCTTATATTAGGAAAAATCTTGTATCTTGCCCTTTACTGAATAAGAAAATGTTCAAACTTGTTTTCGAGTCTGACAAATTTGTATTGACCAGGGGTGGCATGTTCATAGGGAAGGGGTACCTTACTGAAGGTCTTTTCAAGTTAAGCATTGTAATCGTTAATAGCACCGGCAATAGAATGATTGTTTCTGCGTATATGACTGTCTCTACTTATATGATTGAATCATTTGATATTTGGCATGTTGGACTAGGGCATGTAAATAACAGATTAATTCATAAAATGGTACATTTGAATATTTTACCAAAGTTTAAAATTGATTTAAAACATAAATGTGAAGTTTCCGCTGAATCAAAGTTTGCTAGACAAACATTTAAGTCGGTTCAAGAAAGATCAAGCGAGTTATTAGATTTAATTCAAAGTGATCTTTGTGACTTCAAATCAAATCCTACGAGAGGAGGAAAGAACTACTACATCACTTTTATTGATGATTGTAGTAAGTACTATCATGTCTTTTTGATCAAAAATAAAAGCGAGACCTTTGATGTATTTAAAATATATAAGGTAGAGGTTGAAAATCAACTTGACAAAAAGATAAAAGTGTTAAGAATTGATCAAAGTGGAGAATATGATTCCATTGAATTTGCAGAATTTTGTAATATAAATGGAATTATTCATCAGACCACCGTGCCATATACACCTCAACAAAATGGTGTGGCAGAGAAGAAAAATAGAACTCTCGAGAATATGATTAATTCCATGTTGAATGATTCTGGACTTCCCCAAAACTTGTGGGGTGAAGCACTACTGACTACAAATCATATCTTGAATAGAGCACATTCTAAGAAATCTGATAATTCTCCATATGAGATTTGGAGAAAAAGAAAGTCCACTTACAAATCTTTAAAAGTGTGGAGTTGCTTAGCAAATATTCAAATTCATTTACCAAAAAGGACTAAATTAGGACCTAAAACCGTAGATTGTATGTTCATCGATGGTTCTAAGAATAGTGCAGCATATAGATTCTTAGTAGTTAAATCACATATTTCAAATATCAGTGAAAATACTATTATAGACTCTGCTTATGCTGAATTTTTTGAGCATATTTTTCCTTTCAAGGAAAAACAAAATAGTTCATCACGAAAAAGGACGGCTGAAGAGAGTATAGAAGAACCAACCACTTCAAAGGTTCAAGAACAAGAATTGGAACCTAGAAGGGAAAAAGAATTAAGGTTCTAAAGAATTTTGGACCTAATTTTATAAGTTTGTTAACTGAAAATGAACCAGACTTATAAGGAGGCTATGCCTTCACTGGAAACGCCTTTATGGATGGAAGCAATCAATAGTGAAGTTGGGTCCATTTTACAAAATAATACATGGGAATTGGTTGATCTACCATCCGTAATAAAACCAATTGGATATAAATGGATATTCGAAAGAAAGCTCAAAGCTGATGGTACTATTGATAAATACAAGGCACGATTGGTTGCAAAAGGTTATAGACAAAAGGAAGGTGAGGATTACTTCGACACCTATTCTCCTGTTTTGAGAATAACTTTCATTAGAATGTTGATTTCCATAGCTACTTTATACAATATGAAAATACACCAAATGGATGTTAAAACAGCGTTTCTAAATGGAGAGTTAGAAGAAGAAATCTATATGGACCAACCTGAAGGGTTCATAGTCAAAGGCCAAGAGAATAAAGTTTGTAGACTTGTTAAGTCGTTATATGGACTTAAACAAGCTCCAAAACAATGGCATGAAAGTTTTTATCATACTATGCTAGCAAATGGTTTCAAAATAAATGAAAGTGACAAATGTGTGTACATTAAATAAATGAAAAACTTTTGTGTCATAGTATGCCTATATGTTGATGACATGTTGATTATAAGCACAAGTAAGGATGTCATAATGTCAACCAAAAAGATGTTGAATTCCGGTTTTGACATGAAAGACATAGGTGAAACAGATGTTATACTGGGAATTCAAATTAAAAGAAATAAAGATGGTTATGTTCTTACACAATCTCATTATGTTGAGAAAATCTTGAAAAGATTTAATCAATTTGACTGCAAGCCTGCACTAACTCCTTTTGATGCAAATTGTCATCTTAAGAAAAATAACGGAGAAGCAATTTCTCAATTGGAATATTCTCAAGTAATTGGAAGCTTGATGTACTTGATGAACTCTACTAGACTTGACATAGCTTATGCAGTTAGCAGGATGAGTAGATACACAAGTAATCCTAATGATGCTCACTGGACAACATTAATAAAAGTCATAAGGTATCTTAAATATACCTTAAATTATGGACTGTTTTATACAAAATATCACCTGTACTTGAAGGGTATAGTGATGCAAATTGGGTTTCTAATAATACAGAAACCAAATCAACAAGTGGATATATATTCATATTAGGTGGAGCAGCGATTTCTTGGAAATCAACAAAATAAACTTGTATAGCACGTTCCACCATGGAATCCGAATTCATTGCTCTTCACAAGGCAGCTGAAGAAGCTGAATGGCTAAGAAATTTCTTAGAAGATATTCCTTGTTGGTCAAAACCAGTCACAGCAATATGCATACATTGTGATAGTATGGCGGCACAAGCAAAAGCTACGAATAACATATATAATGGTAAGTCAAGACATATAAGGCGCCGACATAATATTATAAGACAATTACTCACAAGTGGAGTAATTAGTATTGATTATGTTAAGTCTAAGGAAAACATTGCAGATCCTTTGACTAAAGGCTTAATAAGAGATCAAGTGAAGATATTATCGAGGGGAATAGGCTTAAAGCCTATAGAGTAAGTCAAGTCTAACGGAAACCTAACCTAGCTGATTGGAGATCCCATGGTATAGGTTCAATAGGCAAACTAGTTAGACTCGACTTAACAAACAGGACACACAATTACCTATTTCTATAATAAAGTAAGTGTGTTGATAAGACACTTAGGGTATGCAATATTGCATTTAATGACTAAATATAAGTCACCTATATGATAGTAAATGTGGGGTCACATTTATGAGAATGAATAGGCTAAATTCTCTAAAGCTATCATGAACCCAGGATATGTTCAGGACCAAAATAGACAACATAGAATAAAGTGCATCAGGAATCATGTCATAAGTGAAGCATATTGTTTTAGTTTACTATAAAAAGTGAACAGTTTAAGATACATACATCACCGCGTCACGAAGTGAACTCGATATGATCTTATTATGGTAAGTTCAAGTCTATACGACACTTTCCTGAATAAAATGACATGATAATCTCTCTCAATTGTTTTTGAAATAATGTTTGTTTTTTAAATTTTTTGTTTATGATTTGGCAAAGTAAACTCAGTTTGGGTTGACGATGGTTACAATACAAATGTGGGGTATTGTTGAACTTTAAAGGTGTTGACCTTTAAAGGTTCTTTGAGTTTGTATTGTATCCAATTTTTAGTCTCACATGGGAAAGAAACAAAAAAAACTTTTTGTTTCTTTCCTTATAAGAGATCCTCCACTTGAAGTAAGTGGTTAAGTGAATGTGGGGTTAGAGGAAAAGACCATGGGTATTCTCCATTAATTAATACACATTAAATATTTGATATTTAATGTCTTTGATAGGGCCTTGGGCCTTTGGGACTAATGATTAAATGACTTAGCCAATTCACAACACAATTTTTTTACTTTTTTACATTAAATTTATATATTTCCGTAGTTGGTAATTAGTGGTAACAGTTATGAAAAGGTGTTTAGTAGGATAATTGGTGGTTAATAAACCACACCACTAATAACCTCGTTTTGAACGGTCGTAACTGTTCAAGAGATGCAGATTTTGGTTTATAAATGAAAATGGCCTAAACTTCATTTACTTAGAAAAAAATTTCCGAAATAGAGATTGTTTTTTCATCTGTTTTTTTATAGGGATTTTCGTTGTTACTGAAGAAAGGATTTTTGGTTGACATGTAATCAAAGATCAATCCAGTTGTATCCTGGAGGCGGACCTCTTGCAGTATTCATACACCGAATTGGAGGAAATTTCGTCTTAAGACATTGTCATTAAGTGCAAGCCTCTAAAATTATTTTATCTAGTACTTTGTAATTGAATTCAAGCATGATATATATTATAGTTTCGTAATATGCATGTTTTTGTGTATGTTCTAACATACATAAATTAGAATTACTAAACTCTAATATGGATGGAATGCCAAATAAATAATTAACGTTTTTTTATTGAAAATAATACCATTGAAAAAATCGAAAAATAGCAAAAAGAAAAATATAAACAAAAAAAAAACGAACAAATAGCCGATAGAAGCAAAAATAGACATACCTTACCAAAATATTCCACGTGTCACGGTAACTCTAATATTCGTTTAACTCACCAATCACCATGCATGATACAATATTGTGTAGTAATTGAGTTATATGATATACTGTCTGCCACAAAATAGTTTGTGCTACGGATATGCACTCTCTTTTTTAGTGTACGTGGTTTTTAATAGAAAAAGATAGACTATATGGAATATGCGCATCAAATAGTACATGCCCACATTTCAAAAAAAAAAAATTGTATATGCCCAAGCTTTAAAAAAACCAAATTGCATTATATACAACACAATACAAATATAAGAATCAATGGCAGATGGTTCGACACTCCAGCCGCCAGCGGTGTAGGAGGATGTTTCGGGTTCGAAATTTCACGAATGCATAAACTATCATTGGGAGAACTTTACCCTTCAGCGAGCGACTCGGTTCGAGCTTAGAGTAGTCGGTTAAATTCGAATACCAGATAGTCTAGACAAAAAAATAAAATAAAATAAAAAACAAAAATAAGAAGTCTTATATACAATCGGCTAATTTAATCCAACTAAATTAAGATATCTAATTATGAAAAGATAGCCTAAGAGAAAAAACGGAAGAAGAAATAGCTATATTTGCTAAAAAAAATAGCTAAGTACAACCGAAAGAAAACTTGAACTTAAATTAAACACAAGTAAAAATTTCCCAAAATGGGATGTCTCAATTAAAAATTCCAAAAAAAAAAAACCAATCAGAACCGAAAAATTAAGAAAATTCATAAAAGACGCGCAAATTTGTCGAAAAAAAAAGAAAATAGATTTATAAAAGGGAAAAAATCGAGAACTACCTAAAAAATAGCGGAAAGAAAAACGAAAAACTAAAATAAAAGTATATAAAGGTACAATCGTTAATGAGGTGTTAGAGGCCTATTATAATATGAATAGGCTACGTAATTAAATAACCAAAAAAATATCAAAAAAAAAAGGTAAGCATGCCACATCAAACGCCACTCGTCATCACCTTAGAGCTTATATTACATAAGATCTTATATATATATATAAAAGATTTTGAGAAAACCTTGCAAAATTCTTAAGGTAGTCCTTCTCCACCCTGAACAGTAGCATGGCAAATAAGATGATTACTGACAACACAACTGTGATGATTTGGTAGGTATAATGTGTTGGTGGGATTTTAAAAAAAATTGATATGCAATAGAAGAAAAACATAATACAATCGATCAAACTTGAGTCATACTCAATGTCTTGAAGACTATTTTACCCCGTTATAGTGCTTACCGTCTAATGACGATAGTCTTTCAAGATACAACGATCATATTAATGAATTTAGCACTCCAAATCATTAAATCATTATTTTACTAACCAATAGAATGATTGAACACTCCCTCTGACTCAAAACCATAAAAAAAAAAAAAAAAAAAATTGATTTTGACTCATTTTTTTAACCTTCTAACTCTATAGTAAAAATCTTATAAAAATGATCCATCTAGTAAATATATATAGACTTTTATGTGTCTATTAGAAAAGACATGTCTCTTAGTAAATAGATACACATTTTGGTATCTCATGTCCCTCCACATGATACACACCTTTTCACATAATTTCCATTCAAATTATAAACAATTAAATTAATTAATTAATTATTCCAACAATCCCCACATGAATAGAAATTGATCATCAAATCTATATATATATATATATATATATATATATATATATCCCCACATAAATGGATTTTAAAAATCATTTTAATGCATACACACTTTAAAGAGTATTGGCGGAATAAAATTACATCAGGAGAAGTATCGTATATAGACTTGGACTTTCCCTAGTGAAATATTATTGAATATACTTCGTGACACAGTGAATATAGATAATCTTGAATTGTTCATTTTTACGGTATATTGAGACAGTAATACTCACATAACTCCATCCATGTCATTATTGGTTCTACGGTTTCACCCGTTTTGGTCATGGACAAAATCTTGATTTTATAATAGATTTAGAGAATTTAGCATGTCTCGTTCTCATAAATATTGTGACCCACATTTACTATCATATAAGTGGCATTTATTTGTCATTAAATGCTTAGCATACCTTCACTTCTTCTCAACACATATTTTATCTTAAGAATGAGAGCGTGTTCTTCTCTCGAGTTTCATCTAACTAGTTTGCCTATTGAACCTAGTACATAGGATCTCCAATCAACTAGGTTGGATTTCCGCCAGACTCAACTCATTTTTTAGGGTTTTAAACTCATTCCTCTCGATATCTATTTACTTGATATTAACAAACCTTCAATTGGTGGTCACAAGTTTGTCTTCTCATTTCTCATTTTCTATGGAAATTATTCCATAATCAAGTAAATATCTAATGATGATCTTCAACATATAAGTCCAGATTTACCATTTTATATATTTTGTTATCTGTCCATTGCAATTATTAGCCAGCTTACGAAATATGTGTTACAAAGACAATTGCATCTAATATATATGGAATATCTTATAATCTCTTTCAAAGCCATAATATAGCTTTTTAATTTATTAATGTGAGAAATCATTTAGATTCCAACGTGAATCTAACAATACTCTCATTTCTATGAGGATTTCCTTTGATACAAGCATTTTTACTTTAAATTCATCATTTAAGTTGTGTCTCTCAACATATATTCGTAACTGTGACAGCTCCAACTTCTAAACAGGGCACCGCCCGGCCTAATCTCGTAATCAAGCCTTAATCTTAATTACATAAGACTTAATTACGTATTAGTCAGCCTTTCGTCCCTATATTTCAATTTAAAGTTAATTCAAATTTCATTATCATGTTAAGTAGAAGCTTTCATTTTTCAAAATTCCTAAGTGTGGAAAAACCAGGAAAATACTGCATCACATGCACGTATATATATATATGAAACTATTCACTCAACCCAATGTACTACCCAAAATGACATAAACAATAATAATAAAACAAAAGTCGAGACATACAAAATGAATGAGAGTCGCCTAACTGCTCAGAGGAAGTCGTCTATCTTCTCCTTCCCTGGTCTGCTGCTGCTCGATGAACCTACACCCACCGTCACAAACTAGACGGTGAGTATAGTGATATTTAAGTGCTAACTGGAGAGTTTTATGCCACATTCCCAAAATAACGAATGGTATTCAAAAGCATAAAGTAGTGAAATTGTCACGGCCCAAATCTCTAACCCCCGTTTTAATTCCTTAATCAGGATCACCGACCCTTGACGTAGGGGCCTACACAGTGATATGTGCACCGACCGAGGCACGTGTCCGAGGTATATTGTATTTTTGTATTGATGTATGTCTAGTGTTATGTATTGTGTAGACTTACTAAGTCGATTTGTACAGTTGTAGGCATCGAGACAAAAGCGAGGACGCGCCTCGAGTAGTATGCGAGTCGGGGAACCCGGTAGTTAGCATTTTGATAAGTCTTTTTAATACTAATATGAAACAAGGAATTAATTGTAAGCCTCTTGTTGTGTTGGTTAATGTAAATAAAAGGAAAGGCCTATAGTTGAGTAAATTAAATGGAAAGCATAAGATTGGTCTAGAGATACACATTGGCACATCTAAAAACTAGGTGATTAATGAAATGGTGTCACTTGAGGTTGAGTTAGTGGGAGTTAGTGGGATATATGAAAAAGGTGGATCATTAAATATTCTTAGGGATACATAAATCCATGAAGATTACGGGCTAGGAAGGAACATCACCTTAATATATAATATTAGTGATCAAACACCAACCAAATCACTCATTCATTTTTTGTTGGAGAAGAAGAAGAAATTGCTGGAGATGAGTGAATCATCAAGGCGTTGAAGGAATCCATGAGAGTTGGTGAGAAATTCTCAAGCTTGGGTGCTACATCAACTAGGTACACATCTTTTTAATTGAAATTAGAACAAGTTCTGGTTTTAGGCTAATTTCAGATAGTAGATGATTGAGTATTTGCAATTAATTTATATATTTGGATTCCTCATTTCAAGCTGATAATCTAGCTATATTGAAATTCTTAATTTGATTTAAAATCATAAAGATATGAATTTTTGAAATTGCAACACCAAAACTAGAATTATGCATGTATATTAGGAATCAACATAATCTACTCATTTTAGATCCAAATTGACTCAAACCAGTGGCATTTGAAAGCTTATTTAAAGAGCATAAATTTGCTTGATTGATGTTATTTTGATTCAAATGTTTATATGTCCAAACATTCTCTACAAATAGGTGATGGAATTAAAAAGGAAAGTTTTGAAACTAAATCAGTTAAGTGAATAACTCCCTAACTACTTATCTAAATAAGCTGATATTTTAGTATCTTGTATTTGGATATATTTTCTACCGTGTGACCCAAAATCGCATTTTTAAGAACTATAGATTTAGAGAAATAGATTTTCTAAATCCACTGGTCGGATTAAATTTCAATTAGGCCTATGTCTAGTAAAATCGTGATATCTCCTTCATTTTAAATCAGAATTTTGCAAACTAAACCTTTCTGGAGAGCTAAGAGAGAGACCAACAATAATTGTACTGGTAGTGGATTACGGTATTTTGACCATTTCATGTCTAAAAATTGCGTTAAAGTGTAGGACTGAAATTGAAACTTAATTTAGTCTTGAGGGACTAATTTAGGAAGATTGATTTAAAGTCTATTGAACCAATTTAAATACACAATAAACACCACTAAATTGAGCTTAAACCCACTATATTTGAACTAATGAGATACCAAACTCAGGAACCTAAGAAAAGGGTACGGAAGAGCGAATACAAGATTTGGAGTATCGGGAGGCCGGTAAAGCTAGGACTTTACTTTGTTGTTGTGAGTATACCCAATGACAACTTTACTTGGCATTTCATTTCTATTAATTGTTGTCCTTGCATAGTCCTTTTGACTATTTTACCTTTGTATTCTTATATCATGTGTTCTTTGTGTCTATGCTCACTTGATGAGTCTAGTTGCATGATATCCATTCATTTGATTTGATTCATTAATTCTATCTCATGCTATGTTTATTCTTGTTGTTTTAAATGTGAATTGAATGATCAATAGCATGCTATTAGGCTAGTGAATATCTTATAAATGTTTAAGGGGACTTGTATTCTTTATTTGTTTAGGTGTGTAGATGTGCATATGCCTTGACAATCCATACTTGGTATTTCTTGAAATTATAAAAGTAGTTTTCGCATTTAGGTCCCGTACTCAATCGAGGTGTGCGCAACGCATGGGGTTAGAGTCCCTGGGGATGTCGGCACATGTTACCCGACACTGTATGACACTCGGAGTTAGAGTCCCTGAGGTGGTCTACACATTGGGGTTAGAGTCCCTAGTAACACTTGGGTTAGAGTCCCTTGTGCTATATGATTATTGAGTCGGAGTGACACTTTTTACTACTGACTGGACCTAAATCACCATTACTTAGCCTAGTGTCAGTATCACTTGTTTAACTCTGTTATTTACTCGCATATGGTTTATTTTCCAGTTTTCCCATTTATATGCTTTTAAATACCATTTGAATATTTGGAAATGCAAATTAAACTTATCATCAAGGATTACTATTTTATTCTTGTACTCACCGTCATTTTTATGATGGTGGGTGCAGAGCCGTCTACCAGCAGGCCGGGCAAGGAAAAGATCAATGATTATCCCTGAGCCTGCGACGCGTCACTGCATCGATTGTAGGTCTTCTTTTGGTATTTCGATTGTATATGTTATATATGTCTTTCAAATAATATTTGGGTTGTATATTGGGTTGAGCGTTGTTTCCTCGACCTGGCTTAGACTATTTTACTGTTTCA
Source organism: Stephania yunnanensis (assembly GCA_039657365.1). NCBI lineage: Eukaryota > Viridiplantae > Streptophyta > Magnoliopsida > Ranunculales > Menispermaceae > Stephania > Stephania yunnanensis. Next base: position 10,379,895 of record CM077584.1, on the reverse strand, counting down.
CTGCATTTTGAGGACTTTATATATATGATGTCATTTTCTGGTTTTTTACACTTAGGATTTTATAAATGCTTCCGCATAATCTACTAATTGCTTCCGCATAACCAATAAGACTTTTGCTAAATAATTATTTTAATAAAAAAATTTAATTAACTCTAAATTTTATAAACTAGTAGGACTAGTGTATTACTTATCCTGAACACAAGAAAAAAGCCATTTAGGTTGTAAAGGCTGACTAATACGTAGTTGAGTCCTGCGTGGATAGGATTAGGGCTTAATTACGGGATTAGGCCGGGCGGTGCCCTAGATTAGGAGAGGGGCCGTCACAGTTGGTATCGAAGCATAGGTATTAGAACCTTATGGATAAATAAGAAAAACACGAACTCGTATAAAAGACAAACCTTAGAAGTGGAAACTAGATGATCCTTACATATGAACTATTTTATTGGGAATTGAGTGAAGGTGAGATGGGGATTTCTTATATGTATGTGTTAGTTTCTATATGTATATATATATATATATATATATATATATATATATATATGTATATGTGTGTGTGTGTGTGTGTGTGTGTGTGTTATGCCACGCGGTAGCTGATTCGCGTTCGTTATCCACTTGAAGACACCGATGCCGGATTCACGCGAGGCCGGAGATACCAAAGCTAGCGGCAGTCAGCCTCCCACCGTTTCAGTTGACAATTTTTAGAGGATGTCTGACCGAACGACCGCTCAAGAGCGACAGATCACCGATTTCATCGCTTACATGTCGGCGCATATGACTACACTACTTTCGATCGCCCCGTCACCATAGCTACTACTACAACACCCTCAACCACGAGACTCAGCACTACTAGAGTTCGACTTGCATCTAGTGGAGAGATGGAAACTCTAGGTAGCGTCGTACGCAATAGCGGAGAGTTAGTGGCCCAGACTAAAGGAGATACCGGTTGTTCAAGACTTCCCAGATGTTTTCCCAGAAGATTTACCTGGATTATCGCCACCATGGGAGCTAGACTTCATCATCGACCTAGTACCAGGTACCAGGCTGATCGTAATATCGTCGTACCATATGGCTCCGATGGAGTCAGAGGAGTTGAGGACTCAGCTTAAGGATTTAGGGAGAAGGATTTCATTACACCTTCGATGTCACCGTGGGCAGCACCAATTTTGTTTGTGAAGAAGAAGGCAGTCCGAGACTATGTATCGACTACAAGAAGTTGAACATAGTGACAGTCATAAACAAGTACCCACTTTCACAAATAGAAGATTTATTTGATCAGCTGATATGAGCACATTTTTTCTCTAAGATAGACCTGAGATCGAGATATCATCAGCTTAGGATCGGGATGAGCATAGGTCCAAGACAGCATTCAACACCAGATACGGACACTTCCAGTTCATGGTCATGTCATTCGGGCTAACCAACGCCCCCACCGTATTCATGGATTTGATGCACTGGGTACTTAGACCATATCTCGACCGCTTCGTGATAGTCTTCATCGACGACATCTTGATGTACTCGAGGACACGTGATGATCACGAACAGCACCTCAAAGAGACGTTGCAGACATTGTGGGAACACCAACTTTTCGCTAAGCTCAGCAAATGTGAACTATGGCTTACAGAGGTCAAGTTCCTGGAGCACATTGTTGGAGCAGCAGGGATTGCAGTAGATCCGGCCAAGATTTAGACGATCATGGATTGGCCGGCACCGACATCAGTACCGGAGATCAGGAGCTTTCTGGGGTTAGTAGGATACTACCTTAAATTCGTGAAGTATTTCTCGAAGATCGCTTCACCGATAACGAGGCTGATACAGAAGGATGTTGGTTATGAGTGGACAGAGAAATGCGAGGTTGCATTTACTTAACTGAATAGGCCATTAACTACAACGTCTGTGTACACAGATGCTTCTCATACTGGTTTAGGTTGTGTGTTGATGCAGGGCAACAGTGTCGTGGCATACTCATCGAGACAATTAAAGATACATGAGAAGAACTACCCCACGTACGATCTAGAGTTGGCAACAGTTGTATTTGCGTTGAAAACTTAGAGACACCTTCTGTATGGAGAGAGATTTACACTCTTCACTGATTACAAGAGTATGAAATATCTCTTCACACATAAAGAGCTGAACATGAGACAGCACAGATGGCTGGAGTTCTTGAAGGACTACGACTTTTTCTTAGAGTATCACCCAGGAAAAGTGAACGTAGTCGCAGATGCGCTGAGTAGGAGACCAACTAGAGATACTGAGGTGGTCAGATGTCACATGATGTATGAGTATGGATTACTCGATGCAGCAGCGGCAGCATGTCAGACGGAGGTTCCTATCGATAGTCAGGTGATGATTCGCGCACATATGAGACTATAGACCGTATCTACAAAACGAGTGTCAAAGAGGACCGACCGATTGTACTCGAGATTCAGCTAGTTAGTGCAGAGTGCAGAGTGTACAGATTGGGCAGAGAACACATATCAGTGTCTGAGATACCGGGGTAGGTTGTGGATACTAGAGGTGCTGGAGCTGAGAGATGTGATCCTTCAGGAATCGCACCGTTCCAAATTTACCGTACATCCAGGCAGGACTAAGATGTACCACGACATGATGAGACATTTCTGGTGGCTTGGGATGAAGGCAGATGTGTCTAGATTCATTATGAACTGTGGTATCTATCAGGAGGTGAATTCCGAGCATCGCAAACTCGGGGGATTACTACAGCCGCTTCCTATTCCTCGATGGAAGTGGGAAGACATCTCTATGGATTTTGTCAGAGGACTGCCGAGGACCGCGAGGAGACTTGACTAGATCTGGGTGATAGTTGACAGACTGACGAAGTCTACTCATTTCCTGCCAGTGACATCACATTACTCGTTCGATCAGCTGAGCGTATTGTTCGAGAGAGATTATCAGGTTGCACAGGGTACCATTGACGATCACGTCAGACCGAGATGTTACATATACATCTAGGATGTGGCGGAGTATGCAAGAGCAGTATGGTACGCGCCTACAGTTCAGTACGGCTTTCCACCCTCAGACCGACGGGCAGACTGAGAGATTGATTCAGGTCCTCGAGGACATGTTGCGGGCTTGCGTGTTGGAGTTTGGCGGATCTTGGGCGGAGCACCTACCGTTGTATGAGTTTGCTTATAACAACAGTTATCAGGCCAACATTGAGATAGCATTATTTAACGCTTTGTATGGCAGACCGTGTCGCTCGCCATCGTGTTGGGCTGAGCCAGAGGACCAGGAGATAGTGGGGCCCGAGATTGTTGTTGACCACACGGAAAAGGTCAAACTGATCCGTCAGAGACTCAGAGGAGAACGGGAGAGACAGAATAGATATGTAGATAAGTATCGTGGTGATCTCGCATATTCTGAATGAGCTTTTGTCTATTTAAAGGTTTTCCCTCAGAAGGGTCTCCAAAGATTTGGGGTGAAAGGCAAGCTTGCACTGAGGTACATCGGGTCTTTCATGATTAAGAAATTGGTCGGGAAAGTGGCATACGAGCTTGAACTGCCTCCACAGATGTCAGGGTTCCATCCAGTGTTCCACATTTCGATGCTTCGACTAGCCGAGTCAAAGGCAGGCGTGCGACGATCGACAGTTGACTTAAGTCAGATCGACCTAAGCGAGGACATCTATTACGATGAACAGTTCATTTAGATCCTAGATCGGAAGGTAGAGCAGTTGAGGAGCAAGTCCATCTCGAAGGTACTCGTCAAGTGGCAGTTCCACGATGACACATAACTCAGTTGAGAGCGGGAGGACCACATGCGAGATAGATTCCCGTACATGTTCGAGTCAGGTAGAACCGTAACATAAACTTAATTTCGAGGACGAAATTTCCATTTTGTTGGGAATATTTGTCACGGCCCAAATCTCTAACCTCGTTTTAATTCCTTAATCAAGATCACCGACCCTTGACGTGGGACCTACACAGTGATACGTGCACCGACCGAGGCACATGTCCGAAGTATATTGTGTTTTTGTATTGATGTATGCCTAGTGTTATGTATTGTGTAGACTTACTAAGTCGATTTGTACAGTTGTAGGCGTCGAGACTAGAGCGGGGATGCGCCTCGAGTAGCGTGTGAGCCGAGAACCGGGTAATTAGCATTTTGATAAGTCTTATTTAATACTAATATGAAATAAGGAATTACTTGTAAGCCTATGGTTGTGTTGGTTAATGTAAATAAAAGTAAAAGCCTATAATTGAGTAAATTAAATGGAAATCATAAGATTGGTCTAGAGATATACACATTGGCACATCTAGGAACTAGGTGAGTAATGAAATGGTGTCACTTCAGGTTGAGTTAGTGGGAGTTAGTGGGATATATGACAAAGGTGGACCATTAGATATTCCTAGGGATACATAAATTCATGAATATTAAGGGCTAGGAAGGAACATCATCTTAATATATAATATTAGTGATCAAACAACATGCAAACCAAATCACTCATTCATTTTTGCTATAGAAGAAGAAGGAATTGTTGGAGATGAGTGAATATCAAGGTGTTGAAGGAGTCCATGAGAGTTGGTGATAAATTCTCAAGCTAGGGCGCTACATCAACTAGGTACACATTTTTTAATTGAAATTAGAACAAGTTCTGGTTTTAGGCTAATTTTAGATAGTAGATGATTGAGTATTTCTAATTAATTTATATATTTGGATTCATCATTTCAATATGATAATCCAACTATATTGAAGTTCTTAATTTGGTTTTGAAATCATAAAGATATGAATTTTTGAAATTGCAAAACCAAAACTAGAATTCTGAATGTTGTATTAGAAATCAACCTGGGTAATTTAGTCATAATCTGCCCATTTTAGATCCAAACTGATTCAAACTAGCGGCATTTAAAATCTTATTTAAGGAGTAATAACTTTTATTAACTGAAGTTATTTTGATTCAAATGTTTCTATGTCCAAACATGCTCTACAAATAGGTGCTGAAATTAAAAAGAACGTTTTGAAACTAAATCAGTTAAGGGAATAACTCCCTAACTACTTATCCAAATAAGTTGATATTTTAGTATATTGTATTTGAATATATTTTCTACCTTGTGACCAAAAATCACATTTTTAAGAACTATAGATTGGGATAAATAGATTTTCTAAATCTACTGGTCGGATTAAACTCCAATTAGGCCTATGTCTAGTAAAATCATTCTATCTGCTTCATTTTAAATCAGAATTTCGCAAACTAAACCTTTCTGGAAAGATAAGAGAGAGACCAACAATAATTGTACTGGTGGAGGATTTCGGTATTTTAACCATTTCATGCCTAAAAACTGTGTTAAAATGTAGGACTGAAATTGAAACTTAATTTAGTCTTTAGGGACTAATTTAGGAAGATTGATTTAAAGTCTATTGAACCAATTTAAATACACAACAAACACTACTAAATTGATCTTAAATCCACTATGTTTGTACTAATGAGATACCAAACTCAGGAACCTAGGAAAAGGGTACAGAAGAGCGAATACAAGATTTGGAGTATCGGGAGGCCGGTAAAGCTAGGACTTTACTTTGTTGTTGTGAGTATACTCAATGACAACTTTACTTGGCATTTCATTTCTATTAATTGTTGTCCTTGCATAGTCCTTTTGACTATTTTACCTTTGTATTCTTATATCATGTGTTCTTGTGTCTATGCTCACTTGATGAGTCTAGTTGCATGATATACATTCATTTGATTTGATTCATTGATTCTATCTCATGCTATGTTTATTCTTGTTGTTTTAAATGTGAATTGAATGATAAATAGCAAGCTATTAGGCTAGTGAATATCTTATAAATGTTTAAGGGGACTTGTATTCCTTATATTGTTTAGGTGTGTAGATGTGCCTATGCCTTGACAATCCATACTTGGTATTTCTTGAAATTATAAAAGTAGTTTTCGCATTTAGGTCCCGTACTCGATCGAGGTGTGCGTGAATCATAGGGTTAGAGTCCCTGGGGATGTCGGCACGTGTTACCTGACGCTGTATGACACTCGGGGTTAGAGTCCTTGAGGTGGTCTACACATCGGGGTTAGAGTCCCTAGTAACACTTGGGTTAGAGTCCCTCGTGCTATATGATTATTGAGTTGGAGTGACACTTTTCACTGCCGACTGGACTTCAATCACAACTACTTAGCTTAGTGTCAGTATCACTTGTTTAACTCTGGTATTTACTCGCATATGGTTTATTTTCCAGTTTTCCCATTTATATGCTTTTAAATACCATTTGAATATTTGGAAATGCAAATTAAACTTATCATCGATGACTACTGTTTGATTCTTGTACTCACCGTCCTTTTTATGACGGTGGGTGCAAATCCATCTACCAGCAGGCCGGGCAAGGAGAAGATCGACGATTAACCCTGAGCCTGTGGCTCGTCACTGAATCGATTGTAGGTCTTCTTTTGGTATTTGGATTGTATATGTTATATATGTCTTTCAAATACTATTTGGGTTGTATATTGGGTTGAGCGTTAGTTTCCCCGACCTGACTTAGACTATTTTACTGTTTCACTGTATTTTGAGGACTTTATATATGATGTCATTTCCTGGTTCTCCACACTTATGATTTTATAAATGGCTTTCGAGTAATCTACTGATTGCTTTCGCATAACCAATAAGACTTTTGCTAAATAATTAATTTAATAAAAAGTTATAATTAACTATAAATTTTATAAACTAGTAGGACTAGTGTATTACTTATCCTGAACACGAGAAAATAGACATTTAGGTTGTAAAGGCTGACTAATACGTAGTTGAGCCCTGCATAGATAGGATTAGGGTTTAATTACGGGATTAGGCCGGGCAGTGCCCTAGACTAGGAGAGGGGCCGTCACAGAAATACATTGCTGAAAAAAGTAAGGCAAGTAAATACTATGGTTAAAGATGTATAGACAGACACATGCTAAGTCGAGATGATGTACATCCGGTCGATGGTGAGACCTATCACCTAACCTTTCCCACTACTATATGGAGTTGCGCTATATGCTTACACAACATCAATCTCATACTTGTCGACCACCCCGAGTCCCATAACTCGTGTTCTGCGCAAGTGTAGTGGTGAGTGCCGGAACCACGGTAGACTCGTTTCCCCGTGAACCACGCATCTCTCGTGCAATGGACACTAGATAATCCTTACTTTAATTTCAAAGACAATGAATTTCAAAATTTTAAGATTTCAAAACAAGTTAGGCTACAAAGCCCAAAAGAAATCGAATACAAGTCCAATTAAATCCACATTATTCCATTAGCATGTTTTTCATCAATCTTTTCAAAAATGACCTCAAGTGTAGGAATCAGATTCAATGAAACAATTCACAAAGCATCATGTCACAATACTCGCCCATGAATATATACGAAAATAACATGATGTGAGATTTCAAGTAGCAATGTCTACCACTAGACCAATAACTCAATAAATGTGAATGAAATGAAATATAAAATTCTCACAGTTGTACTTACACTTCACACGCTTGTCCTAGTCTATTCGATCCCTCGACACTTCGAAATGCATGCCCAAACTCCTAAGTTCTCCCCTTTGTTCCCTCACATTTAATAATGTATCAATTTAGGCCAAATTAAGCTCGAGACCAATTTCTAAATTTTTAGGCCAATCCGCCCATTTCACACTTTTTGAAGTAAAACCCCCGTAAAAGACTCGTCTGAAATTCCAAATATTTTATTTTTCATAGAAATTCATCACTTTCTATTTATTTTTGTCGAAGTATAATTTTTTAGGATTTTTCCCAAATTTTTTGGAATTTTTTCCATTTTTTTCTCCCTTTTTCTTTTTTTTTCTCTTCTTTTTTTGTAGGTTGGGTCGAACCCGACCCTGGCCAAGGTGTTGGGCCTGGCATGCCCCATGGGCCGAGCTTGGCCCAGGTCCCTGGCCCGGCCCAATAAGGGAAGGGGTGCACATGCATGGCTCATGTGTGTGCCCCCTTCTTCCCCAACGAACCAAGGACTCTTTGGTTCGTTGGGGGAGCAAAACAAAAATCTTTTTTTTCTTCACGAACTGAGGTCGGAGATCCAACCCAGCTCGTTTGGGGAGGGAAAACGAATCTTCCGAGTTGACTTCTTCCTCGGGAGCACGGGAGCTCCCGAACTCCCTCACCAACACCAACCCACAACACAACATCAATTGAACAACACCACACTCACCTTAATCTTTTCTGGTTCTCTCCTTCTCCTCCTCTCCTCCACCAGCGATTCTCTTTCTTTCTTCTCCTCCCGGTTGATGTTGAGGATAAGAAACCCATTTGGTGACATATACAAGTATTTTGTTTAAATGCTAGCCTTTGATCATGGTGTGCACACGTGTCTCGAGGCTCATCTCATGGACCACCTTGTCCCACTTGTCCCCTAATTCAATTGTGAGTTACTCAACAAATTGACACCTTGCCTCATGATGGGTTAACGCGAGTCTCGATGCACATCCAATGCCTATTATTTTCTTTTACAAACTTTAGAACTTAGCTAAATGTGGCCACATTAAAGCCACTTATTATCCAATAAATTTACATTTATTTAAATAAATTAAACTTACCCCAATATGACGCTACCTCGGTCCCACGTCGACACGCGACTCAAGGTATGTCCCCGCTCGTCTCGATACCTACACACCCGTAGAAAATTAACTTAATAGTCTGCACATATACAATACACTAGGCATACATTACAACATATATAAAATGTACATCAGCCCTTGTCTCGGTAAACGGACATATCATGGTGTAGATCCCACAGTACGGGTCATTGAGCCTGTGTAAAGACATAAACACGATTAGAGATTTTGGGTCGTTACAGCAACCAACTAGGTGTAGATGTTATTATAGACTAGTGATTTTTTCTTGAAGAAATCAAGACTTCTTTTCTCTCAAATAAAGCCTTAAATTATCGATTTAATTTGCTTCATTTTAAATAATTTATCCATCTGCCTTTAATTAGATTTTAAATTCATTTACACTTCAAAAGGCTTCGACTTAATGGATTTAATCCCAATAATGAGAACTCCTTTTCAAAATAATATGTTCTTCAATAAATGTCTCTTCCAAATACTTTATTGAGGCTCATAATTTATTTTATTTACTTCAAAAACAAAGTCAAAAACTTTATACACAATCCCACATCTTTCAAGTATTTATATATATTTAATACTATCGTAATATATCTTCAAGGGAGATTATAACTTTCAAAATTAGGGCTTGCACCGAATTGCTTCATTACCCCAAAATTTTGACAATCTGAATGCTAAATAGTCTATATAGCATCCTTTAAGATTAAATTCGCTTTGTTCTTGTACTTCTTCAAAAATCACATTATTTCTCCTTTCTTAAAAAAAGAGCAAATATATGTAGGAAAATTGTCGTCAAACTATTTGCATCAATAGTCGCATAAGAACCACAAATGATACTTAGTAGTAATATACAAATGGATTAATTCATACATACATTTGCCACATAATGGTATAGATTCCCTTAAAATTTGTGGGGTCCACACATCTCAATCGAATTTACACCATTGTGTAACAAATGTATGTCTCTTAGAATGTTAGATTATCAGCTTCCATAAAATTAAGTATATCACAATGCAAATGGGGATTCATTAATTTCGTAGGGATAATTATTTTAATGAAACATTAACATTACCAATTGCCTGCTAGTCACAAATAGAGATAACCAATGTAAGTTAATTAGCCCATTCTTTCCCCTCCAGTGCAACCACATATTAATCTTTAATTAATGGATTGCAATAACCTTAATAACCACAATCTCTCAAGCCTAGGAAACATATGGTCTCTATTTAATAAAGATGCAATTGCAACTTTGCAACTAAACGTTGCACCTTTTGGAGTGATATAATCACTGACATTCTCAAGTTGCTGAGAATCCCACTTGATCACCAATTGTGTCTTCAAAACTAGCATCCCCATTTTGATCTCTACAATTCACATAAAAGTCCATAAGTATGGACCATGTAGATTGGGACCGAATTGGGTAGATCACTATGGTGCTTCTTTAATTCACGCTAAACATGCATTCAAAATGCAGCCTTACATTACACCAGTTCATGGCGGCCTTTTGCAACATGTACCTACAAATGTGCATCTCTTTTGTATCCAATATTTGATCATATATTTGAATATCTAAGCATGACACTACAATCAATAACAAATTGAACCAACATACAATATACTTAGTCAATTTAAACACATACCTGCTAGGGGATTCGCCTTTGCATATTTATAATTTAAATTGACTTTTACGTGTTTATTAAAAATAGTCTTCAGATTGTTGGTGAGATTTTAGAAAACTTGATGCATAATAGAAGAAAAACATAATATAGTCGATCGAGACTTGAGTTCTATTCAATATCATGAAGACTATTTCCCCCTGCTATAGTATTTACGATAGTCTCCCAAGTCTACGAACCAATAGAATGATTCAACACTCCCTCTGACTCAAAATGATGAAAAGAGAATGAAACTTGATTTTGACTCATTTTTCTAACCTTCTAACTCTATTGTAAAAATCTTATAAAAACGATCTATTTAGTGAATATATATAGAAGATATGTGTCTTTTAGTGAATCATAAAAGGCGACAAAAGTTTTACGCTGGCTGTCAACCTATTGCAACCCTCCTCCATTTTCCAAAAATTAAAAATGAGTTTGGGGCCTCCCTCCCCCACTTTTCGGGTATGAAAAGTGAGTTTGGGACCTTCCTTACCCATTTTTCGGTATGAAAAAATGAGCGTCAGAGTCCTCCTTTATTCGGACTTGGGACCGGCTATGTATCGCACATAGTGTACAACATAGGTGGAGTTACAAAAGAATTTCTCATTATGATAGGACTGCATCAAGGATCGGCTTTAAGCTCATATATATTTACTTTAGTTATGGATGAACTAACTAGACATATTCAAGAGAATATACCATGGTGTATGCTATTTGCAGATGATATTGTCTTAATGGATGAAACAAAAGATGGAGTGAATAGAAAATTAGAACTCTGGAGGAATACATTAGAATCTAAAGGCTTTAAGTTGAGTAGGACGAAAACCGAATACATGCACTGTGAGTTTAGAAACTCTAGACATTGAGATGACGGAGTGGTAAAATTAGGGGAAGTAGAAGTTCCTAAGGTAAACTACTTTAGATACCTAGGATCAATCATACAAAATGATGGTAACATTGAGAATGGTGTCACACATAGAATTCAAGCTGGATGGAAGAAATGACAGAGTGCAACATGAGTGATTTGTGATCGAAATGTTCCTACTAAGTTAAAAGAAAAATTTTATAGGACTGCAATTAGACCAGCTATGCTTTATGGAAGTGAATGTTGGGCGGTAAAACAACAACAATTACATAAAATGAACGTAGCATAAATGATGATGTTTAGGTGGATGTGTGGTAAAACTCGTAAAGGTAGAATAAGAAATATAAAAATTTAAAGACAAGTAGGAATAGCACCAATTGATACAAAGATTAGGAAATGACGGTTGTGGTGGTTTGGTCACCTGCAAAGATGGCCTACAAATGCCCCAATTAGAAAACTTGACTCAATAGAAACTGTAGAAATTCGACGAGGTAGGGGCAGACCGAAGTTAACATGAGATGCATTAATTAGGAAATATTTGAATAGTTTGAAAAGTTCACCATCAATTGCACTTAATCGAGCGCGATGAAAAAGTTTGATCCATGTAGTCGACCCCAGTTAATTTGGGACTGAGGCGTTGTTGTTGTTGTTGTTGTTGTTGTTGTTGTTGTTGTTGTATGTGTCTTTTAGTGAATAGATATACTTTTTAGTATCTCATGTCCCTTCGTAGGATACACACCTTTTCACATAATTTCTGTTCTAATTATAAAATTAAATAAATTAATTAATTGTTCCAACATAGGGTTCTCGGCATCTTTGGCGGTCCAAGTAAGCCGACAGAATTGTGGTAGTGATTTGGATGATGGTCAACTATCTCGGTTTTGGAATATTAGTTGCAAATATTTGTTTGTAAGCTCGTCACCTCCTTATCACTAATGGTATATACCGTGTTGCTTCTGGCCTCCCCGTCTCTGATAATGATTCCATGTTGCCTAGCTTCCTATATATCAATATTGATTTCACGTTTTCTGCCTAGTTATTGGTCTCTTCAAACTCCTGTCTTTGTGTATTATTTTCAAGATTTTCTATGAGCTATTATTTGCTTCAAATTTCTTTCACTGATTAAATAAAACTTTCCCACCTTTGTAATGATCTTAGCCCTGTATTGTTATTAGGTGAAATCGTCTCTTTTTAATTGGGGGCTTAATATATACTCTTTAGCCTAGTCCGAGTTATTATGATATTAAACAATCGACCATCCGAACTTGAAGAGGCAATACTTGGTCGTTTTCATGAGGCTTTCGAGATTGGCACATATATACCCGACTGCACCGGCAGAGTCAAGATACTGAAAGTCATTTTGAAGGTAGATCAGAAGGCATTGATTATGAACATGTTGCAAGGTTATGATACTTTTGATGCATGCACATCTTATTGGAATCCATTGCACATATGCTATTGTCACTCGATCAATGTGGTTGACAATATAAATTTTGCATAAGAACAAAATGAAATTAAAAGAGGCACACCCAAATTAAGGAACCTCAATGGCCTTGGATCATCGCATTCTTTCTCCAAAATGCATAGAATCGATGGCTTTTCGGAAAAGTTCGGTTACAATAAATAAAATAAAAACTATCTGATTCAGGAGAAAGCTCGAGGAAATAATACTCCAAATATATTCAAGTGTAAACTTTCTCATGCATCGATTAAAATCTTCGAGCAAAAAATGGCATTTGCCTCTCAAGCGAAATTGTCCAAGCAGCAGAATGCAAAACAATAAATGCATGAAGACATGTTGAATTGAATAAACTGCGCGAGCATCTCCTCTCTCTCTCTCATTGCTTGGACGAATTGTTGTTCTTGCCGTTTGATGTTGCAGTGTGCATTGCAGTTTAGTTCTGTTTCTTCCCGCCAGCCAGAATACGTGAAATCTGAAGTCCTCGGCTGAAGGCTTGGTTGAAGAGAAGCCTGGTCTGGAATTCTGAGACAAATGGAAACCAAGCCAGTACAGCTACAGGAGTAAAGATGACTATTCCCATCATGTACTCGTAACCTCTGGCAAGGGCTTTGATGGATCCCCACAATCCAAGGGTCTTCATTAATGGCTTGCATGCTTGCGATATCTGTGCAAGAAACACTTGGTTTTTAGAATTTTAGCTGGAAATAAACGCAAATGCAAGCAAGTGCTCAACATATACAAGATCTAAACAACGTCAACGTTTGACAAGTTTCGACGCTGCTTGCCTGGTATGGTGAAAGTGCACACTGAAAAAAATAGATTCATATTCAAAACCCAATGACAAACTAGAATAGAGCTGTCAAAGGGCAATATGCTAATTAATCGAAAGGTAAGAAGAAAAAAAAATCCTTTTTAAGCATATATACATAATTTACATCACAAGTTAAGATTAAGGCTCATATTTCTTTGGCCACGTATGTTTTGAAAGTAGGATCCGATGAAACTAATAATTGATTCATTGAATTCTGTCTAATGGAGCGCCCAAAGCCAAGAATGTGTGGTAACGATCTAAAAGTTCTCATGATATTCACAAAAGATCCCTATTGGATATTGCAAATGAAGAAAATTAACTTCACTAATAAAAAGTAAAAACCAACACCTTCAGCAGCAGGCGTTGAAGGTTGTTAATAAGTAGCACCTGGCCGCAAAATCCATAACAGCAACAACGAAGGTCAATCCCAAATTATTTGGGGTAGGTTACATGGATAAAATGCTTCCACTCAGCTCGATTAAATGCAGTCGATGATGTGCTTATATAATTCTTCCAATTAATGCATTCCACATTATCTCAGGTTAACCCCCCATGCTATTAAACTCCTTCAATTTCTACCATATCAAGCATTCTAATTGGAGCGCTGGCAGGCAGTGTTTGGAAAAATCTAAACCACCGCAACCAACGTTCCTATTTTTTGCTTTTCTTTGAACCTTTGTGTTTTTTTATTCAACCTTAACAAGTTTTTTTTACCACACTTCCATCTAAGCATTCTCATCCCCGCTACACTTACTTTATGTACTTCTTGTTTCTTGACAACCCAACATTCACTCTCATAAAAATAGCTGGCATAATGTAGTCTTACATGGTTTTTTTCTTTTAGTTTAACAGGGATACTTCAATCATACAGTGCACTTGTTGCATTCCTCCATTTCTTCCACCTAACTTGAATCTTATGTATAACATCATCTTTGATATGACTATCATTTTATACGATTGATCCTAAATAACGAGTTCCATAACAAGTTCCAGAAATATTTAAAAAAAAAAAGAAAATGAGCATGTCACTATACGTCCTAGTGAATGAGTTTGACATGTTTGTAAGTAGCATCCCGATAACAGGCAAGAGTAGTATACTATATATTGAATATCCTAACCATTAGAGAAATTGAGGCTGTCCTAGAGTTACTTCATAATTTATAGATGCAGAGATGAAATCGTAACAGATTGACATGTCTTTCTAAATATAAACACATGTACCTGCAGCAGCGCCCATCCCGTCGGAATGAAGGCCAGAAGACTGGCAAAGATATCCCCAACTGTCATACTCAGCAATGTAAACAGTACCACAAGAGTTACAACAGCCCCAATGAACAGGAAAAGCTTTAGCAATCTGAACATCAACTGGAAATCTGCACTGAACGTCTTCTGACCCATGGACACAATCTGCAGAGAAAAGCAGAACTATTTGTAAGGGATAAATCTCTTGATTAAAAATGGTTAAGGACCTTTTCTTCCCCACTTTGAATACACTTATTTCTAATGCTTCGAGCACTGACCTTCAAGATGATCATCACAGCAACAATGACCAGCCAAGAGAGCCCATAAACCTATTATTGGGATAAAAAAGAATCAGTTTCCACATCATGACCCATGTCATTGGCGCCTGATATCATATTCAACTTGAAAAATAATGGTGTCAAGGGTTGTGATGGAAGAGCAAAGCCTCCAGTATCCCACTTAATCAAGCATAATGAATGAGCATGCTTAATCAAGCGGCAAACTAGCTAGCTCTACAACATGGTGTAAGGGGGATTAACAATGCCAGATGATTATAAACGGATAATCTGAAATAAATATCCTGTTGATAACTTGATATCTAAATTGAATCAGAGAAATCTTAATGAACGATAATCGACTAGAAAAGACTGTTTCAGTCACCAAACTGGGATAGCATTGGGCCAACAGCCTGTTTAATAGATTAATCACACGGTTGCGTAACACCTATGAATTGCTTTTAAAATCAGAGAGGGAACCTAGTGCAAGAATAAAATAAAAATGAAAAACAGTTAAAAGCAGGATCACAAGGAAAAAAAAAAGGAAATAATATTCCAAGTGAGAGGAGGACGGGATAGCACTCACAATGATGCTTTTGTTTCCATTAGTGATATGCAGATGATACACAATTCCATACTGGTAGATAAAGAACCGCAATGAAAGAACAATCTCTAACACTCTTCCTACGAATCCAGTGTGCTGCAAGTGTTCCTGCTCTTCTACCCACCAGGACTCCCAGCTCTTAGTTGCTGGGACCCCAATCCCACCTCTTTTATTTATCCACTTAGTCCAATCCTCCCAGTCATCCACTATCTTTTGCCACTCAAATCCTGATGGGTTGAAAAGGAAAGGCGCAAACAACCAAGAAACAACCATGAACCATATTGAACCTGTGATAAGCAAATAAGAAGTCGAATCTCTGGCTGCAGATCCATAGATATCATATGCAATCAGCATTATCATCAGCTCCAGGCCTTTAACGAAATGGCTCCTTGAATACATCCTGTAGTTCTCTGCAAACTTCTCATGTCGAACTACAAAACCCCTTCCAGTTGCTCGATATTTGGCTCCACCATGCAAGACAGTACGTCCAAAATAGTGAGCTTTTGTCCCAAGAGAGAAAGTAAAGAACACAGCTGCTAGCTGAAGTTGCATAATGATTATATCACTCAGTGCAGTTCTGAACCCTCTCTCAAGTCCAATCTCCATGACCATGGGCAACGCCATCAAGAGACCCATCTGAACAAGGGATTGAGATGCCATAGCTGCCTGCAGGGGATCCTTTCCTCTGGATCGGGCAAATTTTACAATAGACTGTTCTAATCCACTCAAAGACATGTAGAGTTTTCCATACAGAAAAATATAGACTGTAAAGACAACCAACTGCAACCAAGCAAAAATAAAACAAAAGCTTCAGCTGAAGAAAGAGCAAGTCACAAGAGAGGTATCCTATGGAAGAGAACAGTGGCAGAACTCAGAGTTTGGCTCATAGTTATTAATTACTCTGTATTAATTCGTACATTAGACAAGGGTATGTAGGGAAGATGTTGGCCCAGCATGTAAATAAAAATTAATCAAATGAACCAAAGAAGCACGTGCACGAAATGGATGGTATGGCACATAAACATATTCAATGTGATCTAAATGTTAGAACTTTATACAACGGAACTGATGATGGTATCTATCCATATCGATTCCCTTGAGGTGCGTAAGAACCTCCAACATTCGCCTCTTATTTAACAATTCAGGTACAAGAACTTGTACAAATAAGTTTGACTGTGCATGAATATATTACACCCGACATTATCTAAAAGTGCAATGAGATCATAAAATGTACTCACAAGAATAAGAAACATCCCGCCTACCGACTGATAATATATGATGGTTCTATCTCAAGTGGATTTTTTTTTTCTTTTCGCATGCTCACTTCAGAGAAAGATTGAAATCTCAACTTAAGAATTCTAAATAGAAATTTAAATACTTAAAAATGAATGATTGAGTTTTAACTTACATATGATACAAAATATTGTTCAGATAGTACTAATACCACAATAAGTTCTAAGAATGTACCCACAACAGAAGAAGAATATTAGAAGCACGTTATGAAGTTTAGAGTTATTTTTTTAAAATTTCCAAATATTATAATTTTAACATTTTATAATTAATTTATATTTTATTTTTATCTTTGTTCCTTAGTTTATACTCAAAGACATTTTTAATGTCGTTAGATATCAGAATTCGGCAAAGATTTAACATTAGGCCTCCCTGTAAGTGACATGGTTTCGAGGAGTATGTGGGAATTGGGAATTAAAACAATACTGCAACCACAGGTTTCTGTATAGATTATCTCAACAGTTTTTTTACGATGAGAATAGACACACAAGATAGGTAATTACCATTGAGCTGACGTAGAACCCAACTGTCGTGAAATAACATGAAAACATGCGAAAAAAGTCAAAACGATGCCCGAGCCGATAGATGTCCCTGCTGAGTAACTGCTCTCCATTGCCACAGGCAACTTTTGCTTCAAAGAGTGAGATTTGGTTGAGTCCGACATCTCGTCCTTTTCCAACCTGGATATACTCGTGGTGGGTGACATTTCCACGCCGTAAGGTAGAGTTGAAACCTATATAGAGACAAAATGACATTACAAAGCAAACACCCAAGTGATTGGTGCAGAAAAGCTTTCAACAAATGAATTTTACCAGCAAAAATATCTTCACTCAGATTGATACCGAGAGAAGCTTTGCTAATGCCTCCTTGAGTAATGTGGAAGATTCTATCAAACACATCAGGATGACCGTAATGGAACCGGACCCTACAACCAACCAGTTCAACAGGAGCAAAATAAGTTTCTTGACCTAAGCTCTTTTATATACAGATAAGCACATGCTCCCTCTCGGGAAGCAAGAGACAGACAATTTCTAGGATATGAAATTATGAATAATGACTTAAATACTTCTCACTGCTTTAATTTGTGGCAATCCCACTAATCATTATCATAGTACTATATGAAAAAAATTATGACTTTATTGAACCAGATGACATATAATTAGTTTTTGTCAATGCCATTTGTTGAAAAAAAAAAAAAAGAAACTCCTAATTGCACTTTCTTCTGGTCCTTTCCTGCTCTGAGACAACACATTGTACAAAGTCCAAGAACTTCATGGTGATCTAGACGAAATGGAAATCCCCAAGTATTCTTTTCTTATCTTATAAATTTCTGGCCTCTAAATTACTCTAAACCCATTTTTCACATTTTTCCACGGCAAAAAGAGGAAAAGTCAGTATCTATTTAAGGGAATATACATTTAGTATAAAATTTACATCCAATGTCATCCGAGATTCCAAGGTGCTTGTATTTTTCACAAAGAACCTGATTTCCACCAGTGACATGGTTGGGGAGGAAGGAGAGATTATTAGACGAGCATAAATAAAATTTGATGGTGATGTTTAAAGGAAGTTAATCAATTAACAAAAAGTAGGAATATGGGCATAAAAGCACAGGATCTCAACAAAATAAATAAAAGAAAAGGGAAGCTTGACAGATGACATGAAAGACTTACTTCAAAGGACTAGCAAGAACTCTTTGACCGATAGTGACAAAACTAGTTTCTTGATTTGACATGAACCATGCAAGAGACGAAACACTGTAGAACATAAGAAATTAAATGTTAGAACTATTCCAATATTACTCCAAAATATTAAGCTACTCATATGTTGTGAATTCCCAACATTCCTCGTAGTAATCACCGACCTTCCAGTAAAAATATGCTCCCGAACCCCAAGTATAGTTGCTGGGCGCACTCCATGATCCTCATTGAATTCTTCCAAAAGATTACGCATTTTTAAAGCTTCTTCCAAGTAGTTGTCCTAAAACATAATGTAACAAAGAGTCAAAATGAATGCAAAATCTAAATTGTCAATGTTGTATAATAGAGTTGTTTAAAAAACCTGGTTCATGTCAATGGCCTGCAGAGCCTCCCCTCGGGTGAAGATTATGGCATGATTTTGATTTTCAGGTTTTCCTTCTCCTATCTTTGCTGGTCCGGGTAATTTTATTCGGTAAATTTCCTTTTCGCATTGAAACAGATAAAGCATATTAAGCATGCACATAAAAGCAACAATGACAAGACACCAAGTACACCAAGTTTATTCTCGTAGGAGGCTGGCTCAAAGGCCATAGATCATAGCAATTTAAGCTTTGAAATTTAGTATAGACTCACTGCCTTCTTTAATTCAATTATTCAATGAACACAAAGGCATCCATCAAAGGTCCCAGAAGATTGGTTTACGAATGCCAACGCCACTCCCAAAACTTTCATACATAGAAGATTGAGATTGATATGTAAATTATGTAAATTAGTTTGCTTAAAATTACGAAGGATGATTACCTGGTCGAGATTGTCAACTGCCTTGACTAATACTGAGTAATAGACCTTCTGTACATTTCCATCGTCCCTTTCTTCAACTTCATCAATGTATGCTACACGTAGTGACGGATTACTGCACAAAGACCAGTTAAAAGTTAATATGTTAAGTAAGTTGAATATCTAATCAAGTGAAAGCTTGAAGTCATTAGCAAACTTAGGTAGCGGCTAATGGACTAAGTGGTAGCAGAATCTTACTTAACCATCAAGTTCAGAATGTCTGTTGCTCGGCGATCTCCAGACTGCTTCTGATTTCCGTAGTTCTGGCAAGTAGCGACATATGTAAATTTCATGTCGGCAATAGCTTCTAGTTGAGCATGCAGGGATCTTTGGCTTTTTTTTTCATCCTCTGGAGGATCTGTTACAGCCTTATAACCCGCCAGAATTTCTGCAGTTTGAAAAAAAAAAATTGATAAAGGCAAGCAAGTCGCAATATAACAAGAAACGGATTGTTTATGCTTTCTAAGACAGCCACTCCAATTTCTACTTTTGCCTCAGAAAGCAGAAAATAAGTAACAAATGAAACGAAAAAGCATAACTCTATCTAGAATCAAATGTGTATAAAAAAGTAATCTAGCCAATGTGAAAAATCTCATGCACCAAGAACATAAAAAAGAAAAATATTATTTCTTTTATTCTTACCTTTTTCATCGGCCATGTCAAGAAATGCTTGAAGCTTCAAAGCTCTCCGGTAATACATCATACCTCTAACTGTTTTTATTAAAACTTATCATAGATCACAAGAGAATAAAAAAATATTAAAAGAAAACTATTGGAAAATATATGACGTCAGCTACCTGTTCTGCACAATGTTTGTCCTCTTAGTGAAGCCCAATGCCGAACCTGCAAGACATTTTCTTCATTTTCCCATACCTCACTTGCTCTTTGACAACCAAGCCTCTCCATGAAGTTGTTCCACTCATCTAAGGAAGACAGTTTTGATAACACCAATGAGCCACTGAAACCAATTGCGAACAGAAAAAAAAGTATAGAACATAAAAACCTGGGAAGATTTTTTGCAAGTAAAACATTATCGATACACCATCTTCATTTTCCAGCTCGAGTTCATTTTTTGAGAAGACTGTCTCTTCACTATAGTATGGGGTCATAACACTGGCAATAGAAAAAAAAATTAGAATAATTGGAATCTTGCAAAAGGCCAACAAAACCAAATCTTCCAGTTAGTAGAGAGAGGACGTCCATGTAACATGATGACATCCATTGCAACATGGACTCAACAAACTCAAAAATATAACTACCAGAGTTCAAAGAGATGTATAATTATCACAAGGAAATTTTGGTTTACAACAATTTTAAAAGAGCTAACGTGATTTAACAAGCTAATCTTGATTCAAATACTTGTAAACGCAACTTCAGACTAAGATTTTCTTGACTCTGATTTATGCTAAAATGTTTGGTGGATTCAAGCTGAAACCAGTCAACAAAGAGTTTACAAGCTCCCTATTAAAGTGAATTGGAAGAGTGCAGGAGTTACGTATACCGTGGATATTTATCCTCCTTGTAGCATTTACAACACCACAGAAATTAAGGCCACAATTGATTTCTAATCCAGAAAAAACGTTCACCCATCTTTAGGTTGTTTCCAAAAATGAAAAACAATATTGATTCACTATTCAAAAATGGACAAGTGTGGCACAGAAAGAAACAAGACAACCCGAAAAATGTTTCAGGATCTCAGTTTAAAAAATGCGCACTCCAGGGTTTTGAGGTTTCTCTAGGCACAAAAGATAAAAAAAACTTTTGGAATTTGAACCCAAATATAACAGAACTTTTAGTGATTCAAGATAACCTTATCAAGTTTTACAGAAAATTAGAAATCAGGAGGAATGTCTCATAGGAAATAAGAAATCAGGAATCAGGAAGAAATAATATGCTTATATGAGATTTGTAAGCTATATAGAAAAATAGGAATTAGAAAGAATGTCTTATATTAGTTACTCAAAATAAAGTTGTGACGAGACCATACCAAGTTTGAACACATCCAAGGCAACCTTATATTAGTTACTCAAGTACTTGAAAGGAACAAACTTTTGATGCAAAAAAAAAGGAAATAGGATAATGCATCAAACAAATATTTTATAATACTTCAATGTGGGACAATGTTAAAACCGCATGTAGAGGTATTTTCTAAATGTACATGGAACCAACCTGAATGAAAGCATTTTTCGAACCCGAGGAGCGAGCGGCATGTCCATAAATAAAGAATTTGTAAAAAATGCAATTCTTCTGCGTGCTTCCAGATTCGTTGGAACATCAATAGCAGACTCCTTTACCGTCAAAAGGAGATGCAGCCGTCGTATCTAAAAGAACATAAAAACTCAAAACTTCAGTTGCTACATCACTTGCATCGATTAATCATTTGACAAATGAGCATTAGTGAAATACCTGTTCTTCCCATTGAGCCGTAGCCACAGGAGGAAACACTATAGCTGGTCTTTTGTCAGTCCCAGCAAAAAGTTGCCCTCTAGGTACTGTATCCTTGTTACCATGGCCTAACTCTACCAACTCCCTTCAAAAGAAAGAAACAAGTTCAAACAGACTTTAAAAGCAATTTCTAAGGAGATTCACACATAAATCTATCGTAGATTTTGTTCCCGTTTATGTAATGTCATCTAGTTTACCAACCGAATCTCATTCACCATCATATCGCGTGTAACTACTTCTAGCATGTCTTGTAGCAATAGAACTACAGCATCTTTTTTAGATGCATCAGCATCTTTCTGCAGCAAGAAAATGACACAATTGCTGATTACACAAACAAAACAAACTGGAAAAAAAATCATGTATTGCAGCAATAATAAAAAGAAAATTCATATATAGTTCATCTGTAACTCACCAAGATCCCCACGAGCTCCACAAATTTTTTGCAAAGCACAGGCAGCGCATTCATCTTGAAATTCGCAAGAAATGTATGTTTTAAAATGCTACCTTCAATTTCTTTAATGATTATACCTATTATCCTGTGAAAAACATGCACGGAAATTTATTAGACCTCTTCTACCAGAAAAGTTTCAAGTAGCAGAAAAATAATCACATGCCATAAGCTGCAATTATGGGATAAATGTCGCATAGCAGTTAAAAATCAAGGATGTTATTCACCTCTTTTCTAAAAGACGACAAATCTACAAAGGACAATGTGAAACTGTTTTAAATGAAAGTAGTAAAAGCAAGAAGGAAAGACTCAATTTGAAATGCAATTATACTGTAATGCAAATAGGTGTATAATATTGGTTACAAACATCATCTTGAAAAGTTTAAAAGCTATCTGAAGAAATAAACACCAAGGGAACCTATATCTCTTACACGTTAGTCGGACATTTTGCTCCAAACCTAGGGCCAGGCAGACTCTAATATAGATGGAAAGAACAAGTGCTCATCATCCAAAAAGATGGTTAGTGATAATACACAAACATATGCCTTTTGAGTAGAATATCTAATGTTGGAGCACTATTCTCCGGTTCATGTTTGCATAACTTGATGAAAAAAAATCTTACACTATTTGATTTCATATGATGTAAATTAAATACAGCATTAAGAAATTGCAGTTCATTTATTGGCATGTTATTTATGTGAATGCTAACATTTTTCATGGTATTTCAGAAGGAACAACTGAATTCAGGGCCCTAAATTCTAGGTTATGTATAACCTTTTCTCATTTTCTCCAACAACCAAAACGTTTAAGACGTGCTTGAATGATTCATAGCATTCTATCACAGCACATTTCATATATTCATCAGCACAAATACGCCTCCAGAGATCAGAATCTCTTGATCGAAATTGGGCGGCCGTATCCAGAGCTATAGGAATCTGCAAAAAAAAAAAATGAAATTTAACTCATGAAATACTTAAATATGTAACTGTACTATGACATTACTTCACATACCTTGCTGGCAAGCAAGAAGGGTGGCCACTGTATCAATTTCAAGCTAGGATCTGATGAATATGGAACTACCAATAGATCCATCTCCCTGAAATTAAAATCAAAACGAGTTTAACATTAACTGCAAATGAAAACAAATACTATAAAAGCGAAAATGATAATGAAACTAACTAAGAGGCATTTCCTGTCACTTATGAGGTCTTCTTCTCGAAAACTAGATATTATTTCATTCCACAATTGCGCAAATTTTGCAGCTTCAGTTCTCCTGCTAGCTGATACCTGCAAAATCAATACCCAAATCATTACATAAGGAACCAAATAACCTTTCATAACACAATGATGTATCTAAACAAGGTCCCGAGAACAGAAGAAGCCACCTCAACAAAACGCTTCAAGAAAGAAAATCCCCTTCTCTCAGTCGTATCAGAAGCCACCAAGTATGAGTTGAAAGCTCCAGGTAAAGATTGGAATCTTGATCTTAGCATCCGCAAGGTCCGTATCTATGAAAGAACCAAAGACTAAACTTAAAAACAGTCTCTTATCAATCAGTAGCAGTCACATAATACTCCATTATACAAACACATAATGCCCCAACTAACTTGGGATTGAGGCATTGTCATTGTTGTTTTACAATGCCCACAAAATATAATTGCTAAACCAAATTCACAGTTTCAGGTTTTTGTAATTATTCACGAGTGCTTGTTTTGTTCTGAAGCTAAAGATCTTAGGACAAGATTCTGAACATATATGAGCGCTGGATCTCAAATGTACAGATTGACCTATCAATAAGTTCTCTCAATGAAATATTTGGATACATTTTGGTTGTACACTTAAGATTTGATTCAACATGCCACATGAAGAGTTGCACCTAAGGCATACACAGAACTTTACAGAAGTTTTAATTTATTGTAAATGTTAGATCAAGCAACATATCACATGCTTTCTCTATCCTCAACAAAACTATCAGCACACCATAGAAAGATATATCTGAAAAATGTTACTCATATCACTTGAGGTGCCTGGAACAGGAAGATAAGCATAAAGGCTAAAAAGCTTTGCCTTATTCTTTACGAACTGAAGCGCCTTAAAGGATTCAAACCAACAACGGAAAAGAAAATAAGTTATTCTGAGTCACTTTTTCCAATAAATTTATGCGTATAAATTTAGAAAAAAATAAGGAAAATGCAACCAAAAAAACGCAGTTATATGTCATATATGGAAGACGTGTTATTGATAAAACTTCTGTACATTTAAGCTAATGTAACCAATATGTTGGGCACAACCATAAAGTGCTGATATTCTTGTTGTTCCCTTTTTTTTTTACTTTTCTTTGAAACCACAAAAGGTTTTGCTTAGCAAGACCTCGGTGTTAATCATCATCCAAAAATATAGTATCATTCAATGGACACTCACCAACTCACTATTTCTGGGAAATTCAGATAATACTTAATATTATTTTGCAATGCAGCTTGAGAGACTTATTACCTCACCAAGACGGCTAAAAGCTCCAGAAACTCCACCATACAGAGTTGAGAAAATAGAATACCAAATCTGAGTGTCCATGAAATAAACCTGCAAAGAACTTGCTTAATGGCCCTTCAATAAGATTAAACATGCATATTCATCTTGCATAACACACACAAAAATACACGGTCGCCAAAGCATCTTTAGTAAGATGGATGAGGCATCAGTTATAAAAAACAAACACACTGTCAAACCAATTAAAAGAAGAAGAAATAAACAACAAAAAACGAGCAAAAAGTGATACCAAGATCAATGGCGCCCACAGAGCAATTATAGCACCAAGGTTCTTTTGAGCTGCACGACCAAAAATACATTGTAAAAGAATAGTTTTAATGAATCACATTTTTTTAATATCAGGACATTAGGAAAAACAAATTACTATAGGAACCTCAAACCCTTTGGCCTATGCTTCCAGGAATTTAGTAAAGACCACCGAATCCATTTCTTTTTTAGACCATCGAACTCATTTTATCGGCTAGCTATGCAAATATATACATGTGACCAAAAAAAAAATGCGATAATGTTAAGTCTATAATTAGATGTACAATACCATCAGGAAAAAACTCATGCCAAGCATACTGAATACGATGGACATTCATGATATCTTTTGTTGGCTGCACCAATGGTTTAATCTGGAGAAGAAAGGACATAAAGAACATATCATAGCTGAACCTTCTGTGAAACGGAATTTAGGAATATGAAAGAGAAAAGAATGATGATTACCATGATATAATAACTGAATGCTAATTTGCTGCACAAGAGCAGCACCCAAAAGAAAGTATACCTGTAAAAGAAAAAGAAAGCATGTTTATCCGAATCCCAAATGAAGTAGGGAAAAAGGGAAAAAATGGGCAGCATGACAAAAGAAAACTTGCACAGGAGAAACTGCATAGTCAAACTCACTTAAAGAGTACAAATTGGCTTTCATGCATTCCCCTACCAACATAAATTCTTGGCTGCAAGGAAATTAATTCAATAGATATTAATTTGTTTAGTAGGTATAAAACAAAAATAGCAACAAATAGATAGCATGGTCATCAAGTGGTTTTAAGCTGGTAACTTCAGAAGTCGGTGCTAGTGACCGAATAATAATCCCACATCAATTAGTTGAAAATTAATACAAAGACCTATAAGCTTGGAATGCCATCTCTAAAGGCACTTTGGAGAAACACCCAATCCCAATCTCAAATTAAATCAAATACATAAACTAAGACTTGGACCGCGTACCAATTTACAAAAGTCAACATGGTTTCAGAGTTCAAAATAGATTGCAAGCCCCTGATAGATTCAAGAGAATTTGAAGTCTAAAAAACTAACAGAACAATGGAGGCACAATACCCAAAAAAAAAAAAAAAAAAAACTGTGATGGCAAAACAAGTCATAAAGCTAGACCAAAGATGAAGACATGACGCATCTGAGGTTCAATGGGTACAAGCCCAAGAAGAGAAAGCCTCTAAGACTCCAAAGAGCACAAGCCACCACCTCCATATTGAAAAACAAAACAAAAAAAAAAAAGACCACGCAATGGAAGATTAAAGGCAAGTCACAACTGGGCTAGACTGGTTGAACTTGAAAGGAAGCATTGAAGATAAAAGAATAATCCCATATCAATTAGTTGAACAGAAATACAGCTTATAAGCTTGGAATGAATTATCTAAGGCGCCTAGGCATTTTGTAGGAACTCACACTCTTAAGTTAAAGCCCACACATAAACAACTAGTCTCTCCACGTTCTTAAGACTTAGATTGGGTCCACCAACTTACAAAAACCAACAGTTCAACAGGGATATTTCAATCACATATCATACATGTTGCACTCCTTCACTTCTTCTATTCAACTTGAATTCTATGTGTAGCATTGTCCTCAATATGATCCGAGACGTCTAAAACGGTTTACTTTAGGAACTCCTTCCCCTCCTTATTTTATTAACCTATTAACTAGAACTCTACTATTTAGATTCTAACTCATCCCTCCAACTAATTTCCAAATCTCCATTTCTTGTTTCATCTACAAAAACAATATTGTATGCGAATAGCATCATCATGGTATATCCTCTTGAATATGTTTAGTTAGTTAATCCATAACTAAGGTAAACAGATATGGGGTTGAGGTGGATCCTTGATGCGGTTATAGTAATGAGAAATTCTTGTGCAATTCCTCCAATTGTTTTTTTATACTTGTAACTACTCATTCATACATATCTTTAATAGGATCTATGTACCTAGTAAAAAAAAAAAAACAGTGTTGTGTATTGAGTAAACACTCTATACCCACCCAAAGACATCTCTAGGAACCCTATCATATGCTTCTTCTAAGTCAACACATATCAAATTGAGGTCCTTTATTTTCTCTATATTTTCTTATTAATCTTCACAAAAAGAAAACCGCCTCCATAGTGGACCTTTCTAGCCTGAAAGCTTGAAGCTCAACTGATTTTTTTATTTTCTTTTCTAAGTTATTGTCAATTATCATCTCTCAAAGTTTCATTTCATGGTGCGACTCCTAAGTTTAATTCCATGATATTTAGATATCTCCTTTGTTCTTGAAAATTGGTCTCCAATTCATTGAAATCTTTTTTAATTTTAAGATTTTGTCAAAAACGTTTCTCATCAGATCCATTCCAGTTTCTTATAAACATTTCCAAACATCTACAAGAATTTCATCTGGACCACGTGTTTTCCCCATTTTCATCTTTTTTAAGGCCTCTTTAACTTTAGGGATCCTAATATTACGTGCGTATTTCTTATCAAAAAAAGAAAAAATATTGCGAGTGTAATTTAAGTTTATTTGTTGACGTGGATTTTTATCTATTCAAATATATACTTGATTATTGATAAATAAACTATCAAAGTAGCTTCTTCTTCTTTCCTCAATGTCATCTGCTTGCATTAAAACATTTGATCTTTACCCTTAATGCATTTTATATGACTTGGATCTTATTTTTTCATCACTTCATTTGGCCAAGAGGAGAAGAGTATTTATATGACCAAAGAATTAAAAGCTCCAAAAACATGAGTTCCCTTATCATGCTAGATAAATACCGCTAAAATGGAAGTATAGAACAAATGAAAACTTAACGTCAACTTTTTTTTTTTTTTTTGAAACTACATCAACTTTTTTTGGAATGAACACATCTCATAAAATTTTTAAATTATTCTAGTCCTA
The DNA here is from genome assembly GCA_039657365.1 of Stephania yunnanensis. Lineage (NCBI taxonomy): Eukaryota > Viridiplantae > Streptophyta > Magnoliopsida > Ranunculales > Menispermaceae > Stephania > Stephania yunnanensis. The sequence goes on along the minus strand of CM077584.1, from coordinate 10,351,981 downwards.
TAAACAAAATACGAAAATACAAATAAAGGAAAGAAAAACTTGAACAAAGCCTAATTTGTATCTTGATATAAAGATTAAAAGGCACAATTTTTCTACCAAAAGTACGTCTGAGATGGGCATACATATAAATGAAAACAACACATTAAAATGCTGAAACAAACCTGGTAAAAAGACAGTAAAGTAGGGGAAGATACCTGTGCCCACCACAACAGAAACCGTATGATATGCCAATTCGAGTTTTCAATCCATCGTCGAAGCATCGGGAAAATAAACAAGATAGCAGCAAGTAAATTTGGAAGCAAGTATATAACCACTGCAAATAGATACAGAGGCGGTATGCCCCTGACTTGCCCAAGCCACTTCGTCAGGTTTTTAATTTCCCTAGGTGCTGCTGGAGTGTTACGCATGTAGGTTGCTGGAAGGATAATGACCCAGACAATACTAACAATTAGCTTGAGCATAGTTCGTAGAACATCAGTAAACTTCCATCTGTGACGAGCAGGGAAGTTCAACGCCAAATCCAAAATGCCTAGCATCAAACGAACACCAAACGTAAGATCTCAAGCAACCCAATTTCAGCTTGAAAAACTCAATAAAGATTCTAGAAATAAAAATTAGAGACAGAAAATTTAGCTTGGTGTAACAGAAAAAAAAAATCATTAATAGTAATTCTTTTTTACCGATTTTTTGGGGTGAAATTTTTTTTTACCATTTCTAACAGGAAAGAAAATGACTAGTGAAATAGCTGTAAAATACTATCAAGTCTAACTAAAAATAGATAAACTCTAATACATAAAGACTGAAGAACACATAGTTCGACCTTTTCACAAATCCTGGATTGTACTCTTCACAAACAGTAAATTACAGTGCATAGGACCATAATGGTAGCTATATTCAAGAGCAATTTCAAGTTAGAGTAGCTATACATCATTCATTCAACAAGAAGCATCATGATTATTCTAGAATTTATAATTGAATCTTGATGACACATGAACAAGATGAAACATACATTGAAGAAGACGCAGAATGGCCGCCGTGATGAATATACTTGAAACATAGTACAAGACATTTTTGCGAAATATATCCAATGGTGAAGTACCATTCCATGCAACAATCGCCAATACCTACAGCATAATGGAAGATTTTAGTTTGACTGATGCAAATATTCTAGGTAAATCCAGTAAATTAATCTAGCTTTGAATAGATGATATAGTTCAGTAGTATTGTTTTAGGTTTTGAATACTGTACCTGCAATGATAGTATGTAAAAGGTCCACATACGATCAAAACTTCGAAAAATGTGCCAAAATGATCTGGTCTCAATAAAATATGATTTTCCTGTGCTTTCAGACTTTCCAAGAGGTGCTTGATTCCCCTGGCAAAATATTATCGAAGCTAGGAGCTGGTTCCATAAAGAATCTATGCATTATAATACTGATAAGAAAAACATAATAAAGCACCTTTTTCATGCTACGGGTTGATTTGAAAAAATCACCATCATCACGCATGGGCCATCCCAAGGAGAAACAATCTGAAGACCTGAAAAACTGTCAGAATTTAGCAAATATAATGATGAAAAGATGCAAATTACAGCAACCCTTTTGTCCGTTGTTGCATTCACTCAGTAAATCTTTACGCACCAGAAGTACTCATTCAGATCATCATAGTTGCTCCAATCGGAATGGGGTGTTTTTCCATGTCTGCTCTTTTGGGCTTCCTGGGATATCCAAATCAAACTTTATTTGTTTGATTCTGGAAGAATAGGGAGTTCAGTAACTCATCAGGTGTGCAGAAACTTACCTTCTGAATCACACGATACAATGGTGTTATAACCCTCCTCAGGAAAGCTTCATCATCGCCTCCGTATGAAGGTTTGATATTCTCCCCAGTTACAATGCTAACATTTCCAGCTAATAGACCATGAAGTTCATGTGCCATCTGATATTGAAATGTTTGCAACAAACAACTTAAGTTAGACTTAATTTTCAGAGGAAAAATGTATTAGATTAAATCCAACCAAACAGTCAACTTTAATGAAAATTGAACTCACATTATGGAAAATATAGCATAAACATTCTGGGAGAAAGCGAACATTGGCTGCTTCCCCCAGATTAGTAGATAAAGACCCATGTACAGTATTTTTCTCTGTTGCTCTTCTCGCGGTCCTTCAGGAAGCCTGTTGAAATAGGATTATGTCAGATTTAAAGCTTAATGAAAGTAACTAATTGATGCAAAGGACTGAAGTTACGAATTTAGCATGCATTAGCGAAGTTTTGCAACAAATACAGAAAGGTTTTACTAATATGTCTCACCTTATACTATGTTTACGGCCCAAGAATTTGCACCATGTTTTGTAATTTTTAAATATCTTATTCATAACTGCATCAATGGCCCGTTCATCAAGCTGTAGAAAGAATCGCTTTAGTTTTATATAGAATAACAACAGTGATATCCAACTAATGGATACAAAATATAGAGAAAGGATAAGACATGACAACATCATTGATGATCCTGGAATGAGAGATTTGTATAAACTCATTTAAGACAATAAGCTATCGCAAAATAACCAACCTTAGAGAGAGAACCTAGAATGGGCTCGGATAAAAAGAATTCCAATTTTTCTATAGCAGCGGCAAAAAATCTTTATATAGAAAGAGAAAAAATCAAGTGATAATTAAGTATTAGATAGATAAACTTTAAACCATGGAGTCCTAAAAAAGACATTTCACCAAGCAGCAGCCACAAATACTCAAGTATTAGGTCTAGAGACACACACAAAAAAGATATGAACTTCTCATAGACTCATGGTGCGTGGAATGGATGTCTGACAAATATCAAGATCATACGCATTGAGGCATTCCAAATATTTAAGAGCAAAAATTTAAAAATACCTTGTTAAGAGGTTCAGGCTTAGGTACAAGCCTTATATGAACGTTGGCTAGCATTAGAATTAAATGCTCTCTTTGGTTGCTGACATTGTCTCTCTACAAAGATATGAATGGATCAGATATACGACAGGTCAATTGCCCTACTCCAGTCTCCAACTAACAACCCCAAGGAACTTCCATACCTGAAATCCAAACATGGCTCTTAGCCAATCAAGAAGGTCCAGTTCTCCTGTTTTCTGCTTGTGCTGTTCAAATGCTACAGGCCAATTTAAGTCATTAGTGTCCCGAAGGGCAGAAACAGCTGCCTTGACCTGGTAAAAGCAAAATCTGAATTATATTTTTGCATTTCAAGGCACCAAACTTGATTGAAGAATAAAGATGATTCGAATAATTATCGTTCCAAAGGGAGTGCAAACAAATGCTACCTCCTCAAGTTGCATGATAGATTGTGAAGCACCTGCTGCATCAAGCGGTAAAATGTTATACGGCACATAGATTTCCTTCTTTTCTTGAACATCTCTGGCTGCCGCTATGATCTGTTTATGGTATAACCAAAATTTTCATTATTATTTTGCGGGTGTCATAAAAATGCCACAATCATCGCTGTTCCAAATGCTTATGAGAAGCAGAATATATAGATCAAACAATCAAATCTAAACTAAATCAGTGAGAACCCTGGGAAAGTAAATAACCTCAGGAGCAACTTCTTCAACTTCCTCAGTCTTATTGACAGCGCATAGCACTTCGAAAAGTACTCCTGCCGTCTGGTAAGCCTTGCCCAGTTGAGCTCTGTGAAAGATTTTCAAAAAGGAACATATTCAATTAGGAATGACAAGTAGTCAAATAGCATTCCCTTCCAGCATCCATTCATCCAATTTGTGAAACAATAAAGCATTTTGGCTTTATTTATGTACATTACCTATCTGCTTGCTCCCCTTTGTCCAGGGCTCTAACATAATGCTCATAGTACTGTTGGTAAAAGCTTTCAATTTCCCGGGCATCACTCTTTTTGACCCTATAAGCGAGACTTGAGGCGTTGTCCTGTCACAGAATTTCATATCAAATACCAATCAATCTAAAGCATGGTATCAAGAAAGGGAAGTTAAAACTGAGTTTAGAATTCTGGGTTGTTCCTTACTATGTCATTGCAGAATTGCAACTCAATACTCACTTTTTCGGAACCATTATTGGGCTTCCAAATTTCGGATCTGCTAGGAGAACCGGGTTGTAAGGTGGCTTGTGTGGATTATCCTTATCAATTTTAGAGTTTGATTTGGTTTTACAGTTCATGCAAAAACACCTCAAATCCCTAATATCACCTATCTGAATCTGACAAAAAAATAAATAAAAATCCCTAACATCTAATAGGGCAATCAAGAACTCTCCACAGCCACTTTTTAGCAGACCCACACGTGACGCGACTCACGAGTCACGACTCACAAGCCACTTCATTGTTGTAGATATGCCTAGAATAATGAGACGTTACGTGATTTAAGACAAATGACGGCAAAATAGTTGCTTTTGTATGGTTGATGTCACCCGGCTTGACCATTTGTAACGTAACTCTAATTTATCCATCTTCAACAATAAGTGCGGTGTTTTCCTTCAAACCGACTCGGTATTATTTTGTGGGAGATCTACTTTTATGGACTTCCTCAAGAAGCCATAAATAATTAATATGAGACTAAACGTTTCCGTCCAAACATCCTAACAAAATCTACTTATAAATGGATCCATAGAAATGAGCCCAACTCATCTCGAGTTACGTATACATCCCAAGGTAAACACCACTTGATCCGTCTCCAACCACTAAACTTTATTTTCCCCTCTATTTTACAATTCTATCACATCAAACTATATTTCTCCTCCTGTTGTAAATTGGATGACCCTTTAACCAAGCTTACGAATGATTATATTGTCAAACACGGCTCTCACATTGAATCGTAACATCAAGCATGACTTATACATTAAATGTAACTTGTGCACTCTACATAACTTGTATTCAACTCAAATGTATAATCATTTGTCCATATATTTATTATGTAACTTGTAATCTTGTATGACATGAGACTTTGGTGTAACTTACACACTTTGTGCAAGTACTTATTCTCATCATGACTAAGGGCCTATATAAGGGGGTTTCTTCACTTTTAAAGAACACACCAATGTATAAATGAAATCTCTACATTCTCATCTCTAGCTCTCTTCTCTCTTGTCTTATATTATCTACTTGTTCTAGTAGTTCTTAATTTAAGTCTCTTATACTTAAGTCTCTAGCAAGTCCAACTTAAGCTTTGGTTGGCTTACAACTTAGTTTACAACACCTCCAACCAAAAACTCTATTTTTTATTTTCCTCTTTTTCATTATTTACTTATATTAATTTTTAAAAAATATTCGACCAATAAGAAATTTCAAAAAAATTATATATTTTATATTGCATAAACTTAAATTGAATATACAAATTTAGAATATTTGAAAAGTAAAAAAGATTAAAAGAAAATGTAGCGTCCATGAATAATGGAATGCTCGTTCTGCTATTCAGATGCTAAAATAGGGTTGAAAATGGAGTTTCGTTGGAGATGCTCTAAGGGACACTGTTTTGTACTTTTTTTGGCTTCCCAACAGGCCACATATATGTAGTATATATTTAGTGTCAACAACATTAACAACGAAGATTTCAAGCAACTCTAGGCTAGACACATTATTTCGAGGGGTGAGCTAGCCTAATCATTTTCATTTTTTTTTTCTATTGATTTTACTATGTATACAAGGGGAGTCACATGTAAGTTGCCGTGAGCTACTCCGCTCGGGGCATGATCATATATGAAGGTGGTCCTCTCAACTTATTTTTGGATTTGATTCAAAACCAAGAGTACCTCGCTTAAGAAAACCAAGTCCTTAACCACTCGTAGCAACCGATTGTTGTGAAATGCATATATATAACATCAGCTTGTGTTGTATCTAATGCCTATTCCAATAATTAAATGAACTAACTTCGCTCTTAATTAAATTATGTTCATCGCATGCACTTCCAGATGCTTACGAACAAATCTGTATGCACAAATGAAACAGCACTGATATTTATTAACCATCGATCGATGTTCCTAGCATTCGTATTGTTCATGTTAGCGCGCTCATCATCAAATAAGATAAAAGTTATAGAAGGCAAGGAAAATGAATTAAACTGACCCTTTCAAGTCGCTGGAGCAGAGCAGTTTTGAACTGCCTCACACCTCTGCCGCTGGAGTTCGGATCCAAACGATGAGCCTTATCGAAAGCGTAAAATCGACCTTAACAATTTTAACAACAATAACAAAAACAATAACAATTACTATAGTAATCGAAAAGATATATCAGATCGGATCGACGAGCATAATTTGATCATGAATTAATTGTGATAATCCATGCACGCATGGTTCGTTAATATGCTTATGACGACGTACATAAATAGGCGACTCTTGGACTCTCATTCTCGACCTCAGTTGCAACACGGAGGATCGGAACAATGGTTCCGAGAGACGAAGGCACGACCTCGTTGTCGAACACCTCCAACGAGAACGTCGTGGTAGCAGCACTGCGCGACGGCCGCCTCGTCAGCCCCGTCGGTCCTGAGTCCAGGCTCGACGTCATTAATTGCGCGCTTCCAGACCTCAACCTCTAATCAGCAAGCTGAAATCCTACATGTACAACACAACATCCATCAAATCCACCAAACCAAACACAGCAACCAGATCCATCGATCGATCGATCGATCGATCAATGACGACGACGACGATGATGATGAGGAGGACGAGGAGGAGGAGGCGCAGTGCGTACCGAAGCGGATCGATCGAGGATGCTCGCGAAGAGAAGAGATCGAAATCTGGAGCGATTGATCGAGCGAGAGGCACGAAATGCGTGATCGGTCGATGTGGCGGAATGAGCGATGGGAATGCAAAATGAGAAAGCGCGAGCGAGCTGAAACCAGGAACTGAAGGAGCGGTGGTGCGGTTATATAGGGGAGGGTCTCGATCAGAGAGACTCTCGTAACTAACTCTGAAACTCGTCAAGTGCTGCGTGTCCACGTGGCGTTCTATCGGGGTTGTGGTCCTAAGAGAATAATCGTTGCCGATGCGATTCATGTCGAAATTGTGCGTCCGAACGAGCGGGTGACGGCGACCTGGACTTTGTGTTGCAACCGATCTTGCGACGCACCGCCGTTGGATTGTTCTCGAATACAGAGCTGGTACATGCATGCCTATATTCTACTATGTAGTGCACGTGTTTGATTAAATAATGTAATCAACTCAACATGTTATCCATTGCCTTTATTTACAAATAATTAATATATAGGAAAATAATTGGGAGACTGCTTTTGGCGCAGACCCACATCAATCTTCGAGCGATACACCTCGAGTTTTGTGTGCACACATCTCGATGTGTATTGCATGCATGACGACTAACGTGGGTCACGTGGCCAAAGTGGTTACGATTTAGCAGGGTTCTAATTAATATACACTTATTTGATGCAGTACAATGCATTAAATCTAGCTTGGTGGAAGAATTTGATTCGTATATGTAATAGATCCCAATTAATTTAAAATTGAGATTTTATATGTTGTTGTAAAATGTTTCTAAAATGTAAGCACACATTTAGATGCGCATTGCTCAAATTTTAAAGGCTAAATAATCTAATCTATCTTAAATTTTGCTTGAAGTCTCAAATCTATCATGAACAAAAGATTGTCTCGTATATATTCCAAACTTCACTTTTTAGTCTCAATTTTATCCCCACTCAAATGATAAAGAATGTGTGTTTATGATGCACAAATAGTGATGTTTTATAAAGAGCTCAATATTTTTTAAAAAAATTAATTAGAACCAACTTCGTATGTTGATGCTTGATTGGGGTTATTTTATTAATTTGTGTTTTTCCACAAGTTCTTTATAATTTTGAGTGAGAATAAAATTGAGATTAAAAAATAAAGTTTTGGGATAGATATGAAATAATATTTTGTTCGGGATAGATTTGAGGCTCTAAGCGAAGTTAGGAATTGGTTAGCCTATTTTGTCAATTTTAAATAAGTATGTGCCCTGATCAAGTGCGTGTAAAAGTTAATTTGAGTAAGTGTAGCATTCCTATTTCTCAATTAAGAAGTATTGAAGAGTTGTACTCTACATGCATTGACATCATATCAAGGATATCAACTACACGTAAACGTCTCTCGTACATGCATGATTTGAGGAGCATATGGCAATAGGCATTGGTGACTTATGTGGGTCTCCCAATTGAAACATTTTTGCTGATAAATGCTAAGCATGCGGCCATAGCAGTTGTGAACAGGTTGTTGCAAGTGGTAAGAGGTTACTTTAACCACAAAAAGGTCACTTCTAATAACTTTGCTGATACCAACTGGGTTTAGGTCTGAGGTTCTCCCACTCCTTAACTGAAATACACAACAAAGGGTGAATATGTTACGGATCTCCGCAAGTACCTATACCCAGCTTAACCGCCTGTTTTACACTAACTGTAGAGTTTTACTCTCCGAAAGGTCTCAATATTATGGGACATCCACACTTACTACTTCAAGAAGCCATAAAATCATAGATACTCCTTCCAATTATTTACATAAGTCCTTCTCGCCAAAACTTTTTGTTCAAAATTGTTAGTCGTCTTCGAAATTCAAGAGTGCATTTATTAAATTTTTACTTATTTCACCCTTATAAATTCAAGCAGTTATGATTTTTCAATTATTCAATTCATTTATTGTCAATATATATATATATTATACCCGTAATTAAAGCTACATAAATTCTTTTGTCCTTACCTTAAACGACTTGTATAAATAATAATTACTAAATATTTCAATCCACGCATCCCAAAACATGTCATAATGTAAGAATACAACAACAACAACAACAACAACAACATAGCCTCAGTCCCAAATTAACTGGGTCATTACATGGATCAAACTTTTCCATTGTGCTCGATTCAAGTGCAATTGATGGTGAGCTTTGCAAACCATTCAAATCTCTCTTAATTAATGCATCCCATGTTAACTTTGGTCTACCCCTACCTCGTCGAATTTCTACGCTTTCTATTGAGTCAAGTTTTCTAGTTAGGGCATTTGTAGGCCGTCTTTGCAGTGTGAAACCATCGCAACCGCCTTCCCTAATCTTTGTATCAATTGGTGCTACTCCTACTTGTCTTTGAATTTCTATATTTCTTATTCTATCTTTACGGGTTTTACCACACATCCACCTAAGCATCCTCATTTCTCGCTACATTCTCTTTATGTAATTGTTGTTGTTTTACCGCCCAACATTCACTTCCATAGAGCATAGCCGGCCTAATTGCGGTCCTATAAAATTTTCCTTTTAACTTAGTGGGAACATGTCGATCACAAATCACCCCACAGCACTCCGCCATTTCTTCCATCCAAATTGGATTCTATGTGTGACATCATTTTCAATGTTACCATCATTTTGTATGATTGAACCTAGGTATCTAAAGTGGCTTACCCTAGGCACTTCTACTTCCCCTAATTTTACCACTCCGTCATCTCGATGTCTAGTGTTTCCAAACTCACAAAGTGCATGTATTCGCTTCGTCCTACTCAACTTAAAGCCTTTAGATTCTAATGTATTTCTCCGAGTTCTAATTTCCTATTCACTCCATCTTTAGTTTCATCCACTAAGACAATATCATCTGCAAATAGCATACACCATGGTATATCCTCTTGAATATGTCTAGTTAATTCATCCATAACTAAAGTAAATAGATATGGGCTTAAAGCCGATCCTTGATGTAGTCCTATCGTAATGGGAAATTCTTTTGTAGCTCCTCCAAATGTCTTTACACTCGTTACTACTCCATCGTACATATCTTTAATAGTGTCTATGTATCTAGCGTGCACTCTTTTCTTTCTAGAACCCACCAAAGAACATCTCTAGGGACCCTATCATATGCTTTTTCTAAATCTACGAATACCATATGAAGATCTTTTTCTTTTCTCTATATTTTTCTAACAATCGTCTTACAAGGAAAATCGCTTCCATAGTTGACCTCCCAGGCATGAAACCAAATTGGTTCTCTCGATATTGTTGTTTCTCTCCTTAGCCTATTGTCAATTATCCTCTCCCACAGCTTTCATAATGTGACTAATGAGTTTAATTCCCCGTAGTTTGAGCAACTTTGAATGTCTCCTTTGTTTTTGAAGATTGGCACAAGCGTGCTTCTTCTCCAATCCATTGGCATCCGTTTTGATTTTAAAATTTTATTGAAAAGCTTTGTCAACCAAGTCAATCCGATTTCTCCTAAGCATTTCCAAACCTCTATGGGTATTTCATCTGGGCCACATGCTTTCCTATTTTCATTCTTTTCAATGCTTCTTTAACTTCTACAATTCTAATATTGCGTGTATAGTTTACATTTCTTTCTTGGTGTGGGTTTTCATCTATTATAGCATCAACTTGGCCATCATTAAATAAACTATCGAAGTAACTTCTCCATCTCTCCTTAATATCCTCCTCGCGCGTTAAAACATTTTGATTTTCGTCCTTAATACATCTTACATGACTTAGGTCTTGTTTCTTTTTATCTCTTAATTTGGCTAGCCTATATATATATTTTTCGCCATCTCTATTACCTAACTTTGTATATAAATCTTCCATGAAATTTGTTTTAGCTTGACTAACTACTTTTTTAGCTTGTTTTCTAGCTTCTCTATATTGATTGTACGCATCTTCATCTTGACACTTAGGTATTTTCCTATACATATCTCTTTTAGTCTTAATTGCTCGTTGGACATCCTCGTTCCACCACCATGTTTCCTTCTTTGTAGGTCCCAAGCCCTTAGATATACCTAATATGTTTGATCCCACCCTCCTTATGCAACTACTCATTTCTAGCCACATTGTATTAGCATCTAAGTCAAGATTCCAAACATTTTCCTTCAGTAGTTTTTCTCTAAACTCCACTTGTTTACTATGTTTTAGGTTCCACCACTTTATTCTAGGGTCGCTAACTCTTTTATTCATATTTTTCCGTTTTGTTAGCTTAATATCAAGTACTACTAACTTATGTTGGGTAGTAAGTGCTTCACCAGTATTACTTTGCGCCTCTACATAGTTTTCTATCTATTTTTCTTGTTAAAAGAAAATCTATTTGACTCTTGTTATGACCACTACTAAAAGTAATTATATGCGACTCCCTCTTCCTAAAACTAGTATTTGCTAAGACAAGATCATATGTCAAGCAAATTCTAAAATTGATTCTCCTTCTTCATTTCTATTACCGTAACCAAAACCTCCATGAACTCTCTCAAACCCATCGTTACTTACCCCGACATGCCCATTTAAATCTCCTCCAATAAAAACATTTTCATCTAATGGTATACTCTGCATAAATCCATCCATATCATCCCAAAACTTGTGTTTGATGCTCTCGCTTAATCCTACTTGTGGTGCATATGCGCTAAGTATGTTAATTTTTTCGTCTCCAATAATTAATTTAACTAGAATCAATCTATCCCCCATTCTTTTAACCTTTACGACCTTGTCCTTATAATCATTATCCGCCACAATTCCTACTCCATTGCATTTTCTATCTATACCAAAGGTACCACAATTTAAACCTTGTGCTTCCTATTTCTCTACTCTTTTCTCCTACCCATTTTGTCTCTTGAGGCAAGCAATATTGACTCTCCTTCTAATCATGGTATCTACTAGTTCTATTGACTTCCCCGTAAGTGTTCCTATGTTCCATGTTCCTAAACGAATTTTTCTCCCCTTTGTATTTGTTTTTCTTTTCTATTTCTATTTTGCCTAAAAGATCTAGTGTTCGTATCTATGATTTTGTTTTTGTTTTCGTTTTTGTTTTTGTTTTGAACTAGCTTCTTTACCCACACCCGTCCTTTGTGTGGGAACCCTTGCTCATTTTTCTTCACATCCGGCGACGACGATGTGAAGGGACTAGCTTCTTTACCCACACACGTCCTATGTGTGGGAACCCTTGCTCATTTTTCTTCACACCCAAAGCGGCGATGTGAAACACACCCTTGCTCATTTTTCACTACATCCGGCTCCGATCGATGCAAAGGCTGTCGCTAGGTGGGAACGCCCCAACGTTTATATATGTTTGATCCATTTCATGAAAAGTGACAAAAGTTTTACGCTGGTCGTCAACCTATCGCAACCCTCCTCCTTTATCCGGACTTGGGACCGTCTATGTAGCGCACATAGTGTACAACATAAGTGGAGTTTCATAATGTAAGAATAAAAAATTATTAATGATTCATAATCGAATAGTTCCCAAAACATGTCATAATGTAAGAATAAAAAATTATTAATGATTCATAATCGAATAGTTCTGGCATTTCAAAAATAATTCCAATCGGGCGTCATTGCTAAATGTCGCCAATTCAAGTCGTCCTTGCGTCTGAGAATCGCTAAGTTTGTTCTGGCCTTTTAGGATTCAAGACCTTGAATTTTTCCAGTATCCAGACCAACTCTCGCATGTGGTGTTCTTCCATACCGTTCCGCCGTTTGCCGAAACAGACGCAGTTCATCACCCGATCCCATATGGAATTAAATCAGGCAAACAACTTGAGCCAATAGTCTCACTAGGCAATTTGCAGGAAATAAAACGACTGAGAAAGGAACAGCCATCTCGTTCACTCTCTGCCTAGACAAGATCTCGAATGCAAGCTAATTTGCCCACGACGCAGAGCCTCAGTACACAAACTTGCATTCTATATGCATGAAATTGTTTATACATGATCCTAGCATATGCTGTAGGGAGTAAGAACTAAATATCATCCATACATATATCATATATGAAGTTAACCAAGGAAAGTCTGGATGCATGTTTCAGAAGAAAAGAATACAACAGTAATTCTATCTCTACATCGGGGACGCGAGGGCTCTTTCTCTATATAAATATGTAAATACATAATAGACGTTGGACCCTATAACAAGATATAGTGGCTTCAAAATTCCGCACTCACATAAAGGCGTTACATGTGCTTATACATGACAGAAAAACTTAAATGTCCTCACCTCCAAGCACAACCGCTCATGCCTTGGGCAATGAACAACTTTGCGACTAACTTTCAGCATTTTTCCGACTACTAAGCAAAGGCGATTAAATCAACATCCTCCACAACGAAATGTACACAGATGACTACCGAACTGTGAGATCACATCTACTAGTCCTCCATAGCCTCCAACAGCCATAACCTGAACAAAACAATCAATAGGAGTTAACTTTGCTTATATACAGCTTGCAGGGCAATCTGACCGCCGCTGTAATGTAACCGGCGGCTCTTATGAGGTATCAGTCACAGAGAACTAAGTTCAGGTTGAAAATATGGACAGAACGTCAACTAACTAATAAAAATCAATGTCTCTGGTTACTAGTCACATGGTGCACTGACTGAAATAATGGAGACTAAAGAGTGTTGGGGATGTGCGGACTGAAATATAATCCCAAATTGGTTAAGTGTGACTTCCTAAAGAAGTAATTAGGTGTTGATCTCTCCCCAAATAGTCCCGAGACCTTTTGAAGTTAAACCTCACACTTGTGAGCTCAAGGTGGTTAAGTTGGGGATGCTAGTGAGATCCACATACCCGCGGGTAAAGGCGCAGGCGGGACCAACAAAGAGAAACATTCTCACCAGATTCTAGTCACCATAAACAAAATTGGATTTGTTGCTAACAAATAAAGGAAAAACATATTCACTAAATACGGTCATAGTGTTTTGAGATTGTCAAGAGAAAGGAGTTCCACAGTTTACAATTATTCATTGTAGAAGTTACCGAATCTTATATATAATGAAGCATTAGTATTGGACATTTCTTTTGTTCGATATACATTGAGACCCATGGTCATCCTAACAAACAACAATACCCAGATATTTTGAAACAAGTCACATAGAACAAAACCAGCATATAAGAGAAACCAAAGAAATTTTGCTTAAACAATCCATAAAGTATATATGTCTTCTAACAGGAAGTCTTTATATATATATATATATATGTTGTAAATTGGATGACCGTTTAACCAAGCTTATGAATGATCACATTGTCAAGCATGACTCTCACATTGAATTGTAACATCAAGCATGACTTCTACATTAAATGTAACTTGTACACTCTACATAACTTGTATTCAACTCCATTGTATAATCACTTATCCATGTATTGTCATGTAACTTGTAATCATCTCCAATGTACACCAACTCTTCCATGTATTGTCTATGTTGCTTGTGATGTGTTCTATGACTTGTGGTGTATGTATAACTTGTACACATTGTATAAGTACAATTATCATCATCACCAAATGACCTATATAAAGGGTGTCAACCCAATTTTAATTCACACACTAAGTTTAATGAAAACTTCTCATTCCAACTATCTCATTTCTTCTCTTCTCCTTTGTAGTAGTAGTTTGTAGTAGTAGAAGTTCTTAGTCTTCTATTTTCCTTCTCTAGTTTTTAGCAAGTTCCAACTTAATTTACAACAATATATTTTTTTTTCCTTTTTGTAGATGAGTTTGGGACTAAGGATATGTTGTTGTTGCTTCTGTAGATGAGTAATACCCTAAGTTTTTGCGAGCAATATGATGATTTTAACAAAAGGGTAAACAATGACTTTAAAGCTTATAAAACCCTCAAATAAATTAAAAATTAGAAATAATTAGAAAAAAATTGATTTTCTTTATATATATTTTGGGATGCATTGATATATAAGGATCTAAAGGATTGTGAAAGCGCGCCATCTAAGTGCATTAAATCGAGCGGAGTAAAAGAGTTTGATCTATGTAGCCGATCAAAACTAATGAAGGATTGATGCTATGTCCTATTGTTGTTGTTTTATACACTCTAGTATAATAAGGTGAAATTCGAATGAATGTCTTAAAACTATAAAAAAATTATGATAGTGAAACCCTAAGAGAAGTTCAGCGCGAAAGGGAGAAAATTCCTTAGTTCCATGAGAATGAAGGAAGAAAATTTGGATAAGCATGGTTATATTTTAGAAGTTTTTTCATTAAGAATGCTCATGGTTGCATTAGGATGTCAAAATCATTTAATAACTAAAAAAAAACTAACTAGAACAGGTTCTTTGACGCTAAATAAACTTAAGTAATGATGTGAGAACCAACAAAGTTCCTAAATTAGCCGAGAATAAAAAATTATGATCTAGAGTTTAATTCTCGACATCTTATGGAAGTGGAGCCTATAAGTGGAGAGAATACAAGAATCAAACCCATAAATACATAGTCCAAGCAACCATTGTCTTAAACAAAAAACTTGGAAAGAGGAAAAACAAACACGGGAGAGGTAGTCAATGGGTAAAAAAGAGAGTTAAAAGTATACAATGTTTCCTAGAGATAGTCAAAATAAAAAAAAGCAAAATCTAGCAACACTTGCTGCATTTTCTAAACTAAGAAAGCACCAAAATGTTAACCCTTATCGAATATAATGAACTTCTTATACAAAGCGCCAACCAAATTAGTCAAAGTCAACTACATGGATCAAAAGGTTTCCGCTCAGCTCAATTTAACTCAACTAATGATGTGCTCTGATCATCTTTTAAGCCTTTCAAAATAGTGCATCTCATGTTATCTTAAGTCTACCCCTATTTCGTCGAATTCCTTCAATTCCCACTGTGTTATGTTTTCTTACTGGGGCATTTGCAAAACGTTCGGTAGATATGTCCAAACCACTACAACAAGCCTTTAATTTTTAGATCTATTGCCACCACTACTACTACTACTTTTCCTTGAATCTCCATTTTTCTTATCCTATGTTTACAAATCTAACAAACTTCATATATGCAAAATATTTAGTATGTAGATTATTCAATAATTTTTTATCGCCTTGCGGAAACAATCAATCACATCAGTACATCACCATGTCTCTAAAGCATGTCAGTCATTAAGCATGGCATGTGCCTGTGCTTGAAAATAATGGCACTTTATATTTTCCAATAAAGTGAACTAGGCTTTCAGAACAGCTAAGTTATAACGTAGAGTTAATGATAAATGTATGAAGAGCAAGACAATAGTAAGATAACCAGTTAATACGATGTACTAGATAATTTAACATACTCCTGAAGGGTGTCGAGAGATGGAAAATGCTGACTGAGGAGCACATTGAACTTGAGAGAGAATGGCCCCATTCAAGTTAAAATGACTAAGGGCGGGTTCTGCTCCAACTGCCAAAATCTGGAATAATGGTGAAAATCAGTACTCAGAAACAAGGAAATATCAAGGAAACAAAGAACGCAAAACTCTGCTTTATCAGTAAAGGAATTTCCAACATAACCTATGACTCTATGAGAGAAATCTCAGAACGAATAATAGATAAGTGATCATATCTCCAATGCAATACAAAAACAGCAAATATTCTCAAATATAACAAAACTATACATCAACACAATTTTTTGGAGCTGATGCAAAAATACTAATCCACTGCGCCTCCCATGAAGCGGTACTTTCAGTTATATTCAGGACATCAATGCCTTACTTACCTCGCATCTGTATTAATTGACATATTCCCATCTAAGCATCCTCATTCGCTACACTCTATTATGTATGTGTTGTTTCTTTACGGCAAGTTTTCTTCTTCTTTTTTTCAAAATGGAAAAAAAAAAAATCTCGATTAACTAGTTACTACTTCACCCGCATGCCCCACCTGGGATACATGTAGTAAATAGTTGCTTAATCTAAGAACTAAACTGTGGAGCACTAATTAAACTATTTTTAAAAAGAATATCAAGCCAGTTAACATGTTCCTTACTTCGCCCATATCCTACAAGTAGAGGACTACGAAAGGGGAGAATGCAAATGAGGAACCAAAACGCCAATAATGAGGCTTAACTTGGCTGCAAATTGAATCAGTAAAAGATATCCCCCATGTCAATATGAGGTATTTGTTCTGCACCTAATTTTGTTTGATTCTCCCAAATAAAGTTGATGTCACGAAAACATTTGGATGAATCAGTCTTTAATTTCAAGGACAATGTTGAAGTTTCAGTTGTCTGCAAGTTATCTACTGACAAATGTTTCGTTTAGAAACAGAAATCAATAACTTGAAATTGATGAAACAGAAAATATGGAATCAACCTTTTTTCTCTATGGTCAACAACTGCCCCCTTCACAGCGGGCACTATCAAAAAAATTTCCACCCTTTTTCACAGACAGGAAAAAAGAAGGCGGCCAAACAACAAACAACAACATAGCCTCAGACTCAAATTAATTGGGTCGGCTACATGGATCAAACTCTTCCATTGTGCTCGATTAAGTGCAATTGATGGTGAGCAATATATGAAAAATTAATGGCGTGACAGCCGGTTGGTGGCTGTGATGCTTTCAAGTATAGATGATGATCGATAAATAGTCGAGAGACTGACTCAGTATACCAAGGTCAAAGTGACCATACAAACAGAAATAGAAAGAGAAAAATTTACAGTGACAAGGCCTTCCCTGTTAAGCAGTAATTACCGAATAGCAAGCATCTTACTCACTCAATAGAAGAATTGCAAGTTAACAATAGATGCAGAAGTTGGCAACAACTATAGCATGATTTTAAATTTTGAGGATAGAATACATCACTATGATGCAAGGAGTGTTGTTTTGATTTTCCCCCCTTTTTCTCACTTCGTTTTATTGCATTTCCACACACACACACACACACACAACCTAATAAGAGAGAAAAACCTAGAGTAAGGGATTAAAAGGGAAAAAAAGGTAGGCTAAATTAGCAAAAGAACGGCGTGACTGATAAATAAATTCAGATAATCAGATGACAGTACACTATCTTGCATCAACTTCACCAACAAAATAAACCATAACAAAGAGAACTATTCTTTGATCCAAAAAGGAACTCTAGTTTGATTGTCATCCACAATTCCACATAGGTCGAACCTCATTAAAAGCATTGCCAAATATTGTCCTAGGATAACTAAATTTCATAAAAGGGTCTTAAACAAACCTAACATGATTATAGGGTACAACAACAACAACAACAACATAGCCTCAGTCCCAAATTAACTGGGGTCGGCTACATGGATCAAACTTTTCCATTGTGCTCGATTAAGTGCAATTGATGGTGAGCTTTGCAAACCATTCAAATCTCTCTTAATTAATGCATCCCATGTTAACTTTGGTCTGCCCCTACCTCGTCGAATTTCTACAGTTTCTATTGAGTCAAGTTTTCTAGTTGGCGCATTTGTAGGCCGTCTTTGCAGGTGACCAAACCATCGCAACCGCCCTTCCCTAATCTTTGTATCAATTGGTGCTACTCCTACTTGTCTTTGAATTTCTATATTTCTTATTCTATCTTTACGAGTTTTACCACACATCCACCTAAGCATCTTCATTTCTGCTACATTCACTTTATGTAATTGTTGTTGCTTTACCGCCCAACATTCACTTCCATAGAGCATAGCTGGCCTAATTGCGGTCCTATAAAATTTTCCTTTTAACTTAGTAGGAACATGTCGATCACAAATCACCCTGTTGCACTCCGCCATTTCTTCCATCCAGCTTGAATTCTATGTGTGACATCATTTTCAATGTTACCATCATTTTGTATGATTGATCCTAGATATCTAAAGTGGTTTACCCTAGGAACTTCTACTTCCCCTAATTTTACCACTCCGTCATCTCGATGTCTAGTGTTTCCAAACTCACAAGTGCATGTATTCGCTGGTCCTACTCAACTTAAAGCCTTTAGATTCTAATGTATTTCTCCAGAGTTCTAATTTCCTATTCACTTCATCTTTAGTTTCATCCACTAAGACAATATCATCTGCAAATAGCATACACCATGGTATATCCTCTTGAATATGTCTAGTTAATTCATCCATAACTAAAGTAAATAGATATGGGTTTAAAGTCGATCCTTGATGTAGTCCTATCGTAATGAAAAATTCTTTTGTAGCTCCTCCAAATGTCTTTATACTCGTTACTACTCCATCGTACATATCTTTAATAGTGTCTATGTATCTAGCGTGCACTCTTTTTCTTTCTAGAACCCACCAAAGAACATCTCTAGGGACCCTATCATATGCTTTTTCTAAATCTACGAATACCATATGAAGATCTTTTTTCTTTTCTCTATATTTTTCTAACAATCGTCCTACAAGGAAAATCGCCTCCATAGTTTAACGTGATTATAGGGTAATGAGAAAAAAAAGCCATTTAAGTACTAAGAAATTATTTTGACAAATCATATTTCCATGTTAAAAACTCACAAATTAATCATAGAAATCAATCTTGCATTAAGAACAAGCATAACATGTAACTTACTTGGTTATCCTCAAACAATATATCCTGAACCAGGGAAAGAGTACCAATCATTGAAATACATTCACGGGTGGGAAGGTTCCAAATTGATATACTCCTGTCAGTGCTGAAAGCCTGAACAATGGAAACAAGATTAAGACTCAGAAGTAAGAGTAAAGAAAAATTACAAAATTAGAATCTGAAAACAAAAGGCTCAAAAATCTTCATCCATACATTTAAATTGATGCTTGTAGCTAAGGAAAAATAATTTCGCCTTCAAAAAGAATGATAAATAATTATCATGAACAAATCCAATAAGTTAAATGCTCTCCGAATATTCAAATAATAGTGATTCAATTGTGATATCAAGAAACCAATTTTCCCTTCGTTTAATTAAAAAAATTATAAGAGTTCGTCAAAGATGGACAGCTGGACTTTGGGAACAATACACAAAAACATGGAAAAGAGGTCGTTGATTATCTTTTGCTGTCGATTAGCAAGAGATATATGAAATCCTTTCCTCTACCTTCAAGAGCTCCTATAGACATATAACATGCAGTCTTTTGATTTTATGCCCAAGACCAGCCCTAGGCAATAATGGGCACCCCACCGCCTTGCCCCATCATGACCAGCCAACTACATGAAACTGGCATGAATCGGTGCATAGCTAGAAAATTGAAATCTAAAATCTGACAACTGACAAGAAGGAGAACATGTGAAACTTCGATGTGACCAAGAACATAGACAATAATCAAAAAGGTCAACTAGTAGAAAATAATCGTGTTTTGCATCTTAATTGTGCTGTTTGCGAAGAATGGTGAAATGAATGACGTCATCAATGACCATAATTTAAAATTGAGTTTACCTTCCATTGAATTGGTTGGAAGAAAAATGTTAGAGAGCAAAGGGCAATGGCTCATCCACAGAAAATATATTTGATAAATGTATTCAACTTTCAAGGCCATCTTTCAATCCCGAAACAACATGATAAAGACTACTAAGTTCAAAAAAAAAAAAAAAAAAAGAAAGAAAAGGTTTTGCTCCTTTTTGCTGAAAGATGGGAAATAAGGAAACCTACCTAAGGACAAAAAGAGGAGCTTGTTGACATGAATGGATCATAAATTCACAAGATGAAGAAAAATTATACAAACAAAGCTTAAGCATGTGATTAACTATGAAAAGCTAATCAGAGATCACTGAGGCATGGATGACAGAATAAACAACGGTAACAGACCTAAAGATTAAAGCAAACTACAAGCACATGAAGCACTTCGCTTATCATCAGCCTTTGCCCAGATGACCGTAGATTCATCATAGATTAGCAATCTGTGACAATGCGGCACAGATATACTCTGTAGTTTGTACTAAATAAGCATTGCTATCCTGTGATTTATGAACAATAAATAGCATGCACTTTTGCTTTAGAAAGTAGAAACTCTTACCAGCCAGTTTTCACTTATGTCAAGAGCAATGCAACTAATCCATGAAGAAGCTGCCTTCAACTTTACATTCTTCTGTGGATTTATCACATAAGTGCACTTTCCACTTTTACAATCTAAATAACCATTAGAGAAAATGTTAGAACAATCACCATTTTCTATGTATCATAATAAACAACAATTATCAGCTGTAAGAAAATATAGCACGATATCAGAAGTAACAAATAACTCAACAAATGAACCATGAAAATGCTCATTGCTCTGTCATAAAGGTTCTTATTAAAATTAAGCTCACCCCACATTCGTACAGTGCCGTCCTCTGAACCAGTAATGATCTGAAACCAAGGAAATGAGTGACAAAAAGAAAGATCAAAACGGGATAGATTGATGACGATGTGGATAATCTCTAATCAATACTGAAAGCAATGAATGATCAGCTGAGTCATGGCACAGTTTCTATGAGAAAAAAAAAAAAAAATATATATATATATATATATATATATATATATATATATATATATATATATATCAATGGATATCAAACTTGTATCCTAGCTACTTTTTTTTTAATAAGAGTATCCAAGCTACTTCTAAGGCAATAGGACAAAAATTGGACATACGTAAAAAAAAAAAAAAGTGCAACAAAAATATAAACAATAAAACCGAGCAGAAGGAATTTTTAGACTGACAAGATTCTTCATTAATACTGTCACGTCTATTTCTATTTAAACTGTTATCGCTAAGAAAAAGAAGAGATGGAAAGAAAAGGTTGAGATATCCTTTGAAAAAGGTTTTCGCTAATTACACAAGCACATAATATTCGAATTTACAAAGAACCTGCTAACCCTACTACATTGATGATGTTAGATCATGAAAATGACTAACAACGGTTGACTTGTAGTCGATGCAAAACACTTTGACAACATCGACGTGACAGTGCTTTATCCATGCTTCTCTTCTAATTGGTGCAGCATGTGTCGAGAAGATGGTGAGTAAATTGATAACTTGTTTATTCAGTGCAGTTCTGCAGGCGAATTTGGAATGATATTTTTTAGGATTTCAAAGCATCCCACCATGAGGAAGTCCTCATGAGATACTTTGCTGAGAAGGCAAGGACTTAGAAACAATTCACCATTTTCAAAGCAGCTTGAAATGTGGCAGTACTTATAATGCTTTAGAATATTAGGTCGGAAAGAAACAGGTGCAGCTTTGAGGTCAAAGGGGAAGAGTAATGTGTATCTGGGACAATGAGGGATTTTCAGCTTTTCCTTGTTTTTGTTTTCTTTTTCCATTTTAGAGGATCCTGGTTCTCCTCTTCCTGTACTTTAGTTTTGATCAGTTTAAGGTTTTTTTTTTTTTTCATTAAAAAATCGAAAAGGATTACAGAGAACACATTCATAGCATAACAATCTGATGCAAATATGTAAAAATTCACCAATTGCCATGAAAAAAGACAAAAGATTCAACAAAGGTAAGGGTGTAATATTAGCTAATACACACATATATTATAAGAAAGCACATAAGCCAAACATAAAAATGAACAAAAGTCAAGAACTGACCTGGCTGCTAGAATTACGAGCAACAATGCAATGCAAATAGTCTGAATGCCCCTTGAAAGTCATCTTCACTTTACTAGCTTCCTAAAGTAACAACGCACACACAACAGTGCCATAGGCCCAAATTAGTGGGACTCAGCAGCATAAATCTGATGATTCCACTTAGCTCAAACTAATGCAGCTCATTATTTGACTTAGTAACATTATAAATATTTTATAATTTATATATCCTCTACCTCTATACTTTTGAATCCTTCCAATTTCCATCTCATCAAGTTATCTAACTGAGGCATTTGCATATTGTCTGTGAGTGTGCCTAAACCACTACACCCTTTTCTTATTTTTCCCTCTATTGGAGCTACTTCTGCTAACTTATAAATCTCTACGTGTTTCTTACTCTATCATTACATGGTTTACCACATCCAGACCAGCATATTTACCATGCTCATAGTTGT
Organism: Stephania yunnanensis; assembly: GCA_039657365.1. NCBI lineage: Eukaryota > Viridiplantae > Streptophyta > Magnoliopsida > Ranunculales > Menispermaceae > Stephania > Stephania yunnanensis. The sequence goes on along the minus strand of CM077584.1, from coordinate 10,329,373 downwards.
TTCTTAACCGCCCAACATTCACTTCCGCAAAGGCTGATCCTGAAGTAACAACAAAGTGATTTCATTTCCTTTGACGCATTATTTTATTTATTGGTTTTTTGCAATTATTGAAAATGCTTTTTAATGTTCTGGAAAATGCAGCATGCTCGATTGGTAAAAGGATAGTAATTGGGTAACATACTTTTGCTAGATACACAAAGCACACAGTTGGAGTCATATAGATACACTTTGTTATTTGTGCACACATCTCAAAGCAAAGATCAAAAGTACCCAAACAACAAAGTAGCAAATGTTCGTAGAAGAAGTATGTAACCCAAACATTTTCCTTTGTAAAATGTGGTGTTCCATAGATGCATATGCAATGACTAAAAAAATAAACACATCTGATATAAAAATTGCCAATTTATTTTATTATGATAGTTTGTTATATGTTTGGATTATTGCCATCACCTTGACAAAACACATACCACGTCCCAACAATATGCACAAGAATCGCCAGCAGCTGAGAACACAGATCCCCTCTGTTCAAGAAAAAACAAGTTCAAGATATGCACTATTTCTTTCAAACAAATGTCATTGAGCGTAAAATTCTAAGAGCATGTTACATGAAAGAAAGCCATCTAAATTTAGAAAACAGACAGCAAATGATCTAAAGTGAGCAACATAACGTGAATCGGTAACTAGAAGACATAAAACATTCAGCCCATACAGAAAATTGGCAAGTTTGTGTATTTTATGGTAAGATGCATATGTCTACTAATTATAGAACTGGTTTCATGCATAGCACTGAAGAACATAAGCAAGTAACACTTTTTGCAACATGAAAATAAACACTTTTAAGGAAACTTTGAAAGATGTAACAAATGAATTAAAAAGCCAAGTCTAAAATCAAATCTTAATCTACCCAAGAGCCAAACTTTTTAAGGTACTTATGATGACACCTTATATTTGTTGAAAAGTGAAAACTAACTGTACTTTACTATGAAACAATGGAGGGGATACCAATGAACATGAGGCTTGAAAACAAAAACACAATATCTAGTCCAACAGATTATGCTGTGGGCACAGACAGTAGCTCTGAATATATAGGTGTTGTGGGCACAGATACAGGTTGTCTGTCTTGGCACGTGTAGAAACAATCTGTCCAGCAGATTTTGTTGTGGACACAGACAGTAGCCCTGTATATATAAGTGTTGTGGGCATAGATACGGGCTACCTGTCTTGGCGTAAATGAAACAATCTGTCCAGCAGATTTTGATGTGGCCACGTACAGTGGCCCTGTATATATAAGTGTTGTGGGCACATATACGGGCTGTCTGTCTTAGCGTAAATGAAAAACAGCGATAAAATTAAATTGCAGTAAATAAATGACACACGGGAATTGTTTACGCAGTTCAAACCTCTCGTCCTATGTCTGCGAGGCCACGCCCATGTGTAAAATGCACTAAGTAGGAAAGATGATTACAAAATTACATAGAACTCCTAACTAGTGATCCCTCACCTAGCTAGTGATCTCTCACCAAGTTCTATTACACTAATCAATCCCCCTTACACTTTGCACTTACACGAAAATCCCAAGTCCCTTTGGTGTCCAAGAACCCCACGGTGTTTCGACTAAGTCCCCTTAGCCTAGTGTGTGTATAACTAAAGAGAATGTTTTCTTTTATCTCACATTGAATACAATGAACAATTGATTTCTCAAAAGTTACTTTGCATTTGTGATTATATTACTATTTATAAAGAAAGGTTCACGATACATTGGATTTGGTTTTCCTTCCCTTCAATGAATCTGCCCAATATCTTTCTTTCCTTCTGTTCACTTAGGAAGCTTGAATCTCGAGTTTTCTTATCTTTTATCCCGCTTGAAATACGCAATCAAAGCATGGGCCTACTTTCCTTGTCTTGTAAATACTTGCCCTCCTCTGTAGATATACGAGATACTTGGAGAGTATTTTCGTAATCTCCAAAGATCCGGTAAGTTGTGCATATATTCTCCGGGCCTACGTGGCAATGTCCTTCGTGATCTCCAAAGATCCGATGAGTTGTGCATATATTCTCCGGGCCTACGTGGCGATGTCCTGGGCAAAGCTATACAAGGAAACAACTAAATGGACCATTAGTGATGCAATATGTTCCATTTAAAAGCTACACTTAAGGTGTGACACACAATGACAACTTTTAGGGAATTTATGTCTTAACAAGGCTAAAATAGAAGTAGGTATGAACTTTGCAGATAAAATGAAGCTAAGGAAAGTATACAAGATGTTGCAATCTATGGTACTTGGACTTGAATAAGGGAGTCGAGTGTGGGAATGTGTCTAGAGGTCGGCCTTGCTATTCTTTAAGTTTTCAGACTTGAGGACTCGGCTATAGGTGTCTAAGATTTGGACACGAGTGCTTAGAAACAACAAATATGTAATATAGTATAGTATACTTATATGTATGTATGTATATAGTTTATATATATATAACTTAAATATATTTTTGTGCATAATGGACTGTTTTTATTTGTTAAGGCTCGATGAAGTTCATTGATAATTTTGTGAGATACTTGCAACTTTGATACGACATTGAAGAATGATCTCTCCACAAGAACAACATAAGCAAAGTGAAGCCTCATCGCAACACTACCATCGGAGGCCTCTCAGGCACAATTGATAGGGGAAAATGTCGGTCAAACACCGGAAGACAACCTTGACAAAAGGGAAAACAACCCTACAAAAAGTACAACAGTCCTAAAACAACTAAAACAAAAAAAAAACTACCAAATCCAATGGAAAATGATTTCTACGAGAGGCACCTTTGCCAAAAAAAGCACAAAACAAACAACCACATAAAGACTAATCGAAACACACAAACCACACTAAGACTAGTCCAAACCCATAGAAGGGAAATTTTAATATATAAGAGAAGAGAAGGCAAACGGAGCCAAGAGTAGTTATTTTCCCTCTTGGAGGTTGTTTTCCCTTTCGGGGTTTTTTTTTTAGTTGTTTTAGGAGTTACTAGAAAACTTGACTCAATAAAAACTGTAGAAATTCGACGAGGTAGGGGTTGACCAAAATTAACATGAGATGCATTAATTATAAGGGATTTTAATGGTTTGAAAAGCTCACCATCAATTGCACTTAATCGAGCACAATGGAAAAGTTTGATCCATGTAGCCGACCCCATTGAATTTGGGACCGAGGCTATGTTGTTGTAGTTGTTTTAGGAGTTAGGACTGTTGTCCCTTTTGTAGGGTTGTTTTCCATACTGTCAGGGTTGTCTTCTGGTGTTTAGCTTGGCGTTTTCCCCATCAGTTGTGTCTAATAGGACTTCGAGGGTGGTGGTGTGACGAGGCTTCACTTTGCCTCTGTTGTTCTCATGGAGAGACCGTTCTTCAATGTTGTATCAAAGTCGTAAGGATCACACAAAAATTATCAAATGAACTTTATTGAGGCTTGACAAAAAAAAGTAATCCATCATGCACCAAAAGAAATAGATATTTGAGTTATATACATTATCTACACTACATATACATACATATAAATATAATATAATATATATTTGTGTCTAAGTACCCGTGTCCAAAATTTTGTATACCTACAGCCGAGTCCTCAAATCTTAAAACTTGAAAAATACCTAGTCCAACACAAACTCACTTGACTCCCGTATCCGAGTCCAAGTAACATAGGTTATATTATGAGTTGAACTCTAGTGAGTCACATGACAACAAAACTTACAAGTAAGAAGCAATGTTACCCGGACTCGGGTATGTGTGTCGGATACGGGTATGTGTCTAAAAGTCGGACCTGCCTATTTTCTAATTTAAGGACACAGGGACTCGGGGAAAAGTGTGCTTAGATATTTGTACTAATACACATATATATACTAGCCCACAAACATATTTCTTTCTTATCTCTTATTCTACATTAGGAAGTTATGGTTGTTGTTTTCTTTTTTATTTTATATGAAGCATCCATATCCTTTCAAGTGTCGAACTCATTTTAAGTATCTGACACGGGTACGTTGGGTCATAGTGAAGGGTCCAGGTAACATAGGTAAGAAGTAAGGTACCTATATGAACATACAAGCTCAATGACTTTAAAATGCCTAGGTTGTCTCAATAACTTTAAAACCTGGAAGCATTTTCTATACAGCTAACCAATTAGTTCTTGACTTATTAGGTCAATTCATTTGTTTCGGGAGCGGCTAAACGGACCCCAGTTTTTGCTTAGAGGACCACATTACTTCAACGTACCCCATTTTTGAATTTTTTTTACTAAACGAACCACTTTTTCTTTAAACCCCCAAAATACTCTCGTCTTCAACAAACAAAAAACCATCCCCCCAACCCGTTTCCAACATTCATACCCCAAATCGAAACTTTCACAAAACCCAAAAAAACTCATCTTCTGTGTCTTTCACGATCATTGAGGTCGTAGGAGGTCTATTTTAGTTGAACACCAACGATTTGACTTCCGTGCGTTAAAATTCGAAGATACAATCTGGTACGAGTCTGTGTAGTAATTTGGTGGGGTATAAGTAAGATTGTGGTCTAGAAAAATCGGAACCTCAACAGGTGTAATAGTCTTTGTTAACCAATATTGCCAGTAATATCGCAGACTTGTAACTCCGGCAGTTACCTAAGATTTCAATATACAATCGGGTGGGGTCCGTGAAGTAACCTGGTGGGGTAAAGGTATGAATACACTGTATACTAACCTAAACCTTTACAGGCCTTACGGTCCATAATTAATGATAATGCTAGTAATATGTCAGCCAATCAAAGTCAATATGTAACAATGTGTTTCGGCTAACAGCAGCCGAAACCATAGCAACAGTGTCGGTTCAAGTAAACCGACACTTACCCATAGATATCAATGCCTCTTTGTCGAAATGTGTATGCATATCTCGACTTTGTTCCTTCGCATAACACGAGGACAACAACCAAAAATGAAGGTTCTTCCTCAATGAAAAACCCCAATAAAAAAATCATAAAAATGGCTTGTCATTGTCAAGGTGGCTTCATTTTGACGACTCCTTCGACATTTCGTACCAAAAATGTGGAAATCATCAACAAATCAAAAGCTCTAAAAACCAGACAACGACCAACATCAATAGCAGTGAAAATGATGGCCAAAAAACTCGAAAATAACCCACCAAACGAGCGAAAACAAGGAGAGAACAGACTTGCCAAGTCGATTATGTGTGGATTCACGCGTTTTTGGTCGACCGAAGATGCGTGTGTAGTCAGTTTTGGGGTTTTGAATGTGAAAAGTTGGTGAAGGAGAAGAGAGGGTGGGGTTTGGGGGAAGAAAATACCATTTTATATGAAGGGTAACTTGGTCATTTCCTTTATGGGCGGAATTGAAACTCATCAAAAAAATTAAAATGGGGTCCTCTAAGCAATAATTAGGGTCCATTTAGCCGCTCCCTTTGTTTCAAAGATCAGGAATGATATTGCTTCATAATTCTTACTTAAACTGTCTTCTACCCTAAAATGGCCTAAAAATTTATAACAAAGAAATAACTATAAAAGTTGAAATTCGCATCCGATTTCATGGGTCTTTATTATGCAACGGCGGGCTCAGTTTGAGTAGTACTGGCACAAGGACGCTGGCTGCTAAACCCATATTATGTGTTAGTTTCTCATTTTTGCATTTGGATGCACTGGATAGAGGTCAGCTACTGACAATGTTTTAGGAAATAATGCATGCATTGGTGTATGAGAAAGAAAACAACAAAACACAAATCTCCTTCATAAACTTTAATAAGATATTATCCAGAGAAAATATATAGTGTTTGCTTTTATACCCTAATCAGTGATCAGTTATTCTAAAATAAAAGGATGTCAAATAAAATTCAAACATCAGTCATGTCAGTTAGCATGTGCTTGTAGTGCTAAAAATTGCAACAGAATGCAGTTTTAGAAAACGAAAACATACAACTATTATGTGCGTTTTCCAAGGAGGAATAGAATAAGATAGCATTTAAAAAAAAAAACTCACAAACCTGGTCATCAACAGCAATGGCATTGTTTTCAGGTGTAGGAGAAAGAGCACCCCAAGGTCCCCTAATAGTTCACAAAGGATATCAAGATATCATTATTTACAAAAATCGGACTATGAAATTAAAATACAACTAATCATAATAAAGGAAGCAACATTAATCAACCAGACTTGCCGATGAATTTAAGTTATTCAAAGACTCGACTCTCTTGCAGAAAAAGATCTAAATGAAATCAATGCAGAATCACAGATTAAGATTAGGGGGTAAATCCAAATCGGGGACTAATTAAGTTGTAGACTTTAGAGGAACTAAAAGATGTATCGATGCTTTCCACACACAAGTACAAACAGTGAACTGGCATCCATAACCATCTGATCTATAGCCATGGAAAGACTTGATTCAATACTACATTTTTTATCAACTCTCTCAAGAGAAACTCAAACACTAGCTTCAAGCTGCTTACCTATGTTGAGGATTCACCAAATCAAGTACTGACATCAAATGGTTTCCTGAAGAAAATAGCATAAAAACAACAAACATCTAAGCACATTCTTTCCAGAAGTACAAAAATAAAAATCATCAGAGTGTTGAATTAACAGATGGAAGAGGAGGAAAATGATGAGTTTTTTAGTGAAAATGACACCAACTTATCAAATTGCAAACAAAATGTAAAAATTAATAGTAGAAGTCATGTTATTATGCTCCATCACAAGAAATGACGAGGAATTTCAGGGGTAAAAAGGTAGATCATAGGACAATGTCAAGAAATATACTATCAATCAGCAAAAGGGTGTGCAGAGGCAAGCTTCCACATAGAAATGCCTACAAATTTACTCGATAAGATAATAATGCAATTGAAGTCCTTTCCATCAACACATCTATCAGATCAAGCATTTATGTGCACAGTAGAACACAAGTTACCTCGCATGTGAGAGGCATGAGTCAGGTCTGAGTTCAGGATTTCCTTCCACCTCCATCCCTGGATCCGACCATCATCTCCACAACTAAATAGGATAAGAATGTTGACACATTTTATGTGAACATAGAAAGGATTGCAATTGAATATAAGGCCACTCTAACAATTAAGTGCTATAATAGTTAATTGAAGCAACATTCATTAGTCTACTTCACCACTTCCAAAGCTCGGAGTGAGGATTCAAACATGATGTATTGAAGCAGAAAATCAATTACTCACAAGGAAATCCCAGGATAAAAAGACGCCTCATAGAATGTAACTGAATCAGTAAATTGTTTTTGACAGGTATGTTTAACTTATTCAATCAATGATGCGAAAGAACAAAAATGATTAAATAAATATGCATCCAACTGTGCATAACATTGACATGACCATGCTTAAGCCAAATTTTTTGAATTTTGAAATGAAATGTGAACCGACAAGGTAAAAAATTTAGTCAAATAAATATAACACCCAAAATGACTCAAGAAACATCTATGATTGGATATTGAACATCCAAAGAGGCACTAGATTTTTTTACTGCTCCCAAATAATGAACTCATTCTTGAGCTTTGCCTTCAAATAACTTGAGGGTTCCTTTTTCAATCAAGTGGCTAGGAGATTAATCGTGAATATCTGTTCACATTTCTGCGATATGTTGGAAGGGATAACTGAAAAAGAGCCTAGAGATCTGCCACAAAGAAAGAGAGTCTAGTAAGAGTGAAAGAAAGTCCCCCCCATTTGTAAAGTGGTTCCATTGCAACCAAACTTTCCTTGTGACTGTAGCTGTTCAATAGGTGAACAATTGACCACACACTCAGAATCCTGAATCCCTCATAAAAAGGCTGCAGAAATGCGTTAACAACTGTCAAGGGTGATAGGTTTGTTAATTGCAGCCAGCTACCAAAACATTTTAACTTTAGAAGGTACATTAGCTTTCCATATAAAATTAGATATTGAAAATGAAGGAATAGAAGGATCGTCAATTGACAGAAAATAATGATTTACATGAGATTTGGCCCGACGTGTCGGCATTCAAATAACTCTATCCTCCCTAGAGCTATATATTTGTACATTGGATGAAAAAGTATACCTTAGCAACAATGAGTCTTCCCCCTGACCATAGAATTTGACATCATAAGCAGGACCATCATGTCCCTGGAGTAAGCACAGTGGTTCAGCCACAATATATGCAGATGAAACCCTGGAAATAAGAAAGGAGGACAGCGGTTTAATTTACTAAATTGATTGTGGGTACACATAAATATGCAAAAAATTGCAATCATAAGTACTCACTTTTGATGTCGAATATTATGTAGATGTGCGGGCTGAAAAAAAGGACAACAATCATCAGCTACGAGTCCGAATAGCTCGCAAATATAATCAAATAGGCATGGGAAGTAACCATTTATAGACTTATGACAGCAACAAAGAAACCATCTTTCACATAGCAGGGGATAAAAAAACTAAAAGGATCTACATGAAAACCTATGGCAGCAATTCAAAATAAGAGCTATCAGAACAATAACAACATTAAAAATCGAAATTTTACGAACTAGAAAGGCTTTAATGTAAGATCAAAGAACCCAAAATCAAATCATTCCAACCTCTCAAATCCTCAAAAAACCAAAAACAAAGACTTCAACTTATAATTCAATTAAAGTGGTGAAGTATTTTGTGTTGATTAAGACGATAAAAAAGAAAAGTGGCGTAAATGAGGATGCTTAGCGCATCTCCAACGCAAATGTTGATGGGGGAGTGTGTGCTACGTAGGATGCAATGAACATTGGAATTTGTTACTTTGTAGTTGTCATTATTTGCACAAGTCTGATGAGTTAAAAGAAGTATGTAGTGTGATCTAATCTCATAAGTATAGTGTTGTGCTCACAAGGCATCATGTCTGTGGACCTTGTGGGCACGATCATGACCTTGTTGTGCCCACAAGGCATCATGTCTGTGGACCTTGTGGGCACGGTCCGCGTTCTTCAGCAGATGTGAAGATGATAGTTCAGAGACAGCGGGTTTAAAATTCAAATTTGTTTCCATTCTCGAATAGTCAACTCTAGCAAGCATATTATATGAATATGTAAGGTTGGCAAAGAAACCTTCCTTGTGTGGAGAAGATTGACAACCAAGGAGGATTTGCCAACGTGTTGATTCAAGACGCAATATGAAAAGTTTCTAAAATCTTGGATTGTGTTTTCTTTATAAATTGTGTAATCAAGAATCGAACAATAACCTCTTTCGAGTGACTGAAATTCGATCTTGAGAAATTGAACTTGATTTAGTCCTTATGTGTTTTTCACAATCAGTTGAGGGGACTTGACTCATTTAGCTAAGGGGATCTTAGGGTAATGTGTAAGGTCATTGTGAGGCAAAACCGTGAGGAGAGTGTCTAGGTTTGGTGAGGCAGTGGCAAATCAGTCAAGTCCCTTACAATGACGTTACACATTACCCCAAGATCCCCCTTGGCTAAATCAGTCAAGTCCCCTCAACTGATTGTGGAAAACACGAAAGGACTTAATCAAGTTATGTTTCTCAAGATCGAATTGCAATCACTTGAAAGAGGTGATTGGTCGATTTTTGATTACATAATTTATTAAAAAAAACACAATAGAAGATTTTAGAAACTTTCCATATGGCGTCTTCAATCAACACGTTGGCAAATCCTCCTTGGTTGTCAATCTTCTCCACACAAGGAAGGTTTCTTTGCCAACCTTACAGATTCAGAGAATATGCTTGTTAGAGTTGACTCTTCGAGAATGAAAACAAATTTGAATTTTAAACCAGTTGTCTGTCTCTGAACTATCATCTTCACATCTGCAGAAGAACGTGGTATGTGCCCACAAGATCCACAGACGTGATGACTTGTAAGCACAACACTATACTTATGAGATTAAATTGATCACACAACATCCTTCTTTTAACGCATCGGACTTGTACAAATAATGACAACTACAAAGTCTACTCTAACAGAATTAAAAACACTTCTCCGATGCAACTATAGATTGATAATGTGCAACTGATGTGGCGTGAGAAAAATTGACAATGTCTACTTCTAGATGGTGCAGTTCATAGCCAAGTCAACAATTTAAAAAAAAAAAAAAAAAAATTCAAGATAGAAGGTCCAATCCTCATTATGCATTGGAGGGCACTATTGAACTTCAATCAATGTCTATTTAGAGCATCTCCAAATGTGGATTGAAGAAAAATGTGTGCCACATAAGATGAAATGGACATTGGAACAAAAAAAAAAAAGCACACTCTCCAATGCAAATCTGCAGATGTCTAATAGTACGTGAGGTAACGTAGCAACAATAATGTCCATATTGAATGTCTATTTCTAGACATTTTGTTCCCACAATGTCTACTTCTAGACATCTTCTAGCCACAATGTCTAGAACTGCATATTTAATATGGACATTATTATTGTCACAGTAGCTCACATGCAAATAGACATTTGAATTTGAGAGTATTTTTTTTGTTCTAATGTCCATTCCATCTTACGTGGCACCTAATTTTCCCCAATCCACATTCCCATTGGAGCTGCTCTTAAGCCACTTAAGATGGACATCCCCTCCACATTAATGACATGGCAAGAATCCACAATTACAATCGACATTTACCATTGGAGATGCTCTTAGGTGGATGATTGGTAAAATTCGCAAAGACGGATAAACCCACATGAAAACTCAAAGAAAATTAGGACTGTAGGAGTAGCACCAATGGACTCAAAAATAAGACAATGCCAAAGTTTCGTCACATTAGAAATCCAAGAAATTCGACGACGCTATGCATTGGTTAAGAATGGTTTAAAAGGATTTCGAATGCACACCACCAAGCATCAATCAACAGTAAATGTAATTGGGTTGTATTTTAGGGTTTAAAGGATTTTGAGCAGAACACTAAACAACTCAATTAGATTCACAGGAGTTGATAACGAAATCAAAATGAAGACTCACGGGGTAAGAAGAGATGCAAGACGAGATCGAGTAGGGCGCGACGGATCCGTCGCTGGATGCGGCGACGATGGTTTCGGGGATAGGGTTTTGGGAGGGAGCGAAGATTGTTCTGAAGACGGTGCGGGCTTGGAGCTCTCTTTCCTTCGCAATGCTCGCCCTGTACGCGCTCTCGTCCCAGTTCGTCGCGTCGCCTCCCATTTTACGAACTGAGAAGAGATGAAAGGAACAACGCTACACTGGTCCCTGGTCGCTGGTCACTGTGTTTGGAACAAATAATAAAGTGATACTTCTATTACTCTTCAAGTTTTTTTTTTTTTTTTTTTTTTTATAATTATCAAGTTTGTTGTATTGATGTTCATGTAACCCAAAAAAGAAGAGGGGCGCTATGGACACGCAACCAATTCATGAAGGCACCCATATTTTTTGTAATTCTCACAGCTAAAATGTAAATGACTATTTTACCCCTTCATATATACTCACTCAAACCCCACGAATCATTTTCAAAGCAAAACTAGGGCACACCACCACCTTGGATCACAAGTGAAACTTAAAGCCACAATTGCGTTTGCCTAGAACAACGAAGAAACACACGGCGAGGGACTGAGAACACGATTTCTGGGGATTCCTCTCACCTTTCAAAACAAATGAATTCTTCCACCAGCGTGTATTGATTCTTACGTCTTGACGTCATCCAACAACGAGTTAACAATGTTTGACAACCAAATGAAGCTTTGAAGGAACTGTTTTTTGGATCAAAAACTATGAAATTGATGGTTTGGTTTGTCAACGTAGGGTTTGGTAAATTCGAGCAATCCGAGTTTATTTGCACTATAAAATGGAAGATTGTATTGCATTGGTGCAAGAGGAGGTAGAACAAGAGGTAATTGTTGAAATTTAATGTGTTTTATTTGCGGTTTCTCAAATTTTCAGATGATTTTCCAAGGGCGTGATTGATTCGGCCTCGCAGGATCGAGAGTTATGAAAATGTCTCGATTGACATCCACCGAGACTTGTTCGTACTTCACATCATGCTGTGAACGAAATGAAGTCATAGTCTCGCTATGGAACGACCGAGACTATTTCGCAGGTCTCGATTGGACGTAAACGAAACTCTACTTATAGTCTCGGATCTGTACAATCGAAAACGTGGTTTTTTGGGTTTTTTAGTGAATTTATCGTGCATTTTGGTTGATCATAATGTTACAATGTTTGTATTGCAGGTAATGTCGGTTTCTACTTTATTTCCAGACTACAAGGATGCGTTTACACCATGTAGGCCATTTCCATTTAGAGAATCGACAATTTCATGGCTTCAAATGATAGGTCGGGAGAACAAGTTTGTGTTAGTAACGAAACACTCTGATGCCGGAGGGATTAAACGGAGGCAAAGGGTGAAACTTGCATGTGAGAGGTCTGATACATATAAGAGAATGTCACAAAGAGTTGGGAAGGGTAAAGCGGGAAAAATTGCTTTGAAACCAAGAAACGATGAAGAAGAAGAGGAAACGGGGAGGACTCAAACCGGTACAAAGAAATGTGGATGCCCTTTTCCTTATTAACATCAAGGAAAATGTTGACTCTTTGTGGTATGTCACTGTCATATGTAGGAGGCACAACCACGACCCCGCGAAAAACTTGGACGGCCACTTATTTGCCCGAAGATTGGATGAGGGGGAGCAAGAGGTTGTGGTGCATATGACAAAGGGTAATGTGAAGCCAACATACATCCTCAATACGTTGAAGCAAATAGAAGTTACAAACGTATCGACAATGCGGACAATATATAATGCACGACAAAAATTCCGAATTGAGGATGCGGGTGGGAGGACTCAAATGCAACAACTATTGCACGTATTGAAAAAGAATAAGTGGATGTCGATTGTCGTGGCATAGGAAGCATCCCAATACGAATATCGTCACTGATTTGTTTTGGTCACATCCTGATTCAATCAAGTTGCTAAGGTGTTACTCATCGGTAATTTCGATGAATTGCACTTACAAAACAAATAGGTATCGAATGCCTTTGTTGGATATTGTTGGCATCACTTTAACGCATTTGACGTTCTCCGTTGGGTTTGCTTTCATATCATTAGAGAGATCATGCAAATTATGTTTGGGCATTTGAGAACTTGAACTATGTACTAGATGGGTGGCATAAACCTGACGTGTTTCTTACGGATCATGACTTAGGCCTTATTAGTGCCATCGAAGAAATATTCTCATCATCGTCTCACCTTCTTTACTCTTGGCACATCAACAAAGTAGTATTGGCCAAGACTAAGAAGATGTTTGGGGATAACGAAGGCTTCGCTCGTTTCATGATAGGTGGACGAGTGTGATGTATGTTAAGTCCGAGGCCTTATTCGAACTTAGGATGAATGACTTGCGTTGTGAGTTCGGGAATGTGAAGGGTCTTACTGATTACTTGGAGAACACATGGGTAAAGACCTACAATGAGAAATTTGTACCGACATGGACAAATCGAATTATACACTTTGAAAAAACAACAACACAGAGGGTTGAGTCTGTGCATTTCACTCTGAAGCTACATCTTGGCAACAGTTAGACAAATTTTGAGACTTTGTGGAATGTGGTTGATGGAATCCTTAAAAACCAACATAACAACATCAAGGCATCATTTGAGCTCAGTTTGAATGTGGTACAACATTAATATTTCGATGAGTTATATCACCGATTGCGTGGTTATGTCTCTCAACTGGCACTTAAGTTAATTAGAGATGAATTAGAACCTGGAGAGGATGTTGGACACAACTCGACTCGTTGTGTTTGCGGGATACATACCACACACGGCCTTCCTTGTGCCCACGAGCTAAATTTTCATAAATTTGTTGGGTCACACATCCCTCTCGAGGACATTCATGTGTACTGGACGAAAGTTGAGTATGATACATGAGAATCTGTGGATCGGTATGGGTACAATGTGCACGATGAGATTGCAAGAGTGTTGTAAAAGTTTCATGATTGCACTGATGAGGATGGTCGCATCGGATTATTCGGCAGCTCAGGGAGATTAGTCGACCTTCATCTACACCGGGAGTTGTGCCACCTACGAAAATAAAGGCAAAGAGAAGGACACCGAGGTCTTCAATCGGAAGTATGTTGAAAAGGGGAAGTAAGACATGATCAAAGAGAAAACACGATGAAGACGATTCTTTGACGACAAGATTGTCTAGCGGATTTGAGTTTGTACTATCAACAGAAGAAGCTTCTAGTTCGAGGAAAAAGAAAAGTAAAGTGGGGCCTAAAATGCGTCATACAAGTCGACGCACCCAAAGTGCATCTAACATGGCTTATTCTCATTACATAGAACCGAATTGGTTGTCATATATTGAGAGCACTGGAAAATTGTGGATATCGGTGTGTTGCCTCCGGGCTAGGACTTCCCGATGTAGACGGTTGAAGGATAGTACGTAGAAGAATGTTTGATGAGATAATCGGGTATGAAAACATTTGGCGAGAAGTGCTTGGAACGAGTTACGAGAATGTCAAGACTGTCGTGCATTGTCAAGATAATCAAGTTGGTGCCTCTTTCGAAGAATGGTTGACACTTCCATACATGGGATTGTTAATATCAACGGCCTTTAATGTCATTCTAGTAAACCTCTCGCATGGTAGTGCCTCGACATTTCTTCCTCTACGTAGTGCTCCACCGTCGTTGTTACGTAGCAGACTTATCATTGTCATGATTAATGAAAGGAATATCAATTGAGTTAGGGTAAGTTCGTAGATATTTTGTGAATTGATTTTTTTCATCCTTAATCGGGTATGTGACAATAGCTTCTATATTGTACTTTTGACTTTGACAGTGAAGTTAACTGTGAATACACCGCTGTCATCCTTATATCCATCGTGGGAACGATATGTTGAGGAGTGCCCTAAAGGATGGCGTGATGGATTTTTCATTCGTGAAATCGTGTTAGTCGTACCTTTTGAAGAATGAGCTATATCCGTGGTAGATTTAGATTCTTCGTAGTTTGAGGAACATGTTTGCCGAAATACCAACAAGCATGTAAATATTATTCACTCTGACAATGTAAAGTGATGTAAAGTGATGTTGTTAATATGTTATGGTATGTCGACTCTTCGTTGTTAATATGTTATGGTATGTAAAGTGATGTCGATACTATGTTATGGTTTGTGAATATCCATTGTTAATATGTTATGGTTGTCATTCGTGATGTTGTTAAAGTGTTTTGGTTTATTTCGGGAATGTTAATGTGTTTTGGTTGTTAATTGCTCAAAAATAACCCATCTCGGCGATGACAGTCAGTCACCCACGCATACCTCTCGGCACATACCAACCGAAAACCACGAAACTTCTCGGTATGACAAGACTGAAAACCATAGAAACTTCTCGGTATGCCAAAGCCGAAAGTAGACGAGGTTTCGGGTCTACATCACTCTCGGTTATGAGTCAACGAGTGTCGATAAAAGATGTCGGAGGACAAGTCCGAGACGTATTCGGACATGTCGGCTGTGCAGTGTCGGGAAGTTTCTCTTGGTTTCGGCCCTAAACGACCGAGACTACTTTCCTGATGCAAAAATGACGATCAACCGAAATGAGAATTAATGGAACATAATGGTTTCAATACACAAACAGAACAAATACAATTTAATAACTCCAATGAACAAAAAAACAGTACCACAAGTTCCATATAAGTTTCATGCCACATTTTCCATCCAACAACCATTCAACAAAACCCAAACTAATTGTTCGTTAATTCAAGAAAAAACTCAAGCAACTACAGATGAACCAAGGTTGTTGTTCCTTCATTCTTTTGGCTTCTTTAAATTCTTTCTTTGGTATTCCTTGCCATGCATTCTCTCTGAGGCGCGAGCGTCGACCGTTGCGGGTGGTGCATTAGTCAGGGTGGAATGTGTAGAGGTGCTATCGTGCTGGGACTGTCTAGGGGCTGCTTCGATAGAGGCTGATGTGTCGGTTGTGCCGGTTACAGTGGTGGGGGTCGTAGTGGTGGTGGTGGGATCGAAACTCCTCCCCGAGAGGAAATCAACGATGTCACTCGCCATTTGCCTTGCAGACTCCAACGTACATAACTCCGGCGACAATAATTTCCACCTTAATGCCGTGTCCAACGCCCGCCTATTACGCTGATGAAAAGAAAGTTAATTCCGTTAATGTAATACATATCGGGTTTTCAAGAATTGGCTAACACTTCTACATAATAGTTATACCACATTCAATACCTCAAGTAGCTCATTGTCAGCGACGGTCGTGGCGACCATGTCGTCATCAAAGTACCTCGAGTTGGTGATCAATGAGTGAGAGACTTTGAGGAACCAAGGCAGATAGTCCGGTGTAGCCAAAAACTCGAACTCTGCCTCGGGGGCCAACAAATGGTTGTGCCAACGTTCCCAATTGTCTGCTTAGAACCCATACTTGACTGAGTATTTGAGTGCAGAGGGTCTCGATGTGCTTCCAATGGCCGGTATGGATGATCTGGTATAGATTGCACGTGGCCAAACCGCCTCAAAATCCTCTTCGGATGGTAGGGCTTCACCACATCCATGTACTTCAGTGTGCCACTGATAGAAGGCCATCGCGTACACAACTCCATTCTCCCGGTAATTAACATATGGGTCCCAAGTAACCTAATGAAACATAGACAACCATAATTAGTAACCATAAACTAAATGCAACATTTACCGACGAGAGGGGTGTAGTATCTCACCTCACTTGGGTGCAACCCGTCCAATGTTCGCCTAATGGACCCAACCTTGTCAAGATTCATCACGGTCTCGTGCTTTTGAACCCATCTGCAGGCACGAGGTTGCACGTAGTCCATGTATTTTACATTAGGTGGCAAATATTTACAACGCTTGTTAGAGGAAAAATGCAAAAATAAATACTAATTACTCAGAAAAGAAGTCTAGTCGGTTTAATAAAAACCCTCAAGTAATGTGAGGTAGCCCGCAATTTGAGAAACTTGTACTCTTGTGGCAGACCCCTAGTGTCGGTACAAGTACGCTAATGCAGCTGCACCCCATGCATAGTTTCTCTGACGGCCCCAATTTTTCACGAATTGGGCCCCGCTCGACCTAAACCTGCGTTGACAACTCGAAAAATATTAATAACTCAACTGTAAATGATGAATGTACTAATAATGATGGATTGGAAGGCTGACTAGGCCTGCGTTGACCTTGCGAGACTGGCTCGGGGGTCCACGTAGGTTTAGGCCGGGCGGGGCCCAATTCGTGAAAAATTGGGGCCGTCACAGTTTCCCACGTCGTTCAAATCTTCAAGAAGCTTCAACAACGCAATGGATACCCGAGATCCACTCTTATCCGCAAAAAGGGTGCAAGAAAGCAGGTACAACAAGTACGCTCGGGCTGTGCATTCCACAGGAGGATAAGTTGTGTTCCTTGATCCTGCTGTCGGGCACCATCGACTCTTCAGCAAACCTTTTCGCACTGTGAGCCCCTTGCTGATGTTCACTTCCTCCTCAGCATCTTCGATGCTAACCCCAAGTAGTTTGGACACTAGCTTAATCGCATCCGAGCGAGATTCGTCGGCGTACCTCGCAAAGTTCTCAACTGCCACCACCTTGCCCGTGACAGGAATCTTCAGGAGCATGCTCACATCCTCTAAGGAGATCGACATTTCACCGAATGGCAAGTAAAATGTGTTCGTCTCCGGCTGCCAACGCTCCACAAAGACAGAGATAACCTCCTTGTTAGCCTTGCGGTATGAGCAATCTATCAGCGTATTCAACCAAGAGCACTAAATAATCCTCTGAAGGCCCGCGGTGTCAGGGGTGGTATGACTGTAAGTCCCATTTTTGGATCTGAGCACCGTGATTGATACACGCGAGTGTCGGATATCCTGCAACAACAACAAACATTCCGTCAACTTAGTGAAAACCCCAAATCTTTAACTACTTCATACAAGGAGAAATTTATATACCTCATTGCTCTAAATCGCTAATGCGACATGATCTTTAAAGCTTTTCAACAATGATCCATCTTCAGGACCACCGGGGAAAGGAGCACACATTTCCCTATACCCTTGTGACTATCCTTCATTATGGGCACCTCCACCACTAATACTCCCACCCCACATTACGATCACTACATGTGGTGTCCGCCGGTGCTGATGAGTCACTACTACTAGACTCTGCTGCATGAGTCTCATCTTCGCCTCAGGCAACGATAAGATCTGAGTGTCGCCGCATGTTAATGTTTGAACCCTCATCGTGCAATTCTAATTTCCTTGCACGTCCTCCACCGATTTTACCCTTTCCCTCCATCCACCTTCTCTTGCTCTTTCTCTTTCCGATAAGATGTCGTCGGGGGTCTCCGTCTGCCTCACCCACGGTTACCCCTCGACACCTCAATACCAACCTCCTCCCTAGTCACCGGGGCTTTCGAACGAGACATACCTGAGAAGACTACAACATGTAAGCGCCTGCCGCAAAAAATAAAAGAGGAATATAAAAAAAATGGAGCAAAATCTTCCATTTCCATAATGTTGGTCAAACAGGTCCGAGAAAACAATAACAATCTCGGTGACATGTTACCGAGATATCAATATAAGTCTCGGTCATGCACAACCGAGACAACTACTACTTTCTCGGTGTAGATCACCGACATGACATCAACTAAACACTTCGAATTACTCCCGTAAGATGGTACTCGAGAGCAGTCACATCGTTACGCTACCTAACATAATAACACAATTATAATTTCGGCGACGCATGACCAATATACCAAAATTAGTCTCGGCCACTCATTGTCGAGACTATATTCTCTCCTCTCTGGCCGAGAACCACGAGTTCCCAAAAACTTTCCCTACGTCTCGACCATGCTTGGCCGAGCCTGTACTAATTTTTATGGCCTGTATGGCCGACAACCACGAATTCGCAATGCACGTACCATTGAATGCACCTCTACATAAACATAACAAATAATCGACCAAATGCAACTTAATTAGACTATCAACGTACCTTCAATCGATCGATTTCACGGCTTGAGCGCGAGAACGACGACGAATCCGAGCCCTAATGTCGAGACCAAATCTATCAATTCGGTGAGCCTCCAAACTCGAACGGCACAGCCAAAATACGCCTACGACAGAGGAGAGAGAAGAGGAACGAAGACAAATCCAGGGTTCGTAGGTTGCTTGCAATGGATTGATTTCAAATTCCGGGTTCATATGCACGGTGGTGGGGTGGTGGGGTGCCTCCACTTTAGTGGCAGGGGTATTTTCGGGATTTCGGGCCTCAATTTTAGGTGTCCTTGGTAATTTGCTTTGTGCCCTCAATAAAAGGGTGTCTTCATGAATTGGTGGGGTGCCCTTAGCGAGCCCAAAAAAATAACAATCTATTACAACGGGAGTAATAACGCCACGCAAGAGGTTAAAAGGGGGCGACAACCTCTTAAAGTAAGAGAACGATCCTATATATGAGGCAACAAACCCACAAAGGGGGACAAAAAACCCTAAATTTCTAAATCAAGATAGAAAAAATAGTAAAACTACTAGTGCCCTTCCATTGCCGTCGCACACACCACCAAGACGCTGCTCGCTTGCATCCTACAATCGATAGTCGACATACGTGACAGGAGGCTTCGAGACCAGCAATAGTTGTCTCACAGTCACTCCTCCATCCGACTCAAAAACTCAGGCAAAAGAGGGGCTATCGATCGCGGCAACACCGAAAACCCACCAGCGACCAACCATACCGGATCGACTGTCAAAAAAAGAGAGAAGAGAGAAAGTGGAAAGGAAGTCGCTGGAGTAGGGATGGGGAAAAAAGAGGGAGTAAGAAGATGAAAGAAGAGGGATATGTGGTGTACGTGTGTGTTAGGTGGGAGTAAAAAGGGGGTGATCGGTGGGGTGGGGGGTGTTGGGGATGGGGGTGTTTTAGGTGGTAGTAGAAAAGGGGTGATCGATCGGTGGGGTGGGGGTTTAGGGGATGGAGGTGTGTTAGGTGGGAGTAGAAAAGGGTGATCGGTAGGGTGGTGGGGGGGGGGGGGGGGTAGAGATAAGAAGAGAAAATGAGAGGAAATAGAGAAGGAGGAAGTTTGGATTCTTGGGAGAGGAAAAGGGGAGGGGACCTGCCGCCCTGATAGGCAAAGGTTGTCGAGGCGCTAGGGTTTTGTAGAGACGCTAAGGTTGGGAGGGGGTTGCAGCTTTCACGTTTAAATGTGTCCTTTATTACTCTTCAAATTCGAGTCTTAAGAATGCAATCCTTCTTTAAAAGAGTTGAAGCTTCTTATAAGCCAACTCTAGCTCCCAGCTTGTGCCTGGACCGAGTTGGTCGATGAGAGCGTCTTGACCCCTCAAGTACTGGCCTCGAGTTCGAGCCTTTCGAATGCAATCTCCACTTTAGAAGAGTCAAAGCTTATTATGTTTAAAAGAGTCAAAGCTTTTTATGGGCTTACGCCTAGAGAATTCACTCAAACATTATTTTTAGGATTGGTTTAGCTTCTGATTTTAGCTTATGCTTTGATAATAATAATAATAATAATAAAAAAAAAAAAACTTATGAAAAACAAAAAACATGTACAAAAATGCTTTTGAGAATCACGATAGTTATAGTAGTTTTAGGTAGTTTTGGTTGCCACGATAACAAATCGTAAAAAAACATAAAATATAACCAAACGTACGAAAGCTGTTTATAAGTTTATTGAACGTCAAGCCAGCCAATGATAAGCAGGATCACATGCTCAACTAAACAAGGTCATTATAACACGAAAAAATGATTTTCTACCTTACATTGATGGCACCAATTTGACACCAAGTGTGCATGTGCCATCCGATGTGACGAGCACATGCATCTCAAGATACGTATGGTGCACATGCCCACTTAATATCCAAATGATGTAGCTGAAATAATCAATAATGACCCTGGCTGAAGACATTTAAAAAGTGCCGAGACAATTAAAATCAACAAGCAAGGCAGGCAAAAATGCTTCAACAAAGGGCATGCTATTTATGTACACTTCTGTTATACAAAACCTCCTACCTACCAAGCAAACGATAAAAATTATAATATGACGAAGTTTCATATACAACCGCAGAAAAGGCTAAAAGATCAAGCAATGAGCACAATTTCGCCACGGGAACCTGTAGCCAACCAAAAAAAAAAAAAGATCAAAATATGTTTTCACTATCCAAGAAAATGAAAGCAGACAAGGGAATGGAAGCAAGAGCTTATCTTACATCGTTCCAAAACTTCTTTAAATAGCCGCAAGATCGAATCTGAGTCTACGGCCATTTTAGCTACCCGTTCTGAGTCCTTAACTGTTTCAGCTGCTAGGAATGCCTTGTTTTCTGCATCAGCAATCTTGTAGGCAGCAGTAGCTGCAGCTTCTTCCATTGCATCCACCAAAGAGTTCTGCGGTGGTTGCCTTGGACGCACCTCCTTCTGCTTTGGTGTAGGTGTTTTTGTTCCAAATGATGTGTCCTTTTTGATCTTGTAGCAGTTTTGGATCTAAAGTTAAAGACGTCAAAACTAAATAATTAAACAACACACGTGAAGCAGCAGAACCAACTTGCGAATATTGAATATGGAAGTTGAGGAATCCAGGATCAGTAATTGTAGAATAGTGCCACCATAATAGAACTAATAGGTCAATTAGAATCTGTAACTAGTTACAATTCATACATGAAGAATGAGATGTGAACAGGTGATACTGCATTTGTAACTAACATGAACAAAAGTTAAGCCCCAAATAATGCTTGAAAGATAGCAACTGAGACTTATCGGTGAAGTAAAATTTAAAAATAGAGAAAACAAATTACCTTCTCAAGTTTCTCCTGTCCAACAAGCCTTCTCAACTTTGAACTTAATAACCTTCTGAAATTTTGAGGCACCACATGCTTTTGCTGCAGTAATAGGAAACAAGAGTTCTTCTCAGAAAACAGTGAAAGAGAGACCATTACGCATGATTGAAATCAATGAAATGGAGTACGGACATTAAACAATTGAATGATTAAGTAAATCAATCATCAGCTTGATCTAAAGTTACACATGGAGCACAATAAGCTAATACAGAATTTTGGAATTCCATTTCCTGGTGGCCATGAAAATGTGTGCACAACGCAAAGAGGTCGTCCTCATCAACTTATTTCAAATCACACCTACTGAACATAGCAAGCAGTATGCATCCTCAGCTTAATGTTTTTAGCAGCTATGAATCTCACATAGGAGATTTAAGATAGCAAATTTCAGACATATGGGCCATGGCCGCATACATAACATGAACAAAATATCCCAAGAATCACACTCAATACCAACAACAACAAAGCCTCAACCACAAATAACACTCAATATTGACAACAATCCCCACGATTGGCATTAACCAATAATAAATTGCTAAGATAATCCCAGCAGCTGCTACAACTACAGAGTACTGCAACAACAATCAAGAATTTGCTCTTTTACTCTTTAAAATGTTTCTGATATTTGATAGTCATGAGCATCAAGCTCATTGACATTGAAGCCCTGAAATGAGTGTCAATGAGAGCCAACCAGCTTCCGAATTATGTATATTACATGAAATCAACTAGTGTCCTAACAGAAGTTATGACATTTAAAATAGCATGAGATGCACAAATATCCTTTAACCATTCAGATAGGACAGATCGCCATCATCATCATATAGCTATTAGTAGGGATGACAAAAATTCGGGTCTAGATCTGGACAACCCCAACTATAAAGAAGTATATGCATTGTCCAAACCTGGTCCAATTTTAATTTGGACAAGATTAGCTTGTCGAGATCCATTTTGTTTAAAATTCGGGTTGTCCAATTGTCCGGATTTATCGCAATCTTGAAAACTTACATTTTATACTAAAGCCTCTTCAAACGTTAAAACATACACATCTATCTATATATATATATATATAAAAGTTGGAGCTGAGAGAAAGTTGACATGCATTCTCCTTTCACCAATATAATTTTCTAATTTTCTAATTTTTTTCTATTTTAAGGTATTTATTTATGTGTTATTGATTATTTCAAGGAATATATATTCATTCCCCCATTTATTGAATTTATTTATAGTTTGTATTTGATCGAAATAACAATTAAGTGCATTTAAATTCTTTTCTTGATTAAAAAAGGGTTGTTTCTATGTATTTAATCTACGTTTCAAATTGTATACCATCCCTTTGGTTACTGCAACATCATTTATACAAATAATTAATATTCTCTTTATAGATATATATATATATATATATATATATATATATATATATATATATATATATATATAGATCATAAGTTCACAATTACTGCATGTTTTAGCAACATCCAAGTACCTCTCATAGAGTTCTTCACACTCGAATGCAATGTTGTGGCGATTGTTGAGTTGCATGACACTGACGTATCAGAGATCTTGCAGTGCGATCAACAACTTCAAATCTCTATGTTCGTTGTTACAAGGATTGTTCAAGATGTTTGATAAGTGCGTGGTTTATAACTAAATATTTTTTACCCTCTATTGTATATTTCGAGTTGATTATTGTGAATTATAATTTTAATTGTAAAAAATATTACAATATATTCATGTAAATTAGTAATTTATTAATTTTCTCTTAAAGTTTTAATAACAAATTGACTAATGTAATATAATCCCAATTCATATCATTTAAAAAAGTAATGGAAAGTCTCAACAAATATCTCAAACTATAAATCATTGCAATGTTAGTGCAAATAACTCATGTAATTAAACATTTAACATAAAGAAACAAATGTTAAAGTATAGAAAAAATTAAAGTTTAATTCATTCTAAAATTAAAGATATCTTTAGTACATTGATATCTATGTGTATTAGAGTAGATTAATGTTTTTAAATATAATTATTAAGTGCTAGTTGTAACCTTTTTATCAAAGAATAATTGAAATTCAAGTTGGATCCGGTCCGGATCTTGTCGGAGCCGCTTTTAAATTATGACAAGAGGTCTTTGTCCAGATCCGACCCAATTTTATTGAAACATTATCCAGACCCTTTTTATTCTAGGCTAGACAAATGGACAAGAAATTGCCAACCCTAGCTTATTAGTCATATGAACCAAGGACATGCATTGAATGATCAAAGCATCTCAAGAGCTACACACAATGTTGATAACAATCCCCATATCATTACCTTAACCTTTTTTTTTTTCCTTACAATCACCCAATACTAAATTGCTAAGTTTATCCCAGCAAATGCCACGACTACAGAGTTTTGCACTTACTCTATTAATAAGAAAAGGAATCTGATATTCAATGATCAAACATACAATATATTTGGTAGTTATTAGCATCAAGCTCATTGTCATTGAAGCCATGGAATGAGTGTCAGCCTATTTCTGAATTGTGTATATTATATGAAATCCAACTTCCGGCCTAAAAGAAGGAATGGCATTCAAAATAACAAAATAATTGACCAATTGATTAATATTGAATTGCACAATAACTTCAGCAATCGGAATCTCAATGAGAACGAATGATGTAAATGGCAACAACAACAACAACAACAACAACAACAACATAGCCTTAGTCCCAAATTAACAGGGATCGGCTACATGGATCAAACTTTTCCATTATGCTCGATTAAGTGCAATTGATGGTGAGCTTTGCAAACCATTCAAATCCCTCCTAATTAATGCATCCCATATTAACTTTGGTCTGCCCCTACCTCGTCGAAATGATGTAAATGATAATTAAATATTTTTTCTGGCGTTCCCCTTTTTTTCTTTTTTGATAATTGTAGACACAGAGCCTACTAGAGTACCCACATGATTCCACAACAACGACAACGAGAAGGAGAAAATCTTAATTCCAAAGAAAAATTAGATACATGATTCCACAAGGAAAAGAAAACTATAACTTTCCGTGTCTCTTTTCTAGATAATTTTAACATACTCTAAGAACACCAACATAATTCCTCAAAGACAACCAATCATCTACATCAATAAACCGTATAATTTCATTTACTCCCAAGACGATACCAATTGGCCACATTCAATTTTTCAGCCTGAACATTCAAACAACTCACTTTATTTTTCTTATTGATTAGCTACAAGTTGATATAAAGAAAGCAGCCACAAATTTCAACCTTATTATATGCATACTCACTTCCAGCACTACACGAGATAAAGAAGAACAACAAATGAACAAACCTCAATAAAGCCAATGATGGCACCAATATCTGAACCATATGGATCTTTCAGGGTTGACAGAGCTTCAAAAATCATTGCATTATAGCTGAAAATAGAATGAAAATATCATGAGAGGTTGTTAAATCAAAAAGAAAACAAAAAACCATGGTAAAGCATCATACAAGGTAGTTCCAAACCATAGTTCTACAAGTGGTCTCAAGAATCTCAGTAAAAACATCATGCACTCATAAACTAATTTACAATTAGGAGAAACATTCCTAATGATTCAGGAACAATGCACCTATATGACATGGCGGTAAACCCTGCAATGCAAAATAATACAAAATTAAGCAAGAAATCAAGCCCTTTGAGAAGGTAAATGGTATCCAATCAAGAAAAAGAAGGCAAATGGCACACTTCGACTGAAGAAGGTTACTTCCATGAGCAGCAAGTTCTACGGAATGGACATGGAACAAAGTAACAATTCCATTTTCCAAACTCCAAAGTTATTGGTTAGAAAATGATACTTTCTTGGTTAACAGTTAACTTTCTTGGTTCATATGCACACATTGATTTCTTTATGAGATGCAAATGGCTGATGCACCTAGAAGGCTAGAACTATTTAGATGGCGCCTGTACAAATAGCCAGCTAATAGACTAGTTTGAAAAGTAAAAAGGATGTTGGTGTTGTCCATGATGTTAAACATTATTCCATTGTGTCAATAGATTTTATGAAGAAATCGTATCACTCATTTTTTTAACGAAAAGAAATCGCATCACTGTTAAACAAAAAGAGACATAATATGTACCCTGATGAGGCTGCAGGTGTTCGACTATTTGATTGGTTTTCTGCCCCTTTGCTTTCCTTTGGCCTGCCAAAAAGTTAAGGTTGCTTCCATTAACATTCCTCCATTGTGTTCAATAGGTTTTATGAAGAAATTACTTAGCACATGTGTGCATCAAGAAGTAATACCGAGAAGCATTTTTTCCATCTGCCACAATCTTGGAAGTGGTCCCGCATGCTTCTGGAGAGACAACCACTGGAACGAGAGCAGGAAACTGAGCAGTGGAAGGTGATGGAGCCGGCAAAGCCTTCAACTTTGGCGCTCGTACTTTATCCCTTGATCCTGAACCACCAGCACTAACACTCATATTCCGCCATTTGTCCTGGATTGGAAAAAATAAATAATAAAATTTGGTAGCATTCCAACATAATAATTTAAAATATAAATGCCAATTGAATTACAGGTTGATGGAGACGCATGTACTGTATTGATTAAAGTCGCAAGTTGGCACCATCGAAATATAAAAAAAAACAGCTTTAAAGCATTGATGCCCTTTTTTTGAAATGTATAAGAATTGGTACAGTTAAAGATGACAAAACAAACAAATAAAAAAAGGGTTTGTCACTCAAAGGATGCACTTAATAGAGCACAATGGAAAAGTTTAATCCATGTAGCCGACCCTAGTTAATTTGGGACTGAGGCTATGTTGTTGTTGTTGTTGTTGTTGTTGTTGTTGTTGTTGCTGTTGCTCAAAGGAACCTCATAAGCGATCTTCCTTGCGAAATAATTTCTTCTTTTTAGGAGAACAGACGCAAAATGATTTCAACAAGTCTCCAGTCGATAACATGACAAAATCAAGAACAAAAGCATGAGATGATTTAAAAGACCCAAAAAATGAGTCAAGGCAAAACGAAAATAAGCCTAAGTCTAGAAGACTTGAAATCAAGCGTCCTCCACAGCTTTGCCTCAAAAGTAGCACTCCATGGATGCTCAACTCCAAAGTTTTGCCACTAACTAAAACCTAGGTTCAATAAAACTTTTGCTTTACTAAATTTTGTAGTTGATAAAAGTACAACAAAACCATAATTCCGAATTAGTTGTAGTCAGCTACATGGAACAAACTCTTACACTATGGTCAATTTAATGCAGTTGACGACGTGCTTTCGTAATCCTTTAAATCCTTCTCAGTTATTATTATAGTTGTTGAAACTATTGCGCTAAAGTCAATATGAGATTATGACACTTAAATAGAAGTAGGCTAAGTAGCTTTCCATTCATCAAGGTTCATGTTTTCCTTAGGTTATCATATTCTTATTTTTATCTTTTTAACAGCTGAGGTATCCAAGCCACCGCTGCTGAACCCGACTAATCACTCAGCATGTTAGATAACTAACTTACCACGCGACCTACGCCCCCGAGGACCTTAGGTTGTCAGATAACTCGAAATTCATGTCATAAGTCATAACAAATATACTTGTTGTCATTCTAGGCCTAGCTAAATAATGGCCGTAAATAATCATCACACCACCATCTAAGCGCCGTAGCGAAATCTATCACGAAACACCATTGCATAAAACTTGTCCCCCTACACATAGATATTGATTTGATCCTAATTATGACGCTCCAATCATGAAAGAGCAGGATTTAACAAAACACGCTCATGATTTATGAATCTAAGATGTCTAATTGATGAAACCCTAACATTGAATGAGCACGTTTTAGACCTAATCGAATGCTTCTGACCTTCAAATCGATGTTAGAGCGAGCGGCGAGGCAGTGGCCGAACTCGGGGTCCTTCTGGATGTTCTTCCATTTTCCGGTGCCGTGCTTGGCGACTCCAGCGATAAGCGCTTCTTCCTCCTCCGACGTCCACTTCTGCTTCGGCGCTCCCATCGCCCTCTTCTGCTTCTCCTCCTCCCACACACAAAAAAAAATACAAGGAATGGAAAGAAAGTGATTGCGTTGAGATTTCTTGTTCGTGTTTCGAGAATAATCTGAGGACATTCAATGTAAGTAGAACTGTTTATGGGCCGGGCCTAAAAGCCAAGCCCAACGTGCCCACTTTTTTTTTTTTTTTTTTTTGGAAGAAAAAGAAAAAAAAAATTTGAGAAGAAAGACTTTTAAAAAATAGGGCAGGAAGATAAATTGAAAGAGTAGAAATAGTAGCCCTCTAAATAAACAATTTCTACTTTAGGCTTGGAGCCTTAAAGGTTATTTCATAGGCTTGGGTGATAAGTTCTTGATAAGTTTTAGGACAGTGCTGAGGGTGACTTTTTTTACATATTCGAAAAATGAACTCTCGACTTTTTTAGACACTCAAAATAGACTCTTGTTGTTGGTGTCCATTCAATATGCTTCAATTTGTGTGTGTATAAACATCGATGCAGAAATTAATTGACACCAACAACTGAATGTCTATTTTCTTGAGTGTTCTATAATGGGTCACCCGATCATTTTCTTAAATTCAAGCTTATTTTGGTGGAGTAATATCATGTGATTATAGTTTGATGCTATGAAGAGGTTTGGCTGGCTTATCTGAGTTGACGAGCTTGATGGGCATTCTCTTGAAGGACGACACTGAGATGAGACTCTTTACAATACTTGTTTCTAGGAACATCTTGTTTCAAATCATTGTAAATCAACAGCTATTTGAGTTATAAATAAAATAGTCTCGTTCCGCTAAATACGAAAATAAAGTAATCATTTTTGTTTCGAAGCCAATAAAGTAATTATTTTTTTTTTACCAAAAAAAAAGTAACTGTTTTTTACTCACAGTTAAAAGCAACAACATTCTCAGCAACAACAACAACAGCAAAAACAAGTATCAATCCCAATGAAAGAAACAGTTTTATCAAGAGGGATTAACATACGAGAAATGCTAGAGTGACAACATCATGTCACACCACAAGACATTGATTTACAAGAGCCATTCATGAGTGCCTCGAGATGCATGCATAAACAAATCTCGATACATAACATGCGAATCGAGGTCACATAAAAAGCTATTGTGAGTTAATGTGTCTTGTGGTGCAAAGATGAAGTCAACTTCAATGTTTAGAAGGAGGGGGGGACAACCTTTATATACGTATTGTCAAAATTTTAAACCAATGCAAAATAATACTAAAAATGAAGAGTGAAGAGAATGCTAAAGTAACTTGACTTTTGACATGCACTAATTTTATATTAACATTAAATAACAATGAAAATGGTAGGCTCGCATTTTTATTAATTATTATTATTATTTTAGAGTGAGATTGAAATGTAGTTTGGATTAGTGTTTGACCTTAAATTTGTAACTATATATACATGGTGTCAAACTTTTAAAAGAAAACTTTTAAATAATGACTATTTTAGGTAATTGGGAGGTAAGTGTAAATTTAACATATATTTTTTAAAAGTATTAGGTAATTGGTGTTGATGTCATTGTAGGGAGGGTCTATTAAGGCTACAGTTTCGTCCTTGTTGTGATGTGACAGTCATCGTAGTATTTTCCTTAACATATTAACTATATGAAATTCTCTATCCTTTTTCATTTGCGTGAAGGATAGTTACTACTAAATTTTCAAAGAGAGAATGTCACTTAAAACAAGAAAAAATTAATCAAAGGAGGCTTAGATCAATAGTGGCTGTAGAAGTCATGAACTCGCACTAAACTTTAGGCACTAAGTCGATATATTTGTAATGCCCAAATCATTGCACGCTCATGATTGGCTCGTTCGTTGTCATTAAACAAGCAATATAGCGGGCCCATGCAAATTAATGTGCGTGGAACCTGCCAAAAATTAATTTTTTATTATTGCTTAAATTTCATTTTTTAATAAATTTATCTTTTTTTTAATTTTGTAAAGAAAAGTTTAACAATTGTGTGAGTGAAGAATAAAAGTAGAGTGTAATGGAATGATAACGTGACACTCCATTAATTTTAAAATGAGTGCAACCATTGTAGATGCTCTAAGTCATTTAGCTAGAAATAGGAAGATTGGCACAAGCGTGCTTCTTCTCCAATCTATTGGCATCCGTTTTGATTTTAAAATTTTATTGAAAAGTTTTGTCAACCAAGTCAATCCGATTTCTCCTAAGCATTTTCAAACCTCTATGGGTATTTCATCGGGCCACATGCTTTCCCTATTTTCATTCTTTTCAATGCCTCTTTAACTTCTACAATTCTAATATTGCGTGTATAGTTTACATTTCTTTCTTGGTGTGGGTTTTCATCTATTATAACATCAACTTGGCCATCATTAAATAAACTATCGAAGTAACTTCTCCATCTCTCCTTAATATCCTCATCGCGCGTTAAAACATTTTGATTTTCGTCCTTAATACATCTTACATGACTTAGGTCATGTTTCTTTTTATCTCTTAATTTGGCTAGCCTATATATATATTTTTCGCCATCTCTATTACCTAACTTTGTATATAAATCTTCCATGAAATTTGTTTTAACTTGACTAACTACTTTTTTAGCTTGTTTTCTAGCTTCTCTATATTGATTGTACGCATCTTCATCTTGACACTTAGGTATTTTCCTATACATATCTCTTTTATTCTTAATTGCTCGTTGGACATCCTCGTTCCACCACCATGTTTCCTTCTTTGGAGGTCCCAAGCCCTTAGATATACCTAATATGTTTGATCCCACCCTCCTTATGCAACTACTCATTTCTAGCCACATTGTATTAGCATCTAAGTCAAGATTCCAAACATTTTCCTTTAGTAGTTTTTCTCTAAACTCTACTTGTTTACTATGTTTTAGGTTCCACCACTTTATTCTAGGGTCGCTAACTCTTTTATTCATATTTTTCCGTTGTGTTAGCTTAATATCAAGTACTACTAACTTATGTTGGGTAGTAAGTGCTTCACCAGGTATTACTTTGCAGTTTTTTTTTTTACCAATACATATTATTAATTTACTACAATAAAAAATAATAATTTTGAGCCGCCTCAAATATTTGTGACGGATGGAAGTTGTTCAATATATGTTCGATTAGCAAATGAAGCAATTAACTTTCTAATTCATTTGCAACAACTTGTGGTTGTGTTGCTTAAATAGCATGACATTGCTCCAATCTTTTCTCAAGTTTTAGACTGTTACAAAAAACATCAAAACTGTTACGAATAACTTATAGTGCGACTAAACTCTATTTAAAGACACATAATTACTTGGAGGAAACTACAAAATAAAATAAAAAAAGTTATTGATTAGCCAATTCAATTCATACATTCCTCAACACATCTAGAAATGTCAAGTATTTTTTTTTCTTTTTTGTATACATCAAGTAATTCATACATACACCAATGACTAATGATACATGTCTACTAATTTAAAAACAAAGTTACATAGAAAAACTGAACAATCCCAAGATATTTTAGTCTTCCCCTCTTTTGTAAGTCCTCTAACATATTAGTAAAGAAAAAACTGCTTCTCCTCAACTGCAAACTTCGCAGGTAATTATTACAACCGACAGTTTATTCTTTCTCTCTAGTTTTGAAAACTCAATTACCATTATATCCTCCACTACTGAAGCAACAATCCCAATGAGAAAAACATCAATACACAAACACATTAGCATTTGCACAATATGCAGAATATAGTCATCATACCAAAGAAAGCTAGAAATAATACTTAGAACTTACACAATAAACACGATGAGAGAAGCCAATATGTTTCTATATATAGTTATGAGTCATGTCCACACCAAAGAAAGTTATAAGTAATGGCGTACAAACCCTTATTTCATTTGACTATCATTCAAATTGTGAACATATAAAGAAAGGGGATTAAGAATCATTTTGCCAGTGTTAATCACATGGAACCTTTAAAGAAGGTTGAAAGAAAATTTGAACTTATAAACTAAGGGAATTAAGAGTCATTTGTTCTAATTGTACCTATTTTGGCCATAGCTAGCAAGTGTTATGATTTCTTATGCACTTGAATAACAAAAGCAGCAACACTCAAAAAATACATTATTTTAGCCAAGGAAATATTTTTAGTACCTGCTCCCACTTTCAACAAAATTCAGCTTAAGAATTGAACATAAAATTAAAACAAAAATCGCTATTTATAACAAATCACCAACCATTTACCTTTGATGATTCCCATTGGGCATCTCGATTAAAAGAATTAAAAATAATAATTTTGACAACAAATCACCAATCATGATTGATTTGTAACGACAAAATTACATATTCTCTTTTGTTTGAGGCATGTCATGCTACTAATATTAGTAGAAAATGAAATATCCTTCCATCACTTCTTCGATAATACTACTAAAAAAAGCAAGAAAAAGAAACTTTGAATTAAAAAAACATTCATACTATCAATTAAGAATACCCCTGATGTAATTTGATCAACAATTACAATGTTTAAAGAATAGAAATGAATATTGAGAAGATGGCTAAGAAACAAGAATCTTACCGAAAATTAATTTTGCTTTTCGCTATCCCTAATTCCATAATATAGATGTATTATTACTACTTAACAATCTTTGTGCAAATCTGCAACCTTCCTTCAAGAGCAATGGCTCAATAAGGAATAATTCAACGATGTTAGATATAGTACATTTCTTTTCAATGATTACAATTTGATCAAGGCATTTTTTAGAGATTTAAGTTCTCAGCAAAAAAAAAAAAATCAACTGAAATCATACTATTTATCATAATCTCACAGCTGTAGGAATGACTCGTAATGAAATCAATTGATTCATTAGTAAATAAACTTATGGAAGAGTTTAAAAAACATGAAAAAAAACACATTGCCATTAAAGAATCACATTAATTGATTCAAAAGTGGTAAAAGGGGTTTCATTGATAATGCCTAACCTAATCCTTTTAAACAAAGGGAAGAAAAAATAAAATTGATTATGCAAAGTTAAGCAGTGAAAAGAATATGCAATTAATTTTCTGAAGGAGTAATCCTCTCAAATGGTATAATGTTGATACTAACGATATTTGCAAGTTAAGGCAAGTCACAAGTGGCACCATCGCCTATAAGTATAACTCATCACAACATGATAGCAAATGAAGGTTAATATTCAATTAACAACATAGCCTCCATCCCAAATTGATTGGGGTCGGCAACATGGATCAACATCTTCCATTGTGCTCGATTTAGTGCAATTGATGGTTAATATTCAATCACAATTTACAAAAGAAATGCGAAAGAAAATCTGATAAATGAAAGACCAAGATGATTCATTTGATAAACAACAATTCACTTGATATGAGCCTATTCAACATAATAATGGGTAACCTTAGGTTCTCAACAATCAGGATATCCAAAGCATGGTTTTTCCAACAACACCTATCCCTATATCCACCACTACAATGCTCATCTACTATCTCAACCTCTCCTCCTCGTTTTGCCATCACCAACACTCAAATTTGAGACCGACATCACACATTATCCAAAACATCACTCTCCTCTGCCAAAACCTCAACTAAAAAGGACTCTTGAAACTTTCCTAGATTTTCAACCATTCTTCAACCTAGAGGCAATCCAAAAAAGAGAGCACACTTTTTTTTCTAATTCATTCCAATACATCTAATGTTGAATACACACTTGGATTATTAAAAAATAAATCACTACCATACATTTAGCTTTTTCAGGTTCTCAAACTCAAATGAATGTTGAGTTTTTTCAAATAATCTAAATACACTTATTATTAGTGGTCTATAGCAACACTTTTTATTAGCGTTGGCAAAAAATTGTTGCTATAGACCCACTTTGTTATAGCGTGCAACTCAACATTCATTTGAGTGTTGCCAAATGACACTTAATATTAAAACGTCACCAAATTTAAAATTTCAAGACATATAATGTACAAACGTTTCAAAATTAAGGACACTTGATAAACAATTGTCGCCAAATTTAAAATTTGGAGACACTAATTTATAAATGTTGTCAAATTCTTAATTTAAGGACACATCATTTATAAGTGTCGCTAAAGTTAAAATTGAGGACACAAACAACAAGTGTTGTCAAAATTCAAATATAAGGACACATAATTTACAAGTGTTGTTAAATTTTAAAATCTAAAGACAAATAATTTATAAGTGTTGTTAGATTTTAAATATAAAGATACATAATTTACAAGTGTTAATAAATTTTAAATCTCAAGACATATAATTTACAAGTGTTGTTAGATTTGAAATCTAAAGACACATAATTTAAAAGTGTTGATAAATTTTAAATTTCAAGACACACATTTACAAGTGCTGTTAGATTTTAAAACTAAAGACACATAATTTGCAAGTGTTGATAAATCTTAAATCTCAAGACACATAATTTATGAGTGGTGTTAGATTTTAAATCTAAAGACACATAATTTACAAATATTAGTAAATTTTAAATCTCAAGACACATAATTTACAAGTGTTGTTAAATTTAAATCTAAAGACATATGATTTATAAGTGTTGGTAAATCTTAAATCTCAAGACACATAATTTACAATTGATGTTGTATTTTAAATCAAAATTCGTCATTAAAATTAGTTTAAACATGAAGATTTTTAAATAAAATGTCATAAAATTATCATAAGAATAATTACACACATTACAACGAAAACCCTTTTTATGATTCAAGTTTTATAATATTTTTAAAAAATTGTCATTGAAAGTTGGAAATTAATGAATATGAAATTTCATTGAAGAAGTCCTCGAAAGTTTTTTCCATTGAAAATATATACAATGACTCATTTATTGATTATTTATGATATTTTAAAATTTCATTAATAAAAGTTAAATATTACAATAAATTTTACCTCTCAAAAAGTGGAGACCGTATTTAAAATCTTAAGAAAAAAAAATAGACCGCTTGCGTTGAATAAAAGTCGTGCATGAAACTCACTTCGTCGACCGACTTCGCCGCACGCTCGACTCGATCGACCGAGTGGGCGCAGTGCGCTACACCTCGAGCAGTGTGTTTTGGGCTAACCTGCCACCCTGCCAACAACAACGTACGCTTCTACATCATATTCACAACCAAACCAAATATCCCACCCCCACTCTCTCTACTTTCTCTCTCTAATAACACACATAAATCCAAATCCATGAATTCGAATCTAGGGTAAACCCTCTCTCTCTCACTCTTCAAGTCTACTGCGCGGTGGATGATAATCATATCGGCCGATCGATCGTCAGGATTGGGGATTATTTGAGAACGTATCGAGTTGGGGCGGCGGCGGATCCAAGTTGGAGATTGGTCCCCTGGATCGGAAGCGGATCAACGATGCTTTCGACAAACATCTCAAGAAGGTGTTGCAGTCGACGTCTAGGAGGCTGAACGACAAGGACAAGCTGGCCATGTCGTCCACTCCTTCATGCGCATGTTAGGGTTTCTGCAATTTGGTTGCAATGAAGCTCACCGTGAAGACATTGAAGCTCGATCCATCGAATTTGATAATTCATAGTTCAGACACAAGTTTTCTCAAACATCTGCTTTTCATATCTTCGTTTCGCTTGTTTCTTCGCTTGTATTTGTTTGATTGTTCGTTCAAGGTAGGGGATTTCCTCGATTTGAGAGCTCATGATCCTTAATTTTTTGCCTTTCATTGGTTTAGTATGAAGCTGTTATTTTCGAACTTAATTCAAAGGGATTATGTTTGTAGGGTTCATGAATTTGAGAATGTGGAGACCAATCTCTTGATTTGTGCAATCTGCTAGGGTTTATACTTATGTTTCTCTTACAACATTGCAATGCTCACAATGCCACATCTTCTGCAACAGGGCTAGTGATTTCGTTGATGGTTTGTTGATGTGGACTCTACGCTAGATCTAGTCGGTTAGCCATGAAATTTTAAACTTCTTGTTTTTCTACTAAAATTGTTAAGGTGGATATCAATTTAATTGCTAAAGCTTTTGTGAATGAACTCGAATTACATCTTATTCGATTTGTGAATATGAAAATATATTATATCTTGGATTTGTTGGTTTAGCTATATATGAATGATTAGCTCTTGATTCTTGTCGTGTACTTAACATTTTAAAACTTCTTTTATTGGTCACTTCTTGATTTAGTCTAGCTCATAATTAACTAGCTTAGACAGTCAAAATTTTGGTTGAGTATTGATATTTGTAAATCCATCCTTCACTTCTCAATGATGTTTTATGAATCGATCTCTTCGATTGATGATACTGCTTTTACTAGTACATGCTTAACAAGATTTTATATAAATTCTAGATGATTAGCAAAAACTAAGCGGACCCTTAATTGGTGCTCAACAGTAGTTGTGTTTAAGATTGTGTGTTTAATTAATTAATTATCCCCTTATGTGACGGTTAGAGATGCCCCCATTGATTGCTTAATTTGATGCACAAAAAAGAATTGATTTTTATTATGTATATTAGACATGATAATGATGATGATTCAAACATGAGCAATTTGATAAGTCAGCGGTCGGAAGAGCGGTGAAGTTGCAACTAGCGAAAGCCGCTAAGAAAGAGGGGACTAAAAATGGGGAGCCAATTTTTAATTAAGGTACAAAATACAAATGATGGATGAATTGTTTAAACAAGTCATATGTGTTTTAATTAACTTTTATTTGGGCAATCATTTATTTTATTGATAATGAAGTTTGAGGAGTGATCATGAGCTTAATAGTTTATAAATAATTCTTTTTCTTTGAATGTAGTAGCAAATGGGATGAAGTTGAACCTCCAATCTTAGTAAGTGCTCATTTCTTTCTCTGAATATATATATATATATATATATATATATATATATATATATATATATATTGTTGGTTTGTGGTTGGATTAGGTGAAAAGCAAACAAAAAAAACTTATTAAATGTGCCTATTTTAGGGATCCACTAAAGCTATTATTGATGATTAAACAAAGTCAACTGACATACTAATAAAGCACTATTAATTTAAGCACCTTAAAATGCCATGGGAGGAAATGTACAATGAATGTGTTGGAAAATACTAAAGAAGTCTTCAATTTATATAATTTAGTTCATATAAATTTGTTATATTGTTAGTTTTAGGTTAAGTACAAGTTGCATTATATTAGGCAGCATGTCATCCCTCTCTGCAATAACTGTATGGTGCATTTTATTTGCATGATGAAATACCTTTATTAGAACTTTCTATGTTGTCCTTTCTAAACAAAACCCTGATAATGCTTTTTTATTACAATACTTGTAGTGTGTTCATCAATGAGTCCCCTATTACATTCACAGAATCATGATTTAGAAGTTGATCCATCTTTTAAAACAATGATGGGGTTTTGTCTCTCAAAGCATACATAAAGAATCTCAACTCTGTTTCAAGTTTGGTGAGCAAAGTTATGGGGTCCTTGTAATTGGTGAGATATATACAACATGTGTCTAGTCCTATATTCCTATCACTCAACCCAAAAGGCAAAAATATCATGTACATAAAAATGTAATACAAAAGAACACAAAACGTACAAAAATATGTCGTAGCAATCTTTCACTGGCTCAAAGGTAGTCATCAATCTTCTATTTGCCTGGTCTGCTACTCTCAGATCTGCACCCACCGTCACAAACTAGACGGCGAGTAAATGAAATTATTGAAGTAATACTGAGAGACATCAATCCACATTATCAAATAGGCAACAAGTATCAAATGACATAATTTAAATAGAAACTATGCTTAAAGAAACATCATGCAAAGAGATACTTGAGTTAACCAAATATGAAATTGACTCAAGGCTAAGTAGTAATGGATTAGGGTCGGTCGGCAGTGATCTTCATCACATCAGCCTGTCCACTACAATTTGAGCTCTGCTATATATCATTTCATTACAAGTTGAGCTCTATATAATAATTTCAAAATGTCGTATTTACGATTACGCATTTTCTATTCCAAGTGAATTAGTCGTCACCGAAGTGTATACTTGCTAACATACCCGAGTTTTAAAACTCGTCATGTTCACCCAAGTTATTTTTGTGTCAACAAACCCCGAAGTTCGGTTACCCCATTCGAGGCACGTTACCCCGTGTGTCATGCAAGGTAGTGGAGAAATTTCCTAACATCCCGACAAGTTTAGTGACCCCCGTATGAAAGCTGAATTTCTATCATCAAATGACCTTAACCACAAGAACCATTTTCTTTTCAATAATGACTCGGTAATGAAAGCCAATAGATGTAACTGCATACTAATGCACAAATGATTAGAGTCAAAATAAACAAACTATCCTAATAGCATGCTATATCACTGAACAATGACAAACACAACAATCAACATGATAAAGTATAGGAATTGGAATCAATGATATACACAACAAAGTATGCTATGAACAAAAACAACAACTACAACAACAACAACAACAACAACAACAACAACAACAACAACAACAACAACAACGCCTCAGTCCCAAATTAATTGTGGTCGGCTACATGGATCAAACTTTTCCATTGTGCTCGATTAAGTGAAATTGATGGTGAGCTTTGCAAACCATTCAAATCCCTCCTAATTAATGCATCCCATGTTAACTTTGGTCCGCCCTACCTCGTCGAATTTCTACAGTTTCTATTGAGTCAAGTTTTTTAGTTGGAGCATTTGTAGGCCGTCTTTGTAGGTGACCAAACCATCGCAACCGCCCTTCCCTAATCTTTGTATCAATTGGTGCTACTCCTACTTGTCTTTGAATTTCTATATTTCTTATTCTATCTTTACGAGTTTTACCACACACCCACTTAAGCATCCTCATTTCTGCTACGTTCATTTTATGTAATTGTTGTTGTTTTACCGCCTAACACTCACTTCCATAGAGCATAGCTGGCCTAATTGCGGTCCTATAAGATTTTCCTTTTAACTTAGTAGGAACATTTCGATCACTCCATTTCATGAAAAATGACAATTTTTATGCTGGCTGTCAACCTATCGCAACCCTCCTCCATTTTTCAAGAATGGAAAATGAACTTGGGGTCTCCCTCCCCCACTTTTCGGGTATGAAAAGTGAGTTTGGGACCTCCCTTACCCATTTCTCGGTATGAAAAAATGGGCGTCAGAGTCCTCCTCCTTTATCCGGACTTGGGACCGGCTATATAACGCACATAGTGTACAACATAAGTGGAGTTAACAAAGTACGCTATGAACAACATCACAAAATGAGAACTGAACAAGTCATATCAAATGGATTTCAAAGTCAATTCAGTTTGAATAACTGAGAATAAATAAATAAATGGAATGAAATATAAATAAATGTCTCAATCAGTTTACTTACATACACACAACAATACCTAAGCTATCCGATTTTTTGTCGCATCAATGTAAGTACCCAAACCCCGTAATAGCTCATCTACTGTCCTAACATTTGACATGTTATCAATTTAGATTCACAATTCATTATTTAAAATTCTAAATTGGTCAAAATCGAATTCGAGATCAATTTGCCAATTTCGCGCTTTTCGAGGTAAAAACCTCGTAAAAGTCAAGTCTGAAATCTCAAATCTTTTTTTTTTTCATAGAAATTTATCAATTTCTATTTATTTTGTTGAAATATAATTTTTTGGAATTTCCCAATTGTTTTTGGAATTTTCCCGATTTCTTCCATATTTTTATCCATTTTTTGAAATTTATTTTATTAATATATATATATTTTTTTTCTAGGGTGGGTCCGGGTCAACCCGACCCGGTCCAACAGGACCTGGGTCGACCCCGACCCGGTCTAGCCGGACCCGGGTCGGTCCGACCCGCTCCATATCGGGTCATGGTCGACCCGACCCAACCTACCCGAGTCCGGGTCGCCCCGACCTGACGCACATGGGGTAGTCCGACCCGGCTACCCCCCATCTTCTTCTTCCTCGCGGGGCTGCTGCTTCTACAACTTTTTTTTCTCTCGCTGTAACGTTGGGGTTGGCTCCCAACCCCGAACCAACTGAAGTTGATGGTAGAGAAGACACTCCTGCCATTTTCTTCCTCACGCCTCTCGGCCATGAAGGTCGAGCCTTCCATGGCCGAACCTCCATGACGGCCAACAACAAAACCACAACAACAACAACGCGAAATTAACTCACCTTGCGTCAACGTCGATCTCGGTCTCGATCTCTTTCTCGGTATCTTTCCTCTTTCTCCTTCTTCCTCACCGCGTTTTTTCTCTCTGTGCGTTTTGTGTATTTTTTTTTGAAGTTAGAATGAGATAAATATGACTTTGATTATACATATATATATATATATATATATATATATATATATATATATATATATATATATATATATCTACCTTACAACCACAAATCATATTAATTTAATTTATTTCTTTTTTATTTTATGCAATAAAATTGAACTAGTTACACTTACCCCATAAGCTGCTACCTCGGGCCCACGTCGGCACGTGACTCGAGGTGCGTCCCCGCTCGTCTCGATATCTGTATACTCGTAAATGACTTAGTAGTCTACACATATATAATACACTGGACATACAACATACAAATATAACATTTACCTCGACCACCGTGCCTCGTTAGTGACACGTATCTCTTGCGGGTCCCACGTCACGGGTCATTTTGTCATGCTTAACAAATTAAATGTATTAATTATTGGGCCATGACAACCCCTAAACTTGAAATTGATTTGAAACGTTTTAATATTGTTTTAAATTTTAAAATGAAGTATGACTCATAATTTTGATTGAGTTAATGTGTTTTATTGTGTTTTTGGCGGTCATGTATGGACATCTATATGTTTTGTTGTATGTTTTGTCAATGGACATGTATGGAATGTTTGACATTTTTTATTTTTTATTTTATAAATGTGTCGCAGGAAAATCGCAACACCAAACCAACCAAACCGCGTAAACCGAGGTCGATTTGGTTACGGTTTCGAGGGTCCACGGTTTGATGGTGGTTTGCAAAATGACCAAATCGTGAACCCTCGATTTGGATGTGGTTTGATGATTTTCACCACCAATCCGCGGTTTACCCACCTCTAGTCATGGTGATCAAAGGAAAGAAGAAATCAGAATTCTAGGTCGTGGCCCAAACCGTAATTCTAGACTGTGGCATGGAATGGAATCCAAGCTTCACAACCACATTTTCATGTTGGTTACAAAAAATGATCTAGACTGTGGTTCGCGTTGTATAATGACGTTGTGGCATTTGTTCTACATTTTTCAGGTCGTAGCCTCACCCACAATCCCATCCACGACCCTGTTCGCAACTCTATTTTGAAGACTTATTTTTCTCGAATTTTTAGGAACTTCATTTTGGGATAGATTTTGAGGTTTTATATAAATAGTAACTTGGGAAATCATGGTTCCCAACCTTTGTTTATGAAAGAACTTGAAGATTTTGAGGTTTTTCATCAATCATGTCTAATCTCATTAATCTAGACTAGAGGTGGATCAAACAACTCTTTTGGCATCAAATCTATGTGAGATCTACTTTAATTCAATTTAATTGCTTTTTAATGGTGGTTTGTAATGACCCAAATTAATTAAACTAAAACTAACGTTAATATCGAGGATTGACGGTCGTAATATCATTACATCGAAACTTAGTTGACTCGGACATGAGAACTGAGGGAATATGTTATTTATGGGTAATGGTTGTTTATATGTGATGCTTAAATTATTTCTATTTATATTGCACCACATGTATGTATGTTGCTATCGGTGAGTGGTGTGACGGTGAGTTACCTCGAGTTACATGTCGAGGAGGGGGGCATCGAGTGCCGGGTAGTCGAGGTTAGTGAGATCACAAATTAATCAATTCAATAAATAAAAACACTAACCATATATATTATAATGGACCTAAGCTATGTTAGTTAAATCAAATAAATGAGCCTATAGTGGGTTAATTAAATAGAAACCATGAGATTGTCTTAGAGATACGTATTGGCACATCTAGGAACTAAATGCGTTACAAATTGGTTTCATTTGAGGAGAGCAAAAGTGGAAATGTGTTGAGAGATAGGCCATCAGAGGAATATCGAGATACATTATCAAAACCCATCTAATTAGGTTATCTTACTGGCCTAGATTTTTTAACCCCTTGATAATCTAGCAGCCTTCACCTCTATCAATAAAAAATTAATACTAAAATCTTATTATCATCAATTATAAAATTTTATCAATCACAAATGATTCTAATGTGAATCTTAAACCTCAAAGTTCAGGTAAAATTTTTCGACAGCACATTTTCTATTTTTAAGCCTAAACCAAAAAATCAAACCATTAAAAATCTTCAACAAAACCTGCTCATGTTTGGTGGAAATGTCAAACGACTCACAATCAACCACATAATAATATATATTGCATTCAAAATTTTTTTTATTCATTTTAATCTATTTAAGGTTTTCAAAATCCTTAAACCCTTTACTTTAGTTCCACAATATTCCATTCCATCCCAACACAATTCCAACCGTTCCAAAATAGATTCTATCACACTCGAACCCAAAACCATTTATACAATATATTATATTAAAAAACAATACATATATAGAGAAAAGAATTAAACAAGTCGTAAACTTTTGGAAAACTTTCCCTTTCCCTTGTCGTTGTTAGAACCTGTCATTATTCAATTATAAAAATTCGATAACGTTAGATAAGTAAATCCTACACTATCCAGTACACCTGAAATAATGAAATGCATTGTATTCCAATAATTTGAACAAACAATAATATCGTAAAAATCATAAATATATTAGTATGCAATCCATCCCATTTCTGTTGACTGACCACAATTAGAAGACGTATTTCTAAAAGTAGGAGGGTAAATAGTAATAAAGATTCACGAGTTTTAGAGGAAGTCACTCGAGAAGCCACTCCTTCGACTCACCATGGAATATGATCATGACTAACATCACAAAAATAACCCATCCGAAACAAGTGTCAACAACCACCACGATGTTCATCTTACCACACATATAGCCAATGAACACAATAGGACCCCCAAAGGCCTCCTTCCTCTCGTGTCCGTAAATGCATGACCAACAAATATGCATCGATAAACCGTACATGTAATATATTCAAGAAATACTCATACAATATAAATGTTACTATGAGATTTACTTAACCTTACAAATAACCAACTTCGAGCTTAATTTTCGGGGTTCCTGGAGGATCGGATGCGACGACCCCAATTCCACAATCTTAAACTAGGCCCCGCCAGGCCTAAACTTACGTGGACCCCCGAGCCCGTCTCGCTGCCTCACGCAAGCCTAGTCAACCTCATCACCACACTTCTCCAACCTCACTGGTTGCTCTTCTCTTTGCTCCAACACCCTAACGATCTCTCTTTTCTTCTTCCTTACCAACAATGAGAATCAAAGAATGCTCAAACTTATATGTATTGGATAAAGATTGAACTATGGCCACATATCCATTTGTGCACACGTATCTCGAGGCATGTCTAAGGGACCACCTTCACTCAATTATTA
This sequence comes from Stephania yunnanensis, assembly GCA_039657365.1. Classification (NCBI taxonomy): domain Eukaryota; kingdom Viridiplantae; phylum Streptophyta; class Magnoliopsida; order Ranunculales; family Menispermaceae; genus Stephania; species Stephania yunnanensis. Next base: position 10,286,201 of record CM077584.1, on the reverse strand, counting down.
ACCCAATTCATGTATAAATGACTCACAAGTTGATTCATTGTCTCTTGATGAGTTAATGCGTGTCTCGATGCACATCAAATGAACCTTGTTTTATTTCTCTAACTATAGGTACATGAATGCTTATATTAAATGTGACCACATTAAGCCACTAAGCCATTTATAAATTCAACATTAGTTCAAAATAATTCAGCTTACCCCATATGCCGCTACCTCGGTCCAACATCGACACGCGATTCGAGGTACGCCGCTCATCTCGACATCGATATGCCCCGCGTGTACCTTACCCACACATTACCAAATTTAATTATATTAACTTGTTCAATCTTTGGTCTAATAAATAATACAAGCATCAAACAAAAATAGCATACCTCGGTGTCAATTCTCGAAATTTGAACATGTGTATCACTACAAGTGGGTCCCACGTACGACCGTGAAATGCCATGTGACACGAGTTAGATTTTAAGGGTCGTTACATCGGATCACCTTGAAAATGGTTCCAATAGCTTCCCTGCATACCTAATTTTATTATGGGTCAAGCTTCAAGTGAAAAATATATCACGAAACCCAATGAAAACAACGGTCAAAATACGTTTGAGAATAGTTTCCAAAAATATTAATTTATATAACGATTTCAAATAACTTTCAACTATCCAACTTGAGGTAAGTTTTTATCCTTGAAAACCTCAATATTTGTCATGATGACCTAAAAGGAACTTGTAGTACTGATGTCCCACTTTTATAGACTCTAAGAACACTCAAATCGGATCATCGACGGAGAAGTTATGAATTTTTTCATATGGCATGTCAATTAGGCAAAACTTTATATATTTTGAACTGAAAATCTTCTCCAAATCAATATTTTTGCAATTAAATCCTTAAAACTCGACAATAAACGCCATAAAGTCATTCGATACCAACACCAAAATATTTTTACTGCTCGTGGAGTCAAATTGTATCAAAATCAATAATCAATTCATCCGAAAACCCAATACAAATCAATATCGACAATTAAAATATCTCCAAAATAGTTATCAACTGAATATCATTTGTTCACCTCATCAAAACCTTAACCCATGTCGATGAAATTTATCCCAAATTGATGCATATCAATCCAATATACCAATTAACAATAATTCATACCAATTTCTATCGAAACCACGCGAAAGAAATAAAAAAATTGCGAGAATCTAAATTGCATTGATGAAAAATGCCCGACATTAAAAATTTACCAAATTGCGGCCAAATACCTCATTTCCACCGTGGAATCTAGCTCGAATTGATCATATCACAATGCTTTACAATTTTGCAGAAAGAAATCAGGCAAAAATCGAACGTTGGGGACTCACGGAGCTAAAGTAAGATCGGTGAGGTTTAGAAACCTAAATTTCCAACGTTTATTGAACGTTGAAATGAATTAATTTGTTTTTTATTATTATTTTTATTTATATATAAATCCTCAGTTGCTTGTTAGCAACTTAATTTTTTTATTTATTAATTTTAAAAATTCATGTTTTGACGTGCTTTAATTTTCGACGTCTATTTCAATCCGATTTTCAGTAAATTGAGCTAAACTCTCATACAAAATAGTCCAATTTCATAAAACTCTCATAACATTGGTTTTGGTCACGCCAAAACCTCAAAATCTTAACTTTTCCATGACATACTAAAATCTTCTAGACCAAATCCTCTTGTCATACTTAACCAAACTTACACCAATTTAAACCCAATCTCAACCTTGACCACTGTCAACCGACACAAAACTCGAAATAAGATCTTGCACAAACTTCATCTCATTTCACATTACCTCCGATCCTGACTTGCATACAAATCGAAATGTGTATACACCTCACCAACAACCACCAAATCGTCCATTATTTATTTCCTCGATGGTCATATGCGTATTTCGAGGCGCATCCAAGTTATACTTTTTATTTTAACTCAAACTATAGGACGAATTGATATATATATCTATAAAAAAACCGCTTTGTCGGGTCATTTCTCGGCCATTTCGGCCTTACAAGCCTGTTTTTGGTGATTTCCGAGGTGGGTTTTTGCTGATTTTGTGTTTTTCAATCTTTTCGTTAATGGGTATTGTCTGTTTGCTGAATCCTTGATGTTTTTGATGAGTAGGGGTTTGCCCATTTTTGTGTTTTGGTTGAGGAATGTTTAGGGAGGGCTTGAGGTATGCATGCTTTGTGGTTTTTGGGGATTGTTTTGGACCGATCCGATTCTGTTATTGTCTCTCTTGGTTGTGGATTTGGGGGTTTTGGTTGTTTTGTTGTTGATGTTTCTTTGGTGGGTGTTTTTGGTGTTGTATGTGATTTGCATTGGTTGGTGATGTGGGTGTTGTGATTTGTTCTTCTCAATCTGAGTTGGGTCTGTGTGATTTGGATTTCTCATTTGTAATTTGTGATTTTGGTTGTAATTTGATGTGTTAGTCTCCTATTGATTGGTTGGTCGGTTGCATTTGTTAATCTGCAGCAGAAGACGGTGCTTTCTATGAAAATTGTTTTTCTTCAGGTATGTTCAAGACTTGAATATTTATATGTTATATTGATCTCATGCAGACACCTATATTTATCTACCTAGAGCACAATCGAAAAGATTGAGTTTGAGGAGGAGAAGAGATGATCTGCTTTGGCATATGGAATTCAATCCAAGGTTGTTGCTTTTGTTTTTCTTTTTTCATTTGGTTATAGAAACCTCTTTTTATTTGATAGAGATAGAGATGTTCCACACACTAATATTTTTTTTCATATAGTTCTATTAATTTAGTGGCTATGTTTTACACATATATTGATCTCATGTAGACACCTATATTTATCTACCTAGAGCACAATCGAATAGATTGAGTTTGAGGAGGAGAAGAGATGATCTCGCTTTGGCATATGGAATTCAATCCAAGGTTGTTGCTTTTGTTTTTATTTTTTCATTTTTGTTTTTTGTTGCTATTAGGTACTACCACAGGAAGATTATTTCACATCAAGCATTAGCTATGAGTTTCTCTGCCAAAAGAGGCCATCTCATCACCGAAATGGTTTTATGTTAGTATATAATTTTCCACTATCAGTGATAGTATATTATTGTTTTGACCTTGAGTTCACATTGCTAAAAGATTTCCATACAACATAATTGAATCGGAGCTTTATTAATTGTAGGGATCGGCAAAAATGCTCCAAAGAGAGATTACTCCCTTAACCATTCGAATCGATGACGAGTATTCGATGCATTTTCTTCCATCTCCATTTTAGCTACAATTTTTGGGAACGGGATACTGCCAGAAATTCAAGTACTACTCCAGATCGGGCTCTTACTTTATTATACTAATTATAATTTAACCATATAAGATTTAAATTTCTTAACTACAACATGCATGTGTTCATTCAGGCCACTCTTGCTCCCCCAACTACTGGAAAGATGGTTAAAGGCCTTCTGATGTGTTACATTGTGATATTCTTTACATTCTACTCCTCTGCTGTTTCTGGTTATTGGACTTTTGGCAATATCTGTAACACATTGAATACATTCCTTGCAATATCTGTAACACATTGAGTCATGACTTCATCAATTTTTCCAAAAACAGAATCAAAGGTTACCTTCCAGAAAATTGTTCTTACCGATCAGCAATGCACACTGCGAGGCTTAGCACTTCCATAAGCATATGCCCCTGCTCCCTCTATTAATCGAGCCTATGTAATGGCCATTGTAATTGGTTCAATACTCATATTCTTAGTTCTATTCTTTGGATTTTTTCTGCTCCGTGATATTATTTTTGTTTTACTTAAAAAATTCATGTCGTATAACTGTTGATTAATTTATATTTCTCTCCTATATAATTTAGGTTTGATGATCACATAAGTTTGGTTGAGATATTTGTCATTTACTCCAAACTTCTACACGAAACACCTACACATGCAACAATAAAAAAAAATTAAACTTTAATTTTTTCTATTGTGATTTTTCTGAAAAAGAAAAGTGCTCAAGTGTTATCAGAACATCTCTATTTGCTTCACGTGCAACGCACGTGCCTGTTGACTAGTTTCTTATAAAAAGTAAAATAAGCCTATCGAATTAGTGTCTTTTGCTTGCTTAAGCTAAGCAAAGCAAAGTCTACAAAAAACAGTATTATGTAATTCAGATTACTGTTTAATTAATTAAGTTATTTAATCATTTAAAATGACGAGAGCACGAGAAATGAAGGTTTGCACAATATTGTGAAGGGTAGGCTCTGTATTACGACAATTTATTTTCTCTTTCCCCTTTTTGTAAATTCTGTCGCATAATCACGGGTTCAAACTTAGTTGATTCGATGAGAATGTGACACCATATTGTGGCGAGTCCCCCAATATTGCCTCGGTACAATACGGGGGAGGAGCTAGGTATTATGAAGGACAATGTATTTTTCCCCTACCACATTGGTAATAATTTTTTTCGACTTTATTTTAAGAAAACATATTGTTTCCCGCCCAGTGCATATTATTTTATAGGTTATATAAAATAAAATATCGTCCCTATCAAAAAATGAAATGAACTCCCACAGTAACATATAAGCATCAAATTCAATTGATTTATTTTAGCATACAATTGTTTGGCCCACAACAGTAGTTACAGTACCATACAACTTGTATATATATATATATATATATAAACCACATATATATAAATATATATACACCATATATATATAAATATATATACACCTATATATTTTCGCGGCTATAAATTCGCCAAGCGCGCCAATAACCAACCTCGGACGTGCACACTATGGTACATCCCACGCGTGTCACCCTCGACCCTACGTATCACTGGACACTTACCAATTTATTTATTATTTTATTTAATCTCATATTATATCTTCAATTTACGTCCAAAATTCGAATTCTCAAACTTACTTAGCAATTATTTTTTGCGAAACTCGAAACAGTTGCTCTGGTAGACATTTAACCTTCCACGAAAATTGTTTTGACACGTATCTTAAGATAAAACCTCGAAATTACTAAAATTGGAGAAAATTCTTCAATTCGTTTTGAAACTCATATATGCCGCGTATACACTCCACATTCGTGTCGAAATAGTGCATAATACATCAAATAGGTACATGTCACACAAAAATAAAATTAAATTTATGATCTCTGATATGTAACACATGGGTCCCACTTCGGATACCTAAATCTCAAATTAAATCTAAAAATACTTAATTAGTTGCCTAATTAAGTTTATAAAATTTTTGGATGTCACAATGTAAACATATAGAGATCAATGGTTAGGAATTAACCCTACCTTAATATATATGGGGTGACTTGATCAACACATGCAAATCAAAACCCATTTCATTTGTAATTCTAGAATTCAAAGATAAGAATAGGTGATTGAGGAGTTGGATTTTAAGGAGTTGGAGGTGAAATTTGAGATCAATGTGATGGCCCCAGTTCCACAACCCAAACTGGACCCCGCCCGACCTAGACTTACGTGGATCCCGAGTCAATCATCGCGACATCAACGCAATCCTAGTAAGCTTTCCTAATCATATTTCATTTTTATAGTGAGTTATTCAAATTTGTATGTTATCAAAGTTTATGCGGAAGTGATTTCAACTTAAACAAATCTAAATAACTCTACATAAACCAGTCAAAACAACCTAGAGTGTGGAAACCCCGCAAAACATAGTCAACATGTATAATAAACAGAGGAGGGAGTATTCATACCATATACATGTCCTAATATATCCCACAAACCAATATACCCTATGTGATAAAAATCAATATACGTAAGTAATACAAAACCTATGAAAAATGAGAGGGGAAAGACCACTCCAAAGTCCTCAAAGTAGATATCCCAATGCTGGCCCCTTTCCCTTACTCGATTGCGGATATGCACTTAATCAAACACAAAAATGACAACCCATGTAAATAACGCCGGTAGGATACTAAACAACATTTCGAATTCATGCAGATAATAAGAAAGATATAAGGACGCATGAATAAATAAAAGACTGTGAATAAATTTAAAGCAATAGATACATGAGTGTCTAAAGATGAAAACAGAGAGATGCAAGTAGTTTCGACTAACAAGTCATTGAGTCTTGACAAAACATCAAGACTCGGGTTCTAGAACTTGGTACACTCACAAGCCCTAAACCCGCGAGATAGTGAGACTTCCTGGAACAGCCACGCTAAGAACTCACACCCCGTCAAAATCAGTGACCAATGTAGTGCATCTTGAGGTCATGACTCTGGTATGTTACCTCAGCCATCCACTCTTTCCAAGGATCACCGTTGACTCACTTGCCCTCGGACAACTCAATTAGAATGGAATTCCAAGGATAGATAACAAACAATGAATAATAATATTCAATAGCTTAAAATGAAATACTGTGCATTTCCTAGCTGGTATGCTTATCTGGGTTCGTCATTCTTGTGTTTGGCTGAGTGCAGATCCGCAATCGAGTAAGGGAAAAGGGCCAGCACTGTGATATCTACTTTGAGGACTTTGGAGTGGCTTTTCCCATTGCGTTTTTCGTAGGTTTTGTATTACTTACATATATTGATTTTTATCACATGGGGTATATGGGCTTTGTGAGATACATTGGGACATTTATATGGTATGAATACTCCCTCCTCTATTTATTATACATGTTGACTATGTTTTGTGGGGTTTCCACACTTAGGTTGTCCGACTGATTTGTGTAGAGTTATTTAGATTTGTTTAAGTTGAAATCGTTTTCGCATAAACTTTGATAACTTACAAATTTGATTAACTTACTATAAAAATGAAATATGGTTAGGAAGGCTGACTAGGCTTGCGTTGACGTCGCGATGATTGACTAGGGATCCACGCAAGTCTAGGCCGAGCATGGCCCAATTTGGGTTGTGGAACTAGGGCCGTCACATTTGGTATCAGAGTCGAGGTCTTAAATACTCGACTCTTGATTTAAATCACAATCAATTAAGACACAAACCAGCGAAAGTTAGGAATGGTTGAACTTAGAGTTGAACCCTATGATCCTGACTTAAGTCTTAGTTGGAAAGCGAGGAGAGTTGAGGAAATTAAAATTTGGACTATATGAGCTATTTGATGTAATGTATATTATTGCTATTGATAGTTATATCATGATCGAGAAATCACATTCTTTGCAGATTGCGATGGCGATCAGCCCGAGATCAACGATACCGGTCCGGTGACGTTCATGAGAGGTTAGATGCGATGTCACAGTTGGTCACCTCACATGACCAGAAAATTCAGGAGATTCTTTGACTTTTGAGAGCACAGGCTACAATATCGCCTTCTACATCTCACCAGGTACTCAGGCGGGAGTGCGCCGACAGTATAGACAACTGTTACGACTCCTACATTACCGACCAGACCTGAGGGAGTACAGGTCCAGGCTGTGAGAATATCATCTACTCCTGTTACACCAGCGGACGATACACCAAGGATGCCAACTGATGTGAGCACTCGAGTGACGGCTGAGGCGAGGCAATATCGCGAGTTTCAGAGACATCACCCGGAGAAGTTTCACGGTGATACAAATCTCGGAGAAATAGAGAAGTTTATAAGGAGTCATGAGAAGATTCATAAAGTTTTAGCCACGCTAGAGCATATGAGGTCGGGCATTTCATCAGTTTCCATGTTCGGGAGGCTGATGTTTAGTGGCGTAGCATGGTGGCCACGAAAGGGGAAGCCTAAAGACTGGGTTGAATTCAAGGAGAGGTTCAATCATAAGTATTTCCTTCCCTCGATCAGGAATATGAAGAGGACCAATTTTTAGAACATCCGACAGGTGGCAGACGAGACAGTTTGGGTTGTGGAACTGGGGCCGTCACAATCAAGCTTAAAGTAATCATCTTCCCCACCTCCTACACATTCAAATGAGCTAAAATTGCGTGTTTTAGTGTAAATGTGATAATTGAGGATTAGATCACTGATGTTGATGAATCCTTGATGAATTACAACTATAAACACGATATCAAATGAGAATTTACAACTGATTTTGAGTGAATTTAGGAAAACTAGTGATTTTATGAAATTGATGAATTTGGTCTAATTGTTGTTATTCTAGTTGGTTGGGATGATATTTTAGAGTCACCATTGAGTGGAGAATATGTTTGTGGGGTATAGTTAGCTAATTGGGTGTTTAGGATATAATTCTCAAGTTGAGAATTCTATCACATAGAGCAATTAGCACGACAACTAGGCTGGTTATCGTGCTAATCATACTTAGTGCGCTAGGCAGCCCCATTAGCGCATTCATGACAGATGACAACTGAATTTAAAGGGTTGTTTTGTGATTTTTGACTTAATACATACCTAAACACCTATAAACATACTAAATATGTAAAATTAGACTTCAAAACTTAGGGGACCGTAGCTCGTATATTGGGGAGCTAGTTGGATTGGATTCGGGAGTCCGAAGAAGTTGAAGCACGAATTGAGGTGCATAAACCCATAGGAATGCCTAACTGAATTCGTAGTTTGTTTTTATCAATATCAGATTTCATGTGTGATTGCTGGTAGGCACACAAGAGTTTTCTACTCTTATTTCAGTTTACGTATATATTGGTTGTGGCAAAATCGCTTGCACGGGTTACTTGTTAAGAACAATGGACTAGATACAAAATAAAAAAATAAAAAAACAAATAAATAAATAACCAAAGAAAGAAAAAGACCAATCTCTGGCAACGACGCCAAAAATTCACGCGCGCCAAACGCGTCTGTAAAATAAAATCACTTAAACCAACTATTTTGTAGATAGTGGCAAATGGTCGATCCCACGAAGATTGGTATTCTTTCTAAGGCAAAAAAAAATAACAAAAGGGAAATCGAGGTTGAAAAGAGATTTAATTAGCTAATCTAAATATAAACAAAATAAATAAATCAATGGAAAGAAACTTGAAAACAATTAATAAAAACACCTAGGTCAAGACATACAAGTTCAATTCGATAAAAGATTGGATTTGGTCTTCGATTTATGTAAAATATGCAAATTAAAATATCCTAGTATAGCTATAGACCCGATAACGTACACGGTTCCTCGCACTTCCTAATCTCGATAGCCAAGGTACGACGGTGACTATTTCCCTAGTCAAGCGTATAACCCTATACTTAAGTGCATTAAGTATAACACGTTGGCCGCGATGGGTTTCGTGAAGGCACTACACCTAGACAACCGGATCACTAGTGTGTCCGATTTAGCATAGATTCCTAAAGTATTCAACCTGTCCCAAAAGAAGCTAATCAATTGGTTGGGTCAATTGCCACTAATGTGGTCTTATTGCACAAGTACGGATGCTTACGACTCACTGACGAATAAATTAGAGTTTAAATATAAATTTAACTCTAATTGTTAAAACAATACCAAATGCAATAAAATATAATGAAAAACAATCTAATTCAAGCAGATAAATCTCACAAATCCATTAATATGTGCAGTCGAGCCTCCTCGTAGTCTTGCTTATGCTAGAGGTTTTAGCCTCGCATAGTTGAAGAACACAAAAAATATGAAAAAACATAAGAGTTCCGGAGGGAGAGTTCGACTAGAAGGAAAGATAGGAGATGCCGAGAGGTGTCCCCAATGTAGAAGCTGATCTTTGCTTTATTCCTAACGTCCATGCATTTTTCCAAAACTAGGGGACATTTACAATTTATTTCACAAAATAGGGTGGTTTACTTTGAAATACCAAAAGTAGGCAATAACACATTTTCAAAAGGCGTTATTGTGTGAAGTTGGTTATGGGGTGGTGACGTGGCGGCGATGTGTATAGATAACGCCTTTGGAAAAGGCGCTATCTATACATTTGGCCAGCCACCTCAATGCCACCTCACCACCACCTCACCACCATCTAATAACACCTTTTCAAAAGGCGTTATTGGTTGATTTTGTCTGCGGTGACGTGGCTGGCTAAATGTCTATCTATACCAATCGCTGCCACGTCACCCCCACGTCACCGCCACGTCACCAACTGGACTCGACGATCTGTCTGGCATTGCCACTACCGCAGGTCCGTGACCTCCTCGGCGTTCTTTGTCGCTAAATGCTTGCCGCTATTGTCAAATCATGCATGAAGCCGCCGCCGACCAAGCGTCCTCCTCGGCCGCTCCACGTAGCCGCTGGCCGTCGTCGTCGTAGTTGAGCGATCTCGACTAAAAAAGAAACCAATTTTGAATATATATACATTGGTTATAAAAAAAAACCAATTTCGAATATATATACATTGGTTCCAACCTTCAACTTTCTTTTCTAAACTAACTAACTAACTAACTAACCTAACCAAACTAACTAACTAACTAACTAACTAACTAACTAACTAACTAACTAACTAACTAACTAACTAACTAACTAACTAACTAACTAACTAACTAACTAACTAACTAACTAAACTAAACTAAACTAAACCTAAACCTAAACCTAACCAAACCAAACTAAACTAAATAACTAACTAACCTACTAACTAAACTAAACTAAACCTAAACCTAACCAAACCAAACTAAACTAAATAACTAACTAACTAACTTAACTAACTAACTAACTAACTAACTAACTAACTAACTAACTAACTACCTACCTAACTAACTAACTACCTAACTAACTAACTAACTAACCAAAGTAAACTAAACTAACTAACCTTAACTAACCTTAACCGACCTAACCAAACTAAACTAACTAACCTTAACTAACTAACCCTAAGTAACCTTAACTAACCAAACTAAACTAAACTAACTAACCTAACCAAACTAAACTAACTAACTAACTAACCTTAACTAAACTAAACTAACTAACCAAACCAAACCAAACTAAACTAAGTAACTAACTAACTAACCAAAGTAAACTAAAATAACTAACCTTAACTAAACAAACTAAACTAAACTAACTAACCTTAACTAACCTAACCAAACTAAACTAACTAACTAAATAACTAACTAACTAACTAACTAGCTAAACAAACAACCAAAAACGATTAACTAAACTACCAAACGAAACTAATCAAACAACCAAGTAGCTCGAGAGTTACTTGTTAACAACCTAACCTAACGTAACTATGTGAACTAAACTCGACTAACCTAACCTAACCTAACCTAACTATGTAAACTAAATTAACTAAACTACACTAAGGAACATACCCTAACTCAACGACACTAAACTAAATTAACCTCAACACCTAAACTAAACTAACTCAACTAACTAAGCTAATTAATCTAACCAAACTAAACTAATATAACCTAACCACCTACACCTAACTAACTAAGCTAACCACTTAAGTTAAATTAAACATACAACCTGAACTAACTTAACAAACTAAACTAACTATTGAAGAGTAATCACAGATACGACATTATAATAATATGGAAAACATGAGAAATAAGTTTATTCAATGAGAAGGTTGTATACACGTACTCCGTGAATCCAATATATAAGTTATCTACAAATCACCATGTCATCAAGAAAACTCATCATGCAGGTCTATTTCGGCGGTTACGTTGACGTTGTTGCTCGGTGATGCAAATCGGACGTACTCTTTGTCTAGTTGGACGATGTGTTTGTACATCCGGTTGAGGTTGTTGAGGTAGCTGGTCTTGCATTGAATCACGTCGATTAGATTGATGCGTTTCCTCTGGTGCTTCACTCGACTTACCTCTGCTACTGATGCTCCCAAAAAATAGGAGGTGGAACCATCCCAAAATACTGGCTTCCTGTATGGGGTTGGGGGAAAGGAACGTGAGGTTGCGGCATGGTCAACAAGTTCATGAATGAGGGATCTCCACTATATGGCATATTGTAATTAGAAGGAGTAGGAGTATATGGACTAGGCATATATTGAGGCAGTGACGGATACATTTGAGGATGAGGCATTCCATGGTCCACATATGAAGACGACGGCCCAGGTGCGTAAGGAGCAAAATGGTAAGGAGGAAGATTGACGCTCGGAGGCCTGGGTACAAACATTTGTGGTTCTGGTTGGGGTGTGGACGATGCAGGAATGTACCCATGAGAAGAATGAGTTGGTGGGGATGCTCGTTGGCTACTCTCGCCAACAGTCTCTATTCTACTCACTCTCGAACGAGATGAACGTGCTGGAGGAGAACGTCTGCTACTCTCTGTAGCAATCTCAGTCTGAGTAGATGGACGTGGTGGACGAGGACGTCTGGTGCGTTCCCGCACAGTCTCTGGTCGTGTTCGTCTTCTTCTCACCTCTATGTTTGGTTCGCCCTGATTGTCTTCTTCATCTTCCTGTTCATTATCCTCATTTACGCATTGTTCGTCGTCAATTCCGTCATGCGAAAGAGTAGACCGTTGCCTTTCATCTTCGTCTAAAATTTTAATCCCTTCATCAAGCGCAGCAAGACCTTGCTCGTACCCATCCTCGATAAACACTCGCCTCAGTCGATGCACTAAGTTACGCTGATATACAAAATATAAGAGGTCAAAGCACGCAATATAAAATATTGGATGTTCGAGGAAAAGAAAGAGTTAGAATATTACCGAGTAGTCAAGTAACGCCCGTCGTGTCCAATGAATCTCCTAGTGACCGAGCGATATCACTTCATGTAGTCTTGGTGATCGTGGCCTTCATTAAGTGTCGCTGTGGCAATGGTGTCCCCACGATTCTCCCACATGTATGTAGCTTGCGTGAAAAGTCACCCAATTTTCATGATGATGTCCACGCAATTCGATGCGGTGCAGTTGGGCATCGTAAGCATAATTAGGTGGCACCACTTGTACCATGCCGAATTGTCTCATAACCCTTTCTGGTCGATGCCACTCCACAATGTGGAAACAAATAAGGGGACACGTCGAAAGCCAACTCCTGTGACCATTTGTAAGTAATTGGGAAGAGACCCCATGAGTTCAGTATAAGGTTGCCATACCACATCATCCTCATGCCTTTGCGAGTTTAGTGCATCACGGTAACTCGATACGACGCGCGTCGCACTTTGTGAAACCGAAAATGCATCGAGCCATCTCTGTAGAAAACAATACGTTAAGATAAATGAAATTGGACAATATTTCTTAGCAAATTAATGACAAATCGACTTTAATACCTGTGTCCGAGTGGAACGTCCATAAACATATTTTGGCCATTCACCGTTCGCTGCTAAGCTTTAGAAACGCGCAGACGCCGCGGTGCTATGAATGGAAATCTGTCCCATACCCACAATTGTACAAGAATTGACGCGCCAGCAACCTTATGTGCCTCTGCGCGAGACCCGCGACACAAATCCCTGTACAAATAAGCCAAACATGCACTACCCCAACTATATTGTCCAGCTACTTGGAAATCCTCCAGCAATGATAGGAACATCAAATGTACGAATCGATTGGACTTGTCGGCGAAAAGACAACCACCGATGAGTTGTAGTATGTACGATCGAGCGTAACGTTGGACCGACTCCTCATCGCTATCATCATCTATTGCTGGTACGTTACGCTCAAGCCAATAGACCTTAAGTTTACAACCAATGACGTGATCTCCACCAGGAGTTCGTCCAAGTAGCCTCTCGCAGACATCGGCATAGTCCGCGTCCGTCATTCTTGTCACAGGCATACCTTCGATAGGCAATCCAAGCTGTACCTGCACGTCTTGGAGTGTAAGGTGCACTTCCCACAATGCATGTGAAATGTATGCGTTTCAGGGCGCCATCTCTCTACAAACGCAGTAATCAAAGCCCAATCAAGGCTGAAAAATGCTACCCGAGATATCCCATAGAACCCACTGAAACAAAGATATGGGATCATCCTAGAATGATACTGCATCGTTCGATCAACGACCCCACGTCTTCGACGTACGCGCATTGTTTCGTACACCTTGTAATTGATAATGTATTAAAGTATGTTTTTGATACATTATTGCTGTAAATTTGACGTATTGATGTAAAATAGATTACCTCGCCCCTCCAGGTTCGCGTTGATCTGTGTGTAGATTGGAGTTGCAATAGTGATGGATCTGAAGGTCTTGGATCCATTGCGGTACAACTAAAAAGAATGTTAGAAAAAGAAAATGAGTGTTGTACGAAACCAAACGATAAGTATTTAATAAATGTTCACACAAAAACACACGATGAAAATGTTCAAAAGCAACATATGTACGAACTTAAGTTACTTCACACAGTATACAAAATCGACTATAGGTTTTCATTGGATGGTTGAGGTCTCCTTGGACAAATTTTTTTGTTACAGACAAATGCACAAATTTGTTAAGGGAAATAGTTGACAATCATGTGGTGATAAAGCGCAATCGAACTTTCTGATGTAGAAGATTGCAATAATAGCGCAACTACAGAGCATACTCATTCTTTCGCACATACATTTTCTGTGTAATAACGTTCGATAAATAAACATATCAACCATTCTTCATAAACACAATAGCTATGTCCCTATATATATCATGCAAATCATAACCTAACCTAAATAAATAATTATGAAAATACTAAATTAATTAACTTACTTGTTTCCTCCGCTTTTCCTCTTCAACGTAATATTCCTGCAATAACCTTGTCTTTTCGTTATTTTAGAACACAAAGAGTGTAATAAATCGGCTTCTAAGAAAACTAAACTAAGCAAATAAAAGTAAACCTTTACCCAAATAATGAGTCATAACCTGACATAACCTAAGTCATCTAACAAACATATCTTGCAGCATTATGATAACTAAACAAACTACATTAACTAAACTAACTTACCTAAGCTAACCTAAATACCTCAACTACCTAAACTAAACTAACCAAACTAATACATAAACTTAACCTAACTTAAACAAACTAACTAAACTAACTTAAACAAACTTAAACAAACTTAATTACCTAAACAAACTACCTTAAGTAAACTAACTAACCTAAAGACCAAAAATAACGTAACTTAATTAACTAACTAAACTAAAACATACTAACTAAACTTACTTAAACAAACTTAAACTAACTTAAACAAATTTAATTAACTAAACTCACTTAAACGAACTTAAACTAACTTAAACTAACTAACTTAAACAAACTTAATTAACTAACTAAACTAACTCAACTATTTCATTTTCTCTAACATGGGGGCCTTTTGTAGACAAACATGAAGGCATGCACATAAAAATGACAAGGCATAGAAGAGAAGTAAAATTTTTTGGTCAATCTTTTGCATAAACAACCACAACATTTCACCAGAAATTGAAAGTTAAATCTACATAGACATCCTGTTCAACTAACTTTCTCAGCAAATGATATTTTGATAGAATTAATGAACTATAACTACAATAATGCTAACAAACATAAAAAGTGATAGTGGAAACTGGTACGCGAAACTGTTCCATTATTAGTTTCAACTGAAATGCTTAACTAAGAAAATTATAAAACTATTAATTACATAACTAAGAAAATTAAATAACCTAACCTAACATAACCTAACTGTGTGAACTAAACTAACGAACCCAACAAAACTAAATTCTACTAACCGCAAATTGTTGAACAACAAAACTAAAGTAAAGTAATCAAACATTAATAACCTAACTAACGAAATTAACTAAACATACTAACTAAACTCAACTAAAATAACCAAACTAAACTAAGTAACCTTAACTAACCTAAATACATATACTAAACTAGACTAAAGTAAACAAACTTAAATTACTAAACAAACTACCTAAAAATGATTAACTAAAGTAGTAAACGAACCTAAACATACTTAACCGTCTTAATAAACTAAACAAACTACTTTAACTAAACTAACTAACCTAAAGACCAAATATAAACCAACTTAATTGACTTAACTCACTAAACAAACTAACTAAACTAAACTAACCAAACTAAATTACCGAACCTTAACTAAGCTAAATACCTAAACTAAACAAACTAACCCGTACTAAACTAACTAAACAAACTTAAACGAAATTAGACATACCTAAACTAAACAAACTAACACATACTTTAACTAAACAAAATTTATTTTTCCTCCCGTACATACCTCCTCCTCCTCGCATTTTCCTCCCTCTTCCCGTATGCAAATCTCCACTTTCTATTTCCATGTTCTTTCTTTACTTGCATGTCCGTCCCTCCATCCCCATCAATACCTCTCCATCTTTCTATATTTAATACTTTCTATATTTATATATGTATCTATATATGTAATATATTTCCTATTAAAACCAAGAAAATAGATGTTTCCTAACTTATGTCCTTGAATCATGCAAGCACCAATGGACACATGTATGTCTAGCTGTCCGCCACATCGTCACTTTTGTGCCTCGCATATGGGCCCCACCAAATTTCCTCGAGATGCGTGCTAACATGATTTTCAATGTAAAATGGATCATAGCATATGAATACTAGATTTTACATAGTTTTTCTCCCCGAATTCAACCGCGCATTCTAATATCCCTGAAAATGATAAATAAATACAATTGACTAGTATTTTGGAGACTTACACATAAATATATATAAATAAACTATATATAATGTGAATAATTAACGACTTATTAGTAAACCCATTGGAATGCCTCAAAGAATTTATGATTTGTTTATTGATATCGTATTTCATGTGTGACTGCTAATGGGCACACATAAGTTTTCTACTCCTATTTCGATTTGCGTATATATTGGTTGTGGCTAAATCGCTTGCATGAGTTACTTGTATTTAGTGCTTGTGTCGACAATAGTAGAATATATCTATGTCTGTCGAGAGAGATTTAAGATGATTCCTTGACTTAAAATAGCGTTTGGAGGGGTTCACTCGTTAACTGAAGTTGAGGTTTAGTCACTGTAAGCCTATAAGTGTACATGTGGTTCTTGTCATGTTTTTCTCGATTACCGGCTAGTTTAGGTCAGGGTTTTCTCGTGATTATACAGTTGTTCATTTATTAATGTTTTATTTTTGAACTTGTTTATTTAGTATGTGTTGTTGATTAGACGCTATTGTTTTTGCTTGTTGTATGCTGCCTACATTCATGAGAATATGATTTAATGTTGCCAGGTATTATATTTGCATGTCTCATAGTTTATCAATTTTATTTCATGAATATTGTGTGGACTTCTTTATAGATTTTACTCACTGGACTCGTCATTGTATTTGTTGGGTGATTGAGTGCATATCCTTTGACGAGCAAGAAAAAAGGCAATGAGTTATTGGGTGACTGCACTCTGAGATAGTGACACGTAGCTCGTGTGTGTGGCCTCCCCAAATTCCAAGTCGCCTTGCGACCCCCTACGTTGCATCCCATGTCGCCAAGCCTTGCCATGTCATGGCCCGCTTATCTTTGATTCCCGCGACCTACCTGGCTGCTTACATTTTTCTAACTAACCTTTTGTTTCACTAATTAATCTTTATATAAGTATTAATGATTTAGTTGGTCACATTATTCAATTTATTAAATTATATTACGATTTTATAGCGAAAGTTTTAAATTAAGTAAGTTATGTAGTATTTAACAATCCTAAATAATGGAAAACCCGATAAAAGATATCATGTATATATCAAGGCGAGGTAGGTATAACAAAAGTCCCATATACATGTAATCAGTGTTCTATAGTCCTCAAAACCCAAAAAAGTAAAATAAATACATATTGATATCACACACGAGCTGGCTCCACAAGCTCAGAGGTAGTCGCCCAATACTTCCTTTCCTTTGTCATTGCTCGTCGAAGGATCTGCACTCAGTCACCCAACAAATACAGTGACGAGTCCAGTGAGTAAAATCCTAAGAGAAATCCACACAATATTCAAGAAATAAAACTGAATACTATGAAACATGCAAATATAACACCTGACAACAATACATCATATTCCTATGAATGTAGGCAGCACACGATAAGTAAAAGTAGTAGCGTGAAATTAATAAACAACGTATGCCAACTAAACCAGTTTGAAATAAAACATTAATTAGTAAACATCCGTATAATCACGAGAAAACTCTAACCTACACTAGCTAGTAATCGATAAATCGATTAGGAACCAAGTATATACCTACAGGCTTACAGTGACTAAACCCTAACTTCAGTAAACAGCATGGTCCCTTTTCGTTGCTGTTACACATCATGACCACCCTAATTCCTCCCGACGGTCGTAGATATATTCTATGACCATCGATACGAGCACTATCACAAGTAACTCGTGCAAGCGATTTAACAACAACCAATATATATGCAAATCGAAATAGGAGTAAAACTCATGTGTGCCCACCAACAATCACACATGTAATTTGATACCGATAAAACAAACCATGAATTTTGTGAGGCATTACAATGGGTTTACGCACCTCAATCCGTGCTCCGACTTCCCGGGCTCTCGTATCTAACCCGACAAGCTCCCCGACACGAGCTATGATTCCCTAAGTCCATGAAGTCCAATTTTACATATTTAAGTTGTTTACAAGTGTTAAGGTATGTATTAAGTCGAAATTCCCCAAATTAGTCCTTAAATTTAGTTTTTATCTGGCATTAGCACGCACTAATGGGTTTACCTAGTGCTCTTTAGGTGGAGTTAGAGTGCTAAGGGATCTGTCTAGCGTGCTACTGTTCTTCATTTTGAAAAATAGTTAAGTGCCCAGAATCATTAGCGCGCTAATCGGTTTAGTTAGCACGCTAATGCTAGATAAAAACTAAATTTAAGGACAACCTCGAGAATTTATCATAAACTCCCTAATTAACTAACTAAACCAATTTAATACCATTTCCATATCAAGTTGACCCAAAAACAACAATTAGAACAACCTTATAACAACAATTTGATCAATTTCCTCAAATCTCATAAATTCACTAGTTTTCCCAATTTCATCCAAAACACTAACTTATTCAAAACCAGTTGTAAATCTTTAATAAAATGATCACAAAACATATATTTCATCAAGTTTTCATCAAAACCAGGGATCTAACCCTCTAATTCGAGTTTTATCAAGAACACACCCAATTTGGGTTCAAATGAAAATGTAGGAGATGAAGAAGAAGATTACTTAGGTTTTATCCACCAATTTGACCTCCAAATTCCAAAAATCCAGTTTCAAATCTCTCTCTTCTCTCTGATTTCCCAGCAATGTAGTTGGTTTAATTTGCATGTGTTGATCAATCATCTTATATATATCAAAGTGAGATTTATTTCTAGCCATTGATCTCCATGCATTTACTTATCCCGAGGTTTATCTAATGGCACATCTCTTGTCACTTAGCCCACTTACACTCCAGTAACTAAACTCAAGTGACATTAATTAGCTACTTACATGACTCCTAGATGTGCCAACATATATCTCTATGTAAATCATATGGTTTTCAATTAATTAAACAAACTATAGGTCTTGATTTATTTAATTTAATTAAACTACTTTAAGCCCATTATAATACATTTGGTTAGTGTTTTTATTTACCAAATTGATAAATTTGTGATCCCACTAACCCTCGACTACCCGACAACCAATGCCTCGCTCATCTCGGCATGCACTTCGAGGTACGCCATAGCCTATTATTTTTATTTAATTAACTTAGCCTATGGATATATTACCCATTTAATTGTTTAACTAGTCAACTTAACGTGAATTAGTCGAGTTTCCTAGTGTACCCGTAGTTCGCCTACTCGATATCCGCATTAGCACACCTTTTGAGGCGAACACCCGTCACATAAACTCGCCTGAAAGCAACATACACACATGCAGTGCAATGTAATAATAATAATAATTTTAAACACCACATATACACAATCACCATCCATAAATAACATATTTCATCGGTTCACGTGTCCAAGCCAAGCGAGTTTACCACGTAATGCGCAAATTATAATTGTTAATCTCGAGATTAACACTAATCTTAGTTTAATTAATTTGGGTCGTTACAGTGTGTGACTACAATATATATTTATTTACTTTTCGTTGGGTTTAAGGGACTGTAGAGCACTGTATACATGTATATGAATCTTTTGCTGTATTTATTTTGCTTTTGATATATACATGATATCTTTTTGTCGGGTTTTCCACTATTTAAGATTATTAAATATTGCATAACATTCTCATTTAAAGACTTCCGCTGTAGAATTGTAATATAAATTGATAAATTGGTTAATAGGCTAAATAAATCATTAATCCTTATACACAAATTAATTAGCTAAACTAGAGTTAATTGGAAATGTGTAAGCAACCAGTTAGTTCATGGGGTGTGATGGCCCCAGTTCCCCATAAAACTGGGCCCCGCTCGGCCTAAACCCACGTGGACCCCCGAGTCATTCCTCGCAAAGTCAATGCAGGCCTAGTTAGCCTCAAATAGTTGCATTCTCATTAAATTTGTGTTTTAACGTTGTGTTATTTAGTTATGTCTTTTATAGAATAGTTTGTAGTGGAAATAAACTTAAAACAAAGTTAAATAACTCATATTAAATAAAAGTGGAACAACCAACGGTGTCCTGAAACCAATGGATAAACATGCATATCTGGTGACCACATTATACAAAATGATAATACATGATATCCTATATCACTCGATCCCAATATGTCCCAGTGTAATAAAAAATAGTAATATACAATAATTACAACAAAAATGACAAAACATACTATCGTGCAAAGGAAGGAACCACTCCAAAAGTCCTCAAAGGAAGTCACCAATCATCAGTTCTATCCCCTTGCTTGTCTTTGTCCAACCTGCACCCACCGTCACAAACTAGACGGTGAATACAGTAAAGTAGAAAGTAATAACTAGAAGGATAGAAACAATAATTCATGAATCATTTAAAAACAACTCAAATATCATACGGGTATTTACAGACAGATAAAAAGAAATAAAGTGCATGATAAATATACTGACATATATTCACGACGAAAATAAGTGCCTAGGAATCAAAAGAGGCATACTAAGTGGTCTTAAATCCACAAAAATCCATAACAATCCACCGCATTCCAGTACTTGAGGAGAATTCACGTTTGGTAGGGTAGTTGAACCCCCGCAGGTAGTGTTCACATTTGCCTAACTAGCTATAATCCCAGGAATACCTTCTCGAAACACTTAGGCCATAGACACTCAACCGAGGCATGAAGAATAAAATTCCAAGAAAAGGCATTTATCAATAAAGACAACACATACGAAATATGAGTTATTATGCATTTCCTTAACCGGTTTACTTACTTACTTCGGACCCACGCTATCCCGCCCTCGCGGCTGGGACACACTCCCCGAAACGAATAACCGAACTCCCGAGACCTCTCGTTATGTTCGTGAGGACCTATAACATGTTTTAGACTAAATTATAGTGTTTTGAGATTTTGAAAAATTTTATATTTTTGTGCTGCCAGGGCAATTAGTGCGCTAATTTTAATATTAGCGCGCTACCTCGAATATCTAGCGCGCTAGATTTCCCACCTACCATGCCATGTTTAGCAGAACCCAGAATTTTGCAATTCGAATTCAAAGTTTTCTTTACACATAGGCCTTGTTGATGCTTTGAGAACCCTCATACATAATACTAGAGGTCTATAACATCAAACACAACACAAAACAACAACCCACAATATCAAATTCGTGACTTCATCATGTTGAATTGAAATGAGATTTGTCTAGGAAACTTAACAATGAGAAATAAAACTTAAGTGATAAGTTTGGTTGACTTATGTTATATATATATATGATTAGAGATGGTTACACATTAGCCACACATCCATTTGCACTTACGTATCTCGAGGCTAATCTAGTGGATCACCTTCATACACTTATCCCACAAGTCAAGCTAAGTGACTCCAATTATGTACTTATTTGGTCTTTAGATTGATAATACATGTCTCGATGCACATCATATGGCCATTGATTTATTTTACTAACATAAGCTTATTAATTGAATATCCAACATGACCACATTAAAAGAATATATACAACTATAGTTATTTCAAATTACATTTACCTCATAAGCCATTACCTCGGTCTCACGTCGACACGTAACTCGAGATACGTCCTTGCTCATGTTTCGACTCATCGAATGCCCCGCATATACCTTACTCGCAAATTTGTTACGACAAATAAACATACACTTGGATATTGGAAAGTCACATTTGGGTATAAATAAATAATACATATACCACATAAAAATAAAATTTACCTCGGTGTCGACTCTAGAGTTTTTGACAAGTATGTCAAATCACGATGGTCCAGTCAACGGTCCTGAAACATAACACGTGACACATTTAAATTTGAGGGTCGTTACACGTGGCATCAAAGCGGGCCATGATGTGGTTGAGCTTGGTGACGTGGGATGCGATATGGCGGGTTTCAAGGTTGCCTCGAGATTTGGGCCCGCCACATGTTTTATTCCCTTCATTATTAATTGATTGATCAGGGTTAAACTTAGATTTAAACCTTGATTATATTGTTATTTGTTGTATGCATAGTGACAATTGACCATACCGATTGATTCGCCTCTTTTGGGACCGATCAAATACCTTAGGGATCTAGGCTAAATCAGAAGCATCTATACTTGTGTGATCCGGTTGTTTAGGTGTAGCACCTTCACAAATTCCCATGTGATCAATATATTAAACCCAATTTGCGTTAGTCTAGGGCCGTGTGTTTGGTTAGGGAAGTAGTCATTGTCATACCTTGACTACTCGAGGATAGGAAGAACGAGGACTCGCGTACGTTACTGGGTCTATAGTTGCTCTAAATTACCTTTGAATTGCATGTTTTATCTAGATCATCGTCAATATGGTTGATTATGTTAATTGAGGAAGTTTGTGATACTGAGGGTTTATGTTACTCTTCTTAATTGATTTTGTTACAAAGTATTTTCAATTTCATGTCTTTTGAATTCCATTAATATTCGCTCCTACCCCTGTTTTCCCTTTCTTTTAGAACCTTAGAAAGATTACCAATCTGTGCGGGATCAACCATTTGCCACTATCTACAAAATAGTTGATTTAGGTAATATATTTTATTGATGCGGTTGGCACATGTTAGGCTTATACGACCTCGAGCCGTTATTTTATCTTCCATATTTAGCACCGGAATAGACATTTTAATAGAAAATGCATTAACTTCCTCGAGCAATGAACCCCATCCATTTTTTCTTAAGTCTTGCAAAAGATATTTTACTATTGCAATTAACCCCATTGCATTAATAATGTTTTGATTTTTTGTTGCAACGCATATGACAAGCCATTTGTCATCCCAACACTTTGATCATCAAATGCAAGATAAATACAAATTCAAATCTCATTTTTTCCATAAGACCTAATGACTTGCCTTTTTATTCTTTCACAAATCCATTAAAATATACAATTTGCATCACCTCTAACACTATTTCTCACATATTAAAAATGCGAATTAAACTTGTATGATGTGAGTCCTATCGAGTGTCACCTGGTCTTGTAAGACTAACATCTTGATGTTTGCATGTCCCTAAGAAAATCTTACCTTTCTCCAATTTCTCAATAAGTTTTCATGATGCTTTTGAAGCAATGCACTTTTCTTTTACTAGAAGCGCCCATAATGTTTATGATCAAACTAGCGTAGTTGAAGAAATCACTTACAATGTGAATGTTCTTTGCAAGAGAAACAACAACCAATAGTGAATAAAGCAATGGACATAAAAAACAAATGGATGTTCATTTGAAACAAGTGTCTTTAACCCATTAAATTGTCCTTTCATATTTAAAGATGAATCTCATGATAACCATGACATTAAATTGTCCTTTCAATAACTAGAAATCTTTCAATAACCCGACCGTCTTTGTTCACAAACCTTACTACCACAACCATTTGTTCCTTCATAGAATTATCATGAGATTCATAAATGAGGATAGAGAAATTACTATTACTATCTCCAATCTCATTTAAAATAACCTCTATGGTCTCCTCAACACAAGCTTTCATCGTCTCTTTTTGAATATCCGAACACTTCATTTGATTATTCCCTGGAGCATTTTCATTAATCACATTTTCAACACTTTCCACTTTATCTCTATACCAGTTCAATATCTCTAAGAAGTTCCCATTATTTTTAGAGCTAGTAGATTCATCATGTCTACGAAAAGCTAAGCCTTGCATAATAAGAAGTCTTATAGCATCTAAAATAGTAGTCAATAGAGTTTTATAAGCAATTTCAGTAATTTTGCTATGAGAATAAATCTTTTGTGGCACACTTTGCCTTTGATTGTTAAAATCTTCATAATGTTGTCTTGCATTATTGTGACTACTATTGACTCCACTAATATGTAACTCAAAATTCTCAATTGCTTTCTTCCAATTTTAAAGCCTACTTCTTGTAAAGGTTTCATTTCCAAATCTATCACCCTTGATTGCTTAAAAAATAGCAATCAAAAGCAATAAGCCACATTTTTTTCCATGCTATATTCTAACCAATCAAACCTTTTGAACCATGCTTCTTTAAAACTTCAAAATTCTTTCCTTGTAGTTTTTGAGGAAAATCATGACTAAATGGTTGACTTGGACCTATCAAAAGATACTATTTTCTTACTTAATCTCTAATTCTCATATCATACTCTTCAATTGATTTTTGAAGTTCGGGATCAGCAATAACATCACTCAAATTAAACTCAATATGACGTTTCTTTTGTGCCACATTACTCGTATCAATTGTTGAGC
Organism: Stephania yunnanensis; assembly: GCA_039657365.1. NCBI lineage: Eukaryota > Viridiplantae > Streptophyta > Magnoliopsida > Ranunculales > Menispermaceae > Stephania > Stephania yunnanensis. Next base: position 10,261,667 of record CM077584.1, on the reverse strand, counting down.
TTGCGTTAGGTCCAATACTTTTTGGTATTGGCTTAGAAAACTTCTCCATATCTATAAAGTAAATCAAATATAAATTCTAGATTACTCAAATTCAATAATGAACTCAACAAAAAAAAAATATGAATCAAGAAAATAAAACTAATGATCTGCAAAACAAAAAGATAGAGTTCTCTTACCTACAATCAATTTAAGTTCACCACTTTTCACTCTTTACGCACTTTGAATCAAATTCTCCAATTTAGTTACTAAACAACAAAGAGAACATCAATTAAATGCTTGAAAAAAAAATCTTCTAGTTGGTGCAACATGTGCATAGAGAATAAGCTTTTATTTTTGACAAGGGGTTATTCATTATTCCTAGTTTATTGTTATATATGACATGGGCATTGCCTCTCAATTCCCATCAATTAAAAAAAAAAATGGTCCCTGCCTCCCTAGACAATGTGGACGTCCCTGCCTCTCTAATGTGGACATTTTTTTATAAGCATTGGCTCAAGAGTCAAGAGCATTCTACTTCCATCGATTCACATATGCCACCAGCTACTCCCCCCACAAGGTCCATTCCTCATTCAAGAATCAAGACCACTCACTTCTTCGTAAGTATGAAGATTGAAAAGCTTCATGACGGCGTCAACGTGGCGACACCCATCGACATTTTCATTTCTTAATTAAGTTTAATAATCAATGAAGATTGAAGAGCTAGATAACATATCTTTGAATCGCTTCTCAATATTTGATGCTTCTCCTTCTCCTAGGCTTTTCCCCAATTTGTTAGAACTCCAAACAATCAAAAATAGGGTTTGAAAAGCCCTTTTGTGTTTGATTTTGTGCTGGGACATTTTTGTAATTAAGTATAAGTTTTGCCCTTAGTCGAGTTTTTTGCTCATAACTTTTTAACTGCAACTCGGAATCAAGATCAGTAAAACTTTAGTGGAAGTAGAGTTTGAGATCTTTTCACCTAGTATTTATATGATCCATTTAAAGTTGTATTTTTATATAATTTTTGTAAGTTGTTACTTAACTATATACATAAAAACTTATTTTTTTTAAAAAATTACACTATACAATACATAATTGGCATAATAAAATATACACTACAAATACATCATATGAGAAATTTAAGTACCATATTCATAGTCTATCAAAAATGTATGTCGATCGTACCCGTAGGGGCGGGGTAAAATTATATAGGTACTATAAGGAGTCCGGGGGTAGAGGCGACCGCCCACCCTGCCCCCTGGATTCACCACTGTAGGAAGGGTGTGAGATATCTCCCCACCTCTATAAAGAGATAACTCATATGAGTTATATGGATATAATTACATCTCACAAATTTACATTTATCCATTTCCCTACCTTCTCAAATGCTTGTTATTAATCCATAATAATAGATTAAATAAATCATTTGTTCATTAAAAAAATATTTTTCAAGTTGAGAAATATTTTTAAGAATTATCATTAGTTGTATTTTATAGTATTTATTACTAAAAATTATTTCAAATAAATATAAAAATACTTATAATTATTTAATTTTGTTTAATATTTATGTAAATAATATTTTATGTTTTTTATTTAATTTAAGTTTTTTATTTTGAATAAATAAATAATCGTTCATGTGGTGAAAATAATAATGCTTTCTTTTTTAATTTAAAAACATGTTTGAAGGGTATTTAAGTCAATTTCTATATTTTATAGTTTTTAAAAATTTAATACTATCCCTGCAAGTTTAAAGTTTAACCAAATATAAAATATAAACTTATACTGTGAATTAACTCTGAGGCTCTGTTTGGCAAGGCTAGCTGATAATCTAGCTGATAGCTGATAAACTAACTGATAGCTGATAAACTAGCTGATAGCTGATAATCTAGCTGATAGCTGATAATCTACTAGCTGATAGCGGAAAGCTGATAATCTAGCTGATCAAGTAAAAACCGTTTGGAATGATAGTTGATTGATTAGCTGATAAATGCAAAATGACAATAAAGGACATATGACACAATTAAGTATATTAATTATATAATCATATAATTAATGTATTTTATTTACAAAATATAAATTAATACCATAAAATAATTTATATTATTTAGAAAACTAAACTATGTGCATAAATGTTTACATGAAAATAGTTCTATATTAATTTATAAGAATTCGTAAAAAATAAATACATGTAAATAAAATACAATAAACAACTTGGATAGCTATACATATACCTAACGCATCATTGAGAAGCAATATTATTGCGAATATTTTTCATTTCTATAGAAGTATCTCTATAACTTAAAAAAATAGTAGATTAGTAAAAAAAAATAATTAAAATATGTAAGATAGCCCACCACTCGAACACTACATTAAAAAATATTTTTATAACATTTAAAAATATTTTTATACTCGACATTGTTAAAACTTATTTAATATGTAATAAATATCTAACAAGATTATCTATAATTAAGAAATTAATGTGTAATGATTTTTAATTTTAGTGAAATTCTTTGTTTTATAATATTTAGTTAATTATTAATCACTATTCTTTTATTAACAATATTAAGCTATATGTTAATTTTAAATTCAATAAGTTTTAATAATGTATTATATAACTGTTGGTCTAGCCTAGAAGAGTTTAAAATGTTAGTTTCGCATTTTTCAACTCTATCTGGGTATAATCGCAGGTATTAATATTCGCATGTTAGTTTAAGTATTTGCGTATTTTGTTTTTACTAATTTCCAAATTAATACCGTAAAAATAAGGGTATAATGGGGAAAAAAATTCAAACGACGAATTTTCGGTTAAAACGTTACTAAGAGTAGCGTTTTAATTGGGAGCATATCATCTAAATTATTTTTAAAATAAGCTACAAACCAAACACAACTTAACAAATAAATTAGCTTATTAGCTAGCTGATAAGTTAGTTTGTGCTTATCAAATAGAGCCTCTAAGGAGCTATCTCTGCTTATATGGTAAGTTGTCAAAAATGAGGCCTAGAATCAAGCTAGTTAAGGTAAGGTCCAACAAAACCAAATCCCACATTTCACCTGCCACGCCACGCCACGTGCCAAATCACCCCTGTTCAAACAAGGCAAGTAAACTGATTTTCCCTTCCCAACACTTAATATTTGAGCCCCAAAGTAGATAAACTTTAGAGAACTCACAGTGACATACTCCGAATTCCGAAAGCAATCATTTATTATAGGACCTGAATTCAGGTCGTCATCCATACAGACCCTTTATGCATTAAATTAAAATCAATATACATATATTTTGAGGCACAGATAATGGATAGAAGGGCAGACTTGACTTCTCTAGCATTTTATCATTTTTTATTGAAAATTATTAGAAAGACAATTTATATGTCACACCAAGAAGACACGCAAGTCCACAAAAATTATCTATACAATTTCAACCGGCACGTTACGTATTGAATTGAGATACACATTGTGGGCTCATATCTCTGATGTCGCTTTGGTGTGAGATAGCCATTGTTACATTCTAGCACATTTCTTTTCCATCTTTTATATAATGACCTCACTCACTCACTCATCATCATTTTAATTAATTAAGATGCAATATCTACAACCCCTTGCCTTTCCAACTGCTAGCCCAATCACAACCCTCCACGTCCCCACCCAAAACGGATAACAATCAGTGTTCTCTCTCACTCACGCTCTCAAACACACATGACCACCATTGAAACATTGTACATCTCCATTGAAGCTCCACAGAAATGGTGACTTTGATCCACATGTGTATATAGTTAGATTGATAGATTGATAGAAGAAGAACATAGATAGATAGATTGATAGAAGAAGAACAGTGTTGTTGGAATCGTGGTGGTGGTTGTTGTTGTTGTTGTTGTCGTTGTTGTGATGGTGGTGGTGTGCCTGCTTGGAGGGGCAATGGCAGTGTCCCCAAGTGTGGGGCTTGGTTGGTTTAGGGGGAGGAGGTTGTTGGGTAATAGTGGTAGTAGTAGTAGTAGTAGTAGTAGTAGTAGTAGAGATATGAGGTGTTCTGTTAATGGGTCGTCGTTGTCGATGCGGCGACACGGGTTGAGTGTGAGGATGATGATGGGGGGAAGAGGGGGCGGTGGGGAGAGCTGTGTGGCTTTTAAGGAAGAAGAGGAGCATGTGAAGTCTGGGGGGTCTGAGATTTTGTTTGTTCAAATGCAGCAGACAAAGCCCATGGAAAACCAGGCCAACATTGCTGATAAGGTAACCATTTTGATGAAATTGAGATTTTGATTATTGGGTTTGTTTTTTGTTGTTCTGATTTGGGTTCTTCTTGAGTTTATCTTTGAATGTTTGTTGTTCTTGTTACTGCTGTGTGCAAGTCAAACGATAACAACAATCCCAAATTAGTTGTGTTGGCTACATGGATCAAACTCTTCCATTGCGTTTGATTTGGAGGGTGCGCTTTCCACATTCTTTAAATCCCTTATAATCAATGAGTCCCTAGTTAGCTTTGGTCTACCCCCAGCATCGTCGAATTTCTTCTGTTTCTAATGAGACGAGTTTTCTAGCGGGGGCAATATGGGATAAAATGGGGATTGGGCTGGAATTTCATAATTACTATTAGGAGCGATCCTTTCTTTAAAATTAACATATGAGCCGGCATTGTTAATTTGAAAGAGAGGCAAGTGTGATTTGGTGCTTTTTAATTGTCATGAAGATTTGTTTTAAACCTTCCATTTGGCTTTGTTTTGAGTGTTAGGGTGTTAAGAAACATTTTATTGTCGTTAAAGTGGCGATTGGGTGGGAATTCGACGATATGAGTTTGGCATGTACTCATGTGAATTCCCCTAATTTACATGTTTGATAACAAATGCGAGTTTTTATTATTGATACATGGCAAGGGGATGTAATGTCAGTAACTTAATTGTTTATTCGAGGATATGGAGGTAAGTGATATTCCCGCATTCGTGCTAAGACGCTTAAACTTAGGGGTGAGGAGCTCTGAGATTGAGGAGTGTTATGATTTTGAAGAAAAGAAGAAATCGCAAAAGAATATAATGGATGAATATGAAAAACAGAGAAGAGAACGATTTAGTCGTCCCTCTCAAAATCAATCTACATAAGCTCTTGCTTAGCTTATAAATACATGGTTGTCAAACCTCTTTAAGTAAGTTAGGAGTTAGTTAAGGCTAACATAGATTAGCTACACACAATTGAATCACCCAATGCTGCTACACATATACAAACTTAAACTAAATCTGTTACTTGTCCTTGCATCAGAAGACTACTTAACAAGAATCGGCAGAGAAAATGTCTATTTTCAGGTTTTAGATGCCGATGAGTGGTTTTTGTAGCTAACAAATAATCAAGGAGGTTCCTCGAAGCTGATTGGGAAATTGATCTAGGAAACATTAGAAATTATAATCAGTTTGAATCAACTACAGTGATCAACCTTATGAAGTTTATTACCCTTCTAATAAAATGGTTGTTTATGCCTCAAGAAGCTAAAATATACGTCGTTATTTACTTATCATGAAATTCAGTGTTCACAAATTTTAGTTTGGCTTGAGCTCAGTTTTCTCAATTATAGATATTTTGTCTTCATCTCCAAGCTACAACTCCTGTTTTCCTAATACTTTCTAAAATTAATTTCTACATGGAAGGATATGTCGTCTTTTTCAGATGTTGTCTTATTTGTTCTCTTGGTTGACACATTCTTAAGAATGTTATGCATGAAACCTTGAATTTCTCTACTTGAGACATTCCATTCAATTGATTTTTTGCAGTTGTCGCCTATGCCTTTAGGAGATGAATTGTTTGATCTAGTAGTAATTGGTTGTGGACCTGCTGGACTTTCACTGGCTTCAGAAGCAGCTGAACTTGGCTTAAAAGTCGGCCTTATTGGGCCTGATCTTCCTTTTACAAATAACTATGGTGTATGGGAAGATGAATTTAGAGGTACTTATTGCATTTCCCCTATACAAACCGAAAGCAAAGGCAAACTAATTTGCCTAGTATTATTTGTTAAAGTTACCTGTTTCTCTTCTTTCAGATCTTGGGCTTGAACAGTGTATTGAGCATGTCTGGCCGGACACCATTGTATATCTTGATAGCGATGAGCCAATAATGATTGGCCGGGCATATGGACGAGTTAGTCGACATTTGCTACATGATGAATTGTTGAGGAGGTGCTTTTCAGTATTTTACGAAAGCTAACTTCTTTATGTAGCTGAGTTTGTATCTATTAGATCTAAAATCTTGGAATATTTTACAGGTGTGTCAATTCCGGTGTTTCATATCTAAATTCTAAAGTGGATAGAATCATTGAAGATCCTGATGGTCACAGTATTGTTGTCTGTGACGGTGAGATCTTCATCTCCTGCAGGTAAGTGGATGTTTAGAACTGCATTCTTTTGGTTAACTATTGTTTCTGACTTAGGATTCATTATTTAGGCTTGCCGCTGTTGCATCTGGAGCTGCTTCAGGAAAGCTATTGGAATATGAAGTAGGTGGACCTCGTGTTTCTGTTCAAACAGCTTATGGACTGGAGGTTGAGGTAGCATATAAATTCCATAATTATGACTGTGATATTCTTATCCAAAAAACGCAATGAGTTGTGGCTGGAGTCAATTAGTTCCCCTTATTTGTGACTACATCAATCTTTGAGAAGACATTGGTTGTCATAGTTAGTGGTTGAGATGATGAATATTAAAGGGTCATTTTTTATTATGAAAATGAAAGTATTATAGGTTCTGCCTGTTTGACTACTTTCTTTTTCTCTGACCATTTTCTATGCATCTTAGAGATCGATAGCTCAAGGAAACAAGGGACCACAACGCCTTCCTCAGGGATTTAGGACTCCATGGATGTAATTTGTTTCAGTCTTTAAACTGCATTGCTGGTTGGCTGTGTCAATATTTTTTCGAAGAAGATCTTTTCTGAAGCTTCATCTCTTAACTATTTAGCCGAACGCGTAATTTTAAAAACGAGATGGTCTCTCATTAATGAAGTTCTTATAATCCTAGGACCCATGGGAGGCCTTTTATTACTTTTGGTTCTTTTTGCTTGGAGTTGATTTGGTTTTGCCTTCTCATTGAATTGCCATGTGACAGGTTCTGCTCTCATAGTTATCTTATGGAAATCCATAATAACGATTGTGTCTCATTAGTCGAGTAGATAATCTGTCGGTTGATGCTTGCGAAGATGGAGTAAATTCGAAATTGCAAACATTCAGGGGTGCCTAGGAATACTTTTAATAAGTAGGAAAAAGTGCATACATTCAGGACAATGATGGGGAATGCACTACTTAGAGATGAGTTTATGGTAAGTGAGTAATACATGAGAATGGAGTAAATGGACACTAGCGGTAAAAGGGAAGATATCCCAACATGATTTACTTCTATCAAGCCATATAAAGAGAGATGGAGTTGTAGAGGAGTTTTTCTGTAGGCATTCCAAATTGGTGTGGAAGACAATGAGATGTTTAACCAGTGGATTACATATTAATTACTGCACCTCTTCTCATCATCGTTTGAAATATGTTTCGGTTTTTCAAACATTTGATGGAAAAAATAAATATTCATTTGTCTTCAAACCTAGGTTGATCTGGTGCGATTGCACTAGTATGTATTGGTGAATTGAAAAAAAAAAAATTCTTTGTTTACTTTGGATCATGAGTGCTTAGTTTATTATCTTTGTTCTCACGGCATAGTACCTACGGACATTCGATTCTCACTTTTGCACTACTTAGCTTGTACTTACGATTTAAAAGCATTACTAAATTTTGACTGTTTATCTAAGGTCTACACATAATATTCATTTATTTTCCTTACAAGTAATTGTTGAAGTGTCTTATCTTAGTTTATATTATCAGGAAATTGACTTTGGTTTTTAATTTAACAGCTCTTTGATTTGTTCAATTTTTCAGGTGCAAAACAATCCGTATGACCCCGGACTTATGGTTTTCATGGATTACAGAGATTATGTAAAACAAGAAGTGCAATGTTCGGAGGCAGAATATCCAACATTTCTCTATGTCATGCCCATGTCACCAACTAGAGTTTTCTTTGAGGTTTCCTACGATTGCTTTGCTTTCGCGATTTAAATCTATTTTATTTGTTTGATATATTTCATTTAACTATCAGAGAATCTGGTCGCAGGAAACTTGTTTGGCTTCAAGAAATGCCATGCCCTTTGATCTATTGAAAAGAAAGCTCTTGTCACGGTTGGAGAACATGGGTGTCCGAATTTTAGAAGTTTATGAAGAGGTGGTCCTTTCATTAATTATTATTTTGTGTTGGAAGAATGAATTTATACTTAAGTATTTTTTTTTTTTTTGGTCAAATAATTAGGTTTGTTTAGACCTACTGAAAATTTCTTCTTGTGGTTAAAAGATTGGAAGACAGGACAGTCCTTGTAGATGCTGTTATCATATAACGTATGTCGTTATTCGTTTTCTTAGAATGTGTTGATGTATGCTGTTATTCGTTCACTTGGAATGTCTCAACCCCATAATAAGAGCATTAGGCTCTCAACGTACTTTGAGAAACGATGCAAGCAATCAAAAACTTCTATATTATTTTGTTGATTATCATAAAGTTTGGGATATTCTCTGATCTAAACTAGCAATGAAGAAATTTTAATGAGATGTTGTGTGTGTGCGTGGGTGTCTATATATATATATAAGGTCTTGGGGGATTGAAGAAAGTCTAAAACTGTTCCCAAAAAAATTAGTTCAAATTTATTCTGCATTTTTTGTTATGGAAGAAGTAGAGGCTTTCATGTCCCTTTGCTCATCATTATGTAGAACAATATTGCTTGTCGTTATTTTCTCCATTTGATTACATGGTTGTAAGAAAGGGAGTGCACTGAGGAAAAAAAAAAAAAGCGCATATGTACATACTCTCGATGCTTAATTCTATTTAACTATGGTTTATGCTCTGTTTTATCTATTGCTAAAATGGTATTTTGATTTGTACAGGAGTGGTCGTATATTCCTGTTGGGGGTTCCCTTCCTAACACAGAGCAAAAAAATCTTGCTTTTGGTGCTGCAGCCAGCATGGTACACCCAGCCACAGGTAAGAAAAGCCCAAACTTGTCCATTATTTCCTTTTCTCTTAATTCCGCTTAGAATTACTTATCAGTTATTTCTTTAGCTGACAGGCTACTCGGTGGTGCGATCTCTATCTGAAGCCCCAAAGTATGCATCTGTAATTGCAAAAATCTTAAGAGAAAATGTTTACTCCAAACAAAATGTCTCTCTCCAAAGGACTATTGGAAATATCTCAATGCAAGGTATATACATCTTTTAGCTGGTTTTTTTGTACGAGTACTTTTCTGTTATCATCACAATGAATTGAAAACAACGGTTCGTGGAAAACTCTATTAGAGTTATACTCTCTTAGAAACTTTAAAGGAGATCATCTAACAGAGATTTAATCGAATAAAATTTTCGTAGCAACTTTTTGTTTGATGTCAATTGTTCTATTATTTCTCAATAAAAATAAAAATTGTTCTATTATCTACTGCGAAGTGATTGGTAACCAATGACGTGTATATCAGTGTACGTATGCACGTCTTGAGTGTTTGTAGATGACACAATCTTGATGATTCGATGTTAACAGATATTTCACCCCACTTCCCAGTTTCCATTGTAACTGTTAATAGACATGTCCAAAATTATGTGGTCTATCATGAGATTCTCAGTAATAGTCTTTTCTTCTCCTCATGTAATCAGCATGGAGTTCACTTTGGCCACAAGAGCGAAAACGTCAAAGAGCATTCTTTCTCTTCGGATTAGAGCTCATTCTTCAATTTGAAATTGAAGAGATCAGAACTTTCTTTCAAACATTCTTCCGCTTGCCTACTTGGTACGTCAAAATACTGGTTTCTTGTGCTTTTATATTTGTGTCTAGTTTCGCATTTATTTTAGTTATATGAAAGATCCTAAGAAACATGTTGAGATGTGTGGACCGAAATAATAGTCCCACATCGGATAATTGAAACTTCAAAACGAAGTATATAAGTGGTGATCTCCTCTTAACTAGTACCGAGGCCTTTTGAGATAAAACCCCACACCTATAAAAATTGAAAGGTGGTCAAGTTGGGGACAGTATCGGTACTGGCGGAGATCATAGACTCGCGGAGAAGTGTCGCGGGCGGACGCTTGCGGATAATGTGAAAAATCAACATGGTATCAGAGCCGACGGTTCGATCGGGACCTGTCGAAAAAAAAGACCCCTTGGATAGATTTCGGTCCAAGGTGGAGTGTTGAGATGTGTGGACCGAAATAATAGTCCCACATCGGATAATTGAAACTTCAAAATGAAGTATATAAGTGGTGATCTCCTCTTAACTAGTACCGAGGCCTTTTGAGATAAAACCCCACACCTATAAAAATTGAAAGGTGGTCAAGTTGGGGACAGTATCGGTACTGGCGGAGATCATAGACTCGCGGAGAAGTGTCGCGGGCGGACGCTTGCGGATAATGTGCCGCAGGCATGAAAAATCAACAAAACATGCTTATGATATTTGTGAAAATTAGCGGTTCTCTTTAGCATAAACAGTGGAAGAATGCACAGGTTGATGACTTAATATTTTGGGATTAAAACTAAATGAAAATAACTAGATGCATAGAAAAAAAAAGTCATGATCGATCCATGTCCTTGTGAAAACTTCTTGGTCATTTTGTCCAAACCTTCTCTGAACCAGACTACCGTTGTCCACCCTCGCTTAGAGGCATGATGCCTGTTTATTTATCTCTATATAAGAACTTTGTCATTCATGTTGCTTTATTAACTTTAGTTGTGATTTTGCTGACAATCCTGGACTATCCGGTTTTAATCATGGTGTGCGAACTTTTTATTGTAGTACTTCTGCCAATTTATTATCACTAAAAATCAAGGGGCTGAATGAAGTAGACTAGAATGGCACTTTAGACACTATACCAACTATCTGAGCTTCCATTTCCTCAATTTTCTTATAGATCCTTGTTCCTTAGTATGTTAGCCAACTAGTGAAACAAGCCCCATTCGTGCTGCCCATGCCAAGATGAACGTTCTTACACCAGTTCCAACACTATCTCGTCATTTTGAGCCTCCTAGCATTCATCGACCTTCCATCCTCCTCTTCGTGCATGTTAGCTAATCCTTACATCTTTATGCTAGCATAGATGTGTACAAACATCATGCTGCATTCGAATAGTCAACTCCTTGTGCACACATTTCACAGAGGCAATACCAGTTATATCCTTTTCGACAACTTGATTGGTGTATGTAAATCTTTCCGTGTTGATATGAAGTTGGCGTTGATGGTAAATCTTAATTGAAATCATTTAATTACAGTTCATACTTCGGTTTTTTTTTTTTTTGTTGATAAAATTTATGTATACTCGGAGAAAACAGAACTTTTTGCTGAATTTTATAAGTTTCGATATCTATGCACCACACATACACCTTGAGGAATTTTATTCCCTATCAGTTCTCCTGCATCCAAATATTAGTTTCTTTTTTTCTTTTTTATACCAATATTGATTTCTTTGGAGTTGGCTATCTGATAATTCGATTTCTTCGCAGGATGTGGCAGGGCTTTCTTGGTTCTTCCTTATCTTCGGCAGACCTCATATTGTTTGCCTTTTATATGTTTGTTTTGGCACCAAACAGCATGCGAACATGCCTTGTTAGGCATCTACTGTCTGATCCGACCGGAGGTACTATGGTGAAAACATATCTTACGATATAGTCGACATAGTTTGTGTATCTGTCATAGCTGAGGATTCAATTTTCTCCTTGTAGAGAGTAGTGAAAAAATAATTTCTCATCTGCCAATGGCGCATAAAGTATGCGCATACATAGATTCGGATTCCCATGTAAATCCTGCAGTCTCATCACCTTTGTACTCCTAGTCTCCTAGTGATAAGAAAATACTTCCCTTCAAGATTTTCTTCTATATGTCAAAAGAGTTTCTTGTAGTAGAGCAAAAGAAACCTGGATGTTCTTCAAATATATATGTTACATTTTGTGTTCATAGTTATCACAAATACTTTCTTCCTTTTTATCGAACACAAGGAAAAACAAGGGACAGACCTTGTGATTCAAGGTGTTTAATTGTAAGATCATGAGTTGGGGCGCCTTACTAACTCTAATTGAGGCTAAAGAGGGGCGAAAAGGAAAAAAAAAAGTTTGGACAGGCTTAATTATGAAGAAAAGGAAGACATAATGGATCCTTGCTGTAGCTTTTGGCTAGAAACTGCTTGAAACAAAAGGTTCACTTAATGAAGCATGCAATCAAAATCAGTAGCAGCAACTATCTGATACTGTGGTATTGCAGGTTTCTTTAATGCCGTGGGATCTCGGATTATTTTGACCATCAATAAAACATGTGACACGCAACGCAATTGGGAAGACATCCCCACTTATGTACTTCTATATGAAGTTACATTTAATTGATGTGGGATTATATTTCGGTCCACACATCTTCAACAAAAAATGCCTCTTAAATGGTAAGACTGCAAGTCGTGAAACAAGAAAGAGGGCGACTATTTCCACTTATTTATGTGGCTTTTAGCGTCCATATTTAATTCACCCAAATATGCACGCTAAATCCACCCATAAATTTAGCCCATAGTTTTCTAAGGGCGACTATTTCCACAAAAAATACCCTCATTAATGCAATCTCCAACCATTTGCTTTGCCCACTCATTTTTGACATCTCCCTTTCGTCCATTCATATATGTTGTGGTCTAACACTCCATTTATTCACATATCTCTCCCCCAATCAGTGGTGGTGCCTGAGCTTTAAGTCTTTCAATCTCTTCACACTACCAGTCAGATCCAACTGGGACCACGAGCAAGGAACCCAGTTGACTATAACTGGACTCCAAAGCTTGCGTTTCGGTTGGATATCGAACTGGTATGCTTCCATGTTTCTTAGTCTCACAGGATTGGTACGAATGAAGAACAAAAAAAAAGATGTACAATATAAATTCGTATCATGATCTGACAAACAATACCTCCATGTATTTCAAACTTTTTTTAAAACAAGATTTATGTTCCATCATATGCCAAAAACAAGCAATTGTTATGCCATAAACCAAACAAATAAAATTCAACAAAAAAAAGGAGGGCCGCTAAGGGCACCCACTTTTTCATGAAGGCACCCAGTTAATGTGGGCACAAACCAATTTACCTGGGGGCACCCAAAAATTAGACCCGAAATACCCAAAATACCCCTCGTGCAAAAAACCCTCGCACCCCACCACCCCCGCCACCACCTTCACCGAAATCTTATGGAAGAATCCATTTCTTTTGAACCACTTGTGAGAGGAATCCCCGAAATCGTGTTTCCCGTGTCTCCCCTTGTGTTTCTCCTTCGTTGTACGAGTTTTTTGCAGTTCGTAGGGTCGGGGTGTGAGCCGATTTCGTCTCCAAGTTAGGGCTCGGTTGAAGATCGTCGAACACTCATATTTTGGGCGAAATCGATCGTTTGAAGGTACGTTTTTAGTATAATTAAGTTACGTTTGGTAGAGTAGTTGTAATGTGTGTGTGGCGGTATGTTCAATTGTAAAAAAATTGGAAATCGCGGTTCTCGGCTACACAGGCCAGAGACTGTGTCAACTGTCTCGGCAGGCCAAGCCCAGAGGCTACACACCAATATCCACAAGTTCCATCGGAAACCACATCGATAATGCCCTCAACATGTGGCAACCAATCCGGTTCTAAGCAATGACCATAAGCCATGTTAGATGCACTTTGCGTGCGTCGACTGGCACGACGCATTTTAGGAACAACCTTGCCTTTCTTCTGCCTAGAAGTGGAGGCCTCTTTTGTGGAGTGGGATGACTCAAATCCGCTCGGCAACCGTCTCGTCGAAGAATCGTCATCATCGCGTTTTCTCTTCGATATTGCCTTGCCTCCGATTGGAGACCCCGGTGTCCTTCCCTTTGTCTTAATTTTTTCCGGCGGCACAACATCCGGTGTAGACGAAGGTCGACTAATCTCCCTGAGCTGCTGAATTTGAGTCCTCCCACCCGCATCCTCATTTCGGACTTTTTGTCTTGCATTATATATTGTCCTCATTGTCGATACGTTTCTAACATCTCTTTGCTTCAACGTATCTAGGATGTGTTTTGGCTTCACGTTCCCCTTTGTCATTTGCACCACAACTTCCTGCTCCCCCTTATCCAATCTTCCGGCAAATGAATGGCTGTCCAAGTTTTTTGCGGGCTCGTGATTATGTCTCCCACATATAACAGTGACATACCACAAGGAGTCAGCATTTTCCTTTACGTTGATAAGGAAAGAGCATCCACAATTCTTCGTACCAGTTCGAGTCCTCGCCTTTTCATCATTTCTTGATTTCTTTGAAATTTTGGCCGCTTTCCCCTTCCCTACTCTCTGAGACAGTCCCCTATATGTCCCAGACCTCTCACACGCAAGTTTCACCCTTCCCCTACGCTTAATGCCCCCGACATCCGAGTGCTTCGTTACTAGCACAAACATGTTCTCACGGCCTATCATTTGAAGCCATGAAACAGCCGCTTCTCTAGGGGAATGGCCTACAAGGTGTAAACGTGTCCTTGTAGTCCGGAAATAGGGTAGAAACCGGCATTACACCAATACAAACGAGTGTAACATTATAATCAACCAAAATGTACAAAGACAATCACCATAAAACCCAAAAAAATAGGTTCTCGGTTGTACAAGTCCGATACTTTATTCAGAGTCTCGCTTACGTACGACCGAGAGTTACTCAGTACTCTCTCGGTCGTACCATACCGTGACCTATGTGAAACCTCTCGGTCTTCTATGACCGAGACATTACTATACATCTCGGTCCCGCGAGGCCGATACAATCGCGCACATCGACAGAAACTTCGGATAACCGCAAAAAAAACACAATAAATTTGCAAAATTACCTCAACTTTGACCTCCTATTGCACCGTAGCAGTACAATCCTCCATTATATAGTGGAAACAAGTTCGGATTTGAGCAAATTACCAAACCCTACGTTGACAAACAAATAATCATTTTCACAGTTTTTCACAACTAAACAGTTCTAATAAACCATCATATGGTTGTCAAACATTGTTACCTCGCTGTCGGATGATGTCAATCCGCAAGAATCAATAAAAACTCGACAACTGCAATGTGGCTTTGTGGTTCAACCTTGTGGTGGGGTGCCCTTTTTCTTTGTCAAAATGATTTGTGGGGTTTGAATCATTATATATACAGGGGCAAAAAGGTCTTTTCCAGTTTTGCTGGAATTTTTACAAATAATTTGGGTGCCTTCATTAAAAGGTGGGGTGCCCTTAGCGGCCCTAAAAAAAGTTGTGAATATAAAATTCATTGGAGAAGATGATAGGGTGACTTACTGATTTTGGATAGTTTTATTCTTCTAGTTTGGAGTATCATCAGAAATTAGCCGGCAAGGTGATTTGATGAGGAATATAGCAAGAATTAGAGAGTTAAGTTTCGAATTAGGTGGATGGTAGATTATATTAAGATTGAAATTGTCAATACAAATAAGGGTTTTTTGGTCCAAAATTTTATTTTTATTTTATTGTGCTTAAAGCACATAAAAAAGTGGAAATAGCTACCCTCAACAAGAAAATTAGGGTATATATATATTTCTTCCATTTCCTCTATCATTGAATTTGTTATATAGGCAACTATACAAGTTGCTAGATTTGTGTTTTACAGTAGTTGCTATATTTATGTGTTTTCGGTATTAATTTAGGTATTACCAATATTCGTGTTGTAGCTACTTTCATTATTTGTGCATTGATAAGCTCAATAAATAAGAGCACCTATTGTATTCAATTTGCCCTTATTTGTCTTGATTAATACAAAATTCAATTACATAAATAAAATTAAACATTTTTTTTTTAAAAGTGTTAGAATAACTATCATTTCTCAGACTCACACTACTAGAAAAGTTGGCGCATAAGAGCCATTTATGTGTGCTGAATGTGAGCATATATAGATTTTATTGCATAATACGTAAGTCGAAGTCGCGTGAAGTACTTTTGTGAGTCATTGTATCTTGTGGTGTGATTCTAGTATTTCTCCTTTAAAGAAAAGGAAGGCACAGACTGCAAAAGTCAACTATTTAACTTTTATTATATGTGCCTAAATACATGGGACGTGTGTGAACCAATGGGAAGGATAACATATGGACACTTTAATTGTACCCTTTTGAAAGGAGAGAATTTTCGTCACTGCTCTTTATAGAAATTAAGCCTATCGAAATCCATGATTTTCAGTTTTGGATTCCTGAAAAATCCTGCACCTTTGTAAATTAACACCCGAGAATCAAATCTAGCAATAGTTTAATTTAGTAAGCAAAGAATTTCTCATTATTCCTTAAGTATAGTTGTAGTTTAATTAGAATGAAGCATATATACTTATATAGTGCTTACTTTTGTTTGCCCTATAAATCTAGGCTTTATTTAGTAGTCTTACGCAATTGATGCTTATAGCGAGTAACTAAATTTCCTCGACCAAGCAAGCCCTAGCCTGAAGACCACCCTATTAAGTATTAACCAAAGCATGCATATGCTTCCATATAATTCATCATACTAATACTTTACCAACAAAGTGAATGACTCACTAGTTTGGTATGAGTAACTTGATGTATGGACTGAAATGATAGTTCCACATTAATTAAGTGAAAGGTCGGGAGTTCAAACTTCATACTGTGCAAGTAATGGTTTCTTTCTTATAAAAAAATCATCATAAATTAGATTAATTGTTAAGCTATTCTATAAATCGGTAACAATCTGAATCTCCACCTATAGGCTATCGATCCAAATATTTAATTTGACTAACCTCATGAGGGCTAGCGAGTCAATCGCATCATCAATTACCTTATAGCCTAGCTAGGATACAGCTCAAGAAAATACATGATGTAGCTACAACGACTTGAACACGAGACATTTTCTTAATTAACATTCGTTCTGTTGACATTCCACTACACCCTTCAAGTGATAGGTTCAACATTTTTTTTTCTTTTTTTTTTTTTGCAAAATAGGTTCAACATTAATTTTGAATTTTCACACAATTCATAAATTAATTTAAGTCTCTCGCTCATTTTATTCTTGATTGTTATTAGGAACTGAAAATTATTTTTCTGTCTTTTGCTTGTATTGTTTAAAAAATGTGTGTCCTCGCTAATAATAATAATAATAATAATAATAATAATAATAATAATAATATAATTAAGTAAAATTAATAATA
This sequence comes from Stephania yunnanensis, assembly GCA_039657365.1. NCBI lineage: Eukaryota > Viridiplantae > Streptophyta > Magnoliopsida > Ranunculales > Menispermaceae > Stephania > Stephania yunnanensis. The sequence goes on along the minus strand of CM077584.1, from coordinate 10,244,490 downwards.
ATAATAATAATTAATAATAATGATATATATATATAAGCCAATTAATCATTTTTCTGTGTGTATAAATGACATGCGTGTGTAAGTTTAGCATTTCAACAGATCATCGATGCGCGTGATGGAATAAATGAGACATGTGTTACGAGGAGGGACCTGAAATTAAAGCTACTTAGAATTAAATGTACTAAGAATATCTATTTATATTGATACTATTTAATTAAGTAATGCTAGATGGATTCAAAAAGTCCGACTCAAACAATCAAAAAGACATAAAGACCCTTAATTAAAATTCATTATTAATGTTTGAGGTAGAAGGTAATTATGTATTTTACTTAGATAGATATCTTAAATTGTTAAAAAAAAATCTTTGAGTCCGGATTCAAAGAATCCAAACAGATTTTTTGTTTAATTAAATTAAGCTTACTTTTAATTCAATGACACAATGACACACTTTCAATTATTTGGATAAAGTATACATAGAAATTACAATTTATAGAATCTATAGATCCAGGACCACCACATTATTGATTCCATTGAATTAATAAATCAATCAATAATTAATGTTTATAATATGATCGATCATCGTGCATGCATGAAATCACTATAATAGTGCATACCTAGCTTCATCTCTATATAAAGCTCGCCAAGCTTTCCTTTCTGGAGACATCAAACAAGAATGTATATGCATACATATACATACATATATATGTTCTTTATTACTTATATAACGAGGAGGATTGGCGATGAGTTTTGAGCCTTCAACCGAGCGCGTGTCAGTACTATACTAGTAGCGAAGAAGATAAATTGATCAATGTTTGTATATAATATATATACATGTATGTAGGTATATTGCGTGCTTTTATCAAAATATAGAGGAAGTGACAGAAGAGAGTGAGCACACATGGTAATATTTCTTGTATGAATTCTCCTACTTGAGCTATGCGTGCTCTCTCTCTATCTGTCACACCTACTAATCAAACTATAAATACATATATATATATATATATATATATATATATTAATCGCGTACTTAATTTTATTTTCCAAATATTCTTTTGAACTCAGATGTTACCCCAAGGCTTTCTTTTAATTTGTAAAAAGATTGCAACCGAGGGAGGGACTGTGTACCCTCAGACCCAAGTATATTTTTCTGTCATACAAATATTTGTTACTACTTGTTAGTTTTATTTTTGTCATCCTCACTTGTATCATATGCGTCATTGCGTGCAATTTCTTTGGGAAAATCTATAGCTATGTACCATATATTATAACACTATATACAAAAAATATATACCCTTTTATTTTCAAAATATATACACCCTTTTCTTCTAAAAAAAAAATGCTCGTGACCTTATATATGTTTAAAGATTTTTATGCTAGCTATGGTTGGATTTATGACTTTCTTTTTTTTGATAGAAAATTTATGACTTTTAATGTGCGCGCGCGTTTATGTCAATGACTTTCTAATGTGTTTGATTTATGTGAAGGTAGGAAAAGTGACAGAAGAGAGTGAGCACCCATGGTGATTCTTGTATGAAACTTCACACTAGAAGCTATGAGTGCTCACTCTCTGCCTGTCACTCACCAATCCAGCCACAGAGATCGACCAATCACGTCGTTTTTTAAGCAATTAAAACTTGAATTTTTAGTTTCTTTTTAGGCTTAATTAATTTGCATGATATTTGATAGAATATACATGTACATATATATGTATGGGTGTGTGTATATATATGTCTCTATATATAATAAATAAATACATAATTATATATTTATAATTATATATACATTTTTTTGAATACCAAACCAATCATACCATGTCCCTCAAATTAAATATTTTGCAGATGCATGGCTTTGAAAAAAAAAACCTTGCACTTGCATGGAGATATAGAGATTGCAATCACGTATACATGCCAATATATATACATGCCAATATATTCGTGTATATTAAAACTATTGCAATTATAGTTTATTAAGAATTATATATGCAGTAAAATTAATTAAGCAGTACTGTGGAGAATGTGTAGTGATTTCTAAGAGGAGCCTTAGTACTTTGAGATGGGTTCGATTTGCAGCTGCAACTACGAACTATTCCTCATTCGACCTCTGGGTTATAGTGGTAGTTAGGGGCCATTCCTAACCCCATGGTATTAGTCAAGCTCTAATCATGAGGAGCTAAGGTGGTTCAGATGCCCACAATAATAAAAAAACAAAAAGAATTGTGTAGTAAACATACAACAAAGCTCATTCTTAGCTTTTCTTCCATATGCATTATAAAGAACATCAAACCCTAAAAAAAAAAATTAGGTAGTAGGTGTTGTGAAGTATGGATGACCATGCATGTACACCAACATATTGTGTAGTCATATAACTTGTATTTCTCACTAATGGTACCCTCACTTGTCCATGTAATATCATGTTGTTTATAATCATTTTCAATGTACACCAACTCTTCCATGTATTGTCAAATTACTTGTAATGTGTTGTATGACATGTAGTGTGCGTGTTACTTGTACACATTGTCTAAGTACGTTATTCATCATCACCAAAGGACCGGTATAAAGGGTACCAATTAGGGATGAAAGCGGGGCGAGGAATCTCCGCAGGGGACGGGGGTTCCCTACAACGGGGATGGGGATGAGGAATTTAAATGGGGATGGAGGTGGGGATGGAGATAAAATCTCATACACACGTGGGTATAGGTAAGAGGATGGAGAAAAATATATATGCGCAGGGATTCGCGGGGATCCCCGAAGGGAATCCCCATTGATAATCTCCGTGGGAATTATCAATGGGGATCTCCTCGGGTATCCCCATTAGGGATCCCTACGGGGATCCCCACAGAGATCCCTATATATATATATATATATATATATATATCAAATACATCTATATATATTGTATATATCAATTTTATATAATATTACAAGGCTTTTATCCAAAGCACTAGTGATAAACAAACTCAATGTGATTTATAATTTTAACTTTTTGGTTAATTCTATGTTTTGTTTTGAATTGTTTGCAACTATATTTATATGTTATACTTTATTTGGTTGAAATTTTCAACAATTGTGATCCTATGTATGCGGACCATACTTTTTGTAAATCTTTTTGAAAAAAATTAAGTGGGAAAAAATATTTCTCTGCAGTGATTCTTCGCAAAATCCCCAAGAATCCCCACGGGGATCTTCAATAGGGAAAGATTCTCCCATGGAGATTCTTAGTACCAACCTCATTGTAGAAACACACCAAGTTGAATAAAGAACTTCTCATTCCAACTCTTTTATTCTTCTATTTTCCTTTGTAGTAGTAGTTCTTCGTCTTTTACTTTCTTTCTCTAGTTTCTAGCAAGTCTTAATTTAGTTTACAACAATAAGGTTGTACCTAGTAATCTTTCAATCACATTTTTTAATAAAAAACTAACTTAATTACATTATTTTGACTTCAACCTGGTCGAACTCTTACTATTGGAGTATGTTTTTTTGACAGGAAATTAAAGAAACAATTTTCGCACCCACCAAGATTTGAACATATGACCATTTACTTCCAAATCTTATACCAAATCATTGGGCCACCCAACACAGAAGTTTGTTAATTGCATAGCTATTAAATCAAAATCTAATGGTCCTAAAATGTGTGTGTATATATATATATATAGATACATGTGATGGTAACTATATAATTGTTTTTGTGTAGTACATATTACTAGAGAATTCTTGTTATATATAATTGTGTTCTACAGAGTTCTCCTTGCTAGCTTGATGATATTGATTTAATAGCTTTCTTTAGGAGATATTATCTTAGTTTTTATTGATTAGTTACGCATGATATTTCCTAATTAATTGTTCATTAATTTGTGCCTCCTTGAGGCATATGTTTATTTTTTTAATCTTCTGGACCATATAAAAAAACATTAAGATATTATTGAAAAAACGCGAAAGCTTCAGAAAATATTGTGTTATATCTTATATTTTTTTAGGAGAGGATACTTTATCCCACATCAGAATAATGTTGTAAATCAATTGATGTAAATAATAAATTTTGATGTTCCACTTGCAGCTTTTTTTTTTTTTTTTTTTTTGAAAACCCAAAAACCTCTTTTCATTCCAAATCAGATGACAAAAATTAGTTAGGAAAGATGGTAAAACCCAAAAACCTTCTTTCCGACTAGGCATAAAATAAGCTTCCCTTACGATACTATGGGTCGTTACATTTGTTGATCGACGTACAAAACACAAAGGATAGGACCTCATATCCTTAAACAAGTGTAGCGGCCCCAAATCCCTGAGGCCGCCACGGGTGCCAACATGGGCCCACTGCCTTGCCACGTCAGGCCTAGTTGTGTCCCACGTGCCATTAACCAACACAACTTTATTCAAAACCCAATACTTGACCAACTTACATCATGAAAAGTTACAAGTTAGTTCATTTGGACTCAATTCACCTGTTAAGATCATTTTTAACAATCAAATTATAGTAGAAGACTAATTATACTTGATAAGCAGTAAACATATATATTCAAGTCTTATGAGCATAAACCTAATGTGGAAAACCCATAATATAAACATCATAATCAGAAAGATGGTCATAATCCTCAAAATAAGCCAATATACAAGTCATGGGTAGCTCACAAAATTATCCCGTATCCTAAAAGCAAATATAAATATATAAACATATGAGAGAGGCCGTAGTCTGTCACAAGTAGTCCTCAAGCTTCCCCTTGCCTCGACTCATACCGAGGTTTGCACTCATGCCATTACAACAAAATAGAAGGCGAGTCCAGAGTGAGTAATCTTAAGGAAATTCAATGAACTTTTATAAAAATAAGATACATGAATTTGAATGAAAGCTATTAAATAAACATGCGAAAAATTAAAACAGTCAATTGTGCTTATTGCATGAATACATAATAGGCAAGCTCAAAATGTATTTCTACAACCTAAGTCAGACTAGCACCATACTTCAGATTCTCCCGCGAGCACTGCCAGCGAGTCACACTCCAGTATGGCTAGTCTTCGGGTCCTCTCAATGACCGGCGTGGTCCCACGTGTGCACCGAAAATATCCTCGGGTCGAACTATTCACCGAGACCCCGGGTGACATGAGCTATATTCTAGTGGACATACACACATAGGTGGGAGCGCACTCAACCAAACCATCCATATAAACCATACCAAAAAGGAATAATGAAATTACTGAATGGAAAAAATATAAGGAAATAAATAAATAAATACACGAGAGAATTTCAATTAGGTTACTACACACCTCAAACCGCGCTCCACTAATACAAAAGCGATCTCCACACCTCAAAATGCGTGCTCCAACACTCGTCGATCAAATCCAAGTACCTAATATTCGTTAATTTATCAATTTCTCAAACTTTGAAATTTTCCAAATTCACATTATAGTATCAAACCCATCTTATTAATTCATATTATACCCGGTATCAATCACCGTGATAGGCCCCCAATTGGCCGAATCGAAACCAAATTTGAAAAAAGTTTTTTTTTTTTTTTTAATTCCAGGCGAAACGGCGCCGCCCACGACGCCTAATGGGCAGTTAGCCTTGCCTTTCCGCGCCGTGGTTAGGATTTTCTCGGAACCCCCGACTCCAACTTCGAGACTCAAATTCGATCCAATCCCTTATGATTCACCAAAACTACCATATGGTACGTTCAAACCACTTTAAAACTCGTTCGAAATTCAAACCAAACTTGGCGAAAACCAGATAAAACTCAACGAAACCCTAATAAGACACCACAATTTCAACGCCACTATCCAGAACATCCAATACCATGATAATTGCTCTCATCCAACTCAAAAATCATAGCAAAAACTCCCAAACTAGCGAGCTAATTCATATATTCGAAATCTACGTCAAAACCCGAAAATTCACACTCGAAACGTAAAGAACGACGAGGAGAACGTGAATCTCACATTGGATCATCGATTGCTCATTGTATGAACCTCCAAATCTTCACTTGAAATTCATCAAAATCCCCTAAATTCTCATCCAAAATGACAGAGAAGAGAGAAAAGGTGGTGAAATGAGATATTTTTTGGACTTTTATGGCCATTACAAAAAAATAACAAATTAGAAACGAAATTAGCAACGGAATAAGTGTCCGTTGCTAAGAAATAGCAAAAGGGAAATGGAGGGGAAAATGTTTTTCTAATTAGAAATGGATTAGCAATGGAATTTAGCAATGAAAACTAATTCTGTTGGTTCCCTTGCTAATCCGTCGCAATTTACTTTTAGCAACAGATTAGCAACGGATTAGAAATTACCAACTGATTAGCAACGAAATTTACCTAATCCGTTGCTAAACTAATTTGCAACAGACTACCAATGGATTAGCACAGATTCCTTTGCTAATCCGTTGCTAAATGTGATCCGTTGGTATTTCGTTGCTAAGTTGAAAAGTGAGATAAAAAATGTATCAATACATGTTTTTCCTCTGCACATACACACACACGCACAAATTGACACGCCTCTACACCCCACCCACCGACCGCCTCTGCACACTACGCACCGCCTCTGCACCGACAACCTCATCTGCCGGTTCCGGCTCCCTCCTCGCCGCCAGCGCCGACTTGGAAAGATTTTCTCCAAGTTACTCTTTCTGTGCACCGGCCACCTCCCCTGATCTCTCTACTCCGTCCTGTGCATCGACCGCCTCCCCTCCTCCTCTGGTTTCGACTCCCTCCTCGCCGCCAACACCGAGTTGGAGACTTTCTCCATATTCCCCTCTCTCTGCACCAAACACCTCTCCTCCTATCTCTGCTCCCATCCTCCTTTCTCTCCTCTGCACCGACCGCCTCCCCTCAGCCAGTTTCGATTCCCTCATTGACGCCCTACTTTCTCTCTCTCAAGCACTGACCGCCTCTCTTTTCTCCGTTCGTCTTCGTTGTCATGTGCACTATCTTCTCCGTCCTCCTCTCTTTGCACTGACCGCCTCGCCTTTTTCTCCCTCCTCCTCGCCGCCGCCTTCCTCTCTGCCTTCATTAGCAACGGATCCACTGATGCTCCCTCAGATCGCCCAGATCTTAGCCTACGACGAGATTACCGCCGTCTCCACTCACCTCACCATCGTTCGCACTTACCTCAACGAGATCGTCGTCGTCCGCCGTGTCCATCCTGACGTCACCACCATTTGAGTCTCAGTTATCTTTTTCCATTGAATTGAGTGGCGAAGAGAAGATGAGGTGAGTTTTCTTGTTTGATTTTGTTACAATGTCAAGTTCTTTGATTTGGTTCTATTCATTGGAACCCCATTCGATTGTTGATCTGAGTTATGTCGATCTTTTGAGAATGAAAAGTTGAATGTATTAATTTCGTTATAATTGTTTGAATTTCTGAGTTTGCGTTGTTGTTGTTGTTGTGTTGGTCATTTGGTATTCTTCTCTATAAGTTGTCAACCTCTAAATTCTTGGTACTTTTTAAGATAATTTCATGATATTGATTCCAATTGAATCCCTAATTTTATGGCTACCTAAGTTAATCTTCCTCTAACATTATATACGTATATATGTTTATGATATATATATAGTGCATATTCTGAGTCCCATTTGTAATCCTCTAATTTAATTGGTGCTAATTAATAATAAATGTACGATGGTGAAATCTATGGTTGTCAACTTGGTACAACAATAAAAAACAAATAATATATACATAAGATGAGTTATTGAATTAGTATTTGAAATGTTAAATAAAGTGACCTATTATACAACCGCATGTGTATTTGAGAGATGTGTTCACAAATAACAAATTAAGTGTATCCAAAAGATTAGTATAATTATATAACTGCATGTGTATGCTTTAGCATCACTATCATGATGTTAAATAAAGATACCTTTTTGATAAAAAGAATGTTAAAACCACCTAGTCAAATTTGGTTATATAACTAGTACTGCCATATTTCTCTATAGGTATATATATTTATTCTATCTATGTTGTTTGGTTGGCTTGTTGTGTTAATGCATATATGCATACAAGTGAACGAGTTGTTCAAACTGAATTAATTCCTCGTACATTATTCTCTTCTTCTCTTGTCCTTACCACACATACGTATATACATAAGTTTTTATTTCGTTAATGCATATATACATACAAGTGAATGAGTTGTTAATGCATATGTACATAAGTTTTTTATTTTGTTAATTAAATATTCTTATCATAATATGGAAAAATAAGTACAGATGGAGCACTAGAAGAAATTGGGAATCGAGTGATAGAGGTTGGGTTAAGTATTATGGAAAAAAAAAACTAATGATTTTTCAATGACTCGACCTTAGCAATTATAAGTCCATGGATTCCTCATTTAATAAGTTACGGAAAAACATGTTGAGATAATTGAGAGGAGTTTTTTATTTGGCATCATGAAAACTTTTATTGAGTTTAAGACTACATTTTTTATTCGAATAAATAGCTTTATCATAGTAACGTTGCTATGCACTGTATTTTCAGCATATCTCGCTTTCTTTTAGTATGACATTATATTTATCTTATCCCTCACTAACTTTTGAATGCATTGTTACACAATGTAAAAAAAGAGCTAATTTAATTCAAAGCCCTAAAATTAACCTGAACCTTTCTTTATTATTGAAAAATGACTCGGTATCATGAGATAAAGAATCATTTTCTATGGCATGTAAGAGAAAAGTAATCACTACTTTGAGCACAACTTCTTAGTTTTAAATTGAAAGGGAAAATTTTAAAAGTAGTGTCTCATTTTTTGACTATCAAAGGTTTGTTTTCATCTGATTCTTAAACTTGGTTTTGATATTTTCTAGGTAGTAAAGGTGATCATCTCGACTCTTTGAAATTATTCGTAATTGGGAGTGTCATATTCATCATCTAGTTCGTTGGGCTCAAACCCCATTCCTTCTTTCTCGTATTCCCTATAGTGGGGGAAATTCAGGTAAATTTTGTAAATGGTCAATCCATTAATTTCGATTAGAAATTATGATTTGAATCATTTTATGAATTTCTTGAAATGTTAATATATCTTGGATTTAACCTTTTAATTCATGCTTACATGATATTATGAAATGTTGGGGAGATATGAGACTTTATAGGCATTCTCCCGTTGTTGTTTATTAGGTTATAAAATTTATTGGTAGTCTATATTATTGAGGAAACTTGGATGAAATTTTTGTACAATATGCAAAACTAGTGGTATGACGTTATTGGGACAAAAAAAGGATTTGAAGTAGCAAACAAGAACATAAATTGGATGAAAGAACAAGGTCTGAGCTATGGAAGTTACAAAAAAAGTAAATAAATTGGAGCTATTATTCATTTATGCTTGTATTTTGAGTAGAATGAAAAACACAATCTTTTACATTGATGGCATTCATAAAAATATACAACCTTAGCTCTCGGCTTTGGTCTAGTAAGCTTTTTTATGAACTACTCTACCAACACTGTTTGACATCCAACAATGATGCCAAAAGTAACTTAATGATTCTTGTTTATTTTACATAAAAATATACAACCTTAGACCTCGAATTCGGTCGATTTCACCCTTTTCAATCTTAACTAGGTTTACCTCCTTTTCGAAATTCATTATCTTTAGTTATCTAGTTTAATACCTTGAGGGATATAACAAAAATGAACTAATTACTCACAATAATTTTGATTTGCTTTCATGCCTTTCAATCTTACCTACTTATAAAAGTCGTGCATGAATGGGATGGCACGAGTTCAATTCACGTTGAACTTCAATTGGTGCATTGCAATTTATTAACATTAAATTAGTTTTTGACATGTAATTCTTTTCTTCTGCTTGTCTATTCTATGTGGCATGATATGCATGTTGCCATTGTCAACTATTCCTAATTAGTGATCTACTGTCATTAAGTTTGTAGTATATTAACTCGTTGTCAAGTTGCATCGTCACCATGCAAGCCTAGAGATGTCAAAGTCTTCACTGAAAAAAGTTGTTTAATTCATGTTAATATGATATTATGAAATGTTGGGCAGATGTGACACCTTCTAGGCATTCTCCTATTGATGTTTATTAGGTTCAGAAAATTCTTAAAGTCTATATTATAGAGGAAGCTCTGCAATTTTTTTTTGTAGAAGTAACATATATATTCATGATCTAGCTAAAGGCTTTGCAATAAACTTTACACAAACATTTTATAAATGTATCCTAAGACATTGATTAGTCTAAGAATTACGAAATAAAAACGGAATTGTTGACATTTGCATCTAAATTATAAGTAATCATATTTTGTAGAGAATGTTGATCGCGAATAGAGAGTGGATGTATAATCGCCTCAATAACGGGTTTATTCGAAGGAATTTTTTGTAAGGGTATAAGAATTCATAGAGTTTGCAAAGGCGAATTGTACCACTTATCACAATAAGGGTAGGATTAAGTGCCCATGTAATCGCAATAAATGTCGGCTCCTACCCTATTTCGATGTTCAGACTGTTGAGTACCACATATGTAGGTATGGGTTTGTTCCTGGATACTATTGTTCATACGAACATGGTGAGAAAGAAGGTCAGGATACGACGTCCAATTTCAACAATTTCGAAAACAATTATGACGCCGAAATTGAATCGACTATGGTCAACCGACGTCAACTTACCAAAAGATGCTACACGACGCGGCGGGGCCTAGTTTTAACTGGAATCACATGGAATAGGAGCCCAACCCCCAAGCACAACAATTGTTTGACATGATTGACGCTGGTAATGAGCAATTGTGGCCGAGTTGTGAGAACACGACGAAATTTTTTGCCATGACTAGATTGCTTTCTTTGAAATTGACACACCTCGTCTCTGAACGTTGTTACGATGGGTTCATGCAATTCATCAAAAAAATGTTGCCTAACAACAACACATTAGTTGACAGTTTCTACTCAACAAAAAAACTTATACAAGGACTTGGTCTACCTGTCAAGAAGATATATTGTTATGAAAATCAGTGTATGATTTGTTGGGGAGATGACTATGAGTTAGCATCATGCAAAATTTGTTGCTATTCCCGGTACATGCCACAACGACGTAGTCGCACTAGGAACACAAAAACACGACCTTACAAACAAATGTATTACTTTCCTTTAGGCCCTCGATTACAACACTTATTCTCTTCCAATCAACATTTAGACATATGCGTTGGCACGACGAACATGTGTCCCCAAACGATGTTATGCAACATTGTTCAGATTCGATGGCATGGAGACATTTCAACGAAGTGAATAAAGAGTTCAGCGCAGAGATTCGAAATGTTCCTTTGGGGCTCTGCATAGACGGTTTTCAACCGTTTGGGTTAAGTGGGAGGCTTTACTCTTCGCGGCCCGTGATTTTGACTCCATACTATCTTCCACCATCGATGTGCATGAAAAAAGAATTTATGTTCTTGATTGTTATCGTTCCCAGACCGACCAACCCTAGCCATAAAATAGATGTTTTCTTGCAACAAGATTTATGACACAATGGTTTAATAACGTACAATGTTTCTACAAAATCAAATTTCCAAATGCGAGCAGCTCTATTATGGAAAGTAAGTGACTTCCCCGCATATAGCATGTTGTTAGGTTGGAGCATATATTGCAAAATGGCTTGTCTGTACTGCATGGATGATAAAGAAACATTTCAACTTCTCCACAGTAGGAAAACTTCATGGTTTGACTGTCATATCTGATTTTTGCCTCAAAACTCTAATCTTAGGAAAGACAAAAATGGTTTTCTAAGAGGGAAAACAGTAATAAATGAAGAACCTCCATTGATATAATCTGGCGATGAGATTTTGATGAAAATCAAGGCCTTGGGGTTAATGAAAGTGATAGAAACCGGCGCCCATGCCAAAAATTTAGAGATTGCTAATGGTTTAGGATGGAGGAAACGGAGCATCTTTTGAGACTTGTCGTATTAGAAGACGAACTCGATCAGACACAACTTGGTTATAATGCACATAGAGAAAAATATGTTCGACAACATATTCAATACTATTATGAGTGTGCCGAGGACAACTAAGGACAATGTGAAGTCGAGACAAGATGTTCGCGATCTTTGTCACCGACCTTTTCTACATATAAATGAAGTATCCGCTAGCATGCTACATTCTTTATAACCCTAAAAAAGCAAATTATGCGAGTGGATATGATCTTTGCTTTTTCCCGACGGATATGCTTCTAATTTCGAGCGTTGCGTATGCCAAAAGGGGCTAAAGTTGTTCGGGATAAAGAGTCACGGTTGCCATATTTTCACGAAAATACTATTTCCAATTGCATTTCAGGAACTTCTTCCATACGCTGTTTGGGTCGCCATTAGCGAGCTTAGTTTATTCTTTCGATCACTGGCAGCTAAAAGTGTAACAGTTCAGGATATGGCTCATTTAGAGTATGAAATAACTCTAATAATTTGTAAACTGGAGAAAATATTTCCTCCAAATCTCTTTGACTCAATAGAACACTTGCCAATCCACTTGCCTTAAGAGGGTCGACTTGATGGCCCAATACAATTTTGCTGGATGTACTCGTTTGAGAGGCAAGTTCGCTCATGCTTAATTATAAATTAACCGATTATGTCGTTTGATGATTATCAAACTATTGTTTATCATCAACATGAATTCCTTAGGTACCTTAAGTACTTGAAAAATAATGTGCGGAACAAAGCGAAAGTCAAAGGATTGATGTGCAATGCTTATTTGGTAGAAGAAACAACCTCGTTTTGTTATTATTATTTTGAAAACCACATTCCCACCTTGCACAACTGAGCTTAACGCAATGAAGACGATGGTGTCGGTCCTAATCCTCATTTCGTCGGTGACTTCTCCATCTTTACTCACCCAGGACATACCGTTGGTACCGGAAAAAAAAAAGATTCCTGATGAAACAAGAGTACAATGCTGCTCACACTTAGATCTTGCTTTATAGTCCTGAAGTCACGCCATACATCTTGTAAGTCACTCTAAAAACTCAATTTGTTGTTTATGTTTATGGTTTAACATATTTTTTTTTCTTCTAACGGACGAGTGTCAAATGTAGCATTTTCATTAACCATTTACATATGCCAGACGGGGAAGAGACGGATGTTGATTATAATCTAGAGTAGAATTTTGCTAAGTGGTTTCAAACATATGTAATGTCAATTCTGTTATTTAGAAAGATTCTCCTTTTTCTTATAATGTTATGTTATAATCGTTATGCGTTTGTGAGCAGACATGACATAACATCACATATGAGACACTTCGTCATCTGCAATCAGTCCTCTATGATCTTGTGTCGTCTACCTGGGATATATTGTTAATGGATACAAATTTCACAACATGATGTATGGTGCTAATAAAGCTACACAAAACAGTGGGGTTTGTGTGAAAGGCTTTAACTACGCTGATGTGTCCCACGATTTCTACGGAAGACTACAAGATGTTATCCAGATTGAATACAGTGGCTTTAAGCGCATTGTGTTGTTTAAATGTGAATGGTTTGACCCCACAGAACCTGCTAGTGTAAGGACTCACCCTTCACTCAAGTTGGTCGAGGTTCATCGAGCTCGACGGTATAACAAATACGAGCCTTTCATTATGGCAATGCAGCCTGTCAGATCTTCTATCTTACATGCCCTTCTATGAAGCATGAATGACAAGAGTGGTTAGCTATTTGTAGTTTTTAGCCAAAGTTCGCCGATGAGGGAACTATTGTCGATGATGAGATTGTTCGTTCGATAGATATGACATTCCAATCGAACAAACCAACTTCGTACGTTGTCACTGATCCGATAAATGACATTGGATTGGTAGTTAATCCAACGAGTTCCAACATGATCGGTGTACCAGAGGATAGTGACTATGACGAGGAAGATCAGGTGTTAGATTATAATAGTTAAAGTGAATTTGAAACAGACAATAGCGAGTGACGTATGTTTATTTTCTTATATTTTGCTGATAGTGACGTATGCTTATTTACTTGTATTTTGATGTTTAAGTTGATTCATTTCTTAACTCATATTACTTATACGATTATAAGTAACATATTTTAGTAGGCATGACACGAAGACCTCTGGACACGATTCCGACAACGGTGACCTTGACAATCAGCCTCAGATGGGAGGTGGTGGAAGATGCACTCCTGCAGTGCGAGGTAGAGGACTATCGAGAGGTCGAGGCCAATCTGGAAGGGGTTGAGCTACATCAGGAGATAGAATATCATTACGAGAAGGTCAGACGGGACCCATCATTTGTGGTGCATGGTCATCCGACCAAGGTCTCGACATTATTTCACCGTCGTCGTCGATGAGACCGACTTTGACGACACATATTCCCACTATTTCGCCGACGAGCCCGTCATCATCCAATCACACTCCATCGTCACATTCTACTCAATCTGGTAGTTCATCTCGACATGACACTCCTTTGCCTACTATATCTGCTCCACCTTCCACTACATCGCCCGCACCATCTGGCGGGTCCTACGAGGTCATGAGAGCCCTCGCTCGAGCGCCTCAAAGGTGCATTGGAGCTCCCCCCGCAGCCTCCTCAGTAGCCCCCTTCCATAAGCTCATATAGCAGCACCTTAGGAGGATGACGAGGCATGCCCCATATTATTAGATTCCCTATTACTATTGAGTCTGTCGGGTAAGTTATCATACCATTTAGAAATGACTAATTAATTATACGTAACCTAACTATAAGTAGAGCAAGGAGATCATTTTTCTAAGTTCATTAAGTTGAAAATGAACATGAAAAATCATTGGGTTTTACATCCTTCTGAAGTCTGTGCTCGGAGGATGACTAAAATCTTCAAGCGGGGGATGATTATTGAGGGGTATTGTTGGAAGTCAGTACCTGATCATCAAAAGGAAATATATTGGGAGACATGAAAAGTAAGTAAATGACACTAAACGATTGAAGATTTTGATTAAATACATTATTTCTTTGAAAAAATCATAATTAACTATATTCATCTTTTTCAGCCATACTTCCTATGGGACCCATCAATTGATGAGGCTATTGTAAGAGTTGCCTACGATGCAAAGGCGTGCGTTAGGTACGTCACATTGATGAATGAGCTTCGTACCCTTGGTGTGAGGCCGGACTTTGTCACTGATAAGGCATGGAATAGATACCGTGACTATTGGGCAAGCGCAGATTTCAGGGCCAGGTCTGAGAAGGTTTCATATAACAGAAAAAGTGAAAAGGGCGGCCCTAGTATAGGCCCTTCAAAGCACACCAATGGAAGACGGTCTTTTCGGACCTATGAGGATATATTAGTAAGTGTCATGGTTATTTGACGTTTCTTTAGAACTTATAAGGTTACCGCGCTAATAAGTTGTAAACTTTGATCTTTTGTGTGTAGGCTTTGGATAAGGATGGAGACGGTGAGGTTACTCCTAATGATGTCTTCCTTCATGTCTATACAAAAGATCATGATGGGGTGACATTCACTGATAGTAGATCAACGCAGTTTTATGTAAGTATCTTGTTAATATAAAATTTAGAATTTCTTATAAAAAAAATGCTATGATTATGCATATAATGAGATATCTTTCATCATCACTTTGGCATGATTTTTGCTTGTTTTAAATCTTTTATTGACTATGTTTACCAAACACTCTCCCAATGTTGTTTTATTTTTCTAGATAGATAAGGACAATTGAAATTAATTAGTAAGCACAATATAACAACCTAGGCAGAACCTATTGAATTCATTAATTGGTGCTATGTATGTATACATGCCTTAATTTTAGGAATTAATGAACAATATGTATGACTTAATTATTACAAGAAGCCTCATATAAGTATATGCACTCTTTTCTTTCACATTTTGAAAAATAATTCAAGCACAATATAACAACATAGGCATTGCTTGTATGCACATGAGTAAAAAAAAACTATGTTAACGGAGTCAATTCACTCTTTATAGACAAACTAAATAGATGAGTTGGGTAACTAGCACATGGAGATAAATCCTTGCTCTAAATAGTTTCTTTGTTTCTCAATCTTTTGTTGGATGGACATCCACCAATTTCGGTCCCACTTTTAGAGGAATTCTTCGCTACACCCAATTGGAAACAACTATTAAGTTGGAGTTGTTGATTATATGACTTTTGCTACTTTTAAGCACACTAAATGATTTTGGGGAACTCCATTTTTATTTTTATTTTTCAATTATTTATTTTTAGTTTTTTTAGTTCCTTTCTCGACTTTGTTTTTGTGCAAGTGAAGCTCGTGAGGAGGCGTGAGGAGCACACTTCGGCAACATCGGACCAGCTGATTGATGAGGTGCAACTTTACTACGATATGACAGGGGTCTGCCCAAAGGGGCGTATTTATAGGCTCGGATCACTTGCCAGGAAGACGAGGAGATATGCAGACCCGGTGCTAGCGCATCCCAAGAGCCGATGGTGCGGCGTTTAGAGTTTGATGCAGTTGTTCAGAGGCTTGCGCAGTTTGAGGCTTTCGTGCAGAGTCAATTGGGAATGCGCATGGACTTTGGTGTGAACACCTCTCAGGCACCACCACCTCCACCACCTCAGGAGCATCATCAGCAGGTTGGGATGGATCCGACTTGTTCACCACTACAGCGGAATGACAATGGCGATAGAGATAGTCCGATTGGGTGGACGAGGAGCACCTTGGTGACAAAAATTAGGTATTTCATTTGGTTTTGTACAGCTTTTAGGTATGTTAACAAAATTTAAACAACATTTTGTATATATTGAGATTGAAGTCTTTTTTTTTTTTTTTGTTTAATGATATAACATTTAATATTTTGTATGAATGAAATGTCTTGAAATTTAGTTTTGGAGGATGTTATAGATCCCCCAAGGAGTCGTTTGAAGGGGGTGGAGGGCGTTGGAGAAGGCCAACAACACGTTTTGTTGCTTAGAAGAACCATGCTGGAACAAATTGCAAATTAAAAAAAATTTCTAGACTTACAAACGGAATAGCAACGGATTAGCAACGAGATCCATGCATTTTGTTGCTAATCCATTCCTAAATTAGAAATGAAATTCAAACGAGTAGTACATGTTCTGGGTTGATAAGATGAATTCCGTTTCTAATTCGTTGCTAATTTAATGAAATAGAAATAAAAAACATGAATTACGTTTCTATTCTATTGCTAATTAGCAATGGAATTCATCTCATATACGATTTTTTAGTATTATTTTCATCTCTAATCCGTTTTTGTTCCGTCTCTAAATAGAAACGAAAATTAATTTTTCGTTGCTAAATATTTAGTAATGATGATTTCACAAACGAAACTGATTCCATTGTTAATCTGTTTCTAATAGTATTTCCATTGGTATTCTGTTGCTAATCCATTCATATTTTGTTGCTATTCCATTTCTAATCTGTTGCTAAATCTCTATTTTTTGTAGTGAATCTTTTTATCATCTAGTGTGTGTAGATCCCAAAGACAACTTGGATGGTTGAGATAGGGTCAAAAACCCCATCTAAGGTGACTTAGATTGGTGACTTTGTCACTTGACCTTATCCTTATTCAATCCCATACATTAAACCTCAGGCGTTCAATACCCGCCTCTTCGCAGCGATGCGTATCATTCGCGTACACTCACGCCATTAAATGTCTAAAAAGTATTTTATACTAATTATTTAATGCATTTTATTCATTTATCATGTGTGTATTATTTCCCAACCTAGTGTAAATTTATTTGCCTACTCGGTACTCGCGTTTACACGCTAATCGAGGTGAATACATGTTACATTTTCTCGCATGAACAATAACAATATAAATACACACAAGGCAATGCAATTCAACATAATTAAGCATAAACAACGCAAATTATGCAAACAACATACAAAACTAACTATTTACTTATCTCAAACATGCCCGGTCCTAGCGGAGAGGTCCACGAGATGCTAAGCTAGCGTCCACATCGTCAAATACGTCATATTAATGACGTAATTAAAATCGAGCCATTGCGGTTCTTCCCAACTAGGAGAGATTTCGTCCTAAAATTGAAAACATTTAAATAAATTCTTACCGTCAAATAGCTTAGGGTAACGCGTCCACAAAGTAGATTCGAGCTCCTAAGTGAGTCCCTCGGTTCCATGATGCTGCCGACTAAAACTTTTGGGATATCCCTATTCAGTAGATTCTGTATCATACAGTCTATGATCTCAACTAGCTTCTTATCGTAGGTCTCGTCAGGCCGAACCTCTACCTTTCTGACATCCACCATTAGTCTCGATCCTGATCTAGCCAGCCTCAACATAGATATGTGAAATACTGGATGAACCCCAACTAACTGTGGTGGTAACTCCAACCTGTACGCCGCTTTGGCGACATATGCCTCGACTATGAACAACCCAATGAACCTTGGTGCCAGTTTCCCCTGGATGCCAACCTTTGATGACCTCTCCGGGCGAAACCTCCAAGTACACCAAGTCACCCACCTCGTAGATTAGATCCTTGTGATACTTGTTCGTATACTTATTTTGTCTATCCTGGGCTACCTGAAGCCTATGACGAATCTTCCTAATATTCTCAGTATGATCCACTACTACCTTAGGTCTTATGGCCGCTATATCCTCTGGTGCTGTTCAAAATGCTGGTGACCTGTAGGGCCTACCATATAGTGCCTCGAATGGTGGTATCCCAATAATTGCCTAATAGTTGTTGTTGTAGGCCAAACTCATACAAAGGCAGATAATCCTCTAACGAACCATCAAACTGCAAAATACAAGTCCCGAGCATATCCTCCAATATCTGAATCAATCGCTCTGACTGACTATCAGTCTGAAGATGATATGTCGTATGGAACTGTAGTTTGGTTCCAAACTGCTCTTGCATACTCTCCCAAAGCTTAGATGTCAGCCCGTGATCCCTATCAGAAATAATGGAAACTGGTACACTGTGAAGTCTGATGATCTATCTCTCGAAGATAACATTTAACTGTAGGAAGGAATATCTCATGGAAATCAGAATGAAGTGTGTCAAACTCGTCAACCTATCAATTACTACCCAAACTGCATCATGACGCCTCATAGTCTACGGTATGCCATTGACGAAGTCCATGGTCACGTGTTCCCAATTCTACCGAGGAATGGATAGCGGCTGTAGCAACCCAAATGGTCTCTTGTGCTCAGCCTTCACTTGTTGGCAAATATGACAACTCCTGACGTAGTTACCAACGTCAATCTTCATCCCTGGCCACAAAAAAAATCATCGCAAATCCTTAGCTAGTCTGTTAAACCTCTCACATAGCCCGTCAACTCTCTGACACTCAGCAACCCGCTCCAGAGACACCATAGGAACTCTTATCTGACAACAAATTTATTGTTCAATAATAGCCTCAGTCATACACATCACTGACGCTACCTTAAGAATTTTGTACTCTTGTATCATAGGCCGCATGACTGTTTGGCTTTCAATGCCAATCTGACTAAATGCATTAGCTACCACATTCATCTTCCCCAGATGGTACTCTATGACGAAGTTGTAATCCTTCAGTAACTCGAGCCATCTCCTCTGTCACATGTTCAACTCCCTCTGAGTGAACATATATCTCAAGCTCTGGTGATCAGTGAACAATACAAACCTCTCTCCATAGAGATAATGCCTCCAGGCCTTCAGTGCAAACACGGCTGCTGCAAGCTCCAAGTCATGCACTGGATAATTACCCTCATGGTGTCTCAACCATCGAGATAAGTAAGCCACTCGTTGTTTATCCTACATCAAGACACAGCCTAGTCCAGTGCCTGAAGTATCGCTATAAACTGATAAGCTACTTGCCACTAATAATGCTAACACTAGCGCATAAGTCAGCTTCCTCTTCAACTCCAAAAATACTTCCTCACACTCCTCGGACCATTAAAATCTGACATCTTTCTTGGTCAATCTAGTCATCGATGCTGTAATGAATAAAAAATTATGCATGAACTGCCGATAATGTCCTGTCAAACCTAAGGAACTCTGAATGTCAAAAACAGACTTAAGCGTCCTCCAGTAAATAATCGCCCAAATCTTGTCACCATTTACTGATATACCCTAATTACTAATGACATGCTCGAGGAACTTCACCTCACTCAGCCAAAATGCACACTTATTGAACTTAGCATACTTCCTATGCTCTCTCGGTGTCGTTAAAACATCCCTAAGATGCCTCTCGTGCTCCTTATGAGTATTGATGTATATCAAGATGTTGTCGATGAACACAATGACATATCGATTTAGAAATGGTCTTGAAACTCTATGCATCTAGTCCATGAAGATCACCAGCGCATCAGTCAGTCCAAATGGCATGACTGTGAACTCGAACAAACTGTATCTCGTTGTGAAAACGGTATTCTCACTTTCTTGAATCCTTAGTTGATGGTATCTTAATCGCAAATCAATCTTCGAGAAGAACTTGGCTTTTGCCAACTGGTCGAATAGGTTATCGATCCTGAGAAATGGGTAATGGTTCCTGACCGTCACCTAATTCAACTTCTTGTAATCAACACACATCCTCATGGTACCATCCTTATTCTTCACAAAAAGGACTGGAGCTCCCGAAGGAGACATACTAGAGTGAATGAAACCCTTATGTAGCAACTCCTCTAACTGAGTCCTCAATTCCTCCTGCTCAGAAGGAGGTATCCTATAAGGTCGGTTGTAAATAGGTCGTGTCCCTGGTATTAACTCAATAATGAACTTAACTACTCAGGGAGCTGGTAATCGTGAAATATCATCTGAAAATACATCGAAAAACTCACAGACTACTGGGACATCCTCAACCCTGATCACTTCCTTTGGCTCTGGCTTGATAGTCACAACAAACGCCTCCATCTCTTGAGTCATCGCTAAACGACCTCTAGTGATCCGTAAAGCTGTCACAACTCTGGCGAATGATAACTTTGGAATCCCCTCCATATTAAATGTAATAGCCTTACTAAAGCGGTCTATATGTGCGTGATATGCTGACAACAAATCCATGCCCAACATCACATCAAACTCCAGATACTTTAAAACTCGTAAATCAGTCGGCAACTGATGTCCCCTATATCAACAATACAATCCTGGCATATCCGATTAGGGTATATCTTATCCCCAACAACCGTACTGTGGACTAGATGTGTATCTAAAGTCTGTGCTTATAACTCTAACTGTCCTACCATGCGTTCAACAATAAAAGACAAAGTACTACCAGAATCAAACATGACATGCATAGGAGTGCCACAAATGGATAACGTACATGCGACAAGCTGTCCATCCCTCCGTGTCTAGCTGCACGACTGGAAGAGCAATAATATGAGCCTAATCTATGGCCTGGTCTGACTGTGGTAGTGGCGGTGTCAGTCTAGTACAGTCGACCTGTAGATGCCCAACCTGACCACAACTATAACGTGTTAGATCGGCGTACTAATCCAAATCCTAATTAATCCGAGTTAGACTTTAGATTAAGTTCGACGTATGTCGATTAGCGTGTGTGTGCGTTTGCATGACATATTGTGTTTGTTTGGATTATTAAATAAAAAATAAAAAAAGATTTTGAAATAATAACATATTATATACAAACCTATAAAATGGAAAATACCCAATAAAATATGATTTACCGGGACACCAAGTGTGACGAGGGAGACGTGGAATGAATGTGCATGCTCAAGGACACTTGTAGACACGTCTAGTGAGTTTATTGGTGAATAATACACGATATATAAATTTATATGTTTTTGGAATATATAAATATATATATATATATATATTGAAAAATAAAAGAATAATAGAAATATATGGATTGTTTGATAGTGTTGAACGGAACGCGAGTATACGATGTGTCAAAATTGGTGTCATAATAAGGTGTCTCATTTTAACACATCAATTGCTCGATCAGTCTTGAGATGATGCGATGCGTATCCCGAGAAAATTAATATATAAATCAAATTCATGTTTATCTCTTAATTCATTTCGATCAAACGAAACCGAGGAGAGTTTAGGTATTGATTTCGATCGAGGGAAGTCGTACAAGGTGTCAAATTGATCGTGATTGAGGAGCTTAATCGAGTCAACAACCCGAGAGCAACGTTTTAGTATGATTTGTTCTTATATTTGTTGACGTTCAATTTGATAAGGATGATAGAATCTTTGTGAATTATGTGTTTTGATGGTTGGTTTTGTGTATTACTTCATTTAAGGATGTTATTGATCAATTTTGATGTTTATACAACTATTTTTAGTGATTTGATGATGTTGTGGGTGAAACAAGGTTGATGCCTTGCGTTCTGCCAAAGACAGTACAGGGTGGCGCGCGTTCCACCTAATAGAGGAGTGCACTCCCTTCATCCATTGGGATGAACCCAGTTTTTGGAGCGCACCCCACCCACTAAAGGAGTGGGCCCGCACCCCAGAAAACAACAATATTGTGGTGATTTCATGAGGATTTCTAGGGGACTTAGAGGTGTGATTAAGGGTTATAATTAGAGTATAATGGACCTTTATTAACTATAATTGGTCTATAATGGGTGTTAGTTACCTGGGAGAGAGTTATTGGCCCGAAAAATTAAGAAATTGGGTGAAAAACTTAGACCGAGGTAAGGATGGATTCTCTTATTTATCAATATTGTCGGGCTATTTAGTATATATAGCTCATGTAGTTGTTGTAATGGAATGGGGGATTATGTACACTTTGACGGTTTTCAATAAACGAAAAACAGTGTGTAATGCGACCATGCTATAACTCCTAGTTTTAAGAATATGTTTTTATGAGATGGGTTACCTTCCCGACCTATATATAACTCTCACTCAATTCGATAAGTTGCATGGATTACATACACACTATTGGGTTTTGGATAGAACCTTTAGGCATTAGTGGATGGGCTAGAGAGCATATCGGCTAATGTGTTGGTCTAGCAATCTCATTAACGACATTGGTGGTTAATTGACCCTAGTTTTAGAAAATAAATGGGGATCACATTGTAATAGTCCATAATACTTGCTTTGCATCAGTTATCTATTGAATTTATATGATTTCCATATTCTTGTTATATATCATTGGTGCATGTTGTTATTGCATAATATCCTTGATTATTATATGAAATGTTGATATTTAATGTGAATCCTTATTTACTGAACAAGTTGGAGTGCTCACCCAAATTCAATATTTCAAGTTCGCAACTTTGCATTTCAGCTACTGGAAAGAGAAGATTTAGGAGTTTTGTATATTCTCTACGATGTAATGAGCCTTCATGTACTTATATAATATGTATGATGTCATTTGTTGTATATAAACAGGGTTCGGGAGGTTTTAATAAAGGCTTTGAGTTTTGGTAAACTCTGTATTACCATATACTTGTATATATTGAAAAGTTTAAATCTTTCACTGAGTATTACATTGATTTGTTTTATTCGATATAAATATATAGGTTAAGTTTATTAGGTATTGACGATGAGGCTGTTAGCTCTAGTTAAGTCTTGTTGGGTTACCAATGCTTAACATAATTTGTTAAGCATATGGTATTATAGACAAGTTTCAGGACGAGTATTGCCCTAATCAGGATATGGGATTCTACAACTTGGTATCAAAGCCTTAGATTTATTACTTTTAGAGGTAAAGTGGTAATAGTGATACAATATGGTATTATAGACAAGTTTCTAATCCTAATTTCACTGTTGAATGATGTTCACAGTGAATGATAACATAATTTGTAGTACCGAAACGAAAGTTTATTGACCTTGAGAGTAGTCTCAGGTTATGAATAAGCTTAGGTTTGATAAATGGTTTTTATCGTGTTTTAGGGGAAAATGAAAATGAAAACACTATTATACGTTATTTGCCGCACGTATTGTTATCTATTGTATACATATGATTTTCTTGAATTCTCGGAATATTACCTGATGATCTTATCTCTCCTTTGACCACGGAATCTAATGACAGATCAAGGAGAGGGATCAAAAAAGTCTGAACCTCAGAGTAACAGGGAGACAGAGAATCAACGGAAATCTAGGATGGAGCAGCAAATGAGAGAGTTAATGGAATCTCTGGCGAAACTAATGGCGATGCTGATGGCTCAGATAGGACCAGTAGTACATCGACCTGAGGCGCAGCTTGCAACTAGTCTTGAGGTTAGCAGAGCTAAGGGAGAAGTTGAGACAATAGTAGCTCTAGTCCAACCACTAGTACCACATATACAGGTGCTAAAGACAGCTGCCAAGGTGCCTGTAGATTTTGAGAAGGTCGCATTTCTCAGAAATCGTAAGGAATTCATGAAATATGACATTATGATATTTAATGGCACTATGGATGAATAGGTAGTTGAGACATGGACACTGGAGATGGAGCAACGACTCGTTGCTATAGATGTTAAGGATCGATTTAAGGTTAAACTAGTTACATTTTTGTTGATTAATTCCGTAAGGAAATGGTGGAATTCCCTTGAGAGAGAAGGGAAGATTGCACTACTTAGCTATAGTTCAGGACCGTATTTTACGGGCATTATTACCCAACGTCAATTAGGAATAGGAAGAAAACTGAATTTATACAGCCGAAATAAGGAACAAAATCAGTTAAGGAATATGAGAGGAGGTTCACTGAGCTAAGTAAATTTGCTCCAGAGATGGTGGAGCCAGAAGAGAACAAGATTGACTTGTTTCTTAGAGGACTGAACTATGAAATTAGGGTTGTTGTTTCTTCTTATCCACGCACTAGTTACGCCTTTATATTTGAAAGTGCGATGGAAGTAGAATCAACCATTCTAGTAAGATCTTCTGGAACAATAGTGCACCACCGCCCGCAACATAGTATCTGTTGGGGCATGCGCCCTAGGTCAATCCATTAACTGTCTTTATGAATACTTTTAGTTAATAAAATAGAGGATTTCATTTGTTGTTTATTATAATTAATTTGCATGTTTACATTATAATAAGATTCATGGGTATCTACAGAAATATCATAAATGTCCTTAGTCGATCATTATACTGGGAACTATAATGAATTAAGACTAGTGTGAGTCTTGATTGATGATCATATGATGATTATACGTATAGGGATACGAATCAAGATCACGAGTATTTGTTAGGGAACAAAGTACTGGATCGACCCGCTATGAGGACATCACATGGATTAAGTCATAGTTGTTTCTCATGATAGGTATATTTTCTAGTCCTCTGACTTGAGATTACCAGAGACTTCAACATTAGGAACACAGTGATTTGACACAATCAAACGTTTTATTTAACTGGACGATTATAAAGGTTGTGATTGGTTACTGTGTGAGCAATGTGATGAAGTTGTGTAATCAAGATAGAATTTGTCCCTCTCATATAAAGAGAGAGATATCCAGTGGATCCCTCGATGTGTTAGATTGTTAAAAGACCTAGTCTAAGTGAATCGATATTGATCAATGTCACTTGGATGTTTTCAGTCTACCTAGAGATCGAGACTAGTATGATTGAACATGTTGGATGACAATTCCATGCCTTATGTTTGATCAAAAGGATATCGTGTGACAAAAGAATGTTATATACACTATTGATTAGGTTGTTTCGATTTGATATTCGTACAACTTGGGTAGTCATGATGTCTTGCTAGAGGCCGCTTATGACTTGTATACCAAAATGTGTTTTGGTACACTGCCAACGTTGTATGAGCCTATTGGGTCGCACACTAAGAATGGTTTTGCGAGATTTTAAGATGGTTCAGAAAAATGAATTTTATATGATAAAATTCATGACAGAAACGTCCTTGTGCTTTGTATTACACTTATACTTCTTTAAGTAGGGGTATATGTGTAATTTACTTAACCGTCTATGTACAAGGGTTGTATAAATAGACGCTTTAAGTTAGAATACACGTACAAAAAAAGATTAAAAGGCCGAAAATCTATTTTCGTTTTAGAAACGACTTAGGGTTTTTGGTATGCTCTGGATCGTTTTGGAGAGAAACAAAAGGTTTGGTATTCTCTCGAAGCTAGCACTTCGAATCTCGGCCGCCGTTCGTGTGTGGACTACTAGTAGAGGGCGTTCGTCGTTGGCAGCGCCTTAGAGATCGATCAACCCTCAGAAAGGTAAATTGCGACTGAGGTATGATTAAGTTTTTCATGGTTTAAACGTTTTTAATGGAATTAGATTCGGGTCATGTTGGGTTTTTTTATCAAAATTGTTTTGTAATCTCTGCTGCGCATGAACCCCAAAACCCAACAGTATCCTGGTAGTCAAAGGGTCCAGGAATTTGGTTATTTTCAGGTAAGGAAGAAGCATATGAGTGTAGCAGGAACAGCTACACCAACAAGATCTATGGGGACGACTTTTGTCAATGCACCGGTTGCACCAGTTTTTGAGGCTTCGGTAGCCAAACCATCTTTATCGCATTTACAATCCAAAGGCAAGGGTAATGGAAAGACATAATCTTCATAGAAATTGAGTCGATCGGCGCAGGCTTCTCGGGCTAGTAATTTTTTGCATAGAGCACCGGTGATATGCTACAGGTGTAGGCAGTCGGGACATATTGCAAGGGAATGTTCATTGCCACTACCCTCATTAGTAGGTAGTACCACACAACTTGCACTAGGACAGGCTCATGCAATGGAGGAGGGAAACCCGGAGGCCAATCGGAGATTAGTAGAAGGTATATTGAACATTTATGGTCGAGATATGCATGCTTTAATTGATGCCGATTCTACAGTTTCTTTTATTACTGGTGCAATGGTTGATGAATTGAAATTGAAACATGTAAGAGCCGATACGTTTTTTGTTCTGAGCACAGCAATGAGTGAGAAGGTTTATCCTAACCTGATATGTGAGAGATGTGTAATCAAGATTGGAGAGAATGAACTTTCCATTGATTTGAGGGTAATGGAGTTCATAGAATTTGATGCATTGCTATAGATGGATTGGTTATTAGCGTACCATGTTAGTATTGATTGTTTCCATTAGACGATGATCTTTCACATTCCTAATCTTTCTGAAATTATAGTCTAAAAAGCTATAATCCATCACGATTTGCAACACATGGAATGGAAGCTACTCATCGAGATTCAGAAGTTATGACGGGAGTTGTTACATTTGGAGGGCCTGGATAGGAACTTAAGGTTAATGGGATACCCGCGGTTTGTGAGTTTCTGGAAGTTTTTTCATCTGACTTACCCGAACTTCCACCGCCACCTGTCATTGACTTCATCATTGATCTTATTCTTGGTACCAAACCTATATATATTCCTCCGTATCGTATGGCTCCAAAAGAATTGCTTGAGTTGCAAACTCAACTTGAGGAGTTGCTACAGAAAGGGCTTATCCATCCTAGTATGTCACCGTGGGGAGCATCGGTTCTTTTTATAAAGAAGGAGGACATAAGGCTACATATGTGTATTGATTATAGACAGTTGAATAGGGTGACTATCGGAAAAAAAAAATCCATTGCCCAGAATTGATGATTTATTTGATTTTTTGAAGGGTGCCAGACATTTTTCAAAGATTGATTTGAGGTATGGTTATCATCAAGTAAGGATCAGGGATGACGATATCTTGAAGGCAATTTTCAGTACTCGCTACGGGCTCTTAGAGTTTACAGTGATGTTGTTTAGGTTCACTAATGCTTCTGCTATGTACAAGGATCTAATGCGTAGAGTGTTTAAACCTTATCTCCACCAATTTATCATCGTATTTATCGATGATATTTTGATTTATTAGAAAACTGAGGAAGAACATTCACACCACCTCAGAGATACATTGCAAACTCTAAAGGATAACAAACTATATGCCAAGTTCATTAAGTGCAAATTCTGGTATTTTAAGGTCAGATTTCTCGGACACATGGTTAATACTAAAGGTATATCTGTTGATCTATCGAATGTAAAGGCAATCAGGGATTGGCCTACTCCTACCACAGTGTCAGAGGTTCGAGGTTTTCTGGGGTTAACGTATTATTACAAACAGTTCATTAAAGGATTCTCTCTTATTACTCTACCAGTGACTCGGTTAACACTGAACAATGATGATTTTGCATGGTCAGATGAGTGCAAGGCTGTTTTCAAAGAATCAAAGGACAGATTAACTATGACACATGTTCTTACATTACCTAAATCAGAGAAGGAATTAGTGATTTATACTGATGCTTCTCATTCAGGCTTAAATTGGGCTGTGTGCTGATGCAAGAAAGCAGGGTTGTAGCTTATGTTTCGAGGCAACTCAAGGTTCATGAAATAGATTATCCAATTTATGATCTTGAGCTTGCGGCGGTAGTTTTTGCCTTGAAGATTTAGAGGCGTTATTTATATGATGAGAGATTTATAGTGTTTTCAGATCATGAGAGTCTGAAATACTTATTTACTCAGAGTGAAGTGAATGTGAAACATCGTAAGTGACTCAAATTTATCAAGGATTATGATTTCACTTTGGAGTATCACCCAAGCAAAGCAAAAGTGGTTGTTGATGCCTTGAGTATGAGAAGAACAGGTAGAGAAAATGTAGCTACCGCTAGAGTTTCTCAGTTTAGAGTTCTCGAAGAAGCTTCAGTGATTGTGATTCGTGAAAGTCCAACTAGCACATCATCAACTGATATAACTAGTTCCAGAGCTACTAATCTATTTTCCTTTGCTCAGATTCGAGCTGAACCGGAGATGATTCAGTAGGTAATTGATAGTCAAAAAGATGATCAGGACTATAGAACACATCAGAGGTTGGCGGCTAGTATAAATCATCGTGATTAGTCAATTCTTAATAATGGTGTGTTACGGTTCGGAGATGGATTATGGATTCTAGCCCAGGATCAGTTGAGGCAAGAATTGCTAAGGGAATCTCATCGATCTATTTACTCTATTCATCCAGGTAACACTAAGATGTATTGCGACATGAGGCGTGTTTATTGGTGGTTTGGGATGAAGATTGATATTTTTGAGTTTGTAAAGAGATGTGAGATATGTCAGCAAGTTAAGGGTGAACATAGGAATCCTGGAGGGTTATTGCATTTGTTGTCTATACCTGACTAAAAATAGGAACACATATCGATGGATTTTGTTTCCAGTCTACTTTGAGTCAACATAAGCATGATATAGTTTGGGTTGTAGTTGACGGGTTGACGAAATTTGCGCATTTTTTACCAGTTTCTTTGCAAGATCCTCTTGACTGTTTATGTGAGGTGTACGTATGCGAGGTATTGAGATTCGATGGGGTTCTAGTGTCGATTACTTTGGATAAAGATCCAAGATTCACGTTCAGGTTGTGGAGTGAATTATAAAGACAGTTCGGAACTGTGCTTAACCTCAATACGACATGTCATCCTCACACTGACGAACAAACTGAGCGGTTAATATTGGTTCTTGAGGATATGCTTTGAGCTTGTGTTTTGGAGTTTGGCAGTAACTGGGAGAAATATATTCCTATGTGTGAGTTCTCTTATAATAATAGTTATCAGGCTAGCATTGGGATGACTCTTTTTGAAGCACTGTCTGGTAGGTTTTGTCATTCAGCGGCGTTTTGCGTAGAGGTTGATGATATAGTTTTATTGAATTCAGAGTTGATTCAATACTACATAGAGAGAATACAATAGATTCGCTAGCGTTTGACTGCAACATAGCTTAGACATAAGAGATACGCCGATAAACATCATAGGTCTCTGGAGTTTTCAAAGGATGATTTTGTCTTATTGAAAGTCTCACCTATGAATGGCTTATATAGATTGGGTTGCAAGGTAAGCTAGCTCCAAGGTATATCGGGCCTTTCAGAGTACAAGAGAGAATTGGTCCTATTACTTCTATGTTATATGTACCTCATCAGCTTGCTGGAGTTCATAACGTCTTCCATGTATCTATGCTTCGCAAAACGAAGACTCAATTCACTCCAAGAATTGATTGGAATGAATTTGGTTTTCGGGAAGAATTATCTTACGATGAGCAACCAATTCAGATACTTAATCGTAAGATTTAGAGGCTGAGAACCAAATAGATTCCTTTGGTTAAAGTGAAATGGAAATTTCATGGGGATAAGGAACTAACTTGGGAGCGATAATCCTATATGAAGGAGCAATTTCCATTTCTCTTCGAGACTACATGTAACTTTAAGTTTTCTTTAATTTCGAGGATGAGATTTCTTTAAATTAGGGAGACTGTAATGACTTGTTACCTTAAGCTGGTGATTAGTACTAATCCAAATCTAATTAATCTAAGACTAGTGATTAAGTTCGGCGTACCTTTTTTAGTGTGTGTGTGTGTGTGTGTGCGGTTGCTTGATGTATTATGTTTGTTTGGATTGTTAAATAAAAATAAAAAAGTTTGTGATATAATAACGGATTATATACAAGCCTATAAAATGAAAAATATCCAATAAACTATGATTTACTAGGACACCAAGCGTGACGAGGGAGACACGGCATGAATGTGCACACTCAAAGACACTTGTAGGCACATCAGGTGACTTTATTGGTGAATAATACACAATATATATTTATAAGTTTTGGAATATAAATATATATATTGAAAAATAAAAGAATAATATAAATACATGGATTGTTTGATCGTTCCGAACGGAGCGTGAGTGTGCGATGTGTCAAAATTGGTGTCACAATAAGGTGTATCACTTTAATGCATCAATTGCTCGATCAGTCTCGAGATGTCGTGATGCGTATCTCGAGAAAGTCAATATATATATATATATATCAAATTCATGTTCATCTCTTAAATCATTTCGATCAAACGAAATCGATGAGAGTTTAGGTATTGATTTCGATCGAGGGAAGTCATATAAGGTGTTGAATTGATCGCGATTAAGGAGCCTAATCGCATCAACAACCCGAGAGCAATGTTTTGGTATGATTTGTTCTTGTGTTTGTTGACATTCAATTCAATAAGGATGATAGAATCTTTGTGAATTATGTGTTTTGATGGTTGGTTTTAGTGTATTATTTCATTTGAGGATGTTATCGATCAATTATGATTGCTTATACAACTGTTTTTGGTGATTTGATGAAACTGTGGGTGAAACACAGTTGTTGCCTTGCGTTCTGCCGAAGACAGTATAGGGTGGAGCGCACTCCCTTCTTCAATTGGGATGAACCCAATTTTTGGAGCGCGCCCCACCCACTAAGGGGGCGCGCACCCACCCCATAAAATAACAATATTGCTATGATTTCATGAGGATTTCTAAGGGACATAAGGGTGTGATTAAAGGTTCTAATTAGATTATAACGGACCTATATTAACTATAATTGGTCTATGATAGATGTTGGTTACCTAGGAGAAATTTATTGGCCAGGAAAATTAGAACATTGGACGAAAAACTTAGACCGAGGTAAGTATAGATTTGCTTATTTATCAACATTGCCTGGTTATTTAGTATATATAGCTCATGTAGTTGTTGTAATGGAATAGAGGATTATGTACAATTTAATGGTTTTCAATAAACGAAAAACATTATGTAATGCGGTCATACTATAACTCCTGATTTTGAGAATATGTTTATAGGAGATGTGTTCTCTTCCCGACCTATATATAACTCATGCTTAATTCGATATGTTGCATGGATTATATACATACTAAGGGGTTTGGGATATAACCATTGGGCATTAGTGGATGGGCTAGAGAGCATATCAGCCAATATGTTGATCTAATAATCGCATTAATGGCGTTGGTGGATAATCGGCCCTGGTTTTATAAAACAAAAGGGGATCGCAGTGTAATAGTCCATAATACTTGCTTCGCATCAGTTATCTATTAAATTTATATGATTTCCATGTTCTTGTTAGATATCATCGGTGCATGTTGTTATTGCATGATTTCCTTGATTAGTATATGGAATGTTGATGTTTAATGTGAATCCTTATTTACTGAGCAAGTTGGAGTGCTCACCCAAATTCGATAATTCAGGTTCGCAACCCGACACTTCAACTAAAGGAAATGAGAAAATTTAGGAGTTTTATATCTTCTCTAAGATGTAATGAGCCTTCATGTACTTATATATTATATATGACGTTTTTTATTGTATATAAACTGGGTTGGGAGGTTTTAATAAAGGCTTTGAGTTTTGGTAAACTCTGTATTGCCGTATATTTGTTTATACCAAAAAAGTTTTAAATTTTTCGCTGCGCATTGCTTTGATTTTAATTTGATATAAATATACAGGTTGAGTTTATCAAGTATTGATGGAGAGGTTGTTGGCTCTACTTAAGTTTGGCTGGGTTTTCGGGGCTTAATTAGGGTTTTAGGCCGAGTATCGCCTTAATCGGGATATGGGATTCTACATTTCTTTTGTCTTTCTTGAGCTCCTCAAAGACGATGACTTATCAATCGTATATTCTCTGTGTGATCTACCACAATCTTTGGCCCAACCGTGGCTATATTTTCAAGCTCTACCCAACATGCTGGTGATCTACACGGCCTGCCATATAGTGCCTTAAACAGTGCCATCCCGATGCTAGCCTGGTAACTATTACTGTAGGCAAATTCACATAAAGGTATATATTCCTCCCATGATCCACCGTACTCCAACACATAAGCTCTGAGCATGTCTTCAAAATCCTGAATTAGTCTCTCTAACCGTCCTTCAGTTTGCGAGCGGAACGTCATATTATGTTGTAACCTCGTGCCAAACAATGCTTGCATGCTCCTCCATAAAATGGATGTGAATTGTAATCCTCAATTTGACATAATAGTTAATGGCACCCCGTAAAGTTTGACAATTTCTCTCATAAAGGACGTTCAGCTGCTCGAACTTGTGTTTGGTAGAAATCGGCAAGAAGTGCGCAGGTTTATCTGTCCACAATCACCCAGATATTATCATGCTTGAACGAAGATCGAGGTAAACCACTAATGAGATCCATGGCAATATGCTCACGCTTCCACTCAGGAATGGGAAGTGGCTGTAACAGTCCTTTAGGCCTCCGATGCTTACCCTTAACCTGCTGGAAAATCCCGCAACCCCTGACGTAATCTCCTACATTTGCTTTCATTCCCGGCCACTGAAATAGACGTTTCATATCCTGATACTTTTTGGTCTTGCCCATATGGACGGTAAAACGTGAGCGATGAGCCTCATGAAGTATTTCTGTACATAACTCAACCACTAATGGAATCCAATGTCGTCCCTTATATCTCAAGCACGAGTCAATCGACTAACTCCACTTCGGATGATCTGGACTCTCTGCCAGCTCATGGAATCTCTAGAACTGCTCATCGACTTGTCGATCCTCTAAAACCCACTAGATAGAGACAAGCCGAGTTCTCATTTATCACATAGTGGTCAGAATGTCGACTGAACCCATCATATATTCTGCCTCAAGGAGTGAAAACTCATGCGTCATCTGACAAATGACAACCTCTGCATCAGATCTCTTACGGCTTAATGACTCTGCCACTACATTCATATTCCTTAGGTGGCACTCCAAAGGAGAAGTCGTAATCCTTAAGGAACTCTAGCCATCTACGTTGTCTCACATTCAAGTCTTTCCGCTTAAAAATATGCTTTAAACTCTTGTGATTAGTGAATAAAGTAAGTCTTTCGCTATACAAGTGGTGCCACTAAATCTTCAAAGCAAATACCACTGCTACCAACTCTAAGTTATGCATCTGATAGTTTTTTTCATGAATCTTCAGCTATCGAAATGGGTAAGCAATCATACCGTCCCCTGCATCATAACACACCCTAATCCGACCTGTGACGCATCAATATTCATAACCATGCATTTTTGACTTCTAGTAATACTAACACTAGAGCTTTCATTAATCTCTCCTTTAGTGTCATGAAAGCCTAATCATATTTCTCGTCCCACTCAAACTTGACATCCTTTTGAGTCAACCTCATCATCGATGTCGCGATTTTAGAGAAATTGCACACAAATATCTTATAATAGTCTATTAGACCTAAAAGCTAAGAATATCAGTCACTGACTATAGGGTACGCCAATCCATCAACGTTTGGGCCTTCGAAGGATCCGCTGATACTCTACTAAGTCCAACACATGCCCCAGAAATCTGACTTTTGACAACTTGAACTCAAATTTGCTAAGCTTAGCATATAGTCGATGCTCTCTTAATGTCCATAAAACTGTCCTGAGATGATCCTTGTGATCCTCACAAGTCATGAAATAGATCAAAATATCATCTATGAAGACAATCACAAAACGGTCTAAGTATTGTCTCAACACGCAGTGCATCAAGTCCATAAACATCGTCGACACGATCATCGGCCAAAACGACATGATAGCAAACTCGTAATGACATAAAATATATTGAAGTCAGTCTTCCCTATATTTTCATCCTTGATCCTGAGTTGGTGGTACCCTGACCTCATGTCAATCTTGAAAAACCATACTGCGCCTCTAAACTGATCAAAAAAGTCATATATTCAGGGAACTGGATACTTGTTCTTAATCGTAACATGATTCGACCATCTATAATTGATGCAAAGTCTCAAACTTTCATATTTCTTCTTCATAAATAGTACTGGAGCACCCCACATAGACATGTTATGATAAATAAATCTTTAATTCGTCAACTCCCCGAGTTTGCTCCTCGGCTCTTCTAACTCGTTCGGTGTCATTCTGTATGGAGGTATCGAAATCAGCTTCGTTCTAAGTATTAGGTCGATAATAAAGTTGATCTCTCTCGTGGTGGTGGTAATATGGGTAAATACGCGGGGAACACATTTGGGAATTTGCACACTACGGGCACCTCCTTAATAATCCCTACTAATTTTTTTACTGTACTCAGAATACTAGCGAACGTCTCCATCTTTTGGCTCGTAGCCACTCTACCTCTAGCACTCTAGAGCTGTGGCGAATCGTTGTAAAAGCTGAACTCTGATTGCTCAGAAATCTAGAATGTGACTGTCTTACTGAAGCAATCTAACTGAGCGTGATATGTTGCTAGCTAGTCCATCCCCTATAACGCGTTAAACTCTAAAAATTCTTGTACTCTGGGTTTGTCGACATTATGTCTTTCTATCTCGACAGTACAACCCTCATAAATCATATTAGGGTAAATCTTGTCCCCAACAGCCGTGTTGAGGATCAAGTGGGTGCTAAGCCTAATAGTTCTCAACCCTAACTCATCTCATTCGTCTAAGAGTAATAGACATTGTCGTCCCATAATCAATCAAAGTGTGTATCATGCGATGAAAAATATAAATAATACCCTTTATGAGCTGTCGCATCGCCTGTGGGTCTGCGTGAGCCACTACATTTGCTCTCTCTTAGGGTCGCTGTTTTGTGAGCTCTATTGTACGCCAACAAGCTGCAAACAATTGAGCTTAATATGCCCCTTATGTTGCCCAGACAGTCTGCTCTACCACTGGTCTGACCTTTGGCTATGTTATCTTGACCTCTGGCCCTTCTGGCCACTACTTCTGCCCCCAGTCCTACTGTTAGTACCCCTGAACTGGTGCCCTGACTGAGAAGCAAGCGGTTCCTGTGGAGGTCTGTCTCTGTAACTCTGCATTGGAGTAAGCGCGGCTGCATAAACTGGATATGGTGCAATAGACCCTACGTTCTGAACCTCTAATGGTTCCTCTTCTTCTTCCTGTATCTACCGTTATCCGGCTCATATCTCCGCTTTGAGCTCTGAGAAATATGTGTCTTTACAGGTCGCAGGGCGCCATCCTCGAGGTATGTGATAAGATAAGCCTCCATAGTTAAACAACATTCATAAGCCCTATCGAGGTTACTCGGCTCTATCATAACAACTGTGTCCCTGATAGCAGGAAACAACCCCTCACGGAAAAAGTGGACCTGGTCCCTATAAGCATCAACCACTTCATCTCTAAGGGTGGGAAGAACTTCTGGTTGAACAATCTTTTGAAATCCTTCCATGCATGCAACTCTCATTGGGTGGCTATCAAGTTAGTCTACCAAGCGTCTACGCCCCTAAAAAGGAAAAACGTTGTCAACCTAGTCCTCTCGCTATCCTCTAACCTCAAATTCAATGGATCTTCTCATGACTCTTGATGAATTTCTCTGCCTTTAACACATCAGAATCTCAACTAAACTTCCTCAATCTGTACTTCTCGTACTCCCTAGTCAATCTGGCCTAAAGCGTCAAATCAAACACTCGGCAACTATTGGAGCTGCGACCTGAGGTATTACAAGTATTACAACAATAACTGGTGTTGCATGCACTATAAATCTTGACGGAGTCGCTTGAGGTATAGGCGCACTCGCCTTCGATGTGGAAGCCACTGTAGGTGTCGATGGTGATGGAAATTATCCCCTGAGAAGAGTCAAAATCTCTTGTAAGCGTCTATCCTGTAAATGAACCCTCTATGTCAAGGCCAAAAATTATACTTGTGTCACTGGTGTCCGCTGATCGGCCATCGCGGTCTGCAAAGGCGAATAGCAAGCTTTGATCTGTTTTCTTAACTATCGTTAATAGTATATAGTATATATCAATCAATTAACATATATAATCCAAACTTAGTTTCCCTCAACTCCTCACTTCCCAACTAAGATTATAAGTCAGAATCATAGGATTTCCCCTCTAAGTTCAGTTGTGTCTTAACTTAAATTTGTATTTTCGTCGAGTTGTGGGTTAGAAAGAGTTAAGGTAAAAACCTACATCTCTAATACGAACTGTGACATCCCCAAATCCCATAAACTGGGCTCCACCCTGCCTAAACCTACATGTACCTCCGGTCAACTATCGGAGAGTCAATACAAGCTTAGTCAGCCTCTCATCAAAGTTATTCAATCATCAGTTGCTTGTTAGGTTTGTTATTTAGTTTAATAAGTATTAATGCTTATGTAGCGAAATTTAAGAAATATTTAAAGCAACTTAAATAAGTAAACACTAGTCGGGGCGTGCCTAGATGTAGAATCCTCCAAAAGTAGATCTTATATATATATATATATATCTGGTGACAAACAGTATGAAAAGTGTCATATGCATGTATCAAATGTCTCGCAACCCAAAATGAACCCTAAAGTAACCAATAACATAAATATATATATTATATTTAAAGTCTAATATATCAAAATAAACCTACTGTAGTAACAGAGAAGAGTTAACACTGAGTAAAGCTCAGAGGAAGTCACCGATTACATGTTCCTTACCTCCGCTACTAGAGGGACATGCAATTGTCACCAAAAGCAGAGACAATCCCAGTGAGTAAATCCAGAAGAAGTTCAATAGTAATTCAGGTTAAATAATAAACAAGTCTATAAATCATGCTGAAAAAAAAATATGAAGTGCTAAGAAAGAATAGTAAAATGCATGATAGGCATACTACAACTATCAACGGTAAGGACCGAGTGACCCTGAAGTAAAGGATAGGGAGTAAGTGGTCATCACATTCTACACGTGGGCTCAAAGCAACTTAAAACGTGTCTAACACTGTGTAGTGGGTTATGCCGTTTCGACCGCACATAATCCATTCGACATTGTCGGCTCACTTGAGCCGCGGTCAGAGAAAATTCCAAAGGGAGCCATAGACTAAACCGGATGCTCAACCACAATGGAACTCAAATACCTTATAGGAGCCACGACACATGGCAGATGCTCAATCAAAAGATTCAGACCCATCTGTAAGCTACGAGAGCTAGTCGACAGCTTAACCCACGAGTGGACACGACCGGACCTGACCACTTAGACCCTATGTTAATAATCAGTAGGGAAGTAGAGTCCAACATTAGCAATCACTTCATCAATTATATCAAGGAAGCGAAAAGAATTAATAATGAGTTTCTTACAGGTTTGCTTACCTGAATACACAAAATCAAGTTAATTGCAGCTCCCACACGCCTCAAGATACGTACTCGATACCCAACACTAGTCTCTTTAGCCCCTAGCATCAATTTAAAATGTATTAGGTGTGTTTGAGCGTATTCGATATGATTTATATTTAAGTCCCCAAAAAGTTCAATAATAGGAAATTTATTAGTGGTAGCACGTTTCTCGAGGGAAATCTCACTATAAATTCTTTTGAAAAATCTCCAAACTCGTTTTCCTAGATTTTTCTCACTTTTCTTATTTTTCCTAATTTTCTCCTATTTTTCTTGAGTTTTTCTAATATTTTATGATTTTCTATTATTTTTATAAATTAAAATATATAAATAATATATTTTTTCCTAAGTTCGGTCTGCCCCCTCCACATTTCTCCTCTTTTTTTGTTAACTCTTTTTTCTCTGTTCCTTTCCTCCATTATTTCTTTCTTTCTTCTTTTTTTTCATCAAAATGATCAACAACCATACTCATTTTCTTCCTTTTTTTTCAATTCAACTAAAAATCAACTCTACTAAAATCAAACTACCAACAATGAATTAGTCAAAATCTACCATATGTTTAACCCATAAGTATCAAAACTAAATAAAATTAAGTGTTGAACTTACTTGGTTTGATCAAAATGATCTCCACATAGCAATTGGTTCATCTCCTTCCTCATCACCACCACCTCTACACCACTTCTAACTTAGATAAACCCTCACCCTTCATCTCTTTCTCTCTCTCTCTCTTTTTATACTATCATTAGGTGGTGAACCACCGCCACACAATTTTCTTTATTTAGTTCTTATTAAATTTGTCATTGTCTCTATATAAACCACAAGAAGTTGACACCTCATAATTCTAATTTATTTTTTAAAATTCTAATTTGTAAAATGACTAAGATGCCCTTTATGACTTAACTTAGGCATTTCAATTAAATAAGTTCTATGACACCAACTTAAATCAATATTGTTGACCTACCTAAATACATGTGTACGCAAATATCTCGAGGACTACGCTCACTCGTTAATTTGACAACAACGTTAATAAAAGTGACGTGCAAACATATATAAACATAAAATATTTAAGGAATCACATATAAATAGAATTATTGAATTATTACCTCGTTGTCGACGTCTGAGTTCTGACCGAGTCGTCACGTATGATCAGCTGCCACGTCACGATCCTATTAGGTAGACTAGATTAGATTTATTAGGGTCATTGCATATGGTGAAATAGGATCTCCTTGGTAAAGCCCTCTCGATGGGATGATCAGCCCCACTTCATGTTCCCGCTCCTCCCCACCAGGAATGTATAACGAACTGACATAAAACATATTTGCATTAGATCAATCCATCTTTGGTCAAAAACCAACCGAGCCATGATTACAGTGAGAAAATGCCATTCAACACGGTCATATGTCTTGCTTCAAGGTATCATATCTATTATTCCTTTGGGTTTTCCCATGCAGCCAGTGATTAACTTTAAAAGCTACAATAACATTATCTGTAATAAGTCTTCACGTTGACATTCATAAATTACATTAAGGAGAACTAATTTCAATCTATTTGAAAGCACTTTGGAGACTATCTTATATACTACATTACATAGTAATGTATTCAGGGTTGTATTTTTTTGGTATAAGGGTAACTAGTAGTGTATCATTCAAAGATTCAAGAATACTCATCGAATTCAGAAAACCCATACATGCTCTCTGTAGAATTATGTACAGAGTTGATGCTTGTTAGTCTTTGGTGTGACAGAGTCTGGTGTGGACAAGTGAGTGGTGTGGACGAGAGTTGTGTATGTTACGTAAAGGTGGTGTTGTTTATGTTAGTTGATAACTATGTATTGAATCATATATTCGGTGTAATGTACTACAGTTCATGTTAGTTTGTTCTAGGCAGTTGTAACAAGGGGGTACAATGTACACCATGTAAATTTTATATATAAGCGGTACAATGTAATACACAGATTGATTTTTGATGAAATAAAAACAGATTTCATAGTTTCATCGTGTACAAAGTGTACTGTTACATTGATCAATGATCTTTGTTGATCATTGATCTGCTGTTATTGATCTGCATTTGTTCATGGTATCAGAGCAGGTTCTACTATTCTTGATTTGTGTTGTTTTTTGAGTGAATTGACGGACTGAACATGGCATCTGTTCATGGTTCTGTGAGTTCTTCAGTTCGAAATGGAGCAGGAAGAGCTCCTGAAACAGGTGATCTTGGAGCTGAGAATCCTTTACTTCTTCAAGGATCTGATCATCCTGGTATGATACTTGTCTCTAATTCTCTTACTGGTTCAAATTACCTGTCTTGGAGTAGAGCTATGATGATTGCATTGGGAGCAAAAACAAAGATTGGTTTTATTGATGGTAGATGTGTAAAACCGAATCTAATTGATCATAATCTTGATCGATGGATCAAGGTGGATTATATGGTTACTTCTTGGATCTTGAATTCTATTTCAAAGGAGATTGTTGAAGCTTTTCTCTATACAACCTCTTCTTTTGATCTATGGAATGAATTAAAAGAAAGGTTTGGAGAATGTAATGGTCCTCTTCTATACCAGTTGAAACGTGACATTGCTTCTATAAATCAAGGAGATCTGTCACTTTCACAGTACTATACCAAACTTAAGAAACTTTGGGATGAACTGAGTTGTTTAAATCCTTTACGTGTGTGTGACTGTGGAGCATCTGCTGCAATGGTTGTTCTAGAGTCTAATGATAGGCTGATGCAGTTTTTGATGGGGTTGAATGATATGTATGATCATATTCGCAATCAAATATTGGTGATGGATCCATTGCCAAGTATAAACAAAGCTTACTCTATGGTTCTTAGAGTTGAAAAGCAAAAGGAAGTACATGTTAGCTATTCGCCTATGATGGATACAGCCATGATGATGAAAGTTACCAAGATGAATTCAGGTACTTCAACTAATGGTCATAGGTTTGCTGGAAAAGGAAATCAAAAGAAATCTGAGTAAAGATGATCTGTTTTGTGATCATTGTAAGGCAAAAAGACATACAAAAGATACTTGTTTCAAACTTCATGGATTTCCAGATTGGTACAAGAAAGACTATGATAAGAAGCAGATATCAAATAATTCGAAATCCTTTGTGAATTTGATGGAATCACCTCTGGACATACAAGGTGCAGAATCATCTCAGTTTGAAGATTTTCAGTCGAATATAGCAGCAATGATACAGCAGGGGATTGAGAATTTTATGAAAGGAAAGTCCTGTTTCGAGAGCGGAGCTTCTAATCATGTGAATTCAGTTTGTATCGATTTTGACAGTAGCTCATACAAAAGATCTTCCAGCTTCTTGTTCCTCTTTTAATTCAGATGCTTGGATTGTGGATAGTGGAGCAACAAATCATATGTGTACTAGCTATGATTTGCTTGCTAATGTCAATGTTTTACCTAAGCCTGTTATGGTTTGCTTACCTGATGGACATACTAAAGAAGTAAATTGCATTGGAGATGTGAAGCTGAGTTCAGACTTAATACTTTCTTCTTGTTTACATATAAAATCATTCAAGTATAATCTTTTGTCAGTTAGTAAGTTACTCTCATCTACTAAACTGACAATTGAATTTTATCCATCATTTTGTGCTGTACAGAACATTGAGAGTTCTCAAGTTCTAGCTGTGGGAAGGATGGTTGGAGGACTATACATACTGGATTCAAGTTCCTTCCATAAGGATGTCATTGCTTCTTTTGTATCACCTTCAGAATTGTCATTAGCTCACTGTAATAATGCTACTGATAAGTTTTCATGGCATTGTCGATTGGGGCATCCTTCTATTCATGTAACAAGACAACTTGATATGTTACTTAACAGTCGATCAAGTGTAAAACATACTGAACCTTGTGATGTTTGTCAGATGTCAAAACAATGCAGATTGGTTTTTCCAGTGAGTTCTATT
The DNA here is from genome assembly GCA_039657365.1 of Stephania yunnanensis. NCBI lineage: Eukaryota > Viridiplantae > Streptophyta > Magnoliopsida > Ranunculales > Menispermaceae > Stephania > Stephania yunnanensis. Next base: position 10,202,976 of record CM077584.1, on the reverse strand, counting down.
CAAACATCTAGTACTTTTCAGTTGTTACATATGGATATATGGGGACCATATAAGCAGTCTTCCATTCAAGGAGCTCATTATTTTTTGACTATTGTGGATGATTTTAGTCGGTTCACATGGACATTTTTGATGAAACATAAGTCCTTGACAGGCAACATCATCAAACAGTTTTTAGCTTTCATTCAAACTCATTTCAAGGTCTCAGTTCAAACCATTAGGACTGATAATGGAACTGAGTTTTGTAATAAAGATTGTCATGCTTTATTCTCTGAGTTTGGAATTGTTCATCAAAGATCAACACCATATACACCTCAAAGAAAATGGTGTTGTTGAAAGGAAGCATAGACATTTACTGCAAGTTACAAGAGCCTTGATTTTTCAGTCTAATTTGTCCACAAAATTCTGGGGAGATGCTGTTCTTACTGCCACATACATCATCAACAGATTACCTACTCGATTCTGATGTGGAAATCTCCTTATTGTCTTTTATTTGGAAGAACACCAAATTATTCTTCTTTAAAGACTTTTGGTTGTTTGTGCTTTGCTTGTAAATGTTTCACCAAGCAAATCTAAGTTGGATTCAAGAGTCATTAAAAGTATATTCATTGGTTATTCTCCAGACAAAAAGCATATAGATCGTATAACATGGCCACACATACATGTTTTGTTTCAAGAGATGTGATTTTCTTTGAAAATCAGTTTCCTTTTCATAAAGATTCTGAAAGTTCAAAGTGTCCTCTGCCTATTCCTTCTGAAGATAATTCTGATTATTTGAGAGACATTTCAGATGTTAATGCTCCTACATCAGCTAATGTACATTCTTCTCCAAATCTACCTATTAATGAAGCAGTTTTTGATATCCCCGAAGATGTCTCCTATATACCTTCTACTGATGCATTAGTACCTCATACTAATGATGATTTCAATGAAGCTGTCCTGCCTCCTAATGCTGTTGTTACTAGGAAAAGTACTCGTGCAGTTCATAAGCCTCTTTGGCTGAATGATTTTGTTCTCAACAATGTAGAGACATCTGTTTTGCCTTATACACCAATTTCTCTATCTACCGGTAACCCTCCTACATTTCCTTTTATACATTCTCCAAACATTACTGCTAGCTACAAATGCTTCCTAGCTGCTGTTTCAAATATAAAGGAACCTACCAGTTATATTCAAGCTCAACATGATCCTGTTTGGATTGAAGCAATGGACAAAGAGTTACGTGCTTTGGAAACTAATGGAACTTGAGTCTTACTACTTTACCACCTGGTAAGAAAGCCATTGGTTCTAAGTGGATCTACAAGGTTAAACTTCATCCCGATGGTTCATTGGATAGGTGTAAGGCTCGTTTGGTTGCAAAAGGTTTTAATCAAATTGAAGGTGTTGATTATATCGATTCCTTTTCTCCGCTTGCCAAGAATGTCACTGTTAGAATTGTATTATCTTTAGCAGCTGCTCGAGATTGGCCCTTACATCAATTGGATGTTAACAATGCCTTTTTACATGGATACATAGATGAAGATGTGTACATGAAGCCACCGATGGTTATAATGTGGTTTCCCTAATCAAGTCTCGCAAACTTCATAGATCTCTATATGGTTTGAAGCGGGCTTCTCGCCAATGGAATCATGAGCTTACAACCAAGCTTCAAACTTTTGGTTTTACTCAATCTGCTCATGATCCCTGCTTGTTTACTTACAACAATGCTGGTCATTTTTTGGTGCCGTTGGTGTATGTTGATGATGTTCTTCTTACTGGTACTTCACTTGACTTAATTGATCAAGTCAAGACCTTTTTACATACATTGTTTACCATTAAGGATCTTGGTCAAGCTCGTTATTTCTTGGGTTTGGAATTGGTTAGATCTTCTTCAGGTCTCTATGTTCATCAACGCAAGTATGTTCTTGATCTACTTACTGATGCTGGTCTTCTCATGGCTAAACCAGCTGCTACTCCACTCCCTCGTGACTGCAAATTTACAGATCTGATTCACCTTTGTTACTTGAAGTTGACCAGATATAGAAGACTTATTGGTCGTCTTCTTTATCTAGGATTCACTAAATCCCGATATTACCTTTGCCACACAACAATTAAGTCGGTATGTTCAAGCCCCTACAGAGCAACATTGGTCTCACGCTTCCTTCATGTTTTAAGATATCTTAAGTGGTACTCCTTCCAAGTGGTCTGTTCTTCCCCATCCAAGAAGATCTTTCTATGGTTGCCTATTGTGATTCAGACTGGGCTGCTTGTCCTATTTCAAGGAAATCTATCACTGGCTATTGTGTGTTCATGGGATCTTCTTTGGTTTCTTGGAAAGCTAAGAAGCAAGCTACGGTGTCCAAGTCCTCTGCTGAAGCTGAATATCGCAGTTTGTCTTCCACAGTTTGTGAGTTGTTGTGGATTTCATATATTCTTAAGGATTTACATGTTCCTACTTCACTTCCAATTCCACTTTGGTGTGATAACCAAGCTGCAATACATCTATCTGCTAATCCAGTTTTTCATGAACGTACTAAGCATTTAGAAATTGATTGCCACTTGGTTAGACATCAGTTTAAGTGTGGATTTGTTCTTCCTCGGTATATTTCTACTCGGTTACAATTGGCTGATTTATTTACAAAATCTTTATCACTTCTTTGTTTTCTCGATTTATTGTCCAAGATGGGTCTATGTGATTGGCATAGACTTCCATCTTGAGGGGGATGTAGAATTATGTACGAGTTGATGCTTGTTGGTCTTTGGTGTGGACAGAATTTGGTGTGGACAGAGCTGGTGTGACAGAGTTGTGTGACGAGCATGTTGCTATGTTACATAAAGGTGGTGTTGTTTATGTTAGTTGATAACTATGTATTGAATCATATATTCAGTGTAATGTACTACAGGTTCATGTTAGTTTGTTCTAGGCAGTTGTAACAAGGGGGTACAATGTACACCATGTAAATTTTATATATAAGCAGTACAATGTAATACACAGATTGATTTTTGATGAAATAAAAACAGATTTCATAGTTTCATCGTGTACAAAGTGTACTGTTACATTGATCAATGATCTTTGTTGATCATTGATCTGCTGTTATTGATCTGCATTTGTTCACTCTCAAAACTCCACTCCAAACTATTCCCCAAAAGTTTTAGAAAAAAACAGGATTCATGGTATCTAATCCTAGACTCTTATCAGGATGCATTGAGAAGATCGCCTCCTTTACCTCATCACCCGTGAATGGCTGAAGAAGAACAATAATGTTATGCTCATCAGTGACTCGCCGCGAGACCGAGTCGAGAAATTGTTCTAGACAAGCCTCCTTATAAGTGAATAGATCAGCAAAGTAATTACTAAAAATATCTCTCATTTCGTGATCGCAATCCTTCCAATGTCCGAACGCATCCTTCAGCTTGGTAATCGTATTCTTCTTTTATCGAGCCGACGCATATGGATTGAAAAAATCTTGTGTTTGAGTCCCCCAGTTGAAGTCGGTGTTGTTTTTCCTTTTGTTTCCAAAGATCTACTTGTTGGGCCAGAGTTTTTTAAGTACTTCTTTTCAACTTCATTAAAACATTGAAGTGAAAATAAATCATGCAACTTCATTAAAACATTGAAGTGAAAATAAATCATGTCTACCTTGCAGGTCCTTAAGCCTCAATCTCAGTTCTTCAATCCTTTTAGTGAATTTCTAAGCAGTAACTTTTCCCCAAATTTGTAACTCATGTCCACATTCAGCAATTCGGTCAGTGAAGGAGAGGTAAGAATTCGACTCCCAATTATGCTTTACCACATCACCACAACCCTCATTCCGTAGCCAAGAGTTTTCAAAACAAAACTGAAATTTCCTCTTGGTTACTCGCTAACTTGCCATATCTGGGAATAAGGCTCTATGATCTGAACTTGGTGCAATCAGATTTCAGACTCGAATTCTATCGAACATTCGATTCCATGAGAAGTTGGCAACTGCTTTATCCAATCTTTCCTCCACCTACTGCGGCGACCATTTAAGTATATGGGTAGCCCTCTATCCCCAAATCTAACAATTGGCAGTCCTCTAAAGCGCTAAGAAAGTCGTCCAAACACCACTTTGGCTGTCTCTTAATTCCACGTTTTTCATTCTCGTGGATCATGTCATTAAAATCCCCCTCTACACATTATAGTTCATCGGTCTGTGTAGCAAGAGAGCGCAGTAGATTCCATGAAGCTCGCCTTTTCGATGTCTCCAGAAAGCCATAAAATCCAATGAATATGTATGTCGGGACTTTTTCATTCATCACCATTGCATTGATAAAATTTGGTAATGATGAAAGCACTTCCACCTCTGTTATCTTCCAAAACAGAGCAAGTCATCCCCACATTCCCCACAGCCTTTGAGGTAAACTATAACGGCCCGTTTTATGAATGTTGTTATTTATTTTGTAATTTCAGACATGGACGTCAGCTCGAATCTACGTGGACGCAACAAGTAGGCTAAGACATACGTCTACCTAGGTACACTAGTAAATTGTATGTTGTATTGTTTAATTGCAATGCATTTTATGAAATTATTTGTTAATTCATCGCATGTGTGTATGTTGAATGTTTATACCATGCAAGGTTGTGAGACGGTAGTCACCTCGAAATACATGTCAACGCGGGTATTGAGAGGTGAAGTATGGGTACACTAGGGGAACTCATCTAGTTCATGTTAATATGACTAAGGAATTCAATTGAAATGGGTAATGTAACCATAGACTAATTATATTGAAATTTAAATAATAGATTATAACGTGCCTCGAAATACGTGTTAAGACGTGGGGCACTAGATATTAGGTAGTCAAAGGTTACTAGGACCATGAGTTAGTTTATTTTGATAAATAAAACACTAAGAGGGCCGCTAAAGGCACCCCACCATTTAATGAGGGCACACAACTTATTTGTAAAAATTCCAGCAAAAATGAAAAAGACAATTTTGCCCCTGTATATATATAATGGTTTAAACCCCACAAACCATTTTGACAAGGAGTTAGGAAACCCCACCAACAAGCTTGAACCACAAAGCCACAGCCACATTGCGTTTGGCGAAGAGCTGATCGATTCTTGCTCGTCCGATAGCGAGGTAACAATGTTTGACAACCATATTCGGATTTTTTAGAACTGTTTAGTTGTGTATAACAGTGAAAATGATGATTTGTTTGTCAACGTAGGGTTTGGTAATTTCTTCAAATCCGAAGTTGTTTCCACTGTATAATGGAGGATTGTAATGCTTCGGTGCCAGAGGAGGTCGTCCTTGAGGTAATTTTGCAAATTTTTTGTGTTTTTTTTTGCGGTTATCCGAAGTTTATGTTTGGGTGCGCGATTGTTTCGGCCTCACAGGACCGAGATGTATGGTAATGTCTCGGTCATAGAGGACCGAGAGGTTTCACTTAGGTCACGGTCTGGAACGACTGAGAGTACTGGGTAACTCTCGGTAGTACATGAGCGAGACTCTGAAGAAAGTTTCGGACTTGTACAACCGAGAACCTATTTTTTTGGGTTTTTTTGTGGTTGTGCTGTATATTTTGGTTGATTATAATGTTACACTATTTGTATTGCAGGTAATGTCGTTATCTAGTAATTTTCCAGACTACAGGGACACTTTTACACCTTCTAAGTCATTCCCCTCTCGAGAAGCGACTATTTCATGGCTTCAAATGATTGGTGGTGAGAACAAGTTTGTGTTAGTAACGAAGCGCTCGGATGCCGGGGGCATTAAGCGCAGGGGAAGGGTGAAAATTGCCTGTGAGAGGTCTGGGACATATAGGGGACTGGCTCAGAGAGTAGGGAAGGGGAAAGCGGCAAAAATTTTAAAGAAATCAAGGAATGATGAAAAGGCGAGGACTCACACTAGTACGAAGAAATGTGGATGCCCTTTCCAAATTAACGTCAAGGAAAATGCTGACTCCTTATGGTATGTCACTGTGATTTGTGGGAGGCACAATCACGACACCGCAGGAAGATTGGATAAGGGGGAGGAGGAAGTTAAGGATGCGGGGGGAGGACTGAAAGTGAGCAGCTCATGGAGATTAGTCCACTTTCGTCTTTTGTGGAGTGCGAGCAGGAAGTTGAGGATGCGGGTGGGAGGACACCGGGTTCTCCAATGGGAGGCACCTCAGTGTCGGAGGCACCCCAGTGTCGGAGGCACCCCAGTGTCGGAGGCACCCCAGTCTCCAATCGGATTTGAGTCCTCCCACTCCACAAAAGCTTCTAGGCAGAAGAAAGGCAAGGTTGTTCCACAAATGCGTCGTGCCAGTCGACGCACGCAAAGTGGATCTAACATGGCTTATGGTCATTGCTTAGAACAGGATTGATTGCCACATGTTGATGCCATTATCGATGTGGTTTCCGATGGGAATTGTGGATATCGGTGTATAGCCTCTGGGCTTGGACTTGCCGACGTATACGGGTGGAGGATTGTGCGTAGACGGATGTACGATGAGATTATCAGGTATGAAGACCTTTGGCGGGAAATGCTTGGCTCGAGTTTCGAGACTGTCAAGAATGCGGTGCATTGCCCATAGAAGCAAGAGGGGGCATCTTTCAAAGAATGGTTGACACTTCAAGACATGGGATTGTTAGTATCCAACGCATTCAATGTCATTCTCGTCAACCTCTCGCATGGGAGTGCCTCCATTGGGTTAGGGTAAGTTCTATGATTTTTTGTGAATTGGTTTGTTTCCCCCTTAATCGGGTTTGTGACAATATCTTCTATGTTCTACTGTTCACTTTGACAGGTGCAGTTGCGTGTGAATGCACCGCTGCCATCCTTATATCCATCGTGGGATCGGTACGTTGAGGACTGCTCCAAAGGTTGGCGAGATGGATTCGTTTTTCGAGACATCGCGCCCATTGCAACTGCTGATCATGAAGCCACCATACATGTTGTAGATTTAGATACACCGTAGGTTAAAGCTTGTACCTAGACGGCTAAACATTTAGAAATTTTGCCAATTCGTCTGAATGTTCTATGTATATGCAAATGTTGTGCTGTGTTTTGATTGTTGTTGTGTTTTGATTGTTGTTTACTTATGGATGGACCCTTTTTAGAGTCAGTTTGAATGTTACGGAGATTTATAATTAATTAAGTTTCGGTGCAAATTGTCGTGATGGATTTTCAATCTTGTATTGTTAGTTTGACGATTTCCCAATTTTTTTCAAACTGTAATGTTCAAATTCATCAATTTCTAATGTCTCGGTCAAACAGGTTCGTGAAACAACCCATATTTTCGGTCACCCATGACCGACAAGTATTCCAATATATCGGTCGTGTACAACCGAGTCCTATTTCAATTTCTCGATTTTACACCACCGAGATGGATTGATCATTTCAATTCGCCTGACTTTCGTCCTATGACGACCGAGCCTACTGAGACCCTCTCGGAAGTGGACAACCGATACGCAGTTAACTCTTCCGATCTTCGTGGCCGAGACTGCGAGTTCCCAAAAATATTAGCTTACATCTCGCCGAAGGCCGAGACAGTTACACAGATCTCGGCTTTGTGTGGCCGAGAACCACGATTTCTCAATTTTTTTACATTTGAAAAAACCGCCACACACACATTACAACTACTCTACCAAATGTAACTTAATTCGACGATCTTCAACCGAGTCCTAATTTGGACACGAAATCGGCTCACACACCGGACCCTACAAAATGTAGAAAACTCGAACAACGAAGGAGAAACACACGGCGAGGGACGGAGAACACTATTTCGGGGATTCCTCTCACTGGTCGGTTCAAAACAAATGAATTCTTCCACAAGGAGTTCGGTGAACGAGGGTGGTGGTGGTGGTGGGGGTGGTGGGGTGCCCAGGGGTTTGCACGAGGGTGGTGGGGTGCTCAGGGGTTTGCACGAGGGGGTATTTTCGGTAGTTCGGGGCTAATTTTTGGGTGCCCCAGGTAAAACAGTTTGTGCCCACATTAACTTGGTGCCCTCATTAAATGGTGGGGTGCCCTTAGCGGCCCTCAACACTAACTATATGGTTTGATAAGACTAAATATAATGTGACTTAATTAAATTAAGAAAGCCAATAATTTGTAACCAATAAAGAGGACCACAAGATGGGCATTTAGGTGACCATAATGGGAGAAACGAGGAAGAGATGTGCTATTGGAGTTAACAATGGAGTCATCAGTGGTATGGAATAGCGTATTTATGAACCACAAAATAATCCTCGAGATATGTACGCACATTTGATCTTAATCAAACATATATAGAGGACTTAATGGAATTGTTGATCAAATCACTCACACAATTCATGTAAATTCAGAGAAAACTTGAGGAATAGAGGGATTACAAGTTGAAAATTCAACACATTAGAGACCAAATCAATAGATCAAACTAAGGTAATCATTATCTTCATCTTCTACACTCTTTAATGAACCTATTTTTTATATGATTTAATGAAATTCGGGTTTGATGGTTAGACCTGTTATGTTTGATGAAAACTTGATGAATTACATGTTATTAGATCATTTTCATAGAGAATTTACAACTGGTTTAGTTGGAATTGGTGTTTTGATGAAATTGGAAAGTTTGGTGAATGCATGAAAGTTAGAGAATTTGGGTTAATTTGATGTTCTGCAGTGTTCTAGTTGTTGTTTTGAAGTTAATTACATGTGGAGAGTATGTTGAAACAAGTGAGGTAGCCAATTGTGAGGGGAGGGACATAATTATCGACTTGAGAATTATGTCCCAAATGACAGATAGTGCGCTACTTGGAAGGTTAGCGCGCTAATCGTTATGGGTTTCCAATTGTTTTTCAAAATGAAGAACAGTGGCGCACTAGACAGATCCCCTAGAGCATAAACTTCACCTAGCACGCTAGGTAGATCCATTAGCACGCTAATGATAGATAAACTATGAATTCAAGGGATGTTTTTGTCAACTTAATACATGTCTAAACACTTATAAACAACCTAAACTTATAAAATTGGACTTTATGGACTTAGTGGACCGTAGCTCAGTGTCGGGAGCTTGTCAAGTCGGATACGGAAGTCCGAGGAGGTCGGAGAGCGAGTTGAGGTTTGTAAAACCCAACTGAAAAACTCTGAGTATCTGATATTATTTTTGAATTTCATTCATATCAATTCCTTGCTTGATTTTAATATTCCATTCATTACTTGGATGTGGGTTGAGGTTACTCCCTCGGGTTTCCTGGTTGTGTGTTCATGATGCACTGGATTATAGCACGTATGACCTAAGCTTTTCGACCCTCAATGAATGTTAACTTGAGCTTGCCCTTAGTGCACGTGTCGGTTACTCAGTAGATTTGGCCAGCACCGCAAGGGACCAAGTGTCGGCCAATTGGGCGCGACCAATGTTGGGAACTTGGTGACCTGAAGTTCAGTTTAATCCATCTAGAGCAACCACACACATTTGTTAGCTTTGTTGTTATCTATTCATGCGATGAGCCATTTACAGTTATATGTTAGTACATTTCATACGTTTATTTGATAGTACTTCATGCATTTCCTTACTTTTTTTATGCGAATGCTAAGAGGGGCTCATTGGGATTTTACTTATTATACTCGTCATCTATTTTTTGTGATGATTGAGTGCAGATCCTAGTACGAGTAGGGGCAAGGGGATCTTAGGCGACTACATCTGATTGCCCACCGTCGAGGACCTACTAGTATGTGCTTATTTTCATATTTTATATTATTTCGAGTATTGGGGAACTTAAGATGACACAATAGATGCATATATATTGTTTATGGTATTGTCGCTTATATACAGAGTACTCTTCCAAGTTTTCCACAGTAGGATTTGTTCTTATAAATAGTGTTTACCATGCAAGTTACTTATTCTAATTGTATTAATTAAGGTTTCCTCTGATATATGTTAACTTGTAAGATACAACCGACTAGTATGATTAGGCATTAGAATAAACTTTTAAATACTTAAAGAGAATAAGTTAAGAAAATACCGATAATCTACTAACTAATTTGATAAAACACAAAGTGGACACAAATTTTGATACAAGATTTGAATGAACTGGTGCTGAACACGTGTAGTTAGGCCCCACCGGGCAAGGAGTACGAGAAGACTTGTCACTCCGAAGTGGCTGGGCCGCCACGTAAACAACCCCTCAAAGTTCAAACGATGTCTGACTTCATCGATTCAATTATGATCAATGATTGTTTACATAAGAATAATAATACTGGGTCGATACGTTTAGACGAAGTCCAATAACACTTCAACTGCACGTGATGAGCCCAAGCCACGACAGTTCCAAAATAGGAGACCTATTGTTTTAGGCGAGCGTGGACCCCAGAACCTACCCCATACAAGTTTTTTAGACATAAGCCCAATTGGTTTGACTCCTTAATCTTAGCCGAACTCTATCCCTCATCATCAATTTCTATCCCAACACGTAGTCGTTTGAGAGAGATTGTGAATTTGAGATTCCCGCTTGAGACTTGCCATCATTAGAACCAAAATCATCGCCCTGAGAGTTAGGAGAATCCCTATGATCACGCCTCTGATTGGGGGACATCGACAAATCTGCCACTTCACCAATCGATGTCGGAAGCCTATGCCCTTTTGGCCTTCTCAGCCATATTCGTCATCATGTTAGTCAATCCTCCTTGTCGGAGCCCTTAAGAAATTCCCATATGATCGCTCTTCATTCAGGTCTTTACTATCAAACAATGCTTCGCAAATTTTTTTCGAATGACCAATTAAACAAAAATAATAATAGAATGTGGGTAGCCTTTCATACATAAACTCTGCCCTAACCAATCGCCTCCACTGCGCTTCAATTTCAATTTTGTGTCCAATGGTTTGTGGATATCATGTTTGATTTTGACTCTTAGGTAATCCACCCACATGTTATTGATGCTATGAGGATTAGTTTTGACATAGGTTCCAATAACATTTCTAATGGATTTGGCCACCTTCTCATTTATGAAACCCACATGTTGTTTGTGAACTTGAACCCAAACCTCCAACTCATACAATTAAAGCTCCGCAAGCTGATCAGACGGTTTAATTCCATTAGCTTGTATAATAACACTTGATTATTGAATGTCCATGGTCCATCATCCTGAACCCTGAGAACAACACGATCATGAAAAGAAAGTAAAAATACATAGATTCAAATGTTTCACTTCCTTCATGTAAACACCTTTCACCGGCCTCCAAATGGGTGCTAATGTGTCTCTCATCGCACCATAGTTCACAATCTTGTCCGTTAAGAACCTACCCACCTGGATTTTTGAGTAATCTACTGGTGTTTCAGCATCCTGATCATCTTCAAGGATAAGACCATGCTCCTATTCCTCAATCAATAGCGCATCATATGCCTGATCAATACTCTTTTTTTCCATTGGATAGAATACAAAGATTAGAAAAACTCACTAGTTGTGAGATCAATCCGATTAAAAGAAACAAGAAAAAACTTATTAATATGATAAGATGCAAAGAAACTTATCAAAATGATAAGACTCACGAAGGGGTTTCCACTGGTTTTGGGGTTAGTTATGAAAATACTTTTTACTTGCAATTTCTAATTTGTTGTTAGGGCAGTGTGTGGGTGGGCATCTATAACTTCAATTTTTAATATATATCCGTCTTAGTAACTTAACTATGGGTTAATTACTTAAAAGGTCGTCCAACTTTATCTATTGTAATATTTTGGTCACAAAAGTTTAATTTGTAACAAGAAAGGCATTACTTTTGTAAAAGTTTCTTAAAAATCACGCTCGGCTAATATGGCAATAGTGACACAGCAGTGTGCAACTCGAGGAAGACTCGATGGTTATAAGTAGTTATTTTCTTAAAAAAAAAGTATCCTACATTTAATTTGTTTGTTTTAAAATTCATCAAAAACTAATGAAAAAGTCGAGGAGGATCACTCGACCACTGTTCATCTTCTTCAACAAAAAAATTTAGGGTGGCTTCTTCAGGTGGGCGAAGGAGATATGGCGGGGGACAGAGAAGAGAGAAGGGATGGCTTAGCACTGTCATAGAGGCCAATTTGGGAAACCCAAATTAAAGATCCTAAATTTGTTAGGGTTTGTGTTTTTGTGTTTTTCGAATTTTGTTGCTTCTGTTGATTGATTGTTTGAGAAGCATAAATAATTCATGTGTTCGCTTTGCATTTTGGGTTTTGGGATTCTTCATGTTCAGTTTAGATGGATCTGTGAACGAATTGTTCTTCTCCTTGTTTGTGCTCATGTGAATTAGATGAGATGAGAATCAGAGAAGAAGTAGTACAAAGCCGCCCCTCCCCTCCTCTCCGTCACCTGCGACATCTCTTTTGCCACTCCAGAAGAGGTCTCCGCCTGAACGCCGCCGAATAACCTACCGCCTCGCCATATCTCCTTGGCCACCCCCAAAAAGACCACCGTAAATTTTTTTGTTGAAGAAGATGAACAGTGGCAGCCTGATCCTCCTCAACTTTGCATTAGTTTTTGATGAATTTTTAAACAGACAATTAAATTTAAAATATTTTTTAAGAACATAACTATTTATAACCATCGGATCTTCCTCGACTGGCACACTGTATGTAACCATTGCCACATCAGCCATGTGTGACTTTTATGAAACTTTTACATAATTATAGTCAATTTCTTGTTACATACTAAACTTTTGTGATCAAAGTGTTATAATAGATAAAGTTAGATGACATTTTATGTAATTAATCCACTTTACTACGTACTACATCGATTTTATTGAGAACCTGTATTAGTAACTTTACTACTATACCACTCCAAATTGTCCTTCAATTTTTCCTAGCTCCATGATTCGAGGAAGTTTGATATCAGGGCCGACTCTGTCATTTTAGAGGCTTAGGGTGAAACTAAAAAGTGGGGGCTTTTTATTTAAAAATAAACGATTTAAATTAAAAATCAGACGAATTTTGAATAAGATGTGTTGAATTTATAATCAACTGATTACAATAATCTTGAATTCGATACTGGCCTTTATTTTTTCTTCAATAACCCGAAAAATTTCCTTCTTAATTCACTTTTGTAATTTTTATTCTTGAACCGCCCCCGATTTTCCTTTTCGATCAGTGGTGGTTCCAATCACTTTTAATCAGGTTTGTGGAGATTGGTCCATCTTATTTGCGGTGCATCTTCATCAATGATGTTTGCGTGGATTTGTGCAGCGTTGGATTGATCTTGTCTTTATTTTTTTTATAGTTAGTTTTCTTCCTTAGTTGGAAGTCTTTGATTTGTCTTCTCATTGTTGGGAAGTTTCGTTATTCATTTTGTGATTCTAGTATATTTGTGTACTGTCATGAGTTTCAACGTTGTAGAGAACAGTCAATAATTGTCAAATTGTTTCAATTTCGTATTTACAGTCAAATTTATGGCTGTTTATTTGAACAAATAGAATTAGGGAATCAATGTACTTGATTCTCAGTCTGGTCCTGCTAATGTATTGAACCATGAATGATTAATGAAATTTCTCTTAAAAAATCTGATTAAAATAATTTTAGATATTTTTCTCTCTTCTCTTCTTCAAATTGTTGACGTAGCAATGAAAAGTATATCATGGGGAGTTAAAAAGGGTTGGTAACGACAAAAATACGTACATTAATCAGAAAAGTAGTTTAAAAATAAAAATAAAGGTCAATAACGAAAGAATACAATAGTTAACAAAAAAATCATCGAATAATAGTATAAAAATGAAAATAAAACAACTAAATAAGTTCAACACCTGCATTTTGTGAAATAAGTGTTTTTTTACTATCTCCTTATAATTAATAGTCGACAATAAATCTTCATCCATGGAAAGTGAAGCTAATCCATTCAATGTTTTATAACGTCATTGGTCTCGAATATAAAAATAAATAACTAATTGATTTTGTATTTTTTATGACATTGATTTAGTATTTCTTCAATGTTAGATACATTGTTACCTAGAAGAAAAATGAAGTAATAAAGAGTTAAATTTATACCTTCAATCCACATTAGCAAGCAATAGCGTACAATCCAAGTCTTTTTGAAATCTAGACACATCACATATGTTGCAAAGTGGGAGGGAAATGAGAGGTTATGAGAAGAGAAAGAGAGATATCTTGTTTAAGAAATAAAGACAAGATGGGTAATCTTGATATATATATATATATATATATATATATATATAAATGAATTGTTTACGTGAGAAACTCTCACAACGCGCGACAAGTGGAATATGAGAAGTTCTCACAACGTGACATGTAACGTTATGATGTCATAATTGATATTTTATAAGAAAAAATAAAAAGTATAAACCAATGATATTTCTAGCACTTAAGTGAGGGCACTACAAAAAAAATGAAGTTTATAGCGAGAAAAAATAGCGATGGAATATTTTTCGTTGCTATTTAGTGAGAGATTAGCAATGGAAACCCTTATTTACCTGTTGACCAATATAAGTACGGGTTAGTGATGCCCCTATCATTAATTGTTGGGCGGGAAAATTTTCGCCCAATATTGAATTTCATTGCCTACTTGGTAGTGAGACCCACACTATTTCTCTCTCTTCACATCAACATCAAATCCTAATCTGTCACTTATAAACTTCTCTCTCTCCTCTCTCACTCTCTAGGTGCCCCACTCCTCTCTCGCCTATCTCCTCCCTACAGGCTACAGCCACCTAGTCGCCTCCTCTCGCCTCTCGCCTCTCTCCGGCCCCTCTCACCCTCTCCAGCCGCCTCTCTCCGGCTCCTCTCGCCTCTCTCCGGCCGTCTCTCTCATTTCTCTCCGGCCCTTCTCGCCTCTCTTCGGTCCGTCTCGCTTCTCTCCAGCCCCTCTCGCCTCTCTCCGGCCGCCGCTGGCCTCTCTCCCTCTCTCTATCCGCCCCTCTGCCTCTCGCCTTATCTCCAACCGCCTCGCTCGCCTTATCTCCAGTCGCCTCGCTCACTGCTAGATCTCCTCTCTGGTACCACCATCACTTCGGTTGTGCTATCATTGATGGATGTTAGGTTTTTTTTTTTTTTTTTTTTTTTGTAAATCCCAGAATAAATTTGTTTTTGTTTTTAGAATTTGTTGTTGCTTTGGATTTGTTCTTATACTTTTTTCATTTTAAAATAAATATTGTTTTTTAAAAATAATATTTTTTTGTCAACTGATCAGAAAATAGGGAGGGGGTCGAGTCGCTAATCCGTTGCTATTTCTTACATCCGTCGCTATACCGAAATGACGACGAATGAATTAGCGATGAGCTTCCTGTCACTAATTCTATCGTTATTTCGGTAGATTAGCGAAGGAAAAATTCGTTACTAGTCCTGAATTTTTTTTTTGTAGCAGGGTAGGATTGTATAATTTAATTTTTTCAATTTTTTAATAATTCTCATTTTTTTATGTTTTTTTAGGAAGGTTTTTTATTTAAGAAGTTTCTACTTCTAATTTTGGTTTTTTTAATAATTTTTTTTTTTTTTTTTTTGGAGTTTTTAATTGTAACACATGTATTTGATAAAAAAAATTGTAACACAAATATCAAAAGATTTTTTTATCAATTACAATACAAATTTATCAATATTTATTAAAAAATATAAATTTTTTAGTGAGGTTAGAATCAGAAATTAAGCAATTGATGCTTAATTTTTTATGTTCCTATAGTTACAATTGAAACAAAAAATTAAAAAATGTGACAAATATTTGAGAAGAGAGGAAAAACATCATAAGATTTTTTTTCACTTTTTTTTTCATCGAAATTATTTTATCTAATATGTATATATTTATTTTTGTCTGCGCGTGAAACTCGGGATGCCAACTAATTTATTTATTTATTTTTTTAAAGAAAAGGTTTAATCTTTTCAGTTGAAAAAGTTGATTGAGAATTTGAGAGAGAGTCTCACGTGCCAACTAATAAGTGGCTATTGCCAGAAAGAAAAATGTGTGCCGATTATGTGGGTCACGGGTTGCATTAATAACAAACGACGCTTTGGTATCCAAAGCATATGAGATATGCTTATTATACCTAAAGTCACTTAATTTTTTATTTTATTTTTTGAAATGTCATGGTTACTTAATCTGTTTGTGGGCCTTCTTTAATTAGGGGGCTTGGGGCAGGGGCCCACTACCAAAGAATCGGGCCTGTTTGATATATTCGCCTCAGATTTATTATATTCACCTAGGTAACTTTATTACTGCACTAATTTTATTGGGAGCCTGTATCAGTAACTTTACTACTATATTACCCCCAACTGTTCTTCATTTTTCCCAACTCTATGATACTAGGAAATTTAATATAGTCGCCTCAGTAACTATATTACTATTAGCGAAAAAATTTAGTATATTCATCTCGGTAACTTTATTACTACACTAATTCTATTGAGAGCCTGTCTCAAAAACTTTACTACTATACCATGCGCTATTAGTCTCAGTAACTTTATTCTCAGTAACTTTGTTACTACGCCACGCGCAAAAAGTCTTGATAACTATATATAATACATGTGCAAAATGAAAGAAATTAACCATTGTTTAATTACCTATTACCCAATGCTCTAGAGCACTTTAACGCGCGCAATTTCTCTAGTAAATTATAGTAATTTATATGTCAACCGAACTAAGGTTTGTTTTACACTACTAGGCGCGCCTTGACATGATTCGAGATGCATCCACGCCAGGTGTTTTGAACCTTTGTTGATGTTATTCATGTAGCAAAACGTACTCTCGAAGAACTACAGACAGGGACACAAACCCTTTACATGAATACAATGAGAAGAACATCAATTAAGGCACAAATATCACGAAATGCAACAAAACGGCCACATGAGGAGGGCCGTGTAATGGCAAAGAGAAGAATTTTAGTTCTGATAGAGGTAGATGCTATCGATTCAATTCTTTATAACAATTTTATATTTCTTTGATTTCTCTCAATTGGTAAGGTTGGACACTCGACTAACTCTCATAAATTAAATGAATCGAAGTAAAGAGGAGCTGAAAAAGATTCGAACACCCCATAATTAAAAAAAAAAATACAACAAAATCATTTAAGAGCACTGCATGTGAGACAGATCAGAGGGGAAAACAAACAAAGAAAATAGAGTCATTAGTAGAAGCACTAAACCATCTATAATCATCCCATCTAATCTAACATTCATACTTATACAAAACATTTAATTTTTGGCACTTGATTACCCAATTTAGGACTGAAAAATTAACCACGACACAAGATTAATATATAGCACCACAAGCAGAGATATGCTTGAGATGCAAACGGAGTTTAACAAAAAAACAGGGGGACTAGCAGCCTTGGAGGAGTAGACCATGTAGTAGGGATACGTCGAGGATGAGTAGTAGTCATCAGCTGGCCGCGACGGTGGTGCCGGAAAAAGGGGATTGTTGTTTAGATGGCTGAACGGAGGAGTCGGCATTGCGGGCCCGTCGGGAAACAACATAGGAGCAGCTGGCGGTGGTGGAGGAGGATTTTGAATGTACTGTGAATAGTCAGGTGGGAAGTACTGACCATCCACGAATTGTGGAGGTGGTGGTGGTGGTGGTGTTGGTATTGAAGATTGTGATGTGCACACAACAGGGCAAGTCCTGCAGTTGCTTATACAGAACAAACCTGTTGAAACTCCTCCATTTTGTTGTTGTTGTTCATCATCCGCTCTCACTTCATGATCAGCTGAAATCATCAAAGCTGTTGCAACGACACAAACAACTATTATTGCATGCCTCATGTATGCCTTAAACGCATGAGTAGTACATGTACAGATGCCACAAGCCATCTTAATTAGTAACACCACCACCACCACCACTACTACTTCACTCTCAAAAGCTGAAAGAAACTACTTGTGCTTTATATCAATTTGTTTCAATTAAAGCTACATTGACACACACTCCCACACGTTAAGTTTTTATTTTTTTTTTTTTTTTTAACTTCGATTATCCATATACTTATCTGATTAGTCTCATAAGTCATGAGATTATGTAAAAAGATCACTAGTGACCCAACTTTAGAGAATCAAATCTGAAATCGAATGTTTAACCCATACAGTCTGCGCGCCTTCACCTTCTATTATTAGGTCAACCTTTCCGTATTTAAAAACATACTAAATTAAGTCACTTGTATGCCTTTGATACACATTAAAATACATGCACTTGATAGTGAAACATATCGCACGGCTTCTAATTAATCACTTGTGTGACGTTGGTGTGTGACTTCAAATAATTTGCCGAAAAAATCGTTGCCCTATAACAAAAGTGCCCTTTCCAATTTTGTCAATATTACAGCTTTTGTGAAGTATGGAGGAGTTAACGTTACTGCGGGAACTTTGAAACTGCATATGGAGGGATTGTTGTGACTTGTAAGGTTGTGGTGTTCATTAATTGAGATTATTCTTTCTTTTGGTGGTAAAGTGGTCAAGTGTTTCACATGTGTGGGACAGAGAGAGTGTGGACTTTTAATAAGACATGGGGGCCCATACGATGTATCTTTGTTTGTTTGAAAGTGTTGAACATGATGACATTGTAGCAGTGTATTTTGAAGACTGGAAGTCCAAAAGCAAGCTCTCTTTTTTGAAAAGTTAAGCCATTATATGATAGCATATCATCATTGGATGTCCCGATAGATATGCTTGAGAGAGGGACCTCCTAGGGAAATCGTTTAGACTTTTAGTGATTTTTTTTTTTTTTAATACGTGTGGGCGCCAGCACATACATATCTCCACACATATTTATGTTGTCTTCTGCTTAAGCGCCTCCAACTATGCGTGTGAGATTTTATTCTAAAAAGTTATCCTAATTGAATAGAGATCCACATTTATCTACTTTTTATGAAGTAAAAACAGTTATTGCTACTTAATCATGTAAACACTTTATTCGATCATGTATTCCAGTACCGAGATACACATATACCAGTTAAGAACCTCAAGAATATATATATATATATATATATATATATATTTTGTTGGAGCAATCTACTAAAACATGCATATATGTAAGTACAAAACCATGCATATAATCAAATTTAAGAACTAAATTAAAATAATACCAGAGGCTTGCACTAAATGACAATGTCCTTAGACGAAATTTCCTCCAAATTCGGTGTATGAATGCTTCAAGAGGTTCGTCTCCAGGATACAACTGGATTGATCTTTGATTACACACCAACCAAAAGATCATATCTTCTGCAACAGCCAAAATCTCTCTCAAAACTAGAAAACTCTTTAATTTCGAAATTTTTCTCTATCTTTTCTAATGAGGTTACAACCCCTATTTATAGACCAAAAGACACCTCTTTTGAACAGTTACAACTGTTCAAAATGAGACCAAAAGACACCTCTTTTGAACAATTACAACTATTCAAAACGAGGTCATTAGTGGTGATTGTTCACCACTAATTACACACATTTTTAAAAAATGAAAATTTAATGTAAAAAGTAAAAATCTTGTGTTGTGAATTGGCTAAGTTATTTTAACATTAGCCCCAAGGCCCAAGGCCTAATCATAGACATATTAAATATCAAGTATTTAATATATATTAATCAATGGGGAATACCCATGGTCTTTGCCTCCAACCCCACATTCACTTAACTAAGACTTTCAAGTGAAAAATCTATTATAAGGAAAGAAACAAAAAGTTTCTTTCCCATGTGGGACTAATAGTGGATACAATACAAACTCAATATATTTCAACATATATATAAGCACGAATACCAAATTTTTTAGTGGTAATGAAATTTACTTTTTTTGCCATATCAAATTTTTTAGTGGTAATAAATTTACTTTTTTGCCAATATATATCTATCATATTTACTTCTTTCCCCATATATATATATATATCTATGATATATATAAAAGCAACTATATATCTATTTATATACGCTACCTCTTCAACGTCTTAAACACTGCCTCTTCAAATCGATCAACAACTCAGCGACTCTCCTACCTCTTCAAATTGATCAACAACTCAACTGATCAACGACTTTTCTTCATCTTCAAATCATTCATTCCTTGTTTTCCTTCATCGACTCATTCGTTGCTTTCCTTTGTTCTTCGATTCAAATGTGAGTTAATCCACATTTCTTCTCCAATTCTTTTTTTTTTTACGGAGATGTTCGATTCAAATGTAAGTTAATCATTTGGTCTATATGGTTCAATTTGATTCATGATTTTTGAAAGAAATTTGGGTCTAATCCACCCTTGATTCAATGTTGAATTTAACACAAAAGCTCTCTTTCATCTAGTCTATATGGTTCAATTTGATTTATGGTTTTTGAAACAATACCTTGGAAGCTAATATGATCAACCCCTCGTTCATTGTATGGTTATTAGAATTCATGGGATATATATATATATATATATATATATATATATATATATATGTTTGACTATTTGTAGTGAGCGATTTCTTGAAGACACTAAGCCGAAACTGAATTGGACTTTAAAATCTTGAATACTAGGTGTTTTTGAAATACCAAAATAATCTTCATCTTCTTCCTTTATATAAGAAATATATAGATGTTTGATTCGTCTTTCTTTTTGCAAGTTGCAATTAAAAAATTGCATATTTTATATTAGCATACTTGGGAAAAAAATGACATGAAGTAATTTGAATCTTTGTTTGTTGAACTTGTTGTGTTGTTGGCAACGAACTAATCTCTTGGTTCATTAATTCCTACACAAATGAATGTAAAGTTTCTGTGCTCATTTGAGATAAATGAAAGCCTCCAATAAAAGCATGTAGGAGATGGAAAGTAAGCAATGAAATTATTGTGTCTTTTTATCTATATTGAACTTGCGGTCGATATTTTTAAATTTTTTTTGCTAAATTATGTCTTTTATGTCTTGTTGAACAAGCTCTTCGAAGTAATCTTTGTGATACATAATTTATGGTGTAGAATTCTTTTGAGAGGTAACAACCACAATACATGTTAATCATATTATAACTTGGAACTGAAGTTGAACTAAAAACACAAACTGTCTCCAAATTATATTTTCAATAATTGTGGTTTATCATTTTATAATTTGATATCGAGGAGCAAAGCCTATTGCATTTGCTCGATTATGAAACATTATGATATATGTTCAACACTCTCGTATGCATACACTATTTGATTGCAATTTTCAATCGATCGGTTAATTTTCATATGTGCAGAAATACCATCTTAATTCATAGTTAAGATGAAATGATGGACCATCTTAGTTTTACAATTATGCTTGTCTACCATCTTAATTTTACAATTATGATTGACACGTTCTTCTTTGGTTTTCTGTTTCAGTTAATTTCCTCAAAGTAGATCTTGACAATAAAGTGAATAAAGGAATAATAAAATAAGAATAATCTGTAACATCAATTGAAGTATAATGAGAGAGCCCCTTATCGAGGCAGTTGTCATCCCTATTTCCATTTTTTCTAGATTATTCTCGAGGTATCCTGGGATTTGCCCATGCCAATTTTGGACTTGAGGAATGTAGGACTACAATAATTTGCAAGAGTTTTAAAGCTTTTCCATTCCTAGAGTTCTCGTCCATCTTTTCACCCCGATTTATATTTTGAAAATGTGTTCGTAAGCAATTCTTCTTAGTAATCCGACTTCAAAAAACTCGTGATAAATCTTTTTTAATAGTTAATATGAACTCGAACTTGTAATTTGCTCTTTTATAGACCTACTTCCATTTGGTGAAGTTTTAAATATCTAATTAAGTTTTAATATATTTAATGTATTTAAGTTTTAAAGGTCTAATTAAGATAAAGTTACACATAAGAAGTTCAATCCTCCAATGGGCGACTTAAACTACTTGCATTTGGTGGCGGTAGTTATAACTTAACATCAGAAAATTGAAAGAGTTTCTTCTAGATTGAGTTAATTCATAAACAATAATTTCATAATCTTTTATTTTGATAAGAAGCCAACTTAATTAGATACAACATACTTGACTCCAAAATGAGTCAACCCCCAACCTTTCTTTTGACATTTGCATCAATATTAACTCCTCTAATTAGAGATGCTTTGGCATAACTCTCTAATCTTTCCTTCTTGTTTTCCATTTTATTCATCAAACAAGTCCAATTTGTAAAGTTGGTCATCTTTCAAATTTTAGGCTATTGTTTCTTTTTTATTTTCTAGAACAAATAATTAAACATTATAAAAATTAACAAGACATATTTGCGAGTTGATCAAAAGTCTATTGTATAGTTATATTTTTTTCAAAAGAAGATATTTGCGAGTTGTGTGCTAATCTTTTGGAAGACTAAGGAGTATTAACGGTCAAAAGTCATTAACCTCAGGGCTAAATATTGATGTATAGTTCTATTTTTTTTCAAAAAAAGATAGTATTTAAATGAGCGGTTCATGTCGTCAGTATATTTCATGTAATGTTTAACAATGTTTATAGTATATGTGTCCACAATTGTGAATTCAATTTTGTCACGTCTTTTGCTTTGATATTTCGTTCCTATGGATCCTTTTTTTCCTTTCTATTTTTTTTTATTTGCAAAATCATGCTTCTTGAATTGCACTTTTACTTCTTACGTATTCAAATTATGTACGTTTGGATTTTATATTATATAGTTTGTTCAAACTCATACATATTATTTAAATTAAATTTTATATTTAGTTGCATATTAAATTAACATTATTTATTTATTAAATTACTACTTTAATGTTTGTTTCATTAGATTGTAGTTTAACAATCTCATTTAAATATTCATTAAGTATAACCATTTAGCTTGCATTAGCGAGTTACCATAGTTAATAACTTAGGAGTTATCAACAATAATGAATACGCTGTAAGAAAAGCAATAAATACTAATCGTAGGGAGGTGGATAATTTGAAATGTAAATTTGCAATGGAGGAAGAAAAAGAAATGAAGCGGGCCCGCCAAAGACAACTAAGGAATGAAAAGAAAGAGTTGAATGATCACAATATGAATTTGAAACTTCACAAAACATTCTATGAAATATTGAGTAGTGTAAATGCTATGAAGCAAAATGAATGATTTTAATTAATAATTTAGAAATTAAGTTGCCTTTATTTCTTTTTTATGTATAGGTCCCTGGAATGCAAAAACACGTTATGTTGCTATGGGTTTTGAGCATGTTGCAAGTTCAATAGATGTGTTACCATCTGTAAACTCTTATCGAAATTGTAGTGCGAAGAGGTTTTTCATGAATCTAATAGTTTATGTTGTTCAAACGGTCAAGTAACACTCGTTCCTAATGTTGTCCCTGAAGAAATGTTCGACCTATTCACTTCAAACACTGAAGATACACGTGAGTTTTTGATGTACATCCATACTTATAATACCAATTTTGGTTTTACATCTTTTGGTGTAAAGTGCGAGAGAGAGTATGCCAAAAGTAATGTGGGTGTATATACGTTTAGAGTACAATGTCAAATTCATCATTTTATAAATAATTTACTTCATGACAAGGAGCATCCATCTTTTTTGCAACTGTACTTTTACGATATTGATTATGAAGTGCAAAACCGAATGCATTACTCTGATAGAATGAAAGAGACAATTTTGACAAGGTTAATTAGTATGCTTACGAAAAATCCATATGCAAGTTTTTTCCGCACTTTATAAAATAAGGAAGATTTGGAAGATCATGTTGTTTAATTAGTTTCAAGTGTTAGTCGCCTTCTACTTATTGGTTTTCATGTTTTCTATTAATTGTAGTGGTTCTTTTCAATTTTGGTTAATTAACTAGAAACTAATTTCGTGCGTAGCATGTATTGAAACTAGTATATATATATTTACGAATTAAGTTGAGAAAAAGTGACGAGAGAGTTGAATTATTGTTGAAAGCCGAAGAAGACTCAGTCATTGTAGTGCCCAAGCGGTGAAGCTAAGATAGGTCCAATGAGAGCGCAGCCCGAGCCTAAGAAACCCTAAGCGTATACCCACTAGAAAGTCTAGAATAAGCATAATGCACACTCAACCAACCAATTGGGCGGTGTAGTATGTGTAATGACCTTAAATTTCTATCATGTGTCACCGTAGAACTTTAACGAGAACTTATGATGATATGGCGTACTTGGTCAATCCTTGGGAGTTGACACCGAGGTATATTATTTTTGTGAGATGGATGCCTAGTGCGTGCACATGTATAAATTATTAAATCATTGTTGTATACTATTTATAGGTATCGAGACGCGAGTGGAGACACGCCTCGAGAAAATGCAGACGTGAGGTCCGGCCAGAGAGTGATACAGTAAGTCTAAGCGTCGGGTTGTTTAAATTAACGTAACTAACTTATTTACTTGTTCATAGGCTATAGTATAATTGTAATCAAATCACAAACTTATGTTGTTGAAAATAATTCGACACTTTAAGACAAGCCTCCAGATGTTTGACAAAACAAATCTCAATAGAACTTTGTATTAAAATGCGTGTTAACACAATGAAATTAGTGGAGGTAGGACTTAACTGTGACGACCCCTCCTTTAATCTAGGCCATTGCCTGGCCTAATCCCGTTATTAAGCACAAAACCTAACGATGTAGAACTTAATAACGTATTAGTCAGCCTTTATAATAAACCTTGCACCACTCTCGTGACTAAATAGTATCGGAGTTAATTAAAATTTTATACAGTTTAAAGATTATTCAGTGGAAGTCTTAACAAATTAGTGAAAGTCATTCATATAGAACCTAAGTGTGATAACCAGGAAACAACATCACATGTATATATATATATATATATATATAACAAAACGGTGATAACTATATATCAACATGTATCTGGTCAGTATATTATCTCATAACCCATAACATACATCCCCAAAAGTGTATGAAAGACACACACACACACACACACACACACATATATATATATATATAAAAGTCATACAACAAAACTAAAAACCTATAACAAAGGTAGCACCTCTCCACTAGCTCAGAGGTAGTCGCCGATCTTCTCCTTACCCAGTCTGCTACTCAACGGATTTGCACCCACCGTCACAAAAAAGACGGTGAGTACAATAATGTAGAAAGTAACACTGAGAGACATTTATCTACATTTCTAAACATAATAAGAGATGCATTTTGCAATACATACATTCTTTATACAACAATAATTATAGATACGCAAACACATTACCAAACAATATTACATCAATGAACTATTCCAATGAACCACACATATTAAATTGTGTACTTAATACATTAACTCAGTAATACCCTATTGATCACATAGACCTTGGGTATTGATCACACAGACCTTGGGTAGTTGTTTATTTAGCGCATCACATCGACCTCATGTAATAGGTCCGCACACATAGTACCTCGATATTACCCTTGTTGGTTGCCGCATATCATTAGCCATTCTCCTTATAAGTTATGAAACACGGCATATCGACCTCATCTAATAGGTCGGTACACATAGTACATCGGTATTACCCTTAGTGGTCTCCATTTATGCATAGGCCTTCTCCTTATTTGTTGTGAAACACGACATATCGACCTCATGTAATATGTCAATACACATAGTACATTGGTATTACCCTTATTGGTCGTCGTTTATGCATAGGCCTTCTCCTTATTAGTTATGAAACACGACATATTGACCTAATTAGTAGGTCAGTATACATATTACATCGATATTATACTTATTGGTTGTCGTTTATGCATAGGCCTTCTCCTTATTTGTTGTGAAACACGGCATATCGACCTCGTGTAATAGGTCAGTACACATAGTACATAGGTATTACCTTTATTGGTCGTCGTTTATGCATATTCCTTCTCCTTATTAGTTGTAAAACATGGCATATCGACCTCATGTAATTGGTTAGTACACATAGTATATTGGTATTACCCTTATTGGTCACCGTTTAATTATTTCAAACATTGGCCTAGATATTATCCTTTAGGTAATAGCTTATATAGTAGTGCATGCAGGTATTATCCTTATTAGTTGTGAAACACATCTTATCAACCTCATGTAATAGGTCTGTACAATTTTTAACGACCCAAATTAATTAAACTAGGATTAACGTTAATCTTGGTGATTAATGGTCATAATTCGGGCGTTACATGGATAACTCGGTTGACTCGGACATGAGAATCGAGGTAATGTATTATTTATGGATGGTGTTTGTGCATGTGTGGTGTTTAAAATCACTAGTAGTGTATTGCACCGCATGTGTACATGTTGCTATCGGGCGAGTTGGTGTGATGGGTGTTCGCTTTGAAAGACGTGTCAACGCGGGTATCGAGTAGGTGAACTACGGGTACACTAGGAAACTCGCTAATTCACTTTAAGATGACTAGTTAATCAATTAAGATGGATAATGTAGCCATATGCTAAGTTGATTGAATTAAAACAGTAGACTATGACGTACCTCGAAGTGCGTACAGAGACGTGGGGCATTGGGTGCCGGGTAGTCGAGGGTTAGTGGGATCACAAAATTTGTCAATTTGGTAAATAAAAACACACTAACCAAATGTATCATAATGGGCCTAAAGTAGTTTAACTAAATCAAATAAATCAAGGCTTATAATTTGGTTAATTAATTGGAAACCATATGATTTACTTAGAGATACGTGTTGGCATATCTAGGAACTATAGGAGTAAGAAATTGGTGTCACTTGAATTGAGTTATTGAGAGTTAGTGAGATACATGTCAAGGTGTGGATCATTAGATGAGCTTCAAGATACGTAAATGCATGAAGATTAATGGCTAAAAATTATTAACACCTTAATATATAAGATAGTTGATCAAACAACATGCAAACCAAACCATTTACACATCTTGCTGGAGAAAAAGAAGGAGATTGTTGGAAATAGAGAATTCAACTATTTTGGAGGACAAATCAAAGGATTGAACTTAGGTAATTATATTCTCCATCTCCTACACTTTCAATTGAGTCCAAATTTTGGTGTTTTAATGAAAAATTGATGTAAATTGATGGTGGAGGAGTAGGTCAATGATTTTTGGTGTGTCTTGATGAATTATAAGTATTATTAGTGTTCCAATTGAGATTACTAGACTAGTTTTGCATGAAATAGAAGTTTTGGGTGAAATTAGAAAAGCTAGTGAAAAACATGGAATTAATGATGTTGATCCAATTATTGTTTTTTTGAAGTTGTTTCTTTATTGATTCTAATGATGTTTTGAAGTTACTATTAAGTGGAAAGTGCAATTGTGTGGTATAGTTAGCCAATTAGGGAGGTTGGGACATAATTCTCGAGTTGATAATTCTGTCACATAGGGCAATTAGCGCGCTGACTAGGCTAGTTAGCGCGGTGACTAGGCTAGTTAGCGCGCTAATCAATCTAGGCCTTCAACAGTTTTTTGAAACGAAGAACAGTAGCGCTCTAAGACCAATTCCCTAGCGCGCTAACTCCCCTAGGTGCACTAGGTAGGCCTATTAGCACGTTAATGACAGTTGAAAACTGAAATTAAAAGTTTATTTTGGGGATTTTTTACTAATTGCAAATCCAAACATTTATAAACATTCTAAATACATAAAATTGGACTTCAGGGACTTAGTGGACTGTAGCTCGGGTGTCGAGGAGCTAGTCGAGTTGGATTCGGGAGTCCATAGGGAAGTCGAAACGCGGATTGAGGTGCGTAAACTCATTGGAATGCCTCATATAATTCATGGTTTGTTTTACCAGTATCGAATTACATGTGTGAATTTTGGTGGGCACACATGGGGTTTTCTATTTCTATCTCGGTTTGTGTATATATTGGTTGTTGCTAAATCACTTGCGTGAGTTACTTATGATAATGCTGGTGTCGATGGCAATAGGATATGCTTGCGATCATCAGGAGGGATTAGGGTGGTCCTGATGTGTAACAACCTCATGAAGGGACCATGTCATTTACCAAAGTTGGGGTTTAGTCACTGTAAGTTTGTTAGTATATACATGGTTCATGTCCTATTTCATCGATTACTGACTGGTATAAGTTAGGGTCTTCTCATGGTTATGTGGTTGTTTATTTATTATGGTTTTATTTCTAAGCATGTTTAGTTAGTATGTGTTGTTTACTAATCGCTACTGTTTTTGCTTGTCATATGCTTCCTACATTCATGGGGATATGATAAGCTGTTGCCAGGTGTTATAGGTGCACATCTCGTAGTTTATCGGTTTTATGTCATGAATATTGTGTGGACTTCTCTTGAGATTTTACTCACTGGACTCATCGTTGTATTTGTTGGGTGACCGAGTGCAGATCATTCGATGAGTAAGGGCAAGGGGCAAGGAGTTATTGGGCGACTAACTATGAGATTAAGACGCCAGTTCGTGTTTGATATTAGTATGTATATATTTATGTTTTTGTTCGGTTTGGGGACTGTAGAACACTGAATACATTTATATGGATCTTTTGTTGTATTTATCTCGCATTTGATATATACATGGTACTTTTTGTCGAGTTCTCCACTACTTAGGATTGTTAAATACTGCATAACTTACTCATTTAAAAGACTTCCGCTATACAATTGTACCATAACATGATAAAATTGATTAACTGGCTAACTAAATCATTAATACTTATATAAAGATTAATTGGTGAAACTAGGGTTAGCTGGAAAAGTGTAAGCAACTAGTTAGGTCGCGGGCGTCGTAGGTAAGCAGGCCATGACGTGGTAGGACTTAGTGACGTGGGATGCGACATGGCGGGTTTCAAGATTGCCTCGAGATTTGGGGCGATTGCACACATAGTATATCGGTATTACCTCAATTGGTCACCACTTGTTCATTTCATCAACCTCATATAGTAAGTACGAGATACTAACTAGTTAGTATACCGACATCCCCGAGTCTCATACCCCGTGTGCTGTATATAACCCAAACCACATTATAATCTTAAACTCTCCCATATTTTAATTTAACAATAACTACATAATAAGAAACAACACACCAACAATAACACCAAGAATTTAGCAAACATAGCAACATAAACAAATATAATCAAGTGACACACAGTTAAATAAACATACAAACCATTGCACAACAATAGAAAAAATTGTAAACAAACACCATCATCAAGGCATGAAATGAAGAAAAATATCTTAATTAGTTTACTTACAAACACGCCAATTTCCTAGCTATTCCGGCCCCTTGATACCTTAAAACTCGTATCGAACCCTTGAGACACTTCCCTAGGTTCTTGATATCATATAACATGTTTTTGAAAGTGTTTAGACTTTAACTAAGGTATTAGACTTGTTTATAATGTTTAAGTTAAATTTAAAAATTTTAATTTTTAGACTGTCATAGCACCTAGAGCGATATGTGCATGTGTAAGAAAACCCAAAATTTTGAAATTCTGAGTTTTCTCTACACATAGGCTACCCAAATACCTTGGGAACCCTCGTATACACCTCCAGAGCTCCAAGACATCAACAACAACATAAAACAACCATATATATCATCAAATCTATGAATTCATCAAATTGAGCTAAGCTAATGGTGTATGTAAGTTACCTAGTTGATAAAGCACCTAAACCTACTGGTTTCTCCTTCAAGTCTTGGAGATTTCTTCTTCATCCAACACTTTTCTTCTCCAACAAGTTTCCTTAACTTTAAAGGTTTTGAAATGAAAATGGTTTTTGTTGTATAAGTTGATCTCTAGCTATTTATATGAAGTGGATATGGTTGATTAATAGCCATTGATCTTCATGTGCACACGTATCTTGAGACTTATCTAATAGTATACACCTTAATACATGTCCCACTAACTTTCCATTACTTTAATCTAAATAACATAAATTTCAACTCAACTGATTTTTAGATATGTCAATGCGTATCTCGAGAATCATCACATGATTATTGTTTTAAATTGCTTAACTTAAGTATATTTAACATATAACTAATTATAGCCACATTAAAATCACTATTTAAGCTATATTAAGCCTAAATAAGTTGACCACATCACTCTCTACCCCCTGTCCTACGTCAGTACGTATCTTGAGATGCGTCCTCACTCACGTCTCGACAGCTATGTACAAGTAGGAGCAACTTAACAGGTTTATACATATACATCACACTAGGCATCCATTATCCACAAATACTATATTACTTAGTCCTCATACTGAGTATTCAAATCGTGTACTCGCTTTCGGGCCACGTCACGGGTCATTAACCCTGATTAAGGAATAATTTACTATTAGTAAATTTTTGGGCCGTTACATTAACATGGACATTTGGATATGCATAGAGATGTGCATGTGGTTGGACATGAGTGGACTAAAGTAAGGTCACCAAAGGACCCTCATACATGCAAAGTTAAAAAAGAAAATAAGAGCTAAACGCTCTTAAATTCGCAGGAAATCAAGGTCTAAAAAGGGGGGGTTCATCAACCTAAACGGTGTATAAGAGCTAGGCATCACAACCTAGATGAGAATTTTAAGTTTTATATGCCAATTTATTAAAGTTTGGATTCAAATGAAAGGACTTTTGAATTATGAGCATTTGGGAGGTATTTTTAGTTGTTTATGATCAATTAGAAACCACATTTGAGTTTTCCAAATCAATTTTCAAGAATTGTATAGTTTAGCCAAATTGGGACATTTTGCATGAAACAGAAATTGGAAATTCTGATCTATAAATGATTTGGATTTTGAAAACAATGGCATATTTCACATTTTTTGTGTTTTTTCACTCAGTCTACTATATTGGGTTTTAAGTTTTGGGTAACAATTGAGTTTGTTGTGAATTTCTCAAGTTCATGAAGTTGTAAAATAAAACTAGAAATTATGCATATTGTAGTTATGAACCAGTATCTATAATTTGATCATAACTTCCTCATTTTAAATCGAAATGGACTTATTATGGTGGCATTTGAAAGCTAACTCAAAAGGGAACAACTTTTTAAAAGATTTTAAAAATCTAATGTTTTCATGTCTAAAAATCCTTTGCAACTTTAGTGATGAATATGAAGTTTATGGGTTCCCAGTTTTGATAACGTTTTGTTGTTTTGAGCATAACTCCCTTATTTTTATTGGATTGAGCTCATCTTTTAGTATGATGTTCTAGGATATGTTTGTAGTCTTCAGTAAAAAATAAAAAAATCATGATTTTTTAAGCTATGATTTAGGATAAATGAGTTTTTCAAAGTTGGTGGTCGAAATATAAAACTGTTTTGAGTCATTGTGGTAAAACTTCCATATCTCCCTTGTTTCTTATCGAAAATGTGCAAATCTTATAGTTTCATAAATTTGAGACATAGCTTTAAAACCTCCCTTTAGACAACAATACATAATTTTAACATTTTAGTAATTGAAATTAACTCACAAGTTGTTGCACCAAAACTGTCTCTATTTTAATAAAGTATATTTGAACATAAACAAATACTCGATGTGCTGACTTTTGACATAAGATATTTCGAGCATCAAAAAATCGAAATTGAACCAAAATTTTCAAATTGTGTTAATAGATCAATGTGAAGGTGTCCACCAATTCTCATGATTTTTCGACATGCCTAACTCAGTTTTCAAGTCGCATTTCAACTAAGAATTTTATATTTACAAATAAGGACTTGGAGTTTCATTTTAAGTTGCAAATTGAGTCTTTTGGACTTATAAATGAGACTCTATTACTTGACAACTTTGGTTTCAAGCATTTGAACTTCATGGAACCAACCCTGATAATTTTAGAAAATTCTATTTATTTTTAAGTCATTTTTCAAATTAAATGAAAACTTACTTTCAAGTATTTATTTTGAAGCTTTTAAGGGATTATTTTGCAAACTAATGTCTTAAATAAACTTGAAATGATTTGTAACGATCCAAAAAGTTCAATAACACCCAAAAATAGTAAATAAAGCGTGTTGAACAATATTACACAAGTCTAGACACTTTTGGTCAAGCTAAGTGCCTAATGAGGACTTGAAATGAATAAAAGGAACCATTAGATACCAAATTGTGGCGGCCCTCGCCGCCCCGGGGTGACGTGTCTCCGTGTACTCCTTGCCAGCTGGCCCAACTACACGTGTACGACACCTGCCCATCCTTTCTCTGTCTCGAGATTCGCATCCACTTGTGTGTGTACAGTGTATAAATGACATATGCAGCGGAAGTTGTACATAAATGCAGAAATATTAATTAATTCAACAAATCCTACTGTGGAAAAACCCTGAAAAGTACTGAAAATAACGATAGATAACTGTACCATGTAAAGTAACTATACAATGTCATGTCACTCCCCAGTTCCCAAAAGAATCAAAATATCAAAATAATCACACGTACAAGTAGTCCTCAGAGGTAGGCAATCGAAATAGTCGCCTAAGATCCCTTGCCCTTACTTGTACTAGGATCTCGCACTCAATCATCACGAAGAAATTGGATGACGAGTCCAATCAGTAAAATCCCAAGGAACTCCTTCGAGCATTCAATAAATAAATGGAATTCAATGAATACTGTTAAATAAACATGCGGAATGTAAACATGCAACTGTAAGTAGGGCATCGCATGCGTAAATAACAATAAAGTGCAAATGTATGTGTCTGTTCCAGTCAGACTAAACCATACTTCGGTATTTCTTTCCAGGATCCCACTACTGGGCGCACCCAACTAGCTATCACCTGATCCCTCTCGGTGGCCGGCGTGGACCTACGACGCACCGACACATGTAGCAGTTCCCTCGGGTCGTTATCCACCGAGCACTCCTGATACACATGCTATGGTCTAGAATGCATAGACACACGACGAAAAAATCCGGTGGGAGTAACTAACCAACCGTGCAAACAACGACAAGATGTAGATATAGGAAAAATTACAAGGAAATACTGAAATTGAATGAAAATACAAAACAAAATAAATACTCGAGAGTTTTTCCATTGAGTTTTACAAACCTCACAACGCGCTCTCCTACCCCGTAATCAATCCCCGAGTCCAAGTCCATTGGGTCCTTGGTCGCCAATTGATCACCCGTGTCAACCTATGTCCATTTATCAATAGTTTAATTTAAAATGACAATTTTCAACAATTTCTAAAAATTTTAGACCAAATTGCCTATTTCGCTTTTTCGAGGCAAAACTCCGCAAAAAGTCCCGTCTGAAATATCCAAATATTTTATTTTTCATAGAAATTCATAAATTTCTATTTCTTTTATGGAAATATATTTTTTTCAGAATTTTTCTAATTTTTCCAGAATTTTCCAAAAATTTTCCAACTTTTCTTCCAATTTTTTTTTTTTTTTTTTTTTTTTTTGTTTGGGTCGGGTTGGGTCAACCCAACGGGTCCGACCCGACCCGCGCCCAGTCCGGGTCTGGTTTTGGTCGGGTCGACCCAACTTGGTCGGACCCGACCCGGCCTTGGACCAGAATGGTCCAGGCTCGGCCCATGAAGGGGATGCACACGCGCGCACGCTTGCGTGTGTGCATCTTCATCCTCTGATCGAACCAGTTCTCACTGGTTCGATCAGGAATTTTTTTTTTTTTTCGAGATTTGGGGTTTGGGGTTGGGGTTGCTCTCCACCCCAACCCCCGGTGGACTCGATGGCAGGGGAGACACCCCTGCCATCACCACCGCAACCCGGTTCGGCCTCCGTGGCCGAACCCCTGTCTCTCCACCACGACAAACCACCGAAACTCAACAAAAATCACTAAAACCCACCTCGATCGTGACGTTTCCACGTTCTCCTCTCTTTCCCGGCGTCTTTTTCTCCTCCTCCTCTCCGCTGCCTTCTCTCGTCCTCCCGATCGATGGGTGTGTGGTGTGTACGGGTAGTGTATGAGAGGTGTAGGTGTGAGGTGAGAGAAAAGATGATAGAGTTTAGATAAGGATTGTTGACTTTTTTTTCTTGACACCAAAGTTTGACACCGCTGGGACACTCGCTCATTTTTCAGGCGTTTCGACGCCCGATTTCGTGTCCGAACCGCGATATACGCGTAAAGCCGCGTCACTAGCCGCCTAATACCCATTCCATATTAGTAATTTGGCCATTTTTATTTAATTTGTGTGTTTTAGTTTCCCCGACCTAATGTTCGGTCCCATCAACTACCCGGTACCCGCGTTGACACGCATATCGAGGCGAATACAGTTCACACAATCTCGTACGTATTTTGATGCAACATACACACATGCGATGTATTTCAATAAATTTCACCGCAAATAAGCATCTAACACACAAATACCTAGCATACCTAAGTCCCCGTGCGTCCTAGCCTATCGCGATGTCCCTGTGGATCTGAGCTGACGTCCACGTATGCCAAGTGAAGAGAAATTTATAAATGAGATTATTTAGCACCAATGTATCAAGTTACATTACATTGCTCACACCATAACAACCCTTAGCCTAATACCAAGAGCAAATGAGTGTTAAGTTACAAATAGGCAAGTTGGATTACAATTGAACTATATTAGAAACAAAGATGATAAATTCAACTTAATGACTCTAACATGTATATAACTAATCTTATGGGACACCAGGTTCCTAGCTAGCTAGAGTCGAGCGTCGGGGGTTAATTGGGACGTGTGTTAGGGGTCGCAATGGTGTATTTTCACATAGTTTAAGGTAAGTAAACCAACGAGGATCTCCATAATAATTCTTTATCTTTTCTTTATTCTTTAAAATTGTGAATTTGAAAATAAAAAAATTGTGAATTTGCTTTTCCATGAACTCATACTCCTAATATGAGTGTTCGAGGGTCAAGTGAGTTAGGAAGTGTCTCCGGGGTGTGGTTGCCGACTTGCAACCAAAACCACGACCTCGATTCATTGGATATTGTCAGAATGAGATGTTTTTTATCCGAGGCACCGTTGATATCTCTCAAACGCGATGGTTTAGGTTAAGTAGGCGTTACCACTTCCTACGACCCAAGTCTGCCTAGCTCTGTGACCCAACTTTGTCTGGCTTTGCCGCGACTCTATAAGCCCAACCTTGTGGCATCTACACTCGGTGGTCTGGACTACTAATTTCCTTGTGACGACTCTCGACCTCTTACGCAAATCGGTACCTCCACGTCGTTAGACATGTCACCTCGCATGCCACGTTAGCGCAAATTTACCCTTGACGGCCCACGAATTAAACTTTCATTTATATTTTGTTTGAATTAACTTATCGTTTATCATGTATTTATGAATATTTACAATAAGTTAACTAAGTTAAGTTGTTTACAACTTATGAAATCATTATAAGTTAAATATATTAGTGGAAGTCTTCGAAGCATGCAAACATTGTAAAAATGGAAAGTTTGCATTTATAAACAAATCATATAGTGTGGAAACCCAGCATGAGATACAATGTATATAAAAAATGACAAAAATATAAAAGATGTTCATATACTTGTATCAAGTACTCAAGTTCTCCCAAAATCTCATAAAGCAGTAAATTAGTACATATAAACACCTACGCACAAAAAAAAAAAAAAAAAAAAAAAAAAAAAAAAAAGCGATGGGGTTCTTCTTGCTCAGAGGTAGTAGCCTAAGACCCCCTTGCCCTGACTCGTCGTAAGATCTGCGATTTGTTAGCAAAAATAATTGACGTGCGCCGAATGCGTCGATAAAGTAAAGTTCATAAACTAACTATTTTATAAAATAGTGGCAAATGGTTTATCCTACAGAGATTGATAGACTTTCTATGGTTAAAAGAAACAAAAAGAAATCGGGGGTTTTAAGAAAAATAATTTAATAAACTAAACTAAATAAAATAAATAAATAAAGTTACGAAACTAATTTTGAAAACAATTGATGAACACCTAAGTAACACCTAGGTCTACAGTTCCACAAATTATAATCAAGATTCAATGGCCTATCATGGTCTTCAATCTTTACAAAAAATTATTAATTTAAGTTCCTCTAGATTAGCTATAGAAAATTGACATCTGCCAGAAATTCATAATTCACCTAATCTCGATAGTCAGGATGTCCGCCACTAAGTACTTCCTTAATTAATGCAACCCTAAACATCCGTCAATCGGGTTTAACACACTAACCGCAATAATAATGATATGTGGGAATATTAATCCTAGATAATCGAATCGCATCCGCTTTCAGTTTAACCTAGATTTAATTGTTGCACAATTAAGAACCGAAAGGTTTTTACAGCAAATGGGTGAGTGTTCGTCACTTTATTGGTCCAAAAGTACAATTACACGGATATTATCAGTCCAAATAATTATAGATTGTCCACCTAAAAGCACGCATTGGCCCATACATACCCTATATCTAAACCATATTCCTTAAAATCAACAACAATGAAATAGGAGAAATTAAATTAAATTAAATAATAAAATAAAAATATCTTACTAGTTATGCCACGAATCAAGAATCCTGACTTGTTTCTCCACCGACTTAGGCAAGGATTTAATTAGCCGGACTACGACGTCTAAAAAAATATAAAAGTCAATCTTTAAATAATATAAAAGTCAGTCCTAAAATAATATATAAGTTACTAATATAATAAACTACCCAAAATCGCCTTTGGAAGTGAGAAAAGACCAAATTGGTGGTATCTTTATTAACACGTGCATCGAGGAGCAAACATGGCTGTTTTTTTGATAAAAAATGGGTTCTGTACGTGTATCCACGCCTGATTGGTATGATTGTTGTTAGTTGCTGACTTGGCGCATTCAGATTGGTTGTTGGCAACTGGAGTGACGTGTTGTTGCATTGAGGGTCCGCCACGTGGCAGGCGTTGGACGCGGAGAAGAATCGCACACATCGTGCGAAGATCTGGGAGGTTGTGCCGAACTGCATTTCGAGGAAACTCTGATGGATGTTGAAGCAATGAGAAAAAATGAGCACCGATAAAGGCACCCCACCGTTTCATGAAGGCACCCCACTTTTTTGTAAAAATTTCAGCGAAAATGGAAAAGACCATTTTGCCCCTGTATATATATTGATTCAAACCCTACAAACCATTTTGACAAAAAAAAAATGGGGCACCCCACCACCAAGCTTGAACCTAAAACGACATTGCGTTTGCCGACCGTTTATCGATTCTTGCAGATTGACATCATCCGACAGCGATGTAACAATGTTTGATAACCATATGATGGTTTGAAGGAACCGTTTTTGTCAACGTAGGGTTTCTCAAATTTTCAGATGTTTTTTCACGGACGCGATTGATTCGGCCTCGCAGGACCGAGAGTTATGCACACGTCTCGGTCACCATCCACCGAGAACTGAATAACAGTCTCGGTAATGGACAACCGAGAGCTATTGTACATTCTCGGTTGGACATCACCGGCCTGACATAAACTATACACTTCGACTTACTCTCGTGAAGTGGTGACCGAGACGACAATAAAAGTCTCGGTTATGGACAACCGAGAGCTATTCTAAATTCTCGGTCATGCTTGGCCGAGACTGTAAACAAAATCTCTGGCCTGTGTGGCCGAGAACCACGAATTCCCAATAAATGAACCATTGAATGCACCGCCACACAAACATAACAACTACTTTATCAAATGCAACTTAATTAGACTACCAACGCACATTCAAACGATCGATTTCAACACTATCGATGTGTGAACGAAAAACTTGAACCGAGCCCTAATTTGGATATGAAATCGACCAAAACTCGAGTCTTCAAACTCGAAAAACGTCCTACAACAGAGGGAGAGAGACATAGAGGAACTAATACAACTTGGATTCGAGATTGCTAGGTGGTTTGTTGACGAGAAATGGAGAAAGTCAAGCAAGAGGACGGTGGTGGGGTGGTGGGGTGCCTCTGTTTTGCAGGAGGGGTTTTTTGGTGCCCTAGGTAAATTGGTTAGAGGGGTATTTTGGGTATTTCGGGTCTAATTTTTTGGTGCCCTAGGTAAATTGGTTAGTGCCCACATTAACTGGGTGCCTTCATGAAACGGTGGGGTGCCCGTTGCGGCCCTCGAAAAAATTGATGAGTTGGCCGTGCTGGACGCACGTGGACTGGCTCTACGAATCGCTAGCTAACATGTGGAATCGGCTTGTGTAATGAGGAGACGCGCGAGTGAGATCAAATTCATGGTAGACACAACCACACGCATCTCGAGGATTCATGAGCAGCTGCTTATGTGTGGTGGATTAATTTGCGTAACTCGAGGCATCTTTTGGTAGCTGAAACACTGCATATAAATACACTATTTCGCGTATTTTTCACCCCGAAATCAATCGCGCACTCCATTTTGCCTGAAAACGAGAAATAAATATAATTAAACATATATTTTTGGAGACTTTTCACATAAAACACTTTAAAATAAACTACTAAAAACCTATAAAAACCAACTTATCAATAATGAAAATCCAGAGATTGTTAGCTAATATTCATAAAATCCAATAAAACGACTACATTTAATGCAATTTAAATAAGGAACAAAATTAAAATAATCCCATAAAAATAAGTCGCAGAGAAGACGAAGCTTGACATGAGTGTAGCGTGACAAAAAAACTCTGGTCGACATCCGAAAATCGATTTAGCGTGACAAAAAAATCTCTCGAGAGGAACCCATAATAGAGACTTACGTCCACGTCAAACATTTCTCAACCAAACGGGTCTCGCGATAAATAGTCACCACGTAGCCCTAACATGGGCAACTGCTTGAATAGGGTGGGGTAGCCAACCTCGGGGTGTGAGTCTATGCCATGCCCAACCCCGTCGACAAATACACAAACACACGTGGGCGTGGATGAACTATAAGTGGATTGCAATAAATAACACGATGGAATAATTGAAGTTTAAAATAAAGCAAGTGCTAAAATGAGTTTTAACTAATTTTCTTGTGGGTTTACTTTCCTCAAGCAATCGCAAATCGTCATTCAAAACGTCCTACTCACACCTCGAGATGCGTACTCGACACCCGACTATAGTCTCATAAGTCTCTGGTATCTAATTATACCACTTTAATTATTTTAGAGTCACATTAAGTGAGTTTATAATGTTGACCTCACATTTGAAATTTTATTCCAAAAAGTTTAACTTTGTTACATTTTTCGGGTTGTACCGAGGTGTCAAACCCCCAAAAAAAAAGCCTCGAAACTTTTTTTCTATTTTTTTATAATTTTTCATATTTTCTAATTTTTCTGAAATCTTTCATCATTTTGAACAATTTTTATCTATTTTATGTAATTTTTTGTAATTTATTTTCATTTAAAATAATTTTTAGTTACTTTTTAATAATTTTTTTTATTTATTCAATAGGTTGGTTCCGAACTGGGTTCGATTCGATTAGGCCTAGTTCAGCCTAACATCTATCTAGGACCAACATATAGGACCAGACATATAGGACCGAGGCTCGGCTAGTTGGGGGTAGCCAGGCCCGACCCGCTTAGATACCCATTCCCCCTCAAATTCTTCTTTGTTCTCACATAGACGAATTGGAGAATTTTTTTTTCATTTTCGGCAAACAACCGACAACAAAAATCAACAATTAACAATATAAACAACAATAGCAATCATCATTAAACTCCCAAACCTTTCCCCCAAATCAACAACAAAAACAACCACCTGCCTCGGTCTAGAAAATTCGTCGGCGTTAGAGGTGGTGGTGTCAGAGCCAAGAGAGATCGAGAGTGTTCTGGGAATGAGGAGGCCTTGTGAGAATGAGATGAGATCAAATAAGATGGGGAGGGATTATTGAAGAAGAACTAAAAATGAGAGAGAGAGAGAGAGAGAGAGAGAGAGTGTTGTGTGTTTTTGCTTGGAGATGAGAGAGAAAAGTGAGGGATGGATATAGGTATGGGTGATGTGTTGTGATGTGACCTATAAAAAATTAACACATCACCCAAAAGTAACTATTTATACCTTAGTTGGCATGTTATATTCTTGTCGGAAGTGTCTACGTATGTCCGAGCTACAAGTCCTAATATGTAATTAATATGTTAATTAATATTAAATAATGTGGGTCGTTACAATCTTCCCAAGTAAATGGAATTTCATTTTGAAATTCAAACTTAAACAAAAACTTACCTTAAAACAATTGGGGGTATCGTTATCGTATAGTAGACTCTCACTCTAAAATAAGTCATTTGTTCTTATGATACTATCACTATCGAGTACTAGTGGTATTTCATTCCTCCCGAGAGTTTGTACCATGCGATTCACTATCTCAATAGAGTGTTCCTCGTATGCCACATCTAGTCAAACATCGATCTTAGTCATATCAACCATCGGTCTCCGTCCTGATCTGGTTAGTCGCAACATCAAAATATGAAAAACATTATGAACCCCTGTCAATCAACTCGACAATCTCAACTGATATGCGACCTCCCCAACTTGTTTCTCAAACCGAAATGACCCAATAAATCTTGGTGCTAGTTTCCCTTTGATCTTAAATCTCTGGTGTCCATTCCACGAGGAAACCTTCAAATAGACCCAATTATCTACCTTATAGTTCAGCCCATCGCGGTACTTATCCGCATATTTCTTTTGTTTATATTGGATAGCCTGCAACCGTTGACGAATCAGTCTCACATTCTCTATATGGTCCAGGAAAATCTTATGCCCCATGGGTGTTGTAACGTCGGGATCTGCCTAATAAGCTGGTGATCTACACAGTCTACCGTACGGTGCCTCAAATAGTATTATCCCACTACTGGCCTAATAACTATTATTGTAGGTAAACTCACAAAGCGACAAGTACTTTTCCCAAGACACACCAAACCGTAACACACATGCCTTGAGCATATCCTCGAGTGTTTGTATCAATCTCTCTGACTGTCCGTTTATCTGAGGATGGAATGCAGGGTTAAACTGTAACCTAGTACCAAGATGCTCCTACATAGCCTGTCTTAATGATGATGTGAAACAACTATCCCGGTCTGAAACAATCGAAATTGGTACTTTTGTAGCCGTACAATCTCCCTCTTAAATAATGTGCTCAGCTATATGAAGGATATTTTATAGAAACTGGTAGGAAATGAGCTGATTTTGTCAACCTGTCCACGATCACCCATATCGCATTATGTTTTTGAGAATTTTGCGGTAATCCACGAACGAGATTTATCGTAATATGTTCTCATTTCTAATGAGGGATGTGCATCGACTGCAATAACCCTCCAGACCTCTTGTGTTCAGCCTTAACCTGCTGGCACACCTCACAACCCCTAAATAGGCGCCAATGTCCGCCTTCATCCCTGGCCACCAAAATAACTGCGCATATCGTGATACATCTTGTTCCTGCTAGGATGCACTCTATATTAGGACCTGGAGCCTCTTGGAGTATCCCGTCGCGTATCTTTGCCTAAATCCATAACCTCCACTTGTGCCTCAAACATTGATCCACATACTCGCTCCAATATGGATAAACAGGAATGCGTGCCATTTCACTGAATCTCGAGTACATCTTGTCAGCCCTCTGACACTCTAACATTAGCGGAATAGAAATAGACAATACTTCAATATGTCCACAAACTTGTGTTTCCACAATACCAGAAACCTCTGGCGAACTCAATGTTATCACTGCCTCAAGTAAACCATACTAGTGTATCATATGGTAGACGACTGTCTCAGAATCTGGTCATTTCTTGCTCAATGCATTTGCCATGACATTTGCCTTTCCAAGCTGATATTAAATGGAGAAGTCATAGTCATTCAGCAACTTTAACGAAAGTTGTTATATCTTGTTCAGATCCTTTTGAGTAAATAAATACTTTAAACTCTTACAAGCTGTAAATAATGTGAACCTCTTACCATAGAGGTAATGTCTCCATACCTTTAGTGCAAATACGAATGATACAAGCTCCAAATCATGCACCAGATAATTCCTTTCATAGATCCTCAATTATCGAGAGATAGGCAATCACACTGTCTCCCTGCATTAGTATGCAACCTAAACCTATGTCACAAACATATGTATGAACAGTCAATCCCTTGTCCAGCCCTTACAATACTAGTAATGGTGCGGTAGTCAACCTCATATACAACTATGCAAAGGCGTCCTCGCACTCCCTTGACTAATCAAAAGGTACGTCCTTTTTAGTCGATCTGGTCATTGGCGCAACAATTTTCGAGAAGTCCTTTACAAATTACCCATAGTATCTTGCTAACCCAAGAAAACTCATGATATCAATCATTTTCCCGGTGTTGGCCAATCGATGACTGCATGAATCTTATTCGGGTCCACTAATATACCTCTATCACTGATCACATGTCTCAAGAAGTTGACCTCTGATAGCTAAAACTTGCACTTACTGAATTTAACATACAATTTATGCTCTCTCAGTGTCATCAATATTTGCTTGAGATGTTGCTCGTGATCTTCACGAGTCTTATTGTTGAACAACATGTCATTAATGAAGATTATGACGAATATGTTCAAGTACGGCTTCAATAATCTGTGCATCAAGTTCATGAACATGGCTAGCGCGTTCGTTAGTCCGAATGACATCACTTTAAACTCAAATAACCCTTATTTGGTGTTGAATGCAATCTTGGGTATGTCTCCATCTCGAATCCCGAGTTGATGATAACCCGATCTCAAGTCGAACTTAGAGAAGAAACGGGCTCCGACAAACTGGTAAAACAAATCGTTGATCTTGGGCAATAGGTAACGATCATGTACTGTCACCTGGTTCAACTTCCTATATTCAATGCACATCCTCAAGCTATCATCCTTCTTCTCAATGAACAGGACCAGTGCTCCCCATGACGACATGCTTAGGTGTATAAACCTCTTCTTCTCCAAATATTCAGTTGAGTTTCAACTCATCCTGCTCTTTCCATGCCATATGGTACGGTCTGCTAGTTATCGACTGTTGTGCCCCACA
This sequence comes from Stephania yunnanensis, assembly GCA_039657365.1. NCBI lineage: Eukaryota > Viridiplantae > Streptophyta > Magnoliopsida > Ranunculales > Menispermaceae > Stephania > Stephania yunnanensis. Next base: position 10,160,444 of record CM077584.1, on the reverse strand, counting down.
CTAACTGAATAACAATTCAATCTCTCTATGTGGAGGCAATCCTGGTAAATCCTATAGATATACATCAAGAAACTCACTGACAACTAGGACACCCTCAAATGTAACCACCGATGTCTCGGTTGACTATATTATTCCTGTAAACACCTTCATCTCTAGGGTCATCGCCAATCTACCCTTAGTGGTCAATAGTGCGCTCGCATCACGAGTGAAACTGAACTCAGGCATGTCAGGGATCTAAAAAGTTATTGTCTTGCATAAACATACCATATTAGCCTGATACACTACTAGCCAATTCATGTCTAAAAATGTATTGATAAATTAGTATTTATATAATTTTAGTAGTTTATTTTAGTATATTTAATGTGAAACGTCCTAAAATATATTTAATTATATTTAATGGTCATTTTCAGGTAAAATGGAGTGCATGATTGAATTCGTGGCGAAAAAATACTTAAGATGGAGTATTTACATGCATTGAGCGGACGCCAAACTATTTGCCTCGAGTTACGTATTGTGCGATGGGTAGAATAAAGGATCGGCCGACCAATTAACACGTGGCATCATGCAATTGGTCCAGCTCGCCTCAACGTGTCACATGTCAGCCATCCATTGGCCCAACTCGTTGAGGGCCACTAAGGGCACCCCACCATTTAATGAGGGCACCCAATTAATGTGGGCACAAACTGTTTTACCTGGGGCACCCAAAAATTAGCCCCGAACTACCGAAAATACCCCCTCGTGCAAACCCCTGAGCACCCCACCACCCGATTGCAAACCCCTAGGCACCCCACCACCCCCACCACCACCACCACCCTCGTTCACCAAACTCCTTGTGGAAGAATCCATTTGTTTTGAACCGACCAGTGAGAGGAATCCCCGAAATCGTGTTCTCCGTCCCTCGCCGTGTGTTTCTCCTTCGTTGTTCGAGGTTTCTGCATTTTGTAGGGTCCGGTGTGTGAGCCGATTTCGTCTCCAAATTAGGGCTCGGTTGAAGATGGTCGAATTAAGTTACATTTGGTAGAGTAGTTGTAATGTGTGTGTGGCGGTTTGTTCAAGTGTAAAAAAATTGGGAAATCGCGGTTCTCGACCACACAGGCCAGAGACGGTGTCAACTGTCTCGGACAAGCATGGCCGAGACAGAAGCTAATATTTTTGGGAACTCGCAGTCTCGGCCACGTAGACCGAAATAGCCGACAGCGTATCGGTTGTCCATTTCCGAGAGGGTCTCAGTAGGCGCGGTCATCATAGGACGAGAGTCAGCGAATTGAAATGGTCAATCCATCTTGGTGGTGTACAATCGAGAAATTGAAATAGGACTCGGTTGTACACGACCGATATAATGGAATACTTGTCGGTCATGGGTGACCGAAAATATGGGTTGTTTCACGAACCTGCTTGATCGAAACATCAGAAATGGATGAATTTGAACATTACAGTTTCAAAAAAATTGGGAAATCGGCAAACTAACAATACAAGATTGAAAATCCATCACGACAATTTGCATCGAAACTTAATTAATTATAAATCTCCGTAACATTCAAACTGACTCTAGAAATGGTCCATCCATAAGTAAACAACAATCAAAACAAAACAACAATCAAAACACAACACAACATTTGGTGCCCTCATAGAACATTCAGACGAATTGGAAAAATTTCTAAATGTTTAGCCGTTTAGGTACAAGCTTTAACCTACGGTGTATCTAAATCTACAACATGTATGGTGGTTGCATGATCAGCAGTTGCAATGGGCGTGATGTCTCGAAAAACGAATCCATCTCACCGACCTTTGGCGCAGTCCTCAACGTACTGATCCCACGATGAATATAAGGATGGCAGCGGTGCATTCACACGCAACCGCACCTGTCAAAGTGAACAGTAGAACAAAGAAAATATTGTCACAAACCCGATTAAGGGGGAAACAAACAAATTCACAAAAAATCATAAAACTTACCATAACCCAATGGATATTCCTTTCATTTGCCATTGCAATGATAAGTCTGTTGTGCAATGACGACGTTGAAGTACTACGTAGAGGTAGGAATGTGGAGGCACTCCCATGCGAGAGGTTGACGAGAATGACATTGAATGCGGTGGATACTAACAATCCCATGTCTGGAAGTGTCAACCATTCTTTGAAAGATGCCCCCTCTTGCTTCTCTGGGCAATGCACCGCATTCTTGACATGCTCGAAACTCGAGCCAAGCACTTCCCGCCATAGGTATTCATACCCGATAATCTCATCGTACATCCGTCTACGCACAATCCTCCACCCGTCTACGTCGGCAAGTCCAAGCCCAGAGGCTATACACCTATATCCAGAATTCCCATCGGAAACCACATCGATAATGGCATCAACATGTGGCAACCAATCCGATTCTAAGCAATGATCATAAGCCATGTTAGATCCACTTTGCATGCGTCGACTGGCGCGACGCATTTGTGGAACCTTGCCTTTCTTCTCCCTAGAAGCTTTTGTGGAGTGGGAGGACTCAAATCCGATTGGAGACTGGGGTGCCTCCGACACTGGGGTGCCTACGATTGGAGACCCCGGTGTCCTTCCACCCGCATCCTCAATTTCCTGCTCGCACTCCACAAAAGAGGAAGGTTGACTAATCTCCATGAGCTGCTCACTTTTAGTCCTCCCCCCCGCATCATCAACTTCCTCCTCCCCTTATCCAATCTTCCTGCAGTGTCGTGATTGTGCCTCCCACAAATCACAATGACATACCATAACGAGTCAGCATTCTCCTTGACGTTAATTTGGAAAGGGCATCCACATTTCTTCGTACTACTGTGAGTCCTCGCCTTTTCATCATTCCTTGATTTCTTTAAAAAATTTGCCGCTTTCCCCTTCCCTACTCTCTGAGCCAGTCCCCTATACGTGCGAGACCTCTCACAGGCAAGTTTCACCCTTCCCCTGCGCTTAATGCCCCTGGCATCCGAGCGCATCGTTACTAACACAAACTTGTTCTCACCACTAATCATTTGAAGCCATACCGTGGCCGCTTCTCGAGAGGGGAATGGCTTAAAAGGTGTAAAAGTGTCCTCGTAGTCTGGAAAATTGCTAGATAACGGCATTACCTGCAATACAAACAATGTAACATTATAATCAACCAAAATGTACAGCACAATCACAAAAGAACCCAAAAAAAATAGGTTCTCGGTTGTATAATTTCGAAACGTTCTTCAGAGTCTCCTTTACGTACGACCGAGAGTTACCCATTACTCTCGGTCGTTCCAGTACGTGACCCACGCGAAACCTCTCGGTCCTCTATGACCGAGAAGTTACCATACATCTCGGTCCTGCGAGGCCGAAACGATCGCGCACCCAAACAGAAACTTCGGATAACCGCAAAAAAAACATAAAAAATTTGCAAAATTACCTCAAGGACGACCTCATCTGGCACCGAAGCATTACAATCCTCCATTATACAGTGGAAACAACTTTGGATTTGAAGAAATTACTAAACCATACGTTGACAAACAAATCATCATTTTTACTGTTATACACAACTAAACAGGTCTAAAAAATCTGAATATGGTTGTCAAACATTGTTACCTCGCTGTCGGACGAGCAAGAATCGATCAGCTCTTCGCCAAACTGGCTGTGGCTTTGTGGTTCAAGCTTACAGGTGGGGTGCCCTAACTCCTTGTCAAAATGGTTTATGGGGTTTGAACCATTATATATATACAGGGGCAAAATGGTCTTTTCCATTTTTTCTGGAATTTTTACAAATAAGTTTGGTGCCCTCATTAAATGGTGGGGTGCCCTTAGCGGCCCTCAACTCGTTTCCTATGTCGACCACGTCACATCAGCTTCTTCCACCAATCCGAACGCGCCGTGTTAGTGATTTCCATTTTCTCCACAAATCAGACGTTGCCACGACACCATCACCAATCACACAGTGTCCCAACCATTTAATATGAGGGCCTCTAAGGGCACCCCACCATTTAATGAAGGCACCCAAAGTTTTTGTAAAAAATTCTGCAAAAGGGGAAAAGACTATTTTGCCCTTGTATATATAGTGATTCAAACCCCACAAATCATTTTGACAAAGAAAAAAAGGCACCCCACCACATGGTTGAACCCCAAAGCCACATTGAATTTGGCGAGCGTTGATCGATTATTGCGGATTGTCATCATCCGACAGCGAGGTAACAATGTTTGACAACCATATTCGTGTTTTTTAGAACTGTTGAGTTGTGTATAACTGTGAAAATGATGATTTGTTTGTCAACGTAGGGTTTGGTAATTTCTTCAAATCCGAACTTGCCTCCGCTATATAATGGAGGATTGTACTGTTTCGGTGGCAGAGGAGGTCGTACTTGAGGTAATTTTGCAAATTTATTGTGTATTTGTTGCGGTTATCCGAAGTTTATGTCTGGGTGCGCGATTGTTTCGGCCTCGCAGGACCGAGATGTATTTTAATGTCTCGGTCGTAGAGGACCGATTGGTCTCCGTATCTTACGGAAGGGTGAAATCGAGAGTAATCATCAACTCTCGGTCGTTCGTGAACGAGACTATGAAGCAAGTTGCTGACCTGTACTACCGATAATCAGTTTTTTTGAATGTTATTGTGATTGTGCTGTACATTTCCGTTGTTTATAATGTTACACTTGTTTGTATTGCGGTGTAATGCCTTTACGCTCTATTTCCGTACTACACGGACATGTTTACACCTTGTAGGCCATTCCCAACTAGAGAAGCAACAGTTTCATGGCTTCAAATGATAGGCCGTGAGAACATGTTCGTGCTAGTGACAAAGCACTCTGACGCCGGGGGCATTAAGCGCAGGGAAATGGTGAAAATTACCTGTGAGAGGTCAGGGACTTATAGGGGAATGTCACAAAGAGTTGGGAAAGGTAAAGCAGCAAAAATTGCTTTGAAACCAAGAAATGAGACTGAAGAAGAGGAAACGGCGAGGACTCAAACTGGTACCAAGAAATGTGGATGCCCTTTCCTTATCAACGTAAAGGAAAATGCTGACTCGTTGTGGTATATCACTGTTATATGTGGGAGGCACAATCACGAGCCCGCAAAAAACTTGGACGGCCATTCTTTTGCCGGGAGATTGGATAAGGCGGAGCAGGAAGTTGTAGTGCAAATGACAAAGGGGAATGTGAAGCCAAGAGACATCCTAAATACGTTGAAGCGAAGAGACATTAGTAACGTATCTACAATGAGGACCATATATAATGCAAGACAAAAAGCCCGAAATGAGGATGCGGGTGGGAGGACTCAAATGCAACAACTGTTGCGCATATTGGAGAAGAATAAGTGGTTGTCATGGCATAGGAAGGATCCCGTTACGAATGTTGTCACGGAGTTATTTTGGTCACATCCCGACTCAATAAAGTTGGTCAGGTGTTTTCCATCGGTTATTTTGATGGATTGCACGTACAAGACAAATATGTACCGAATGCCTTTGTTGGAGATTGTTGGCATCACTTGTACGCACTTGACGTTCTCCGTTGGGTTCGCATTCTTATCATCAGAGAATCATGGGCATTATGTTTGGACACTTGAGAAGTTGAGATCCATATTGGATGGGTGGCCTAAGCCTGACGTGTTTGTTACCGATAGGGACTTAGCCCTTATTAGTGCCATAGAAGAAGTTTTTCCGGCCTCGTCTCACCTCCTTTGCTCTTGGCACATCAACAAAGTAGTATTGTCCAAGACTAAGAAGATGTTTTGGGAGAACGATGGTTTTGCGCGTTTTATGGATAGGTGGACGAGCGTGATGTATGCCAACTCGGAGGCCTTATTCGAAGTTAGGGCGAATGACCTGCGTTGTGAGTTTGGGCATGTAAAGGGTCTTACGGAGTACTTGGACAACACATGGTTAAAAAACTACAAGGAGAAATTTGTCTCGGCTTGGACAAATAGACTTATGCACTTTGGGGAAACGACAACGCAGAGGGTGGAGTCTGCGCATTCTACTCTGAAGGTACACCTTGGGAACAGTCAGGCCAATTTTGAGACTCTATGGCATGTGGTTGATGGACTCCTTAGAATCCAACACAACAATATCAAGGCATCGTTTGAGCTAAGTTTGAATGTCGTCCAACATGAGTACGTTGCAGAGTTTTATCGACGATTGCGCGGTTATGTCTCTCAACGGGCGCTTAGGCTAATTAGAGATGAATTGACACGTGGAGAGGATGTTGGTCACGATTTCACTCGTTGTGGTTGCGCGATACGCACCACACATGGCCTTCCTTGTGCACATGAGCCGAACCATCATATATTTGCTGGGTCGCCCATCCCTCTCGAGGACATTCATGTTTACTGGCGAAAGTTGAGTATGATACCTGATAGTCCGGTGGACTCGTCTGGGTACAACATGCACGATGAGATTGAAAGGGTGTTGGAAAGGTTTCATGCTTGCAGTAATGAGGACGATCGACTAAGGATTATTCAGCAGCTCAGGGAGATTAGTCGACCTTCGTCTACTCCAGGTGTTGTGCCGCCGGCAAAAATTAAGACAAAAGGGAGAACACCGGGGTCTTCGAAGAGAAAACACGACTGTGACGATTCATCTACGAGACGGTTGCCTAGTGAGTTTGAGTACGTGCTATCGACTCAGGAGGCTTCAAGTTCTAGGCAGAAGAAAAGTAAAGTTGTTCCTAAACTGCGTCGTGGTAGTCGACGCAAGCAAAGTGCAACTAACATGGCTTACGGTCATTGCGTAGAACCGGATTGGTTGCTACATGTTGAGGGGATCATCGATGTGCTTGCCGATGGGAATTGTGGATATAGGTGTGTTGCGTCTGGGCTTGGACTAGCCGATGTCGACGGGTGGAGGATCGTCCGTAGAAGGATGTACGATGAGATTATCGGGCATGAAAACCTTTGGCGCGAAGTGCTAGGCTCGGGTTACGAGAGTGTCAAGATTGCGGTGCATTGCCGAGAGAATCAAGTTGGTGCAACTTTCCAAGAATGGTTGACACTTCCAGACATGGGATTGTTGGTAGCCACCGTGGTCAATGTGGTTCTCGTCAACCTTTCGCGTAGGAGTGCCTCCACATTTCTACCTCTACGTAGTGCTCCACCATCCACCGGGCACAACAGACATGTCATTGCCATGATTAATGACAGGAATATACATTGGCTTAGGGTAAGTGATGTGAATTTGGTTGAATTATTTTGTTGTTTCCCGACAATATGGTCATGTCATACTGTTCAAATTGACAGGTGTTGCTGAGCACGAATGCACCATTGCCATCCTTATACCCGTCATGGGTACGGTATGTTCAGGATAGTGCGAAAGGTTGGCGAGATAGATTTGTATTCCGAGACATCGCGCCCATTGCAACTCTACTTGATGCCACCATATCCGTTGTAGATTTAAGTACACCGTAGTGTTACAACTGGTACCTCTAAATTTGTGCGGTTGTACATTTAGTTATTTTGAAAGTTAGCTTTCAACTTGCGTGGATATAGAATGAATGAATTTACCCTATCTTTCGGGTATTGTTGTGCAGTTTCATTCGTTTCGGTCATGCATTAAAGTTATTTGTATTTGCAGTTGGAACTGGTTACTGGAACATTCGTTTCGGTCATGCATGACCGAGACGAATGGTGAAGTGTCGGCCGTACGCCCCCGAGACTTGACGCCAAAGCTCCGACACGCAATACCGATAACACCACTTATCGTCTCCGCTGATCAGTACCGAAAATTATAAATGGGTGTCGGTCCTGCTTAACCGAGATATCAAAAGGATACAAACACAAATTCCAACCAAAAAAATTGGGCACTGAAACATTATAAACTGTCATGCAAATGTACTCAATAGGCAACGGGAACACATCTACCATTTAAAAATGTCATAAAAATGTAGTACAAATGTCTATCCCTCCGTTATCGGCTGATCATTGCTTGGGTTTTTTCATATTCTTCCTTCGATACTCCTTCCCATGCATTCTCTTCTGAGGCCCAGCATCGGCCTCGGCAGGCTGAGCTGTGGCCCTGGGTTGAGGGTGTGGAAGTGCTACCATGCTGGGAGTGCCTCGGGCCTTGTTCGGTAGGGCCGGTTGTCGTGGTTGTGCCGGTTGCGGTCGTGGGAAATGTACTTGTGGGGGTGGGACTTAAAGTCCTTCCCGAAAGGAGGTTCACCATGTCAGTCAGAGTGGTCCTCGCCGAGTCAAACGTAGACATCTCTGGGGGGAGGTCCATCCATCGCAACGCCGCGTCCAACGCTCGCCTATTACGCTGATGAAAAATATCGGGTTACTGTCTTTCAACCACATTTCGGAATTACTTATAAATGCATAATACGTATAACCATTCCAATACCTCAAGTATCTCGTTGTCTGCGATGGTTGAGGCCACCATTACAAGGTCCTCAAAGCTCGGATTCGTGATAACAGGATGAGACACTTTGACGAACCAAGGGAGGTACTCTGGTGTAGCCAAAAACTCAAATACTGCCTTCTCGCCCCGAACTTCGGGAGCCAACACATGGTTCCTCCATCGCTCCCAATTGTCTTGTTCGAACCCATACTTGACGGAGTACTTGTTCGCAAATGGGCCTCTGTGTGCTTCCAATGGACGGTACGGACGATCTGGTATAGATTGCACATGGCCAAACTGTCTCAGTATCCTCTCCGGGTGGTAGGGCTCCACCACATCCATGTACTTGATCTTCCCACTGTAAAAGGCCATCGCTTGCGCAACGTCATTTTCCCTTAAATTCACATATGGGTCCCAAGTGACCTAAAAATAATTCAACAACAAGTGTGTGTAAAATAAATTACCAAACAAAATCATTCATCAGAGGACATGGATAAGCAACTCACCTCACTTGGTCGCAACCTATCCAAGGTTCTCCTAATGGCCCCGAGCTTGTCAACATTCGCAACCGTCTCGTGCTTTTGAATCCATCTGGAGACACGAGGGTGCACGTAGTCCAAGTACTTCGCATTGGGCGTGGCCAGACCAAGTTTGAAATGGTCGTACACCCATCCCTGCAAATACGTACTATGTTAGTTAGTCCACAATTGCAAGTTGGCCTCATTGAAAAATAAAATGATAATTAATTCTATTTTCTAACAAACCTCAAGCAATGTGAGATAACCAGCAATCTGAGACCTAGCACTCTCGTTGCGGACCCCAAGTGTCGATACAAGTAGGCCAACGCAGCCGCTCCCCATGCAGTTCCCTACGTCGTCCAAGTCCTCAAGTACCTTCAGCAGCGCGATAGACACCCGAGACCCACTCTTATCGGCAAAAAGAGTGCACGACAACAAGTACAACAGGTACGCTCGGGCGGTGCATTCCACAGGAGGATAATTTCTGGGTCTTGAACCAGCTTTGGGGCACCATCGACTCTTCAACCAATGTTTGCGCACTGTGAGCCCCTTGCTAATATTCACCTCCTCCTCGGCCTCCTCGACGCTAACCCCAAGTAGGTTCGAGACCATCTTGATAGCGTCCGAGCGAGATTCCTCCGTGTACCTAGCAAAGTTCTCCACTTCAACAACTTTGCCCGTCACAGGGATCTTCAGGAGGAAGCTGACATCCTCTAATGATATAGACATTTCACAAAAAGGTAGGTGAAATGTGTTCGTCTCCGGCTGCCACCGCTCCACAAATGCAGAGATTAGCTCCTTGTTGGCCTTCCGGTATGAGCAGTCTATCAGCGTATTCAACCCTGAACGCTGAATAATCCTCTGAAGTCCCGCCGTGTCCGGGTGACATGACTGTAAATCCCATTCCGCTATTTGAGCTCCGTGATTGATACACTTAAGAACGGGCCGCTCCTGCAAATATAAAAACATCTCGTCATTATGTGAAGACCATGAGTGTTAAGTTTATCATTTCAATGAAATTGAATTTACCTCATTCCTCCAAATCGATAAAGCCACATGATCCTTGAAGCTCTTCAGCAACGCCCCGTCTATATGACCACCGGGGAATGGAGCACGCGCTTCAACACCCACTTCCGGATCTCCTTCATCATGGCCAGCTCCACCTCTACTGCTCCCCCCACATTACGATCTGTTTCTATCATGTTCCCCGCCTCTGAAGAGTCACAGCTACTGGACTCTGATGCATGCCCCTCCTCTTCTCCTCCGGCAACAACAGCATCCTCAGGTCGCCCGGCATTGAGGGTCGAACCCTCATCGTGCAAATGTAACCTTCCACGAGTGCCATCTACCTTCGCCTTGCCCTTACCATCCTCATTCTCCTTCTCTTTCTCTTTCCGGTACGATCTTTGTCTCAGGGTCTCCGGCCACCTCGCCCCCGGTTAGGCCTCGGGACCTCAGCTCCAACCTCTTCCTTAGTCACCGGTAGCTTCGGACGAGCCATACCTGAATAAATTACAACATACAAGCGCATGGAACAGATCCCAAATTAAATTTACAAAACAAAAATGTCCAAATCATCCATTTCTTATGTCTCGGTCAAGCAGGTTTGTGAAACAACACATATTCTCGGTCACCCATGACCGACAATTCCTCTAATATATCGTCAGTGTACAACCGAGTCCAATGAAACGGTCTCGGTTGTCCGCCACCGAGATGTGTTGACCATTTCAATTCGCCTTGCTCTCGGCCAATCACGACCGAGCCTACTCTAACACTCACGCCATGGTACAACCTAAACTATGACCAAATTCTCGGTTGTACGCCACCGTCACCACATTACCTAGCAGTAATTCTATCTCTCGTCACGTCTCGGCCGCGAGACCTAGAGTCCTATTGGCCTTGCGTAGCCGAGACTCTGTGATATTTGTCGGCCTTTGTGGCCGAGAGTTCGACTTCCCCAAAATGTAGCTTATCTCTCGGACATGCTTGTCCGAGAGAGTAAGCACATTCTCTTTCTTGTGTGGTCGAGAACCGCGAATTCCCAGTTCTTACACTAATGAACAAACCACCACTGTAAATCACAACTACTCTACCAAATGTAAATTAATTACACTAAAAACGTACCTTCAAACGACCGATTTCGCGCAAATACTGTGTGTTCGAAGATGTTCAGCGGAACCCTAACTTCGAGACGAAATCGGCTCACACCACGACCCTACGAACTGCAAAAAAACCGTCAAACGGAGGAGAAACACAAGGCGAGACATGGGAGACACGATTTCAGAGATTCCTCCCACCGGACGATTCACACAAAACGGGTTCTTGGAGTCCAGGCGGTGAAGATGGTGCTGGGGGTGGTGGGGTGCAGATGGATTTCCACGAGGGGTAGTTTAGGTATTTCGGGTCTAATTTTTGGGTGCCCCAGGTAAATCGGTTTGTGCCCACATTAACTGGGTGCCTTCATTAAATGGTGGGGTGCCCTTAGCGGCTCTCTTTAATATCCTCATTCAACAGCTCTTTGATTTCCTCGGGATTCATGCTCGCGCGGTCTCCCAGATTCTCGCCGAGTCATGCAAATTCTTCCATCCGCCTCCATGCGTGTCACACGTCAGCTACTCAGCCTCTCCACCACGTCTTCCAGCAGCTTTCAACTAACCACCGTTCGACACATGGCGGCCTTTCCATGCACATCACATCATTGCACATTTCTTTTTCCAATCAGGCACCTACACGTCAGCGTGTAGCAGACCAAATGACCAATCGGTATGCGACACGTAGATAAAACATGATTTCAAGCTCAAAACAGCCATATAATGCTCCTCAGCGCACAAGTCACCTCCCCAACCCACAAAATTAGTTTCTCTCACTTCTCAAGACCAATTTTTATTAGTTTTATATATTAAGAACCTAAGGTATTATTAGAGAACATCGACTATTATATTTTTAGAGTTGACTTCTCTTGACGATTGCCTAGGTCGGTAAGGAAACAAGTCGAGATTATGGATTCACGACATATTATGTGAAATCTTTCATTTTATTATTTAATTTAGTTTAATTTCTCATATTTCATTGTTGTTGATTTTAAGGAAAATGGCTTAGATCTAGGGTATATATGTGGCCAGTGCGTGCTTTTAGATGGACAATCTATAGTTATTTGGACCATTAGTATCCGTATAATTATGCTTTTGGACCAATAAAGTGAACGAACACTCACCCGTTTGCGGTAAAACCCTTTCAATTTCTAAGTGTGCAACAATTGAATCTAGGCTAAACTAGAAGCGGATGCGATCCGGTTATTTAGATTAGTGTTCTCATAAACCCATATTACTTTGGTTAGTGTGTTAAACCTGATTGGCGGATGTCTAGGGATATGCATTAATTAGAGAAGTAGTTAGTGGTGGACCCTGACTATCGAGATTAGGGGAACGATGAATTTATGGTGGATGTCGATTTTCTATAGCTAATCTAGGTGAATATAAATTAATGACTTTTTGGGAAAGATTGAAGACCATGATTGCCACTGAATCGTGGTCTTGATTTGTGAAACTGTAGACCTAGGTGTTACTTAGGTGTTTTCTTGAAACTATTTGAAAATTATTTTAATTATATTATTTATTTAGTTTATTTTAGATTAGTTAGTTAAATTATTTATTTAAAAACCATGGATTTTTCCTTTATGTTGTTTTTAACCTTAGAAAGAACACTAATCTCTATGGGATCGACCATTTGCCACTATTCTACAAAATAATTGGTTTATGAACTTTTATTTTATTAACGAGTTCAGTGTGCGACAAGTGCATCGAATTCTAAGAACTAGAGAACGCGTAGGTCTATAGGGAGTTGATGTCTGCAGATCATTATAATGCAACCTTTACAAACCATGTTTTGGTAAACCTTCTCCTCAATCACCGTGCTAAAAATCAGAAGTGTGCTAACTCTGATCGATGTTAACCTAACTCTCATACTATAAGTCTAGAAATAAATGATATAATGGAACCAAAATCAATAAGTGTATGCATAAAACGACCACAAATCAAAATCATCCCTCGATGAGCTATCTGGTGGTCTAGCGGTCTAATTGTGCTACCGCATGTGCTCGCTTTTAAGCCTGAATTGGCAGTGCTAAAATCGGTGCTGCTAAAGCTCTCAGACAATCTTTCTTAGTGTGTCTAGGTTGCCTGCATTTAAAACAAGTAACAGGCCTATGTCCTGACCTTTGCCCTGACCACTGCCCGACTTCTAGCCTTGACTATGACCATACTGACCTCGATCTCTACCTCCCTAGTCCGAGTTGATTTATGTCCTTGTTGATGTGTATAGCCACCACTTGACGTATGTGATGGTTGTGCAGGTACTATAGCATATGCATTGACTGTCGAGTGGTCATCATATCTAGGCCTCTGCCCTCGTCTATCTTTGTGATTAATTATCCTCTTCCCCTTCCTATTAGAACTGGTGCCGCACACAAATGACCCTGATGCCAGTTGTGGAATGGGCATCGCAGCTCGATAGAGAAGATATGTCTCATGATGCTAAGGCCCTCTCATAGATCTCCTATAGTGTATGAGCTCCGCCTAATACTAGTACACTTGCTATCTCATCTCTAAGCCCCACTCCAAAATAGCGGACCTGGTCACAATCAGTAGAAGCCAAGTCCCCAGTGAACTTTAAAAGGTAGCGATACCTCTCCATATACTGAGCGATCGTGCGACTACCTTGCTTAAAACATAAAAACACTTGTCTCGATGCGACTGTATCTCCCTCAGTATGTACAGATCATAGAAGACCTACCTGAAACTGGTCCAAATAGTTGGCTCTCGTGGGTTTCGGTATGAGCGGTCCACTAAACTCTGGCTTCTCATCGAAACATATATCGAGATATCCTGGCTCGAATGGTTTCTTGAATCCTCAGAAGGTTATGTAACTTCTCATGTGCAAGAACCCTCTCGCATGTGCCTCTAGGTCTCCGCCTCCAATGAAATCTCACAAACTCCTTTGTTAGCTTAGCCTCAGCTGACAAATAGGTCTTAATGTGATCTCATGTGGAGTCTGTGTCAGTGTCGCTGAAAGCGTAGGTGTCCGTATGGTAACCTCAATACATGTCTCTAAAATGGTAGTTGGCGTGATAGTCTCTGCCATAACTATAGTTACTGGCATACTCTATACAATCGAGGGACTACTGTCTCAGTGACACTCGGTGTAATGGCGGCAATAAGCATCGTGATAGCTGCAGTATGGGCACGCAATAAGGTCATCATCTACTAGAACTACCAATCATTTGTTGCGATCTGATCGAGCACCCTTTGATCAGTCGCAACCGGTGTGGTACCACTCGTCTATCCACCATCCTATGCAAGTTGAGGTCGGATGTCCATCCATGCCGTATCTGCAATAGCGAATATGTGTCCATATCAGCCTCGCATATGCATATATACTATTACAATTAAAATATATATCATATAAGCCTTGGTACTACCCACCTCATGTTCGCTTCCGAACTAAAGTTTTAGGTCAGGATCTTCGAGTTTTCACGTCTAAGTTTGTTTTCTTAAGTTTTATTCGTTCTCTTAACTTTTCCTCCAGGTTCACTTGAACCTACGCTCTGATACCAACTGTGACGGCCCTGACCTCCGAGGCAAAACGAGTACTACCACATCGTCAGATGCGTTACCCAGCATGCCACGTCACCGCACACTTCTCCTTGATGGCTCGTGGCATAGGCCTTTATTTGTATTTTATTTGCATTAACTTAGCATTTATCATGTATTTATGAATATTTACAATAAGTTAACTACGAAAGTAATTTACGACTTATGAAATCATTAAAAGTTAAATATCTTAGCGGCAGTCTTTGAAACATGCAAATATCGTAAAAATGAAAAGTTTGCATTTGTAAACAATCCTATGGTGTGGAAACCCGACATGAGATACCATGTATATAAAAAATGACAAAAAATAAAAGATGGTTATATACATGTATCAGGTACACAAGTTCTCCCAAAATCTCATAAAAGCAATAAATAAGTACGTACAAATACTTATGCAAAAAAAGCCGATGTGGCTCTCCTAGCTCAGAGTTAGTCACCTAAGACTCCATTGCCCCAACTCGTCGTAGGATCTGTGATTTGTTGCTAAAAACAAAGACAAATCACAGTGAGTAAATCCTTATAGAATGTTAGCTAATATTTACGAAATCCAATAAAACAACTACAATTCATGCAATTTAAATAAGGAACAAAAATAAAGTAATCGCATGAAAATAAGTCGCAGAGAAGACGAAGCTGGACACAAGTATAACGTGACAGAAAACTTTGGTCGACATCCGAGAATTGACTTAGCTAAACTGAGAGGAACCCATGGCGATCATCTCGCCAAACATCTCACGGTCAAATGAGAAGAACCCATGAACAGTAGAACCTCGTCCAAACATCTCTCGAGAGGAACCCATGATGGAGACTTACGTCCCTGTCAAACATCTTTCAGCCTAATGTGTCTCGCAATAATTAGTTACCGCGTAGCCCTGACATGGGCAACTACTCAAACAACGCAGGATAGCTAGCCCCGGGTGTGTGTTTGTGTCATACCCGACCCCGTCGATAAACACACATATACATGTGGGAGTGGATGAACAGTAAGTGGATAGCAATAAATAGCGCGATGGAATAATTGAGATTTAATAAAGCATGTGATATAAATGAATTTTAACTAATTTTCTCATGGGTTTACTTACCTCAAGCAATCACAAATCTCCTCAAAACGTCTCACTCACGCCTCGAGATCCACACCCGACTATAGATTCCTAAGTCCTTGGTGTCAAATTATACCACTTTAATTATTTTAGAGTCATATTAAGTGAGTTTATAATGTGGGGCCACAAATTTGAAATTTTATTCTAAAAAGTTTAATTTTGGCACATTTTTGAGTTATATCGGGGTGTCAAACCCCGAAAAAGCCTCGAAACTCTTTTTTTCAATAATTTTTATTTAGTTTTTAATATTATTTTTTATTTGGGTTACTCCTAAACCGGGCTCGATTCGATTGAGCCCGGTTTGGCTTAACTGCCAGGACTAGGGTCGGCTCGACCTGTCTGGCTACCCCCTCCCCCTCCAATTCGTCTTTGTTTTCACAGAGAAGAATTGGATAAATTTTTTTTTTTCATTTTCAACAAACAAATAACAACAACAATAAACAATTAACAATATAAACAACAATGGCAATAACCATTAAACTCCCAAACTTCTCCCCCGAATCAACAATAAAAGCAACCACCTACCTCGGTTTAGAAAAGTTGCAGACATGAGCGGTAGTGGTGTCGGAGCCAAGAGAAACCGAAAGTGTTCCGGGAGTGAGGAGACCTTGTAAGAATGAGATGAGATCGAATGAGATGGGGAAGGAGTGTTGAAGAAGAACTAAAAATGAGAGGAGAAAAAAGAACCGGTTAGGGAGAGATATAAAAATAAATTGTTGTGTGTTTTTATTTGGGGATGAGAGATATAAGTAAGGGATGGCTATAGATATGGGTGATGTGATGTGATGTGATGCGATGCGATGTGATGTATGACGTGACCTATAAACCTTTGACTACCCCATAAACCCACGTTACACGCACCCCGCGACGTTGTACACTTTCGTCGCTATACTCGCACAACGCGACCAATTGCAATTCTTAACTATTACAGCGCGAATTATTGAGTAATAATACAACAAATTGACACACATCACCCAAAAGTAACTATTTATATCTTAGTTGGTGTGCCCTATTCTTTTCGGTAGTGTCTACGTGGGTCCGAGCTACGAGTCCTAATATATAGTTAATAAGTTAATTAATAATAACACTCATAATTCGCAATTTGCATCTTCCAGTCTTATCATCATGCATTTTACTTATATACTACTTTTTTTTTATCTCCCGCATGATTCTTGGACTTTTTATTATTATTCTTGCATTAATGTTGATATCCTTCTGGCTTTACTCACTGGAATTGTCTCTTTTGATGACAATTGAAGATCTACAGGCTAGCGAGGGCAAGGCGCCGGTAATTGGTGACTTACTCTAAGACATCAAAACGACCCTCCCCTTTGCCATTTTGTAAGTTTCCTTTTGTATTGTATTTACTATATACTTGATATTTTGTACACTTGGGATACATTATGGATTTTAAAAGACACTTATGAGTCGTATATCCCTTATTTACTTTCCACACTTGGTCGCCAGATATACAGGTTTATATATATTTAGATGTAGGGTTTCATAAATAGGTTGTCTGACTCTTTCTCTTTCTTTTACTCGTCGAGTTATTTAAATTGCTTAATTGCTTCCGCTAAATCTTTAAACCTTGTAAAACATTAATAACTCAACTTAAATTATAAATTTACATATAATGATGGATTAGATGGCTGACTAAGCTTGCGTAGACCTCGCGGGGGCTGACTCGAAGGTCCACGTAGGCTTAGGCCAAACGAGGCCCCGTTTGTGGAGAACTGGGGCCATCACAGTATGGGTTTGCGATAAGAGTGCATAGGTTCGAATCTTAATAGGGACAACAAATCATCTATGTACTTCGAAAAGTGCATCTCAATGAATACCTAACAACATATAAGGGTCACTGCTTGAAAAAAAAAAAAAAGACTGAACCCTCACTAGAGATATAAAAACTAAAACATGAATAGAAAGTAGTAGTGGATTTTACTAGCGTTTCAACCATGAACATCAAGATTAATATCATACAATTTATACGACAAGGCCAACTACTACTTTATATTCATGTTTAAATATTGTTAAATATTGTTTTCTATCAAAAATATAAAAATTAGTCAAAAAAAATTTATTAACTCGAGCGTGTTTGGTTGGAGTTGGACAAAAGTCTGACTAAACCCAGCCTTAGCCCGCTCGTGCTCGTCCAGTGACTAGATCTAAGTCAAACATTGTGTGCACGCACTACAATGTATATCCAACGGTCTTTTAACATAACTATAGAATGTGTGTATAAAAATTATATAACATTATCATTTTCCAATAAGTAACCGGTAGTGCTATAGGTGAGTCAGTGAAATAATTTGGTATCCATGAACTGTACAGGCCCAGACCCAGGCCCAGGCCCAAGCCCAGGTGTTGAGTCCATTAGACTGACGTTGGAATGTTCGATGCATGATCCATGAACTCGTAACACCTAGTTCGACAGCAAAGCATGCCCCTAAACCATTTTTAATCACAAAACGTTATTTTTTCCTTTATTTTATAATTTTATCTCATTAAACTCTATTCTTTTCCAACCACCAACTCTATTTCAAATTTTTAACACTAAAACTCTATTTTGAACAAATATTTTTATTAATTTATTTGTATCAATTTTAATATAATCAATAAAAATTAAGAAAAATACATATTTATATATTTCTAAAAAAAGTAATGTACACTTAATTTTTTTTAAATAATTAAAATAAAAAAATCTTCCATTATACGCTAATTAGCAAAAGAAATAGATTCGGTTGGATTACGACCGGACTCTATTTTTCCTCTACGGACCGAACTCTATTTTTCCTCCTAGATGCTATTATAGCGTCTGATTGGAGATTATAAAACTCAAATTAGTAATATGTGCTCGTATAGGTCCTGGCTGCATATGTCTCAAAATGGGCACACGAATAAACACTTATTTGTGTGTGTTTGTTAGATGCACCTAAAATTTCGTGTATACATAGATGCACACACATCGATTCATAAATCAATATAAATTTCATTTCGATTTCGCGTGCCCATTTTGGGACATCATCTCAATTAATAACGATGACTAAAAACAATAATTTCTTCCTTAAAAAACAATGATTTATGTTGGAGAGGAGGAAGTTCTTATAGAGATGGAGTCGCCTAAAGACTTTCAAACATTTTGTTAATGGGCCGTTTATGGGCTTCCTCGTCAAGGCCTTTTGGGTACTAGTTGGGCTTAATTATCAGATACTTAGTGGGCCTTCGAATTCAAAATAGTTCGAAAAAGTCAACTCCAAGATTCATTAGTGACCTTCGTCTACAAGATTACTAATAGCATCTCAAATGGAAATGTGCATTATAAAAAAATGTGCCACCCGAAATAGACATTGAAACCAAAAATAGACATTGAAACCAAAAAACACTCTCTAACGCAAATGTCTATGAGTATATGAGCTGATGTGATAACAATAATGTCTATATTAAATGTCTATCGCTAGACATTTTACACCCACAATGTTTACCTATATACAACCTCAACCCACGATGTTTAATATTAGACATTCACTATGAAAATTATTGTTTTTGCATACGCTCGCATGCTACTAGACATTTGCATCGAAATTTTTTTTTTTGTTCTAATGTAAATTCCATCATATGTGAGACATATTTTTCTCAATTAACATGATTGTCAAATAAAGGATAACAATGTCTTTCATGATAAAATAAAATATGCAATTGTCAATTCAATGTGGTTCAACTTTAGGCCCTTCTTAGGTTTCATGCCAAACATTAAACGAATTACTAGTGATCGATTAGTGACATTTTGTGAGTCGGTACTTTTTTTTTTTTGATGAACAAGAAATGTGCTTCTTTTTTTTTTTTTTTTTCCTTCCTGAAACTAGGGATTATTAATGTACATATTTTGTCAAGAACTATCTATATGATATCCTAAAACCCTAAACCATAATAAACCATTAATTTTACATTAATTAATGCGTCATCTTGATCTACATTGTGTGGCGTCATCTTGTGCGACATATTTTTGGGAGTTCAAATTTGACCTAAGACCGTAGAAATGAATATATATTCCTCAACATGCAGCTGATGACTTTTTATTAAATCAACATATCTCGTAAATCCATTGTGCCTATAATTAGCCGTAGTCAAAAACTCCATTTTTGCAAATTAACATGTATAATTATAAGAATTATGGATCTTGACCGGATCAGATAAATTATATAGACGTGTTAATTAGTGTTTGATTCAATAGACTCCAATATGAATAAATTATAACTAATGTCATTAACTTTATAATATAAGTCAATTGGGCCACTTGAGCATTCCTCATGCATGACGTATATATGCTTATTAAATTTGATAATGTAACAAGACATCCAACCTAACCGTTAAAATAAACCCTTTAATTAAGTTTAAATTAAAATGACAGTCATGCATTTTAAACAATGATATATAAATTAACACAAACGTCATCTGATGCCATCATCTCATACATGTTACAGTTTCCATTACATTTTTTTTTTTTTTTGGAAGACGTCCAACATGCAGCATTTTTGGTATGTAACGCAAATCGTTAATTAATTATTGTTAATTGAATTAGCCTTCAACTCTTCAAGGCATGTGACCAAATCCAGCGAGGATCTCGTTTGCATTAATGAAAGAACACAAGCACCATGTTTTGAGAGTTTAATTAACCTAGAGACATTAAAACCATATATTATAAAGTATTAACTTTCTAGTCAGTTATTTTAAAAGGATTAATTAAAACCATATATTCCATATCATATATAAAAAATCACAAAAAATGAAACCTTTTTCCCTTGTCTTTCCCCATTAAAGTAGTATTATTATTATTATTATTATTATTATTATTATTATTATTATTATTATTATAAGTCTCTCTATTTAAGTTTCGATTATTCCTACGTGTCAGTTGTAGCTTTTTTCCTTATTTTATTTATTTTTGTTGAAAAACTTGCCCACAAAGTTAATCTCTTGAGAAACTAACTTGAATTTTGTAAAGATTGATGACTTGTCCATTCAATCATTCATACATGGAGATCAAAAACAATTATGTGATTGTAGTAAGCAATGGCCACTGAATTTAAAGATTTATTATTATTATTATTATTATTATTATTATTATTTTACTTAGACAACTCTTAAAGTTGGAGATAACTCAATTAAGTATAAATTGAATAAATCAGATAATATAAAAGTAAACCGAAGTTAAATTGGAACACATTGTTTAGAAATAATTTACAAAACTTAGAAAACACACCATCAATTATATTAAATCAAATGTAACGGAAGAGTTTTATCCATATAGCCGACCTCAACAAAGTTATTAGGATTGAGAATTTTTGTTGTTGTTGTTGTTGTTGTTGTTGTTGTTGTTGTGACTCTTAAAGGCAGGGAGAAGCAATATAATAATAAAAAAGGGTTGTACAAGGAATGAAATTTTTTTGTTGTATTTTTGTTATTGGCGTTGTTGGATATGCATGAATGAACCAACAAAAGGGGTCGATTGTCGTGATGAAGATGATGACTTCGGATAGAGGGGGTGTTCTCCTTTCTTGACGACGTGATTACCACTGTCCGCAAGTAGAATTTGTCTTGTATTTAGTTATGTTGTTTTATGGTTTTAGAGTAGTATGTTAGGGTTTGGTCTCCACCTGTGCACAGCTTTTGCCTTCTGATTTCGTGTTGTCCCCGTTGTTGGGGTTTTTTGTCCTGTTTTCCCTTTCGAGAGGTGGTTGTTTTCCTTTTATGAGGTTGTTGTCCCCTTCATAAGGTTGTTGCCATCCTCATGAGGATATTGTATTTTTAAGCTTTAGTGGATTATAAAATATGTTACCTTCGATGTAATAGATGATTGTACGCTTTTCAGTGTTAGGAACATTAATGTAACAAATTTGACCCAAAAAGGATCAATTTGACACCTAAAATAGACACTCACTGACTGATGTACCTTAAATATACATCAATTTCAGGGGCTGAGGGAAGACTTGAGCCTCCCCTAAAATTTTCCTACCACCTTATATTAGTGTATCCATCCTCCATATTCAAGTAGACAAATTAAGACATTGCTCCCTTTCTCAGCTTAAGCTAATTTCAATATTGAAAATTTATAATTTAGTTACAGATTAGTTGTCAAAATACTTTGAATATTGGTTTCATGTGTACAAATTTATATCAATGAAGAATGTGAAACATTCCAAACAGTTATACAAATACTCAATATATACCATTTGATCTTTGTTCTATATTAAAAGAGACATCCCATCCTTATGAAGGTCGTAATAGATTTAGTTTTTTTTTATAGGAACGAGACTTTAGTTATTATAGCCCACTGTACAAACAATAAAAGTATTTACCGGCGAGAAATAATGTGTTTCCCATAAACAAAGTCGAAAAAAACCTTATCGATGTAATAGGGGAAAAACGCGTCATTCCGATGAAATACAAAACAAGAAAAAAAAAAACCCTACTCTGATAACGGGTCAATGATGAAAACTCGACTTCAAAGTGGTGCCACGATCGCACCGAATCAACTAGGTTGAACCTGTGTTCCTGTGGCCCGGGCAATACAAAAATAGGACAAATAATTACAATGCTTTCACCCCCGAATCACATTGATCAACAAAACACTCCTTATATTCCCCAATATATGGTTATGTTTCAGATTAACAGAGGCGTTTCCAAGACCCATTTAAATTAATCCATGTGATGTCCTTAAAATATTTGTCCCCCACCAGTGCTAATGCCATAACTCGTTTGATGGATTCCCGCACTTCCACCTAACCCCTAACATACCCTTTCTTATATTTCTTTCCTCCCAGATCCACCATAATGTAGTATGAACACTGGTTTGCCAAACTTTACGTCGTTTCCTCGCTGCTACACCATGTATTTGCATAGCCAATGCTTGGTTGATAATCTCCGGGTTTGGCCATGCCATATCGAGTTTCGTTGCAATACTCGACCATATCAACTTAGAAAATGAACAAACCATAAAGACATGATTCACCGATTCTTCGCCTCGACCACAGAGGATACATCGATGAGGGGAGATATACAAATTAGACCGTCACGCTGCAAGTCTTCTGCTACACTGATTTTTTTTCTTCATATAAGCTATGCGAGGAATTTATATTTAGTTGGAGTTGGTGCCTTCCAAATGAGATTGTAGGAGTTTTTATTCATAACTTCATCCATTGATGTTAGAGCTTTAGTTGTGGACTTAACTATGAACTGCTCGGATGGGTCAAATTTCTATATCATTTTATCCGATGCTTGTGAGCCCAGTTGAACGTTGATGGTCCTGTGGCATAATTCCTCAAGTTCGGCCCTTTCAGCTATATTGAGCCTGCGTTCTCGACGAAGCATCAGGTTCTACTATATGTTGCTTTGCTGCCTTGCCATCTTCATTGCATCAGCTAAAAAAGCCTTAGGTTTCCTCGTTAGTTGATAAAGAAGTGGAAACTCAACACAGAGAGAATTCAGCCCTTTCCATTTATCATGCCAAAAACTAATACTTCTTCCATCCCTAACATTGTATGAAAGCCCCTCCTTAAGGAACTCCCTGCATTCGATGATAGCTCGCCATGGAGATCGCGGTGGTGGTTTAGGTCTCTCACCCGGTTCCACCCATTACTAGCTCTCCCATATATGCCGCTGATTATATGTACCCATAGAGCCCCTTATTCGTTTTAAAACCTCCGTAACCACTTTGTTAACATGGCTTTATTCCTTATTTCCAGTTTAATGATACCCAAACCACCCTTTAATTTCAGTTGTGTAACTTGATCCTAAGCTACCAAGACGTATGAAGTTTCAGAGCCCATCTTTTGCCAAATGAAGTTTCTCATTAATTTCTCGCCCAAGTTCGCAACTCCCACTAGTATGCAATAGAATGACATGAAGAATGAAGGTAATGATTATAGAACTAACATAATTATGGTTATTATTGCCCCGTTAGACATACAACTCCCTTTCCACCCCATCTAATCGCTTAGTCATCTTACATATAACCGGTGCCCAGAATTCATTTTTATTCGGATCTCCCCCATGACATTCCCAAATATTTAATAAGACACTCACCAATCTCACAGCCAATGTCTCGAGAAACTGATGTGATATTATGAAGTTCAACATTTATTCCCACGAGCAAAGATTTTTGCAAATTTTACTGTAGGCCTGATAAACAACAAAAATCATGTATGATATTCATTATGTGCCTAGCCGCTTCTTTATCCCCTTCCATGAAAAATAGCGAATCATCTGCAAATTGTAGGTGCGAGATGTGCACTGCTTTGCGCCCAATATGTAGTCCTTTTACCATGCTGTATTGTTTGGCCATATCTATCATTCTCTTTAGTACATCTGCCATAAGTAAGAACAAGAATGGAGACATGGGACCTCCTTGCCTAAGCCCATGGAAAGCTTTGAACCGACCCCAAGGTTGCCCATTTATCATGACCGAGAAATTAGCAGAAGATGTACAACCGCGGATCCAATTTCTCCATCTTGCCCCGAACCCTTTTCTCTCCAACACATAATCTTAGAAGTTCCAATCAACACAATCATATGCTTTGGCAAAGTCTAGTTTTAATAGGAATCCCTTTAGTTTTTCCTCTTTGCATACTCCATAAACTCACTCTCTACGAGTACAAAGTCTAGCATTTGCCTTCCCGGTGTAAAGGCATTTTGATCTTTTGCTATGATATGTCTTATGATTTCTCTTAACCGCAATGCAATGATTTTGGAAATAATTTTATATATGGAGGTGATCAAATTAATAGGACGAAAATTCGATACATGACATGAGTTAGAACCTTTTGGTATCAAACGTATATGTGTATGACACATCAGAGAGCTTGCTCTCCCCCTTTGATGAAACTCCGATATGTCACCCATTACCTTGTTCTTCACTGTACCCCAACATTCCTTGAAAAAATCCATAGTATACCTATCGGATCTCGATGCCTTGTCACCCTCATAGTTGCACACTACTTGCCATACTTCTTCAACAATAAAGTCTATTTCCAGCTTACCTCATGCATTCTGATCTATCGGGGTCCACTCCACCCTTAAATCTCACACTTTTGTTTCATAGGACTTGAATATAACTTCTTACAAAATTCTACAATGGTATTTTCCACATCTTCGGGATCTTTTGTGATCTCTCCCGAGGCATTTTGGATTCGATCGATGGCATTCTTCCCTTTTCTAGTGCTTAACATTATGTGGAGAAATTAGGTCTTATAGTTAACCTCCTTATACCATTTCATCTTGAGCTTTTGATGAGCAATGCGACTCTCCATAAGAATGACAAGATCTAGGTCTTGTTTCAATTGTTTCCTCAAGACCCATTTATCCAAACACTAGCTTGGATTCCCTTCCTCCCTATCCAAACAATCGATTATTTGTGTTAAATCATTTTTCCTTATTTGTAGGTTCTCATACAACAATTTATTCCACCAAACGATTCTATGCTTTACCTACTGTAATTTCTTCATGAATGAGTATCCTATGCCCTCAAACTGTCTATAATTTCTCCACTAAGCTGTTACTTTGTTTTTGAAGTCTCGATTATGAAGCCATACATTTTCAAATCGAAATGGTGTCGATCCGCATCTAGCTATGCCCGTTTAAAGTATCACTGGATGATGATCTAAAGTTATCCTTTCCCCCAAGCATTGCCTCCCAAATGGAAATTGTTCATCTCACTGTGGTGTTACCATGATGTGATCAAGGTGAGCACATAATGGGTTCTTTTAAGGTTCGACCAAGTGAAATCCTCATTCGTGAGTGGCATATCAACAAGTTCCATTTCCCTAATTAGTTCATTGAACTTTCTCATGCTTGTAGTGATCACTGTACTTCCTGACTTTTCCTTTAAATATCTTAGGATATTGAAGTCCCCTGCCAAGCACCATCGAGGAGTATAGGCTCCATACAATGCTCTAGTTTCTTCCCAAAACTCCTCCCTCCCATTCGTGTTACATGGCCCAAAGACCCCGAATAACTACCAATCAGACCCATTCTCTCCTGATAGTTGCACTAAAATTGAGAAACTCCCCACCATACTATTAATGACACAGGTTCTTTGTATATCCCATACTATCACCACTCCCCATTTCTTCTTATAAATGGAAACGTAGCCCACTCCTTGTACCGACTACCCCAGATTGAGGCCACCACTGGTTTGTCTACCATTTCATTTTTTGTCTCTTGCAGGATAAGTTTGTCTGGCTTGATCTTACTCATTGTCTTCTTGATTATGCATCGTTTACTCGAGCATATATGCCTCTAACATCCCATGACATAATCGTCATTGCTTACCATTGTAGACCCCTTTGACTTTTAGTAACTATTTGTTTAATGAAATTGATGCGATATGGTGTATTGTAATCGATATCATAATTAATTCTTCTGTGTTCTCTCTCAAGTGGCGTAAATGATTTTGTGTTATAATCAATCCATAAGCAGCCATGAATGTTGTGTCCACTACCAGTGGTTCGACCTCCATAAGTTGAATATCATCTTGACCATTCCGTGGTTGTGGTGGCTCCGTAACATTATTCCCCTATGATGTGATTTGTTCACTGTTATGTAGGTCTAGAGTGTCATCATTCTCCTCTATTGTACTAAACGAATCGAAGAATTTGTGAATAGCTTCTATATCATTGTTATCGACCTTTCCCTTTCCTTGGTCTCTTGAATAGTTTTATTCGTGTCTGAGGAATCATCAACCATTTCTGCCTGCCATATCCTCTACGTTTTAAGGTCTTGTGCTTCTCTCTATTTCGATTCTTATACCTCTAAATCGCTGCTTCTTATGGATCCCCAGCCTTGGTCTATATCAATGTTATATGTTTCTATATAATCTGCATCTATTTCGACTATTTGCCTATCCTCAGTTTCTAGGGCCTCACTCGTAGAGCTAGACTCCCTCTGTCTCTTTGGGCTCCTAATTCTCTATTACGTAATTTCATGATTTCCCATGCCCTTAGATCATTGCTTCTTTTTTTTGTTATTCCCTTTGTAGTAAAGGGTTTTACGACAATTCTAGTGGCCTGACATAAACCTGAACAACAATATGTAATTTACCATATTGTGAGAGTTAGTATCAATACCTGCGTGAGTCACCTCCTTCTCTTGTTCGTGGTCATAAAGTCAGGTTGCAAGCTTTATTGCCTTTAGAAAGTTAAGATCTGAATCGCCGCTTTGTATTGTTTCAACCCCCTGAGATTGCATAATTTTCATCCGAGTGCCCAACTACACGTGTCTGACACCTGCCCGTCCACTTCATGTCTCGTAAATCGTGTCTACGTGTGTATTATCAAATTAATTAGTAGATTATCCTTATTTTCTTAACTTATTCTTTGTGGGTATTTAACTATTTCAACTCTTACTTAATTTATAGTTTATTCTAATGCTTAACCATACTAGTGAGTTGTTTCTTACAATTTAACATAAATCAGCGGAAGCCTCAATTGATACGATTAGTATAAGTAATTTAGCATAGTAAACATTATTCAAAAGAGCAAATCCTACCGTGGAAAACCCTGTAAAGTATGTTGTATATAAGCGACAATACCATAAACATGATATATATACATGTACGGTGTCATCTCAAGTCTCACAATACCCAAAAATATACAAAATCTGAAAAATAAACACGGACGAGTAGGTCATCGACAACGGGCAATCAAATGTAGTCGCCTACGATCCCCTTGCCCCAACTAGTACTAGGATATGCACTCAATCATCTCAAAAACACAGATGACGAGTACAGTAAGTAAAATCCCAAGGAACCCCTGTGAGCATTCGCATAATAAAGTAAATGAAATACAAGAAATACTATCAAGTAAACATGTGGAATATAAATAGACAACTGTAAATGGCTCATCACATGAATAGATAACATATAAGCTAACAAATGTGTGTGCTTGCTCTAGATGGACTAGACTGTACTTCGGGCCATTAAGTTCCTACTAGTAGTCGTGCCCAACTGGCCCGACACTTAGTCCCTTACGATGTTGGCCAAATCCGCTGAGTCACCAATACGTGCACCAAAAGCAAGCTCAGGTTGCCATTCACTGAGGGTCGCGTCACACGTACTACTTTCCAATGCATCATGAGCACACGACCACGAAAATTTTGGGGAATAACCTCAACCCACTTCCAAGTAACATAATAAAGTAGTAGAAACAAGAAGAAAATGATGGACATGAAATAGAGAACAAAATCAAATACTAAGAGTTTTTCAGTTGGGTTTCATATACCTCATACCGCTCTCTGACCTCCCTGACTCTCGTATCCGACCCGACAAGCTCCCGGTATCGAGCTACAGTTTCCCAAAGTTCCTAAAGTCAAATTGTATAGTTTCAAGTTATATCCTAGTGTTTAGTCATGTATTAGGTAAGAAATCACCAAAACAGCAGTTAAAAACCCATTTTGATCTACACTTAGCGCGCTAAGGGAATTATATAGCGCACTATTGTTCTTTGGGATGAAGAACAGTTAACAACCCAGAACGATAACGCGCTAATCGTTCTGGGTAGCGCACAATCTGTGCTCTGGGATAGAATCCTCTAGTCTAGAATTTTCTCCTAACCCTCTCAATTAGCTACCATATTGGTTTACACATGCTTTACATATAATATTAACTTCAAAGCAACATCTAGCACACTTCAGAACATAAATTTTAACCCAAATTCTTCAAATTCATGCATTCACCACAACTTTCCAATTTCATCAAAATCATCAATTCGAATTAAACCAGTGGTAAATTCCATATGAATATTTTCTAATAATATATAATACATCAAGGTTTCACAAAAAATCAGAGGTTTAACCATCAAATCCGAATTCACTCAATTCAATCAAAAATGGGTTCATCGGAGAGTGGAGGAGATGAAGATTACCTTGGTTTGAGTTCTTGATTTGGTATTCAAAGGTGTTGAATCTCAGCTGGAAATCATTTTTTCTTCCTCAGATTGTCACAGATTTGCATAAATTTGAGTGGATCGATCAAAAACTCTATTAAGTCCCGTATAAATATTTGACTAAGATCAAATGTGCATACGTATCTCGAGGATTATCTTGTAGTGTATAAACATGTTGTAACACACTCCTTAATGACTCCAATAGCACACTGATCTTTTAGTACTATTCATTATGATAAACTAGATATTCATTTCATGGTCTTCATTATTTAGTGTAAACTATTGGCTTAGCTTATTTAATTGATGTCGCATTACTTTAAGCCTTACAAAATCATATGGTTAGTGCTTTATTTATCCAATTTACCCATCTCATGATCCTACTAACCTTCGACTACCCAATATCCGGTGCCTCGTGTCTTGACACACATTTCGAGTCACGCCATAGTCTATTATTTAAATTTCAATATAGTTAGCCTATGATTATATTACCAATTTTAACATAATAACTTTGTCATATTTATGTAAGTTTGTTGTGTTTTCCTAGTGTACCCGTACTTCGCTTCTCGATACTCGCGTTAACAGACATTTCAAGGCTATTCAACATTCACACATGCGATGTATTAACAAATAAACTTATGAAATGCATCGCAAACAAGCAATCCAACACACAATTAACTAGTGCACTTAGGTCGACGTGTGTCCTAGCCTACCTACGGCGTCCACGTGGATCTAAGATGACATCCATTTCTACAATTACGATATAAATAACGACGTTAATAAAATGGGCCATGTGACGGCCCCAAACTCCGAGGCAAACGGGTACCGCCACGTCGCCAAACACGTCACCAAGCATGCCACATCACCGCATACTTACTTGTAACTGTCCGCGACCTAAACCTTTGCATGTATCTTATTCACCTTAACTTAGTATTTATGGATATTTATGAATATTATATTAACTAAGTTAAGTTATTCACGATTTATTAAATTATTATAAATTAACATTTAAGCGGAAGTCTTTGAAGCATGCAAACACGATAGAATCGAAAAGTTTGCATGGTATGATTAACCCTATAGTGTGAAAACCCGGCATTAGATACCATGTATATAGAGAGCGACAAAAGTACAAAAGGTGATCATATACATGTATCAGGTATATAAGTCCTTCCCAAAATTTCATAAAAACAGTAAACAGATACATACAACCACTTACGCAAAAAGTGACGACTCTCCTAACTTAGACGTAGTCGCCTAAGATGTCCTTGCCTCGGCCGTCTTAAGATCTGCGATTTGTCACAAAAAATAATGACAAATCCGAGGTGAGTAAATCCTAGAGAACTTTAGCTAATATTCACGAATTCCAATAAAACGGCTACAATTCATGCAATTTAAATAAGGGACATGAAATAAAGTAATTCACATGAAAATAAGTCGTTGAGAAGTCGAATTTGGACACGAGTGTAGCGTGACAGAGAACCCTGGTCGACATGCGGGAATCTTCGTAGCTAAACCGAGAGGAACCATTGACAACCACCTCGCCAAACATCTCACGGTCGAATGAGAGGAACCATTGAACGAAAGACCCCAGCTAAACATCTCTCGAGAGGAACCATTGACGTAGACTTAGGTCTTCCTCAAACATCTACTCAACCTACGAGTTTCGCGGAGAATAGTCACCGCGTAGCCCTAACATGGCCAATTACTCGAACACCGCGGGGTAGCTAGCCCCTGGGTGTGAGTCCGTGCCATGCCGACCCCGTCGACAAACACACATACACACGTGGGAGTGGATGAACAGTAATTGAACAACAATAAATAACACAATGGAATAATTGAAATGCGAAATAAAGTAAGTGTCATAAAAGAATTTTAACTAATTTTCTCATGGGATTACTTACCTCAACGCCTTCGAAACGTCACGCACACGCCTCGAGATACGTACTCGACACACAACTATAATAGCCTAAGTCCCTAGTGTCCAATTATACAATTTTTATCATTTTGGGTTATTTTACTTAAATCATTCAAATCAACATTAAATTAGGTGAAGTAACCTCACCTCCATCGCGTCGTCGAATTTCGTCGAAGTCATGCTTCCGATTGGTCGACAACGCGCCACCGCACCGTTGCTCCACGTCGTTCACCGCGCCGCGAGCTACCATTGTCGCCGCTGCGCAATGCCGTTTCCCCGATTCGTCTTGCCACTTCACAGCGGCGCGCCACCATTGTTGTCGCGTCGTGTCTCGGCTGCAGCGCCACGCCTCGTTGCCTCGCGCCATTCTGCTCCTGCTTTCACGCTGCGCACCACTTCCATCGCCAGTTGCTGCTTCTTTGAGCGCGTCGCCGGCCAACGATCCGCAACCTTCCGCCGCCGCCACCGCTGCTCTCTCTCTCCTCTTCTTTCATCCCTTGTCGCTGTTGCCAACCATCTTCCACCGCTGGGGAGTTCCACCGTCCGCGCGCCGCTGGAGCTGCTGCTTGTTCCTCCTCGCTGGCGCCAAGCTGGAGCTTTGCTCGTACAAAACGTCGATGATATCCTGCCAATCCTAACAGCTCCTGATGTTTGTCGCGCACTCTGATGTAGGCCAGTCGATGACAACGTGAATCTTACTCGGGTCCACATAAGTACCTTTGTCGCCGATAACGTGTCTCAAGGGATTCACCTCCGAACGCCAAAACTCGCACTTACTGGACTTGACGTATAATCTGCGTTCCCTCAATCTCTAGTCGGAGTCCTCGAATAAAATCATGGACCTGAAGTCGCTCGGTTCCAGCTACGTCCATCACAAGGTAAGCAGGTGTGTGAATCTCTCCATGTTTTACGCCACCGTCCGGCCATCATGCCTCAGCGTCAAGAACTTATCTCTTAGTCACAGCTAAACCTCGATCGGGATATACTGGCTCTCCGTGGGCGGTCCGGTCCACCATATTGCAGTATCTCCCCCGAGCATGAATCCGAAAATTTTATCTCGTAAGCTGTTGTGAATCCTCAAAAGTCCGTGACGTTGCTCGTGTGAATGGATCCACTTCTCAGCCACCACTGGGTCTCTGCCTCTATGATAATAGCCTGAGTGAACACGAACGAACTCCTGGATCACTTCATCTCAACTGATAAGAAGGTCTTGAATGTGACCTTCAAGGGTGGAATCAACGTTAGTGCCACGGTCGGCGTAGTCAATTATGTAGTGACTGCTGGTAATATCTCGGTATAGTGGTCGTGAGCGAGGTCGCCGGAATAGTCGAATGCGACAATTGTCTACTCTACAGTAGTGGTGACGGCAAGTGTGGCAAGGGTCGATATTATCGCTGCTTGTGCTCGAAGCAACCGAAGAATTTCCTCGAGCTGCAAACTCACGAGTGCGACCGTGTCGCACAATATCTGATCCGAGTTGACAGGTGCCGAGCCGCTCGGCTGGCCTCCATCGTCCGTTTGAAGAACTGGTCGTCCATCCATGTCGAATTTGCAAATCACGAACGTTCGTATTAGCCTCGTATACGCATATATACGCATATATACTATTACACATCAAAATATATAACGTATAACCCTTGGCATTTCCCGTCCCATGTTCGCTTCACAACTAAAGTTCTAAGTTAGGATCTTCGGGTTTCCACATCTAATGTTTGTTGTTAAGTTTTATTCGGTTGTATTAAAGTTTTCCCTAGGTTCGCCTAAACCTAGGCTCTGATACCAACTGTGACGTTGGTATCACAATGTCTTAAACCATTAAACTTTCCCCTAGGTTCGCCTGAACCTAAGCTTTGATACCAATTGTGACGGCCCCAAACTACGAGGCAAACCGGGTACCGCCACGTCACCAAACACGTCACCAAGCATGTCACATCACCGCATACTTACTTGTAACTGTCCGCAACCTAAACCTTTGCACGTATCTTATTCATCTTAACTTAGTATTTACGGATATTTATGAATATTATATTAACTAAGTTAAGTTATTCACGATTTATTAAATTATTATAAATTAACATTTAAGCGGAAGTCTTTGAAGCATGCAAACAAGATAGAATTGAAAAGTTTCCATGGTATGATTGATTCTATAGTGTGGAAACCCGGCATTAGATACCATGTATATCAAGAGTGACAAAAGTACAAAAGTGATCATATACATGTATCGGGTATATAAGTCATTCCCAAAACTTCATAAAAATAGTAAATAGATACATACAACCATTTACGCAAAAAGTGACGGCTCTCCTAACTTAGACGTAGTCGCCTAAGATGTCCTTGGCTCGGCTCATCGCAAGATCTGCGATTTGTCACCAAAAACAATGACAAATCCTAGGTGAGTAAATCCTAGAGAACTTTAGCTAGTATTCACGAATTCCAATAAAACGACTACAATTCATGCAATTTAAATAAGGGACAAGAAATAAAGTAATTCGCATGAAAATAAGTCGTTGAGAAGTCGAATTTGGACACGAATGTAGCGTGACAGAGAACCTTGGTCGACATGCGGGAATCTTCGTAGCTAAATCGAGAGGAACCATTCATGACCACCTCGCCAAACATCTCACGGTCGAACGAGAGGAACCGTTGAAAGAAAGATCCCATCCAAACATCTCTCAAAAGGAACCATTGACGTAGACTCAGGTCTTCATCAAACATCTCTCAACCTACGGGTTTCGCGGAGAATAGTCACCGCGTAGCCCTAACATGGCCAATTACTCGAACATCGCGGGTGAGTCCGTGCCATGCCGACCCCGTCGACAAACACATATACACACGTGGGAGTGGATGAACAATAATTGAACATCAATAAATAACACAATGGAATAATTGAAATGCGAAATAAAGTAAGTGTCATAAAAGAATTTTAACTAATTTTCTCGTGGGATTACTTACCTCAACGCCTTCGAAACGTCTCGCACACACTTCGAGATACGTACCCGACACCCGGCTATAATAGCATAAGTCCCTTGTGTCCAATTATACATTTTTTTTTTTTTCATTTTGGGCTATTTTACTTAAATCATTCAAATCAACATTAAATTAGGTGAAGTAACCTCACCTCCATCGCGTCGTTGAATCTCGTCGAAGTCACGCATCCGATCGGTCGACAACGCGCCACCGCACCGTTGCTCCACGCCGTTCATTGCCGCCACCATGTCTGCCATTGCCATTGCCAGCTGCTGCTGCTTCAGCGCGCCAACCGAGCGCCGCCACCGTTGTCGGGCCGTGCCTCGTTGTCGCGCCACGCCTCGCCATGCTGCCGCGGAGGCGCGTCGCCCGACCAACGATCCACGCCTTTCGTCTCCGTCGTCGTTGTTCTCTCTCTCTTTCTTTCTTCCTCGCGCGCCGCTGCCACTAATCGTCGTCCGCGCCGGGGGGAGTTCCACCGTCCGCGCCACCGTTGGAGCTGCTGCTGCTTCCTCCTCGCGCGCGCCGTCCGCCCATCTCTCCCACGGCCGGAGCCGCACCGCCGCTCGTCATTCCCACGCGCGCTTTCGCTCACTTTGGCCGTTCGTGCCTTCGCGTCGTCGCGAGCCTCCGTCCGCAACCTCCAGCCTTGTCGGCGCTGTTGGTCCTCGCCGGTGCTGTGTTTTTCTCTCTTTCTCTTTCTTTTCTCTTTCTCTCTTCTCCCTCTCTCTCCCTCTCTTTCTCTCTCTATCTGTCTCTCTCTCTCACATTTTTTTTAAAAAGAGAAGTTTTTTTTTATTTGGAGAGAAAGAAAGAAATGATGAGGGATGGGTTGATTTGATGTGTGATGTGATGTGACAACTCAACCCCATACTACATCGTACATCCGCGTTACACGCACACCGCGACGTCGCACACTCGTCACCGCACGCGCACAACGCGACTAAGCGAAATTCTTAATTAATGTGGCGTGAACTATTAAATACTAGTAAAATAATTAAACGCTCGCCACACAAAAATAACATATTTCACCTATTAGGCGTGTCGTAGACTTTTTCGCGAAGTCCACATGGGTCTTAGCTTATGTTCTTAATTTGTAATTAGCCAGTTAATCGGGATCGATTAAAACGGGCCATTACAGGCCATTACATCCACCGATCCTGGTTGATCCCATGCCACATTGGCCATGTTTGAAGGGTTCCCTTGTTCAAATAAAGGCGAAGTGTTGTCAACTAGAACTGCTTTGCCTGTAATTCTAGTTCTGTTTAGGCAGATTTCATTGGATTTTGTGTCCCCTCTGTGTGCCACACCAACCCCTCCATATCTTGATATTCGTCAAAAGTGCCTACTCCAGTCATCTGATCCTGGGTAATCAACGGTTGTGGGATTGTTGTAGCTTCATCCTCTGTCCGTTGAGCCTGATTCACATTAATTGTGGGAACATTTATCAATTCTACATTTAATGATGTGCCATGTAGCAAGTGGAGACATGCTCCACTTGTGTGAGGAATGGCCCACTGCCTTTCCTCCCTCATGTCGCCACTTCCCATTTCAATGAAATAATGTTTCTTTGTCGCTGCGTTCTCAAAATCACGTGCTTCGGTCACATCACACCTTTCCTCAATTGTCCTCGACCTATCCTGCTTGGTTAGCTTTTCATCAGGGATCGTCTCCGGTTCCTGCAGGAGATCGGCTCGCCGGACACGCAAGGTGCGCAAGGTGGTTGTTATGCCCCAGTAGGAGATAATGATCTCCTTTGGAAAGAAGTGGTCCAAAACTCGACTAAGAGTTGCGTTTAATTCATTAATTAATCGCTAATCACGTACTATTAGTGGTCCAAAACCCGATTAAGAATTGCGTTTAGTCGACTCCTTAAATATAAAAAATGTAATGATATTATATGATTGAGTGTGGTTTAAAAGTTTTTTCAAAAGTAGGGTAGATTTACATTTTAATTCACAAAATAGGGAGATTTGTTTTTTATTAACCGAAATAGGCAATAACGCCTTTTCAAAAGGCGTTATTGTGAGTGGTTGGTTTGGTTGGCGCTGACGTGACGGTGACGTGGCATGGATTTGTACAGATAGCGCATTTTCAAAAGGCGCTATCTGTACATGTGGCCGCCACGTCACCGCCACATCACCGTGGCTAGCCACGTGTATAGATAGCGCCTTTTTAAAAGGCGCTATCTATACAAACCCATGCCACGTCACCGCCACGTCACAGCCACCTCACAAATAATAATTAAAAAAATTAAAATTATGAAAAAATTAAACTGATTTATATAAATTGTAAATTACAGAAAATAGATTAAAATAGATAAAAATTATAGAAAAATTCTGAAAAATTCTCGAAAAATATGAAAAATAGGGAAAACTAGAAAAAAATGAGTTCGAGGCTTTTCGGGCGTTTGGCACCCCGGTATAATTCGAAAAAGGGTGCTAAAAACTTAATTTTTATGAAAATAAAAATGACAAATCTATAATCACATACTATAATTGCATGTAATGCGACCCTAAAATTTTAATTGGTATAAATGGACACCAGGGACGTAGGAGTCGGGTGCGCAAATCGAGGCGTGAGCGGGACTTCTTGAGGAGGAATTACGAATTTTGAGGTAAGTAAACCAGTTAGAAATGAGTTTTCCCTATTTTTCGTATTTTTCGAAAAATTTTCCGAATTTTTTCATAATTTTTATCTATTTTAATCTATTTTATGTAATTTACTGTTTATATAAATAAGTTTAATTTAATTTAATTTTAATTATTATTTTATTAATGG
Organism: Stephania yunnanensis; assembly: GCA_039657365.1. Lineage (NCBI taxonomy): Eukaryota > Viridiplantae > Streptophyta > Magnoliopsida > Ranunculales > Menispermaceae > Stephania > Stephania yunnanensis. The sequence goes on along the minus strand of CM077584.1, from coordinate 10,124,287 downwards.
GGGTGGATGTGCCCACGTGGACATGACACATGGATAGCCAACTTACCTCCACCTCACAAACTTCAAAAATAGCCAATATTGAAAATTTGTGAGGTGGCAATGAGGTGGCGGTGAGGTGGCGGTGAAGTTGTATGGATAACGCCTTTTGAAAATGCGCTATCCATACAACTTCAGCGTCACTTCAGCCGTCACCTCAGCCTATACGCCCACGTGGACATGACACATGGATAGTGCCTTTTGAAAAGGCGCTATCTATGTCCACGTCAGCAAAAAAATTTGCTGATGTCCCGCCACGTGACGCCACATCAGCAATAACGCCTTCTGAGAAGGCGTTATTGCTTAGTGTGGGAAAAAAAAAATAAACCCCTGTAGTTATCTCTTTTAAAGTAAAAAATGTTATACTTTAGTAAATTTTTCTTTAAAAGTTAGTGTAAACAATTACGTGAGTGATGCGTTGCATAAAATTCAAACAAAAATAAGGTCAAAAAGTTAAACTCAACCACTAAATTTTTGACACATCATCGCTTTTTCTCAACAAACTTTCACATCAACCACTATTTCTCTTACTTTTCTCTCTCCTCATCAAACCACAACCTCTCTCGCTCTCTCTATCTGTCTCTTACTTTCATTAGAAAAAAAGGGTTCAAGACTCTATTTGGTTTTCATCCCTAACAATGAACATCCGCAATGAGGGTGACGAACAAGCAAGAGAGAGAGAAAAGACCGGACAACAGCTCCGACGTGGGCAGCCGACGGCAGCAATGGCGGTGCCCCATCACGGCAGCACAGAGCTGGCATCGACGGTGTGGAGACCATCAAGGTGGCTGGCACAGACGCGACGCTCCAGCCGACGCGGACAGCAGCAGGCAGTGCTGTCGTGAGGAAGACGAAGAACGACGATGGTATAGCTGGCGTACTTGCTCGCGGAGGAGGCGCTCGCGGACGGTAGCGACGACTCCGACGAGGCTTTGATTTTCTTTAGCGGAGTTTGCTCGCGAAGAAAGGAAAAAAAAAGGGGGAAAGAAAGAGGCGAAGTTGGGATCCTTGTTTAGAGAGCCAAAATCTTGGAGTAGAGACTCCATTAAAGGCTATGGTAAGACCTTAAACATATTTTAAGTTTCAAATTTGAGTTTAAAATCTATAAATCCATAGAGGTCTTTCTCAATTTAGTTGGTTCCTAAAAGATTAACTCTTGTTGATTTCGAAACGATTTTGTTGTTTGAACTTATGTTAAAAAGCATAGTTCTAATTTTTGTTTGCAATCTAACTTGATGTTTATGGATGATTGGTTTTTATAAAAAAAAATTCAAGTTGTTTTTGTTAAGTCAAAGCTAATTCATGTTATTTGGGGTAATACCATTTGATTTGCATACCAATCATTTGATAAAATGTCACAAAGAAGTCTTACTTGTATTTTTCTATATTTTAATGCACTGTGGTTTTGGAGACCTTAATTTCTTAGTGAATTTCTACAAATAAATTGGACTAAGCTTTCATGATTTTTAACTCTTGTGAATGTTTTAAGTAAAATGTTATTTCATTTTGGCACTAGAAACCACATTGAAAGACTAGGTGAAGCGATGAACTCAACTCTTGATTTAATTGATTTCAATTGTTATTCTTGGCGATTTTGTTTGGATGTCTATAAAAATTAAGTTTTGTAAATAGTCTTGAAAAGAAAAACACTCTCGATGTCGATAAAATGCTTTTAAGAGAACTTTATTCTTTTTCTCTAAAGTTTGGGAACCCAAATTGAGCTCAACAAACTTGTAAATATTTTTAAGTTCAAGTTGGTCAAAGCTATGAACTATGGACTTTTTTATTATTATCATATTCAACTAAATTGCGGGTCAAGTTTGACGTAAAAAGGAGTTTTAATCTATTTTCTTGAAAATGAACACAGCTTATTGAAGCTATATTGATGTTTTAATGAATCTAAGAAACTCGACACATTTAAATAGACTTTATGTATAGAGCCTAATGTTTAGACAATTGCATTGTTTCGGTTTGAATTACTTGAACAAAGGTTTTTATAAACTTAAGGTTCCTAGAATTATATTCATTAAGTTGAATAATGAAATTAATATAAGATTTTTTTAATACGTTAAGTCTTTTATGTAATGACTTGAGTCTTTAATAGAACTAAATGATGAATTAGTTCATTTGAGCTACACAACGCCTCTATTTAACAAATGGTCCCTAAAATAACTTTGCTATACTATGTATGTTTGTAGATACGCAAGAATGACTCAACTACGCTATTCGAATTATCGATTGGCATGACGATTTATGTGATTGTATGGTAAGTAAACTAGTAAGAAATTCAATATTAGTTCTTTTCCTTTCCTTGCATATTTTGTTGAAAATGATCTCTATTGTTGGACTCTACTTCCCTACCGAGTGACCTAGGGTTTATGTGGTCGAGTTGAGTCGTTGTTTACGTGACAGCCCAAACCCTACAAATTGGGCATCGCTCGGCACTAGGCCTCCATTAACCACCGGTAAACCAGTTCGGAGAAAATAAAGGCTAGTCAGCCTCACAAACTAGTCTTCAGTACCTGATAGTCCACACAACAGAGTATATATATATATATATATATATATATATATGAAATCATATGCAGCGAAATTTAAATGCGGTGAAAACGCAATAACAAATAAATTAAACACACAACGAGTTCTAGGTACGGAAGCTAGTTTGTGGAAACCTTGTACAACATATACAATGTACAAATCATAGTGATGAGGGGAAATACACGTATCTCTCAACCCAAATACCCATTTATAAAATATAATACAAGTGATATAGATACACCAAATAACCTACGTACGCCGCACATCAATGTTCTCGAGCTTGGAGATTATGCCTGCAATTGTCACCAAAAGCGGAGACAATTCTAGTGAGTAAATCCAGAAGAAGTTCAACTGTAATTCAGAGTAAACAATAAATAAGTATATAAATCATGCAGGAAAGGAAAAGAAGCCGAAAAGAACAATAAAGCACATGATAAACAGACTACAATGGTTAATGTTAGAGACCAAGTGACCCAAAGCAAATGATAGACGCTTAAGTGGTCTTGACACTCTACATGTGGGCTTAAAGCCAATTAAAACTTGTTAGCGTCAAATACTGGTATGTTGGGACTAAGTTCGCTTCAACCACACTAAATCCATTCGGCACTGTCGGCTCACTTAAGTCGCACCTCAAAAAACATTCCAAAGGGAGCCACAGTCGCAGCTGGATGCTCAACCATAATAGAGTCCTTGAAGTCCCGTAAGGAGCCACGACACCCGACGGATACACACTCAGAGGATTCAGTCTCGTCTAAGGGCCACGAGCGCAACTCGGATGCTCAACTCAAGAGTAAACAACGACTCAACTCGACCACTTAGACCCTAGGTCACTCGGTAAGGAAGTAGAGTCCAACAATATGTATCATTTTTAATCAAAAATGCAAGAAAAGGAAAAGAATTAATATTGAATTTCTTACTGGTTTACTTACGATACAATCGCATAAATCGCCACGTCCAATCGATGATTCGAATAGCCTAGTTGAGTCATTCTTGCATATCTACAAACATACATAGTATAACAAAGTTGTTTTAAGGACCATTCGCTAAATAGAGGCTTAAGTAGCTCAAATGAATTAATTCATCAATTAGTTCTATTAAAGACTCAAGTAATTACACAAGGGTTAACATATTAAGACAATCTTATATTAATTTCATTCTTGAACTTAATGAATATAAGTCTAGGAACCCAAGTTCATAAAACCTTTGTTCTAGTAATTTAGACCAAAACAATGCAATTGTTTAAACATTTGGTTCGATACTTTAAATCTATTTAAAGGTGTTTAGTTTCTTAGATTCATCAAAACATCAAACATAGCTTCAATAAGTTCCTTTTTTATGTCAATCTTGATGCGCAAGCCGGTCGAATTGATAATACATGTTTCTAAGTTTGGAAGAGACTTAAGCAACACAATACTGTTCATCCCATCCATGAATTACAAATTTTAGGTTCGAGTCTAACGGTTTAGCCCTTTTTTTAAGGCGTTTTGTCAAACACACATTATATGTAAGAAAAAAAGTTTTACTCAACTCACTTAAAAATTTGCCCAAATCACTTCAAAGCTCAAAATCCATGAAAATCATACTCGAATGCTTATCAAGACCCAAATTTCATAAAAAATAGGTCGAAGGCGAAAATAATAAAAATCAATAATTAATAACTTCAACCAAACTTGAACTTAAAAAGATTTACAATCTTGTTGAGCTCAATTTGAAACCTCCGAACTTTAGAGAAAAAGAGTAAATTTCTCTTAAAAGCTTTTTATTAAACACTGAATTTTCAAGACTATTTACAAAACTTAAGTCTCATTGACATTCAAGCGAAATCGTCGAGAGTAACAATTAAAATCAATTAAATCAAAAGTTGAATTCAACTCTTCACCTAGTCTTTTAATAAGGTTTCTAGTGCCAAATTGCAATAAACTTTTATTCAAAGAATTCACTGGATTTGAAAATCATGAAAGTTTAGTCCAAATTATTTGTAGAAATCAACTAGGAGTCAAGGTATACAAACAACCACCATAAATTCATACATTAAATTTGGAAGAATACTAGCATAACTTCTTTGTAGCATTTTCTCAAATACTTGATATGCAAATCAAAGGTATTTACCCCAAATAACATGAATTAGCTTTGATTTGACCAAACCAACTTGAATCTTTCATGAGAACTAAGAATCCATAAACATCACATTATAATGCAAACATAAAGTAGATTTATGCTTATTTAACAACAACAAAACCGTGTCGAAATTGACAAAAATCCAACTGTCTAGAAACCAACTCAACTTAAAAGGAATTCTTTGGATTCATAGATTTTAACTTCAACTTTGAACTCGTGATATGTTTATGGTCTCACCATAACATTTTATGGAGTCTCAACTCCAAGATTTTGGGATTCCAAACAAGAATCCTCCATTTCTTTTCTTTCTTTCTTTTCGCTTTCCCTTCTTTCTTCCTCCCAAGCTCTTCACGAGCTAGGACCCCCGCTACTACCGAAGGCTCGCCAAATCGCCGTCGTCGTCTCCCTGTCGTCGGAGCTCTGCCGTCCGCCCCAATGATCATTTCCCACGTGATGAAGGAGGAGTCCTCTTCTTCACCCCTCCCTTTTCACGTCACGTTTTTATTTTTTTTATTTCATCCGATTATTTTTGTGTTTTTATTTTTTAGGAAAAATTACTTATTTGCCCTCGTTACATAAGATTTGATTTAAAATTAGACCATATCCCCTTATTGAAACCAAATATATAGTTTAACTTCATTTAAATAATTTAATTTAGTCGTACATCACACAATAGGCACATCAACTACAATTTTTTAGCACTTCGACTAACTGCAATCTTAGTCAAGGTTTTTGACCACTAATGATTTGTGATTAGCGATTAATTAATGAATTAAAAATACGGGTCGTTACAGTCTTCCCAATTAAAAGAAAATTTCATCCTCGAAATTTGAAGAAAGTTACGCCCATGGCTAGATTAAGTAGAGAAAATGTTTGAGTGCAAGTTTCTTTTCACTTTGAATATGTAATGTCCTTAGATCTTAAACTGAGTGCTCTCTTATGATAGTTCACTTGACCAATCCATTTATCTAGTGCCAATCCAAATATTATCCAATCTACTTGGCTTCCTTTGTGTAATTTTTTAAACGATAATGAAATCCAATGTCTCAATATCATTACTCACCAGAATTACAAGATCTTTCTTGTAGATTCTCAAATGGAACCACACCACTTTGACTCAAATTCTAAATTCATACTTACATCATGCACATAGCAATCAATTTTTCTCACTTGTTATCGAGTTCGTAATACATACAGAGCATGATCTCTACAATTTGGATCAACCATGCAATCTAACCGTCAGACTAAAAGCCCGACTTAGATGTAGTCTGGTGCCCATCAATGTCAACTACAACAACCCGGTAGTAAAAACAAGGATTGCAATCCTAAATAATAAACACTGGCACACCATCTGACTTACAATCTTGGCTCATATGTATAAATCACTTAGTTGTACTTCGAGTCTATCGGTAAAAGTTGAAAAAAAAAAGCAAGCGGACTTATGCAACTAGTATATGACCAGTTCTAAGCATTCACAATCACATGATTTTTGTAATCCGTGCGAGTTAACGATCATTCAACTAGTCTGAACAACAATTTTAATTCTTTGGGTTTTTTTTTTGTTCATTCTTAATCAAATCATGCTTATTCTCCAAGCATCTCACAAACCATGCTTCAAACAACTTCATTAAGTTCACTTCTTTACAACATAATATCCTTTCTTTAGAGTTGTTAGTTAGTCAAACCTTAAACTATCATCGGTCTTAAGACAAGTCATAATACTTAAGTTTAATAACATCATTGGAGTATAGTGTCGAAAGATCTTAGCCCCTCAAGCATAATATGTGTCTTTCAAAATCTTAAAGAAATCTATTCCGGTTCTTTTTTTTTTCGAGCAACTTATTCACTCTATTCACATGTGCTCCTTTTTTTTATCATGAACCTTTTTTTATGAATTACTCTTGTCTTAGCAACTTTACCCACTCCTATTACTTATACATTTTTTTTCTACATGCACTACTTGCACGAAAATTCCTTTCAGCATGTTTACTAACGCAGCTGAACAAATTTTAGATATGTGAGAATTCTTGAGATGTACAATCTTGTAGGATCAATACTTAAATTGACTCTAACTTTTAGAACGATTCGCGGACTCTACCTTTGCCCATAACACTTAATTCATTTACAAGTCCCTAAAGGTGGTGGTCGACTTCACCAACCCTAAGACTATAAATGAAATGTCACTAAAGTGGAGTTACTTGGGCTTCTAATCCAACACTACTACTGCAGAGCTTTCATCAAACCTAGAGGAGTCGGTTCATGCCTTCTTCATTTGCTCTCGAGTCATCTCAACACGCTGCTTCCTTAGAGTCTACATTAACTCATTCGTCTCACAATTCTTCATCCTTTTTTTACGCATTCCTTAACATATTCTTCACTTTACCAAATTTTCTCAAACTTTACTTTCCCAAATCCTCTTATATATAAAGGAAGTATACGTAGACTAAATTCTCATTCATTTTCTATTATCAAACAACATCAATTTCCTTACATTAATTATTCCAAGTAGATCATCTAGAAACACGTGCAGGGAGTTTTCAAGATTTATGGGTAACTTGAATCTAACTCCTTAAGGTACACAATAATTTTTTTTTCTTTTCGTTTCACTAGTTTAGGTTAGATCATCTTAACGTCAAACCTAAGCTAGTTTACATCTCATTGATAAACAATAAAAGAATACTATTGGCACACTAACCAAGGTATGCATGACTTTTCGCTACACTTCCTTCATTCAACAAGTTTTTTTAATGTCAGTCATTAGATACATTGGTGCTTGAATTCCAACTTTACGTTAGAGAGTAAAGCATACGGTAACTAACACATTTACATTTTTTTGTTTCAACAATGAATTACACATAGTTTAAATATCCTTGGATCCTTATCTTAGATTTACATGCCTACTATGTGATCAAAGTTGACTAGTGTCGCGAATTATCAAGATTTGGCAACTTTAAAATATTCAAACACTATGTTCCATGTCAGTCTTCACTTCTGACCCAATCCTCGTAACTAATTATTTAATATATCGAAATCTATTATTATTTTATTATTATTATTTTTTTTACAATTCACTCCTCATACCTCAATGAAACACATAATTCAATACGATATTAGAAGTAGTTATATCGCATGTCTATCGATACCATATAATACATACAATCAAATAGAACATAATAAGGCTTATTCGAGTTTCCCCCAATCTCACATTCACTCACTTCCTAACTAAGTCTCTAAGTTAGGATCATATGGTTTCTATACTAAGTTCGTTGGTGTTCCTAACACTACAAGTCCATTTTTGTGAACTAATCTGGTTGTAAGCTTATCAAGAGCGAAAATCAAAACCTTAGGCTCTGATACCAACTGTGACGGCCCCAACCTTACAAATTGGGCACCGCTTGACACTAGGCCTCCATTAACCCCCGGTAAACCAGTTCAAAGTTAATAAAGGCCTAGTCAACCTCACAAACCGGTCTTCAATACCTGATAGTCCACATAACAGAGTATATATATATGAAATCATATGCATCGAAATTTAAATGCAGTGAAAATGCGATAACAAATGAATTAAACATGCAACGAGTTCTAGGTGTGGAAGCTAGTATGTGGAAACCTTGTACAACATATACAATGTACAAATCATATTAACAATGGAAATACACGTATCTCTCAACGCAAATACCCATTTATAAAATATAATACAAGTGATATAGATACACCAAATAACCTATGTACGCGCGCACATCAATGTTCTTGAGCTCGGAGATTATGCCCGCAATCACCAAAAGTGGAGACAATTCCTGAGAGTAAATCCAGATGAAGTTCAACGGTAATTTAGATTAGACAATAAATAAGTCTATAAATCATGCATGAAAGGAAAAGAAGCAGAAAAGAACAATAAAACGCATTATAAACAGACTCATTGGTCAACAATAGAGACCAAGTGACCTGGAAGCAAAGGATAGGTGCCTAAGTGGTCTTGGCACTCTACACGTGGGCTTAAAGCCACTTAAAACATGTCAGTGTCAAATACTGGTACGTTAGGAGCAAGTCCACTTCAACCACACCAAATCCATTTGACACTATCAGCTCACTGAAGCCGTACCCGAGAAAACATTCGAAAGGGAGCCATAGTCGCAGTCGGATGCTCAACCACAATGGAATCCTTGAAGTCTCGTGAGGAGCCACGACACTTGGCATCTACTTTCTCATAGGATTTAGTCTCGTCTAGGAGCCATTAGCGCGACTCGGATGATCGACTCACGAGTAAACAATGACTCAACTCGACCACTTAGACCCTAGGTCACTCGATAGGGAAGTAAAGTCCAACAATATGTATCATTTTTCATCAAAAAATGCAAGAAAAAGAAAAGAATTAATATTGGATTTCTTACTGGTTTACTTACAATACAATCACATAAATCGCCACGTCCAATCGAGGATTCGAATAGCCTAGTTGAGTCATTTTTGCATATCTACAAACATACATAATATAACAAAGTTGTTTTAAGGACCATTCGCTAAATAGAGGCCTTATGTAGCTCGAATGAATTAATTAATCAATTAGTTGTATTAAAGACTCAAGTAATTACACAATGGCTTAACATATTAAGACAATCTTATATTAATTTCATTCTTGAACTTAATGAATATAAGTCTTGGAACCCAAGTTCATAAAACCTTTGTTCTAGTAATTTAGACCAAAACAATGCAATTGTACAAATTTTTGGTTTGATACTTTAAATCTATTTAAAGGTGTTGAGTTTCTTAAATTCATCAAAACATCGAACATATGTGACGACCCCTCTTCTAATCTAGGGCACCGCCCGGCCTAATCCGTTATTAAGCCCTAATCATATCCATGCAGGACTTAACTACGTATTAGTCAGCCTTTACAACCTAGACGCCTCTTTTCTCATGTTCATGATAAGTAATACACTAGTTCTACCACTTTATAAAATTTAAAGTTAATTAAAACTTTTTATTAAATTAATTAATTAGCGGAAGTCTTGTTGATTATGCGGAAGCAATGAGTAACTTATGCGGAAGCCATTTATAAAATCCTAAGTGTGAAAAATCAGGAAATGACATCACATATATAAAGTCCTCGAAATGAAGTGAAACAACAAAATAGTCTAAGTCAACTTGGGGAACTAACGCTCAACCCACTATACAACCCCAAATAGTATATGAAAGATGTATATAACATATACAATCAAAATATCAAAATGAGACCTATAATCAATGCAGTGACGTGACGAGCAATGGTTCAGAATAATCGCCGATCTTCTCCTTACTCGACTGTTTGGTAGACACTCCATGCACCCACCGTCATAAAAGGACGGTGAGTACAAGAATAAAACAAGAATCCCCGATGACAGTTTAATTTGCATTTCCAAATATTCAAATGGTATTTAAAAGCATATAAATGGGAAAACTGAAAAATAAACCATATGCGAGTAAATACCAGATTTAAACAAGTGATACTGACACTAGGTTAAGTAGTGGTGATTTAGGTCCGGTCGGCAGTGAAACGTGTCGCTCCAACTCAATAATCATATAGCACAAGGGACTCTAACCCAAGTGTTACCAGGGACTCTAACCCCGGTGTGTAGACCACCTCAGGTACTCTAATCCCGAGTGTCATACAGCGTCAGGTAACATGTGCCGACATCCCCGGGGACTTTAACCCCGTGAGTCACGCACACCTCGATCGAGAACGGGACCTAAATGCAAAAACTACTTGTTAAATTTGAAGAAATACTAAGTATGGAATGTCAAGACATAGGCACATCTACACACCTAAACACATAAGGAATACAAGTCCTCTTAACATTTATAAGATATTCATTAGCCTAATATCATGCTATTTATCTTTCAATTCACATTTAAAACAACAAGAATAGACATAGCACGAGATATAATCAATGAACCAAATCAATTGAATGGATATCATGCAAACTAGACTCATCAAGTGAGCATAGACACAAAAGAACACATGATATAAAAATACAAAGGCAAAATAGTTAAAAGGACTATACAAGGAAAACAATTAATAGAAATGAAATGCCAAGTAAAGTTGTCATTGGGTATACTCACAACAACAAAGTAAAGTCCTAGCTTTACTGGTCTCCCGATACTCCAAATCTTGTATTCTTTCTCTTGTACCTTTTCCTAGGTTTCTGAGTTTGGTGTCTCATTAGTTCAAGTATAGTGGGACTAAATTAAGTTTTAATTTCAGTCCTACACTTTAAAGCATTTTTAGGCATGAAATGGTCAAAATATCGAAATATAATTTTTCCCAATTTTCCCAATTTTTTTCGGAATTTTTCAAATTTTTTAATTCTGTTTGGGTCTGGGTTGGGTTGACCCAAACGGGTCAGACCCGACTCGGCCCTGGACCAAAACTGGTCCAGGCTCGACCCATGGGTCGAGCCTAACCCGTTCTGGGCCCGACCCAGTAAGGGGGTGCACACGTGCGCGCAATCGAACCAGTCGATCAGGAGCAACTTTTTTTTTCTCTGTTCTTCCTGTGATGGGTTGGGGTGACTCTCCACCCCAACCCCGGTGGAATACCACCTCGGCCCAGTTCGGCCATGGGTCGGCCATACTCTCGGCTACCCCACTGCCAACCACCCGAAACCCACAACCGACGATGACTCACCGCGATTTTGACGTCTCCTCTCCTTCCTTGCGCGTCCCTCCTCCTCCTCCTCCTCCTCTCCTCTTCTTCTTCCTCGCTCTCGGCCTCCCTGTGTCTCTGTGTTTGTGTACGCGTGTATGCGTGTTTATGTAGGGTGTAGGTGTAAGTAGGTGGACGAACACATGTCAAGAAATTTGACAAGTGTGGCTTGGGTTTTGACAATTGTGATGTGGTCGGGTGTGTTGACACCTAATTGTGACACAACTAAGACCCTCGGCGTTTCGACGCCCGATTTTCGCGACCAAACTGTGCTATAAGCGTACCGCCGCGTCGTTAACCACCTAATACCTATTCCATTTTTACTCAACTATAGGCTTATAAGTAATTCCTTATTTCATATTAGTATTATATAAGACTTACCAAAATGCTAACTACCCGATTCCCCGACTTGCACGCTACTCGAGGCGTGTCCCCGCTCTCGTCTCGACGCCTACAACTTCACAAAACGACTTAGTAAGTCTACACAATACATAACACTAGCCACACATCAATACAAAAACATGATATACCTTGGCCACATGCCTCGGTCGGTGCACGTATCACGGTGCAGGTCCCACGTCAAGGGTCGGTGATCCTGATTAAGGAATTAAAACGGGGTTAGAGATTTGGGCCGTGACAACATAACTTCAATATGTTGGAAGTTCCTTTTTAGCTTGAAGTTCCTTTTTTTATGTCAATCATGATGCGCAAGCCGGTCCAATCGATTATACTTGCTTCTAAGTTTGGAAGAGACTTAAACAACACAATACTATTCATCCCATCCATGAACTACAAATTTTAGGTTCGAGTCTAATGGTTTAACCCTTTTTTTAAGGCATTTTGTCAAGCACATTATATGCAAGAAAAAGATTTTTACTCAACTCACTTCAAAATTTGCCCAAATCACATCAAAGCTCAAAATCCATGAAAATCATACTCAAATGCGACAATAATAAAAATCCATAATTCATAGCTTCAACCAAACATGAACTTAAAAAGACTTACAATCTTGTTGAGCTCAATTTGAGCCCTCCAAGCATTAGAGAAAAAGAGCAAAGTTCTCTTAAAAGCATTTTGTTAAACACCGAATTTTCAAGACTATTATAAAACTTATGTCTCATTGACATTCAAGTGAAATCGCCGAGAGTAACAATTGAAATCAGTTAAATAAAAAGTTGAGTTCAACTCTTCACCTAGTCTTTTAATAAGGTTTCTAGTGCCAAAGTGCAAAACCTTTTATTCAAAGCATTCACAAGATTTGAATATCATGAAAGTTTAGCCCAAATTATTTGTAGAAATCAACTAGGAGTCAAGGTATACAAACAACCGCCATAAATTCATACATTAAATTTGGAAGAATACTAGCAGAACTTCTTTGTAGCATTTTTTCAAATACTTGATATGCAAATAAAAGGGTATTTACCCCAAATAACATGAATTAGCTTTGATTTGACCAAACCAACTTGAGTTTTTCATGAGAACTAAGAATCCATAAACATCACATTATGAGGCAAACATAAACTAGATTTATGCTTATTTAACAACAACAAAACTATTTCGAAATCGACAAAAATCCAACCGTTTAGAAACCAACTCAACTTAAAAGGAATTCTATGAATTCATAGATTTTAACTTCAAGTTTGAACTCATGATATGTTTAGGGTCTCACCATAGCATTTTATGGAATCTCAACTCCAAGATTTTGGGATTCCTAACAAGAATCCTCCATTTCTTTTATTTCTTTCTCTTCGCTTTCCCTTATTTCTTCCTCCCAAGCTCTTTACGAGCTAGCACCACCGCCACCACCGAAGCCTCGCCATAATCGCCGCCATCATCTCCCCGTCATCAGAGCTCTGCCATTCGCCCCAATGATGATCGCCCACGTGATGAAGGAGGACTCCCCCTCTTCACCCCTCCCTTTTCACGTGTGTTTTTTTTATTTCATTCGGTTATTTTTTGTGTTTTTAATTTTTTTTAGGGAAAATTACTTATTTGCCCTCTTTACATAAGATTTGATTTAAAATTAGACCACATCTCTTTATTGAAACCAAATATATAGTTTAACTTCATTTAAATCAATTTAATTTGGTCGTACATCACACAATAGACACGTCAACTACAATTTTTTTAGCACGTCGACTAACTGTAATCTTAGTCAGGTTTTCAACCACTAATGATTTGTGATTCACGATTAATTAATGAATTAAAAATACATGTCGTTATAGTTTACTCGTGGGTTGAGTTTCAAGTCGCGCTCATGGCTCCTAGACGAGATTGAATCCTCTGAATGAGCATCCGCCATATGTCGTGGCTCATCATAGGACTTGAAGAACTCTATTGCGATTAAGCATCTTGTTGCGAAAAAGGCTCCCTTTGGAATATTTTTTCGAGCCACGACTTAAGTGAGCCGGCAGTGTCGAACATATTTGGTACAATTGAAATGGACTTGGTCCCAGCGTACTAGTATTTGCCAATTATATGTTTTAAGTGGCTTTGAGCCCACGTTTAGAGTGTCCAACCATTTAGGCGCCTATCCTTTGCTTCCGGGTTACTTGGTCTCTATCGTTGAGCATTATAGTCTGTTTATCATGCGCCTTATTTTCCTTTTCAGCTTCATTTCCTTTCCTGCATGATTTATAGACTTATTTATTATCTATTCTAAATTACTATTGAACTTCTTCTAGACTTACTGGAATTATCTCCACTTTTTGGACAATTGCAGGCATAATCTCCAAGCTCGAGAACATTGATGTGCGACATATAGGTTATTTGATGTATCTATATCACATGTATACTATTTTATAAATGGGTATTTGGGTTGAGAGATACGTGTATTTCCCCTCGTCATTATGATTTGTACATTGTATATATTGTACGGGGTTTCTACATACTAACTTCCACACCTAGAACTCGTTATGTGTTTAATTTATTTGCTATCGCATTTTTACCACATTTAAATTATGCTGCATACGATTTCATATATATACTCAGTTGTGTGGATTTTCAAGTACTGAAGACTGGTTCGTGAGGCTGACTAGACCTTTATTGACTCCGAACTGATTTACCAGGGGTTAATGGAGGCTTAATGCTGGGCGGTGCCCAATTTGTAGGGTTGGGGCCGTCACATTTGGTATCAGAGCCTAAGGTTTTGACTTTAGTTCTTGATAAACGTACAACTAGATTAGTTCGCGAACACGGATTGAGTTAGGAAACTTAGTGTGGAAACCCTATGATCCTAACTTAGTGACTTAGTCGGGAAGCGAGCGAATGCGAGATTGGGGGAATTTTAAACCAACCTTATTATATATTATTTGATTGTATGAATTATATGGTATCTATGCATACGATATAACTGCTTCTAATGTCGTATTGGGTTTTGTGTTTCATTGAGGCACGATGAGTAAATTGTGAGAAATATGTAGTAAATTTATCAAATTCGTGGAAATTGATAAAAAAGAAAGATTAATGGCGATGATTTTTGTTGGGATATAAGTAAATTGTATAGGTACCGAAACATGAAAAAAAAAATAATAGATTTCGATATATTAAATTGGGACTTGTTACAAGATAGAGTCGAAAGTGAAGGTTAATAAAGAACGTAGAGCCCGAAAATTGTAGAGTTGTCAAATCTTGAAAACTCGTGACACTAATTAACTTTGAATCACCTACTATCATTCTTTTATTCCCATGACTATCTTTGGCATACAAGTATGAGATATTAGGTTTAGGGCACCTACATTACGTATAGTCCTTATTTTAATTATGTGACTATATTAGTTATATTATTACACTCGAGGGTAGATAAAGGATTCAAGAAGTGATAGAACTAGATTAACTCAACCATAAGCCTCGTTGAAGGAAGGATGTGTAGCAATCAATTGTGCATGCGTTTGGTAGCATCTCGATAGCCTTACTTTCTTGTTAGTTCACGAGAAGTAAATTAGTCTAACCTAAACTAGAGTTTTTTTTAGATTTATTTTATATATCAAGGAGTTAAAGTTCACATCATTAAAAATTATCAATTTGAGAAATTAACTTAGTATATTTGGTACGCATCGAAGAGTTTGAAACTCTTCGAGTTCCAAAGCACATATTAATTGCATGTGGTAGGATATGAATGTTCTAACGAGTCCTTGAAATAGGTACATAGAGTTAGATTCAAGTTACTCATAAATCTTGAAAACTTCCAACACGAGTTTAAGAGGATCCCCTTGGAATAATTTATGTAATAAAAGTTGATATGGTGTGATAAAAAATGAATGAGAACTTAGTCTATGTATATGTTCCTTTATGAAAATCTGAATAGGAGCACCTAGGAAAGTAAAGTTTGAGAAAAATTGGTAAAGTGACAAAATACATCGAGGAATTTGTAAGAAAAAAAATGAAGATTTGTGAGACAAGTGGGTTAATGCAGACTCTAAAGAAGCAGAGTGTTGGGATGACTTGAGAGCTAATGATTACAGCATGTACGGACTCTTTAATTAGCTTTGTCGAAAGCTCTTGAGTATTAGGGTTCGATCAGAAGCCCGCGTAACTCCATTTTAGCGACACTATTCATTTATAGTCTTAGGGTTATTAAAGTCGACCAACACCTTCATGGATTTGTAAATGAATTAAGTGTTACAGACAAAGGTAGAGTCCGCGAATCATTCTAAAAGTTAGAGGCCACCTAAGTTTTAATCCTACGAGGTTGTATATCTCAAGAATTCTAACATATCTAAAATTTGTTCAAATGCGTTAGTAAACATATTGAAAGGAGTTTTTGTGCAAGTAGTGCATGTAGAAAAAACGTAAAAGTAATTGGAGTGGGTAAAGTTGCTAAGACAAGAGTAATTCATGATAAAAAATAACGAGCCCCAATGAATAGAGTGAACAAGTTGCTAAAAAAAAAAGAACCTGAAGATATATGGGCTATTTCTTTAAGATTTTGAAGGACATATACTATGCTTTGGGGGCTAGGATATTTCGAGGCTATACTCCAATGATATTATTAAACTTAAGTACTATGACCTGACTTATTACTGATGATAGTGTAATGGTTTACTAACTGACAACTTAAAAGAAAGGATACAATGTTATGAGGAAGTGAATTTAATGAAATTGTTTGAAGCATGGTTTGTGAGATGCTTGGAGAACAAGCATGATTTGATTAAGAATGAACAAAAAAAAATCAAAGAAGTAAAATTGTTGTTCAGATAAGTGATATGATCGTTAATTCGCATACAGATTACGAAAATCATGTTATTGTGAATGCTTAAAACTGGGCATACACTAGTTGCATAAGTCTACTTGCATTTTTTTTCCTTTTTCAACTTTTACTAATAGACTCGAAGTACAATTGCACAATTTATACATATGAGCAAGATTGTAAGTCAGATGGTGTGCCAGTGTTTATTATTTAGGATTGAGATCTTTGTTTTTGCTATTAGGTTGTGGTAGGGTTTTTACTACCTGATTGTAGTAGGGTTGTTGACATTGATCGACACTAGAATACATCTAAGTCTGACTTTTCAATCTAACAGTTAGACTACATGGTTGATCTATATTTTGATTGTCAGGCTCATGTTTGTATTACGAGATCGGTAGCAAATGAAGAAGATTGTTTACCTATATGCATCATGTAAGTATGACTTTAGCGGTTAAACTAAAGTGGTGTGGATCCATTGGAGACTCTACGAGAGAGGCCTTATAATTATAGTACGTAAAGATAGAGACATTAGGGTCGGTGATTGTTCAAGAATCATACAAAGCAAGCCAAACATATCAGACACTAAATTGATTAGAAATAGATAAACTAATTGGTCAAGCAAACTACCACCGAAAAAGCAGTCAAGTTAAAATATAAGGATACTATAGATTTATGGTGAAGAGACATCCACTCAAACATTAGTTTTTACTTAATCTAGCCACGGGCGTAACTTTCTTCTAATTTCGAGGACGGAATTTTCTTTTAGTTAGGAAGATTGTAACTTGCCCCAACTAAAAAACTTGACTCAATAGAAAATGTAGAAATTCGACGAGGTAGGGGTAGACCTAAGTTAACATGGGATGCATTAATTAAGAGAGATTTGAATGGTTTGCAAAGCTCACATCAATTTTCTTAATCGAGCACAATGGAAAAGTTTGATCCATGTAGTCGTAACCACCGAGGCTATGTTGTTGTTGTTGTTGTTGTTGTTGTAGGAAGATTGTAACCACCCGTGTTTTTAATTGATTAATTAATCGCTAATCAAGTACCATTAGTGGTCCAAAACCTAACTAAGAGTTGTGTTTATTCGACATACGCAAATATAATAAAATGTAATGATATTATATGATTGAGTATAGTTTAAAAGGTGGTGTAAACAAATATGTGAGTGGTACATTGCATAAAATTCAAACAGAAAAGTCAAAAAGTTACACTCAACCACTAAATTGTTGATGTAATGGCCCAAATTAATTAAAATAGGATTAGCATTAATCTCGAGGATTAACGATCGAAGTTCAAGCATTATGTGGACCACTCGGTTAACTCGGACACGAGAAACAAGGAAATATGTTATGTATGGATGGCAGTTGTATATATGTGGTGTTTAAAATATTATTATATTGCACCACGTGTGTACGTTGCTATCAGGCCAGTTTATGTGACGGGCGGTTGCCTCGAAGTGTGTGTCAACGCGGGGTCGAGAGGCAAAGTACGAGTGCATTGAGAAACTCAAAAACTCAAGTAAATATGACTAGGAAATTAAATTGAAATGGGTAATGTAACCATAGGATAATTAAATTAAGATTCAAACATTGGGCTATGGCGTGCCTCAAAATGCGTATCGAGACGTGTGGCACCAAATATCGAGAGTCGGGGTTGGTGGGACCATGAGTGGGTAAATTGAAGATAATAAAACACTACCTATATAGTTGTATGGGCTTAATATAAGGTGAATTAATCAAATGAATACTAAGCCTATAGTTTACATTAAATAAAGATGACCCTAAGATGGGCATCAAGATGGTCATATTGAGTCATTCTAGGGGATGAGTGTTCTATTAGAGTCACCAAGGGGGTGTGGGACAACTTGCTTATGAACCACAAAATATTCCTCAGGATCTCGTATGCGCACTTTATCTTAATCAAACCTAGATATATAAAGTTAGTGGAATTAGTGATCAAACCACTTCCTCTACACATGTAATTCTAAGAAAAACAGTGAAGAATATAGGATTCAGGCTGGAAAATCAACACAATAGAGACCAAATCAAGAGCTTAAACCTAGGTAATCATCTTCCTTATCTTCTACACTTTCCAACAAACCAATTTTCTCTATGTTTTAGTGAAATTCGAGTTTGGTGTTTAGGTCTCTGATTTTTAATGGAAACATGAGAAATTACAAGTTATTAGATCACATGTATAGAGAATTTATCGTTGGTTTATATAGATTTGAATATTTTAATGAAATTGAGAAGTTGTGATGAATGCATGAATTTGTAGGAACTTGGGTTAAATTGATGTTCTAAGATGTTTTAATGGTTGTTTTGAAGATAATTGTGTATATAAAGTGTGTATAAACCAATGAGATAGCTAATTGAGTGGTTATGACATAATTCTCGACTTGAGGATTCTATCACAGAGGACCGATAGCGCGCTACTAGGAACAGTTAGCACGCTAATCATTCTAGGTTCGCAACTGCTCTTCGTCCTGAAGAACGGTAGCGCGCTACATAATTCCTTTAGCGCTACCATCAGATAGTGCGATATACATATTCCTTAGCGTGTTAACTGCAGATCACAAATGGAAACTAAGGACTGGTTTGGATCTTTTAAATTTAATACATGTCTAAACAATAGGAAATAACCTAAACCGATTAAAATTGTACTTAGGGATCGTAGCTCGGTGTTGGGAGCTTGTCGGGTTGAATACGAGAGTCCGGGGAAGTCGAAGTGCGGATTAAGGTGCGTAAACCCCTTGAGAATGCTTCACAGAACTCAGTTCGTGTTTCTTATGCGTGTGATGGGTGTCGAACTGTTTTCGTTTACTAGTTTGTCTAACTAATTGATTGATTTATTAGGGTTTTCACACCGGGATGTGTCGACGAACTTGGGTACACTATACCATAACACGTATGATCACGCCCTCGTGAATTGAGACTCAAGCTGCACTAAGGCGCACATGTCAGTGACTGATCAGATTTGGCTAGCGTCCTGTGGACTAAGGTAAATAGACTGTGGAGGTTGTCGGAGATGCCCACAAGAGCGACCCTTAGCTCTGAAGTATGGTATAATTTGCTACACGTGACACATCCCCGAGGGTTTTCATCAAAGACATTTATGTGCACATTGACTTAGTTATTGTATATTTATGTCACGACCCAAATAACTAATAAACGTTTACTTCGTTAAACAAGACAAAATGACTCGTGACATGGGACCCACAACGAGATACATGTCACTACCGAGGCACGGTGATCGAGGTAAATGCTATATTTGTGTGTTGTTTGCCTAGTGTGTTGTATATGTGTTGACTACTAAGTCATTTATAGGTATATAGATACCAAGACAAGCGCAGACGTGCATCTGGTGTACGCTTAATGTATTTGAGTTAAATTTAAAAAATGAGCGGCTAGAGTTAATCTTATATATATATAAAGATAATCTTGGTTTATCCACACTTCAAACAAAAAACAAAAACAGAGAGGTGAAAAAAAATATAGTGAAGGAAAAGGAGAAAAGAAGAAGAAAGAAAGAAGGAGAAATACCGAGAGAGGGAGAGAGACCGACAGCTCGATAAAGTGAACGCAAGGTAAGTGGATTTGGCATTGTTGTTTGTGTTGTCGTCATTATTGTATGGTTTGCTATTATTGTTGTTGTTGTTGTTGTTGTTGTTGTTGTTGTTGTTGTTGTTGTTGTTGTTGCAGTTGGTGGCCATGGAGGTTTGGCCTCCATGGCCAATAGAGGTGTGGGGAAGATGGCAAGGGTGTTTCCCATACCATCAAAACCAGTTGGGGTTGGGGTTGGGAGCCAACCCCAACGCCTTAAGTGAAAAAAAATAAAAACCAGTTAAATAAAGCCGAAGCTCTATTTCGCGAGAGGAAGAAGATGAGGGGGAGCTCGGGTCCCCATGTGCGTCGGGTCGGGCCGACCTGGGCCCATGCGGGTCGGGTAAGGCCGACCTTGACCCGAGGGAAGCGGGTCGACTGACCTGGGTTCGCTTGGACCGGTCGGGTCGACCCGGATCCGGCTGGACCGGGTCGGTTAACCCAGACCCACCCTAATAAAAAATAATATATATTTAATTATTTAATTAAATTAAACTGATTTTTAATAAAATAGATTCCAGAAAATAGATAAAAA
Source organism: Stephania yunnanensis (assembly GCA_039657365.1). Classification (NCBI taxonomy): domain Eukaryota; kingdom Viridiplantae; phylum Streptophyta; class Magnoliopsida; order Ranunculales; family Menispermaceae; genus Stephania; species Stephania yunnanensis. The sequence continues at coordinate 10,103,588 of CM077584.1, read as the reverse complement.
TATGGAAAAAATGCTAAAAATCTTCAAAAAATAGGGAAAATATATTTTTGACCCAAATCAATAGAAATTCGATATTTTCATAAAAAGTGAAGAATTCGGAAGTCGGTTGAGACGTTATACAGGGGTTTTACCTTGAAAAATGCAAAATGGGCCGATTGGCCGAAAATAAAAACAAAAATGGTCGATTTAATCTCGACTTCGATTTAGCCTAAAATGGTATATTATTACATGGTAGGAAACTAAAGGGAGAACTTAGGCGTTTAGGCACGCATTTCGAATTGTCGAAGGATCGGATAGACTAGGACAAACGTGTAAATTGTAAGTACAACTGTGAGAATTTTATATTTCATTTCATTCACCTTTATTGATTTATTAGTCTATTGATAGACATTGCTACTTGTCATCTCACATTATGTTGTTCTTGTATCTATTCATGGATGAATATTGTGACATGATGCCTTGTGAATTATTTTATTGTCTCTAATTCCTACACTTGATGTCATTCTTGAAAACAATTGATGGAAAACATGCTAATGGAATACTTTGGATTTAAATACACTTGTATTCGATTTCCTTTGGGCTTTGTAGCCTAACTTGTCTTGGTAACCTCGAATTTTGGCATTTATTTGTTTTTGAAATTAAAGTTGGGATTATCTAGTGTCCATTGCACGAGAGATGCGCGGTTCACGGGGACATGGGTTTACCAGGGTTTCGGCACTCACCACTACACTTACGCGACACACGAGTTATGGGGCTCAGGGTGGTCGGCAAGCATGAGATTAATGTTATAAAGCGTAGTGGGAAAAGGTAGGTGATAAGTCTCACCGCCGACCGGATGTAAATCATCTCGACTTAGCCTGTATCTGTATCTACATCTTTAACTGTGGTATTTACTTGCATTACTTGTTTCAGCAATTTATTTCGCTACTTTATGCTTTTAAACACCACTCGTTTATTTTGGAAATGTGACATAGAATTCTCCAGTTAGTACTTAAGTATCACTATACTCACCGTCTAGTGATGGTGGGTGTAGGTCCGTTGAGCAGCAGTAAACCGGGGAAGGAGAAGATCGGCGGCTTCCTCTGAGTAGTTCGGCAACTCTCCTCACTCATTTTTATGTCTCGACTTTTGTTGTATTATATTATTTTTATGTCATTTTAGGGTGTACATTGGGTTGAGTGTATAATCTTAAATATATATATACGTACATGTGATGCTGTATTTTTCTTGGTTTTCCACACGTAGGAATTTTTGAAGAATTAATGCTTCCGCTTAATATTTGAATTACCTTTCAATTTGGTAATATATCAATACACGGATTTTAAGGAATATAGGGACGATAGGCTGACTAATACGTACTTAAGTCGTAGATCATATAGATTAAGGCTTGAGTACGGGATTAGGCCGGGCGGTGCCCTGTTTAGAAGCAGGGGCTGTCACAATTTATGTTCTCGTTTATCTTGTTAATTGCTACTTTGTTGATTATTGATTGTTGCGTTGTGTTACTATCATTGTATGCTACTTGAATCTTTTGTATTGCCATATATTCATGTAAGCATGTATTTTTGTTGCCAGATAGCATACATACATGTCTTGTAGTTTTATTTTATTTCTTACTGAATATTGTGTGGACTTCTCTTGGGGATTTACTCACTGGACTCGTCACTGTATATGTAGGGTGACTGGGTGCAGACCTTTCTATGAGTAGCGGCAAAGGAAAATCTTAGGCGACTATATCTCTTTGCTGACGGTCTTAGACATACTTGTAGGTGTTTATATTATTTTGATATTTTGGTTATTATTTAAGTTATTGAGAGATTTGGGATGACTTTATACATGTATATACCATGTGTTATTGTAATGTCGCTTATATACATAATACTTTTCCAAGTTTTCAGCAGTAGGATTTGCTCTTATTAAAAATGTTTACCATGCTAAATTACTTATACTAATCGTATCAATTGAGGCTTATGCTGATTTTTGTTAACTTGTAAGAAACAACCCACTAGTATGGTTAAGCATTAGAATAAACTACAAATTAAATAATAGTTGAAATTGTTAAATACCCATAAAGAATAAGTTAAGAAAAGAAGGATAATCTACTAATTAATTTGAAAATACACACTTGGACATGATTTGCGAGACATGAAGAGGAGGGGCAGTGCCGAACACGTGTAGTTGGTCTGCTGACAAGGAGTACATGAAGACACATCACCCCGGGGCGGCTATGCTGCCACATTTGGTATCAGAGCCTAGGGTTGATGAATCCTAGGGGATGAAGTGTTGGTATTAGAGAGGTTGATGGAGCCTCATGAAAAGTTAAAATGGAATTGGATAAATTTAATAAATAAAAATCTTAGATGTGGAAACCCAATGTTAGGGCTTTAAAACTTTAGTTGGGAAGCGATGTGAGGCAGGTAGAGTTAGGGTTATATACGTGTTATGTTTTAACTGTATGTTACACACTATACGCGTATATATATATATATCATGAGGCAAATCTAGTACATGCCTCTTGATGCAGATCACGATAAACGGACAGCTTACTACTTCGCCAGAGACCGGTCATAATAGAAAAACTGCTGGGACCACTACCATCAATGTTACTACTAGTCAGGGTGTTGACGACTAACTTGCAACATATGATACTTAGTTAGCATAGATTCTCCAATTACTTAGGGCAGTGCATGCAACAGCCACAGTTGGACCATCAGGGTAGAGATCAGGGAGGACGTGACCAGGGTAAAAGAGATTGGGATCATGGTCAAAGAGCTAGAGGCGGACATGCTGACAGATTAAAGATGAATCGATGTTTTCGATGTGGTTAGCGAGAATAGTATAGGAAAGATCGTTCTTCAAGACTAGTGTCAGTTACTATAGCGACACCTGCGCTAGAGCCATATTTGCATATTGACGAGCCTGCATCATTGGGACATGATTGCCCTCTAGTATGTTCTCATTGTGGAGTAGAGAGGAATCATCATTTCAATTGCTCATTGATCTTTATGCCACCTATACCAGCGATACCATTATGGGTTAGAGCCCTAGTTTAGGAGGCCGATATGTAGTACGTAGAGGTGAAGATTTTGAATGCCAGGTCATTTTGTATAGTTAATGAGAAACAATTGTTGATTTTGCTACATTATATGTATAAACTTCTTGTTAAAGAAGATAATGGTAAATGCAAGTGATTATTTCATACTAAAAAGGAAAATAATGGTTGAGTTAGAGACTATGCATTCTAAGCGCATTTCAAACCATGGCATGACTGCCAAGGACGTGATAGTTCCCAACCTAATCGACTTAGGATGTGGGAGATATGATGGCGAGTTCATACAAGCCATGAGTTATAGGTTGAGGGTGCATTTGATTGAAGATCTACAGAAAGACAATGATGACCAAACTTAAAATAAAGATTTTTAAAAGTGTACAAGTAGGGGAAATGATCGAGTATGGTAGATAAAGTCTTACTAGGATAGGTAGAAGACGCGAGACAAGGGAGAAACTTGAAGACTTATGGACAACTAATAGTTTTAAGATGACTCCATATGTATATGAAAACGATGACGGACACCTTTAGCTCCAACTAGAGCACTAGAGTTAGTCTCGCAATCATGATAATTCGAGTAACTCCACATACATTTTATGATTGCCTCAGACAGTGAGGTTAGTGGGGGGCCACATCTCCACCTCATCTAAAAAAGGACAATTTAATAAGTACATGTCGAGAAAAATCTTATAATTGTGCAAGAAGACATCAAACAAATCATTGACACCAGGATTTAAATCAAGCTCATCGAAGATGGACAACTAGGACCTAGGGCGATATAGGTTAGTAGGACAAAGTGGAACGCATGAGATTGTTAGGAGAAATTTAAGAGTTGTGCACAGAGTAATTGAAATGGATGGGCATCATGATAAAGAGATTAAATGGCCATATGACTTGCATATCTAAGAATGTGAAGTTACAAGCCTTTTAGAAGACACGAGAATAAAAAGAGTGAAAACTTTCATTAATGGATAAGTGGTAATCTCCATTGGGTATTATATACAAGGTGTATAACCTTATTAGGTATACGATGTTAAAGGTAGGATGAGACAATACGTGACTTATACATGAACGAGAGTTATTCATGAAGGCCATAGTCACAATGTCATCAAATCATATTTCACTGCCTAAGTTAGAGACTTTTGCTCTGTGAAACACTACAACAATACCATGGTCGTGATGCTATAGATACATGCAAAGTTAATAAAAGCACAACTGAAACAATCGGTGTTCGAAGCCTGACAATGAGCATGAATAATTTTAATTATGTTCGTGGACATGACTCGCCTTCAGATAAGGTTGAGTAACAACTAGACCATAACATGTGTATCAGGAGTCCTAGGTGGATAACGACTAGAGCTACTATGCTGGTACATATGTAGGTGCGTCGTGGGTCTACGCTGACCACCGAGAAGAACATGTATTTGGCCAGTTCGGTACGCTCATTGGTGGGAACCTGGTAGGATATCCGAAGTATGGTCTAGTCGGGTTTGGGAATGAATGTTTCTTGCCACATTTTACTCCTAATGAAAAGAATAACAAAAGACCAGGACTAGTGCCTTTATGAATCTCTTTTGCTACAACTTCATCTCCATGAAGATGAAGAGATGAAAGTTTGTATTAAAGGCCTAGCTGGGCACATCGTGCAGGGCAACACCTGAGGATACAGTTATGTGAAGGGCTATTGGGTGATGGGCCAGTGGAACAGGTCAGATAGACCCACTAGTAGGTCCCTAATATATTGAAGAATGGTGAACTAAGAGAGGTTATGGCAGGGCATAAGATTGTCATGGTATATGATGGTTAGTTAAGAATATTATGTTAGGGTACATGATAGGAGAGATTTACAGTTATGGGAGTAAGGTAATTGGGTTAGAGAAACTTAAACATGAAAATCAAAATGAGAATAGGTTGCGGGGATGTTAGGAAGAAAGTGACGATTTTGACCACCTCGGCAACACACGCCTATGTCTCAGGGTAACACTACGATCCCTATGATGGAGTAGTGGAAATGTTTAAGGGACTATAGAGGGGGACTATCAAGGTGTGAGGCCTGGTCACACTGGGATAGGTTATATGAACCAGAGTGTACTTAAGATTTAAATTTCGAGGACGAAATTCTCCTAGTTGGGAAGAATTATAGCAGCCCAAATTAATTAAAATAGGATTAACATTAATCTCGAGGATTAACGGTTGAAATCCGGGCATTACGTGGACCACTCAGTTGACTCAGACACGAGAATCCGAGGAAATATGATATGTATGGATGATGGTTGTTCATATGTGGTGTTTAAAATATTATTATATTGCACCACATGTGTGTACGTTGCTATCGAGCGGGTTCGTGTCACGGGTGGTTGCCTCAAAGAGCGTATCAACGCGGGGGTCAAGAGGCAAAGTATGGGTACACTAGAGAAACTCAACAATTCACGTAAATATGACTAGGAAATCAAATTGAAATGGATAATGTAACCATAGGCTAATTAAATTAAGATTCGAACAACAGGCTATGGTGCACCTCGAATGCATGTCGAGACACATGGCACCGAATATCGGGTAGCTGAGGGTTGGTGGGACTATGAGTGGGTCAATTGGAGATAAATAAAACACTACCCATATGTTTGTATGGGCTTAATATAAGGTGAGTTGATCAAATGAATACTAAGCCTATAGTTTACATTAAATAATGATGCCTAATATGGATGTCAAATTGGTCATATTGAGTCGTTCTAGGGGATGAGTGTTCTATTAGAGTCACCAAGGGGGTGTGGGACAGCATGCTTATGAACCACTAGATAATTCTCGAGATCCGTACGCACACTTGATGTTAATCAAACTTATATATATAAGTTAATGGAATTAGTGATCTAACCACTTCCTCTACACATGCAATTCTGGGAAAAACGGTGAAGAAGAGAGGATTCTGGCTAGAAAATCAACACATTAGAGACCAAATCAAGAGCTTAAACCTAAGAAATCATCTTCCTCATAATCTACACTTTTCAATAAACTAATTTTTGCTATGTTTTAGTGAAATTTGGGTTTGGTGTTCATGTTTTTTATTTTTAATGGAAACTTGAGAAATTACATGTTATTAGATCACATGTATAGAGAATTTATCACTGGTTTAGCTAAATTTCATGATGTTGATGAGATTGAGAAGTTGTGGTGAATGCATGAATTTTTAGGCATTTGGGTTAAATTGATGTAATGGGATGTTTTAATGTTTGTTTCGAAGATAATTTGGTATAAGAAGTGTGTATAAACCAATGAGGTAGTTAATTGAGAGGTTAAGACAAAATTCTCAACTTGAGAATTATGTCACAAAGGGACCGATAACGCGCTACCTGGAACAGTTAGCACGCTAATCGTTCTGAGTTTACAACTGCTCTTCGTCCTGAAAACAATAGCGTGTTACATAATTCCCTTAGCGCGCTACCATCGGATATCGATATATGCTCATTCTTTAGCGCGCTGACTACATATCACAAATGGAAATTTAGGGCTAGTTTGGGTCTTTTAAATGTAATACATGTCTAAACACTAAGAAATAATCTAAACCCATTAAAATTGGATTTCAGGGACTTGGGGGACTGTAGCTCGGTGTCAGGAGCTTGTCGGGTCGAATACGATAGTCTGGGAAATCGGAGCGCGGATTGAGGTGCATAAATCCCTTGAGAATGTTTCACAGAATTTAGTTCATTTTTCTTATGCGCGTGATGGGTGTCGAATTGTTTTCCTTTCCTGATTTGTCTATCCGATTGATCGATTTATCGAAGTTTTTACACTAGGATGGGTGGACGGACTTGGGGTACACTATACCATAGATCGTGTAATCACGCCCTCGGTGAATTGTGACCCGAGCTACACCGAGGCACACGTGTCGATGACTCAGCAGATTTGGCTGCGCCGCGAGGACTAAGGTAAATGGGACTGTGGAGGTCGTAAGAGAAGCCCGCAGGAACGACCCTTACCTCCGAAGTATAGTATAGTCTGCTACACGTGACACGTCCTTAGGTTTTCATCAAAGACATTTATATGCATATTGACTTAGCTATTGTATATTTATGTTATCGTTTATCTTGTTAACTTCTGCTTTGTTGATTATCGACTGTTGCGTTATGTTACTATCATTGTATGCTGCTTTAATCTTCTGTGTTCCCATATATTCCTAAGTATGTATTTCGGTTGCCAAATAGCATACATACATATCTTGTAGTTTTACTTGATTTCCTACTAAATATTGTGTGGACTTCTCTTGGGGATTTACTCACTAGACTCATCATTGTATTTGTTGAGTGACTGAGTGCAGACCTTTCTACGAGTAGCGACAAAAGAAGATCTTAGGCGACTATCTCTCTTTGCTGACGGTCTTGGACATAGTCGTAGGTGTTTATATTATTTTGATATTTTGGTGAGACTTGGGATGACTTTGTACAAGTATATACCATGTGTTACGGTTCAGTCGCTTATATTTCTAGTACTTTTCTAGGTTTTCCACAGCATGATTTGCTTTTATTAAAAAAATTTACCATGCTAAATTACTTATACTAATCGTATCAATTGAGGCTTTCGGGTATTTTTGTTAACTTGTAAGAAACGACCCACTACTACGGTTAAACATTAGAATAAACGACAAATTAAGCAATAGTTGAAATAGTTAAATACCTACAAAGAATAAGTTACGAAAATAAGGATAATTTACTAATTAATTTGATAATACACACGTGGACACGATTTGCGAGTCATGAAGAGGACGGGCAAGTGCCAGACACATGTAGTTAGGCCTGTTGGCAAGGAGTATACAGAGACACGTCATCTCGAAGCGGCAGGGCCGCCAAAGTTTACAAATCATCACTTTTTCTCAACTAATTTTCACATCAACCGCTCTTTCTCTCTTACTTTTTCTCTCTCCTCTTTAAATCACAATCTCTCTCACTCTTTTTCTAATCGTGCTCTCTCTCTCTATCTCTCTCTTACTTTCATTTCTCCTACTTTCATTTCCAAACAAAGAAAAAAAAAGGTTTCAAGACCCTATTTGGTTTGAGGCCCGCTATGGGAACCCCGCCAATTCATGAAGGCACCCATATTTTTTCTCATTTTCCCATAAAAAATGTAAATGTCTATTTTTCCTTTTCATATATACTCACTCAAACCTCACAAATCATTTCAATGCAAAACTGGGGCACCCCACCACCTTGGATCACAAGTGAAACCTAAAGCCACAATTGTGTTTGCTGAGCGTGTATCGATTCTTGCGTCTTGACATCATCCGACAATGAAGTAACAATGTTTGACGACCATATGAAGCTTTTAAGGAACTATTTTTTGGATAAAAAACAGTGAAATTGATGATTTTGTTTGTCAACATAGGGTTTCTTACAGACGCGATTGATTCGGCCTTGCAGGACCAAGAGTTATGCAAACGCCTCGGTCAACATCCACCGAGAAAGGAATAAAAGTCTCGGTAATGGACAACCGAGAGAAATGCTACGTTCTCGATTGTACATCACCGACAGGACATAAACTATACACTTCGACTTACTCTCATGATGTGGTGACCGAAACGACAATAAAAGTCTTGGTCATGGACAACCGAGATCTATCTTACACTCTCGGTTGTTTAACACCGATATAGCATAAACTATACACTAATGGTTGCTCTCGTGAAGTGGTGACCGAGATAAGAATATAACTCTCGGCCATTCGTTGCCGAGACTATGTAAACTATACTGGCCTGTATGGCCGAGAACCACGAGTTTTCAAAAGTTTCCCCTCAGTCTTGGCCATGCTTGGCCGAGATTGTAAACAAAATCTCTGGCCTGTGTGGCCGAGAACCACGACTTTCCAATAAATGCACCATTGAATGCACCGCCACACAAACATAACAACTACTATACCAAATGCAACTTACTTAGACTATCAACGTACCTTCGAACGATCGATTTTACGACTTGAATGTGTGAATGAAAAACTTAAACCGAGCCCTAATGTGGAGACGAAATCGACCAAAACTCGGAGCCTTCAAACTCGAAAAATGTCCTACAACAGCGGAGAGAAACGGAGAGGAACGAAGACAACTGAGATTCGAGATTGCTAGTTGGTTCGTTGACGAGAAGTAGGGCAAGTCAAGCAAGAAGACGGTGGTAGGGTGCCTCAAGAGGACGGTGGTGGGGTGGTGGGGTGCCTCTGTTTCGCACGAGGGTATTTTCGGGATTTCGGGCCTAATTATTGGGTGCCCTTGGTAATTTGATTTGCGCCCTCAATAAGAGGGTGCCTTCATGAATTGGTGGGGTGCCCTTAACGACCCTATTTGGTTTTCATACCCAACAAGGAATGTCCCCAATAAGGGTGATGAACACGCTGAAGAGATAGAGAAAAGACACGACAACAGCCCGAGCGTGGGCAGTCGAGGGTGGTAATGGTTGCGCACCATCGTGGCAGGACAGAGCTGGCATCGACGCTGTGGAGACCATCAAAGTGGCTGACACAAACACTACGCTCTAGGCGACGCAGACAGCAGCAGGCAGCGCAATCGTGGGAAGATGACGAACGACGACGGTACAGTCGGCGTACTTGCTCGCGGAGGAGGAGCTCGTGGACGGCTGTGACGACTCCAACGCGGAATTTTTTTCTAATTTCGAGGGCGGAATTTTCTTTTAGTTTGGAAGACTGTAACCACCCGTGTTTTTAATTTATTAATTAATCGCTAATCAGGTATCATTGGCGTTAACCTCAAAGATTAATGGTCGTAATTCGGGCGTTACGTGGACAACTCAGTTGACTCGGACACAAGAACCGATGAAATATGTTATTTATGGATGGTGGTTGTATATATGTGGCGTATAAAATTATTATTATTATTATTATTATATTGCACTGCATGTGTGTACATTGCTTTCGGGCGAGTTTGTGTGACGGGTGTTCACCTCAAAAGGCGTGTCAACGCGAGTGTTAGGTAGGCAATCTACGGGTATGCTAGGAAACTCGACTAATCCATCTCACGATGAATAGTAAGTCAATTACATGAGTAATGTGACCATAAGCTAAGTTAATTCAAATTAAACCACTCGGCTATGGCATGCCTCGAAATGCATGCCAAGATGCGAGGCACCGAGAACTGGGTAGTCGAAGTTTAGTGGACCACAAGTTGGTTAATTTTGATAAATAAAATACTAACCATATGTAGTAAAATGGGTCTAAGTTAATGTGATCTAATTAAAATAAATAAAGGCCTATAGTTTGGGTTAATAAATGAAAAACGTATGATTTATCTTGAGATACACATTAGCATATCTCAGAGCCATGTGAGTAACAAAATGGTGTCAATTGAGATTTTGTTAGTGGATCACTAGATGAAACTCGAGATACGTAAAAATATGAAGATCAATGGCCAAGAATCAAGCTCACCTTAATATGTATAACATTAACCATGCAAATGGAAACAAAACCAAATCATCTAAATTTGTTGGAGAAGAAGAAGGAGGTTGCTGGAGAGCTAGAATTCAAGGCTTTGGATGAAAAACTCGAGGATTTTAACTAAGGTAATCATCATCTCCATTATCTCATTTATCTAAGGAACCCATTTTTGATTAATTTGGTGCAAAAGGTTGTTCTGAGGCTATGTAGTTGCTGTTTTGGGGTTGCGTATGGAAAATGTATTAGATTGGTTTAAGTAGCCAAATTGAAGAGGAAATACATAATTCTCGGCTTAAGAATTACGTCCCATAGGCCACATAGCCACTACTTGGAATGGTTAGCGCGTTAATCGTCATTGTATTTGTTGGGTGACTGCGTGCACATCCTTCGACGACCAAGGGAAAAGGCAAGGATGTACTTGGCGAGTACCTCTGAGATTGTAGAGCCAGCTCATGTGTGACATCACTATGTATTTAATTTACTTTTGATGGGATTTGGGGACCATAGAACACTGATTACACGTATATGGAACTTTTGTTATACTTATCTCGCATTGATATATGCATGGTATTTTTTATCGGGTTTCCCACTACTTAGGATTGTTAAATATTGCATAAGTTACCCATTAAAAGACTTCTGCTGTAAAATTATAATATAACTTGATAAATTGAGTAACTGGCTAACTGAATTATTAATACTTATGTAAAGATTAGTTAGCGTAACAAGGGTTAGCTGGAAAAGTGTAAGCAATTTGTTAGGTCGCGAGACGTCAAAGAGAAGCGGGTCATGACGAGGCAAGGCTACTTAACATGGTATGCGACGTGGCGGGTAGCAAGGCGGCCTAGAATTCAGCATCGTCACAGTCAAAGCTATTAATTATGGACTTTTTATTATTATCATATTCAACCAAATTGCGCATCAAGTTTGACATAAAAAAGAGTTTTAATTTTTTTTTTTTGAAAATGAACACAACTTATTGAAGCTATATTGATGTTTTGATGAATCTAAGAAACTCGACACATTTAAATAGACTTAATGTATAGAGCCTAATGTTTAGACAATTGCATTGTTTCAATTTGAATTACTTGAACATAGGTTTTTATGAACTTAAGGTTCCTAGACTTATATTCATTAAGTTCAAGAATGAAATTAATATATAATTATTTTAATATGTTAAGTCTTTTATGTAATGACTTGAGTCTTTAATTGAACTAATTGATGAATCAGTTCATTTGAGCTACACAAGGCCTCTATTTAGTAAATGGTCAAAACAACTTTGTTATACTATGTATGTTTGTAGATATGCAAGAATGGCTCAACTAGGCTATTCGAATCATCGATTGGACGTGGCAATTTATGCGATTGTATGGTAAGTGAATGTGGTATATAAGGTTGTGGCTCATCTTGCATCCCTTCTCTTGAATCGGCTACATCTCCTCAAAGCTCATGCAAACCATTATGGCTCGGTCTTCTCTTGAATCAACTGCATCCATTTCCTTGCATATTTTGATGAAAATGACATCTATTGTTAGATTTCCCTATCAAGTGACCTAGGGTTTAAGTGGTCGAGTTGAGTCGTTATTTACTCATGGGCTGAGCATTCAAGTCATGCTCGTGGCTCCTCACATGACTTCAAGGATTCCATTACGATTGAGCATCCGGTTGTGACTGTGGTTCCCTTTAGAATGTTTTGTTGGGCTACAGCTCAAGTGAGCCGATAGTGCTGAACGGATTTGGTGTGGTCGAAGCGAACTAGGTACCACCGTACTAGTATTTGGCACTTATATGTTTTAAGTGGCTTTGAGCCCAAATGTAGGGTGGCACGACCACTTAGGCGCCTATTCTTTACTTTCGGGTCACTTGGTCTCTATCGTTGATCATTGTAGTCTGTTTATCATGCGCCTTATTGTTCTTTTTAACTTCATTTTTTCTTCTTCATGATTTATAGATTTATTTATTATTTAATCTGAATTACTGTTGAACTTCTTCTGGATTTACTCATTGGAATTGGCTCCGCTTTTTGTAACAATTGCAGGCATAATCTCCGAGCTCGAGAAGATTGATGTATGGCATACGCGAGTTATTTAATGTATCTATATCGCATGTATACTATTTTATAAATGGGTATTTAGGTTGAGAGATACGTGTATTTTCCCTCATCACTATGATTTGTACATTGTATATGTTGTACATGGTTTCCACATACTAGTTTCCGCATCTAGAACTCGTTGTGTGTTTAATTTATTTGTTATCACATTTTCTCCGCATTTAAACTCCATTGCATATGATTTCATATATATATATATATTCTGTCGTGTGGACTATCAGGTGATGAAGACATGTTTGTGAGGCTGACTAGGCTTTTATTAACTTCAAACTGGTTTATCGGGGGTTAATGGAGGCCTAGTGCTGGGCGATTCCCAATTTGTAGGGTTGGGGCCGTCACATATACATTATTTCCTTTGATTTTCAGTAGGGCCTATTCAATGTTATGTCGTTTATATGTAGTTCTTGAAACTCCAATAAGTCCTCCAAATTGTTGTCCGATCCTCTTGAATCTTGAAAGCATATGGTTTTCTTAAGTTCAATGGTAACCCTTTGATCATGATCCAACAGTTTTTGCCTCCCCCCCCCCGCCCCCAAATATGTTCCATCCAATGAAAATTAGGGTTCCATGAGTTAATGCGGTATATAAAGTTGTGGCTCATCTCGCATCCCTTCTTTTGAATTAGTTGCTTCTTCTCTATGTTCATGCAAACCATTATGGCTCGGTCTTCTCCCACAACTTGGAGTTCAACTGTCTTATTCACCATCATTTTGTGGTCCATAGCTGCTTGAAAACGAAGACAACCATTTGACATTCAATTGCAGGTGTGAATCTATGTTTACCAAAAAGAACTTGACCCTTTTCATGGATGTAGGTATGTGGAATTCCCAAGTAAACTCTCACCATAGACCTTGTTGGCTATAGAACATGCCACTCTTGACAAAATATTCCTCTATCTACCTGGGTCTCCCTTTCGTCAAACAGGTTTAAAGTGTAGTTGAGTCTATGTTAGGGTTTCCTGCCTCTGTCTAATGATGAGAGGGCCTCCTTTAACAGCATCCAAGCCTTTCGTTCTCGGCCTTCTGGTATAAGTACCATTTGCCATCCTCCCCTATAAAGCTTGTGAAATTTCAGAGCGCGTCCTTTATCGTTACTTAAGACTTGAATCATCATGGTTGTGCCCTTGCCAACCTCAGCCGTCATTCCTCCTTATCTGGTTTGTGAGAAAACCATCCCACTGTGTTGATGCACCATGATATAAAATCCTCCTCGATCTCTAGCTTATGGAAAGCATTGCGTGTGTATTCAGTAATGGTTAAACCCATTCCTCGAGCTTTTTCCACTGCAATATCTTTATGTTCCACCAATAGATAGCTATTGCTAGAGTCTACCATGGTGGTCTTATTCCTAGCCTCTCGTTGTAGCTCTATTCGTCGCTTCCTGCTAATGACCTCGACCCGAGTCTTCGCGTCGTTCGTTGCCATGCTTCCCTGCATTCTATGTCATATAGATTTAGTTTGTTATTTCTTTTATTTCTCTACTAGTATCTACTCCACGCAGTTGACCCTTCTCCTCTGCAAATCTCTTGCAATAATAATACACATAATGAAGGCATGTTCATTCTCTAAATATATCTCTCCTATTCTCAACTTTTGTGCATTATTTAACGATTGCTAATGTCAATAAATAATTTAATTTGATATTTGTGTGGTACATATATTTCATGATGTTGTATATCATTTGAACTATTTGGTTAAGGGTTTTCCAACAATTTAATTAAGGGTTCTCCAAAGCTTCGTGTTAAATTCATGTGTTATTAGTTATGACTCATAAGTCAAATTAAAAGCTAAGAACTTGTATTTGATATATTATTAACAAAATAAATAGGAGTTGGTGTAGCTAAAACATTGTTTTTTTGTCAAGTTAAAAGATTAGTAAATAGTTTGAAATAAAAAAAACTTATTAAAGAGGAACAATAAGTTGGAAGTTTTTTCAAAAAATCTAGAAATTAAGGGGACTCTGTCATTGACACATTTGGCCCCATCCCCTCTTGGGCTAGCTCCGCCCTTAGTTGATTTATATGCACATAAATATTAATGCACTGAAGATTAACAACCAGTTGGTTCGTAGTAATTAAGAGACTCATTCTTTTTTAAGCAATATCTCGAGTTCAAGTCTCATAAATGAGATAATTAGGTTGGGAGGGTTGCCCCGAATGAAACCTAAGCATGCCAGAATGTGAATAGTCGATGCGGTTAGTGCTACACATACGAGTGAGAAACAAAAAATAAAAATAAAAAATAAAGAAATTGCCTACGTAACCAACTTTGGACACCGACTCAATCGAATGTCGATGATGCACCTCACGCAGCACACACACACATCTTAAGCTGTGTCTAGAGGATATCAAAGAGAATTTCTTATCTTTATAGGGAAAATAGTATTTAGATTTTGTTTCAAGGTAAAATAGTAAGGCAGCGGCTATTCAGGCCCCATAAATTACTCATCCCATGTGAAATGTCCCTTATATCCCCATATATAAGTATGTTTTACTCCTCTATACTCCATGATTCCCACGCATCCATTTTTGAAGGAAAGTTGCTCCGCGGGAAGGCACAACTCTAACCCCACACACGACATCCGACTGTGGGAAAGTCGACAAAAACACACAAAACCGACTAGGTAAGTTCATTAGGAACTCGTTTATATTTTTTTTTTCCTTTTTTACTTTGTTGTTTGGTTATTGTTTGACTGATTTTTATCGTTCCATTTTTTATTTTGTTAGGGATTCCACATAGTTCATGATAGTCGCGCCACGATTGATATAATATTTGAAGAGGCTATTGAACGAGGCGATATCAAAGATGAAGATGTGAGTTTTCTTATGTGGGTGCCCCTATTTCGTCATTTGTAGAAGTTTGTGTTTTTAGTTTTGAATCCCGTGGAGTGCGGTCACACAGAGCCGATAAGTGAAACTGGCTGACTGTTTATTTAGAATGATAGAGGTAGATGTGAAATGGTCAAATGCAGCCGACACTCTATTGTCACTATTGGTTTTCTATAACCAATAGGGCTTTATGGCTATCGATTATGCTTTACCGCCAATATAATATGAATTGGAAAATTTGATTTTCGACATTGATCCTACTATTAATGGTTCTTATCTTGGTTATTATAGGTTATTATGGGTGATGAAGCTTGTACATCAACAGGTGGTACATCTTAGGAGATGGAGGCCAACCCGAACTTTACATCTGCATTTAAATTGAATTCCCACTGAATTCAAGAGAGAATGCCCTCACTTGGGCTCAGAATATAGCTACAAAAAGTGGTCATATTGTCATAATTTTGAAATCTGATTCCGGATCAAATGGGTATGGTCAGCGAGCAAGAATGATGATGGGATTGATCGGTATGGCCAATATAGTACAAAATAGGGAAAAGGTAAGAAAAATGAGTGTAAGGAAAATGTGGAAGACGAAGAGAAGAAAAAAATTACTTCCACAAAGAAGTGCGGGCGTCAGTTTAACTTTGTCCTGAAGCACGAGGTAGATGACGAGTGGAGTGTTATAATTATGTGTGAGATGCGCAACTATAGAATGACAAACAATTTGGTGGGGCTTACATATCTAGGGAGGCTTACTACATATGAGAAAGTGATTTTAGAGGACTAGAGCGAGACTTGTGCTCGACCTAAGGACATTCTTTCACAAATCCTTAAAAAGAATCTTAAAAAGCCCACTTCAATGAAGACTATCTACAATGCAAGAGCAAGGTTGAAAAGGATCGGGGGGGGAAGAAAAAATGCAGCTTATAATGTAAAAGTTGGATGAGCACAACTATATCAAGCAACACGCATTTTGGGTGGGAACGTGTTGCCTTAGGGCCATTTTCTTTGCCCACCCTACCTCAATTAATATTCTGAGATGTTTCCCTCATGTCTTGATCATGGATTGCACCTACAAGACTAATCGGTTTAGATTTTTGTTGCTAGAGATTGTTGGGGTTACTTTTACACACTTGACTTTCGTAGTGGCTTAACCTTTACTGTCCAAAGAGACACAGGCTGACTACTTGTGGGCTTTGAATCATTTGAATGATTTATTAGATGGAAGGAGCTCCCTAGGGTTACATTGAGAGATATAAAGTTTGGGTTGATTTTGGCCATAGAGGAGGTGTTCCCGACCACCACCCACTTACTTTACGGGTGGCATGTTAATAGGAATGTGGTAACCAAGATAGAGGACTGTTTTCAAATGAAGAAGAATGGGATGCATGGTGTCAAATGTGGAATGACTTGGTATACGTAGAGACCAAGACATCATACATTGGTCAACTGAATAACCTACAAAAGGTATATGGTGGTGCGAAAGGGTTAGTTGACTATGTATCGAACACATGATTAATACACAAGGAGAAGTTTGTGCGGGCTTGGACTAATAACATCTTGCACTTTGGCACTACCACTACATCTCATGTTGAGAGTGCATACGGTATGTTGAAGAGAGACTTGGGAACCTCACAGGGTCATTTTGCAGACTTGTGAGAGAATATACACAATCCCTTAAAGAATCAGCACCACGGTATTATAGGTTCATTCAATGGATCAATACATCTAGTGGCGCATCATTTCGAAGACCACATTTATAGTAACATCATTGGTTTATTGGTAAGAAGGCCTAGGATGAGATTGATAAGGAAGTGAAGAAATGCAGCAATGTTGTTGGATTTGATAGGAGCCTATGCGAGTGTGTGTTGCGTGCCATCTATGGGTTGTCATGTACTCATGATGTAACGACCCAAAAAATTGACTTGTGCCACGTGTCAGGTCAGGGTCGTTTGTGGGATCCACTCGTCAAAACGCGTATGTCTGAATCTCTAGTGGAGATTTTAATTATTGAGAAACGTACACACGTAGAATTCGGGGAGCCGAAACACGAACGGGGACGCACCTCGAGTCACGTGTCGACGTGGACCGAGGTAGCGGCGTAAGGTGACTATAGTAATTTTAATGTGGTTTCATCAAAAAGAAAATTAAAATTAAAACGCATATATATATATATATGTGTGTGTGTGTTTATATATATATGAATATATATGAAGAAAAGAAATATATATATATAAGAAAAAAAAAAGATTGAGATAAGAATCGGGAGGTGAGAGAAAGGTAGGGGGAGAGAGTGATCGGGAGCGAAGAGAGAAAGAGAGATCAAGAGATATGAGACGCGAATGTGGCGGCCAGCGAAGGACGGCGGGTACCGGCAGCTGCTCGACAACGACGGTCCAGCAAAGCACGACGGCTGGTGGCGGGGCCGGGAGCGTGGCTGGCGGCGCAGCGGGAGCATGGCTGGTGGCTGCTGCAGTGCAGCGACGCCAGCGACGACGATGTCCCAACGCCAGGAGCTGGAGCGACGCGGAGGGCGATGGCCGGCAGCGATGTGTCCGAATCTCGAGTGGAGATGTTAATTTTTGAGAAACGTATACGCGTAGAATTCGGGGAGCCGAAACACGAAGGGGGATACGCCTCGAGTCACGTGTCGACGTGGACCGAGGTAGCTGCGTAAGGTGACTATAGTAATTTTAATGTGGTTACATCAAAAAGAAAATAAAATTTAAAATGCATATATATGTGCGTGTTTATATATATGTAGAAAAAAAATATAAATATATATATAAGAAAAAAAAAGAGATTGAGATAAGAATCGGGAGGTGAGAGAAAGGTAGGGGGAGAGAATGATCGGGAGCGAAGAGAGAAAGAGAGATCAAGAGATCGGAGATGCGAAAGTGGCGGCCACGGCGAGACGGCGGCACGGCATTTGCTCGACGACGACGGACCAGCAGAGCACGACGGCTAGTGGCGTGGCCGGGAGCGTGGCTGGTGGCTGCTGAAGTGCATTGATGCCAGCGACGGCGCAGTCCGCACGTCAGGAGCTGGCGCGACGCGAAGGGCGTTGGCCACGGATCGGCGACGTCGGCAGCGGCAGTGGCGCGACGGTGGTGCCAGCAGCGACGACGCGACAACGGGTCGAATCGGCAGCGACGAACCAGCAGCAACTCGACGCAACGCGGAGGAAGTCACCAGCGGCGGCGGCCGGCGAGCGAGGGCAAGGCTGCGACGCGATGAACGGCGTAGTGACGCGATATCGACCGGTCGGATGCGCGATTTGGACGAAATCGTGACGGTGCGATGGATGTGAGGTTTATTTCACCTAATTTCAGTATGATTTGAATGATTTGAAGTAAAATAGGCATAAAATGTCGAAATGGACACCAAGGACTTAGGAGTCGCGTGTCGGGTGCGCAAATCGAGATGCGAACGAGACGTTTTGAGGTTCACGATTTCTCGAGGTAAGTAAACCAGGTAGGGACTTATACAGTGTTTCTTTTCTCTCCATTGGTTGTTGTTGTTTACTATTTGCTGATAGCTTTATTGTTGTTTACAACTTTGTAATGATAGCTATCGTTGAAATTGTTGTCGATTGAGTGAGTCAATTGGCAAGTGAGTCATGGTTATTGTTTATCTGCGATATGAGAGGGTTAGGGTTGGAGGCAGGGGTCTCGTCCTAAACTCGAGGTTTTTCCTGGTAGTTCGTCGATATTATCCGGGTCCATGGATGTTTCATAGTCGTACGGGCTAGGGCTGGGAGGCCTCGTCCTAGATCCGGGTCTATGGATGTCTCATAGTCGCAAGGGTTAGGGCTGGGAGGTTGGGGTCTCGTCCTAAACCCGAGTCTGCTTGGCTTTTGCTGCGACTCAACGACCTTTTGGTCGGAACTCCTTGTTAGTTGGCCTCACTCATTGATGGATTGTTTACAGTCTTTTATATTCATGCGTTCTTTATTCCTTTTGTTCTATTTGCATGAATTTGACTGCTTTGGATATTGTGAAATGTTGTGTATATGTCCTACTGGCTTTACTTACCTGGGCTCGTCATTTTTGGGTATGACTGAGTGCAGATCCGCGGTCCAACAAGGGGAAGGCTCCATAGCTAGGTGAAATTTTTGTATACCTTGTATTACTCTCCTCTTATTAACATATTTACTGGGTTCCACAATTAGGTTGCCTAACTTTTTACATTATTGTTGAGTTATTTGATTTGTGAAGCACTTACTACCCAACATAAGTTAGTAGTACTTGATATTAAGCTAACACAACGGAAAAATATGAATAAAAGAGTTAGCGACCCTAGAATAAAGTGGTGGAACCTAAAACATAGTAAACAAGTAGAGTTTAGAGAAAAACTACTTAAGGAAAATGTTTGGAATCTTGACTTAGATGCTAATACAATGTGGCTAGAAATGAGTAGTTGCATAAGGAGGGTGGGATCAAACATATTAGGTATATCTAAGGGCTTGGGACCTCCAAAGAAGGAAACATGGTGGTGGAACGAGGATGTCCAACGAGCAATTAAGACTAAAAGAGATATGTATAGGAAAATACCTAAGTGTCAAGATGAAGATGCGTACAATCAATATAGAGAAGCTAGAAAACAAGCTAAAAAAGTTGTTAGTCAAGCTAAAACAAATTTCATGGAAGATTTATATACAAGGTTAGGTAATAGAGATGGCGAAAAATATATATATAGGCTAGCCAAATTAAGAGATAAAAAGAAACAAGACCTAAGTCATGTAAGATGTATTAAGGACGAAAATCAAAATGTTTTAACGCGCGAGGAGGATATTAAGGAGAGATGGAGAAGTTACTTCGATAGTTTATTTAATGATGGCCAAGTTGATACTATAATAGATGAAAACCCACACCGAGAAAGAAATGTAAACTATACACGCAATATTAGAATTGTAGAAGTTAAAGAGGCATTAAAAAGAATGAAAATAGGGAAAGCACGTGGCCCAGATGAAATACCCATAGAGGTTGCTTAGGAGAAATCGGATTGACTTGGTTGACAAAACTTTTCAATAAAATTTTAAAATCAAAACGGATGCCAATGGATTGGAGAAGAAGCACGCTTGTGTCAATCTTCAAAAACAAAGGAGACATTCAAAGTTGCTCAAACTACCGGGGAATTAAGCTCATGAGTCACACTATGAAACGTGGGAGAGGATAATTGACAATAGGCTAAGGAGAGAAACAACAATATCCAGAGAACCAATTTAGTTTCATGCCTGGGAGGTCAACTATGGAGGCGATTTTCCTTGTAAGACGATTGTTAGAAAAATATAGAGAAAAGAAAAAAGATCTTCATATGGTATTCGTAGATTTAGAAAAACTATATGATAGGGTCCCTGGGGATGTTCTTTGGTGGGTTCTAGAAAGAAAAAGAGTGCACGCTAGATACATAGCCACTATTAAAGATATGTATGATAGAGTAGTAACGAGTATAAAGACATTTGGAGGAGCTACAAAAGAATTTCCCATTACGATAGGACTACATCGAGGATCGGCTTTAAGCCCATATCTATTTACTTTAGTTATGGATGAATTAACTAGACATATTCAAGAGGATATACCATGGTGTATGCTATTTGCAGATGATATTGTCTTAGTGGATGAAACTAAAGATGGAGTGAATAGGAAATTAGAACTCTGGAGAAATACATTAGAATCTAAAGGCTTTAAGTTGAGTAGGACGAAAACTGAATACATGCATTGTGAGTTTGGAAACACTAGACATCGAGATGACGGAGTGGTAAAATTAAGGGAAGTAGAAGTTCCTAGGGTAAACCACTTTAGATACCTAGGATCAATCATACAAAATGATGGTAACATTGAAAATGATGTCCCACATAAAATTCAAGCTGGATGGAAGAAATGGCGAAGTGCAACATGGGTGATTTGTGATCGACATGTTCCTACAAAGTTAAAAGTAGGCCAGCTATGCTCTATGGAAGTGAATGTCGGGCGGTAAAACAACAATAATTACATAAAGTGAATGTAGCATAAATGAGGATGCTTAGGTGGATGTGTGGTAAAACTTGTAAAGATAGAATAAGAAATATAGAAATTCAAAGACAAGTAGGAGTAGCACCAATTGATACAAAGATTAGGGAAGGGCGGTTGCGTTGGTTTGGTCACCTGCAAAGACGGCCTACAAATGCCCCAACTAGAAAACTTGACTCAATAGAAACTGTAGAAATTCGACGAGGTAGGGGCAGACCAAAGTTAACATGGGATGCATTAATTAAGAGAGATTTGAATGGTTTGCAAAGCTCACCATCAATTGCACTTAATCGAGCACAATGGAAAAGTTTGATCCATGTAGCCGACCCCAGTTAATTTGGGACTGAGACTACGTTGTTGTTGTTGTTGTTGTTGAGTTATTTGATTTGTAGAAATTGCTTCCACTAAATTGTAAAACTTGCAAAATACTAATAACTCAACTTAAAATTATGAATTTACGTATAATGAAGGATTGGAAGGCCGACTAGGTCTGCGTTGACCTTGCGAGACTGGCTCGGGGGTCCACGTGGGCTTAGGCCGAGCGGGGTCCAATTTATGGGAAATTGGGGTCGTCACACATGAGATTTCATTACACATTATAGACGACAGCCCTATTAGTCTTGACGAGATCCACCCACGGTGGAAGAGACTGAACACGACCCCAATACCTTCATTATCCGGTGATGATGAGTTTGAGTTTATGTACCGTATAGAATTAGAGGCTATGTAGTAAAGATTCGAGAATGTGGGGACTGACTTGAGGGCAAAGATTGGCAAAAGTTTAGAGAAATCAATTTGCTTGCATCCATCATCATTGAGGTTCTAAAGGAGAAAGTGAAAAAAAGTAGGCTAAGGAAGAAGAAGAAGCTCAAGATTGACACGAGTGAGAACTCAACTAGGAGAACTCCTTACAATTATGAGTTTGCAGAGGAGAAAGTATGTCATGAGTCGGAGAAAATAGAGAAAGCTCATAAATAGGCCGAGGTAATAGAAAAAGCAAGTCAAAAACCTATGGCAAAGCCAAATGGATATAAGAGTCATCGGGAAAAGGACTCTCATCTACCCTACGAAGTATAAGTGGAAGTGTTTATTCCAAACGTGGTAGAGGGCGCGGTAAGGGAGCAACAATCATATATGCCACACCTAGGCGTTGCACGACCCGCGGAGTAGTGAACAATGCATATCTCGGTGACATACCTGAACTTTGGTGCGCGCACCATCGACAAACAACAAATATTATCAAGGATGGTCATTGTGGTTATCGGGTTATAACACATGCCTTTGGGTATGATTTGAATAAGGTTAGAGGAAGGTTATGATGGAATTGATACAGAAAATGGACAATCATAGTGTCACCTACGCACCGTACTTTTAGATTGGAGATGACTATACCTATATCTAAAATGCTCTAAACTATTTTGAGTGCTCCGGTGACTCAAAAAGTTGGCTTCCATATTCTAATATAGGTCTCATTATGGGCAATCGATATGGGATAGGTCTTGATGTGTTGTATAAGACAACTAATTTGTCCAATGTGCACTTCCCAACCAGAGGGTCGACACTTCCTTTATTAGAGAGACACATCATATGGATGTGCCTTGTTGGCGGCAACCATTTTATTAGAGTGAGTTATGTACTTGTTTTTGCGGATATTAATGTTCATTATTTAATGCACATGTTTTCTTTCTTTCATTTGCTTCTAGCTAATCATGAGCAATGACGCACCTTTACAATCAATTGTGCCATAATGGGATGTGTATGCAGAGGAGCAAAACAAAAAAGAGAGGACGGGCTGAATATTTGCCGCAGCCTCAACAAGTTGATCTCTTGATATGGTGCACCTTAAAGATGATTAGGTTGCAACATGCAGATAAACCCTTTTTTTATAGTATATGTGCATTTTTTGTAGATACACATATGGTCATTGGTGTTTATAGGTATATAGAATATACACACTTGGTCGCATTTTGTTTGCTTTAAATAGTTATCTTGTTTAACATTGGTGTTGTCGAATTCAAATGTATGCATCTACCTACTTGTTATGACATCCAAACATGATAAGTGTGTTTTAGTAGAAAAGATGTGCTATTCATTAAGAGAATGAAATGAATTCGCTCAATTTCTCTACTACGCGAGATAAGCAAACCGACGACCAGCATTGGTATCAGTCACACTGTATCGATGGTAATGTAAACGTGGCGACCCTTCATCAGTGATAGGCTGTAATGTCATCTGCCATTCAAAATCGATTTATAATATTCCCTGGTGGATTTTTTGGGTCATTTTGTTTTATTATTGACGAATTTTTGTGTCCAACATGGACAATAAAGTCATCGGCCATTCAGAATCGATTTATAATATTCCTAGTGGATTCTTTGGGTCATTGGTGTTTTATTATTGATGAATTTTTGTTTCCAACATGCTTAAACCACCCCACTAGTTTTCCGCACGTACTCCAACTATTAATTTATGCGTCAAAATGATGGCTTCTTCTGAGTGATATTGGCACCGGCCGTTAACTATCGATGCATCATGTAAGATGTGGTTTTGAGTTGTCGACCGCTCTTTAGTTTTGCATGTTAGTGGTGTACGACGCTCTACACGTACCCCTAACTTTTGCTAGTACTACCCCACCATTAAAACTTATTATAATCGACAGTGAGGCCAAACCAATAGACTATGTTAGTTGTTGGTATTGTATTTCCATTAGTATTGAATGTTTTTCATTTTGAGATGATCGTTATACTTTTAGTACCCCAATTTTTTTTACAGTGAGTACCCAATTATTTATCCCATACTACTATCGCATGTCGCCTAGATCAGGCTTTATTACTTGTTCTACCTCCTTAAATGCTCTATTGACCCCAACCTTATACCCCTATATATAAATGTGAATCATCGTTTACTCCCTAATACCCCAATCTCGAACTCCATTTTTCGAACCATAACAATTGAGCGAGAACACGAAACCCAACCCACGACCCCCACGACCTTCGTCTCCCCCGATCCCCACAACCACGATTCAAACGAACCCCACCTCTTTCACGCTACACATTTTGTAGACCATCGTCATGCACAACCTCGAAACCCACTCTTCACTCGATCTTCAAGCGACCTTCATGTGCGAAAGTGTTGGACAATCAAGTCAATGAGTTCGTATTTGAACACTTTCCCATTGGTTTCGTTGTATTTTAGCCTTATGTGGTGCTTGTAAGAGTAGTTATTCATTTTGTACATTGTGGGTTTCATAAGGCTTCTGATTTATTGGTCATCATCTTCGCTAAACCCTCAAATTACCAACAACTTGTTGAAGGAGTGCAAATTCGGGAAGAATGGGTCAGTTTAGTTTTATTTTATGCATGTTTCTACACTATAATATGCACTTCTCTTCACTGTTTTCAATCTCGAGTTATGCGGCAACACTAAACCGATAGGTCAAGTGCTTGATAGTTGACGGTGATCGCTATGCATCAATGTCTATCGGCCTGATGTCACCAATATACAAGTGTATCTATCGGTCCTGACACATCACTCTCTATAATTTGTCTACATAACTCAATTTCCACTAGTGTTTTTCAATTTAACAAATTCTCTTTTTGCTTCTTATAGTTTAATATGGATGACCATGCTTTTACATCAAGGGCTGGTACACCCGTGGAGGGGGAGGCTTTCCCGGACTTTACGGACTCATTCATACCGAACATCCAATTGAAGTCTAAGAAGGAGGTGTTCACATGGGCAGAGAGAAAAATTGCAAGATGCAAGTTTATGCTGATTATTTTTAAATCAGATGCGCCCATAGGTCACCGAACAAGAATGACAATCGGTTATGAGAGAATTGGTCACCATAATTGCAAGAGGTAGGGAATGTCCACTAAGAAGTGCGAGCGTGAGTTTAAGATTTTTATGAAGCATGAGAAGGACAATATGTGGCATGTTAGAGTTGTGTGTGGGGTACATAATCATAGATTTAGTGACAAGTTTTCTACACCAGAAGTGTCTGCATCGAATGAAAGTACACCTTAGCTCCCTACAACTGATTAAGGTAACAAAGAAGAAACCACGTATATTAGTGGGGGATTATAGGCCATAGGGAACAATTACACCAATGCAAGCCCAGAGTTCAAGGAAACCATTATGGAGAAGTTTTTGGAAATCATCGACATTGATGATGAGAACTTGAAGCCCGGACTCGGGCATCGAGGAAGAAGGGAGAAGCCCCGGATTAGGGCATCGAGAAAGAAGGGAGTTCACTTTTTAAAGAAGGTTGAGCACAAAATATAGGATGAGAAATCGAAGCCCAAAACTCGGGCATCGAGGAAGAAGGTCGAAGTTGATAGTCCAAAGGAGCCCACAAGTTTGTCCTTGTCCAAATTTGAGTTTAAAGAGGATTCATTGAACATCGGGACTCCGGCTGAAACGAAAGAACTATTTGTCGGTCCAATTGAGGAAGAGAATCTTGATCATGATGAATTAAATGAGGAGAGGGTAGTGGAGGCAAGGGAAATAAGACGTGAAGCAACTATCCCAAATGAGAAACCAATAAAGGGGACCTTTGAAGATGAGTCTGTTCAAAAAACCATGCTAAGTAGGTCGAGCCAAAGGACTTGCAATCCCATCAGCATGGAGGCGAATCATAACCCGCGTAGTAATTAAAAATGATTATTAGTGTGAAGTACTAGAAATGTAGCGTGCATTCCGTCGACAGATAGTGGACGTCACTGCTGATTGTCATTACAGTTTTCGGGTCATAGTGCATGTGCTTGGCTATGATTCCAATGATGGCTGGAAGAGGGTCAAGAGAGAGTTGGTTGAGGAGATAGAAGATCACAAATCAATCTACGATGCATACCTTCAAGATAGCTCCCATTACTTAAGGGTTCGAAAGGCGATAAATCACAACAAGAGCTCAGGGTTGGCGTTGGTTGGCTAAAATTTCCAGATATGGGATTCATTGTTTGCAATCGTTATCAGATGGGTGTTGTTATATTGTGCATGACTAATTCATTTGTGTACTTCTCAACTAGATGTGCAACACCTTCCCTAGGCGATCAACGCTTCATATGGCTATGTCTCATTAGAGGCAAAAGTTTTTGACATTACCTTTCGTACAATTTTTTTAAGTGATATTGTGATATTCAACACGATCATATATGTCTTAAATTGTTTAAGCTAATCATGAGCTATGAAGCACCTTTCCCACCAACCATGCCATAATGGGAGGCTTATGCAGAGGAGCGAAACAAGGAATGGAAGGTCAATTTGAATATTTTAAAGAGGAATCTACCAATTGGTCCAATAGATACTATGGACCTTGAAGATGATTAGAATGCTGCTTCAGCAACTTCTTCTTTGTTTGAGGCAAACATAAACATTGGCTTCGTTTTCCTTTATTTAGGTTGGTTTGAATGATGTTTAATAGATACATTGGTTTACTTGGATTGTTTTTATGTTGTTGTATTTTAGGCTTGATTGAAACTATTGTCGAGGTCATGATTTGATGATTTCATGCTATCTAATAGATTATCAAAGTTTCACGATGTGTACTAATTAATTTGATATAGTTTCATAAACTATCACTGTTGTACATGTTAAATTTTGAGAATTGCGGCTAAGCAGAACCGGAAAATAGTGTAGAACTATCGGTAATATGTCGCCGACATTCACCACATAAAGACAACCAAATGTAGCCGTCAGAGAGGTTTGATCATCAAAACTTTACAACTACAAAAGCTTTATCCTCGACAGCTCCTTAAAGCCGTACTTCTACAATCACTCTATCCTTAACTTCAAGTACCACTAATTGCACGTCGTAACAGCAACTCACGACCACTACATTAGTAATACCATAAACTTTACTAATTGTACCCTTTGGCCAACTTGGACTACTGTTCAACTACCATAAACATCCCCAAACATAAAAAAGCGGCGATAGTGTGTGCCATTGGTAATTACGTGTAACATTCACCAAATGTCGTAAATCTATATTTACTCCATCATTTACTACATGTGTACCCCTTGTTTAATTGCTAACAATGGCATCGACCAATATGTTCTGTTAAAGGGTTTTATTAGCGGTTCTGTATAACCAGCACCCTTCAAAGCATCACGGCTAATAGTAGACGATGCGCCCAAGTTACTCGAAATTGTTACTCCATGTACCCCCTCAATTTACATTCACTAAAATTGAAAATAGTAGGACGGCTTCTTACGACCAATAATTTAATTAAACTGTCTGTCACAATGGTCCGAGATTTAATTTTCATATGTGGCCTCTTGTTTGTAATCCTCGTCCAAATGTCGGTTCTGCATGGCCACACTGATGTACAACACTAAATAATTGTTTTGAAAAATGCAAAAATTTTGGCAATAATTGAAATTACAATACACATAAGAGATATGAGAATTAATTGGTACAAATTAACATACAACCGTTTCCACACAATACACATAAAAAATTGTTTAAACAGACAATTAAATTCTTTTCCACAGAAGACACATTTAAATTTTTTTGAAGATTGAGGACAAATTATGACGACTCCTCAATTCACAATGTTTTTATGCTTTTATAAATCAATGTATGTTCCTCGTGTGCACCTCCCTTACTTTAATTTGTATGTGTGGTGGAGCTTTAGGTATAGTTTGCAACTTTGGCAAGGAAGACAATAACTTGATCAACCATTTCGAATGCATTGGCCGTCATAACGCTCTCTGGGGCCATGGTTCAAAACCGCAAAGTAACATCTAATGCACATCGATTACGTTGTTGTCAAAAAAATAACAAAATTTAACACAAATGAGTAGAAACACGAAAGTAATAAGCAAAAACATAAGGAATGGAAAATTGCTCACCATAGTAATCTTGACCTCATAAACGTCGACGCTCGAAAGTGCGAGATTACATGCGAATGGATGACTGACCGTTTGAAACCATTCAATATCATCATCAGTAACTTGACAAGAATAGTCCACCCTCTTACCGTGGCACTCGGCACTAATTACATTTTCTTCACATCTTTCCTAAAATTCGAGATCCCATGTCTACTTAACGGAGTATGAGGTTGCCACCTTACTCCTATATGCATCGATGGGTCGAAATGGATCTTTAAGTTTGCCCTTAACATAGCCTAATTGCCTCAAGACCCCGTCTGGATTGTGTGGTTCAATAATATCAGAATACCGAATAGTCTTGTTGTAGAAGGCTATTTCACTGACAGGTGGTCAACCCCTCGAGTTTTTATCCTAATTTACCTACTAAAAATAGGAAAAATTTAAGGACAGTTGATTTTTTATTTTCATAACATGTTACACTAATAAAAAAAATTAATTGTGATTATCGAACTTCGTGGTATTTAAGCTTGTCCAGCATGGCCCTAAATTGATGGAGAAGGTCAACAATCTACCTCGACTCCTTCGTATGGTGCCACTTCATCACCCGAGGCATACCTGACTTGTAATCGGTACGTGGAGTGGGCTCAATTAATGGAATGCGGTCATAACACCAACCCTATTTAAAACAAGTTTGATATGAATGAACAAATAATACTGAAAACAAGGAAGGATGTCGATGCAAATTGAATACGAACCTCCAACAATGTCATGTAACCAATACTTTGGTTGGCATTGGCCCAACTAGGAATACCGAGTTGGTGATACGGCTAGTGCCGACCACCTATCCATATGAA
The DNA here is from genome assembly GCA_039657365.1 of Stephania yunnanensis. NCBI lineage: Eukaryota > Viridiplantae > Streptophyta > Magnoliopsida > Ranunculales > Menispermaceae > Stephania > Stephania yunnanensis. The sequence continues at coordinate 10,074,490 of CM077584.1, read as the reverse complement.
CCAATATCATTGACGTTCTCCAAAACTTGCAAGAGATTAGGAGAGACTCCTCTACTAGACTTGTCTGTAAAAATGGTCATTCTAAGAAGATAAAGGATGTAGGCTCGAAGAAAGGCAGCGGGCTCGGGGAATATGTCTCCTCTCTTCCCGTCTTGCATTTTCTTTTTAAAATGGATAGCGAACTAATCCTTCAACCACCTTAAACTCAATTTCTGGCCAATATTCCTCTTGAACTCTTCCTCCACACACTTGCTTTGTCATCCCTAGCAGCCGACTAGTCATCGTTATCACCTCATTGCGATCCTTGCATTTCGTAACCACATCTTTTCCAGTAATCGGGATCCCGAGAAGTACTCGCAAGTTGTCTAGAGTGATAGTCATCTCGCCGAAGGATAAGTGGAATGTGTTGGTCTCCAGCTGCCACCTCTCGACAATGCTAAACACTATGACCTTGTTACATCTGTCATATGAGATGTATCCCAATTTTCGTAAACCAAACTTGTCTATGAGCATGTCGACTGTGTCGCATGATAGTCTCCCAATGAGTGATCTAAATACCATTGTTGATGCACTTTTAATATCATCAATGTGTACCTCCATGCCATTCCAAATATCCACCAATACATGATTTCAAAATGACGATAAAAACTAAAAATCTAATGGCCAACTAGGAAATGAAGTGGGCATATCTTCTACATTACCTCCCGATATACCAACGGTAGATGTACCAACAATATAGTCTTCAGCGACGTTTGAGTTGTGTGCAGATTCACATAATGGGGAGCGACTCCATTCAGTCTCAGCTCAGCCGTCATCGTTATGCTTCAAATCCTTCCCCTATTTTTTTTATTTTTCTTCTCCACGAGCCACTTCCTGCGGTACGAGGTAGTCGTGCGTATCTTCTCGAGGTTCTCGCGCTCCGACTCTGCGTCCCCTATGGACTACGGTTGGGACAAACCTAAGTTTCTGGTGATGGTAAAGGCGGCAGCAACTCTAGCAGCTTTAGCATCCGCTATTCTCTCGGCCTGCAAATGGTTTTGCGCAGCATGCTTCTTTCTGGCCATACCTAAACCAGAATAAATGGTAAAATTAGACCCAATACAAAAAAATTAGGTAAACAATTTAATTAAACATAACGAAAAAATCAATTTCTTATTTGGCGATTGAGCATAATCGAGACTAATGGTTGTATTATTAATTTGAAATGAGATAATTCAATATGGATTTCGATTTTCATTTATCACAACTATTCTATATACATTTATTTAGTAGTGTCGTTACAAATTTAGTCTAATAGACACATTTCACTGTAACAATTTAAACATTACAGTTGTATGTGACCGACACCATTATTCATGGTGACGGTCTTGCGTAGCCGTCGTCATCGAGACCCTATTTTCAATCAAACCCTAAAACCTAAAACAGATAACCAATGAGAAAATTACCCAAAAAACACTGAATAATAAATTGCAAACTCATGGGGAACAACACCCAGTAAAAATTAAGATAAATTACTTACTCTAAACGCTGGTGGCAGATGAAGGAACGAGCGACGGCGCTCTGCAATTTTTCGACGAATGCTTCCACGAGATCTGGCGATTTTTCACCCACAAATGCACTGGATATTTCAATTCATGGTTTTTTTAAAGCTTGGAAATTGAAGGGCATACGGTTATCACAAATGTATTCATGGTGTATGTAAGTTGGAACGTGGGTGGGAAATGGTGTTAGACTCGTTGAGGGGATAGGAGTAGTTTCAAAATAATTTACAAAATTGTGGGGTAAAAGTATTATAGAAATTTCAAAATTAAGGGGCAAAATAGTAACGGGGTAAAACAAGTAATTCGTGGGGTCTGAATAGCCGTTGCCAAATAGTAAGAGGACCACTATGGGCACCCCACTAATTTGCAAAGGCACACCGTTATAAAGGGTGCCAAATGTTTTACTTAAGGCACCTAAAAAATGAGGTGAAATTCTAGAAACACCCCGACCCAAAATGAGCACCCCACCCAACTCCTTTAAACCCAATGATCAAGGAACCCCATCATCCCCTTCCTTTGATCCTTGGAGATAGGCACCCCACCAACTTGCTAAAACCATCACTATCCTCAATCTTTGTTCACATGGCCGCCCTGCTTTTCACTCTCTCGTTAGGTTTCATCTAGGTCTTTGGTTTCGGTTTCGGTTTCGTTTTTGGAAGGATTCAACAGACTAAGGGTCTGGGTGTTTCGATTCGAACTTGCGGGAGTCAATTCGAATGACAGTGGTATGTTCTTAGTTGATTTGGCAATAAATGGGTTCAGTTAGTTGATTTCGTGTCATCGTATTGTGTGTTCTTCATTCAAGGGTTTGGAATCTGAAAACTCGTGATTTTCGGTCATACAAGTCGGTAAATTATGGGACATTCTCAGTCATTAGTGGCCGAGAATTTCCCGAAAGTTGGTTAAAAATGCGCATTAGTCTTGATTGATGTACACTGAGACTAGACATAATTTTCTCGGTTATTAGTAAACGAGACAATTCGACATACTCTCGGTTATATCTTACCGAGATTTAATGTGGAATATTAATTATATTTATCTCGGTGTTATTTAACCATATGTGTTGTTTTGTTGGCAGGCTATCGAGAGTTTTATGTATGTCTCGTTGACATGGCGTCGAGACATAATATATGTTCTCAGACCTATTCAACCAAGACATACTTTTCACACATTGTTTCATTCCTAATAGTTTGAGATTGATTTTTTTTTCATTTTCCCTTCAAATATGGCTCAATCTATGGCAGTTGTGACCAGGATGGAGATCGGTAGTAAGCTGTTAGGAGGTGGCAGTGGTCGTGGTGGTCGGCAACCCAAGACTGCATCTTACCGTAATGAGAAACAAAAGATTGAAACAAAGGCTAATGCACCAGCGACAAGTGCACGTACTTGGAAGAGTGTTATGTAGGATGAGGTTTGACATGTTGCCGAGCATCGAGAAATGGATTTGATGATTGCTCGCAGTGGAAGTCAAAGTGAAGCCTCTAAGTCTTCTGCGGACTCACTTGGGAATGAAGAAAGAGAAAAAGGTTTGTTTTAAGTTATCTGCAATTGTTGCATTAGTTACTTAGTGTTTACTTAGTTATATATTTGTCGATTTATTTTTTGACAATTTTGATTTTATGTTTACTTTGTCAAGATTATGTGGGTGGTAGTAGCAATGGTGGAGGCAACAGAGGGACACGAGCCACATGAGGCACTCGAGGTGGCCGAGGCGGGCAAGGGAGTCGAGGTTGACGTGGCACCTCCCACAACAAATGAAGAAAATAAACAAGAAAACCCATATGTTCCTTTACCCAATGGGCCAATAGACCGGAGTCTATTGTTGAGCTTCAAACATCACATTGCGGCTGCGATTTGGGACAATGTGGTACGTAAATGGTGAGTTTTGAGTTGAGAAATTCTAATATTGATTGTTGCATGTTTAGCAGTACTAGTTGGATTGTAGCATTCAACAATAGTATTCATAGTGTGCTTGCAAACATCATCATTTCCCATATTAGTTAAGAGATGAAGAATATCATTCCAATGGAGGATTTTGATGCTAATATCGATACTTTGTGCTTGTCATTCATCGGTATTTGGGAGATGTGTGAGATTTTTTGGTTTTTTTTTACTTATTTGAGTAGATAGAGGATGCGTCGCTTGTTAATTGTGCGTTGTCATTTTTGCTGGAATCTTATTGTTGTGCTCTTTCAGTGATTTAATAGGAGGTTATGTACTTTCGATTACTACGTTTCAAGTGCTCTTCGATTTTTTTAATTACAATGTAATTAGCTACAACTATTAGGTTCTTAAAGTAATTACATAGAGTTTTCTAAAGCTTATGATTTGGGATAATGTGATACGTAGATCATGAGTTTTAAGTTGAGAAATTCTAATATTGATTGGTGTTTATGTAAAAAATGGTCTCATTGCCGAGATTTGTGATCCATGTATCTAAATGTTTGAAACATCTATGGTTTTCTGAAGTTTATTAGATAATATAAAGTTTGAACAAAGCGTATTATGTTATAAACTTTGTTTTTGACGGATAAAAAAAATGAAACAAAGATGAATAAACAAGATAAATGTTCAAGATATTATGTTATAAACTTTTTTCCTTTACTTTGAAATGATGCTACTTTCATTTGTTTTGCAGTATCGCCCACATCTGAAATGCATCAACCACGGGGCTCAAATCTAAGAGCGAGATTTGCAATCATGTCACCCCGTTACCGAGGGTCATCAGAGGATTATCTACCAGTCTGGGTTGGCTCCACTCATTGATTGCTTGTACCGGAAGGGCAACAAAGAGTTAATTTTTGTTTTTATCGAGCGGTGGCAACCGAAGACAAATACATTTCACATGTCATTCGAAGAAATGTATATCACTTTGGAGGACGTTAGCATCTTACTAAAAGATTCTAATGATCGGCAAAGTCGTTGCAGTGGATAATTTCTCAAGATACACCAAGGACTCTCGCACTGAAGCTATTGAGCTAGTTTTAAAGTTGTTTGGTGTTATAATTAAGTAGACGGAGGAGGAGGTCAACATCACGAGGGGCCTCACTATTCGAAAGGCTTGGTTGAAGACTCGGTAGTCCTCGACCGAGAAGTCAAAGCCGCTACATTACCCTCATGTGCAATGCACCTTTAATAGCCACAAATTTGGAAGGAAATCGGGCACCGCCAATTTGCCGGAGACGTCACCAGGTAATGCCACATCACCTGCACACCTGGCCCGCAAACTTACCATCTAATGTTTCGACTTAATAAATTTTGATATTTAAAATGATTATTTTGTCAAAATATACTAAGTTATAAAGTTTTACAACTTAATTAATTTGTTTCGATTTATTTAAGTTATTTTAGTAGCGGAAGTCTCAATAATATGCTAATAAGTAATGTAAATAAATTTTGCATTGATTAACAAACCTATGAGGTGGAAATCTGATAAAACGATACCATGTATATCAATAAAGGTGAATAAAAGGTATGATAAGTGTCAATATACATGTATCAAGTAATAAGTCTCCTAAAATGATCCAAAAAAAGTATTATATACATAAAGACATACACCTACAGGTGAAGCTATTGTGGCTCCGTAAATCTAGCTCGTCGTATAATCTGCGACTTGCCACAAAAAATAATGACAAGTTCCAGTGAGAAAATCTTAGAGAAATTCAGTTAGTATTCACATGAAATCCAAGAAAAATGTCTATAATTCATACAGATAAATTAAATAAACGGGAATGTAAAGCATGAACATAAGTCATGAGATAATCAAGAATATGGAACGTGAGTGTGGTGTATAGCAGTCGAGCCCTAGGACACAAATACTAAATCGAGAAAGCCCTGGAGGAGAGGAAATCCACACCCCTCTTCACGGTCGAAATGAGGAACTTTATTGGTCGAAAGGTAGACTTCCGCCTAATGCCTTAAAAGAGAGGAACTCACGGTAACGAGAGCCTCACGCCAACTCACTCTCAAGATCATCGACTCGCGGAGAGAAACCTCACGCATAATCTAAGATATGACCAACATCGTAGCAACAATCAAATTGTCATCGATGAGAGAGCGGAAAATGGGTTATACCGTTCCTTCGACCATACATAGACACAAGCGGGAATTAAGTAAACTTGCAAGCCGAACTGGGCTAAAAGAGGTGTGAAATAAATAAATTTATGAAGAAATTAAATAAATTTTAAACTGACTTTCTCGTAGGTATACTAACCTCGACGCTCGTGAAATCGCTTTGAAAATACCCGCTCACGTGCCTCGAACTGCGCCCGACACCCGATTAGTCTCTTAATTCCCTGGTATCCAATTTTTATCATTTTAAAATGTTTTAAGGTCACATTTAATAATTTTTAAAATGAAATCCCAAAATTTAGAATTTTGTTCCAAAATTTAGAATTTTGTTCCAAAATTTAGAATTTTGTTCCAAAATTTTAGTTGTGGCACACTTTTCGAGTAACATCGAGGTGCAAACACCCGAAAATGTCTCGAAAACTACTTTTCCTTCTTTTTCCTATTTTTATATTCTTTCTGATTTTTCCGAATTTTTTCATAATTTTCTACCTATTTATCTAATTTTTTGTAATTTGTTTTATTTAAAATTGTATTTAAGTTATTAAAAATAAATAAAATATTATTTAATTGGGTTGGGCCTAGGTCGGGTCTGAACCAACATCATTGGTTAGGATCGGGGTCAGCCCAGCCTAACCGGGTCGGGCCTAGGGCCGGCCCAATATCCCTTTTTTGTCTTTGGATAAACGAATTCAATTCGTCTCTGCAAAGGCTTCATCATCATTCATTTCCTATTTTTTGGTTTTATTTTACTTTTTTTTTTTCTTCCTAACAACAACAATAACAACAATGGCAACTCCATCGATCAACAACTACAACATCAACCTGTGATGACCTCTTCTCCAAATAAGGGCCTATAATCCTTTGATTAAGCCATAATCTCCCCTATAGGACCTAACAAGGAACTAATCGGCCATATTTAAACACCTAAACACCTACCAATTATGATACCACATACAGTTAACTAAATAGTTCTACTGATTAACCTATGATTGTTTATAAATCGGATTTCCTTTATATTTTCTATTTACCAACTTACTTAGCGGAAGCTTATTAAGTTACTGGTGGACATAAGGCCTAACCTATTTATTGGGGTTGGGCATCCATCCCCAACCCCAAGTTGGGTTCGTGCAGGGGAGACGACTCCCCTACCGTCCCTTGAGCTCGGACGAATCACACGAACTGCCATGCCAGTTCGTCCAAGTCTCCCACCTCGGACCAACAACACCGAACACAACAACAACGACAACACAACAACAACCGAAAATCAACAACTCACCTTGGTGCTCGGTCTCTCTCTCTCTCTCTCTCTCTCTCTCTCTCTCTCTCTCTCTCTCTCTCTCTCTCTCTCTCTCTCTCTCTCTCTCTCTCTCTCTCTCTTCTTCCTCTCGGCGTATCTCTTCTCTTCTTCTCTCGTTGTTGCATTTTTTTCTCCTCTCCACCCCACCGACCTTATGAAATCAAAATGAGATAAAGATGGACTCTGGGGGTTTATTTAACTTAGGCCCTTATATTTATTATGTATATATTAATTGATATGGCCACTTATGGAACACTAACTTATACATTTTTCATTTTTCATTTTTTTCTGCACTATAATTTAACTAGTTACACTTACCCTACGAGCTGCTCCCTCGGACCCACGTTGGCACGTGACTCGAGGTGAGTCCCCTCTCATCTCGGTATCTGCATACATATAAATGACTTAGTAGTCTACACATATATAGTACACTAGGCATACAACACACAAATATAACATTTACCTCGGCCACCGTGCCTCGGTAGTGACACGTATCTCGTTGCGGGTCCCACATCACGGGTCATTTTGTCCTGATTAACGAATAAAACACATATTAATTATTTGGGTTATGACACAACCATTAAAACTTCAATTTCTCCATAAAAATTTAACATCAACAACCACTCACCTCATCAAGGAAAGTCGCCAAAAATGCCACCAAGATAGGAGAACGTCGCGAGAGAGGTGAGAAGTCGGGTTGAGGGTGGGATCAAATGAAGTGGTGATGAATAGTTGGAGAAGAAGAAAAAAAAATGGGAGAGGTAGAATCAAGTAAAGAAAGGGTTAAAATGGGTGTTTGATTTGGAGAGGATAGAGAAAATATGTATGTGAGTGAGAGAAAAGTGGGGATGGTGATGTGATGTGATGTGATGTGATGGATAATGTAATGAGTGATGTGACAACTAAACCATGACTACCCATACACCCGCGTTACGTGCACTCGCGGCGTCCTACGCTTTCGACGCAAAGCGCGCATGACGCAACCAATTGTAATTCTAACATTAGTGCGAAATGAATATTAACTAAAAATAAAATAAAATAACAAGCACCACACAAAAATAACCATAATTACCTCATTTGGCGTGCCCTAGACTTTTTGCGGCGTCTATGTGGTCTGAGCATTGGGTCTTAATCTATAATCAATCAATTGATTAGGATTAATTTGGGTGGGTCGTTACAGCACCGCACTAGCATTCTTGTTATACCTCTTGTCGTGCACTCTCTTTACTGACAAGAGTGGATCACGGTCTCTATTGCATTGCTCAAGCTGCTATAGAATTTAGACGATGTTGGCAACTACGCATGGGGCGTTGTTGTGTTAGCGTACTTGTACTGTTAACTTGGGTTGGCCACCAGATTTGAAGTGTCACAGATTGTCGGATACCTCACTTTGCTTGAGGTAATTATTGTTAATTCATTCGCCTATACATTTTGTTTTATTACATATTGTTTTATCGATACTAATGTTTTTTATCAGTGATGGGTGTACAAGCACTTTAAACTCGGGTTTTACATATCAAACGCCAAGTACATGGACCAAGTGCAACCCTGTGTTTCGCGATGGATCCATAAACACGAGATGGTCAGCCTTCAGGACAAATTGGCGCCAATTAGGAGTACATTGGAAAAATTGAGGCCAAATGAGGTACGCGTCCTTCTACTGTCTTTCACATACTCCCGTGTTACCTTATGTGTTACTATTACATATTTACTTATGTAGGTGACGTGGGACCCGTATGTTGAATAAAAGTCGGATGGTATGGTTCACCCGATCGCATTTTACGATGGGACCTTAAGGTATATGGATATTGTGGAGCCATACCATACGAAAGGTTCCTGAGACAGCTCAGTCATGTGCAAGGTGTACTAGCCCCTCCGTATCACCCTCTCGAGGCATCTCAAGGCCCATCTAGCACTCAAGCACTCCGTCAAGTACAGGTTCTAACCAAAGCATTGGGAGAGGTGGCATAACCATCTGTTGGCCCCTGAAGTCTGAGGTGAGAAGGCTTAATTCGAGTTCATGGCAACATCAGAGTATCTTCTTTGGCTCCTACACGTTTCACACTCGATTATCGAGAACCCGGCATACGAGGACGATGTTGTGGTTGCCTACACCATTGCCAATAATAAGGTGTTTTAGGTATGTCATTGGTAATGTTGTTCAAATAAAGTTTATTTCATTTCTTATTATTTCCTTTGTGCCTAAAATTACATACATTTATGAATGTTGTTCTTGAATAGTGGAAACGATGTGGACGTCGCATTGAAGTGGATTGATTTGTCGGACGAGGGGTGTACCGTTGAATCCGCTTAAAAAATAGTGAGCGACATCGTGAACTTCTTGTCGGGGAGGATTTTCACTACGACTACCACCGCCACTACCACGGCGACCACCACGCTACTACCACGTCAGCCGCGGCCGGTCTTTCATAGGAATACTAACACGATAGCGTAGCAACCCAATCGAGGTCAAGTGATGTTCCTCGGTCCGATGCTCCTCCTCTCAAATGCGTGCATGGCAATGAATATCAGTGGAAGGTATTTAAGAAAAAAAAACATTTCGAGCCCTTCCCAAAACCAATGAACTTTGTTTTGTGCTTATTTGTGAACTAGTTTTTGTGGATTCTTAATTAATGGTTAGATGTGTAGAGTGAATGTGAAAGTGTGTTGTCGATTGGTTTGTTGTCATTGTGAATGTTGTTCCAAATCGAATGGATTGGTTTATTAGGCGGTGTGAATGGAATTGAAGGCATTGTGAATTGGTTTGTTTGTTTTGTAGATTTTTTGTTGGTTTGTTGGCATTCTATTCAAATAAATTCATTCATGCATTTATTTGTTATGTCTCAGTACCATAGGTTCGAAACCTTTAGTTAATTCTCGGATCTATCCTACCATGACAAATCAGTTTGTCACCAACCTCCAATACCGAGACTAATACGCGGGTCACGCAATATAATAGTCTCAATTATGGGATACCGAAATTACTCAAATGGTCTCGACCATAACCCACCGAGACTACGACAGTAAAGTCAATAGATTCTTACCGTGAACATTGGTTAAATGATACATTAAATTGTCTCGGTTATGTACGTCCGAGACTATACGTCTATTTTCGCATGGTTGGAACAGAGAGTTATGTATTTGGGCCGGGCATTGGTCAATGAGTCGTATTTGAAAACCATCAGATTACACAATGAAACACACCTCTAGGAGGTGGCTTAATGAGAAGTTTGGTCAATTGCAGATTATACAATCCCGAGACAAATGTGTAAGTCACGGACTTGCTTGGTCGAGACTTAGTTTTTTAAAATAATTGAATTTTTTAGTACATAAAGGTCACAATTACAAACCATAACACACCCACATTAGCTAATCAAGAAGCATACACATCAAAACGTAAAGAACAATTAACTTTGATACACATTTATTTCACTCAAAAATTCTTGGTACAACAAGTATACACATCAAAACTTTATAAACAAAAATTCTTGGTATAACAAAAAGAGATGATTGAAACACTATTAGCAAAAAGAATGCACAAACTCTATCAACTTTAGAATCTTTATTCATGAACGTAAAGCCGAATCTAGCTAAGGCAAAGCTAAATCTACTACGGAACCTTTTGTGCATTCCTCATCATAGTTAACTTAGCACATAGTCAACTTCACCTGTAAAATACAAAGTACAACAAGAAGTTATTATCATATAATCGAATATGAAAAAACACAATTCACAAATAATCTACAAACTTACCCTAACCCAATGGATGTTTTATCATTAATCATGTCAATGATAAGCCGACTATCTAACGATGGCGGTGGGACATTACGTAGAGCAAGGAATGTCAAGCAACTATCATGTGAGAGGTTTACTAGAATGACATTAAATGTCGTTAATATTAAGAGGCCCATATCTGGAATTGTCAACCATTCATGTCAAAAAATGCGCCAATCTGATCATCCGAACAATGCACGACATTTTTCACCTTCTCGTAACTCGTTTCAAGCACTTCCCGCCAAAGAGTTTCATAGCCCATTATCTCATCAAACATCCTTCTACGTACTAACCTCCAACTATCGACATTGGGGAGTCTAAGCCTAAAGGCAACACATTGATATCCACAAGTACCATCGCCCGTCACATCAATAGTGCTCTCAACGTATGGCAACCAATTCGGTTGTATGTAATGAAAATAACCAACCTTATATATACTCTTGGGTCTCCCGACATGTCCGACGTATTTTAGGCTACACTTTATTTTGCTTCTTCCTCGAACTAGATGTCTCTTCTATTGATAGTACATACTCAAACCTGCTTAGCAATCTTGTCGTCGAAGTATTTTCTTCATCGTGTTTCCTCTTTCGATCCTTTCTTCTTTCCTTTGTTCATAAAACTTCCAACTGTAGACCTCGGTGTCCTTTCCTTTTGTCTTTATTTTTGTAAGTGGGACAACTCTCGGTTTGGAAGAATGTCGACTAATCTCTCTGAGCTGATGAATAATCATAATGCGATCATCCTCTTTAATGCAAGCATGAAACTTTTCCAACACTCTATGAATTTCATCGTTCACATTGTACCCGGCCCGATCCATAGGATTCTTTGGCACCATACTCAACTTTCGCTAGTGTACATGAATGTCCTCGAGTGGGATGGGTGAACCAGCAAATTTATAAAAGTTTATCTCGTGTGCATAAAGAAGACCATGTGTAGTACGTATCTTACAACCACAACGAGTAGAGTCATGTTCAACGTTCTCTCCACGTTCCAATTCATCTCTAATTAACTTAAGCGCCCTCTGAGAGACATCCACACAACAGGCGATACAAACCATCAACATATTCATGTTGCACCACATTTAAACTAAACAAATGATGCCTTAATGTTGTTATGTTGGATCCTAAGAAGACCATCAAACACACTCCATAAAGTTTCAAAATTTACTTGGTTGTTGTCAAGATGTAGCTTCAAAGTGGAATGCACAGACTCAACCCTCTGTGTCGTTGTTTCCCTAAAGTGCATAATTCGATATGTCCATTTCGTACAAGTTTTTTCTTGTAGGTCTTCACCCATGTGTTATCCAAGTAGTCAATAAGACCCTTCACAATTCTGAACTCACAACGTAAGTAATTCATCCTAAGTTCAAATGATGCCTCCGACTTAGCATACAACACGCTCGTCCACATATCCATGAAACAAGTGAAGCCTTCATTATCCCCAAACATCTTCTTAAGTCTTAGCCAATACTACTTTGTTGATGTGCCAAGAGCAAAGAATACGAAACGATGTTGGAAATACTTCTTCGATAGCACTATAAGGCCTAACTCCCAATCCGTAACAATCACGTCAAGTTTAGGCCACCCGTCCAATATGGATCTCAAGTTCTCAAGTGCCCAAATATAATTTGCATTAGTCTCTGATGATATGAAAGCAAACCCAACCGAGAAAGTCAAATGCGTCGAAGTGATGCCAACTATCTCCAATAATGACATCCGATACCTATTAGTTTTATATCTACAATCCATCAGAAGAACCGACAGGAAACACCATAAAAACTTGATTGAATCAGATGCGACCAAAATAAGTCAGTGACGACATTCGTCTCGGAATGCTTTCTATGCCACGACATCCACTTATTCTTCTCCAATATGTGCAATAGTTGTTGCATTTGAGTCATCCCACCCACAGTTTCAATTCGATATTTTTGTCGTGCATTATATATTGTCCACATAGTCGAAACATCACGTGTTGATGATATCTTTTGGCTTAACATTCTCCTTAGTCTTTTGTACCATAACCACCAGCTCACCCGTATCCAATCTTCCTGCAAATGAGTGGTCGTCCAAGTTTTTGGCGAGGTCATGATTGTGTCTCCCACACACAACATTGACGTACCACAAAGAATCCACATTTTCCTTGATGTTAATAAGGAAAAGGCACCGACATTTCTTCGTACCAGTTAGAGTCCTTGTATTTTCCTCCTCCTATTCGGTTCTTGGTTTCAAAGCAAGTTTTGCAGCTTTGGCTTTCCCTAGTCTTTATGACATTCCCCTAAATGTATCGGACCTCTCACATGCAAGTTTGAACCTTCCCTGCACTTAATCCATCCGGCATTAGAGTGCTTCATTACTAACACAAACTTGTTCGCACGACCAATCATTTGAAACCATGAAATAGTTGATTCTCTAGATGGGAACGACCTACAATGAGTGAAAGCATCCTTTTAGTCTGGAAATAACGTCGAAACTAGCATTACCCGCAACACAAACATTAAACTTTAAGGACTCAACACCAATACAAATCAGAGTCACCAAAAAGACCCCAAAACCACATTCTCGGTATTACAAGTCCGCGACTTAACACTAAGTGTCGGTCACTAAAAATTGAGACATATGGAAGAGTCTCGGTAAAGATGACTGAGACATTGCAACATGTGTCGGTCACACCTTACCGAGACGTCTTGATTAGTCTCAGTTCTCACATAACGTGACTTAGTTGCAAGTCACGGTCCTGCGAGGTCGAAATAATTGTGACCGAGCAAACACATGAAAAAAGGGAAAAAACACAAAAAACGGCAACAAATACCTCTTCTTGTACCTCCTCTTCCACCATTGTGGTATATTCATCCATTTTACTCTGAAAACAACTTCAAAAGGGTCGAATCTACCAAACCCTAAAATGAAAAGCCAAATCATCAATGTCACTATTTCCAACACAAAAATGTTGATTTGAACCTTTATATGGTTGTAATCGAGTGCTACCTCGCTATCAGATGGTGTGAAAGCTTAATAATCAATACATGCTCGTCAAAAAAAAGTTAGGTTTAGGTTAAAGATTAGAGATAAAAAAAAAAGGTGGGGTGCCCCAAAATTTGTTCAAAAGTGTGTTGTGGGATTGTGGAGGGTTTATTTGAAGGGTCAAAATTGTCATTTAGATCAAAATAAAATTTAGAGGAGAAAAAACATAAAAAATGGGTGCCTTTGCAAATTGGCGGGGTGCCCATAGTGGCGCTGAATAGTAATTAGAGTCGGTTCAATCAAATTGCTGTTTTTAAGGAAGGATCTCTCTCAATTTCCGCTGTGTTTCCCCCCTCATGGCCTCCACGCCCTCTCACGCGTTGGCATTCCAAAAGCTCTAAAGTCTTCCCATTTGAAAACTTTATGAACTTCTCGTACTTTGTTCTGATCCAGTGCTCCTAAGAATTCTGTAACTACACAACTCCCTCCACTCTCTTTCTCTCTCTCTCCGTCGCCATCAGTTTTGTTAAAGATTAGTACATTTCATGTAAGTACATCACATGGCATGCATTAAGTTATACAATTGTTGAAACCATTTAAATAAATACTTAACTATCCCAACTAATAAAGATCAAATTTCCAAAAAAAGAAATATTTAACTATAGAGAATTAAATGAGATAAAATTTATCAGGCATTCAAAAAATAAAAAAGTTGTTTGGACCTAAAAAGTCGAGACTCGAATGATGACTTTTTCATAATTTTTAACATTCTCGAAGACTTCAAAATATTTAGATCTAACTATTTTATGGGTGTTTAATTAATATAGATGAAAATAAATGAGTGATTTATAAATATACAAAAATTAAAAGTCTCGACTCAAAATAGTCCACCTAGCACTCTCCGAAAGAAAAAAAGTAAAAAATTAATAACCGTAAATAATCATAATAGCAAAGGAAACATCGACTGTCTAAAATAAACAAAAGTCATCTACATGAAATTTATTAAATCCGAATCATTTGACTTGAGTCCATTAGATTTTAACACAAACAAGATTTCAAACGAAGTTTAAATTAAAATTATTCAAAAAAATTTTAATCGAAAAAAATTGTTTTTTTTTTTTTTTCATTGGTTACTGAAAAGGATTGTTTAAGCAACCCAAATATAAACGAAAGAAGTTTGAAGGTAGCTAATCTAATTTAAACGAAATGTTGACACTCCCTCAATTTGTCATGTCACCGACCACCACACCATACATTTTCGAGACATAAGTTCATAAAGAGTCAAACTAAACCTCAAACCAAGTGTCACAAAAGCGGCGTTTGACTACCCGACACGCGGGTTCACAGAATTCCCCCTTGTTTCTTTAGATCCAAGACAAGCAAGCGCGTAATCCAGAGTCCCCGTCGCACCTACCCACAACTATCCTAACCGCGTTCACACCCACACGCGGCCTCTCCCCCTTCAAATATAAACCCCTCTCTCGCGTTCACATTTCACGTTATCCACACCACCCCCATCATCAACACAAATACAAAGAGAGACCTCCATTTCTCTCTCTCTCTTAGAAATCTTCATTCGCACATGAAACTAACTCCACCTCTCCTCCCAACCCCAGACGACTACGACTACGACTGCTCCTTTTTCTACTCTCTCTTTCAGGACATGAGAGACCCTGTAGTGAGCAAGCGGAGAAGAAGAGACGACGAAGAAGAGAAGAGTACCGACGGCGATGATAGTGTTCCGAATTCCGAGTTTAAGCTGAAGAAAAAGAATTTAAAAGAGATTGTGGCGTCACTTCTTTTGTTAGACGAGCAGGAAATGGCTGAAAAATTGGATTCAGTGAGTGCTTCAGAGGAGGAGAAATCTATTCTCGATGCAAATCATAAAAGAAAAAGACAATTGATGATGGATTCTAACTCAAAATCTCATCATTATTATAAGAATATGGATGAATCTGAAGTTGGGCATGTTAAAATAGCTAGAGGCGCTGCGGTGGCCGCGGCGGTAGCGGCGATGTCGGGAGAGGAGAAGGGGAGTAGTGGTAGTGGTAGCGGGACTGGGACTGGGACTGGGACTGGAACTGGTGCGACGACGACCCAGAGGCGGTTGTGGGTGAAGGACAGGTCGAAGGCCTGGTGGGATCAGTGCAGCCACCCGGACTTCCCTGAATCGGAGTTCAAGAGGGCTTTTCGGATGGGGAAGGCAACGTTCGATATGATATGCGAGGAGTTGAATTCAGTGGTGGCTAAGGAGGATACGATGCTGCGAGCTGCGATTCCGGTTCGACAGAGAGTGGCAGTGTGCATATGGAGGTTGGCCACAGGTGAGCCTTTACGATTGGTTTCCAAGCGATTTGGTTTAGGGATTTCGACTTGTCATAAGCTTGTACTTGAGGTTTGTTCTGCTATCAAAACTGTGTTGATGCCCAAGTTTCTGCAATGGCCTGATGAGGAGAGTGTGGAGAGGACTAAGAAGGATTTTGAGTCCAGTTCTGGAATACCCAATGTGGTTGGGTCTATGTACACTACTCACATACCCATTATAGCTCCAAAGGTAAGTGTGGCTGCTTATTTCAATAAGCGGCACACGGAGCGGAACCAGAAGACGTCGTATTCGATCACGGTGCAAGGCGTTGTGAACCCGAAAGGGGTGTTCACTGATGTGTGCATTGGGTGGCCTGGATCAATGCCTGATGATCAGGTGTTGGAGAAGTCAGCGTTGTATCAGCGCGCGAATGGGGGGCTTTTGAATGGAGTTTGGATTGTTGGGAGCTCGGGTTATCCGTTAATGGACTGGGTGTTGGTGCCCTATACACAGCAGCAATTGACATGGACACAGCATGCTTTCAATGAGAAAATTAGGGAAATTCAGCAGGTTGCCAAGGACGCGTTCGCGCGGTTGAAAGGGAGGTGGTCTTGCTTGCAGAAGAGGACTGAGGTTAAGCTCCAAGACTTGCCTGTTGTGCTTGGGGCTTGTTGTGTGTTGCACAATATATGTGAAATGATGAATGAGGAGATGGATCCGGAGCTGAACTTTGAGCTCGTCGACGATGAGATGGTGCCCGAAAACAGTGTGAGGTCATTGAGGTCAGTTCAATTGAGGGATAACATTGCTCATAATCTGTTGCATCATGGGCTTGCAGGCACTGCATTTCTATGATCTAAGAAAAATTTTGTCTTGTTGAGAGTTCCATTCTTTTGGCTATGGCTTTTGAGAGAGTCAAGTCTTGAAATAACATGATTTCACAATTGCATTGTTTTTCATCAAGAATACACTGTAAAGTACTATTATTTTGCCTCTTCAATAGATTGACAGATAGAGGTAGCAGTGAAAAAAAATAGGAAAGAAACAGCTAGATGTGGTGCTTTCGGTAACAATTGTTGTAGGATTTGTTTTAAACTATTAGATTGCCTATTTAGCTGCCCTTGGCTTATGTAATTTTCAGATTTTTGTTGATCACATTGTTTGTTGTAACAGTAGCATTGCGATGTTGGAAATGAGAGGAACATGCTGTAACGAGAAAAATTATCGAAACTGTTATAGATTTCTTTTTTAAGACAAATTTGTTGTTTCTGATGAATTGGTTCTACTACATTGCAATCCTGGTTTGATTCTTTATATATGCCACAATGACTTGGTTTTGCAATATTTAATCTTTAATGCACATTGGAACACATAACCTTTTCTATTGGAAAATGAATATGTATTTGTATGTGTTGAGGGTTTAATTCTTGCAGGAATTTACTCCAGATGTTGCGGATTTAAGTGTTTACTGAGACAATGGTCTTTCCCAATGCTCGTTTTATCTGATTCTTCCAAATTTATTGCTACGGGGGAACCTCTGATTCTTTTTCTTGTCTTCTGTTGTTTGGAGCTTGAGAAGAGTGATATTAAAACTTTGAAGCAGCCACTGAACACACATTTCTCCTTTGTCAAAGGCAATGGTACATATAGAATACTGTAACTATTAAGAATGCACAAGGAACATTTAAATCAAATGGAGTGGAAGAGCTTGATCCATGTACTAACTTGGAATTGTTGTTAATGTTGTTGCGGTCTTTGGCCCCCGATATTTGGAAATCTTGTCCCCCAACTATTTTTGGAGTTTGAGTTGCATAGAGTTCAATATTAGGTGAAATCCCGATCAAAGTTCTCTTCCATTTGCAAGGCTTTAACCTGAGGTCTTGCTTAAGGGACTTACATAAGCTCTTTCTGCTTGAGCCAACAATTAATGGTACATATTAGACAACTTTTAAGAATGAGTTCAGTAGTTATGATATGAATAAGTGTTACGAAGATTGAACAAGGGTTCTCTGCAAATTAAACCTAGCTATATTTCTTGTTCATGATGGTGGAAGCAGGTGGTGCACCACTTGGAGGTGTATTATTTGTGCATGAATTAAGTTGAATTCTGTGTATCAAATCTTAGGTAAGAATCACTACAAGTTATTCCAACTTTTGACTCTCTTTTTCCGTGTTCCCAATGTCAGACAAATGAAAAATAATAAGGGGGAAGCTTTAGTTCAAACTTTGTGGTTTTCAGATGGAAGGTATTGTTCTAATGAACAAACAAGAACTGTGAAAGCAAAATAGCTGACTGAGACCAGTCTTGACAACAGACCCTCAAACAAAGTGTGTACCAAATTTTATATAGTCTTTGGCAAAGGAATCAAGTTGTTCTTAATCTCAAAAGTTGTTGTCAACCCAACTATTTAAAGGAAATCCTATGGTAGAAAATGGTGGACCTCCATTAATTGTCTTAAATTATGAACATTAGTCAACCATATTTTAACATGATAGGTGTTTAAATGGACTTTTCTATTTAAGAGGAAGTTGAGTTGCATTTCTAGATGGTTTCAATGTCTTGATAGGTTAGTTTTGCCTATATTTCAACGAGTTGCAAATAAGGGTATATATTGTTGGAACAAAAGCTTTGGACAGAGAATGCAAGTTAAAAATGGGGGAAACCAAACAAAGACTTGAGTCTCGTAATCGCTTTCTTTTAGACAAGATTTCTCCATACCAGTCGAAACCGCTTATACACAATGGGATTAATTGAAACTTGCCTTCAAGATACAATCAAGTCTCTAATGGTTGTTGGATGATGTGTGTGTAACAAACTCCAACCAAGAACACTCTTTGAAGAACTTTTGAGAGAATGATGCTATGACTCAAGAACACACTTTGATTCAAAAATCTTTTGCGTTTCAATATTTTTCAATGTGTTTTGTACGTACTAGATCGCTTTGATTTATAAAAAATCAAGAGATTTGATGTCTATCCACAAATAGATGAGCTTAGGTGCGAATAGGAACAAAAAAAGGACAAAAAAAGACTAAATAACACCCAAAAGTCGCACCAATTTGTTCTGGACGCTGAGGCGCCGACCTGGCGCTTCAGCGCCCAAAACATGGAATTTTTCGATCTTGGCGCTGAGGCAAGTGCCACAGTGCCAAGGCAGGCGTTGAGGCTGGTGCTTCAGCTCCAGCCACGGTTTGTTTTTTTTTCTACAATTTCCCCCCATTTTAAAATTATATGGACATATAAATTGAAAATAACACTTAGAAATACATGTATGTTTCTTTGAGCTCCAAGAAACAGTTGTACCTCCTAGAGTAAATATCCTTCCACTAGTTGATTTGGAATTTGACTTCACATTATTCCAACTAGCATCAATATAACCTTTGAAAACTAGGAGATATCCATTAAAATGTAGACCTTAATTCAAAGTCTCCTTTAGGTATCTAAAGATCCTAGCAACTGCATCCCCGTGATGTTTGCTTGGATTACTAATGAACCGACATAGCATACAAACTGTGTAAGCTATATCCGGTTTTGTGCAATACATAGCATACATGAGACTTTCTATCACACTATAATACTCTAGTTGTGATAAACACATATCGATATTCTTTACTTGTTTTAAATGAGGCTCGATAGGAGTACAAATTGACTTTTGATCAAAATGACCAAATTTCTTCAAAATCTTTTCAATATAATGAGATTAAGATAATGTAAGACACTATCTTTTTGTAAGATTTTGATTCCCAAAATTACATCAGCTTCTCCTAAGTCCTTCATGTTAAAGCTAGTAGACAAGAATTGTTTCTTTTCTTCAACTAAGGCTAGTGAAGTCCCAAATATAAGCATGTCATCAACATATAAACATATGATGAAACCAATAATATTGTCAAAATTTCTATAAATACATTTATCAGCATTATTGACTTTAAGTCTAAATGATTGCACAACCGTGTCAAACTTCTCATGTCATTGCAAGGAGCTTGCTTCAAGCCATAGAAATATTTGACAAATTTGCAAACTTTCTTCTCTTGACCTAGTATAACAAAACCTTCCAGTTGTTCCATTTATATTTCTTCATCTAGATCACCATTTAGAAAAGCCATTTTTACATCAATTTGATGGATAACTAAATGATGAATAGAAGCAAGAGATATCAACACCCAAATGAATGTTATTCTTGCAACCGGTGCATATGTATCAAAATAATCAATTTCATGCTTTTGTCTATAGCCCTTAGCTATTAGACGCGTTGTGAACTTGTTTATTATTCCGTCGGCATTTAATTTTCTTTTGAATACCCACTTCCGCCCAATTGCATTTGATCCCAGTGGAAGATCAGAAAGTATCCAAGTTTGATTCGACAAAATCGAATTCATCTCATCATTAATCGCTTCTTTCCAAAATGAAGCATCCCTTGATGAAATTGCTTGTGGAAACGAAATAGGATCATCAACAACATTAAGGACAAATTTTGTTTGTTCCTTAATTTCACATCTATTTCCTTCGACTAAATAGGTTATAAAATCTGGACCAAAAAATTTATCAATCCTTTGCCTTTTACTTATGCTTACTTCAACGTTCTCAACGTCGTTAGTAGGAGGATTCTCTAATTCATTAGAAGAATTTGAAGGCAAATCTTCTAGATTTCAATGACTTTGTTCATTAGAAGAGTTTTGAGACAACTCCTCTAGATTCCTAAAATTAGGATGCAAAAGCATGTCATGTATTTTATTTAAATGTTCAAAGAATTGTACATCAGTAGATTCAATTATATCATTTGTTTCCAAAGTCAAGAATTTATATGTCACACTGTGCTTTGAATAACCAATAAAAACACATTTATAAGTTCTATTTCCCAATTTAGGCCTTATTGGATTTGGTTTCCTTACATAAGCTAAACAACCCTAAACTTTAGTTCTCTTAAAATTAGGTTGTCGTTTGAATCATAACTCATATGGGGTGACATTGGTGTTCTTTAATCGAACCCTATTCAAGATAAAGCAAGCCGAGAGAATGGCTTCCTCCATAAGTTCAAAGGCAAGTTAGAACTTAGTAGCATGGAATTAACCATCTCTACTAATGTTCTATTCTTCATTTCCGCTACACCATTTTGTTGTGGTGTATAAGGTGTCGTGACTTGATGTATAATCTCATTAGTCTCACAAAGTTTTGTGAACTCCTTAGAACAATACTCACCACCTCTATCAGGTCTTAGAGCTTTAATTTTCTTGTTATGTTGATTTTCAACTTTCGATTTGAAAATAAGAAAATTCTCATAAAACTCATCTTTGATTTTCAAAAGATAAACATAGGAATATTTTGAAAAATCATATATAAATGTTAGAAAATATTTATTTCCTCCTAATGTAACATGGCTTTTCAAATAACATATATCACAATGTATTAAATCAAGAATTTGAGAAGATCTTTGAACTTATGTGATTGTCTTATGATATTTGTTTGTGCATATATCTCACATTTAGTATCATGATCAATCTTAAAATCAGTAATCAAGCCTAAGTTATGCATATTTCTAATGCAACGAAAATTAACATGGCCTAATTTACTATGTCATAATGAACATAAATCAACAATAGAAGAACATAAGTCAACAATATAAGAAGAATAGTTCACTATTATTGCATTCAACTTAATCATATCATTACATGAGTACTCATTGCCAATAGGAACACCTCCCTTGTATAAGATAAACATATCCGACTCATAGACAAGACGGAAACTGTAAATACCCTAAAAATCTAACTCATGCCACGTGTAATGTCAGGGTCGTATGTGGGATCCACTCGTCATGATCCGTATGTCCAAATTTCCGAAATAGACACCGAGGTATGTTATTTTTGTGTGATGCTTGTATATTTATTATACAAAAAATTGAACAATTTAAAATAATTAATTTCGAAAATGTGTAGGTGAAATTTTACATCGAGTTTCGTGTCAATTTGCAGTAGTCGAGGTTGAGATTGGGTTTAATTTGGTGTAAGCTTGGTTAAATATGGCAAGAGAATTGATTTGTGAGAGTTCGGTATGTCATGGACGAAGGTAAGGTTTTTGGGGTTTTGGTGTGACCAAAACTAGCATTTTGGACATTTTATGAAGATGAACTATTTTATTGAGAGTTTGGTTCAATTCGGTAGAAAACGAGATCGAAAACGAGCACCGAAAGTCAAAACATGTCGAAATAAGACTTTCGATAATTAATAAACAAAAAGAAGTCTAAGGGTTTATATATAAATATATAAAACATGAAATGAAAAAAAAACTCATTTGGTTTCCATTCATCAAAACGGTCATTTTGTTCATCCTTAAACCCATCGATTTGGGTTTTCGCTCGTGGAGCTTCCAACATCTGATTTTCGCTTGATTTATTTTAGCAAAATCGTAGAGGGTCATAAGACGGTCAATTCGAGCTAAGTTTCCGTGACAGAAATGAGGTATTCAGCCCGCAATTTGGTAAATTCTCAATGTCGGGCATTTTTTCTCAATTCAATTTGAATTATCGCAATTTTTCAATTTCTTTCGCTGGGTTTCGATAGAAATTCGTATGAATTGTCGTTAATTGGTGTATTGGATTGATTCGCGTTAATTTGGGATATATTTCACTGACGTGGGCTACGGTTTTGGTGATTTGGATTAATGCAATTCAGTCGATAATTGTTTTGGAGATGTTTTTATAGTTGATATTGATTTACCTTGGAACAAATGGGGGTATCGCTCTCGCACGGTAGACTCTCTTTCCCAAGTGAGGCCCTCGTTCTTATGATACTGCCATTGAACGAGTACAAGTGGTATTTCTTTCCTTCTGAGAGTATGTACCTTGCGATCCACTATCTCAATGGGGTGCTCCTCATATGTCACATCCGGTCTGACCTCGATCCTTGTCATATCTATCATCGGTCTCGGTCCTGATCTGGCTAGTCTCAACATAGAAATGTGAAAAACATCATGCACCCCTGCCAACTGGCTCAGCAATTTCAACTGATAAGCAACCTCCCCAACTCGTCGGACTATCTGAAACGGGCCAATGAATCTCGGTGCAAGCTTTCCCTTAATCATAAATATCTGGTGACACTTCAAGGGAGAAACCTTTAGGTAGACCCAATCATCAACTTCATAACTCGGCCCATCGCGATACTTGTTCGCGTACTTCTTTTGTCTATCCTGAGCAGCCTGTAACCTTTGACGAATCAGCCTAATTTTCTCTGTGTGATCTACAACGATCTCAGGCCCAATGGCAACTACATCCTCGGGCTCTGCCCTGCGAGCTGGTGATTTGCATGGTCTCCCATATAGCGCCTCAAATGGTGGCATCCCAATACTAGCCTGATAGCTATTGTTGTTGGCAAATTCACAAAGTAGCAAAAAATCCTCACAATCAAACTGTAGCACACAGGCTCTAAGCATGTCTTCGAGAATTTGAATAAGTCTCTCAGACTGCCCGTCAGTCCGCGGATGAAAAGTCGTGCTAAACTGCAATCTAGTACCATATTGCTTCTGCATGGCCTGCCAAAGCTGCGAAGTAAGTCGATTGTCTCTGTTTGACACTATAGATACTGGCACTCCGTGCAGTCTGATAATTTCTCGTTCGAAAAGCGTGCTCAACTGTGGGAAGCTGTATTTCATGGAGATTGGGATAAAATGCGCTGATTTCGTCAGTCGATCCACGACTACCCAGATGGCATCGTGTTTGCGCAAAGTCGTCGGCAACCCACTGACGAAGTCCATAGTGATATGTTCTCATTTCCACTGTGGGGTAGGTAGTGGCTGCAATAGTCCTCCAGGCTTCCTGTGCTCAGCCTTAACCTGCTGACACACCTCACAACTCCTCACATACTAGCTGACATCAGCCTTCATCCCTGGCCACCAAAATAATCGCCACATATCATGGTACATTTTGGTCATGCCGGGATGCACTGTGTACCTGGATCTGTGAGCCTCCTGAAGAATACCATCGCATAAGTCTGCCACTACCGGAATCCACGATCTACCTCGGTGTCTCAAACACTCATCAACGGACTCGCGCCAATCTGGGTAATCTGGACTTTGTGCCATGTCCCTGAACCTCATCATATCAACTCTCTGACACTCTAAGACGCGCGGAATAGACATTGTCGGTACTCTCATATATCCACAGATATGTGCCTCTGCAGCATCTGAAACCTCTGACAAACTCATAGATGTTGCCGCCTCAAGTAAACCAAACTCGTGGGTCATCTCGCAAGCTACCGTCTCACTGTCTGGTCCTCTCCTACTGAGGGCATCTGCTACGACATTCGCCTTTCTAGGCTGATACTCGATGGCGAAGTCGTAGTCTTTCAGCAATTCCAACCACCGTCGTTGTCTCATATTCAGGTCCTTTTAGGTGAAAAGATACTTCAAACTCTTATGATCTGTATACAATGTGAACTTCTTACCATAAAGGTAGTGTCTCCACACCTTCAGTGCAAATACAACCGCTGCAAGCTCCAGGTCTTGCACTGGATAGTTCCTCTCATGGGTCCTCAACTAACGCGATAAATAAGCTATCACTTTGTCTCTTTGCATCAGTACGCAACCCAATCCGGTTCCACAAGCATCCGTATGAACAGTTGATTCTTTACCCAGCTCGGGCAACACTAACACTGATGCGGAAGTCAACTTCTTCTTCAATTCTGTGAAGGTCGCCTCGCATTCATTGGACCAATGGAAGGTCACATCCTTCTTGGTCAATCTAGTCATCGGCGCTGCAATTTTGGAGAAGTCTTGTACAAAGCGTCGATAATATCTTGTCAATCCTAAAAAGCTCCTGATGACTGTCACGCACTCTGGTGTAGGCCAGTCGATGATAGCGTGAATCTTACTCGGGTCCACTGAAATACCTCTGTCACTGATCACGTGTCCCAAGAATTTCACCTCGGAAAGCCAAAACTCGCACTTATTGAACTTGGCGTACAATCTGTGCTCCCTCAAAGTCTTCAACGTCTTTCTACGATGTCTCCCGTGGTCCTCATGGGTCCTGGAATAAATCAAGATGTCATCGATGAAGACTATCACGAATCGATCTAAAAATGGCCTTAAGACTCGATGCATCAAATCCATAAACACAACTGGCGCGTTTGACAACCCAAACGGCATGATAGTGAACTCGAACCCGTAACATGTGTTGAACGTCATCTTAAGTACATCCTCATCTCTGATCCGCACCTGATGATATCAAAATCTCATATCAATCTTAGAGAAGAACTGTGCTCCGGCCAACTGATCGAATAGGTCATTGATCATGGGCAAGGGATACCTATTCCTGACTGTTACCTGATTTAACTTTCGGTAGTCTATACACATCCTCATACTACCGTCTTTCTTTCTCACAAATAAAATCGGTGCTCCCCAGGGTGACATACTCGGGCGTATGAAACCATTTTTCGATAGATCCTCTAGCTGGGCTTTCAATTCCTCGTGCTCTGGCTATGACATACGGTAAGGTCTGCTTGCTATAGGCCACGTGTCTGGCACTAACTCAATCATAAACTCTACCTGTCTGGGGACGGGGGTAGTCCAGGTAGATCCTCAGGAAAAATATCTGAAAACTCGCGTGCTACTGGGACATCTTCAAGTCTGGTCACTAGCCCCTCATCGGACTCAACTATCCTTGCGAAGATCTCCATTTCCTGATTGGTAGCTAACCTTCATCTCGTGATAGGAAGTGACGTCGCGACTCCGGTAAAGGTGAAATCGAGAATCCCTGGTATTTGAAAAATGACAGTTTTCCTAAAACAGTCCAAATGCATGTGGTATGCCGCCAACCAATTCATGCCTAAGAGTATATCGAACTATAGGTACTCTAATACTCGAAGATCTATGGGTAATTGATGACCACTAACCTCGACTAGACAATCTCTACAAATCCGATTAGGATATATCTTATCCCCAGCGGTCGTGTTGAGGATAAGGTGGGTGCTAACGCTCTCAGGTGTCAAACTTAACTCTCCTACCACCCGTCCCGAAACGAATGATAACGTACTACCAGAATCTATCAATGTATGCATAGGGCGACCAAAAATAATCAACGTACCCTCGATGAGCTGCCGAGACGCGTCACGATCTGGGGCGACAACTGCGTGCACCTGCTCCCTCGCCTACACTGGCTGAGCTGCTAGTGGTGGTGCTGGCTCCCTGGTACATTCACTCTTGTAGTGCCCCTTCTGCCTACATCTGAAACACGTGACATTTTGCCTATGTCCGGAGCCCTGACCCTGTTGTCCACTAGTCCTATGGCCCTGTCCCTGCCACTACTGACTCCCGTCTCTGTCTCTCTAGACCTGACCCTGAGTCTGTCTCTGCGGCCGCTGGACTACCATAACCTGATGTGGCTGTGCCGATACAACTGCATGTGCGCTGATCGTCTGCCCATCATCATATATGTGCTTCTATCCCTTTTGATCTCTCCGATCGCGATTCATCTTGCCTTTCCTGTCTGACCTCCCCTAGCCTCTATGGCTATCGCGATGCACTGGAGCGGGGGCGACGTCGTTCCACATCAAAAATGTCTCGTGGGCGAACGCCCTCTCGTAAACTTCCCGTACAGTCCCGGCTCCTATCGACACAATCGCGCCCCCAATATCTGGTCGGAGTCCTCGAATAAAGTAGTGGACCTGAAGTCGCTCGGTCCCGCTACGTCCATCGCAAAAGTAAGCAGGTATGTGAATCTATCCATGTATTGCGACACCGTCCGGTTACCCTGCCTCAGTGTCAAGAACTCCTCCCTTAGTCTCAGTTGAATCTCAATCGGGATATACAGATCATATAAGAATTTCTTGAACTTTGCCCAAGTACACGGCTCTTCGTGGGCGGTTGTGTGGGCGGTCCACCATACTGTAGCATCTCCCTTGAGCATAAATCCGAAAATCCTAGCCCGTATGCTGTCGTGAATCCATAAAAGTCCGTGAAGTTTCTCGTGCGAAAGGATCCACTTCCCAGCTACCTTTGGGTCTCCGCCTCCATGATAGTAGCCTAACTGAAAACGAACGAATTCCTTAATCAACTTCGCCTTAGCTGATAAGAAGGTCTCGAATGTGATCTCCTGGGGTGGGATCAGTGTAGGTGTCACGGCCGGTGTATTCGATGGTGTAATGATTGCTGGCAGTATCTCGGTGGTAGTGGTCGTGAGCGGGGTCGCCTGAACAATCGAGGCGACAATTGTCTGCTCTACAGTAGTGGCGGCGGCGAGTGCGGCAGGGGCCGGTGTGGCCTGTGCATGCGCTCGAAGTAATCGAAGAATCTCCTCGAGCTGCAAACTATGAAGTGCGACCGTGTCGCATAATGTATGATCCGAGTCGGCAGGTGTCGAGCCGCTCATCTGGCCCCCATCATCCGTTTGAAGAACTGGGCGTCCATCTATGTCGGATCTGCAGAACGCGAATGTGCCGCAAATCAGCGTCGTAATACGTGTACATAAGTATTACGATCAATATATACGCATATAAGTCCCGGTACTACCCGCTCACTTTGCTTCCCAACTAAAGTTCTAAGTTATGATCTTTGGGTTTCTACATCTAATGTTTGTTGTTAAGTTTTATTCGGTTGTATTAAACTTTCCCCTAAGTTCGCCTGAACCTAAGCTTTGATACCAACTGTGATGATCCCAAATTTCGAGGCAAATCAGGCACCACCACGTCGTCGGACACGTCACCAAGCCATGCCACATCACCTGCACGCCTGTCTATGACGGCCCGCGAACTTACCACCTGATACTCCAACTTAGTAAATTTTGAAGCTTAAATGATTATTTTAGGAAAATATAGTTTTATAACTTAATTCATTTGTTTCGATTTATTTAAGTTATTTTAGTAGTTGAAGTCTTAATAACTTGCATATAATTCATGTAAATAAGTTATGCATTAATTAACAACCTATGTGGTGGAAACCCAACAAAATGACACCATGTATATCAGTTAAGGTGACAAAAATGTATAATAGGTGTCGATAAACATATATCAGGTAAAAGTCTCTCAAAAGATCCCAAAAAGTATATATATGTAAATAAAACACTTATGAGTAAGCTAGTGGAGACGCTTCAAATCAGAGGTAGTCGTTAATCACCGCCTTCCCCTGACTCCTCGTAGGATCTGCAACTTGCCACCAACAACAATGACAAGTTCCAGGTGAGTAAATCCCAGAGAAATTCAGTTAGTATTCACAGGAAATTCAAGAAAACGGCTACAATTCATGCATATAAAGTAAATGAACAAGAATGTAAAGCATGAATATAAGTCGTGAGATAATCAAGAATATGGAACACGAGTGTGGTGTATAACTGTCGACCCCTGTGACGTAAATACTAAACCGAGAAGGCCCTGGAGGTGAGGGAATCCATACCCCCTCTTCACGGTCAAAATGAGGAACTTTGTTGGTCGGAAGGTAGACTTCCGTCCAACGCCTTAAAAGAGAGAAAATCTGTGACGGAGGTGGGCCTCACGTCAACTCGCTCTCGCAATCTTCGACTCGCTGAGAGAAATTTCACGCATAGTCTAAGGTATGACCAACACCGTAGCAACAATCGGATCGTCATCAACGAGAGAGCCGGAAAGGGGTCACACCGTCCTTTCGACCATACACAGACACACGCGGGAATAGAGTAACATGAAAACTGAAATGGCGAAAAGTAATGTGAAATAAATAATGTACAATGAAAATAAGTAAATTCTAAGCTAACTTTCTCGTGGGTTTACTTACCTCAAACAATCGCAAAATGTCATTGATCAAATTTTTTTTAATCATTTGAAGAGGAGAGGGGGTAATGATGAGGGATGGGTTTAATGTGATGTGATGTGACAGCTAAATCCCATACTACCCCGTACACCCGCATTATGCGCACACCGCGACGTCGCACACTCTCGTAACTACGCGCGCACAACATGAACAAGCGCAAGTCTCAATTAGCGCGTCACGAATTATTAAATAATCATAAAATAATAAATACTCGCCACACAAAAATAACAAATCTCACCTCGTTAGGCGTGCCCTAGACTTTTTCGCGACGTCCGCGTGGGTCTGAGCTTATGATCTTAATCTGAAATTTGTCAATTAATCGGGATTAATTAGAGCGAGCCGTTACACTATGCCAAGGCACGTGCCAAGGCTCAACCTCGTATGCGCCCAGTGTAACGGCCCCGAAACTCGAGGTCGCTACGTGGGGAGGCGCTGGCCCAGCGGTCCCGTCCGATCCTTGACCCACTGGGTCCCACGCGCCACTGACGCCATTTCCACAACACGTCTCCTCGATACGCGTGTTAACTCTCTTCGTTAAACATTATAAACAACAACGGAAGTCTTAAAAGAAGTAAAACAATTAAATTTATTTTCATATAAACATCATTTAATAGAGCAATTCCTATTGTGGAAAACCCGGGGAAAGTACTCCGTATATATATGCGACAATATTAAACAATAATATATACGAGTACAATATCTATTCAGTCTCTCATTTCCCAAAAACAAGCAAAATATCAAAATCAAACGTACTGGTAGGTCCTTGACCGCGGGCATTCCGATAAAGTCGCCCAAAATGTCCTTGCCCCTACTAGCAGGGTCTGCACTCGACCATCACCAAAAAGCATGGATGGAGAGTACAGTTAGTAAGATTCCAACAAAGTACACCGAGCACTTATGAGAAATATAGACGATATCAATAAACATGTCAATTAATCATGCGAACTAAACATGCAACTGTGCTAAGATCATCACATGAGTAAATAACATGAGAAACAAACCGTGTACTCCTCCCGGTCACACTAAACTGGACGACAAACCCCCAGGATCCTTTCAGTGAGTGCCCCACTTCCTTTCACTTGGTAACGGCCCAGCCCGCCGACAGGTCCACACAGGCCCGAAACCTACGGACTGGGGCGCACATGATCCTTTTAGTTGAAACACCCACTTCCTTTCACATGGTTACCCGCGTACAGCCTAGTGTGCCATAAGTACAATACGAATAACAAAAGTCTCGACCCCCAACCCAAATGCGTCACGGAAATCAATAACAAGGAATAGGGGGAATATCATCCAATAACCACGAATAGGCAATCAATGATAGAAAAGTAAACCCTCAGTGACTTTCAGAAGGAATCTTACGTGCACAATAACAAGGAATATGAATCAACGATAGAAAAGTAAACCCTCAGTGACTTTCAAAAGGAATCTTACGTACCTCAAACACGCACTCGCACGCATCTCGATACGCGCACCCGACACCTTACTATAGCGTCCTAAGTCCCTGGTGTCCATTTGTACATTTAGCTACTAAATCATTCGAATCACAATTTAGAATTAGGTGAAATACACCTCACCTCAATCGCGTCGTCGACATTCGTCGATTCACGCCCCGATCGGTCCGACAACGCTTTCGCGTCACAAGCCATTGCTGCGCCGCTTCTGCCGATGCTGCTGCGCTTGCTGACAAGCGCGCTTGCCATCAAGCGCGTTGCGTCGCTCGTCCATTCTAACGCTTTCGCTGCCGAGCGCCGCTGCCAGATTGCTGCCGCTGCTGCCGGCATGGCCTTGCTGATCGCTCGCCATTGCGGCCGCTGCCGCGATCCTCGCGCGTTGCCGCATGCGCGATCCTCGCGATCGCGATCCTCCGCGCATTCTCGCTTTGCGCAACCGCCGCCGAGCCACCTCGCTGCGCTCGCTCGTCGCGCCGCTGCTGCTCACCGCTTCCGCTCTGCCTCGCTGTTGTCTCGCTTCCGCTGTCGTCTCGCTGCTCTCCTCATGCTAGCTCTGCGAGCTGCTTCCGCGCGCCGCCATGCTAGCTGTCTTGCACGCTGCTCACGCTGTCTGCTCTCGGGTCGATCGCCGCCGTCCGTCGTCTCCGCGAGCCGATCCGCCACCTCTCCTCGTCGTCACCTCACGATCTCTCTCTCCCCCGATCTCTCACTCTCTCCATTTCTCTCATCTCTCGGTTCTTCTTCTCTCTCTCTCTTCTTTTTCTTTCTTTTCTCTCTCTTCATATATATATATATATATATATATACATATATATATTTATATATATTTACATTTTCTACTTTCGATTTTCAAATCAAAAGTGTCCTCGAGATTCGTGTTGCACGAATATAAATGCAACCTCAATAATTTCACATTTTTGTCCACCGCCTCTATGCTTAACCAAAATTGTCTCGAGTCTCGCAAATTTACGTATTTCGAGACAAATCCAAAAACATATTTATTTTTATGCTTTCCTTAAAAATCCGAACAGCTCGCATCTCGAGGCACCAACCCGCCTCATTTCTAAAATCTCGATACTCGCTTTACACGCATCACGAGACGTATCCAATGTACACATTAAACCACATAACGCGACTATCTCGGTCCCACGTTGGCACGCGATTCGAGACGCGTCTCCGTTCGTGTTTCGACTCACCGAATTCTCCGCGTATACGCTTCTCAACAATTAGCACCTCCACTTGAGATTCGGACATGCGCACAACGACAATGGGTCCCACGTACGGCCCTTAAAATGACACGTGGCGAGAGTCGAATTTTCGGGCCGTTACACCCAGGCACCGTGCCTTGGCGCGCGCCAAGGCGCGACCTCGTCCATGCATGTGCGCTGCCTCATCCGTCCTGCATGCAACCAAACTTCATGGAACCACCCAAGTTCTCCAAAACTCGGTCATTTGCTAGGTTTCTCGCTGCCTAGCTAGCCTAGCCTACTTGGGTCACGCTATTGAGGACCTGATAGCAAGTCATTAAATGAAGCTAGATCTTTAAGTCTCCTAGTGTAACATCATCCAATGTGAGTTATTAATTAGTTTAGCTAGAAGTTGTATTTACATATTCTTTTTATTATTTGATGTTGTTGATGAATCTGAAGTTAGGATTGAGCAAGAATTACCAAAGTGTGCTTATGTGACCAATTTCTTGTAAGACCCAATCACACCACCTCGTACATAATTTGACCATAGATCTCTCTAAGTTATTTGCTTTTATCTTATAATTTATAGACACCTTTTTAACTTGGATACCATTTAAAGCTCTTAAAGAGTCATTAAATTAGTGAGGCTATGATTGCAATAACTACACTAAAGGCCAAGCTTGCACACATTATATCTTTAGATAGTGCTAGTCTACTACTTCATCCTCCATTAGATGATATTCTTACTCGGCTAAGCTTTTAAATCTTGAACAACAGAAAACTTAGGTCATTGAATGACTTTTGACCTCATTCTATTGGAAATGGAAATGGGCTTCAGACGACCATTTGTACATGAAATTAAGACATTAACAATGCCAAATGACAATTTTTACTTGTTTTATATGTTTCAAATTATGAAGTAATGAAGTCTAGATTCACTATTAATCAGTTAATAGTATGGTCATTAGTTTTTTTTTGAAAAATAAAATGATGTTTGAGGCTTTTTGGCTATGTTATCGGGACATTTAAAATGTCATAGATGTCGTTAGGACATTAAAGACGCGAGAGAAGTTGCATAGTTGATTTGAAGCGGTTGGAGACCGAGGAACTTGGCTTAAGACCTTGATTTGCATTGTATTATTATAAGTAAAACCAGCTAGGAAATGCACAGTAGTTCATTTGAGCTTATATTTTATTGATATTATATTGTGCCACTTTCTTGGAATTCTCACCATTGTATGAGTGTCCGAGAGCCAAGTGAGTCATGAGAGTGTCTTTGATGGAGTTTTCACCGACTTGCAATTGGGGCCATAACCTCGAGTCACTGGATTGTTTGGTCAGAATGAGATGTGTTTTATCCCGGGCACCGTTGATACCCCTCATTTGCGATGGTCTAGGTACGGCAGTCGTTACCACGTCCTAGAACCCGAGTATGCTTGGCGTTGCTGCAACGACTCTGACCCTGTGGCACCCGCACTCGGTAATCTTGGATTACTTGGGCACCTCTCTATTGTTTATTTTGACATTCATTTCTCGTTGTACTTTCATTTTTACAATCTTATTACCATGCATTCCTTATAGCTTTCTTTCTATCCACATGACTTTTAAACTGCTTTATTTATTTTGAATTATTGTTTAGATCCTACTAACTTTTACTCACTAAACTCGACATTCATGTATTTGACCAAATGCAGATCCGCAGCCAAGCAAAGGCAAGGCGCCGATACTTGGCGATTTACTATGAGGATATTAGAGTAGCCCTCATCTACTCACTTATGTAGGTTTTTTTTTTTTTTTGACTTTTTTGTATTACCTATATATGTTGTTTTATCACACTTGGAATACTTGTTTGGGTTGAGAGATACACTTGACTTGTATATCATTTTACTTAGTTATTACAATTGACACCAGATATACATGATAACATATGTTTACGGGGTTCCACATTTAAGATGTCCGACTCTTTTATGTTATTGACGAGTTATTTAACGTATTAATTGCTTCCATTAATTTGTAAAACTTGAAAAATACTAATAACTCGACGTAAAATTATTAATTTACTTATATGGATGGATTAACTAGACCTGCGTTGACTTTGCGAGGCTGGCTCGGGGGTCCACGTGAGCTTAGGCCAAGCGGGGTCCAATTTGTGGGAAATTGGAGTCGTCACAAAGGTCGTCGCACTTGGTCTAGCCTCACGGAGCTTGGAATCCTGGTTTCGCCTCTGGTGGTGTGTATGAAAGCAACATTAAATAATATCTCCTACGAAATACATGATAATACATACATGTAGGTAAGATAAAAAAAACATTATATTTATAAAAAAGATTTAACACAAAATTTGTTGTAGTTTTTTTTTTTTTTTTACAAAATAAAAGTTTATTTTTTATTTTTTTTATTTTGAAAAACTTTGTAAGACAAAAGTTGCTATAGGCTGAAATGAAAACATAATAAATTACTTATAAAGTAATTGTTATTTCAATTAATAACATGTGATATCTATCAAATGGTACATTGTTGGAATTAAAAATTATTAGTATTTAAATGATTTTTTTTTCTCGAGAGAGCAATGAAAAATATCCCAATTTTTTTTTTCAGTGGCATTGAAGAACATATTGTATTATTTGACAAAAAAAGGTGGCATGTTATATTCTACATTTCTACATGATTATATTAGGCCACGGTTATTTGGACCCACGCTTTGCTCCCTTTACCCCATTACTTCACTATACCTTATTTTTAAATTCTTTTACTGCTTTTACCCATTTTTTGTAAATTATTCCAAAACTACCCCTCACCCTCAACGAATGTTTACCCCATCTCCTACATTTATACCAACATCCCTCAATCTTCTTCATTTCTCGGTTTTAGTCATTGTAAAGCGTTTGTACTAGGTCACCAAGTGTCGTAGGAGTATTTTTTTTTGTTGAACAAGGTCGGATGTGGTCGCGTCGTGTCCAAGAAGTGAAAAAGTGTCCCTTGCGGGGTTCGGTCGACTTCGACCAACACCTCTAAAGAGGTAACGACCGACTCCGACCGACACCTCTAGGCCGACTCCGACTGGTGATGCGAAGTGAACTTGATTTTAATTGGAGATTGAGGGATCCAGCCAAGACCTCTAAAGATGTGTCGGCACTGTGTGTCCGACACCTCTTCAAAGCTGTCGGCCCTATTTGGACGACACTCGCGGGTAACAAGAACGAACAAAAAAACTTCAAAACTCCTAAACAAATACATGATAATGACAAAAAATAGTGGATTTTACTCGGAATTGCTTGATATTTTCGATTGCGTCGAGACTTTATATCCAAAATGCAAGATTTAACTTAAAATAGAAGCTCTAAACCCAACGATAAAATTACAAACAAGATTGACTTAAAAAAGTAAAAAAAAAACTCAAAAAAAATCTCAAAATCGATACAAAAATAGATAAGGAATGCACCAACGACATCGAATCGATGTGGTTTTACTCAAATTTTGTTGGATTTGAGTTGGTGGTGAGAATGCGATTTGAAAGAGGGGTAACCGGGGTATACGTGAGTGGGGTAAGTGTGATATGTATGAGTAAAAACTCTTTTGTGTAGAAAGACAGTTCGGTCATTTCATTAAAGGCTGAAAAAAATTGAAAATTGAAGTAAAAGGAGCAAAATGTGGGGTCTATATATCCTGTGCCTTATATTATATGCCACAATTTGACGTTATATTAAAGTTTAAAGCTAAGAAATAGCAGTTATGAAGATGATATCAAACAGATAGACAGTAGACCCCTCCTTACACACTTCCACAGGCTGTGCAGAGGGCACACTTGATCAGGTAGAAATCAACGTCACTCATTCCATCACAGAACAAAACTCAGTACTGTTCAATCCATTCAACGCAAATCTCGATGAGAACCCAAAGACCCACACCCGCAGTCACGACACTAATAAGGACGCTCGGAGCATCCTATCAAAACAACCACAAATATACAAAGACCTGCACAGTTGTCGAGCGTCGTTGGGTCACAGCTAGATTTCGCAGGATCTTAGGTGAATAACCATTTTTTATGTTGATCAACAATAACAAAACACACAAAACCCACACACACGTTAAACAGTCCTTAGAGTCCATTCAGATGTCGTTTCACAACCTCGATGCAGCATCCGAGGGGCTCTAGTACTTGTCCTTTTCTTTGTTGTAATGTATGACTGTATGTGATTTTATAATTTTATGTCTAATTTATTCCTTAGACTCGTATGGTATGGTATGTATTCGTTAACAACAGACAAAGTACACACACCACCTCTCTTAACCACATCGTGGGCTAATCTTCGCTGTCATCACTGTACAGCAAATGCTCTCTAGTCTGCCCCCCAACCACACATTTCCTCTGAAACCCTCACGATCACATCTCCATCGCCTCCTCCACCGTCGATCCCGTTGACCGGTCAATCCCCCGGGCCCACTCGCGTGCATGCCTAGGGAACAGAGCGTCCTAGAGAGAGATAGAGTCTGTTTTGTGTTTTTGTATGTGGAGAGAGAGAGAGAGCGAGATCAGTCACTGACAACATACATACTGGAGAGGGAGAGAGAGAGAGAGAGAGAGAGAGAGAGAGAGAGAGTAATTGTGAAAATTGGGATTTCATTTGGTGAGAGCGAGAGAGGGTTTTGGTTTTGGAGTTCGATTTTGATTCCGAATCCCATTTGTTGTTTGTGGAGAGATTCGATTTGGATTGTTTGATCTGCGGAGGCGGAGATGGAGGACATAGAGGAGGAAGAGGAGGAGAAGGGATCGGAGGAGGAGAGCTTGGGCTCGAGTTTGACGATGGAGAAGGTGGCGGCGGCGAAGAAGTTCATCGAGAACCACTATAAGGCGCAGATGAAGAACATCCAGGAGCGCAAGGAGAGGTAATTGTGAAAATTGGAATCGCTACTCTCTCTAGATCTTTCTCTTGCTTCGATCTCGATTTGAATTTGATTTCAATTTGTGGAATCTGATTGATTTGAGATGGAATTGTCGACCAACGCAACGCCGCACCGCGATCTGGTTTTGGTGAGGAATTAGGTCACATGCATTTACTTGAACGGTTCATTGGATTGGAATGATTGGTATGGATTAGTGGTTTAGGAGTTTCAGTAATTAGTTATGTATTGGTTCATTGAGATTGTAGGCTCTGGAGGTTGTTGTATTGCGATTATTGGTAGGAATTTCTCTGTCTATGTGTTGTATTGTCAAAATCTCATGAGGATCTTAACCAATACACTAGAGAAATGATGCAGGTGTTCGAGTTGACTTAGAAATTCTATTGATTTGTCGATACCATTACTCGGTACAAGTGCATTTTGGTGAGGAATAGTGGAGTGAACGTTCGATAGTTGGGAATTAGGTACAATACAAGTCTTGGCAGAGTTGATGATTCTAGGCCAAGGCGATGTATCTGCGTGACTCGACATTAGTGATTATTAGGTTATTTTAGTGTCTCTTTACATCTCATGGCCATTTTGGTTGTTACAAAAGATTTGGAGTCTGCGCGTTAGCATTAACATTGTCAATTGTGAGGTACTCATCACAACTAAATGTCCTCCACCATACAAGTTTTTTTGTCTATTGAATACTAGTTGGGATGCCCTGCAATTCAAGTTGGTTTTGGCCTCTTTTGTTCCTCATCAGTAATCAAGTTCATCACAAAACCAGTTCAGCTGACCTTTCCTCATTCAATTGGTGATTATTCATATTTGGAGCCTACATGGATATCCACATTTTTAATGTTGAACATAGTATCTTCGTATCATTTTTTATAAGAT
The DNA here is from genome assembly GCA_039657365.1 of Stephania yunnanensis. Lineage (NCBI taxonomy): Eukaryota > Viridiplantae > Streptophyta > Magnoliopsida > Ranunculales > Menispermaceae > Stephania > Stephania yunnanensis. The sequence continues at coordinate 10,037,349 of CM077584.1, read as the reverse complement.
AGTAGGGATGTACTACAATTCATGTGATCTTGGTTCAGGATGTTATCAAACTTGAATAAGAGTTCGCCTTCAAAGTCCTGTTGTGGTGGGTTTTGAATGATGCCCATCATCTAGGTTTTAATCTTTCAAATGCCCCCTTCTCATTTTGCTCCACTTTTTTATAATTGATGCCAGGACTACCATTTAATGAATTCTTTTGGAGCTATTTTGGTAAAGAAACAAGTACTTTTGCTATACAAAAGACTTCTAAACTCGGCTGGTTTCACATAAATCTGGAATCAACCACTAGCAATTTTTGTTAATAAAACTTTGGTTGGGCAGTGTCCACAGTCCATTAATTATAAACTTTGTTTTATTCAAGTTCATGTTCTATAAAGGTCATATTTATTCGACTGAAATTTTCAAAATTAAAAAATTAAGGTGCTCTGAAGGATGCCCAAGAATGGAATACATAGTTAATGGTAATTTATAGAGATTTAAATTCGTTGGATACATATGGGTTGTTCACTAAGTGTCGTTACTTCGTAGTGTTGAATCCTGGAATTTATTGTTTCTTATGGTTGACAATGTTGGATAATTGTAAGACTATTAGAACATGAAGGGATTACTGGAAAAACATGAAATTCACACTCATTTTGTAGTATTTTGCTGCTATTTTTCTGTTGTTAAATGGGTATGTCATTCATTACTGTCGATACTCTTATTGCTGATAATGTACCACTGTTTGTAAAATTATTATACTATCGTCTGGAGTTTATCTGCACAGAAGACCTAAAGTTGATAAGACGTGTGATATTATCTTTTGATCTTATTATGCTCTTACAACGATTTGGTTTTGTTTCAGACGATGGGTATTGGAAAGGAAATTGGCTTCTTCTGATGTTCCTCGCGAAGAACAAATCAGTCTAATTAAGGAATTAGAACGGAAAGAGACCGAGTTTATGCGATTGAAGAGACATAAAATATGCGCTGATGACTTTGAACTTCTAACCATTATTGGTCGTGGAGCTTTTGGAGAGGTCTGTGATATCGACTGCGACTTATTTAGATTTTTAGAAATCAATGTGTACAGTTGTAACATGCAGGATTCTCATTTAGAGTTTATGCAATATGGTGCCTACAATATTAGAATTTTATTTTATTTCTTCCTCTTCATATATTTGGGAATCGTAGTTCATGTTGTTGTGTTTCCTCATCTTCCATATTTGCAGGTCAGACTATGTCGGGAGAAGATATCTGGAAATATTTATGCTATGAAGAAGCTGAAGAAAACAGAAATGCTTAGCAGGGGCCAGGTAGTGTCAATGCACCCTCATCTTGACTCCTCAAAATTTCATCTTCCACGATAAGTTCTTGTTTGCTATCTATTGCTTACTTGTTTCTTCTCTCATACCTTTACTGGCTACTGTTCTGTGCAGCATGTTGCCTATGAATGTATGTGAAATAATTTTTCTCCACTTTCTACATAAATACTTTTACTCTCTTTTTTATGGAGAAAGGTATAATGCTTAAGCATTTGGCAATTAACACCAATGGTTAAAAAATCACGGAAAAATACAATACGGTGAAGCTTGTTGGGCATTGTTTTTCTTGCACGAGATTAAATTCCTCCTCACTTTAAATGTCAAAAAATCAAAGTCTTACGTTCTTTAATGATTGTCATTCACATTTAGCTTAATGGTCTTTTACCAAAAATGGTGCTTATATAAACGGTCTAAACTGGTCCAGTGGTTTGCTTTCTAGTTAGACCAAGGGCTTGGTGGTAGTTGGGTTAGTCCAATCTTAGATTAAGTTCTGAGGTTTCATCGTGCTGGCGGTTTTTCTCTTCGACCTTGTTCACCATGGTTTCTCTTTCACTGTGCTCCTTGAGGCAACACACTTGAACCTGTCAAGTTGGGAAGACGACATTGAGTAGTTGTTGGGCAACTCAAGGCGAAAGGATGGTGCTTGTGATGGCATCGCAATGGTGTGCATGTCCTCATCCTATGGTCTATAGGTGCTACACAGTTCTTTATGGGATCACGGTGTTAACTTTCAATTTTTCTCAAGTTGTCCGCATGTCATCTGTTAAGTTGGTGGACAGCGGACCATGAAAATTTGAGATTTATCCTGTGGTCTTTGTTTTGTATAAATGCTCCCTTGAATGTGTTATTTTGTTCTTGGATGTGTTACTTGGGTTCACTTAATTATTTATATAGTTTCTGTGGATTACTCCACAACAATCTGTTTAATCATTGATCGGTCTTGCTTTATTTTTCTTCTTAAACCTTAGGTTGAACATGTCAGAGCTGAAAGGAACTTGCTTGCAGAAGTTGCTAGCCATTGCATTGTGAAACTGTACTATTCATTTCAAGATGCTGAATATTTATATTTAATTATGGAATATCTGCCTGGTGGTGACATGATGACTTTGCTGATGAGGGAAGACACCTTAACTGAAAATGTTGCTAGATTTTACATCGCTCAAAGTGTCCTAGCAATTGAATCCATTCATAAACATAACTACATCCACAGGTTGGTAGCATAATGCCTTCTTTATTTGAGTTTAATTTAGCCAAGCCTCGTATTAACAGTGCAATATTATCTTGCGGGTTCCTGTGAAATTTAGTTGTGCTGTTGGTCAACTTGTTGATTAGCTCCTATGCGAATGTGCTTCAGCGTAAATGAACTAAAAAATATAATACTGCATGAAAATGGTATTTTATCTAAATCTCATTCTGATGCTTGGCATGTTGACTGGCAATTCCATTAATATGCAAATGGTTTATGTCACCCGGCTATTCACTTATTGTAGAAATATTTACTTATATTTTATAAACACTCTATTACCACTTCAAATTCATCTTGTTACATTGTTTAGTACTTTTGCTGATTTAATTTTCGCCAAGTTTGGCTACACATTGAAATTTAATCTAGTCGCGAGTTTGGTTATCATTTTTCTCACATGCTTCTTAAATGATTCATTTCCAGAGATATTAAACCCGACAATCTTCTATTGGACAAAAATGGGCACATGAAGCTTTCTGATTTTGGTCTTTGCAAGCCTCTTGATGCTTCAACTCTGTCTACTCTAGATGAGAATGAACCCATGGAAGATGAAAACCCTAGGGAATCAATGGATGTTGATGGGTGTTTTCAAGATACAAATAATGGGATTAGGTGGAGAAGTGCCCAAGAACAACTTCAACACTGGAAGATAAACCGGAGGAAGCTTGTAAGATAAATCTTACCCATTTCATTTTACATATTTTTGTATAAGTGCATGATTCCAGAAATGATATTATATGGCCAAAATGTTTCTTGGGTCTGGTTTTGTTGTTTGAAATAGTATTGATGTATCCAAGTACAGAGTATTTCCTTAAAAGCAAAGCATATGAATTTGGTTACTCAAGTTTTGCTCAGAAAACAAGTTGGTTTCAGAAACCTGTAAAAGCCAATCTTCTATGTTTTTCCAACTTGTATCCTGAGTTCTGAATCACAGATCAAGCAGTCTTAATTTTCATATGTCATAACTTTGTGTTTTGAAGCACAGATCAACGCTGTCTTAATATTTCATTTGTGATAATCTTGTGTACAGTACCCTCCTACACTCTTACATCGTTTCTTAATTTATTCTGACATAGAGAGAAAAGCCTCAAAATGGTCTGATGACCCTCTGAGAATTCTTTATCAGAAAACCCTGAGGTGCTGGAGTGAAACATTACTGTAGATCACGTTTTCTCTAGATTGGTGTTTAATTTCGCTATTTCCCTTAATAAGGATGACATTGGACTCACCTTTATTTTTATTTTTATTTTTTCTTATCAGTGTTGCTCTTCATTCTATTCTTTCCTTACTGTTATTTGATCAGACCCTTATGTTTTTCTAGGCATTTTCTACTGTGGGTACTCCTGATTATATTGCTCCGGAAGTGTTGCTGAAAAAGGGCTATAGCATGGAGTGTGACTGGTTTGTTGATTTAACACTACTGTTTCTAGATTGGTGTGTTCTATGCAAATTATCTTTGGTTCTTTTTTTTTATTTGTGGCTATAAATGTTTTGATTTTCATGGAACTTTAAGTTACCGTTTAGTTTGTTGACTGCTCTAATCTTGTTGCCATTGCAAAGGGAGCCCCTTCCTCATAATTAACTGTTTTTGGTACATGTAAAGTTATAGTCAAATTTTGGAAGAATATGGAGGTGGAATTTGATTATTTCTTGATCTGTCACAATGGTGCTACTCAGCTTCAGTCTGATGAATCACCTAGCGCCTTGCACTTAAGATCACTGATAAGCACTTTTCTTGTTTATTTGACTTATCTAATGAGAAAATGCTCATTATACTGAGCCTTTTTTGATGTGTGCCAAAGGTATGTGATGCTCACCAAAGAGATCGATTATGGAAGTCATATTTAGGCCTTTTTTTTTTTTTCTTTTTTTTTATTGTGTGTGAAGTTGAACTCTAACTTCCCCTAAATGAAGGAAATGCACGTCTTGAGGGGAAGTTGTCTATTTTTAGACAGAATGGCCCCTCTGAAAAACATCTCTAGACATCGTCCAATTTGGTTCTTTTAGGAACTAGGTCACATTTCAAGTTCTATGAAGAATCATATTGGTAGTTTTTTTTTAATAGATATATTTTTTGTGTTTATAATTTTGTTTTTCAAAAAAACATAGTTGGATGTTTTATGTTCTTTATTATTTTTCTAAAAGGATTCAAATTACAACTATTTTATGTTTTATTATGCTTATTATTAATTTCATTTTTGTTGGGTATAAGTATGTTCTTTTTACTAGTATAATTAACTGAAAAATTGGTTACTAGTAGTCTAATAATTTATGATTTGAAAATGATATTAGTTTAGTTAACTCAAAAAATTCTTTTAAATGGCATTTTAGTCAATTACAATAATTTATTCTTTTTAAGATATCTAACTTCCTGGGAAGTACAAAGCTCAACCAAACGCACAAACATCAATTTCTTGGAAGTGTACTTCCTAGAAAGTTGGGATAATGAGCCAAATGACACCTGATTGAGAAGACTGATGGAGGTATAAGGAGAAAAATAAGTGCCAATAGGTCTTGTATCTAATCTTTGTTGATAGAGATGTAGACTATGGTATTGTGTGGGTTAGGTAGAGAAGGGTCACAAATTGAAACTATGATAGATAAGACTAAAATGTTGAGTCCCGATGCAATCCCTACCCGACGAAAAAATGTTTATTTAGAGCTCCCTAAATGAGTAATTGCTTGTTTATAGGTCCATATGTAACACTAGTTGTCTATTAGTTACCGCGATCCATGTCCAATGTATGCTTCAATCATGCTAATGAGCTTTTAGGTCCTTTTGTAACCCTTAAGCCTTGTTTGGTTCCTTTGCCCAACTTCTTCAAAAGTGAACTTCCCAGGAAGCACAATTTCTGGGAAGTTGGCGTATGTGTGGTTGAGCCTTGTGCTTCCAAGGAAGTTGTATATTTAGAAAAGAATAATTTATTGTGATTTACTAAAATGTCCTTTAAATGATTTTTGAATTAACTAAAGTAACATATCTATTTTCAAACCATAAAGTACTAGTAATTTTGATTTTTCAATTAGTCAAACTAATCAAAAGAACGTATGCCCGTAAAAAATTAAAGTGAAATTATTAATGAACATATAAAACATAAAATTGGTGTAATTGAACTCTTAAGAAATAGTTAACAATATAAAAATAAATGCATACACAAAAAATGTCTTTTGTTAAATATTTTAAGAAAAACATCCAATTGTGTTTCTTTTAAGAATCAAATTGCATGAATATTGTGTTGCTTTCATGGAGTGTTTAATTTTGTTCAAAAAACGTAACTTCTCCTTATCCTTAAGGGGGCCCAGTGCACTTCCTTAAGGGGGCCCAGTGCACTTCCCCCATGTGGGGGAAGTTGGAGCCTGGAGGTTTCAACTTCTTGGGAAGTGAGATAGAAAACATAACCAAACAGGGGAAATTGACACTTCCCAGGAGGTGCACTTTCCTTCCAACCAATCATGTCGTTATTGAGTGAGACCATTAAGACCATGTTATAAATGCATCTCATTGTAATTGAAAAGAGAATTTCATATCACTAATGTTAGGAAATTATGCCCTAAGGGCATCTACAATGCATTGCACCAAAATGATGTAACTTTTGCACCATTTTTGGTGCAAATAGTGCACAAAATACTATTCCCATCACCAACCCAACTATACTATCTTTTACACTAAATAGTAATCATTTCAAATCAAACAATATTTTTAATTACTATTTTAACATGTGGACCCCACTAATACCATTCTCATCGCCTAAAACCTACCCAAATAAATATATATATATGGGCCCCCACTTGCACCAATTTGGTGCATTGTTTGGCGTTGGGTTGGAGGGTTGGAGTGCAACCCAACGCCAAACTCCCAATCCAGCGCTATAATAGCGCTGGATTGGAGATGCTCTAAACCTTTTCATGGGTCGGGCTTGGGTCGAAAAGTCTTTGCCCAAGCCCAGCCCACCACTTACGTGGACCTAATGTAAAAAACCAAAATCCCAAGCTCAACCCAAGAAGCCCACTATACAATAATTATTCATTTCATGGAATTGTTTTATATGCAATTATGCATATAGGCACATGTAAAATGCAAATAGGAAAACAGTAGCAGCAGCAGTTGGAGATAAAATGAAAAAAGTTGATCCCAATGACTTGTACAAATTATAGTTTATTCAAAAAAATAAATAAAGGGAATTGATTGAAATGGCTGAGACATACGCAACAATGTCTTAAAAATGTGTTATTTAAGGAACTTATTTACAATAGATCTAGGACCCCTGTGTGTTAGAAATAAGAAAGATATACATTTGTAGCTCTTGATACAATGGAATGGAACCTCAAAAAAAAAAAAAAAAAAAAGATACAAATATACAACACAATGGAGAAAATGAATTCATGTAGATGACTCATATATCGGGTAAAAAGACTTCTATTGAGTTATGTTAGCCTCTTCAAGTTTATAATCTTGATGGAAGTCCATTTAGTGTTGGGGGTTGTTTTTATGAGGTGCCTAGTTGTTAGTTATGTTTAATTAATTCAACCGGGATCTTGATTTCCTATGTTCTGAGTCTTTTAGGAATTTTTTAATTTTATAGGATTGATAATCTGGGAATTACTTTTTTTTTTTGCAAAATTTAAAATAATAATTTTGAAGACAAAGTCAAATTAATTTTCTTCATTCAACAGAAAAATGTTTTGTTTGATACACTTCTATTCTGTTTTGATTCCTATCTGCCCCTAAAAACTCATCGGATGGATTGACCCATTTTAGGCTTTGATGGTACAAGATTCATACCATTAAGTATGTTTCCAATTTCTTCCACATGGACAACAACTTCTTGGCCGATTTTAATGTTTGGTATCCCTTGAAAGAAACTTTTAAGATAGGGCTCATTGGAAAGAAAGCACTACCGGGAAAAGTAAGGATGCTTTCACCAGATTAACCTTGTTCTTATTTCAATTCATAAGTTCTTATTTTCCAAATGAAAGCCAGAAAAGGCATTTTTGTGATAAAATAGAAAGGTATTGCTTTCTTAATTTAGCTTGATGGCATGAATAACGATTTGCTTTAGGGTGTATAGAATTTTCATTAAAGCCATAGATTGGTCAGAAATCAATGATATGGCTGAAATGGTTGTTCAAATTACGTTATGGATGGCAGATGATTTGAATACCTTTGATTTTCTTCAACATAATCGGTAAAAGTATTCTGAATTATTGTCCTCAAATCTTTTGCGTTTCTGCTTATATATATTATCTGAATGGTTGGGAGTAAGTAGTGTTGTAATAAGTGGATTGCTTGAGCATTCGATTCTATGCATAACTTATAATGAAGTTTCAAGATGTCGTAGGTTTGGCTTGATCACTTTGCTTAGGTACTGCACTCTTCGTTCTTCTGAGGCTTATGGATTAGACTAATGTGGCCGTGGTGAATTGATAACCTTATGCATCGTTAAAGACTGCTGGCCTTCAAGAGTATTGCTGAAGTTGCCTCCCAGCTATTGTTTTTAAATTTTCGTAGAGGGAAATAATAATGTCTTTGTGGAAAATATCACATTTGAATTTGTGAATATCATGTCCAACAACTTCATCCATTGTATTTGTGTCCAACTTGGACTTAGATATTTATTGACAAGTTTTGTCTTCTGGAGTTTCACACTGGAAGTGCTGTGTGTTGTCTGACTTCTTAATAATTGATTGATCGTTACTCTTGGCCATGGCTTTTATGTTTGCCATCTTGAACTTATTTTTGGAGTGTTATCACGTGTGCTTGTTTTTGTTGATTGTTGACGCGGGATTATTTCTGCTATTTGCTGTTATTTATGAATTTCTTGCAGGTGGTCTCTAGGGGCGATAATGTATGAGATGCTAGTTGGCTATCCCCCATTTTATTCTGATGATCCAATAGGCACATGCAAAAAGGTCACATACTGTTGACACAATTTAATGCAGTTTAAATTGTTTCATGTTTGAAGAAATTCTTATATGTTCGTCTATCACCAGTAGACCATTGCAAGGAGCTACTTGTTTTTCATTTTCTATTTTCTTCTTGTATCATTCGTTCTTGTTGCTTTTACTCTTCCTAATCAGTTGTCGTAATGTTTGATCTTGGGAAAATGATCTTTGTTTGAATTATATCTCTGAATTAGTGGATGCTAAATATTGGGCTTGTTTGTAAGATGTTTTTAGTTTGCCCAAACTCTGAAAGTCCAATAAACTTGAAAGAGTTCCCAATTCATAATTACCAATATGAAAATTTTTAACCTCTTTGAATTTTAGTTGCATTGAACTAATCAATCTTTTTAATCATACTAATCTCCATTTCATGTTTATCCATTTTTTTGTATGCTATTATAGATATTCGGAATAAACAATATACCCGTAATGAACCTGATATTTAATGGGTTTTACTGAAATGGAGTCTTATTATATTTTTCATCCCCAATGTTCTAGGTCCATACGACTGAAAATCTATTCTTACTACTTGATCTATTAGCTCTTTCCTTGTATGTCCAACTTTTTTTAAAAAAATCAAATGCGATTTATGCTCTCCCGTTATCTCAGTTCCTAGATAGGAGGCGGAAGGTCTTGTTAAATTCTGAAGACTGTACTTTGCTCAATCGTAGGCATGCATTCGTCCAGTGAATGTGTCATATGATGTTCATAATCTTCATTAGCATAAGTTCTGTCATAGAAGTTAGGTACTCCTAAATTCCTAATATTTGGAACCTTGACGAATACTATGAGTTGTTAAGTTCTTTGCCTTCTTCGAGGACTAAAAGAAAGCATTGCAAGGTTGCATGAAGTGAAAAGCATCATTGAATTCATCCGGAGGGTCTAGGCATAGATCTAAAACTGACTCTGTTGATGAACGCCAATGGTTCATCACATTTAAGTGAGAATGCAGAAGTCAAGTAGTAACATACTAATATTAGCTAGAAGGTAACGACCACTACCAATTTAAAATAAAAAACACAATGATACTTATATATTAAAAGAAAAAAAATTATTCAACTGTCAGAAAGTTAAAATACATTGTTACTCTGTATTATGTCTATTGTATTGTATTGTATGTTAATAACTTGCGTGTGGCTGTTGCTGCTGTTGATTGAAAAGAAAAAGGAGCGAGATAGAAGAAGAAGCATTTTCTCTCCCTCCCCCCAAAGATCGAATGGGGATTTGTCTATGTTAAAGTTGTGAAATGTGAAAGAAATAAGATGCAAAATTACGAAAAAAATTAATAAATTTTAAGAAAGAGGCAAACTCACTGATGCCTCAAAGTGTCTCATTTAACAACTTCAGTGAGGCTTAAGTCTTACTGTGCATATATTAGGCTCAAGCCTTACTGCATTCTTTCGTAAATAATAACTAATCTACAAACAAAGCATAAGCCTAAGTTATCCTTAAAAACATCATGGTAATGGAAATGAGATCGACAGAGAACCCTATAGGGGGCAACTGTGGAATTGTCTTGTGAATCATGGGTTAGACTTCGCTCATTGTAGAGATTCTATGTTGTGTCCTAAATTTCATGCTTGCTTATTTCTCCTAATATGTAGATTTCCATCGATCCAAGAGTTATTCCTTGGGTTGAAATCTGTAGCAGTTCTCATACATTTGTTGAAAAGGTTAAAAGAGATTGAAGATGGTTATTATTTGGGAGGAATCTTGGGTTGTAAAATCACAGAAGCATTTACTGTTGCTGTTTTCTATATGTCAAAGAGGAAAGATCCTGTGCTGGTGTGCTGGATTCTACAGGAAGCATATGGGTAATAGACGTGGAATATGCGGTTTCATGGAAATATAAGAATGCGTTTGGTTCAGAATCCAGAAATAATTTTTCGTTTCTTAATCTATTAAAAGTCCAAAAAAACAAAAAAAGAATTTTTTGTTTGGTTTATGAAGATCCATAACTTTTTGATGATCAACCCTGAAGAAGGTGGTAAAATGAAGAAAAAAAACAAAGATGAGGTTATGTAGTGTAATTACATGTTTGAGAGAAGATGAATAAAATATTTGTTTTGAAATGCTGACCACTGCTGAAATGGCTACAGGCCCACTTCTTATTGAAAGTGGTTTGATTTGGCCGAGCCTTGGTAATTGGGATAAATGATTGTTGCTATCAGCCAGTTAGTGACTAATTCTCTGATAGTTTGAAGGACGGGATGTGGGATAAACTGAACACATTATCACATTATACTGTATGCATTTTTTCCTTAAATGGAACTTATTCAAATTGAGCGTCAAGGCTGTTTTGGCGTATGGCATGTTTGCTTGCAATTCTGCCATAAATTTGTAATGACTATGAATACTGACATATTATTACAATTTTCGATTTCTTTTTCAATATACCACACACATAGTTGTCATTGGTTAAAATCATTTTGTTATGTGTATGGATCCTCTCTATTATGCATGAAGAGAAATTTCATCCTTATTTGACATAATTTGTTGATATTTATCAGATTGTGCACTGGAGAACTCACTTAAAATTTCCTGAAGAAGCAAGGTTGACACCTGAAGCAAAGGATCTTATTTGTAGGTTGCTGTGTGATGTCGATCATAGGTTAGGTACTGCTGGGGCAGACCAAATAAAAGTACGGTGACTTATTTTTTGTACTGTTGCTCCCTTTGCCCTTTCAATCATTCATTTTTTTATGACTTTGCAATTCAACTGGTTCAGGCTCATCCTTGGTTCAGAGGTGTTGTGTGGGACAAACTTTATGAAACGGAAGCAGCATTCAAACCAGAGGTCAATGGGGAGCTAGATACTCAAAATTTTATGAAGTTCGATGAAGTATGGTGCTACTCCATCCCTCATATCTCTTGCAATTTTGTTTTGCAGTCATTATTTCTTTGTCGAATTCTTTTGCATAGGATATTTGTTGGAATGAAGATTTAGTAATTCCTCTACCAATAACAAAAAAAATGTGATTCAATCATTCCATCTTGAAATCCTTTTCTTTCTTTCCTTTTATTTGGAGAACCATTCCATCTTGGATTCTGCATCACGAAACTAGAACAAAAACGATATGATGAATACGTGATGTTATGTTTTGTATGACCCGACAGCATTTGTTAACTTCTTTTTTTGTTTATTCATGAGATGCGACTTTTTATAGAAATTAATTGTACATATATGTTGTTGAGTCCTGAATGTCATGTCAAAAAAATAAAAGGCAAAAAACGTGAAAAAACTGTGTTTTAGTTTTGTTTTTTTTTTTCGAAAATAATGTTTGAAATCGTCAAAAATAATTATCTTTGTATAATATCATCAAGGTATGTGTACCTTTATTCATGCTTCCATAGATTATAGCCATGGCAATCTATGGTCATGCATATGATTTCAATTGAAAGGCCTGAGAGACTTGTTGCAAATATTCCATTTGAAACACAACTAGGATAATATCTTAATTTGATTTAAAATGATAATTCATTTGTCATCAAGTGCATTAAATCGAGCAGAGTGGAAGATTTTCATCCATGAAACCTACTCCAAGTAATTTGGGATTGGCTTTGTTGTTGTTGTAAATTGTCTGACATCAATTTCTTATTCAACTGTTTGTCACCACTTCAGTGTTCAATGGAGAGCAATGAAAGATTAGTTTGTGTAATCTGCATTATTCGGCAAGAAATTAGCTGGAACTCATAAAATTCATGGCAGTTTTAGCAACCAGCTTCTTAAGTTGTGTCAGCGGAATTAATCATTTAGAAAAACAAAAAATTTGAAGAAAATGGGGCCTTCAATATGCACCTTGGGTTTTGAATGACCTCTTAATTTTTTCTTCCTAGAAAAACTTGCTCTCCTTTTCTGTTAGAGGTGCTCTTCTGATGCCCATGGGATCAAACTGTACATCGTCTTCGGTTCACAAGATCCATATAGAAATAGGGGGTACTTTTCTTGGTGCCCCATGTAGAATAGTAATAAGTTGTTGCGCCTGTTATGTGTGTGACCTTGTTTCCAGGAAGGTGAGGTGCAGAAAAATGAAGCTGCAATTCTTAATGAATGAAACATCAGAGATTTGTTGTATTAGATAGCAAAAGGCATTGTTTCACTTTCGTGCTGGCTTCCCTTATTTGAAATTGTTCTCTTCTTTTATCTTGGTCTTTCATATATTTTTCTTATAAATGAACATATCGTATTCTCTACTCTCTAGTGCATGAGTTTGCTGTGATCTCATAATATTTTAGCCTCATCATCTCTTGCATGTTCATATTGAAGCGTAGGAGTTCTAGAAAAAATTTGTTTCTTAAGCACATCATAAAAAGAAACTTTTATAGTTGTGGAATTTATGGGTCGGAGCTATTTTTTTTTTTCATATTTGTTTGTTTAGTATACCACTAACTTCAGCTGATGCTTTACTCATTGTATTGCGTTAGATGGATCCTCCTGCCCCTGCAAGAACTGGATCTGGACCCTCGCGTAAGGTATGTGATTGGTTGATTCTAAAGACAATGCATTATTTCTTTAATTTGCAATTATGCATGTTAAAGAATTTTTAGGTCATTGCTATGAAAGAGTGTACCATCTCAATAGTCTCTCTATGCATGCGATGTGTTTTCTTAATAAAAACTTTAAAAAAAGAAAGAAAGAAAGGATCTCTTGTGGATTGCTCTCTGAGCCTTGTGCGTGTGACAACAACAATAACAGTCTCAGTCCCAAATTAATTGGAGTCGGCTACAACTCTTCCATTATGCTCGATTTAGTGCAATGGATGATGAGCTTTCCAAACCATTCAAATCTTTTTTAATTAATGCGTCCCAAGTTAACTTTGGTTTACCCCTACTTCGTCGAATTTCCTCAGTTTCTATTGAATCAAGTTTTCTAGTGGGGGCATTTGTAGGCCGTCTTTGCAAAGGTGACGAAACCATTGCACCCACCCTTCCATAATCTGTGTCAATTGGTACTACTCCTACTCGTATTTGAATTTATGTATTTCTTATCCTATCTTTTCAATTTTACCACACATCCACTTAAGCATCATCATTTCTACTATGTTCATTTGATGTAGTTGTTGTTGCTTTACGGCCCTGCATTTACTTCCATAGAGCATAGCTGACCTAATCGCGGTCCTATAAAATTTTCCTTTCAACTTGGTAAGAATATTTCAATCTCAAATCATACCTGTTGCACTCCTCCATTTCTTTCATCCAATTTGAATTCTATGTGTGACATCATTCTCAATATTACCATCATTTTGTATGATTGATCCTAGATATCTAAAGCGGTTCACCTTAGGAATTTCTACTTCCCCTAATTTTACCACTCCATCATCTCGATGACTAGTATTTTTAAACTCACAGTGCATGTTTTCGGTCTTCGTCCTATTTAACTTAAAACCTTTATATTCTAATGTATTCCTCTAAAGTTCTAATTTCTTATTTACTCCATCTTTTGTTTCGTTCACTAAGACAATATCATATGCAAATAACATACACCATGGTATATTCTCTTTAGTATGCCTAGTTAGTTCATCCATAACTAAAGTAAAGAGATATGAGCTTAAAGCCGGTCTTTGATGTAGTTCTATTGTAATGGGAAATTCTTTTGTAGTTCCTCCAAATGTCTTTATACTCATTACTACTCTCTCATACATATTCTTAATAGTGTTTATGTATCTAGGATGCACTTTCTTTCTTTCTAGAGCCCACCAAAGAACATCTCTTAGAACCCTATCACATACTTTTTCTAAATCTACAAATACCATATGAAGATTTTTTTTCTTCTCTATATTTCTCCATCAATCTTCTTACAAGGAATTGCCTCCATAGTTGACCTTTTAGGTATGAAGCCAAATTCATTCTTTGATATTGTCGTTTCTCTTCTTAGCCTATTGTCAATTATCCTCTCCCAAGGTTTTATAGTATGACTCATAACTTTGATTCCCCGGTAGTTTGAACAACTTTGAATGTCTCATTTGTTTTTGAAGATTGGTACAAGTGTGCTTCTCCAATCCATTGGCATCCGTTTCGATTTTAAAATTTTTTTAACCAAGTCAATCCAATTTCTCCTAAGCATTTTCAAACCTCTATGAGTATTTGATTTGGGCCACATACTTTCCCTATTTTCATCTTTTTCAATGCTTCTTTAACTTCTGAAATTCTCATATCGCGTGTATGGTTACATTTCTTTCTTGGTGGGGGTTTTCATTTACTATGATATCAACTTGGCCATAGTAGCTTCTCCATCTTTCCTTAAGATCATCTTTGCGCGTTAAAACATTTTGATTTTCGTCCTTAATACATCTAACATGACTTAGGTCTTGTTTCTTTTTATCTCTTAATTTGGCTAAGCCTATAAATATATTTTTCAACATCTCTATTACCTAACCTTGTATATAGATTTTCCATGAAATTTCTTTTAGCTTGTTTAACTACTTTTTTTTTAGCTTGTTTTCTAGCTTTTCTATATTGATTGTAAGCATCTTCTTCTTGACACTTATGTATTTTCTTATACATCTCTCATTTAGTCTTAATTGCTCTTTGGACATCCTCGTTTCACCACCATGTTTCCTTCTTTGGTGGTCTTTAGCCTTTAGATATACCTAACATGTTTGATGCTACTCTCCTTATGCAACTACTCATTTCTAGCCACATTGTATTAGCATTTAAGTCAAAATTCCAAACATTTTCCTTTAGTAGTTTTTCTTTAAACTCTACTTATTTACTATTTCTTAGGTTTCGCCACTTTATTCTAGGGTCCTTTTCTCTTTTATTCCTATTAAGTCGTCGTTTTAGCTTAATATGAAGTACTACTAGCTTATGTTATGTAGTAAACGCTTCACCAAGATTACTTTGCATGTGCTTGTAAAACTGAGAAAAAGATAATATTGAGCCTGTACACATCTATTCACGGTATGAGATCTTCATGTTAAACATTTGGCAATTTTAAAATGTCTATTTTATGGGTACAATAACCAGACGAACCCTGGCGCAACCAAAAAAAGCATTACGGGGGAAAAAAAAAAAAGGTTGAGTGAAGAGATGTGTATTAGTAGAAACTTAATGTAAATTTCATTACTAGCTGTTGTGTGACTAAACCTGAAATTATTTAATTTAATTTAAATGCAATATTTTAAGGAATGGAAATACTCTCGGCAGACATTATCAACATATTTAACAAGTTTGATCTTATATTATTTTGATTATTCTGTGACCTACGAATGTTACCTATATCGTGTTTCTTTTGCGTTTTTTATGATGTTTTTTTTTCAAATGATGAATTTTAAAGCGTTTATATATTTTGAAATTATGTAACAGTTAACACTCACTTTCAATTTCAATTTTGGAGCAGTTGCTATTGACTCCCACAGATTTGAGCTTTGTTGGTTATACATACAAGAATTTTGACGCTGTTAAAGGACTTCACCAATCTTTTGGTATGTTATATAGAACTCCTGATAAATACTATCTAGATAATTATTTGTTATCTTCTTTAGAAATTGATATTGGAAATACGTTTTTTATCTGTATTATTTTTTTTCAATGATTTTTCTTGCATGGCTTGTGTACTTAATTCACTTTATTAGGTGAGTAGCTTTGGTAGCTGAATTCAATTCCTTTACTGAGGATAAGTCTTGTTGATCAAACAAAAGTTATTCTTGCTTCATCTGGAAATAGCTCTTAAATCTAATGTGGACCATTGGTTGTATAAACATTGTTTTATAGTTGGATTTTATTAATCTAGACCTGCCAAATCTGCGTAATGCGTGCTTAATGCTATCATGCAAGTTGTAGTCCCCGGTTTAGAGCTGGTATTGTTGAAGTGTCAAGTCCCATAGAACTCCTTTACTACTATGACATGCATACACTTGATTAGGGTGGTAACTCCAGATTGTTTTTTTTTTTTTCCTTCCTTCTTTTGGGCCCTGCCTGATATCAGAGGGCCCGCTCACCTAGTTTCAACTAACCTTCTAATTTCTACCAAAGGCCATAAGAGGGTGTCTCGAAACTCAATATTCTCCATGCCTAGCCTAGGTGCTTGAACTAGAGAAAAATGGTCAACAGGTATTGAGTCTCAACCACTTAATCTAACCGTTGTTGGTCCCAATTGTTTGTTTCCTTTTTTTTTTTTTTTTTTTTAAATTAGGCTTTCCAATCGTGGTTGTTATGCATATTTCACTTCTCTCTAGTTTATAATAGCTACAGAAAACAGCTTGTTTTCATATACCTGAACCCATACTCCTTTTGATTTAATATGTACTTTATTCAAATATTCGCCATGACTCCCGAGCTCGAAATTCAGAACTTGTTTAGCAATTTGAAATTGTGTACTGGTGAAAACAGTTGATTCATTTGGTTGTTTAAATTGAGTTCTCACCCTTGACATCTTTCATCTCCTGCAGATATGAAGACAAACACTTTACCAAAGCATCACTCTATCGATTCTTGCTTAAGTAAAAGAAAAACTCCAATTATCTGCTAACTTTTCGAAGAATGCATTCAGATTTACTGTGTTCTGATTGTTTTTCACGATGCTATACATTCTTAGGTGATTCTGCTGTGGACTACTCCATGAAGACAGAGAGAGAAGACACAGAAATGATGGCATCAGGGGAAGCGATGTCACCATAATGCCGTGCTGGTCCTTTAAATGGTGCGTATGCCTGCTTGTTTATGGTCAGGTTTGAGCCAAACTCTCCGCGCCATCTACATAATCACCGTACAAGTGTACAGTAGTATATGAGGACCTTGCCATAAACCCAGGTATGGGTTGTTTGGTCTTGTAGTTCTAGTGATAGGCATAATGGTCAGAAGAGAGTTGTTTGTCTTTCTTTTTTCTCTTGTTGTGTTTTAATTTACTAGAGTAGTTGGGGGGAGAGGATGATGTCTGTCCTGGCTGCCCAGGTTGGCAGATTAAAAATTTGCCTTCTCTAGTGGCAGTTTCTGGTCTGATTTTTCGCTTTGCTGGTGTTCAGGATGCGTCAGAAGTTTCTATAGAAGTGCTAAGGATATCAAAAACTAATTTTGTGTGTATGAAAAATACCATTTTCTGATGCTCTTATTTTCTTCGTTGGGTGCTTTTCCCCTTCATTTTTGGATTTTCATTTCATCAGATTTTTGTATGTGTTTTTTACTCTCTAGGGTTGCTAAACGGCGTACTTTGAATAGCAGTCTAGTCGCCGTAGCAAGCGTTGAGCGTAGTAGGGATTTGTTTCTTATCTCAATCTGCTTATTCAATGACAAATTAGGATGCTGAACTTCCTTGCTGGAATTCTGTCGTAGCTGCAGATGCATTTGCTTAGGACAGGGACAATTCTTTCACTTTTTGGACGCTTTATATAGCCTTCGTTCTCTATATTCCTCTCCCACCGAAAGTAGTAATTACTGTTGTGGTTGGTGAAAATTGAAAACTAGATGATATGGGAATAGGTAGAAAAAGGAGATGATGAAGCTCCTGAAAGGGAAGAACTGAAATTTCATTGAAGAAGCTTTCTGTTCGTCTCTTGATTGATTCTTTGACCTTGTTTTTATCATGAATACAATAACTTGCAATTTTCATAATATTCTCTTGGCTTATGGAGTGAGTCGAGAAGGGATATTGTCTCGTCCATGGATGGCTTCGCCCCTGGTAATGGTGAATTTTGGTTTCTAATGGTTGAGGGAGATTGAGATGGGACAGATAGGTGGATGTTTTCAGTTTTCAGTTTCTCATGCTTTGCATGTGATATGTGTCTAGGGATGCAGGTGGGGCGGGGAATCTCCATTCCCCACGGAGATCTGTGCCGATGGGGGAGGAGGGAGAATTCCCCGCCAACTAGCCCCCATGGGGCTGGAGACGGGCAATTTCATCCCCATCATCGGGGACGGGGAGGGGGAGGGGGAGGGGGCGGTATTACCCCTCCCTACCATGGGGAATCACCATGAGGATTCCTCACGTGGATCTTGAATATTTCATGTAGGAATTGTATCAAAATTATTAAATCTTGTACTTTCTTTTTTTGTATAGTGAATGTTTTACATTAAGTTTTGAAAATCGATCTACAATTGTAAAGAAAAAGCTTTTAATGATTTTAAATTCGAATTTATAATGTATTTGATCTCTTTTTTTAAAAAAATATTATATAAAAAAGTGATTGGGGGTGGGGAATCTCCGTGGGGGTAGATAATGGGGGTCAAGAAATTTTTAGTGGCGAATTTCAAGCGGGGAATTCTCGCCCCCTTGAGAGTTGGTGTGATGGTAAGAATTGTGTTCAAATCCTTGCTATAGCAATTAAGGACCCAGAGATTAATCGAGACGACTCTAAATATCAAACTGAACTAATTGCTAGAGCAACACGACACGAACTGTGACTGGTTAATTAAGGACCCTCGAGAGACTAATCGAGACAACTCTAGATATCAAACTAAATTAACTTTTACAACAACACGACATGAACTGTAACCCTGGGACTTGTCTTAGGTAGCTTCGTGCAGCATTGTGCTAAAATTGGCTAATTTGAAAAGGAATGCAGTGGCTAAAAGGACTTTAGTTTTGCTAAACGAACCTTATTTTTTTTAAAAAAAATTAATTCATGTGTGAAATGATTCAACTGCTTCTCTATATAAATGAGTTTTTGCTTACCCATACCCCGCTTATGCCCACTCACTCATACCCTAGTCACCCCTTTATTGAATCACGCTTTCATTTCTGGCCCCAATCCGTATAAATCCGAATGAAATCACATCGATTTGACGTTGTAGGTGTATTATCCACTTATTTTCATGTCGATTTTTGGGTTTTCTTTTTGCGTTTTTTGAGTCGATTTGGCGTTTGAGGTTTTGTTGTTGGATTTAAGCCGTTTGATTTGGAGCTTGAATCTATCATTTTTGGCACAAAATATGGATGAAATCGAGAATATTTAACGATTCAGAGCAAAACCCACTAATTTTTTTTTATCGATTTTATGTATTTTTTTGGATTTTTAAAATTTTTTTGTTCGTTGTTGTTGCCAGTAAGTTTCGGACACATAGGGCCAAGACCGTTTTGGAAGTCTCGGTTACACAAGTCTGAGACTTCTTTAGAGGTTTCGATTGGCTCCCACCGAGACCAACACAAGACTGAGACATCTTCAAAGGTCTCGATGGGAGTCGATCGAGACCTCTAAAGATGTCACGTGTGACTAAAACTTGCAGGCAACACTTCTTCACTTCTAGGGTATGGGGTAATCAAGGTTATTTATGGAATTTATGAAAATAAAAGTGAGGTAGCAAAATCGGAGTATGCTTGAGTAATGAAGTTCGTTTAGCAAAGATTGGGTTTGTTTAGCTGCTGCCTTTGAAAATCACCTCAAACAAACTACATAAACTCCCTCCAAATTGCATAATGAATCTAATACTAACACGTACCAATCATCAGACACTCGATTTTGCAACACTTCTAACTTCAATTATCGAATAGCAACCCAAAATTGTCATATAATAACAACTAAAGTAGCATTGAAAAACAAATTGTGGTGCGCTGGCTTTGCAGAATTGATACATTATGAAAGAGGGCCACTAAGGGCACCCACCGTTTCATGAAGGCACCCAGTTAATGAGGGCACTAACCTATTTACCCGGGGCACCCAAAAATTGGACCCGAAATACCCAAAATACCCCTCGTTCAAAACTCTCGCACCCCACCACCCCCGCCACCACCACCACCAGCGAACTCCTTGTGGAAGAACCCATTCGTTGAGGATCGACCATTGCGAGGATTCCCGAAAATCATGTTTTCCGCCCGTCTCCGTGTGTTTCTCCTTCGTTGTAGGAGGTTTTTCCAGTTTGTAGGCTCTGGGTGTTGGGCGATTTCGTCTCCAAATTAGGGCTCGGTTGAAGTTCGTCGAACACACACATTTGACGCGAAATCGATCGTTTGAAGGTACGTTTATAGTCTAATTAAGTTACATTTGGTAGAGTAGTTGTAATGTGTGTGTGGCGGTGTGTTCAATGGTTCCATTATTGGAAAATCGCGGTTCTCGGCCATACAGGCCAGAGAGTGTGTTTACTGTCTCGACCAAGCATGGCCGAGACAGAAGGTAAATTTTGGGCAACTCGCCGTCTCACTGATGGACGAAACCTTTTTGAGACTATCGGTGCCTCGTAACCGACATTATATCAGTGCGTTCAGCCACTGGTCGACGAGCTATTCCTGTGCATTTGTTGAACATGGTGACCAAATGCTCTCGGTGCGATGGTAACGAGATGAGTGTCAAACTCGCGGTTACTCATGGCCGAGAATCCCTCAGTATGGTCGCGATAGGTCGACGAGAGGCTTAAATTTCGGCATTGTGTGACCGATCCGTCACGTTACTTCTCGGTGTAGTATGGCCGAGACTATACCGTCGGTCTCGGTCATTCAGGGCCGACACGACGCTTTCCACCGAAACTTAACTCATTATAGATCCTCCGTGACATTCAAACCAACTTTACAACAATCAAAATCCAGCAAGACAATTTGCACTGAAACTTAACTCATTATATATCAATATAACATTCAAACTCACTCTACAAGAATCAAAATGTACAACAATACAACAATTTGCACCGAAACTTAACTCATTGTATATCCATATAACATTCAAACTAACTTTCTAAATTTCAAAATGTACAACCATCAAGATTGCTAGGTACAAGTTTTATACTACGGTGTACCTAAATCTACAACGGATATGGTGTCTTCATCAACAGTTGCAAGGGGCGCGATATCTCAAAATACGAATCCATCTCGCCAACCTTTGGCGCAGTCCTCCCACTCGCATCCTCATTTTGAACTTTTTGTCTTGCATTATATATTGTCCTCATTGTCGATACGTTTCTAACATCTCTTTGCTTCAACGTATTTAGGATGTCTCTTGGCTTCACATTCCTCTTTGTCATTTGCATCACAACATCCTACACCCCCTTATCCAATCTTCCGGCAAATGAATGGTCGTCCAAGTTTTCTGCGGGGTCGTGATTGTGTCTCCCACATATGACAGTGACATACCACAAGGAGTCGGCATTTTCCTTTACGTTGATAAGGAAGGGGCATCCACATTTCTTCGTACCAGTTTGAGTCCTCGCTTTTCCTCTTCTTCATCATTTCTTGCTTTCAAAGAAATTTTGGCCGCTTTCCCCTTCCCTACTTGTGACGGCCCCAAATTCCAAGGCAAACCGGGTACCGCCACGTCGCCAGACACGTCACCAAGCATGCCACGTCACCGCACACTTATTTTGACTGTCCGCGACCTGAACCCTTGTACATAACTTATTCGCCTTTAACTTAGTAATTATGTGTATTTTATGAATTTTAAGTTATTCATGATTTAGTAATTTAATATAAATCATACATTGTTGCGGAAGTCTTAAGGCATGCATATACCGTAAAAGTGAAAAGTTTGCATTTTTATGAACAACCTACGATTGTGGAAACCCGCATTAGATACCATGTATATCAAAAGCGACAAAAGTACAAAAACGAGCATATACATGTATCGGGTATACAAGTCATCCCAAAATATCAAAAAGTAGTTAATAGATACATACAACTACCTACGCAAAAAGTGGCGGCCTCTCTCTACTTAGACACAGTCGCCTAAGACTCCTTTGCCGCGGCTCGTCGTAGGATCTGCGATTTGTCACAAAAAATAATGACAAATCCCAGGTGAGTAAATCCCAGAGAACGTTAGCTAATATTCACGAATTCCAATGAAACGACTACAATTCATGCAATTTAATAAAGGACAACAATAAGGAAATTCGCATGAAAATAATTCGCATGAAAATAAGTCATTGAGAAGTCAAATTTGGACACGAGTGTAGCGTGACAGAGAACCCTGGTCGACATCCGGGAATCTTCGTAGCTAAACCGAGAGGAACCATTGACGATAACCTCGCCAAACATCTCACGGTCGAACGAGAGGAACCATTGAACGGAAGACCCCGTCCAAACATCTCTCGAGAGGAACCATTGACGTAGACTTAAGACTACGTCAAACATCTCTCAACCTACGGGTTTTCGCGAGAATAGTCACCGCGTAGCCCTACCATGGCCAATTACTCGAACAACATGCGCGGGTAGCTAGCCCCGGGGTGTGAGTCCGTGCCATGCCGACCCCGTCGACAAACACACATACACACGTGGGAGTGGATGAACAATAATTGAACAACGATAAATAGCGCAATGGAATAATTTAGAATGCATAATAAAGCAAATGCAATAAAAGAATTTTAACTAATTTTCTCGTGGGATCACTTACCTCCAACGAATCGCAAAACGCCTTTTGAAATGTCCCGCACTCGCCTCGAGATACGTACCCGACACCCGACTATGATTTCCTAAATTCCTGGTGCCAATTAAAACATTTTAAGTATTTTTCCTGATTTTTCTTGATTTTTCCCATAATTTTCCACCTATTTTTCTTATTTTTCTGTAATTTATTTAATTTAAAACTGTTTTTAAATTAAAAATTAATATTATATTATTTTAATATAGGGGTGGGCCCCTGGACCGGGTTTGACCCGGTCCAACCGGGTCGGCCTGACCCGATCCAACCGGGTCGGCCCAACCCGATTCGGGTCCACCCGGGTCGGGTCCGGTTGGGCCGTTCCCCCACCCCATCTCCTTCTTCTTCTTCCTCCCGACTTCGCCTGGTTCTCCTTTTTTTTTTTTTTTTTTTTTAAAGACAACAACAACAACAATAATGCCAACATCAACAACAACACAACCCCATCAACAACAACAACATTAACCACTCACTTGATTAATGGAGGTCCGAGCTCACGCCGCCCTATGCTTGCCCCCCCCGCTTGCCCGCTGAGCTCGTCGCTTGCTGCCGCCGCCAAGCTCAAGCTCGTCGCTGCTGCCGACCGCCAAGCTCCACGCCGGAGCTTCCCTCTGCGATCACTCTCCCTCTCTTCTCTCCCTTCCTTCTCTTTCTCTCTTCTCTCCCTTCCTTCTTTTTCTCTCCTCGCTCTCTCTTTTCTCCCGTTTTTAAACAAAAACATTTTTTTTTGTTATTTGGTGGGAAAGGACAAAAAGGAAATGATGAGGAATGGTTGATGTGACATTTGATGTGATGTGTGATGTGATGTAATGTGATGTGTGATGTGACAGTTAAATCCCATACTACCCCGTACCATGGCCAATTACTCGAACACTGCGACGTCGCACACTCTCGTCACTACACGTGCACAACGCGACCAATAAAATATTAAACGATGCGACGCTAATTATTTAATATTAGTAACTTAAGTAAACACTTACACACAAGAATAACAAGTTTTTTTTTACCTCGTTAGGCGTGCCCCGAGCATTTCTGCGACGTCCACGTGGGTCTGAGCTTAAGGCCTTAATCTGAAATTTGCAATTAATTTGTGATTAATTAGAGCGGGCCGTTACACTACTCTCTGAGACATTCCCTTATATGTTCCAGACCTCTCGCATGCAAGTTTCACCCTCCCCCTGCGCTTAAAGCCCCCGGCATCAGAGTGCTTTGTCACTAGCACAAACATGTTCTCACGGCCTATCATTTGAAGCCATGAAATAGCCGCTTCTCTAGAGGGGAATGACCTACAAGGTGTAAACGTGTCCTTGTAGTCTGGAAATAGGGTATAAACCGACATTACCTGCAATACAAACAGTGTAACATTATAATAAACCAAAATGTACAGCACAATCAACAAAAAACCCCAAAAAATAGGTTCTCGGTTGTACAGGTCCGATACTTTATTCAGAGTCTCGCTCACGTACGACCGAGAGTTACTCAATAATCTCGGTCGTACCATACCGTGAACTACGTACACATCTCGGTCCTGCGAGGCCGAATCAATCGCGCACATCGACAGAAACTTTGGATAACCGCATAAAAAACACAATAAATTTGAAAAATTACCTCAAGTTCAACCTCCTCTTGCACCGTAGCAGTACAATCCTCCATTATATAGTGCAAACAAGTTCGGATTTGTTGAAATTACCCAACCCTACGTTGACAAACAAATCATCATTTTCACAGTTTTACTCAAATTAACAGTTCCAACAAAGCATCATATGGTTGTCAAACATTGTTACCTCGCTGTCGGATGATGTCAAGCCGCAAGAATCGATAAACGCTCGCCAAACGCAATGTCGCTTTATGGTTCAATCTTGGTGGTGGGGTGCCCCTTTTTCTTTGTCAAAATGGTTTGTGGGGTTTGAATCAATATATATATACAGGGGCAAAATGGTCTTTTCCATTTTCGCTGGAATTTTTACATATACGTTGGTGCCTTCATTAAACGGTGGGGTGCCCTTAGCGGCCCTCTTATGAAATTGTGTGTATTGAACATGCAAACTAATTTTATGTTTTCAATAAAGAGATTGAGTCACGAAATACTACTAAAAGAATTTCAGTTGACATCACATCCATTGTAAATAGATATATCACTATATTATGATAAAAGAAAAACATAAAGGTAATCACGAGTTTATTGTCAATTCATAACAAATGACCCATTAATAACTCATGTCCAAGCATATTGTCAACTCATAATCCAACGTGAACATCCCCATCTATATCAAAATCAAAATCTAAAATGTATCTTCTATAAATTATATATGAGCAATTACGCAAATCCCTTTCCATATGTAGAATTGACGCGAGGCGAACACGTCAATAAAGTAAAGTTTCATAAATCAACTATTTTGTAGAATAGTGGCAAATGGTCGATCCTACAGAGATTGATGGTCTTTCTTAAGTTAAAAACAAC
This sequence comes from Stephania yunnanensis, assembly GCA_039657365.1. NCBI lineage: Eukaryota > Viridiplantae > Streptophyta > Magnoliopsida > Ranunculales > Menispermaceae > Stephania > Stephania yunnanensis. Next base: position 10,012,125 of record CM077584.1, on the reverse strand, counting down.
AAAAAAAGAAAAAGAAATCGGTTTTAAAATAAATTAATTTAACTAACTAATCTAATTAAACTAAATAAAATAAAACAACTAAACTAATTTTGAAAACAATTAATTAATACCTAAGTCTACAGTTCAGCAAATCGGGATCAAGATTCAATGACAATCATGGTCTTCAATCTTTCCCAAAAAGTTATTAATTTAAATTCTCCCAAATTAGCCATAGAAAATCGACATCCGCCAGAAATTCCTCGTTCCCCTAATCTCGATAGTCAGGACGTCTGTCACTAACTACTTCCCTAATTAATGTATAACCCTAGACATCTGCCAATTGGGTTTAACACACTAACCACGGTAATTTGATTTTGTGGGAACACTAATCCTAAATAACCATATCGCATCCGCTCCCGATTTAACCTAGATTCAATTGTTGCACATTCAAGAACCGAAAGGGTTTAACGGCAAACGGGTGAGTGTTTGTCACTTTATTGGTCCAAAAGTACAATTACACGGATACTAATAGTCTAAATAACTATAGATTGTCTATCTAAAAGCATGTACTGGCCACATACACACCCTAGATTTAAACCATAATCATTAAAAGCAACAACAATGAAATAAGAGAATTTAAACTAAATTAAATAAAAATCATAGATCTCACATAGTTTTTGCTATGAATCATGAATCCCACTTGTTTCCCCTTCGACTCAGATGAAGATTGGTCTAGCCGGGCATCATCTCTACATTCTCCAAGTATAAAAAATTGTGTGGCGGCTCCAATGTTTTCTCTCCGTATGAATACCCTAGTTCCTAATATGAAAAACCCATAAAAATTGCTCTCTGGATGTGAGAGAAACTAATTTTGGAGGTTGGGCTTGTAACACGTGCGTCGAGGAGCATCTAGGGATTGTTTTTAGGGTGAAAATAGGTGTCCACCACGTGTCCGTAGCCTATTGACTCATTTCCTGCCGCGCAGCTGACATGTCGTCGTCTGATTGGTTAAGAGAGGTATTGATGACGTTATTGGCATGGGTGAGAGCGCCACATGGTGTCCAAGAAGCGAAGGGCTAGTCGCGCAAATATGTGCGAAAATTTGGGAGCTTCAAATCGATGAGCAGCTGAAACGCGGAGAAATGTTGGACACGTTATTGTGATGTGTTGATGCTGGCTTGGCGAGACGTGATTGGAGGAGAGAATGGAAATGCTGACATGGCGATTGGCTTTTGGTGGAGAGCTTGATGTTTCGCATCGTTTTGTCCGAAGTTGTGCATAACCTTGGTGCACCACGTGTCTCAGGTTGGCCAATGGCACGCTGCCATGTGGCATGCATTACTTGCTCTACCTACCACGCAACGCGTAACTCGAAGCAAACTGTTCGATATCCGATCACTGCATGTAAATACTCCATTTCGAGTATTTTTCACCACGAATTCAATCGCGCACTCCGTTTCACCTGAAAATGATCAATAAATATAATTAATATATAATTTAGAGATTTTTTATATTTAAATATACTAAAATAAACTACTAAATATATATAAATACTGACTTATCAAATACCCCGAAACTTAAGACTTTGCACGTCCCGAGCAAAGGTGTAAATGACAACAACAACAACAATTAAGATCACACTTTAAAGACATAGATCCAGTCAAGACATAGGCCATCAACTACTCACGAGTTTTCTTGGTCCATACATTAAAGCATGTAAGTTAAAAATTCTCACTTAATCAAGTGAAAACACTCGAGCTAAATTTGAGGAGTTTTCACGCTTCATCATTTATGCATCTTATTTTTTCTATTTTCATCAATTTTTTCTTTCAAGTATTACGATCCCTACTACATTTCTTGTGGATCGCTTTTCTCACTTTTTCCACCATAAGATTCCCTGCTCCATTTCTTGTGGAAGCCTATAGGACTCTTTTTTTTATATAAAAGACTCATGTTAGTACTTCTCACTTTTACTATAATCAAGCGAATCCCCAATGTGGTTAAAATAATATCACTTGCACAAATTTGATTTTCTACTCACTTCCGTTATCTAGCACAAAATCCAACCATCAACTAAGTCCCTAATCATGAAATCATAAAAATGCAGAGCTACGAACTCGATTGAGTGTTTCTCCTAATTTTCCCTAAGTTTCAAGTAAAAAAGACAACTATAAATTACTCATCCACAACCAAAGACATGAACAAAGTTTTGGGTGACTCTAAATAACTAATAAAAAAATATATACTAAATACATATATGCATGAAAGTGTATCAAATCCTAATGAAATGAGAAAGGAATATGAATGGACAAGAAATGAAAGAAATGGAATAAATGATATAAAACACCACCATTACCATCCGATATCCGCATATAACCTCATAAAAAAATAAACGATCTCGTCTGTGGTCTTTCGCAAGAGAATCAATCCAAAATAACCCACAATCCCTAAAACACCCCCAAATTTATTCTGAACCTTGTCCTCAAGGTTCAAAGCAAGTCGAGAGGTCCACGCTAAGAGAACAAACAAGATGGTGAAAGAACATGATAAATATAAGATGAAGGAAATGATACAAAATCAAGCAAAATGATAAAAAAGAATACGAAAATAAAGAAACCAAATGATACTTATCAAAGTTTGGGTTGCTTCCCAATAGCTATTTTGGTTAAAGTCGTTGGCTCGACTTGGTCTGAGTCTATCAATCAGTATAGACTGGCATTGCAAGTGAGACGACCTCCACATTATGGATCAGGAAGTCTTCATAGAAGATCTTCAATCTATGGTCATTCACTTTAAACGCATTACCAATCTCCAAACTCTGAATCTCCACTGCTCTGTGATCATGCACCCAGTCACAACATATGGTCCTGTCCACCTCGATCTCAACTTACCTGATAAAATCTTAAGACATGATTGAAATAAAAGCACTTTCTGACCAACGCGAAAAGATTTCCTAGAGAGATTGCTATCATAGAACGCTTTTGTTTTTTCTTTATAAATCAGCGCATTTTCATTCGAGTCGTTCCTGATTTTCTCCAATTCTTGGAGAGTGAGCTTTATCTCTTTTCTTGATTCATCGAGCTTCATAATAAGCTATTTCATAGCCCAGTAGGATTTATGCTCGAGTTCGACTGGCGGGTGGCAAGCTTTACCAAACACAAAGCGATATGGGGACATCCAAATTGGCGTTTCAAATGCCGATCGGTAAGCCTAAACCGCATCATTAAGATGTGAACTCCAATTTTTACGAGTAGGATTCACTGTCTTTTCCAAGATGGATTTGATCTCCCTATTAGAGACCTCTGCCTGGCCACTCGTTTGGGGATGATACACTATAGACGTTCGATGAGTGACATTGTACCTCCTCAGAAGAATTTCAACCATATAGTTGCAGAAGTGAATGCCTCTATCACCGATCAGGGCACGTGTAGTACCAAATGTTGTGAGAATCTTTGATTTGAGGAACTCACATACCACTTTAGACTCATTAGTGCGTGTAGCCTTAGCTTCCACTCACTTAGACACGTAGTCCACAGCCAAGAGTATGTAAACATTACCAAATGACACTGGAAACGATCCCATATAGTCTATACCCCAAACGTCAAATATCTCACAAATATGAATCAAAGTAAGTGGCATTTGGTCCCGATGACTAAAGTTACCAGTTTTCTGACAGTTAGGACAAGTTTTGGTAAACATGTATGAATCATGGAAAATGGTGGGCCAGTAAAACCCACTCTGAAGAACTTTCCTAGCTGTCCGACAGAGACCGGAGTGGCCACCGTAAGCTTAAGTATAACAAAAGGCCAATATGAACACAACGAGGAACACAACGCCTGATAACCTGGTCGGAGCAGAATTTCCATAAGTACGGATCATCCCATACATAGTACTTAGCATCTCTCCTTACTTTATTCTTCTGAGCCTTCGAAAGGTGATGATATAGTTCGCCCGAGGTGATATAGTTCACCAAATCAGCATACCAGGGGAGATATTCCATAACGACGTAGATGTACTCGTCAGGGAAATCATCTATAAGAGAGGTAGGACTCTCGCCATTCTTAATTTCGGCTGAGATTGTCTGCAACTAGGATTCTCTGCACCACTTTTATCTTTGATCGTGATGTCAAACTCCTATAGTAGGAGTATCCATTTAATGAGCCTAGGTTTGGCATCCTTTCTACTCATCAAATACTTCAAGGCAGCACGATCAGAGTAAATGATAACCTTGGTTCCCAAGAGATAAGGCCTAAACTTCTCAAGTGCGAAGATAACGGCAAGAAGCTCATTCTTAGTAATGGTGTAGTTCATCTGAGCCGCGTCTAGAGTATGAGAAGCATAGTAAATGACATGTGAAGCTCTTTCGACTCTTTGCCCTAAGACTGCACCCACTGCATAATTACTAGCATCACATATAATTTCAAATGGAAACTCCCAATTAGGGGCCTGAATCGCTGGTGTGCTAGTAAGTGAGTCTTTCAGTGCATCAAATGTACTCTTACATGCCTTATCAAACTCAAAAGGTACATCCTTTTGAAGTAGATGACATAAGGGTTGTGCAATTTTTGAAAAGTTCTTGATGAAACGCCGATAAAAATCGGCATGTCCAAGGAAAGATTTAATCTCCCGCACATTAGTAGGGTAGGGAAGTTTCTTGATAACATCAATTTTAGCTTGGTTTACTTTGCCGAGATAATGTGTCCCAAAATAAGACCTTGGTCCACCATAAAATGACATTTTTCATAGTTCAAAACCAGGTTCTTCTCGATACACCTGCTGAGTACTTTTGTCGGATTGCTGAGACAACTATCGAATGAATCACCATAAACAGTAAAGTCATCCATGAAGACCTTAATGAAATGCCCAAAAAAATCTGAAAAGATATTCACCACGTACCTTTGAAAGGTGGCGGGTGCATTACATAACCCAAAGGGCATGCGTCGATAGGTAAAAGTGCCAAACGGACAGGTGAAGGTCGTATTTTCTTGGTTTTCAGACGCTAAAGGTATCTGATGAAAATCGAAATAACCGTTAAGACAACAATAATGAGAACGATAGACTAATCTCTCCAACATCTGATCAATGAATGGTAGGGGAAGTGATCCTTCTTAGTGGAAGCATTTAACTTCCTGTAGTCAATGCATACCCGCCATCCATTTTGAATGCGGGTTGAAACCAACTCACCATGTGAATTGGTGACTACTGTGACTCCCGTTTTCTTAGGGACCAACTGAATAGGGCTTACCCATTTACTATCAGAGATGGGGTAAATCATGCGAACATTAAGGAGCTTCAGTATCTTCTTCTTCGCTTCATCCATCATGAGTGGATAGAGCCTCCTCTAGGCTTCTCTCATAGTGAAAGGGCCCAAACCTTTGATATCCGCTATGGTCCACCTAATAGCCTGTTTAAACTCCCGGAGTACTCGAAGGAGCCTCTCTTCCTCCAAATGTGTAAGTATGGCTGAGATGATCACAGGGAGTGCGTCATTCTCACCCAAAAACATATACTTTAGGTGTTCAGGTAATGGCTTCAGCTCAAGTGTGGGAGCTTTAACCAATGAGGGAGAAAGTTCGGAGTCAGAAGTAGGCAACTCCAAATTATAGACACTTGGGGGTAGGGGTTGGGATGAACCCAACTTGAAAATAACATCCTCGACATCAGTGTCGAAGGTCAGATGACTCTCGTGGATTTAAGTAGTGTCGAGATTATGCTCTAACACTACTTTGACTTCATCATAGCCACATGTGAGCAAGGTCTGCTCAACGAGTGGATCCACACAATCCATGGTACACACCACAGACGACACATCACTGGGGTATCGCATCGCGTCATAGATGTTAAATTTGATGATTTCACCGTCAAACTCCATAGTAAGAGATCCATCATCAACAACTATCTTCATCTTCGCTGTTTTCAAAAACAGACGTCCAAGGAGTACTGACGAAGCATTGGGGAATGGCTCCTCCTTTGTATCTACCATGTAGAAGTCAGCAGGAAACACAAACTCGTTCACTCAGACTAGAACGTCCTCGAGAACACCAACAGGTCTGACAACAAAATGATCTGCCAACTGAATGACAATATCTATTTCCTCTAATGGGCATGCATGTAATATCTCATAAATAGACAATGGCATGACATTAATGGAAGCGCTAAGGTCGCATATAGCCCTCTGAATGCTTACATCACCTATAACACAAGGTACTGAGAACATCCCAGGATCCTTGCATTTAAGAGGCAACTTCTTATGTAGGATACTGTGACGGTTTCTCCCATTTTGACTTTTTCATTGCCCTTCAGTTTCCTTTTGTTAGTGCATAGTTCCTTAAAAAACTTTGTGTACCTAGAGACTTGCTTCAGAGCGTCGAGGAGTGGAATATTGATTTCCATTCACCGAAAGCTCTCGAGAATTTATTTCTCTTCCTTATTTTTCTTATCTAAGGTGAGTCGTGGTAGAAAATGAGGTTTGACCTTAAATGTGGGTGGTGCTTATTTTTGAGCAGTTACCATCTGTTTAGGGACAAACGGAGTCACTACTAACTCGTGTTTTTCCTTATTTGTCTGGTCTTTGGCATCAGATGACCCATTTTTCCTTTTGGGTCCCTCCAGCTCTTTACCACTTCGGAGTGTAATTGCGTTAGCACTCGCATTAAGATTCGGGTAAGGTTGCGAAGGCAACTTTCCCTTATCCTCAAGACGTCCATTCTGCTGTGTCATTTAATCTACTCGAACTTGAAGAGTTCGGACCGCTGAATTGGTTTCGATGATGGATTTCTCGGTGGTAGCCCTGAATTATGCCATTTCACTCATAAATTGGCTTTGTTGGCCCATAAAGTCATTCAACATATCATCAAGTGAAGAGGAATTATTGGAGGGTGTGGGTAACGGTTGTCCTCAAGGTATGAAGGTCTGATAGTTCTGATTTTGAGGCCCGTAACTTAAGTTCGGGTTGTTCCTCGCCATTGCATGATTATATGTATTCCCAAATGGGACTTTAGATGGTCCTTAGAACTGATTACCCATGGCATTGGCCTGTTGATTGTCCTCAAGGATAGTAGGACATTCATCAGTTGCATGATTTTTGGCAGTACAGAAGCCCCGAGCTTTGACTTTCACTTTTCCAGAGGAGAGGAGACGTTCCGT